>OX421858.1:13390075-14700908 GCA_949127965.1 Pandemis corylana | reverse complement strand
TTCATGTGAATGTCTGTGTTTCTTGTAATTTAATTATACACTATTCTTTTCATTGTTCACCCTGATTACCATTAAATTACCCATTTACATAAAAAGTTGAGGTTATGTGACAAGCAAAATTAATTTGCACTTATTCTGATTCCTTTGCACTTGAGATAATAAGGTAGATAATTAATTAAATTTTCTTTATAATTAGTTACCCATTTTTATTGTGTTGCATTAAAAAAAATTGATAATCCAGAAAAGAAACTTAAATCTCTGTCTGATAATATCAGACAGAGATTTAAGTTTCTTTTCTGCATATTATGCTCTTTGCAGGGCTCGAACAATTAACCCAGTTAAAGCAAATTTTGATGTTGATTTTGAATTCTTGCGGATGACGTCAAATTACTATTAGGGATTTCGGTCAACTTAGGAGTCAAATGATAGTACACCTGGCATAGCGCCAATTTTTTTTTTGTCAAGCAATTGAAGAAGAAAAATTCATTATAGTGCATTGGGGTGAATTGGAAAATGGGGGAATTTCGAAACAATTCCATAATCTGGCAACGCTTATCTAGAAGCCAAAGACATTGGAGCTTCTAGGTAAGCGTTGCTAGATTATGTACCTAATCGTTCCCCCGTTTAATGGATATCCACGATTTTCGAAATTCCCCCAATTTCGAATTTACCCCAATGCACCTTAATGCATATTCAAGTCTGAGACAACAATTAAACATTTGCTGGAGAAATTGTCACAAATATGTGCATAATTTCGTTAAATAATAACAGAAAATAGTTTATTTTTATTTTATTAAAGTATATTTTATAAATAATCGTACCTCATGGTAGCAAGTTTCGTATCACATATTTTATTTACGACATTTCCTGTCACTTGTATGCGATATGCCACACGAAAGTTTAAATACATACATCAGATGCGAGTCGGGTTACCTCCGCGTGTGTTCAAGAGCTGCGGTTTTGGATCCGTCCGAGGCGAAAAGCAGTGCTTGGTCCGGTGCACCCTGGGCATCGGCTAATGATTTCCTGGCAGATTCTGAGGGATATCGTTATCCGTTGGCTAAGAGCCCGACAGGGGATCTTTTGACCGTGTCCTGCCGTACAACGTTGCCGACGTTTTTGTCACAAGATTTTTGTATACTGTATTTATTATTTTGACATTGGCGATATCGTCGCAACGATCGATGGGGCTATATTAGAAAAAAGAAGACATACATCAGGCGTGCAAAGTTACGTCATTTTTACATCATCCGCATGAATTGTTCGAGTCCTGCATATAAGTAGAATTGCATTACGTGTTATAATTAGTTACAAAAACAAAACTATTGTTTTCACACGGCAATACATAACCTTTTGTAAAGTACATTGGGTTAAGTTTGAAAATTGTACCTTCCACTTATGAATTAATAGTAGTTATCTCCTCTGGAGTAGCGGCGAAACTAATCTCGTCACTGTCACTCATGTTTAATTCGTATTAGGGATTATTTATTTATTTAACACCATCGACTTCGCGTCAAATAACAAACAAAACTTTTAAATTTTCGTAGCACAAAAAAGAACTAATGAGACGTCGTTATAAGACTGTTTCTGATTGGCCAATTACTTCAATTACTAACCAATCACGTAACAGAAGAAAAAAGTTAGTGTGTTCAAAATTTCAAATGGAAGCAAATTTGCCAGATATTTCCAACTTTACATTGGGTGCGTTCCACTAAGCGCTCACGACGCTTAATCGAAGTAACTAAGTTCTCATTTTGAAATTATTATAGTCGTCTAGAGCGTTGTATAATAATCATTATAGTTGAGTCCGAACTGCCATAGACTATCCAAGATTAAAAAGTATGTGATTGCAATTTTGTCTATAAACACATAATTGACGGATTAAAATCAACAAGTAGAAAAAGTATATTTCGTATTTAACAGGTAACGCGTATAAGAAAATGGAACAGTGGAAGTTGGCCAAGACTTACTTTGAGAAATCTATGTCGGAGCATCGTACTCCGGAGATCAAGACCCAGCTCAGCGAGGTGGAGAAGAGGATAGTGGAGGAGGAGCGGAAGGCCTACGTCGATCCCGTGAAGGCCGAGCAGGAGAAGGAACTCGGCAATGACTACTTTAAGAAGGGTGGGTACCGCAGCAGGTATTTGCGCAATTGCCCCCTACTTACATTCTAACCTATAGAGGTTAAATGAGTCCTCGGCGCGGCTGCGGGGCGCGGGGTAGGACGACCGCGGGGAGCTCTCTGTGAGGGCGGGTAGTGCGCCTGCCCCCGCACAGAGCTCCCACCCCGCGGTCGTCCCACCCCGCGCATCTGCACCACGGGGTCCGACACGGGGTAGAGAGAGCCTGGTTGCATGATTGTGCTAGTATAGATAGAAAGGGGAATCAAAACAGTGATTGGTTGCTAACCGCCGCGCCTAAGCAGAATTTTAATTTCGTGCTTGTGCGTGTTCGTGCGTCGTAACTCTCAAACGGGTGGGTTAAGAGTATCAGTTCTTTTCCAAAATGATTGGAAGGCATTTTTGGCGTAAAATTGTTTTTTTTTTTTTACTTTTAAGAGTTGTTTCTTAAACTGTAGCCCCCTTATTCATAAAGCTCTGTAGGCTTCTGCTAACTTAGCAATTGTTTGTCCTTATCTGTGAAAGGTAAATGTCAAAGTGACAGATAAGGACAAACTATTGCTAAGTCAGCAGAAGCCTACAGAGCTTTATGAATAAGGGGGTAACTCTTTATTACGTGGGGGGGTATTTTGAATGTTTGATTGTTATTTTATCAGTAATAATTTGAACAGGCGACTACAGTAACGCAGTGAAGCACTACACGGAGGCTGTCAAGAGGAACCCGGATGACCCCAAGCTGTATTCGAACCGCGCCGCCTGCTACACCAAGCTCGCGGCCTTCGACCTGGGGCTCCGGGACTGCGACATGTGCTGCAAGCTCGACCCTAAGTTCATCAAGGGGTGGATTAGGAAGGGCAAGATTCTACAGGTAAAATAAATATCAAGGGATAATTTACATTTACACCTATTGACAGTGCCGGTGTTAGGGGGGGCGCGATGGGGCGACGGCCCAGGGCGCCAAATTTCAGGGGGCGATGCTTCCTCCGGCAAACTGGTATTCGATTGGTTTCATGCGGGCGCCACAATATTCTTGCCCGGGGTGCAAGTGGTCGTAACGCCGGCACTGCCAATTGGCATTGTTCATTTTTTTTAAGCTGTGCTTTTAACATCTTTATTTGATAAAATGGACTATTTCAAGCAACTAATTTGAATATTAAGCTTTTACGTAGCTTTGTTAATTAATAATAAATATTTTTTCGCTGTTTGATAATTCGTGAATTTAGACAGAATCCCAATCGCCTTCGTTCGGCTGGCTATAAAAAAAAACGGCTTTGTCTATGGTTTTGTAGATTTGACAGTGACACGTGACAGTTGCCGTAGCCAAACTTTTTTTTTCATTTTTGTGGCAAACATTCGATGCTGGATTCTGTCTAAAAACCCGGTCGTTCGGTCAAACAAAGGTTCAAAGTACTTTTACAAAAATATCTGCAATCATAAAGTATTTTTGAAATCGGACAAGATAAATCGGATAATTGATGGTTTTCCTCGAAATGGTTTTCGAATTGGAGCATACTAAAAAAAATGAACAATGCCAATTGAGTGTTAGGGGGGGGGGGGGGGGGGGGGGGGGGGGCGACGGCCCAGGGCGCCAAATTTCAGGGGGCGATGCTTCCTCCGGCAAACTGGTATTCGATTGGTTTCATGCGGGCGCCACAATATTCTTGCCCGGGGTGTAAGTGGTCGTAACGCCGGCACTGCCAATTGACCTAGTCCCAAACTATAATCTTGTACAGTTAAAGGCATAAATGTCCATATATGGGCACAATTAATCCATAAGTATGTGTTAATTCATTAGTAGGGATTGCATGAAAACATATATATTTCACACAGGCTTGGTTATCTTGCACGTGAGTAGCAGAGTAGCATGGTAAAGTTTTTGTTCATTTTAATTTGATGTGTTGGACCATAGTCTCATGTTGGTATTGTTGCAGGGTATGCAGCAGCCGTCGAAGGCTCTGACCGCGTACCAGAAGGCGCTGGAGCTTGATCCCAGCAACGCGGAGGCTCTGGAAGGCTACCGTGCCTGCTCCACGCAGCTCAACTCCAACCCTGAAGAGGTAGGCATTCTTCCCTATAGGTAGAACGACACATCCAGATTAACATCAGATGACCCACTACCTCTTTTGTCTGGCCTCTCTAACATAAAAAAAAAACCTTGAAAGTTCGCCATTTAAACATGTTTTTTTTTTATTGTGCAGGTTCGTAAACGCGCCATGGGAGATCCAGACGTGCAAGCCATTCTGCGCGATCCGGCAATGCGTTGCATCTTGGAACAGATGCAGCAAGATCCGCATGCCTTACAAGACCACCTCAAAAACCCAGAGATCGCCGCCAAAATACAGAAGCTTCTCGAATCCGGCCTCATCGCCATACACTAGCTTAAATTTAGTTCGTAGGATTATATTCAATGCAATCGTGTTGGGATTCTACCAGATGGTAGATTTTTTGCGCTCCTGGCAACACCGAGTACAGTGCCTGAAACGTGCAACCCATTCCAACATGGTTTTATGTTCGTGTTCTTAACCGCCGTTCATGTACCTAATTAAGGAAACTGAATGAAGTGTTTTAAAATATTTATCTTCCTCGCCTACGGAAGCGAAGTTGAAATGTGCCTCGGCTTGTTGATCTGTGATTTGATTTCACAAAGTTTGCTTCTTAATGTTAGAACCATTCCAAAGTACGCTTTTCCAGTAATAGAGTATTATTATAACACCTCCGGCGCTGGTTTTTTTTTACAATTTCGATTTATTTTAGCGTATGTTATGAAGATATGTTTTATGCAGATGTACTGCCTTAATAAAAATAATTCAAGGGAAATGATTACACAGTTTTTGTAATTTATTCAATAAATAAATATGTAGGCAAGATTTGTTTTCATCATTATCTCCAGCCTGTATTCGTTCCACTGCTGGGCACAGGCCTCATCTCTGAACGAGAGGGCTTGGACCATAGTTGCCACCCGGGCCCAGTGCGAATTTGAACTTCACAACACCATTGAATTGCTTCACAGATGTGTGCGGGTTTCCTCACGATGTTTTTTTTCACCGAAATTTGATGCAGTAATGAAGAATATCAATCAGCTCTTCCAAAATGGTGTAAAGCATTTTTAGCATAAAATTGATGCGTAGGGGTTTTAAAAAAATGATAGTTATAATTAACAGATTCAATTCAATTTTTAAAAATCTAGCTCCATCGATACTGTCGATGATTCTGCCAATGTCGAGGTAATATAATTAACAGTAAAAAACAATGTAATGGTCATAATCGGCTAAAACGAGTACTGTTACTGCAGTAGTAGACATTTTATTTTACTTGGCAACCCACAACTGTCAATCTGACTGACAGTTTGTATCTGTCACTGCGCTGTCAGCTGTGCTAGTGCCAGTCAATTTTTAATTTCATTTCATTGGTAGTTAGTCTTGTCCCCCACTGGTTTGGAGGCGGACGGATGTACACATTGTTTGATAACATAATTATTGTTTTACTACGTTTTATTAAATTAAGCGAATCCTTAGTGCTTCGTATTATTTTGACGATAATTTATCTTGTGTAAATCGTGCGCGGAAAGATTTCGAAGCAGTGATTTTCACGTGAACAGTGAAATGATGTTAAGTGTTACATTACCGCGTTAACTGTAAATATTGTATCGCAGATAAACAATAATTTAAGTAAGTACTCGAGTTTTTATTACGTTCAAAAGAAGCGAGAGATAAATCGACTACGTTTCCTCTTTAAATAGGGTTATGCAAACTTACTAATTATGTTTATTTACTATGATGATATTGTGATGTCATGACTGTAAAACGCTAGGTGTGCTCTTTATATCCCTTTTAAATATGGAACAAAGAAAGGGCACTGACGGCATTACAAAAAACAAGTTGTCATTAGGTCATTCACCCCAATTTAAGGGCCATGTTGACTGCCGGGCCTGTTTTTTTTTAATACTGTCGGCGTTGACATTAAGTCGAAAGTACAAAGTAACTGAACTGATACAACTGTAACTGATAGTCCTTTTCGCGGATGTTTCTAAGGTCAATAACCTTGTAAAACGAATAATTAAACTGATAGCCTACATTTTTTTTAATATAAAATAATGTTGTAATTTCGAGTTAATTGCAAGGGTGAACTGATTTTGTGGCCCATGCTACCTTTAACTTTTAAAATTCAGTTTTATATCGTACTACTAGGCACAGGCCTGGCTCCAATTACTCGGAAATTCGATTTTCGAAATTCGTTTCGTTTCGTACTGTTCCGTTCAACACATCATTTGAGTGAGAGAGACGATACGATTACGACCTAAAAACAAATTCGGAGTAGACCCCTGCTCTTTCGTTGCGAGATCTTGAGTTACATCCTACATAAGCCTAAATTTAAACTTACCTATTGAAACTTATGTTCATAAAAGGCAACAAATCCCGGGAATATCTAATTTAGTAAACATCTATGCTAAAACAACTGGGTAACTACCTTTTTGAAAGGAGGGGGGAACATTGCCACTATAACACTACGGCATTGCCCACTCGCTGGGTTAAGGTAGGCGCGTGGGTGGGATCCCGAGGATTCGAGCCGACGACGCCCCCCGCCCTGCCCCGGGTTTCGCCAGGGCTACCCGCACCAAGGAGGTACCCCCCCCCCCCCCCCCCCCCCCCCCCCAGACGTGCAGGACCGTGCAATGCAGGCGGGGGACCCCCGTCCCCAACCCGCTGGTCCCGCTAAGGGTTCAGGCGGGCAGCTAATGCCGCCGCCTTCGCCCCGTTCGTCTGCGCCGGAACGGGGGCGCATGGACGCACTCTCGCGCTCCCGTTCCTCGGCTTCCTTTTGGAGCATTATGCACTCGCAAAAGGAAACCACCTCTTACCAGGACTCGTCACCCCTATCCAGCATAGCTGAGACTATGCTGTGGAGTAACAAGTCCAACTGGGTAACTACCTAATCCAAACCCGACTCGATCCCACGAAAGCTGGATCAGCATATTATTATGCTCAATCCTGCAAATACGCATTCCCACAAAGGCGCCACGCGACCGTTGCAGTTGCATGCTGCAAATTCGCAATTAAGCGTTTAAAAAAAGTGTACTCTTACGTTTTTTTTCTATAAAGCCAGTAACACTAGCACTATTCTTTTTGTAAAGGCAAAATGGTATACTTTTTTTAAATAATCAATGCCGCAAACGCTCAATTCCGTAAATGGCTGATAAGGATTACCAAGCGCCGCTCATCCGCCGAATATTATCATCTATTTTTAAACTAGTCACTTCTTCATCCTTAATAATCATTTTGTTGACACAGTTTCTGTTCATTTGTTTTATTGCCGAACTTACATGGTATAATGGTTGTCAAAGGTTTGCTACCTCGCAGTGGTGTGGCGTCAACGTCAAGTATATCAGACGGCAAGCCGAAGGGAATTCGACTAGCCTTTTCCTTTAATTCTGCACAATAAAGTGCCCAACTGCCTTAAAATAGGCAAGAATCGAGTTCAAT
Source organism: Pandemis corylana (assembly GCA_949127965.1). NCBI lineage: Eukaryota > Metazoa > Arthropoda > Insecta > Lepidoptera > Tortricidae > Pandemis > Pandemis corylana. The sequence continues at coordinate 14,693,308 of OX421858.1, read as the reverse complement.
GGACGCCACATTACTACTACTTCGTAAGTCCCGACTTATTATAATTCGTGTACTTAAGACTTAGCCATCGATCGACTCCCAGTTTTGTGATTTTAGGTTAAATTTTAACATATTTAAAGTCCCCTCACAATCATGCTAAACGTGGCCTTTATCTTGTTACCTTAGAGGCTCTGTCTACCCCGTATTTGAAGTGCTTTTTCATTTAAATAATTTGTACTTCATGTAGTACATCCGGCAGTTATGCTTGCTATTAATTCATTTATACTTCAGGAAGTGCGCGAGGACGTACGAGGTACTTCCCGATATTGAAGACGTCCCAAAATTGCCTTTTTCATTCCGTAACTTCATTCGTACTTTGTAGGTATGACGGTAACGGAATGGAACGAAAATTTAGGCCAGAAAATGTATGGAATTTTCGGGACATTATTTTTCTCCTATCGGGATCGTTAGTGCTCGCGATTATGAGTAGAAAACCGTAAATAAAACTAGAAACTCATAAAAAAGTTGAATGTACGACTTTTAATCGAATGGTCCAGTTACGATAACATACGATGTTATTTACAAACATACATTGTTCAAGTGATTTGTATGTACATTGTTGGAGTGTGGATGACCTAATACAAATCCATAACATTTACTTCATTTCTCATCAGCTGATTTGAATACATGCATACATTTTTATTACAAACTAGTGCTTTAAAAAAAATACAGACGAATTGAGAACCTCCTCCTTTTTTTGAAGTCGGTTAAAAATAAATGTGTCCTAGAACTCGTTGAAGCTCGTCGTTCTTTTTTAAATTTGCATGGGACCTGACAAACAGGAAAATAAATCCATAGTAAAATACAATTCGGAAACGGACTAGAGTTGTGGATGTCGGAACTATGATAACAGCTGAAGCGGCGACGGCGGGGTATTTGGCAACACGGAACGACGACAGATGGTCGAAGGCGGTCACAGAGCGGTGGCCAAGACTGGGTCGAAGCTCAGTGGGCAGACCATCAGCCCGTTGGTCAGATGACAGATCATTCGGCTGGGAAACTGTGGATGAGACTGACCGGGCATAGTGGCGTGAAAATGAAGAGGCCTTTACTCAGCTGTAGGTAGATGTGGGCTGATTAGATAGATAGATAGTAAAATATCGGATCGATAGGCTAGATTCAGAGCAAGGAAAACCTAAAACGGGTGTGGAAAAAATCACGTAAGGCAGGGGTTCCCAATCTTTTTCAACCTGCGGCGCAGTTACAAGTTTAGTATTTTGTAACGGCGCCTTTTTTTTTTTTTTTTTGCGGCGGAAAAATGCGTTACGCATACGACCGCGCCGTGGGGACGGCGCGGAAGTTATGTGGGACTCCTCCCCGCCCCCCCCCCCCGAGTGGGGGGAAGCGGAGGAGGCCTACCCACTAAAAAACCGCCGGTATTCCCTCTCTGCCATTGGAGGGGCGCCGTGGGAGCATAAGGGTGTCACCACGCACGCCCCGCCGGCCGCCCCAGCCTAAACGCCGGGGCTCCCGCGCCAATTGTAACGGCGCCCTGCCTTAGCTAAGTTGTTAAGTTAGGCTACTTAAAGGAATATTCTATCGTATTATTTACCGATGCGAACGAGCGCTCAAATAGGTACCCGCGAATATTTGTGGTTTCGGATAATGATAGAACTCACAGCGTCCCTCTTTACTTTCTACGGCGCACCAGGGCGCCGCGGCGCACACTTTGGGAACCCCTGACGTAAGGTCATCAGAAGTAGATAAACAGTCAAAGCTCAAAATGATCCTACATACGACTCCATCGCCAAGGTGAGAAGATGGTGTGCCGCTAACCAGGGTGACTGATAATTTTGGGGCTACTTTGAGCGTTTTAAAATTGCTATAAAATCGATTTTGTCCGTATGCGGTAAATGTTTTGCGTGTAGATGCAAAGGCGATCGATGAAGACATCGATCGGAAGCAGTAAACGCAAATAAAATTTATGATTTCGTCATTATAACTACTTATTAAAGTCATCCCGGTTATTGAGCTCTTTGACTGTTTATCAACTTCTGTCTGTTGCTGGCTGTAATTTTTTTTTGAAAGACTCAATAGCGACGGTGGTATTGACGTTAATACAAACGGTTTCTTTTAACTAATCTAACTGTCCCTGTCCTTCGCCTAGTTAGCCGACTGACTTGACATTGTTGATAACGAATTTTGTTGATAAAATTATTTCGACCTTTTGTCACGCATTTATGATCATAATTGAATCATTATGATGAAAACAAGGCTTTACCTGTCAAGTTCGAGTCGGGCTCTCACATAAAAAAAACTAGGCCATATTTTTATTTTTCACGTCATCAAAACACTACGGAGATTATATTGACTTGAAAACTCTACGAGCATCAGTAGGCTTATTACCTAACTCGCTCGCAATCGCCATCGTGTTCATTTTGACAGTTCATGTATGAATGTGACAGCTAGCTGATTCCGATGCCAATTGGCATTGTTCATTTTTTTTAGTATGCTCCAATTCGAAAACCATTTCGAGGAAAACCATCAATTATCCGATTTATCTTGTCCGATTTCAAAAATACTTTATGATTGCAGATATTTTTGTAAAAGTACTTTGAACCTTTGTTTGACCGAACGACCGGGTTTTTAGACAGAATCCAGCATCGAATGTTTGCCACAAAAATGAAAAAAAAAGTTTGGCTACGGCAACTGTCACGTGTCACTGTCAAATCTACAAAACCATAGACAAAGCCGTTTTTTTTATAGCCAGCCGAACGAAGGCGATTGGGATTCTGTCTAAATTCACGAATTATCAAACAGCGAAAAAATATTTATTATTAATTAACAAAGCTACGTAAAAGCATAATATTCAAATTAGTTGCTTGAAATAGTCCATTTTATCGAATAAAGGTGTTAAAAGCACAGCTTAAAAAAAATGGACAATGCCAATTGTCAGCCCATACATGAACTGTCAAAATGAACACGAAGGCGATTGCGAGCGAGTTTGGTAACAAGCCTACCGCTCCCGAACTTTGACGCGGTTTAACTTTGTTGTTTTTGTTTCATTGACGTAATAATTAAATACGCGTCCAATATTTGTGATCTAACTGACGGAAAAAATAGAATTTAATTATCTTTACCCAGTCATCGTTATCATATTTATCGTGTTCCTTTATTATCATTATGACTTGCTTCTGCCCGCGACTTCGTCCGCGTAGAATTAGCAAATGCCATGTTTATCGCTATCCCGCGGGAACTATGCAATTTTCCGGGATAAAAAGTAGCATATAACCTGCCCGAGAATTTTATTGACAGATTAATAAAGTTTGCCCTAAAATTCGTTCAGCCGCTTTCACTTGATGAACACGCAAATATACAGACAAACAGATAAACAAACTAAGATTCTAAAAACTGTTGGAAGTGTTATGTCCCCAGCATTTTTTTTTTAATATCCTCCATTTACAGACTTTAGACCATCTTCAGCTTTATTCTTCCATGATGGTCTTCCGCGCAGGTGGTAAAAGCCCACCGTGAGATTGGGCGAAAATCTTAGGGATCATGTTATATAGGCGATATGGCTAGCAAGCCATCACTGTTTTGATTCCCCTTTCCATCCATACGCCCACAATCCTAAACGTGGTCTTTAGGTCTTGTTACCTTAGGCTCTGTCTACCCCGTAACGGATAAAGACGTGATTTATGTATGTATCAGCTTTATTATATGTATAGATTAACTTGCAGAAGGTCTACTGCCACAATGGTTTCTTCGGGGGTTAAGAGCGGTCTGCTGATGGGGTTCGGCTCTGCGGCGGTTCTGATGGGTGCCATCACTGTCGTCTACTGGCCAGCATTGTTCATGTCCCAACTTCAGAGGGTAAGTTTATTGTGACCGTGTCCCGCCCATGCACGGGACTGTAGTGTCCCGGACCTTTAGAAGACTGAAGCTGGAGCCGAGGCCGTTATGGGCAAATTCAATTAATGAAGTTTAAGGATAAAGAAAATATATAGAATGTACCAGTTGCTTCTCTTCCCGTGGAGATGGTAAAAGTTCATTGAGGGAATGGGCGAAAATCTTAGGAATCATGTTATAGACGATGCGGCTGGCAAGTCTAGCAACCCACTACTAGTTTAATTCGCATTTCCCACTTACGCCCACGACTATCATGTTAAACGTGGCCTTTAGGTCTTGTTGCCTAGGCTTTGTCTACCACGTATGGGATAAAGACGTGATTTGTGTGTGTGTGTGTGTGTGTGTGTGTGTGTGTGTGTGTGTGTGTGTGTGTGTGTGTGTGTGTGTGTGTGTGTGTGTGTGTGTGTGTGTGTGTGGTGTGTGTGTGTGTTGTAGTTACACAAACGGATAACTCACCTATTAAAGTCAAGTAATGCTCGACATGTTTCGGACTAATTCGTAGTCCTTCCTCCTGGAGCGCTCGCCTCGGCGGCAGCGAAACGAACACATTATCATTAGTTGTGCTATAAAACCTACCTTCATACCAAATTTCAAATTTCAAGAACCGTTTGGCCACGGTACTCAAGTGAAACAGACATTACATACATAAATCACGTCTCCCTTACGTGGTAGACAGAGCCTAAGGTAACAAGACCTAAAGGCCACGTTTAGCATGATTGTGGGCGTATAGGTGGAAAGGGGAATCTAAACAGAGGGTTGCTAGCCGCGTCGCATAACATGATTCTTACGATTTTCCCCCCTCCCTCGATGGGCTTTTACTATCTTTGAGGGAAGAGAAGCAACTGGTACACACTGTTTTTCTTTACTCCCAGTCCAGCATGGAAGAAACAGAGCTAAATTGCTACGCCCCAGGAATTTAGACTATTTGCAATTTAGACCATTTGCAATTTAGACTATCTGCAAATTTAGACCACTTCGAAGTTAGACGACATGAGAATTACTTGTTTAGACGAAATGCTTTTTAGACCAGTTGACATAGACCATTTGCATCTTAGGCAATAATGATACTAACCCACAAGGCATCATTATGGTATTTTTTTTGTAAAGAATGTTGATAAACCTCTTGAGGTTTTCAATAGTGGCTCAATTTGTAAAAACCTTATTGTAAAACTTATAATAAATTATGAATAAAATTATAATAATAATAAAATGAATATTGAATACTGAGTTTTACACGTATTTCTTCTTGTTCTAGATGATGACACTATCTCCCACATCGACTTCATTCGAGATCTGGCGTGAGACTCCGATTCCAATGTATTTGGAGTGCTTCATGTGGAACATAACCAACGTGGACGAGATATTAGCGGGGCAGCGGGTCCCTATCAAGGTGGCGCAGATGGGGCCATATGTTTACAGGGAGTTCCATTCCAAGGTGAGTGTCTTGGTCACTTTGGAGGTGGAAAGATTACGTGTGCTTTTTTATCACACGCTTTATGTTAACCAAGGACCGGAAAACCCCTTCATTTGCTTAAGCCTTTTAAAAGGGTAACCCTATTAAACTGTTACCCTATGATACCTAATGGTAAGCTTATCAATGTACTAAGCCTATCATTACGGAAACCGTTTTGAATAAGGTTAACCGTTTTCTATATGGTTTCCGAGTCGAATAGGATGTAGTAATTTGATTATTTACCCACTTACCATTTAATAGGGTTACCCCTTTCTTGTCTCTTTTTCACGCACTAAGGCAGACGATTGCTATTTCATGGCGGCATTTTTTTACCTATTTACATTGAAGATCGAGTCGGGCCCGGGTTAACTAGCAACGTATGCATGTGTGGGTGGAATCTTGCGACTAAATTTTGAAGCAGATATTTTCATCCGATTGAGCTGAAGTTTTGCATCTGGTGGAATTCTGGTGGTCCGTCTCCGCAGGAGGGACCTCTTGAACGGTTGGTCCGATTGACTTGAAAATTGGTTCACATATGTAGGACGGAGGACATTGCAAGTACATTAAGCAAAAAAAAAGTGTCTAAAATGACATTTTTAGGTTTAGGTTATTTCGAAAACATTCCTAGCTGAAAACAAGTCTAGGTACTTCCATGCTGGTCTGGGAGTAAAGAAAAAACATAGAATTTACATCCAGTAGTTCAGCAGTGGCTTCTCTTCCCGCGCAGATGGTAAAAGCCCATCGAGGGAATGGGCGAGTCTTAGGAATCATGTTATAGGTGATGCGGCTAGCAACCCATCACTATTTTCATTTCCCTTTCCACTTATAAGCCCTGAATCATGCTAAACGTGGCCTTAAGGTTTTGTTAGGGGAATCAAAATAGTGATGGGTTACAAACCGCATCGCCTGTAGCATGATTCCTGAGATTTTCGCCCATTCCCTCGATGGGCTTTTACCTGCGCAGGAAGAGAAGCAACTGGTACATTCTATGTTTTTTCTTTACTCCCAGACCAGCATGGAAGAATAAACAATAAACATCACATGATTAATGGAAGGCCCCCAATGCATGCACTCGTCATTTGTTATAAATAGCCAGCGAATAAAATGGAGTCAAATTGCGTCTATTAGCGTTAGCAAATTGGATCCATTACGGGAAAATTTCTGAAAACCCACTTCATGATTCATATTTCATATTTGATTGGTTTTGCGGCCTTTGTATGAAGAAAAATATAGTTCATAATTACACATAAACGGATAACTCACCCTCCCTCCGGCCAGGTGGGATGACGATCTGCGAAAGACTGCCGGCAGATGCTGGATGCGTCAAGCTAAAGACAGGGCGCTATGGCGCTCATTAGGGGAGGCCTATGTCCAGCAGTGGACTAACATAGGCTGATGATGATGATGATGGATAACTCACGTATAAAAAGTCGAGTGACGCTCGACATGTTTCGGACTATTTCGTAGCAGCCGCGCGAACAGAGCGCTGGCGCGCAGTGTTCGTTTCGCTGCCGCCGGGGCGAGCGCTCCAGGAAGAAGGACTACGAAATAGTCCGAAACAGTCGACTTTTTATACGTGAGTTATCCGTTTATGTGTAATTATGAGTGAGTCTCACGGTAGTTTCATGTTGAAAAATATAGTTGTTTAAAATCAACGGACGTCAATGTTTCTCGGCATCGTCGGACTTGGAAAATTGACAAATTGTTGACCTAGGTAGGTACCTATTTATATCCTTGTGCTCCATACAGTGGTAGGTAATCAGAAAATGTATGTATGTATGTATGTACAATTTAGGGATCTTTAAAAAGCGAGCCTTCCTGTTCCTCAAAGGGCCGGCAACGCACTTGTGATTCCCCAGGTCTTGCAGGTGTCAGTGGGCGACGGTGATTGCTTTCCATCAGGTGACCCGTCTGCTCGTTTGCCCCCTCTTGTATAAAAAAAAATGTATGTGGTTATGTATTACTATTTATTGTACATAAAACACAAGAAAAAGATGAACAGGACAACACGAATGCAACACAATATCACGTCTTTATCCCTTACTGGGTAGACAGATCCTAAGGTAACAAACCTTAAGGCCACGTTTAGCATGATCAAGGGCCATCACTATTTTGATTCCCCTTTCCACCTATATGCCCACAATGATGCTAATTGTGGCTTTTAGGTCTTGTTACCTTAGGCTCTGTCTGCCCCGTGAGGGATAAAGACGTGATTTATTATATATGTATGTATCCGTAGCAGACAGTGACAATAATATTCGATACGGCCTTTGTACTCGTCGAGTTGACTCATTGTATTAATTTTATAACAGTGCGCATTTTATCTTCTTGTAACGCTTTAGGTAAATACTAGCTTCAGCCCGCGACTTCGTCTGCGTAGAATTATACATAAAAACCTTCCTCTTGAATCACTCTATCTACTAAAAAAAACCGCATCAAAATCCGTTGTGTAGTTTTGAAGATATAAGCATACAAAGGGACATGGGGAATTCTATATATGGATGCAAGTCTGGAATAAAATCATTTCATTTCATTTCATACGGACATAGGGACGGTTTATGCGTGATTTGACTACAAGTAAAAATGGCGATGTATAAAAATGTCCACTTGCATAAGTTCATGCGTATATAATTTTGCCAAAATATAAAAATGTACACATGGAAAGGGGATGAATACGTTCCGTATATGTATTATTATAATCCTGGACCTATGTAAAGAAAGTAGTCATTTTTATATTCCGACTTGACAAGACTTAGACATTTGTATACTCTGAAAGTAGTCATTTTTATATTCCGACTTGATAAGACTTAAACGTTCTGAAGTATTGGCTTTCTAATACTCAGACAAATTTATGTTTTACAGGTAGACATTTTTATACATCGCCATTTTTACTTGTAGTCCATCCACGCATAAACCATAGGGACATGGGGACAGAGAAAGCGACTTTGTTTTATACTATGTAGTGATGATCCCACCAAAAACATTCTGTAGAAAACTAGCCAAGTCTCGATGGAGCTGCTTGTTTATCTCTAAAAAGTAATGAAATCTAGACAAACTCGTTCCAAGTCTAAGGTTGTTTACTGCGATTTCTTTATTATTATAGTTAATGTTGTGTGACTTGGCCGTTGAAGGGTACACAAGGGTACAAAACCAGGTGCTCCATGACATCATTGCACCAATCTGTCGCTAGAACGGCTACCCATTGACGATTAAAGATATCAAATAGGGACCTGAAAATGCGGCGAAACGGTTCCAGTAAAGTATGGTACGGCAGTGTTTGCTTCGCGCTCGACTTGGCGGGGGCACTACCGTGCCCCCAAATAAATGTCTGCATTTTATCTTCTTGTAACGCTTTAGGTAAATATGATGTATGATAAAGAAATAAAAAGGGGAGGCGATCTTTGAACATACAATAGAATATTATAATTAATTTATTCATTAATTTACATACATACATATATCACGTCTTTATCCCTTACGCGGTAGACAGGGCTTAAGGTGACAAAACCTTGAGGCCACGTTTAGCATGATTGTGGGTGTGTGGGAAAGGGGAATCAAAATAGTGGTGGGTTGCTAGCCGCATCGCCTATAAGATGAATCGTAAGATTTTCGCGCATTCCCTCGATGGGCTTTTACCTGCGCGGGAAGAGAAGCAACTGGTACATTCTATATTTTTTCTTTACTCCCAGACCAGCATATAATATTATCTAGTTTACTTTTGGTTTGGCTCTCTGTAGAAATAAAACTCTAATTTGTTGTAGGTTTTAATTTAATTTAATTGCATGTTTAAGAAAAGCACTATAACTTTTAGGGAAGGGTTGCCAGCTTCAAATATCCAGCCTCGCTCATCGGCCGTTTATGTTTCGGCTGGCAACACCCTTTCCGACTTCTGTAGTAATTTACTTGTTCAATAAGTAAACATTGTCCACAGCAAAACATCACGTGGAACGACAACAGCACAGTGACGTTCTACAACCAGCGCTACTGGGAGTTCCAGCAGGACCTGTCCAACGGGAGCCTCACAGACTTAGTCACCAGCATCAACCCCATCATAGCGGTATGTCACACTTTCCACAGTAAAAACTATGCTATTAGACTACAAGCCCGTGGAAAATAAATAACCTGTGAAATGAACCAGCGTGAATAACACTTAGAAGGCTGTTATTATATCATAAAATAACTCTGAGCGCTATGCCGTCATTTCTGAGCGGTACAGGTGACTACGTGAGTAAATGGGAAAAAATTGCACTAACTTCCGGCACCACCACTTTAATACGGCACTAGGTTTTTCGACATTTATTTTTAATCATCTATAAGCTATAAAAAAAACCGTACATTAATAATTAGTCGTAATTCCTCAGTTGTACCTGAGAAATTTTCGCGGGTGGTAGGGCCATGTGCAAGGTCCGTCCGGATCGCTACCACCATCTTACTCGCTAATCCTGCCGCTAAGTAGAAGTGCTTGCACTGCTGTGTTCCGGTGCGGAGAGTAAGACAGCCGGGGAAATTACGGGCACAAGAGGCATTTCATCTGAGTCTTCTAGGTTGGCAACGCATCTGCAATCCCTCCGGGGTTGCGGGTGTCTATGGGCAGTGGTGATCACTTACCATCAGGTGACCCACTTGCTCGTTTGCCTTCCTATTCATATTAAAAAAAAAAAAAAAAAAAAAACCATACCTGTACCGTTCAGAAATGACGGCATAGCGCTCAGAGTTATTTTATGATATAGTAACAGCCTTCTAAGCTTTATTCACGCTGGTTCATTTCGCATGTTACAGCTGCTTCTTATCGCGCGCAGATTGTATAATCCCATCGAGGGAATGGGTAAAAATATTAGGAATCAGGTTGCGGCTAGTAACCCATCACTATTTTGATTCCTCCATCTATACGCCCACAACGATGCTAAACGTGACCTTTGGGTCTTGTTACCTTAGGCTCTGTTTCCCGTAAGGGATAACGTGATTTATACATACATACATATATCACGTCTTTATCCCTTACGGGGTAGACAGAGCCTCAGATAACCGGTACCTACAAGCCACATGTATCAAGGTTGTGGGCGTATAGGTGGAAAATGGAATCAAAAATAGTGATGGGTTGCTAGCCTCATCGCCTATAACATGATTCCTATGATTTTCGCCCATTCCCTCGATGGGCTTCTACCATCTGCGCGGGTAGAGAAGCAACTGGTACATTCTATGTTTTTCCTTTGCTCCCAGACCAGCATGGTAGATGAGTTGATACGTGATTTATGTATGTATTTATACTGACTAGAGGTGTTCTTCCTCAGACGGTAGCCTACATGGTCCGCAACGACCGGCTGGCCATCAGAGTGGCCGTGGATCTGTTCATCCGTCTGTTCCACAACAACCTCTTCCTGACCGCTGACGTGTCGACCTGGCTCTTCGACGGTATCGACGACCCCATCCTGGACATAGCTTCCAGGATACCCGAGGTTGAGCTGCCGTTTGACAAGTTTGGCTGGTTTTATGACGTAAGTGGTTTTGTGTTATTTTTCTGGTAGTGTTGCCACTGGCAACACCAATTAAGACTTGACAAGACATAAGGGCGAGGTGGGGAACGTCCGGCCGCCATCTTGCATACTTCTCTTCTAAACGGACACGAACAACGCGACATACAAGAAAAAGTAATTTCTATAATAATTTTATTTAATAAGAAATCTAGTAATTGCGGTAAAGTTTGGGCCATTGCTAATTGAATTAGTGCTCCAAACAGGTAGGTAACCAATATACAGGATCAATTCAAATGGGTCAGTAGGGAGAGTTAGATTGATGACCCTGTATACTCAGGAGCAAAAACACTGGACCACTTTACATACAATTGTCTACCGTTTCTTTGCTCCCGAGTTGTAGCGACCATAGCGCCATCTAGTTGTCGACTACATAACTACTACGAGTACGATGCACGAGTAGCTAGCGCCAGCTCTAGTGACAGCTGTCACATCGTTCTACATCCCGCTACAATATGATTTAAATCAGTTAACGATTCGGCTTTTCTCGGGTATCATCGCCTAAATCCGGAGACGGAAATGACACGAAATACATTACCGCGATTTCTTTTAGGTAGCATTCCACTTGAAGTATCATAAACGCAATGTATAGCAGCTGCCAAGATGACATTACTAACAGCTAGACTTAAGAAATTTATTGTGCAGAAGCGACATGAATAAACATTCATGATTTATTGAAGATATACTTGTATGTATGTATGTATGTAAACTCTTTATTGTGCAAAATAAACAAGACAAATACAATTGACAAACACTGAGATACATGCACAAAGGCGGACTTATCCCTTTAAGGGATCTCTTCCAGTCAACCTTTGAGTGGATGAAAGGAGTATTATATTAGGGATGGACGAGTGAGTTTAAAAATTGCAAACACTGAGAGCCACAATACATAACTTTACCGAATATAATACATAAACTCCTAAAACCTACCAGTCAATAAACTACTCTGTACTATCTATAATATATATCAATAAAATATACTACATAAAATAAATAAATAAAGAGCACAATAAACAAAGGAATATTTCCATTAATTTAAGAAGATGGTGCGAGCCACATCTTCTTCAAACCTTCCCTGAACGAACTTGTCTATACTAATATTATAAAGAGGAAAGATTTGTACCTATTTTTGTATGTTTGTATGTTTGTAATGAATAGGCTCAAAAAGTACTGGGCCGATCTGGATGAAATTTGGAACATAGATAGATTATAGTCTGGAATAACACATAGGCTACTTTTTATCCCGGAAAATTGCGTGATTCCCGCGGGATAGCGATAAACGAATTGTATGCAGACGAAGTTGCGGGCAAACGGCTAGTATGCAATATATAAAAAAAAAATGTACGTATAAGTCAATATGATGTAAGTAACAGTACGATATTACGTCGGATTAATAATTGATAATAATCACCAAATAAAAAAAAATTAAAACCGACTTCAACCGATTTTTGTTGATATCTCATATTTGTGTTAGTTTTGAGCTACAAATGAGGTTTTGTTGCTCATATAGTTCTTGTATTGTATTCAATAAGACAACGAGTAATATAATTAAAGGTCATCTGTAAATTGATAACTATGTGAGAGATGAGGATTGTATCTGTTTTTTTCCCCAATAAAGAAATCAAATAAATAACACGCCCTCGCAGCGCTTGGGGGTTAAATCTAGAGTCCTTCGCTGCGCTCAGGATTCAATATCGCGCCCGTGACATAATACAGTGCTTTACTCCCTCGGTGTACAATCCACTATAAATTGTCAGTCAAAGTATTGAACAGTTATAACGCATGCCGTGTGCTATGTAAATATCATCTGATATGTCCATTGTCTCGGTAGTCAAACGCAGAGATGTTTACAATATATCGACGCTTGAAAGGCAAAATGTCATAAGCGACAAAATGGTAATTTTACAGGAGAGCCAAAACCTCGACACAGACAAATGTGCTGATTTCAATGATATATACAATATCACAAAACATGTCGCTTATCCCATTTCGCCTTTCAAGCGTCGATATGAACCTACAGTCAAAGTGACTCATTTTAGATATTTTATGCCTACTTATAATTATATATTTGTCAACAGCCGATAACAAACTGACGCGGACTTTAACTTATTACTAATTCGTATTTAGTTCTATTATTTGTGATTAATTAATGACACATTTCAGTCACAATATAGGTAGGTATATAACAAAAAAGTTTCTTCCATGCTGGTCTGGGAGTAAAGAAAATAGAATTTACCAGTTGTTTTTCTTCCCGCGCAGATGGTAAAAGGCCATCGAGGGAATGGGCGAAAGTCTTAGGAATCATGTTGTAGGCGATGCGGCTAGCAACCCATCACTATTTTGATTTCCCTTTACAGCTATACGCCTTTAATCATGCTAAACTTGGCATTTAGGTCTGGTTAGCTTAGGCTTTGTCTACCCCGTTAAGGGATACTCTATCTCAAATGAAAGGATAACATAAGTAATTAAACGAAATGATGATGTAGGTATGTATAACTCTTTATTGTACATAAAACACAAAAAAAGATGATAATCTAATCTATTGTAGAATCCTTCGCTACATTCTGGATTCAATGTAGCGCCCTCGCCGTAAATACATCATTTTGCTCCCTCATGACACAAATAACTATTTAAAATTAACACAAGAGCCGAATGTAGTGGCGTGAAAAAGTAAAGGCCCACACCATTGGGGACATCGGAATGGACGACATTGACTAGTAGAGACTTTATACATCTCTACTATAGCTAATCATATCTGCGCGTATTTGAGTCGCTCAAATAGTTTTCCTATTGCTCAATGATAAAAAAACAATTGAAAGTCGGTTGGCGTGTAACAATTCCGTGAAATCCGCCTGTTTGCCGAATCGCCGGTGACATTCAGTCACGAGAACAAAAGAGGTTGCCTAGGTCATCGTTTTAGCAACTACCTAACCCACACTGTCAATAACTCGTGCTTACGAGCTGGGGGTGCGAGTCGGGCTACCTCCTCGTGTGGTCAAGAGCTGCGGTTCGTGGATCCGTCCGGGGGGAAGAGCAGTGCTGTCCGGTGCAACCTGGGCATCGGTTAATGATTTCCTCGCGGTCTCCGAGGGATATCGTTATCCGTTGGCTAAGAGCCCGACATGGGAGACTTTTGACCGTGTTCTACCTTACAACGTTGCCGACATTTTGGTCACAAGATTTTTGAATGCTGTATTTATTACTTTGACATTGGCGAAATCATCTGTGTTAATAAAAAAAAGAAGGAAATAAAAGTTTTTGACTCGAGGGAAGTTTTTACGGCAATAACGTCAATTAACTTGGGAATTTCTTCCGATATTAAATGTATCATTAACTGTTTCAAATACTTACAATACAATACAAAGCGCTCCGGGTGTCTATGGACAGTGGAGATCGCTTACCATCTGGTGAACCACTAGTTCGTTTGTCTGGCCTCTCTAACATAAAAAAAAACTCTTTATTGAACACCACAAATCAGTACAAAGCAATACAGAAACAAAGAAAACATACATACCGTCACGCCTCTTTCCCATAGGGGTAGGCAGATACTACTTTGTTCCACTCGCTACGATCCTGACAAACTTTTTTAATTTCATCCACACTCGTCAATCTCTTCATGCATGCTCGTCGGTTTCGGGTTCACACCTGACCTTTTTCCAAAACGTCTCCTGTTTGGTCGCGGAAAGTCCGAACAAAGAACAATGTAGACAATAGGCGGTCTTATCGCTTAATAGGCAAAACAAATAAGGCAACTAACAAATTAATTTAATCAATTTAATTTGAAATGTCCTCGGCTAACTTGCAAGCGTACGTGCACACAGCAAAGCTATTCGGTAAGCAACATAGATACGGCGCGAGCGTGCGTAGGTGCTTACCTGATTATATTGCCGTGTGTACATTGCTTTCCTTACGCGTCCGCGTGCGTTATTTAATAGGCGAAAGTGTTCAAGGAATGTGCGCGTTATGCGAAACGCAAACGTAATTTATCACGTAATGGGTTATCAAAGCGTTATGTGCAACAGCTGATCGGTGCGAGAGTGGGCCGGTGAAATGGGTCGGCGATGCGTTTATGAAACACTAGCTGTTGCCCGCAACTCCGTCTGCATAGAATTCGTTTATCGTTATCCCGCAAGAATTACGCAATTCTCTATGTATAATCTATCTATGTTCCAAATTTCATCCAGATCTGTCCAGCCGTTCTGGCGTGAAAGAGTAACAAACATCCAAACATTACTCACAAACTTTTTCACATTTATAATATTAGTAGGATAGGAAGGATAGTAGGATAGCTGTTGCCCGCAACTCCGTCTGCATAGAATTCGTTTATCGCTATCCCGCAGGAATTACGCAATTTTCCGGGATAAAAATTAGCCTAAGTGTTATTCCAGACTATAATCTATCTATGTTCCAAATTTCATCCAGATCTGTCCAGCCGTTCTGGCGTGAAAGAGTAACAAACATTCAAACATCCATACTCACAAACTTTAACATTCATAATATAAAGTAGGATAAGCAGTTTAAGCCTTTTATGGATCGAAATTGGAAATATTTATGAACGGATCTTCTTACCACGCATGGTTAAACTCTGAAATCAGTTTGCGCCACCAATATTTCCGAACTGGCAGTGGCGTAACTATAACGTCTGGGGCCCGCGGCAAATTCGTCAGATGGGGCTCCTTCCTCAATATAAAGTGCATCAGCGTCCCTTCTGTGCTCTAAACCAAACCAGTTCGGGGCCCCGTAGAGCTAGGGCCCCCTGGCATTTTGCCACCCCTGCCACCCTATAGTTACGCCACTGCGAACTGGTACAACTTAGGGATCTTTAAACGAGTTTCTGTCAAAAATTAAAATTTTTAATACAAGCTTTTTTTGTTGCTTGTACTTTTTGCTCACTGTACTTGCGTTGTCATCCGTCCTACATACGTGAACCAAATTTTAAGTCAGTCGGACCAACCGTTGAAGAGTTCCCTCCTGCGGAGACGGTCCCGGCTGGGTCATCAGAACTCCACTAACAGATTATTCTATTGTCATCTGTATAGAGGCCGGATTATATGCAACATAAGAAGCTAGTTATATGCATGCAAATATGCATGAAAAATGGCAGTAATATGCACGAAAATTTCCAGAAGTGCGAATAAAATGATAAATTTTCGGAACCCAAAAGTAAAGTTTGTTCAACATTTTCGTCGTATGTAGATGTTCCAGGAAAGTTTTTTTTCGGATGCACGGTATGCATCAAATTTCACACAAATAAATAAAAAAACTGAACTACAGATCAATGAGCACGCACGTCAAGTAACACTTTACGTGGACGACTTTGCGGTAGGCGAGCGCGACGCTCCGCTGTCTCTTTATTGCATTTCAGAACGCAGGGTCAGTGCTCTGCACTCGGAAAAATATTGTAAATGTACCGATAATATGCATCATAACTAAATCTTAGGGTAAACATGCTATTACCGCTGAGGATGGCTTAAATATGCAAATGCGGTCCCTACTCATCTGACTTGTATAAGTAATAAAAAATTCTTGATTCATTTGTACCTATCGTTTGAAAAACAGAGGGACACTTGTTTTCTTTACAAAAATAAATAGTGCTTATTAGCACTATTAGCTTATTTTCTGAATCAGAATTATTATTCTGATTCAGAAAAACCCAAAATGTCATAATTTTGGAAAAAAAAGTCAAGGGTACATGTTTTTTTGAAAATGCTCAGGTAACGTTTAAAATGCTTTTGTCCGTAACAATCAAGTTGAGAAATTATTTGACATGTACCGATAAGAAACAGATTATCTCATTAATTATGCTTCAGTATTAATATTAGCTTGATTATTTTATTATTGTGTTTTAAGCAATAACAAATTGCTATCGCTAACGCGCGTGTAAAAGATATTAATGCAGTTTTATTTACTGATAATCATGATCAAATCATTTTTTTTTGTTGTGTTATGTCATTCATACGTTATACGAAATAGTCTCAACATAAATATATACGTAGGTACTTAAAATGCCATTTTCCACGTTAAAGTTTGTTGCTTGTAGCCCTCATTATATGATGTCAAAATTTTCTAAAAAACCTGTCAGAATATAATTTATTTTATAAACAGTTAAGACTGGTCTGGGAGCAAAGAAAGAACATATAATGTACCAGTTGCTTCTCTTCCCGCGCAGATGGTAAAAGCTTGTCGAGGGAATGGGCGAAAGTCTTAGGAATCATGTTATAGGCGATGCGGCTAGCAACCCATCACTATTTTGATTTCCCTTTCCACCTATACGCCCTTAATCATGCTAAACGTGGCTTTAAAGTTTTGTTACCTTAGGTTCTGTCTACCCCGTAACGGATAAAGACGTTATATATGTATGTATGTTTGTATAATTCAGTGAATGTTTCTATAATATGCTTAACCAGCTTCTACCCGCGGCTTGGTCCGCGTAAAATAAGACTTATGTACTTAAGGTTAACTGGTAGAGATCCCTTAGGGATAAGTTCGCCTTTGTGCATATATTAATGTTATTTTTATTTTTTTGTGAATTGTATCTGTTTCTTTATATTTGTACAATAAAGCATTTACTTACTTACTTACTTACTTATTAAAGTAATAATTATTTACGTTGTCACTCTAGGCAGCTACGACCTTTTACACGTTTATACTAAACATACGGGATAGTCAGAGTCTAAGGTAACACGACCTACAAACCACGTATGATGGAATATGGAATCAAAATAGTGATGGGTTGCTATCCGTATCCCCTATAACATGATTCCTATGGTTTTCGTCCATTCCCTCGACGGGCTTTTACCATTTCCGTGAGAAAAAAAGCAACTGATACATTCTATGTTTTTTCTTTGCTCCCAGACTAGAATGGAAGTAACAACTTAAACACTTGAAACTAGTAATAGTGGAGGAGAGCATGCTAGCCCTAAACATATAAAACACTAGCTGCTGCGCGCGACTTCGTCTGCAAAAAATAGTTTTTCGCTATCCCGCGGGAACTATGCAATTTTCCGGGATAAAAAGTAGCCCTTTTTTAATCTAGGGTACCATCTATCTTCGTTCCACATTCGATTCAAATCCGTCCAGTAGTTTCATTGTGAAGAAGGAGACCGAGAGGTGCGCGTGCGCGCGGGTTGTGTACTCTACCCGCCCGCACCTCTCTCGGTCCCCTTTGTCGTCCTACCCCGCGCCCCTGTGCCGCGCGGGCGTGGACTCATTCAAGCGGTCTTCCAAGTCAAATTTGGCCCTCTACTTGTCGGATTGACTTGAAATTTGGTACACCTATGTAGGATAGATGACAATGCAAGTAGAGTAAAAAAACAAAAGATTCTAAATCAAAGCTATTAACAAAATGACCTTTCCTTTTCCAGCGCAACAACTCGCTTGAATACGATGGCGTATTTCTCATGAACACGGGAGCAGCTGACTTTTCGCAACTAGGCAACATAGTCAAGTGGCGGCATTCCAATCGGACACTCTACAGGGACGAGTGTGGGGAAGTGAGGGGTTCGACGGGGGAGCTGTGGGCACCGGAGCGGGGACAGCCCGAAGTGGAGATATTCGCGTCCGATATTTGCACGTAAGTACTGCAGTGAATAGGAAATCGGACGCTCTATAGGGACTAGTGTGGGGAAGTTAGGGGTTCGACCAGATATGCACGTAAGTAGCTAGAAAACCAATAAAATGTATTTTTTACAGACTAAGTAGTAGATCTTCCACGCTGGTCTGGGAGTAAAGAAAAAACAGAATGTACCAGTTGCTTTTCTTCTCTCGCAGATGGTAAAAACCCATCGAGGGAATGGGGAAAATCTTAGGAATCATGCTATAGGCGATGCAGCTAACAACCTATCACTGTTTTTGATTCCCCTTTCCATACGCCCACAATCATGCTAAACGTGGCCTTTGGGTGTTGTTACCTTAGGCTCTGTCTATCCCGTAAGGGATAAAGACGTGATTTGTGTGTGTGTAAAAGTAGCTATTGCCCGTGGCTTCGCTTACTTGGTACAGTAAAAATTAGACTTGACATGACACTTTATATTACTAAAAAGTCAAAATTAAAACAACTCTGAAGCTCGATTTTTCAAAGCACATCACTCGATAGTGGTATAAATCAGCTTATATCTCCAAAACTACGGCTCTAATCAAAGTTTTGACAGTTCACAAGATTAATTAGAGTTGGGATTATCGTCTATGCTACTCGTATTTCAAATTCAGCACAATTTTTCAACACTTTCGAGTGGTATTTTCATGAATGATAATTGTACCGAACAATAGTACTTATCTCTAGTTTTTAGCTGTTTGATAATAAATAGATATATGTCATGTAAAATGGAATAGCAATTGGTGCTACATCCTCAATGACGAGTCATTCTTGTTCTTGTTCTGTCTGTGTTTACGCAATATAGTGTCGAATCTGTAACAATGACGACAATAAAAAATTCTGATACCATGTGCTTTCAAAAATCGGTCCCCAGTTTATGTTTCTGTTAGAAGATAAAAAGGTACTTTTTACAATGTCCACGGATTATCTTTGGAATCAATGTAAAAATGAACTTATCTATACTACTTAAGGCAGGGGTTCCCAAAGTTGTCTGAGCTTCTAATACAAGTTTACAAACTTGAGACCCACCTCTAAGAAATTCAACCGTTACCAATATGAAGAAAGAACTTTTCAAATAACAAACTAAGTGTTAATAACTTTTTATTACTTAACTAGCCTTCCGTCCGCAGCTTCGCCCGCGATAAATTAATTTTCCCGTAGGAAAAGGTACTTGCCGCGGTAAAAAGTAGCCTATATGTCACTCAGTGATAATGTAGCTTTCTAACGGCAAAAGAATTCTTGAAATCGGTCCAGTAGTTTCGGAGCCTATTCAATGCAAACAAACAAACAAACAAACAATCAAATTTTTCCTCTTTATAATATTAGTATAGATTAAATAACTACCTACAATGTAGTTTCTACATCAAAAAAGTTATTTCAACGGGAAGGATGAAATCGATTCCGATGTTTCGCCATCACAGTTTTGACGTCAACTTCAACGCGAGTTAATTTTAAGCGCAGTGAGTTAGACAAGTCCAATTTGTTTGGGTATTTAGTTTTAATGCTCACCATATTAGAGAATCCGACCTCACATAGGTATGAGGTAGTAAAAGGGAGACTTTCATAGCTTCATCAAACAGGCATGGTTAGTTACCAGCAACCGCGAGCCAGAATTTTGTTAATTGCTTACGATTGGTGTGTCGTTCTACAGGCAGGGCCCACTTAATATTCGCTGGCGACCTATGGTTTGGGAAACCCTGACTTAAGGTATTAAATTTCAAAGAAGTAAAAGCCTTCAAATATACACTGGTTGCGTAATCCGATAAAATTTCGAAAGATTTCGATGCACTAGGGATTAATATCTGAGCAATCATTTTGATTTTTTCCACAACGTTCTGAAAGTAGAGATTATGGATAAGCGTAATAAATGATATGTTATCTGACCTATCTATGAATGATGACAACATAATGTATGTTAATGTGTTTGTTTTCTTTCAGGGTTAAGTTATATTAAAAGATTTATTAACATTTTTGGGGGATTGGGTGAAAATCTTAGGGATCATGTTATATAGGCGATGTGGCTAGCAACCCATCACTGTTTTGATTCCCCTTTCCATCCATACGCCCACAATCATGCTAAACGTAGTCTTAAGGTCTTGTCACCTTAGGCTCTGTCTACCCCGTAAGGGATATAGACGTGATTTATGTATTGTCATTTTTTTAAACTACACTGAAAATTAGAACACATAGAAAAATCCGAAAAGTAAAGGTATGGCCGGGAATCGAACCCGGATCCTCGTCATTCCGTGACGCGTGCTGTACCCCTACACCACCCATAGTAGGTGGGTAGGCCTTCGAATTTTTCTATCTGTTACCAGCTGTCACGTGACCTTGTTACTATGCGATTTTTTGTCGCCAAGCGTCATCTGTTTAAATTATGTGTCTGTACGACACAATTTGATAGTATGCTGGTCTGGGAGCAAAGGAAAAATATAGAATGTACCAGTTGCTTATCTTCCCGCGCAGATGGTAAAAACCTATGGAAGAATGGGTGAAAATCATAGGAATCATGTTATAGGCGGGGCTGCTAGCAGCCCATCACTATTTTAATTCCACTTTCCACCTATACGTCCACAATCTTGCTAAACGTAGCCTTTACTTGTTACCTTAGGCTCTGTCTACCCCGTAAGGGATAAAGACGTGATTTATATAAATGTAGCGCCCTCTAGCGTAAAAATGGTGCACTATCTGCGCAATGTTAATGCCATAGATAATAAACCAATCGTTAATGTCGGCTCATATGACGTAAAGATTTGACGGATTATTTTTATTGTTATTATTCGAACGACCTTTAGGTAATAAATATTTTCAATATCTTGATCATATCATATACTAGTTTCGTCCGCGTCTTCGTCTGCGCATACTTTTTTTTATTTTTTTATTTATTGAATACAAATTAATAATAAACAGTTTAAAGGTTTATGACAGCGGGCGAAAACTCAGCAGAGTTTATCTGCCGCTGCTAGTTACTCACGTTAAATCCTTAAAACTAAACAGATGAGTTATTGTTGTGCTGCGTTACAGTTTAGGTAAAATGCTTTGACAATTCTCTTGCATGTATTGGGGTTGGCACACACTTCATTATGAGTTTCCGATGGTAACTCGTTAAGAATACTTGGTAACATATAGAGTCATTCGGGTCAAGAGCACGCACTTTTTTTTTGATGGCCTCCCAGACCTATAAAGAAGTATATAATTGGCATGTTATGATATTAAATCTGTAGAATATTGAATAAATTTTCACTATTTAAGAAAATTTTCCATCAAGATTAATTAGTTTTAGCCCTACATAGGCTTAACTGAAAACTTTTCCAATGCGTAATCTTGACCCGATGTGTGGGTAAAATTACGCAAGTCTTAGGGTAAAGTTACGCACGCGGGGTAAACGTACGCAGTCATTCGGGTCAAGAGCACGCATTTTTTTTTTGATGGCCTCCCAGACCTATAAAGAATTGTATAATTGGCATGTTATGATATTAAATCTGTAGAATATTCAATAAATTTTCACTATTTAAGAAAATTTTCCATCAAGATTAATTAGTTTTAGCCCTACATAGGCTTAACTGAAAACTTTTCCAATGCGTACTCTTGACCCGATGTTTTTCGCCTTCATTATTTGGTCATCTGAGATGAGGGTCCGCTCAGGGGCCTTCCTTATGTAATTTCTCGGCATTTTGGTGTATTCTGAAAGATTGAATTTTTTTTTATATTTTTATTTCATTTGGGGTATAAGTACGCAACGGGGGTAAGTACGCGTGCGTACTATTAATCTCGTACTCTTACCCCAATCGACAAATATACCAAATAATCAGTCACAACACACACGTTAAATACTTTTTCCGAATATGATAAACTTACATAAAAACTACATTAAATGAACAATAGAAATATAGTATACTTACTGGCACAGAGCTATCCATTTAACTACAGCACACTTTTCCGTGGCACAAAAATTAAACGAAATAAGCGTGCTACAAATATTCGGCGACGTGTCGCGACCAGTACTAAGATTGCGTCGGCGCGGCGTGTGGCTCCTAAACGGCGACAGTAGCGCCACTCTGTTTTACAAACACAGACCTCGGCCCCCCCACCCCTGTCGGAGATCGAACCACCGCGTACTTTTACCCACCGCGTGCTGTTACCCCGAATGACTCTACTGCCATGTGCGTTTGCCGTATACATTGGAACATTTAGGTAGAATATATTTCGGCAAGTAATCTAATTGACGGAGACTTTGTGATCTAACAGATTTCTTCAAATTATGCAACTTGTCTATTTCGTAATTAAAAGTACTTCATTTTTAATGAGGTCGTGAACATACTACGTTACAATATTTATGCACCAAGGAAGGCAAACGAGCAAGTAGGTAGGTAAGTTCACCTACATAATTTTATTGAATCAGGGCCCCTCGAAAGTAGTATAGATCTGTTTATATCTTCAAAACTACAGCGCCAATCAATTTTTTGACTAGTTCACAAGATAAACGAGAGCCGTAAGTATATTCTAAGCTACTCATATTTCAAATTCAGCTTAATTTTTCAGCGCTTTCGAGTTGTATTTTCACATATATATGCTTTCAAAAATCTGGCCCCTGGCGTTACTTTGCGGAGGTCCAAACCAAGCCTGTGCGAAATACATATGTTTTTCATGCATTAAAACGTATCATCATCATCATCAGCCTTTGTTAGTCCACTGCTGGACATAGGCCTCCCCTAATGAGCGCCATAGCGCCCTGTCTTTAGCTTGTCGCATCCAGCATCTGCCTGCAGTCTTTCGCAGATCGTCGTCCCACCTGGCCGGAGGGCGTCCTACACTACGTTTGCCAAGTCGCGGTCTCCACTCAAGAACACGTTTACCCCAGCGGTTGTCGGTTCTTCGCGAGATATGGCCGGCCCACTGCCACTGCCACTTCAACGGCGTTACGGAGGTCCATTTCAATGACCAAAAAATGTTTACCTTGCTACTCCGCTCACGTGCAAGATAACCAAGCCCATGCGAAATACATATGTTTTTCATGCAATAAAACATATAAATCCCACAAACTTAATTATCCCTTACACCACACAAACGCGTCAGGCGTTTCGATCCCTCTACGGGATCATTATCGAAGTCTTAAAGTTCAAATCAGTACGACGTTTGTCTGCATGCGTAACAGGGCCCCGATTTTTGAAAGCACACGTGTGAAAATACTTCCATGCTGGTCTGGGAGCAAAGGAAAAACATAGAATGTACCAGTTGCTTCTCGTCCCGCGCAGATGGTAAAAGCCCATCGAGGGAATGGGCGTAATTCTTTGGAATTATGTTATAGGCGATGCGGCTAGCAACCCATCACTATTTTGATTCCTTTTTCCACCTATACGCCCACAATCTTGCTAAACGTGGCCTGTAGGTCTTGTTACCTTAGGCTCTGTCTACCCCGTAAGGGATAAAGACGTGATTTGTGTATGTGTGTGTATGTATGTATGTATGTGTGAAAATACCACTCGAAAGTGGTGAAAAATTGTGCTGAATTTGAAATACAAGTAGCTTGAAAGATATTTACGACTCTCATTAATCTTGTAAAAAAAAGCCGTGGTAGCCTAGTGGTTTGACCTGTGGCCTCTCAAGCAGAGCGTCGTGGGTTCAAATCCCGGGCGCACACCTCTGAGTTTTTCGGAATTTATGTGCGAAAATTACATTTGAAATTTGCCATGAGCTTTTCGGCGAAGGAAAAACATCGTGAGGAAACCTTGCACACAGCTGCGAAGAAATTCAATGGTGTGTGTTAAGTTCCCAATCCGCACTGGGCGCGCGTGGGAACTATAGCCCAAACCCTCCAATACACGGAGGAGGCCTATGCCATGAGGCACGCCGAATTAAGCGACAATTTAATAATAAACATAAATTTAATCTGTAAGGCTGTAGATAATGTCGATTACAATTTCATCATCGCCATATTATCTACGATTGATTCCGTAAATCATTTAATCGTGTGTCAATGCGCATGACATGCTTAATGGAGTCATCGTGGAACATAACATGTCAGGGGCCCGATTTTTGAAAGCACATCACTCGAAAGTACCACTCGAAAGTGGTATATTTTTTTTTTATATGAATAGGAAGGCAAACGAGCAGGTGGGTCACCTAATGGTAAGTGATCACCACTGCCCATAGACACCCGCAACCCCGGAGAGATTGCAGATGCGTTGCCAACCTAGAGGACTAAGATGAATGGCGTCTTGTGCCCGTAATTTCCCCGGCTGTCTTACTCTCCACACCGGAACACAGCAGTGCAAGCACTGCTACTTAGCGGCAGGATTAGCGAGTAAGATGGTGGTAGCGATCCGGACGGACCTTGCACAAGGCCCTACCACCCGCGGCTTCGTAAATAAATCGGCTTATATCTCCAAAACTACAGCTCTAATCAAAGTTTTGACTAGTTCACAAGATTAATGAGAGCTGTGATTGTCTTCTATGCTAAATTTCTAAGGGCCTGTTTCACCACTCTCTTTTATGTTCCGGTTATCGTAAGTGTCAGTTACCTATGATTCCATCTCTATTTATTACTACGAAACAGAGGGAGACGTCATCATTGATAACTGACTCTTAAGGTAACTGGAACTTAAATAAGAGTGGTGGAACAGGCCCTAAAGGTCACTGAAAATTGGAACACAGAAAAATCCGAAAAGTAAAGCTATGGCTTCTGCTATGGGTGGTGTACGGGTATAGCACGCGACACGGAATGACGAGGATCCGGGTTCGATTCCCAGCTATAGCTTTACTTTTCGGATTTTTCTATGTGTTCCAATTTTCCAGTGACATTTAGAAATTTAATTTCTAACGGTAAAACCGTAAAAGTAAACATAAAAAATCAAGTAATAAAAATTCTTGATTCATTTGATAGTATCTTCTATGCTACAGTTTGACAACAAATATAATGCGCATCGGCAGTATTCGTTTGCGCAGAGAAGCGCAGACCAGTTTCCGATGGTAGCCAAACGTGTAAATAATCTATATTGAACTTTATTTGCAAGCGCAACTGGCAGAGTATTGCTTGCTTTGCATTCTTAGCTCTGTCCCGCTTACACGATTTTGCCATTGTTGGTACGAAATCGATCGACCAATAACAGCGCCAGAGTTTCCCGCGCTACTAAAATTGGTCTACTGCGCAGGTACATCGTGGAGCATTATTTTTGTTGTCAAACTGTACTTGTATTTCAAATTCAGCACAATTTTTCACCATTTTCGATTGGTATTTTCACACGTGTGCTTTCGAAAATCGGGCCCCAGTACCTGAATGATCGAGCTTTGATCGGTGAAGCGAATTCGATAACTATAGCAGAAAAGGAGCAGGAAAGTGGGAGAAAAGTAAAAGATCAAAGCAGCAGCTGACGTTGCAGTTATAATGAGACAGACACACACAGACAGTGACTTAAGAAGCACGTATAAAAAAAGCAACTTCAAATAATGAAACAATAGACACGTACGTACACATACACAAAATCACGTCTTTATCCCTTATGGGGTAGACAGAGCCTAAGGTAACAGATAGCTACAGGCCACGTTTAGCAAGATTGTGGGCGTATAATAAGATTGTGGCTGAATAATAGACAATATCAGAAATGTTAAATACTTCCATACCAATACTGGTCTGGGAGCAAAGAAATAACATAGAATGTACCAGTTGCTCCTCTGCCCGCGCAGATGGTAAAAGCCCGTCGAAGGGATTGGGTGAAAATCTTAAGAATCATGTTATAAGCGATGCGGCTAGCAACCCATCACTATTATGATTCCCCTTCTCACCTATATGCCCATAATTATGCTAACCGTGGCCTTTAGGTCTGTATCCCTTACGGGGTAGACAGAGCCTAAGGTACCTATTGTATTGCTATACCCTATGGTGTGCAGCGGACGGTCGGAAGGCAGGCAGCGCGTAAAAATTGTGTTGCTTCATCTTACTACTGCCTACCTCTGTTTATCCAGGCGACGTTCCACTGCACGCCACTGTATACCCCACCTAGGTCCATGTAAAACTTCTTTAGCATTAGTTACCAACATTGTAATACCATGGTTGTGATAATAAAATAAATGAGTACATTTACGGTTTAAAGAGTGACCGGAGACGTAAGCATAGTTCACCCCGTAGTGGGTGAATAGGGAATATATACGATATATAATATAAGGAACGAGCTGGTGTGAAAGAGGATATATAGACTACAGGCCCACGTACAAAAAATGTGGGTCATATGAACCAGCAGGTGACGTATATAGGACGATATAAGAGCATTAAATAACAACAGTACAGAATCAAATGACCAAATTGACCCTGGAAATGGTCAGAAAATAAAAAAAAATTACCGACTTTGTGGCGCACCATTTGTACGGCATTAGTTTCATACTGTTTCAATACAGCTTCTAATCCATTATTCCGCAACGCCGTACAAAAATCATGCGACAAGGGGAAAAAATCGAGGGTTGCACTTTTGAATTCTCACCAGCACCCAGTTGGACAGCTTACAAGTGACGGCATAGTGCTGAATCTTATTATTTTATGCTCTTATATCGTCCTATATACGTCACCTGGTGGTTCATATGACCCACATTTTTTGTACGTGGGCCCGTAGTCTAATAGTGACTAGGATAGAAAAAAGCATGCTTAGTTGGTTTGGGCATGTAGAGCGGATGAATCAACGTAGACTAACTAAACAGATCTATATGGGGAGTGTGAATGGTTACGTTGGGAGGGGAAGGCCTAGACGGACGTTCCAGGACCAAATAGGAGACGTTTTGGAAAAAGGTCAGGTCAGGAGTACCCGAAACCGGCGAGCACGTATGAAGAGATTGATGACTGTGGATGAAGCGAAAAAAATATGTCAGGATCGTAGCAAGTGGAATAAAGTAGTCTCTGCCTATCCCTGTGAGAAAGAGGCGTGACGGTATGTATGTATAATATAAGATTAAAGTCGTTGCGGGATGTTGGAGTGAGTTGGTGTTTGTCGTGTTTGCGTTTGTTGGTTCAAGTGTTTATGTGATGTTATGTCCCGTAATGGGGTCAGAACATAGCAACGAGTGCCAAGATGAAGTTGTTCCACCCATTCATGTCCTCCATTTTTTGTTAAGGTACTTGACTCTGGGCGTGGACAGGGATGTTCGCGTTGATGGGATAGATGGCGTGCAGTACGCCGCCAACATGTCCGTCTTTGACAACGGATACAACTACCCCAGAATGGTAAGACATGCATCAAGTTTGACGTAGATCTTGATAAATCCCCACCCTCCCCCATCCCTTTTAGGGATAAGTTCGCCTTTGTGCATGTGTGTTATCCTGTATTCATCTTTTATTTATGTTTTATGTACAATAAAGAGTTATACATACATACATACATACAATTCGTGATTTTTATCAATACATGAATTTATTGAATGACATAACAACAAGTAACAGCCGTAACCTGGGTAACGAACTATAGAGATGAAAAGGTGAAATGGTGAAGGTAGATCTCTATCTCTTATCAGATCTCTCTCTCTCTCTCTGTGTGTGTGTGTGTGTGTGTGTCTGTGGCGTCGTAGCTCTCTCAAGCGAATGGACCGATTTGGATGCAGTTTTTTTTTTCATTCGAATGTCAGTTTTCTTGCGGTCGTTCTTAGCCATGTTTGGTAAAAATCGGTCCAGCGTTTTGATTATCAGCGCTTTTTCAAAATGATGTAAGGCATTTTTGGCATAAAAATTGTTTTTTTTTTTTTTAATTAATTTATGTACTAGCTGTTGCCCGCAAATCCGTACGCGCAGAATTCGCTTATCGTTATCCCGCGGGAGCTATGCTGTTTTCTGGGATAAAAACTATCCCATGTCCATGCGACTGAAACTAACTGTATACCAAATTTCAACTAATTATGTATGTATGTTTAATGTAACCGCGGCAATATAAGGCACGCCAGTTGTGTACTAAGCTGCGTAAGTTATTATAGTTAGTAACTATCCCACGGGAACTCTTTTATTTTCCGGGATCAAAAGTATCTTAAATATTGATCAGGGATATAAAGTACCACCACGCAAAGTTTCATTTGAATCTATCCAACAGTTTTGGAGATTAGCGGACACAGACTTAGGTTGAATACATCTATACATACAGACAAAAATTATAAAATCTACTTTTTTGTGTTTTATTACTTACTAGCTGTTGCCCGCAACTTCGTCTGCATAGAATTCTTTTATCGCTATCCCGCAAGAATTACGCAATTTTCCGGGATAAAAAGTAGCCTATGTGTTATTCCAGACTATGATCTATGTATGTTCCAAATTTCATCCAGATCTGTCCAGCCGTTCTGGCGTGAAAGAGTAACAAACATCCAAACATCCATACTCACAAACTTTCACATTTATGATATTAGTAGGATAGTAGGATTTTATTACTATCATTAGCTTAGCACTCTATTTTTGATGAATTTATTAAATGTACAGTCACGAACTTTCTACTGATTTATTATATGTAAAGATGACTAGATTCTGCGTGGGGGTTTTTCAATTTTAACAAAATAAACTCGTTCCAGGCGTGCTACTGCGACGAGGTCAGAGACAACAACTGCCTGCACCCGGGAGCCCTGAACGTGTCGTCGTGCCGCTTCGGAGCGCCGGCCTTCGTGTCGCTGCCCCACTTCCTGCACTCCGACCCTTACTACCCTGACAAGGTCGAAGGGCTCAACCCTACCGAGTGAGTTGATTGTTGTTTATTTTTTTAAGGAATAAGAAACTTTTATTGAATAAAACCGTGTACAATTTTATCGTCGTAACATGATTTTTATAAGTTTCAACAGTTTGTCCATTTCGGACGTACAATATTTAGGAAGGTACCTATTTATTATTATAAATTATTTAAATCTTTATTTTAATAATTTGTACAAAAGTATTCATTTAAGTTATAAAAGCACGTACATAGTAAAAAGTCCTTAAGTTTATTTTTATATTTATCATAATATTATTTTATTATAAAGCTAGTTAATTTTATGAAAACATAATGTTTTCAGAGAGCACAACTTCAGACTGGCGCTGGAGATGTTCACGGGCATGCCGCTGACCGTGGCCGCGCAGCTGCAGATCAACTTGCTCGTGCGGCACGTGCCCGGAGTCAGGTCAGTTCACACTACTTAGCACAGCTTCAGACTGACGCTGGAGATGTTCACGGGCATGCCGCTGACCGTGGCCGCGCAGCTGCAGATCAACTTGCTCGTGCGGCACGTGCCCGGAGTCAGGTCAGTTCACACTACTTAGCACAGCTTCAGACTGACGCTGGAGATGTTCACGGGCATGCCGCTGACCGTGGCCGCGCAGCTGCAGATCAACTTGCTCGTGCGGCACGTGCCCGGAGTCAGGTCAGTTCACACTACTTAGCACAGCTTCAAACTGGCGCTGGAGATGTTCACGGGCATGCCGCTGACCGTGGCCGCGCAGCTGCAGATCAACTTGCTCGTGCGGCACGTGCCCGGAGTCAGGTCAGTTCACACTACTTAGCACAGCTTCAGGCTGGCGCTGGAGATGTTCACGGGCATGCCGCTGACCGTGGCCGCGCAGCTGCAGATCAACTTGCTCGTGCGCCACGTGCCCGGAGTCAGGTCAGTTCACACTACTTAGCACAGCTTCAGGCTGGCGCTGGAGATGTTCACGGGCATGCCGCTGACCGTGGCCGCGCAGCTGCAGATCAACTTGCTCGTGCGGCACGTGCCCGGAGTCAGGTCAGTTCACACTACTTAGCACAGCTTCAGGCTGGCGCTGGAGATGTTCACGGGCATGCCGCTGACCGTGGCCGCGCAGCTGCAGATCAACTTGCTCGTGCGGCACGTGCCCGGAGTCAGGTCAGTTCACACTACTTAGCACAGCTTCAAACTGGCGCTGGAGATGTTCACGGGCATGCCGCTGACCGTGGCCGCGCAGCTGCAGATCAACTTGCTCGTGCGGCACGTGCCCGGAGTCAGGTCAGTTCACACTACTTAGCACAGCTTCAGGCTGGCGCTGGAGATGTTCACGGGCATGCCGCTGACCGTGGCCGCGCAGCTGCAGATCAACTTGCTCGTGCGCCACGTGCCCGGAGTCAGGTCAGTTCACACTACTTAGCACAGCTTCAGGCTGGCGCTGGAGATGTTCACGGGCATGCCGCTGACCTTGGCCGCGCAGCTGCAGATCAACTTGCTCGTGCGGCACGTGCCCGGAGTCAGGTCAGTTCACACTACTTAGCACAGCTTCAGACTGGCGCTGGCGATGTTCACGGCAATTTCATGGCATGTTTTTGACATTATATTACAATCCTAGATTTAGATATTAACTACTATTGTGTGCCCTTGCACGGCGTCATGGACTGACTTAAAACAATGTAACCATCTTCATTGTATGTGCATGACTTGACAATGAATGAATGAATAAATAAATAAATAAATCACTATGACGATAAAATCGAAAGAACGAATCCCAGATATCCCGCTTGGCTTTACAATAAAATGTACTTGAACCCTTGAACTAAGTTCATAGCAGTGTCTAATAAAAATGAAAAATAATAATTATGTTCATAATATCCATATACTGTGACAGGCAACCCCTGCACTGCGCGTGGCCCGACACGCTCTTGGAAGGTTTTTATTATAACAAATGCAGTGAAACAACTATTGTTGCAGCATAAACAACCAACTGCCGGACGCGGACGTGCTGGTGCCGATGTTCTGGTTCCGGCAGGAGGTCCGGATAACGCCGGAATACGCGCAAATGGCCCGGTTCGCTCTCAACCTACGGTACGGCATGCCGTACGGGCTCTATGCGCTTACCGTGAGTATTCATAATTCAAAATACATACTTTACAATACAATACACAAATCACGTCTTTATCCCTCGGGTAGACAGAGCTTAAGGTGACAAGGCTAGTCACGTTTAGCAAGATTGTGGGGCTAGGTATAGATGGAACAACAAAAACTAGTCGAGCGAACTAACCTACACACATACACACACACACACACACTCACACACACACACACACACACACACACACACACACACACACACACACACACACACACACACACACACACATAGACACACACACACACACACACACACACAGACAGACACACAGACACAGAAGACACACACACACACACACACACACACACAGACACACACACGCGCGCACACACACACACACACACACACACACACACACACACAGAGACACACCCACACAGACACACACACACACACACACACACACACACACACACACACACACACACACACACACACAGAGAGACACACACAGACACACACACACACACACACGCACGCACGCACGCACGCACGCACGCACGCACGCACGCACGCACGCACGCACGCACGCACGCACGCACGCACTCACGCACGCACGCACGCACGCACGCACGCACGCACGCACGCACGCACGCACGCACGCACGCACGCACGCACGCACGCACGCACGCACGCACGCACGCACGCACGCACACACACACACACACACACACACACACACACACACACACACACACACACACATAAATCACGTCTTTATCCCTTACGGGACAGAGCCTAGGGCAGGGGTGGCGAACCTTTTTCGGTGGACGTGCCATTTTTTCACAAATAATGTAATATTTGGCTCTGACCTATCATCAGACCTTGTTGTTTTAAGAGTGTGTAGTTATATTACCATCATATGACCATATTGCCATTATTGGCGTGCCCGAGTTATTTGGAAGCGTGCCAACACTGGCACGCGTGCCATTGGTTCGCCATCCCTGGCCTAGGGTAACAAGACGTAAAGGCCATGTTTAGCAAGATTGTGGGGCTAGGTATAGATGGAAAATGGAATCAAATTAGTGATGGGTTGCTAGCCGCATCGCCTACAACATGATTCCTATTTCGATACATAATTTATTTTAGCAAATTGGCCGCCAAAGGCTCTTTTACATGTCTATTTTGAAACTACCCGCGCATTCGGAAAGACCATCATTGCCAAGAATGTGCC
This sequence comes from Pandemis corylana, assembly GCA_949127965.1. Lineage (NCBI taxonomy): Eukaryota > Metazoa > Arthropoda > Insecta > Lepidoptera > Tortricidae > Pandemis > Pandemis corylana. The sequence continues at coordinate 14,660,845 of OX421858.1, read as the reverse complement.
ACGAGAAACTTGGCAGAAAGTAATTTTTTTTCTAAATAAAATACATTAAGTTACTACAATACTTAAATTCTACTCAAATTGAATACATTTATAAAAGGGATGTATAAGGTCCCCGAGCCTTAAATTATATTGGTCTATAGTAGAGATGTATAAAGTCTCTACTAGTCAATATTGTCTTTTCAATCTACCGTCCATTCCGATGTCCCCAATGCAGTGGGCCTTTACTTTTTCACGCCACTACATTCGGCTCTTGTGTTAATTTTAAATAGTTATTTGTGTCACAAGGGAGCAAAGTAATGTATTTACGGCGAGGGCGCTACATTGAATCCAGAGCGTAATGGATTCAAGTGTTAACGCCATAAATGAAAATAATTTGGCTCCCGAGTGGCTCATACAACTTTTCACACCTAACATTAAAAAAGTTATAAAAAGAATTCTAAATATAACTAAATAGCTACCAGCATAGAAAATGGCGTGTTTTTAAAATTATCAACTTCAAAAAATTGCATTTGAAAAAAAAAACACTTAGTAAAGCCTAGAACATAAACTTTTTCCCACCTCTCAGAAAAGTAAGCTTTGCATCCTGTCGAGAGGGATCAAAGTGCAACTTTTCCGTTCAAGACTTTTCTAAGATGAATTTCTGCCAAGTTTCTTGCGGCGCACTCTTCTTGGCAATGATGGTCTTTCCGAATGCGCTGGTAGTTTCAAAAAGAAAAAGAGCAATTGACGGCCAATTTGCAAAAAAAATGTTTCATTTCATTTCATTAAGTGTGTTTTTGCGAAATGCGCCTTCGTTAGACAAGATAAGGTTGACTGTTGCGAGTGACATAGGAGATGGTTGGCGGTGAAAAGGTTAAACCTAGTAAAGATTAAACAAAACTTATGTTCCAGGGCATCGGTGTACTCCTGCTGATGATAGGCATATGGATATTAATAAAGAAACTGCTCAAATCGCCGGACACAACTCCGATATTGTCTTCCGAGTCCTCCCAAGAAGAACAATGACTAAGAAAATATTGACGGAACTAACCGGTATGAACCGGTTTGGACTGGTAGACTATTGTGTGAAAACTCGGTAGGTAGTAATAAAAAAACCCAGGTTAACAGAACTGAATCATATTGAGTAGCTTTAGGGTGTATTTTTCTTTGACGGAGCGAAGTCGCGTATAATCTACCGGTTGGTATAAAATCAATGGTCATAAAATCACTTTGTCTATGTTTATTTTCCATAATGATTCACTTGCTTGAATTGTAAAGGTATAAAAAATGTTTTCTAAGAATAATTTCACTAAGAAATCCCCTTAATTGGTTTTCTATAATTTTACTTGCTATAACATTTATTTGACATAAAATCACATTTTAATTATACCAATGATAATTTTATACACATTGTCTTTTAATATTTTGTCAACAGACTTTTTGTATGTAGCTTTTAAATGTGCAAGAGATTTTATACCATTTGAAATTATACCTTTTTAGTTAATAGAGTTCAATTCTAGAGTAAATAACGTATATTTAATCGACCAATCACATCACTTCAGTAGCTGGGTGTTCAATTCTAACGTCTCGGTTTCGCTTCGAATCAAAACAAAGGACAGCACACCCTAACTGTCTCGATTATAAATAAATGTTACCAAAATGAAGATATCCATGAAGTAGTACGTGGATTGTAACACACATTCGGTCCCTTGAAAGTTGAGACGCAGAGGAATTAATCTATAGAGTGGAATGTGTAATTTAACTGTCAGTGGCCGCAAACAGATTCCACGGCAATTGTTACCTGTATGTTTAAAAATACGTGCCTTTTATATTTAAATATAAATAAATTTTAACCTTTTCGACTACAACTCTGAAGTTGAGTTGAAAGTTCATTAATTTATAGCTAAGATTTTTAAAGCGGGTAAGTTCTCAGACGTTGTGTCGTGACGTTGGCAACACTGTCTTAGAGGTGCTGCGTTTTGTTATTCCATTTTCGAGCTGTCGAATTAAATCGATTAAAATAACAAGTTACATGGTAGTTGGATGATAGATTCGTTTAAGATCACATCTATGCTTCTCAGGCGTGAATGTGATAAAACGCATGCCTATTTCGCAAAAACAAAGATTCGGTTGTAAGATAACTTTTACGTTGCTCTTTCTGACTTTAAACGACTTGGAAAAGGTTAAATATTGTAATCAAAGCAATGAGATGGAATCAAAATAATATAAAAGGTTAAAAAAACAGACGCGTTGATACGATTGACAATTAATCCGATCATTATTAAATATAACCAAAAATAAACAATCACCAAAGTAATAACGTTTAAGAGCATTTTATTTATTATTAATTTACGCTGTTATTTGGACCAATATTTTTATTTTTAACTTTTATAAGGTGCCTTCATTTCTATTTTAGATTAGGGGATTTATTTGTACTTATAAAATGGACCTATAATAATCATTAATAATTATTAAGATGTGAATATTGGTTTGTAGGAAGTAATGGAAGTGGGTGGATCGACTATTGTTGTTACTCTGTCCCATCAGCGAAGGGACAGAAGTAGTAGTTTGTTAGAAATAACGTAGTGTCTCATGATAGTGACACGCTCATAGTCTGGTAGATAGATCACTGCAGTAAAATGAATCTTTCAGTGTTGTCAGTTTATGGCTAATATTAAATAGTGATGTGCCTTAGTGAGTGAATGAAAGAATGAATGATGTAATAAAATTAATTTGTGTTATTTATGTTGAAATAGAGAATTTTGAAAGCGTATTTTAATAAATTATTTTTTCAATAAGGTCAGTTGCCAGTTTCATACCCCAACAGTTTTGAGTTTGCTTGCAATGTGGAGTGGAAAAGTCGTTTTTGTTCATTCATATGAACGTTGAAGCCCAAAAGTAACGCGCTATTTAAAATATACTAAACTAAGAATCTGACATTCATAATATATTTCGTTCGTTCTATAATCAAATCATTCACTACGTGACCTTAGTCGAGCACTAGTAAAATAAATGTGGTGTCATTATTTCGTAAAATGACATTTGGAGGTGTCATTTTACTGCAGTGATGTATCTGCCAGACTATAGTAGATGCTTAATTATAGAAGAAGCTCAATACCGTCACAAAAATACGTGTTTGGCATATTTTAAACTTATAAACTTTCGCTTTAAAGGAGACCGTAACCATGGTAATGAGTAACAAGAAAAAGTTGATCCTCAAAAGTGAGACAGGGTGGTGTAACTGAATGGGCTAAAGAAGAGAAGTAACAATGGGAGTGTATCCAACTAATACATAGTCAGGATCTTAAAACAAGAGTGTGGCTTTGTGAAACGGGCTTTGGCGAGTTTCATGACGAGGTCACACGAGTGTTGCAAGGTCAAATTATGTACAGTGCGTACTATGTTTTATCTACACACATAATTAAGTAAGATGCGGTTGGAAGCGAAAAAAACTTCAAAGTCATTATGAAATCGATTTCGGTATCATTATGACGCTATAATACCGCTGTAATACTGGTTATTATGTACCTATTCTGAACGCATTATAGAGGAGTTATTATTATGTGTGTATATAAAGAATTCAAACAACATACATGCCCAATTTATTTGGCTTTTTGACTTCGGAAAGTCTCGATTTAGTCTCGATTTTTTATTGCATAAAATGTTAGCCTAAAAATATGTTTCGTTCTTTTCTCTCTAAGCCAAAAGTAACAAAGATAGATAAAGACAAAACATGCTATGACTAATTTAGTGTTTCTGAATGACGGTTGGACAATAGTGATATTAAAATTTATAGATAGCTTGTATTGTAAATGGACTTATGTTATGTTTTAAATTTATATGTTATGGTATTAATGCATTAATTATACCTAGTTAAAACACCAGACTGTGAATTTGGTGACAAACGTTCGGTTAGACATTTGCAGTTTGCCTTTGTCTTATGTCTTTTCGAACGTTGTCATGTCTACATTCAAATTTTCTTCCATTAGTTTCTAAGCTAGCTCCACGTACCTAAATCTTGAATTAAACGTTTGTATGTATTATTGTTTTTCTTCATTTAGTGCCAATTATTTTTATTTCTTTGTAGAATTCTGATAAATACTGTTTAGAGTGTATAACTGTTGTTATAACCGATTTCGTAATAAGATTTTGCAAAGTTTAAATAAAAAAAGACGAAGATCATTCGATATCTTTTATTGATTGATCCCTTATATTATTGAATGACTAACTGTTGCCTCCGGATTCACCCTCGTTCCAGTTCCCTTTTTTTGCAAAATATGTATAACAATAACGAACGCAATAAAAAAAGAATATGTATGTATGTATAACTCTTTATTGTACATAAAACACAAGAAAAAGATGAATACAAGACAACACACATGCACTAAGGCGAACTTATCCCTAAAAGGGATTTTTTCACAATTTTTTACCACTTTCGAGTGGTATTTTCACACATGTGCTTTCAAAAATCGGGCCCCAGCCTGTAATTCAGTCACCCCGATACCCGGCCATAAAGATTGCAAATCGGTCTCCTCGGCTAATTTCGGCCTCGTGGAGCGTTCAATCTCTTTCCAAATACTGTCAAAATATACATGAGCAAGTGGACCACCATGGGCACCCACCTTAAGGCTTACAGATGCATTGCCCGTCTTTACGGCTAAGATGAAATAAGTATCTCGCTTACTCGTCTCCTCGCCGGAACACAACCTGCGCAAGCACTGTCTATATACCTAACGGGGTAGACAGAGCTTAAGGTAACAAGAGCTAAAGGCCACGTTTAGCATGATTGTGGGCGTATAGGTGGAAAGGGGAATCAAAATAGTATGTATGTATGTATGTATAACTCTTTATTGTACATAAAACACAAGAAAAAGATGAATACAGGATAACACACATGCACAAAGGCGAACTTATCCCCGTGATGGTTTGCCAGCCGCATCGCCCTATAACATGATTCCTAAGATTTTCATTCACTCGATTATCCCTCGATGGACTTTTACCATCTGCGCGGGAAGAGAAGCAACCAAACCATAAACAATTAAAAAGGTAAAACTAAACTAAAAAGGTTGTGCAGTCTTGCACAGACGAAAAGCGGAATCAAAATAGTGATGGGTTGCTAGCCTATGATTCCTACGATTTTCGCTCATTCCTCGACCATCGGCGCCGGGAGAGAAGCAACTGGTACATTCTACCAATACCTTCACCATAAGGGCACACGGGACCAGTGCCCAGGGCTCCCATTCTCAGGGGGCCCCGAAGGACCGACAATTTCTCTCACATTTATTCTTATTATAATTCGCTTTTTTTACTTTCCAAACGGGCCTCAATTCCGACCCAAATTCTTGTGTGCCCAAGGGCCCCAGCCTAGTTTAAGGCGGCCCTGCATTCTACGGCTTTCTTTGCTCCCAGACTACCTAGTGTAGCGACCCTAGCGCTACCTAGTTGGTCTCTACATAACTACTACGACACACGAGTAGCTAGCGCCAGTTGTCACATCGTTCTACATACATACATACACAAATCACGTCTTTATCCCTTACGGGGTAGACAGAGCCTAAGGTGACAAGACCACGTTTAGCAAGATTGTGCGCGTATAGATGGAAAAGGAATCAAAATAGTGATGGGTTGCTAGCCTCATCGCCTATAACATGATTCCTATGTCGCCTATTCTCTCGATGGGCTTTTGCCATCTGCGCGGGAAGAGATGCAACTGGTACATTCTATGTTTTTTCTTTGCTCCCAGACCAGCGTTCTACATGCCGCTAACGAAGTTTCTCAATGCGGCTGCATAAATACAACTTTCAACTCTCCTCCTTCGGACTTCGGTCCCCAGGCATAACATCTGCCTGGAGAGAGATCTCTCTATTGTGGCACTCCCCACACTAGCATGGGAAGTTAGCTACTAACACACCGTCTTAGATTCGATTAGAAGCGTTTACGCATCATAATAATACAATGTAACAATAACGCGAGGTTGACATGCGTACGCTTGGATTGTGATAACTCCAGTACTGTCTTACACTCCGAGGAGTAAGGACGTGTCACGATTCTAAATAGTCAAGACTTCGTGATACAAGAACTTTGGTACCATGACAGTGTTTATGTGTGTGTTATAACATTCTGGTTGGTGTGGAATTTTATTGTCAAACGGATATCTCGGTGAGTTAATTAAAATACGATTTGGCTTTTGTTTGGTGTTATTGTTGTTACCGGTTCGACGGTTTTATTAGGTTAATTGTTTTTATCGTCGCACTGTATCTTTGTTATACCTAGCACAGTAAAGCCTAAAAACTCCGCCAACTTATCTACTTTCGTACTTACTTATACTACATTCTAAATTATTCATTTACAAATGCGATTCGAATTCTGAATTATTGACAGACGATTTAATGATTAAATAATTACAAAATAATATTAGGTAATTTATTAATGTAAATAATTTCATTACATACGTTTATGAGCGTTGACATTTCCGAAATTGAACATGTTATCTTAGTTTTAAATATGTTAAATATTATGCAGTTAATTCATCACAATCATCAATACATAGTATAAAATACTTTTTCTGTCCCCGTGTCCCGATGTATGCTTATATCTTCAAAACCACACAACGGATTTGGATGCGGTTTTTTTTATTAGATAGAGTGATTCAAGAGGAAGGTTTATGTGTATAATACATGCATAATATACCGTGCGAAGCCGGGGCGGGTCGCTAGTATAGTATAAAACAAAGTCGCTTTCCGCTGTCTGTCCCTATTTATGCTTAGACCTTTAAAACTACGCACGGATTTTGATGCGGCTTTGAATAGATAGTGATTCAAGCGGAAGGTTTATATCGTATAATTCTACGCAGACGGAGTCGCGGGCAGAAGCTAGTTATTGTATAATTTGATTCTTACTGTGACTGATTTTTGTATGCCTATCGGAAAAACAGTGTTGCTTGCCAAACTTATCCACCACTGGTTGTACCTATGTTTACAAATAAATCACTTTGACTTCGACTTTTACAATGACTTTCGTTTAGTAAGTTCATACTCATACTCATACTCATTTATTCGTAATACTTATAGTTATTACATGTCATTTTTAATTCACAATTTTAATAAAACTGGAGCACCAATAAAATAATAAAACATTTTTTTCGACTGTGCTAAAAATATAATGAAAACTTTAGTATTTCGTAGTAACAAATAAATGAGGAGACGACAATTTACTACATCAATTTTGCCATAGTTATGACGCATATAGACTAGACTTACTTAATTTTGCCTTTTTTATGTGATTGGGGGAAAACGAGCAGGGGCTATCCTGATGGAAAGCAATATCACACCGCCCATAGATACTCATAACAATGGGCGTTAAGCATGTTGCCGGCCCTTTAAGAAAAGAATAGGCTCGTTTTTTGAAGGTCCCTAAATGGGATCCTTAGGCTATAACAAATGTAACTTTTAACCACATGGTAGAGTCTTAATTCCGCCTTAATTGTTGCGAAGACACACAACGCTGATGATCTATTTTTCATGTATATTGTCTGTGTTTCTTTTTCTTGTTTATCTATACTTATATTATAAAGAGGAAAGATTTGTACCTATTTTTGTGTGTTTGTATGTTTGTAATGAATAGGCTCAAAAAGTACTGGGCCGATCTGGATGAAATTTGGAACATAGATAGATTATAGTCTGGAATAACACATAGGCTACTTTTTATCCCGGAAAATTGCGTGATTCCCGCGGGATAGCGATAAACGAATTCTACGCAGACGAAGTTGCGGGCAACTGCTAGTTTTCTATAAAATTGTGTATATTCTCTTGTATTTATGTGTCTTGCAAAAATGAATAAATGTCTTCTTTCTTTCTTAATTTATATTCCTTGACAACTGTGTTTGGACGCACAGTGACCACAAAATATATCGTAGGTAGTAGCTATATCATACTGAAAAAAAAAATGAAAACATATATGAACACCTTGACCTATGAGAATTCGTTTGAATATTTTTGAGCACGTCGTGAGTTAATGCATAGTTTATAGACACTCCATTTGGAACATTAGAATATTAACAGTCTTGGTTGATAAGGTTGTTTGTATTTGTTTAAGATGTCTGGCTCTACATAAGAAAAAGATGCATTATTAACTTGTCCAGCGAAAAGTGGCCTTTTCCTACTCTGACATTTACGTAATTCACGTCTTTATCCGTCACGGGGTAGACAGAGCCTGTGATAACAAGACCTAAAGGCCACGTTGAGCATGATTGTCGGAGTATAGGTGGAAAGCGGAATCAAAATAGTGATGGGTTGCTCGCCGCATCGCCTATAGACTTGATTTTTTTAAGTGTTATAAATTATTCAAATTACGTGTTTTTCCATTTGTACATTTAATACGTTTGTATAAACGAACTTGTTAGTTTAATGTATTTTAGAATTTCTTGTAGTCCTATTAGTCGAACCAACCGGAAAAAAAGAGTTCATGTGGTCCGATCGGTAGGACAAAGGCAGTAGGACCACGCAGCCAGGTGTTTTTTCGATGAAACTCAAGTGTCATTTTTTTTACTAGTATTTTTAAATATTTTATTGAACCAGGCGTTACTTTGCGGGAGTCCATTTCAATGAAAAAAAAAATATTTACCTTGCTACTCCGCTACTCACATGGAAGGTATATATTTCACACAGGCTTGGTTATCTTGCACGTGAGTAGCGGAGTAGCAAGGTAAATATTTTTTGTTCATAGTATTTTTTACACCATGTCCTTGTGTGGCACAACTGTGGCCTTTCATCCATTTCTCATTAAACTAAAACGTTTTAATAATATTGGAAGGTTGCAAATACACGTAAGAGTTAATAAACTGATAAGCAATCGATGCCGATAGTGAAATGTCCAAAATACGTTAAACCGCGTTAGTATGAAATCGACTTTTGAATAGAGCTACAGATATACTGGTCATTGATAGCTTGTGTCACTTCAAGGAAGCTATTTGAGAATATATAAAGTAGTCTGATGCTTATGATAGTTGTGTAGGTATGTTATCAATTATTATGAATGATTAATTAATTGTTTTGGTTTTCATGCTAAATTATGGCATTTATTTGTTTGAGTCAGTATATTTCTAAACCGTACTGAAAAAAATCGAACCACCCTCCCTACCAATCATTTTCACTAGTGGGAAGGTTATACCTGATTCGGTGTAACCTACCAACCCGGGGAAAGGTTACACCCAATCAGGTGTAACTTACCAACCGGTAGGAAGGCTACTGCCATCAGGTGTAACCTTCCAACCAAACATTTCCACCAGCGTTGGAAATGCTTGATAAAAAGGTTGGTCCGAAAGGGGGGGCCCAGTGCGGATTGAACTTCTCACAGCATTGAATTGCTTCGCAGTGTATGGTTTCCTCGCGATATTTTCTTTCACCAAGAGATTCAAAATTTTCACACTAACAATTGGCTCAACGTGGTCATTAGATCTTGTGTCTCTGTCTACCCCGTAAAAGATAGAGACCTGATCAATATTGGGGATTCTCAAAATGAGGAGATACGTAGAAGAAGGGTCACCGACATAGCTTAGCGAATTAGCTCATTGAAGTGGCAATGGGCAGGCGTATAGCACGGAGAACAGATGGTCGTTGGGGCCGAAAGGTTCTCGAGTGGAGACCGTGGCATGCGCAGCGTAGGACGTCCACGAACGAGGACGGATGACCTGGTTAAAGTCGCGGGTTCACGGGGGATGCAAGCCGCTTCCAACCGAGGCAACTGGAGGTCTATGGGGCAGGCCTACGAGTACATCCAACGGTGGATGTCCTATGGCTGACATTTTGTGTTTTGTTCTTCGTTTCACGTCCGCATGGCGTTACGATAATGTCGTTTATTTGTCATTGATAAATCCGATAACGACGCGATAAACGGCGCTCACAGCGTCTTGGAAGACAGCTATATATTAGTTTATGTTAATATGTAGGTTTGGCCTGTTTGGTTTTTAGAATAGAATGGATTCTTTGTTCGGGAATCCTGCTCGAATTAGCAGCTGGATAAAATTGAATGCCCCTAAAATTTGGAACTAAAACTTTATTAAATGGGCAACACTGGGCTTTTGAACTGTTTTAAAGAATCCTTCTAAATTATGGTTTATCACATGTTAATCTAATTTTCATGAATATTTCCGTAAGGCACTCGAATAACATAAATTCCGAATGACTCAAGAGGTGCGAGAACGGCTTCGAACCCACAACGCTCTTCTTCAGGGTTATAGGGCAAACCATGTGGCTTCCACATATATACTTACATGCATACCTCTATATCCCTTACGGGGTAGACAGAGCCTAAGGTAACAAGACCTACAGGCCACACCGGTGTTGGCGGTGGGCGTTTAGCAAGATTGTGGGCGTATAGGTGGAAAGTGGAATCAAAAGTGATGGGTTGCTAGCCGCATCGCCTATAACATGATTCCTATGATTTTCGCGCACTCCTCGATGGGCTTTTCCATCTGCGCGGGAAGAGAAGCAACTGGTACATTCTATGTTTATTCTTCGCTCACAGGCTAGCATGGAAGTAAGTTCTACGTATATCAGCCGTTTAATTTGAAGTTGTTAGTTTGTCGGTACGTCTTATAAATCGTCCATAGCTCACGAACGTAAGACGGAAGTTTCAATTCTGTTAAACAGTACAATAAAAGGTTAATGACATGAGAAGACATTTTATTGAAAAATGACTTCAATTAAGATACGACACACGAGATTTATTTGTTTGCTTTTCTCATTTCTACCGGTACAGTCAACAGGCATTTAAAACCGTTTAAGACAATCGTCAGTGGAATTGTAGGGTTTGAATCATCACTACACAGTATAAAATAAAGTCGCTTTCTCTGTCCCTGTGTCCCTATGTCCCTATGTATGCTTATATCTTCAAAACTACACAACGGACTTTGATGCGGTTTTTTTTAATAGATAGAGTGATTCAAGAGGAAGGTTTATATGTATAATACATGCATAATATACCGTGCGAGGCCGGGGCGGGTCGCTAGTTTAGTAATATATTAATTTAAAAAGTTTGAAGTACCTAACTAAATTATTTGCTTCCATGCTGGTCTGGGAGCAAAGAAAAAACAGAATACCTATAAATACCACTTACTTCTCTTCCCGCACAGATCGTAAAAGGCCATCGAGGGAATGCGCCAAAATCGTAGAAATCATGTTAGGTATGGATAATCGATACGGTTAAAAACCCATCAATATTTTAATTCCCTTTTCCACATTTACGCCCTCAATCATGCCAAGCGTGGCCTTTATGCCTTGTTACCCTAGGCTCTGACCATCTCGTAAGGGATAAAGACGTTGTTTATGTATGTTTTTCTATTTAAGTAAATTATTTAGGAACCTAAAAACTTGGCTATGAAAATACTATACAGAAAAGTAGAAAAACAGGCACTGAAACTCCTGAGATTGTCTCTACGGGAGCTCTACAACGGTTGGTTCGATTGACTTACATACATACATACATACATCACGTCTTTATCCTTTACGGGTAGGCAGAGCCTAAGGTAACAAGACCTTAAGGCCACGTTTAGCACAATTGTGGGCGTGTAGGTCGAAAGGGAAATCAAAATAGTGTTGGGTTGCTAGCCGCATCGCCTATGACGTGATTCCTAAAATTTTCGCCCATTCCATGGACTTTTACCATGTGCGCGGGAAGAGAAGAAACTTGTACATTCTATGTTTTTTCTTTACTCCCAGACCAGCATGGAAGAAACTGTCTGATTGACTTGGAATTTGGTAAACATAATAGATAGATAGATAGGATAGATGATAGTGGAAGTACCAACAAAAAGTACAGATTTAGTTAGATTAGTATAGAGATTTCAGTCCCGGGTAAGGAAATAGGATACCTTTTGTCCCGGAAAATTGCATAGGCTCCCGCAAAATAGTGATGATGTTGAGCGAATTCTTCGCAGACGGAGTCGCGGGCAACAGCTAGTACCTATTCTACATCCTAACCTAACTAATATTATAAATACAAATGTGAGTGTTTGTTACTCTTTCACGCGTAAACTACTCAACTTATTGTAAGGAATGGAGATAGTGTTTGACCCTGAAGGGCATAGGACCATTTTTGGGTGCGTGATAAACGTCTTCTCAATATTTTATTGAATCAGGCGTTACTTTGCGGAGGTCCATTTCAATGAACAAAAAATATTTACCTTCCATATGGATTGAGTTTGTGGGATTTATGTGTGTTTTATGTGACAGTAGTGGAAAGAGGATTGCATGAAAAACATACATTTCCCACAGGCTTGGTTATCTTCCACGTGAGTAGCGGGAGTAGCAGGGTAAATATTTTTTGTTAATTGAAACGTTCTCCGCTGACAGTAGTATTCTATATGGATGATTTTGTCATCTTTGTGTCTCTAAGATCTGAGGGTAATACCTTCCCACGTCGGCACCGCCAGTGCGCGTGCACCGACGTGGTCTCGGCTCAAGTAGAAAATTACCGCATCCGCTCCACGGCGTCTTATTCCATGAAAGTTTGCTCCTCTTGCGAGTGCACTGAGTAGTTTGACTCTACTTTCTTCTCGTCTTAACCTTGTAAGGCCCAACGTCCTATTTCTAGGGCGCAATCTAGCCCATGCTGGTCTGGGAGCAAAGAAAAAACATAGAATACACCAAAAAAGCCCATTGAGGGAATGAGCGAAAATCATAGGAATCTTGTTATAGGCGATGAGGCTAGCAAAGCAACCCATCACTCTCACATCTTGCTAAGTGTGGCCCGAACCTGTTACCTTAGGCTCTGTCTACCCTTACGCGGTGACACCCTTATGCTCCCGCGGCGCCCCCTCATTGGTAGAGGGGGAATACCGGCGGGTTTTTAGTGGGTAGGCCTCCCCCGCCTCCTTACACTCGGGAGGGGGGCCGGGAAGGAGAGTCCCACATAACTTCCGCGCCGTCCCCACGGTGCGGTCGTATGCGTAACGCATTTTCCCGCCGCAAAAAAAGGCTCTGTCTACCCCGTAAGGGATAAAGACGTGATTGGTGTATATGTGTGTGTATGTAATCTAATCCTTCTGGCCCAAGAAAATATCGAAACTTATCCATTTCCGACCCAACGTCCCAAAAGTAGGACAAAGCACGTACTGTAGGCTTATTATGTAACTCGCTCGCAATCGCCATCGTGTTCATTTTGACAGTTCTTGTATGAATGTGACAGCTAGCTGAGTCCGATGCCAATTGTCAGCCCATACATGAACTGTCAAAATGAATACAATGGCGATTGCGAGCGAGTTAGATAATAAGCCTACTGATCCTTAAATTTGGCGAGTATCGGACTCCAAGACTAACGTCTTAATGCGATTCAATTCCGATTCAGTTTAGGTTCGCTCGCTAAAAATGACAGCTTAAAACCTGAACTGAGTCGAAAATATGAGTAATGATATTTAGTAGTTTATTTTATGATTTGTTTATTGTGTTTAGATTATGTACGCTCTATTGTGGCTTTCACTATCTGGAATATTAAACTTACACTGTCGGTCCCTCGTTTAATGCTCCTCCCATCTACTCAAAGGTTAATGCATAGGTGCATACAGGGTGTAACAGACACCCCGTACCATAATTCATTGGGGAATATAACCATAGCTATAGAAGCTAAAAAAAATGTTAAAAAGAAAAGATAAATAGAAGAGATATTTCGAAGAGGCTAATAGACGCTACGGGTGACCGCAGAGCTGGCAGCTTCCTTGGACAGCGTGTTAGTATCGCTGTCCAAAGGGGGAATGCTGCCAGCGTCTGTGGTATGCCACGGGGGCCCCTCCTTTTTTAATTATTTTACTTTAAGATTAGTTTTAGTTTCGTTTTTAATACGTTTTTAATTTAATAGTTTAATTTGTATCAATTTCCATTTATGTAATTTTTATTGAATAAACTACTAGGTAATAAAAAGAAAATTGACATCTGTTTCTTTATATTTGTACAATAAAGCATTTACTTACTGTAATAAAAACTGTCCAATTATTTCCGTAGCCGTTTACAGTAAGCTCTGCTGTTGATGTCTTATTCCAATTTCATTGAACAGATAGCTCTTTGTTTTATAAGGTCGTAAATTCCAATTTTATCTCAGTGCCAATGCAACCTTTGCGGGGCTAATCTTTTTCACGATATCATAAATACACACAACTTAATCGTGGTTGTAAAGTCATGATGCATTTATCAAGTTACTCCTATCATTTGATTTGCTATAATTCAATCGTAAATGTAAGATTACAATTAAGTACTTAGGTATCGGGCCGTTGTCGACCACTGATAAAAATTTGAGGATTTTTATGAGAAAAAATATAAATTAAAAGCCAACAGGACAAAGCAAATCTAAATATATCTAACTCAAAGGTGACTGACTGACTGACATAGTGATCTATCAACGCACAGCCCAAACCACTGGACGGATCGGGCTGAAATTTGGCATGCAGGTAGATGTTATGACGTAAGCATCCGCTAAGAAAGGATTTTGATCAATTCTACCCCCAAGGGGATAAAATAGGGCATGAAAGTTTGTATGAAACTTTGTCAATTTTAAACCGATTGGGCTGAGACTTTGCATGCATAAAGCTACTATGACGTAGGCAGCCTCTATGAACGGATTGCGTCATTTCTGCGGGATAGCGATAAACGAATTCTATGCAGACGAAGTTGCGGGCAACAGCTAGTACTACAGAAATCACATCTTTATCCCAAGACAGAACGTTTTTCATGGTGTGGAAAATGCGCCTTATGCATGCGCCCGGTACGGGTATACGGGGGTATGTGGGGCTCTCCCGCGACGGCAGGCATACCCACTAAAAACCACACGGATTCCCTGTTCGGTCGTATGTGAGGCGTTACGGGAGCACTCGGTGTCACCGCGGCAAACTAGACAGAGCCTAGGGTAATATGAAAATGAAAATGAAAATTTATTTTTGCAAATTGGCCGCCAAGCTCTCAGCGCATTCGGAAAGACCATTGCCAAGAAGAATGCGCCGCAAGAAACTTGGCAGAAAGTAAGTAATAAGATCTAAAGGCCACATTTAACACGATTGTGGGCGTATAGGTGGACAGTGGAATCAAAATAGTGAAGGGTTGCAAGCCGCATCTCTTATGACATGATTCCTAAGATTGTCGCCCATTCCCTCGATGGGCTTTACCATCTGCGCTGGTAGAGAAGCAACTGGTACATTTTATGTTATTTTTACTGGTACAGTAAGGAATAAACTAGTTATATCGGTTAAATGTATTCAGCGACCCTTGGGTTTCTTTTATTAAAAGAATAAGTAGGTATTAGCGTTGCTTGGGGATAAGGAGCAAGGTTCAAAGTCCTGTGAGGCTAGACAATAAACAAGCGATCTTACGCTACGAAGTGGTTCGATTTCTACAAACGCCACCGCTTTGGCATTGTCGATGCAATTGTTAGCCTTTGTCACAGCGCTACAAACATAGATTATACAGTATTTAATAGATCGGTAACAGATAAAGACGTTGACCAGTAGAGACTTTATACATCTCTACTATAAACTAGTATAATAAGGTACCTACTTAACTTGGGGACCTTATACATATACATCCCTTTTATAAATGTATTATAAGTTAAGTAAAATTTAAGTATTGTAGTAAATTTATTTTATTTTGAAAAAAAAAAATTTCTGCTAAGTTTCTTGCGGCGCATTCTTCTTGGCAATGATGGTCTTCCCGAATGCGCTGGTAGTTTCAAAAAAAGACATGTAAAAGAGCCCTTGGCGGCCAGTTTGCAAAATAAAGATTTTGAATTTTGTTTCTTTAGTACACCGATTGTTTATCCTTTCTTTTAGTAATTCCTTTGGAACAAGAACTTTTCTTTGCTATCTCCGCGATATAGTGAAAAGTAAGTAAAGTAAGTAAATGCTTTATTGTATAAATATAAAGAAACAGAGACAAATCACAAAGAAAGACAAAACATTATGCACAAAGGCGGACTAACGGGATAACCCTATAAGGGATCTCTATCAGTTAACCTTTCAATAAATGAGAGCATTAAGCGAGGGACCGACGAAGAGTGAGTTTAAAATATCCATATAGTGAAAATCTCAAAATACAACAAACAATTCATAAACTACTAAATATCAATACACACACGCATACATACACACTCCATACAATATGAGTACACACATACAATATCTAAGGAGATGGTGTGAGCCTAGGGTTGCCACCTTTTTTTGAAGAAATATAGTATTTTTCTCAGAACCTTGCCAAAATATAGTACTTTTGGGAAATTTTGGGAAAAAAATAGTACACATTCATTCATTTATCATGTTTAAACATTATATACAAATTACAATCCTATGTACGTTCCAATTTAGTCGATGTTTATACAAAAAAGTGCAGCAGTGGAGTTAGCAATGAAAATATAGTATTTTTCGTATGTACTATATTATATTTCTGTAATATATAGTATAATTGACCGCAATATAGTACGATACTATATAATATAGTACAGGTGGCAACCCTATGTGAGCCACGTCCTCCTCAAGCTCTCCTTGAACGACGCCACGGAGGCAGACTGCCTGATGGAAGTGTTTTTTTTTTTTTTTTTTTTTTAATGTTAGAGAGGCCAGACAAACGAACTAGTGGGTCACCTGATGGTAAATGATCACCACTGTCCATAGACACCCGCAGCGCTTTACGCGATGCCAGGATGCCGGGATGCCAGTTATGGAAAAGTTTTAAAGTTTGTTTTTTGGAGTTCTTAATTTCGAGTTATTTTTGGGGGATTCCTTTGGGTATTCAGCGTCGCGGGTATCAGGTAAGAGTTGGTTCTTCCATAGGAATTACACTAGATTGCACAAGCTTTGATTTATTTCATCACAAGTGGAAACATGACGCGTTCTAAACCTGATGCTATTTTATACCAAGTCATGCTACTACGGAAAGTTGTAAAAAAGATAATGATGAAAAATGATGACAAAGAATTGCTAATGACTGTGTATGATCCTACTAATATTATGAGTATGTTTGTAAGTATGGATGGATAGATGTTTGTTATCCTCTCACGTAAAAACTACTGAATGGGTTGGGATAAAATTTGGAACGGAGATAGCTGATACCCTAGGGCCTAGATTAACACATAGGCTATTTTTTATCCCGGAAAATTGCATAATTCCCGCGGGATAGCGAAAAACTATTTTTTTGCAGACGAAGTCGCAGGCAGCAGCTAGTCCCTACTAATATTATAAATGCGAATGTAAGTTTGTTTGTTACGGTTTCACGCGAAAACTACTCAACCGATCATCATGAAATTTTGTACACATGTTCTTGGAGGTATTAGAAGTAACATAGGATACTTTTTATTAAAAATATATATTTTTATGTCGTCATTAACGTTATCTGAGCGGACGAAGTCGCGGGCAAAAGCTAGTACAATATAATTTAAGGCTCGGGGAGCTTACATCCCTTTTAATCTAAGTGTTTAATTCAAGTATAATTAAAGTATTGTATAGGTTCATGTATTTTATTTTGAAAAAACGACTCTGCCAAGTTTCTTGCGGCGCATTGTTGGCAATGGTCTTTCCGAATGCGCTGGTAGTTTCAAAACAGACGTAGACGAGTTGTAAAAGAGCCGTTGGCGGCCAATATGCAAAAATAAATTTTGAATTTTTGATAGTAGTTTAATGTTTTTAGCTTACAGAACCCGTGTATAAGTAATATATACATCTTGTTTACTATATTCTCCACTCGACCATACACGCGTGTAGAAGGTTATCGTTGGTTACTCGTAGATTACATTACAAGTATATGCTGAGATAAAGATACGAAGATATTCTACAGACGCTATCAGATACCTCGGAGATGCAGTGCTCAAAAATATTTCATTCCAGTGCATATAGATATATGTATTTATGTATATACAGAAGGGGTTCCCAAAGTTGTCTGGGCTACGACCCATCTAATACAAGTTTACAAAAATCGGACCCACCTCTAAGAAATTCAACCGTTACCAATATGAAGAAAGGACTTTTCAAATAACAAACGAAGTGTTAATAATTTTTTTTTGGTGTGACCCACCAGTGGGTCGCGACCCATGGTTTGGGAAACCCTGATATACAGAGTGTCCCTAGCCTCTGCCCCGCTAGCACGAGAGCGCACGAAAGTCGCGTCGCGCGCGAGTTGGACTACCCGTCTCTTTCTTGTTGGTACAGTAAGAAAAGGACGGGCAATCTATCTCGCGCGCGACGCGACTCTTGTGCGCTCTCGTGCTAGACGTGCTGTACAAATACGAATACTACTGGTTCAGTTGGATATTTAAAACTAGACTGCAAAGCATAATAACATATTCATCTGAAAAAGTATTGAAAAGTATTGGCTTGATGAATCTTCTTAAGTGAACTTCGTATGTTTTGTGTGTGTATATTTATGTATTTTATATGTATTTTAAATGCAGTATATTTCTGACATATCAGTTTATGCGGCTAGCAACCCATCACTATTTTGATTCCACTTTCCACCTATACGCCTTAGTGTCTTGCTAAACGTGGCCTGTAGGTCTTATTACCTTAGGATCTGTCTACCCCGTAAGGGATAAAGACGTGATGTATGTATGTAAGTATTAGTTTATCGTATTTTTTATATGTATTAGGGTGTACCTGTATTACTGTGTAGGTGTATTCTTATTATTATTATTTTGATGCTTTATTTGTTTAGGTTAAGTTAGTCTTTGGTCTGAGCTTTTAGTATGTCTACTCTCTATACTCTGGTTTCTGTTGTCCTGTCAATCGTTCAATTCAAAGGTTAGCTGGAAGACATCCCTTTAAGGGATAAGTGCGCCTTTGTACATTTGTTTTTCACGCTACCTGTAAAATTGAATGTGTTTTATGTACAATAAAGAGTTATTCATACATACATACATATATGCAATTGGTTTCGCTTTTCAATTTGTCACTTTGGAGCAGCCTGTATGTAGTTGCATGATCTAAGTATCCAGAAGACGGCAAACTTGTAAATTGCATTTATGTACTTCTGCTGTTAAAAAAGATGACCAAATAAATAAGCCAGTTGACACGTGCTGACCTTGAACTTGAAACGCAACAGTTGGCACGTGCCGGTGAATCACAACTTTACTGTTATAGTAAACAAACTAACAATGTTGTTGGTGACGTCACGCCAAAAGTATCAATGAAATCGTAAGGAACAACAAAAACTAGTCGAGCGAACTAACCTACACACATAACGTCGATTTTGACCCAGTTTATAATTCCGCTGACCCACAGTTTAGTATGTTATATTATACCTAATAGAATTATAATAAATGCAAGAAAATTCTCCTGAAATCAGTATGTGTACGGAGATAGGCACAGAGAATTTATTATTAATTGTGAAGTAGATTATTTTTGTAACCTTTCTTTTTGTTGGATTTTAATTTTTAAGATTTTATAAGATAATAATCGTAGTTTTAATTTAATAATGTCTCTATATTTTTGTCATGTATACTTATTTTTCCCTTGTGATTGTTTAATTATTTAATAGCCATTTTGTTTAGCTCTTATAGCCTGAGACACAGGATTTCCTAGTTCAGGCATATGAGTTGTTAACTTAGATTTATAAGATTTTTTTAGATTTTATTTATAGATTTAGGCGATAAGACCGCCTATTGCCTACTTTGTTCTTTGTTTCTGTATTGTTTTGTACTGATTTGTGGTGTTCAATAAAGAGTATTTGTATTGTATTGTATTGTATTTATAAGAAAATTTTGTTCTTAATTATAATTTTGTAAAACGTTTATGAATAAATTATGTTTATGTCTTAAAATCACGTCTTTATCCCTTACCTCTTCTTGTCTTGTGTTGTCTTTATCGTCTTGGGTATGGCAAAAGAAGCATGAAAGTAGAATAAATGCAGTAGAAATGAGAGCGTTAAGGAGTATGGAAGGTGTATCACTGAAAGATAGAATAAGGAACAGTGTGATAAGGGAACGTGCTGGTGTGATAGAGGATATAGTGACTAGGATAGAAAAAAGTATGCTTAGTTGGTTTGGGCATGTAGAGCGGATGGATGAAAGTAGACTAACTAAACAGATATATATGGGGAGTGTGAATGGTTACGTTGGGAGGGGAAGGCCTAGACGGACGTTCCGAGACCAAAAAGGAGACGTTTTGGAAAAAGGTCAGGTCAGGAGTACCCGAAACCGACGAGCGTGTATGAAGAGATTGATGAATGTGGATGAAGCGAAAGAAATATGTCAGGATCGTAGCAAGTGGAATAAAGTAGTCTCTGCCTACCTTGTACATACATAAAAACATATACGTATGTATGTATGTTATCCCTTACGGGACAGAGCCTTTTTTTTAACGGAGAGGAAATGTTTATGGATGCCCTAGGCACGGGGATGCCTAGGGTTATGTGGGACTCCCCGTATACCCGAACTAAAAACTCTCCGGCGTTGCCTCAATCCGGTGTGATGGGGACACTGTGGGATGCCACTAGGGTTTCACCACAAACGCCCCCCCGGTGGCCACAGCTTTCGCCAGGACCGCGCCAAGAAGGGGAGGGCCCGTACGCTGGGCCCGTCTTCCCTTAGACAATGAGACCGTGCAATGCAGGTAGGTAAATGCCCCGTTACCGTTCCCGCTGGCCTCAAGGGATATGGGACATAGCCTAGGGTAACAAGACCTAAAGGCCACGTTTATCATGATTGTGGGCGTAAGTGGAAAGGGGAATCAAAATAGTGATGGGTTACGATACGAGCGATACAAATGTATGTGTATGTCTTACGGCTCAAATTTGAAGCAGATATCTTCAACCGATCTGAGCTCTCTTTAACGGTTGGTCCGATTGACTTCAAAATTGGTTCACATAATGTAGGACGAATGCCAATGCAAATACAGTCAGCAAAAAGTACAGTCAGTAACAAAGCTTGTATCTAAAATGATCACTTCCATGCTGGTCTGGGAGTAAAGAAAAAACATAGAAGGTACCAGTTGCATCTTTTCCCGCGCAGATGTTAAAAGCCCATCGAGGGAATGGGCGAAAATCGTAGGAATCATGTAATAGGCCATGAGGCTAGCAACCCATCACTATTTTGTTCCCTTTTTCCATATATTACGCCCACAATCTTGCTAAACGTGGCCTGCAGGTCTTGTCACCTTAGGCTCTGTCTACCCTGTAAGGGATAAAGACGTGATTCATGTATCTGTATCAAAGAATAAGAGCAAGAGCCAAGATTTTTTTATGTAACTAAGTGTACGTAGGTATTTGTTGCGTACTTGTTCCTGTTTCAACAACAAAGCTCCCTACTGTGGCCCCCTGATTTGCAACATTTACAGCTATTTCGGTATCGTGTCGGAAATCAACCTCCACCCTTCCAAATTAAAAGGGTTTCCTATATTGAGAAAGTTTGTCCAAAGCTTGTTGGGGCCGTGTTTTGATTGCGAAAATTTATGAAAATAAACACAATATTTTGGGCGCTTTGTAATTACCAGGATAGCTATAATAGACTACAAGCCCATGGACAAAAAACATGTGAAATGAACCAGCGTGAAACACGCTTAGAAGGCTGTTACTATATCATAAAATAACTGAGCGCTATGCTGTCTTTTCTGAGCGGTACATTTATGGAATTTCTCATGTACAAGTGAGGAATTACGACTAATTGTTAATTTACGGCGTTTTTATAGCTTATAGATGGTTATAAATAAATGTCGAAAGACCTAGTGCCGCTTTAAAGTGGTGGTGCCAGAAGTTAGTGCCTTTTTTTTCAATGTATGGGAAAAAATCTGTAGGTGCCGCTCAGAAAAGACGGCATAGCGCTCAGAGTTATTTTATGATATAGTAACAGCCTTCTAAGCGTGTTTCACGCTGGTTCATTTCACATGTTTTTTTTGTCCATGGGCTTCTAGTCTATAACGACGATATATACAATACAATACAATACAAATACTCTTTATTGAACACCACAAATCAGTACAAAACAATACAGAAACAAAGAACAAAGTAGACAATAGGCGGTCTTATCGCTTAATAGCGATCTCTTCCAGACAAGCAATGATAGAAATAAGTTGAAGACAGTTTAAGTAGTTTATAGTGTTGGTCAATTGTATTTCTCTTGTTTATTTTGCACAATAAAGAGTTTACATACATACATACATACATACATATAACAGTGGTTTGTTTCTCGGAGCTACAAGTTACCGTTAACACGCATCGATCGAAATAATGCGTTACGTTTCGAAAGCGTTTGCGTTAAAATGACAAATGCTATGAGAACAGTTTGTTGCCGTTTCGATCCGCAAGTGGCGCTGCCAATTATTCCATAGTAATTGAGACGTTTACGTGAACGCGTTCGAGACGTTTTTATATGCGCACACTTACACTAGAGGCTCAAACAATTGACAGATGACAACGTGACGTGTGTTAAGTTAAATATCATCCTACAAACAAATGAACACCATTCGAATGAATATAAACATACGTGAATGGTATAATCTACGTTCCTAGCTACGTTCTTAATACTACGTCTTATGAGTCACGAACGTAAACAAAACCTCTCATTAACACAGTTATCTTAATCATTAAGCCAGGGCTTCCCAAACTTATTTGAACAGTGACGCCAGAACTTTGCCATTTTTTTACGACCCTACTCAGTCCCCAAAATACTTACCAATTTTTGTTTTATTATTATTAATGCAGGACTAAATTACTTAAATAAAGTAATTTAGCCGCCGAAATGTATTTAAATAATATCTTTTAGATTACCCATGTCCCTATGTCCCCATGTCCCTATGTCCCTGTATGCTTATATCTTCAAAACTACACAACGGATTTTGATGCGGTTTTTTTAATCGATAGAGTGATTCAAGAGGAAGGTTTTTATGTATAATTCTACGCAGACAAAGTCGCGGGCAGAAGCTAGTAGAAAATAAGAACGTAATCAAATCGACACGCCACACGTCCCAAAGCGTCACGACGCACAGTTTGGGAAGCCCTGCATTAATTTATTAATTAATGCAATTTTTAAGCATTTATTTACGTTGTGATATTTATATAATGAAATGTATTTTTTCTAATTTGTACTGGAAACTTGAAAGCTAGGAAGGATCACAAAAGTATAATTGGGGGGCCTAGCTATACTTTGCATCCTAGTGTTCTAGCTCCAGTATGATTTAGAAAAAATACCTGGGCCGGGAATCAAACCGCTCTTATCCCGTAATTCGATTTCCGATGCTCTGTTTTTCCATGCTGGTCTGGGAGCAAAGAAAAAACATAGAATGTACCAGTTGCTTCTCTACCCGCGCAGATGGTAAAAGCCCATCGAGGGAATGGGCGAAAATAATAGGAATCATGTTATAGGCGATGAGGCTAGCAACCCATCACTATTTTGATTCCTTTTTCTACCTATACGTCCACAATCGTGCTAAATGTGGCCTGTAGGTTTTGTTACCTTAGGCTCTGTCTACCCCGTAAGGGATAAAGGCGTGATTTGTGTATGTATGTATGTGTATGTTTTTAGGGTTCCGTTTTTACCCTTTGGGTAGGTACTAAGACTTCGCTGTCCGTCTGTCTGTCACCAGGCTGGGCTGTATCTCATGAACTGTGATAGCTAGATTGTTGAAATTTTCATGGTTAATGTATTTCTGTGGCCGCTCCTGTAACAAATACTAAAAATAGAATACAATTAATATTTAATGGGGCTCCCATACCACAAACGTTGTTTGCGGTTTTTGTTTGATATTAATAGCGGCAGCCGCTATAACAACAAATACTAAAAACCAGGATACCTAATCTATGTATGTCTGTATATTTCAGTTACCAATATATGACTACAAGCCCATGAAAAAAAAACATGTGAAATGAACCAGCGTGAATGAAGCTTAGAAGGCTGTTACTATATCATAAAATAACTGAGCGCTATGCCGTCATTTCTGAGCGGTACACGTATGGAATTTCTCAGGTAGTGAGGAATTACGACTAATTATTAATTTACGGCGTTTTTATAGCTTATAGATGATTAAAAATAAATG
The DNA here is from genome assembly GCA_949127965.1 of Pandemis corylana. Classification (NCBI taxonomy): domain Eukaryota; kingdom Metazoa; phylum Arthropoda; class Insecta; order Lepidoptera; family Tortricidae; genus Pandemis; species Pandemis corylana. The sequence continues at coordinate 14,636,877 of OX421858.1, read as the reverse complement.
TGGAAAAACCTAGTGCCGCTTTAAAGTGGTGGTGCCGGAAGTTAGTGCATTTTTTTTTCAATGCATGAGAAAAAATCTGTACCGCTCAGAAATGACGGCATAGCGCTCAGAGTTATTTTATGATTAGTAACCGCCTTCTAACATTCACGCTGGTTCATTTCACATGTTTTATTTGTCCATGGGCTTGTAGTCTAATAGAGTGACCCCACACTGCGCTGTTGCTTTGGCTAGAGCCTTACCGTGTCGTCTTAAAGCGATTTAATTCCGTTTAAGTTTAGGTCCGCTTGCCGTCAGATCCATACTAAAAATGACTAAAACCTGAACTGAGTCGGAATTGAATCGCATTAAGATGTGGTAAGCTCCTTATGTGTGAGTAATGTGTGCGAATAGACAAATTGACGTTCCAAATTAGAAAAATGTAAGTCCGATATCAGTTTCTGTGTGTGTAGTAGTGTACTACTACATACAACAGGTAATTTACTTAAAATGAGTAAAAAATATTTATCTGCTACTCCGCTACTCACGTGCAAGGTAACCAATACACAATACAATACAATACACAAATCACGTCTTTATCCCTTACGGGGTAGACAGAGCTTAAGCTCACAAGACCTACAGGCCACGTTTAGCAAGATTATGGGGCTAGGTGTAAATGAAAAATGGAATCAAAATAGTAATGGGTTGCTAGCCGCATCGCCTATAACATGATTCCTAAGAATTTCGCCCATTCCCTCGATGGGCTTTTACCATCTGCGCGGGACGAGAAGCAACTGGTACATTCTATGTTTTTTCTTTACTCCCAGACCAGCATGGAAGAACCAATCCTGTGCGAAATACACATAGTGTTGTGTACGACGTTGGTTTGCGTTTGTGTAACAGTGCTCATTAAACTCTGATAATGATTCCGTAGAGGGATCGAAACGCGTGTGTTTGTGTGATGTAAGGGATAATTAAGTTTGTGGGATTTATATGTGTTTTCTGTGGTAGTAGTGGAGGGTTGCATGAAAAACATGTATATTTCACACAGCCTTGGTTATCTTGCACGTGAGTAGCGGAGTAGTAAATACTTTCTGTTCATTGAAATGGACCTCCGCAAAGTAACGCTTCATCATCACTACATAGTATAAAATAAAGTCGCTTTTTCTGTCCCCGTGTCCGTATGTATGCTTATATCTTCAAAACCAGTCAACGGATTTTAATGCGGTGTTTTTAATAGATAGAGTGATTCAAGAGGAAGGTTTATATGTATAATACATGCATAATATACCGTGCGAAGCCGGGGCGGGTCGCTAGTGATTCAATAAAATTATTTATTTAAGTTTTTCACCGTGAGTTCCGTGTCTGTTATTTTCGAAGTACGGGTCCCTAAAATTTGATAATAATTTTTCATTCTTATTTAGTTAGACAAAGAATTATCGCCTCTTGGCCTTGTCACACACGAGTAGCACTTGACCACTTGTAACTCGATCAAGATACCTGTTGCAATCACCCACTGATGTTATGTAGATAATTAACAATGAATGAAGAGTTTAAAATACCTAAACTTGACTGAAATGTATATTTATTTCATATATCTACAAGGGGAATTAAAACAAATTAAACTATTAAATTAAAAACGAATTAAAAACTAGCGCTATTAGACTCTTTAAAGATATTTCGAAGAGGCTAATAGACGCTACGGGTGACCGCAGAGCTGGCAGCTTCCTTGGACAGCGTGTTAGTATCGCTGTCCAAAGGGGGAATGCTGACAGCGTCTGTGGAACTATGCCACGGGGGCCCCTCCTTTTTAATTATTTTATTTTAAGATTAGTTTTAGTTTAGTTTTTAACTCGTTTTTAATTTAATGGTTTAATTTGTTTTAATTCAATTTTGTATCTTACTAAATAAACATTATCTAGTTTAATGAGCACAACTGTTTTACACATGCAAACCTGATTATAGGGATAAGTTCGCCTGTGCATATATTTAGGTCTTTTTTGTGATTTGTCTCTGTTTCTTTATATTTGTACAATAAAGCATTTACTTACTTACTTATTTGTTTCAATGCAACTAAAAAGCGTATTTTTGACTTTTACTTAATTTTCTCCTAAAGACAACAAGACTCCGGGGTCTTATCAGTCTTTCTAAATGAAGTAATTACTCTAGTTTTATTGCCGTTATTATTTTTCCATTAATTACGCGTTCGATAACAATTATCACTGTTGTGCCACGCGGGCAACGTGTAAGACTAGACACACGCAATAAACAATTATTTAGCTGAGTTAAGTTTCTCAGAAACGAGGGACAGGAACTATGGATATAATAATAATAATAATAATAATACCGCCATGTGGCCTGTTGATTCCACGATCACTGTCCCGATAGTCGTTTCGGCAAACGGTTTAATAGCGAAGAGCCTTGACCATCACCTTAAAAGGCTCTCGCTAGGTGGTTGGGTCAAGGGCCAGATACAGAAGGCGGTACTCCTGGACACGGCTCGGATAGTCAGGAGGTTCCTTTCTCTGTCGCCCTGACCACCGGTAGCTTAGGCCTCGCCTCGCTGTGACGGCACCCTAGGTTAGGTTTTTATAATGTTTTTATATTTTGTATTAATACTGTTTTATTACTTTTTATATGAATATTGTAAAAACCTAACTTGAGATAAAAATAAATAAACAGAATAATAATAATAATAATGCTTTATTGATTTAAAGATGTTGTTACAATGGTTAAGGTTAATACCTCCCAGTAGGTACTTTAAGGTACCTGTGTCAGGAGACCTCGCTCTTCCAAAACAAAAAATATTTGACACTTAGTCTATTTAGCATTAATGAACTGAAGTTAACTTATTCTAATCCTTTTTTTTTTTTTTTTTTTTTTTTTTTTTTTTTTTTTAACGTAGTGAAAACCCATTTACGAGTACCCCCGTCCCCGGGGGGGGGGGCGGGCGGTTATGTGGGGCTCTCTCCCCCGTCCTCTTCCCTCTCCCCCGTCCTCTTCCCTCTCCCCCGTCCTCTTCCCTTCTCCCCCGTCCTCTTCCCTTCTCCCCCGTCCTCTTCCCTTCTCCCCCGTCCTCTTCCCTTCTCCCCCGTCCTCTTCCCTTCTCCCCCGTCCTCTTCCCTTCTCCCCCGTCCTCTTCCCTTCTCCCCCGTCCTCTTCCCTTCTCCCCCGTCCTCTTCCCTTCTCCCCCGTCCTCTTCCCAACTTATTCTAATCCTATACTAAATGGGATATGGGTATATATCGTTATATGGGTCAGTGGTCGGTCGTGGTCTACCAGGCTAGTTCACCTGGGTGAACCACGGGCACTTTTTCTACCACTTTTCCCACCTACAGTTTGTCCACCTGGTTTTCGACGGAGCTCCACCCAAGGGCGGAGCTCCTATTTCAGGGGATTTGGGGGGGGGGGGGGGGATACCTAAATAACCTAACCTAAATGTTTTTGTCTCTCTCTCTCTCTTATAGTGCCTCTCCAACTAGTGGAGGTTGGCAGTCAACTGCGCATATTTCCTCCGATCCTTCGCGAGGTTGAAAAGTTCGGCAGCACTTGCGACTGTCCACTCCCGGATATTGCGCAACCACGACTTCTTCCTACGGCCGACGGCTCTTCTGCCTGCTACTTTGCCCATCATTATTTGTTGCAGGAGTTCGTATCTCGCGTGCCTAAGCACGTGGCCCAGATAGGCAACTTTACGCTTTTCGATGGTCTGCATAAGTTGGCGTTTCTTCCTAGCTCGGCGTAGTACTTCAACGTTAGTCACTCGATGTAACCAGCTAATGCCCAACATGCGTCTATAGGCCCACATTTCAAAGGCTTCTATACGTAATGTAAATACGTAAATGTTTTTGTATTTAAATAATAATCAGTGAGTCGAAGTAACGGTCATTCACATGGTATTCATTTGAGGTGGGCCATGGCCCATAATCAAAGCTTGTAACGCTATCCCATTATCTTGTAGTCTTGTAGCATAGAGGTACCGACAAGTAAATAAATAAATTAAATAAATATCTAGGGACAAATTACACCAATTGACCCAGCCCCAAACTAAGCAAAGCTTGTACTATGGGTACCAGGCAACGGATAAACATACGTATATAATGTAGACAAATACATACTTAAATACATACAACATCCATGACTCGGGCACAAACATTCGTATTCATCATACAACTGTCTGCCCCTACCGGGATTCAAACCTCTAGCTTCATAGTCAGGGTATGTTCAGAATGTGCTCCAGAAACCAAATTTGGCTACTTAGTGGAACTGGTTACCAGGGTGTCAATTTTTTTTATGTGAATAGGAAGGCAAACGAGCAAGTGGGTCACCTGATGGTAAGTGATCACCACTGCCCATAGACACCCGCAACCCCGGAGGGATTGTAGATGCGTTGCCAACCTAGAGGACTAAGATGCAATGCCTCTTGTGCCCGTAATTTCCCCGGCTGTCTTACTCTCCACACCGGAACACAGCAGTGCAAGCACTGCTACTTAGCGGCAGGATTAGCGAGTAAGATGGTGGTAGCGATCCGGACGGACCTTGCACAAGGCCCTACCACCCGCACCCGTCTAAGGGGTACCTCCCATTTGTTTTTTTTTTTTTTTTTTTTTATGTGAATAGGAAGGCAAACGAGCAAGTGGGTCACCTGATGGTAAGTGATCACCACTGCCCATAGACACCCGCAACCCCGGAGGGATTGCAGATGCGTTGCCAACCTAGAGGACTAAGATGCAATGCCTTTTGTGCCCGTAATTTCCCCGGCTGTCTTACTCTCCACACCGGAACACAGCAGTGCAAGCACTGCTACTTAGCGGCAGGATTAGCGAGTAAGATGGTGGTAGCGATCCGGACGGACCTTGCACAAGGCCCTACCACCCGCACCCGTCTAAGGGGTACCTCCCATTTGTTCTATGGAACTGTGACATCATAGAACTGTTAACATTTTTCTTTCCCAGCAGTTCCATGGTAGAACTATTGAAACAAAATGTGCAATTTGTTCTATAGGACTAGAAGCACCTCAAGTTTGTGACGGGAAACTTGAGGTGCTTTTAGTTCCATAGAACAAATGGGAGGTACCCAATCTAAGTACAGCAGGGTTACCATGACGTCTTAATGCGATTCAATTCCGATTCAGTTTAGGAGCGCTCGCTGTCAGATCCATACTAAAAATGACAGCTATAAGCTGTACGCTTATTACCTAACTCGCTCGCAATCGCCATCGTGTTCATTTTGATAGTTCATGTATGTGCTGACAGTTGGCATCGGAATCAGCTAGCTGTCACGTTCATACAAGACGATGGCGATTGCGAGCGAGTTAGGTAATTAGCCTACTGAACTGAGTCGGGAAGACGTCATGGTAAGGCCTTTGTTCCTATCGGGTAACTACATCGGATCAGTCACCTTCATGAAGAGTGTTGGCTTCTAATGCCGAAATATCTCTGCACCTCATTTTACCAATAAAAGACAAGTGCCTGTTTATCACGTCATCTGTAATTACTAGACGTCATATCTGATATCGATTGTACCGTCTGCGGTTATGTCTTAACCGAAACATAAACCACTTAGCGCTATCTACGTCTATTAGTATGTATGTCTGTACATCTATCGTATAGAACCGTGTTGTCATTTGCGTAAGTGCGTGTTCAAACATTTTTGAGCACCTAGATATCTTCAATGTATCTGATGGTGCACGTAGAAATATACATAATCTATAGTCTTTGTCTGTTACGGGGTAGATAGAGCCTAGGGTAACAAGACCTGGTCATGCTTAGCATGATTATGGGCGTGTAGGTGGACAGGGGAATCAAAATAGTGATGGGTTGCTAGCTGCATCGCCTATAACATGATTCCTAAGATTTTCGCCTATTCCCTCGATGGACTTTTACTATGTTCGCGGGATAAGAAACTACTGGTACATTCGTTAAGAATTCAAAACTGATCCTTCGTTATGGTAAATGAAAACAGACTTTGTTAAAGAGAACACACTCATTAGACAAGGCAGTGACGTTGACAGCTGACAGATGTCAACGGCACGTTTTGGCGCCAATAGAAGCCTTTTTTTTTTTTTTTTGTGAATAGGAAGGCAAACGAGCAAGTGAGTCACCTGATGGTAAGTGATCACCACTGCCTATAGACACCCGCAACCCCGGAGGGATTGCAGATGCGTTGCCAACCTAGAGGATTAAGATGAAATGCCTCTTGTGCCCGTAATTTCCCCGGCTGTCTTACTCTCCGCACCGGAACACAGCAGTGCAAGCACTGCTACTTAGCGGCAGGATTAGCGAGTAAGATGGTGGTAGCGATCCGGACGGACCTTGCACAAGGCCCTACCACCCGCAAAAGATGCCTGAAATGGTAGTGGATTGCAGATGCGTTGCCAGCCTAGACAGTTGAGATAGAATACATATTCCAGTAATTTTACCGGCTGACTTAATGAAATTTTCTGAACGACACTGAAAATTTGAATATAAAGAAAAATCCGAAAAGTAAAGCTATGTCATTCCGTGATATACTAACTTTGATTTCTGAAATAAACGTTTCTTTTTTTTTATAACATTTAAAGTCATTGTTTCGGCTTTAACCTTTTTTCTGGGTCACGATTTATTTTATTAGTCTGGCAACATTCATCTTATCGCTCCACCTTGCGTGCACGGACAAGGCACGCTGTTTGTTAAGTTAGATGGTAAACTTTGCACCAAGCCATGTTATGTTTGATGATAAGCAATAAGCATATATTATCTTATATTATCTTAGGCACCTTATCCCACAGATCCGAGAGCTCTGTCTAATCATTATCTCGTTCTGTCGTCGTTGTATCATCTGACCAAAATAAACCAGGGGTGTTATGGAGCTCCGTAACCATGATCAAAACTATCGGACATCCGAAATAAAAATGTACATATCCGAAAATAATCAAATCGGACAAGTAACCGTAATCAAAACTGTCGGACATTCGAAATAAAAATGTATTTATCCGAAAAGAATCAAATCGGACAAGTAACCATAATCAAAACTATCGGACATCCGAAATAAAAATGTATTTATCCGAAAAGAATCAAATCTGACAAGTAACCATAATCAAAACTATCGGACATCCGAAATAAAAATGTATTTATCCGAAAAGAATCAAATCTGACAAGTAACCATAATCAAAACTATCGGGCATCCGAAATAAAAATGTACTTATCCGAAAAGAATCAAATCGGACAAAACTTCGAATAGGCAGAGGCTAAATTGGATATGTTGACAGCATTCAGCCACGCCCCTATTTCACTATCTCGACAATGGTAAACAAGTGACAATTCTAAATGCATTGCGTAGTCAGTATGAAGTCAACCAGCGTAGCTTCTTGTCGAGTTTGTAATGTATACAGAATTGTCACTTGTCAGCGACTATTGTCGCGAGAGACCTGGAGACCTTTGCCCAACAGTGCGACAAGAAATAGTCTAACAAAACCATTTCTTTCCCAGTAAAACATACATACATACATGCATACATACACAAATCACGTCTTTATCCCTTACGAGGTAGACAGAGCCTAAGGTAACAAGACCTACAGGCCACATTTAGCAAGACACTGAAAGCGTAGAGGTGGAAAGTGGAATCAAAATAGTGATGGGTTGCTAGCCGCATCGCCTATAACATGATTCCGCTCATTCCCTCAATGGGTTTTTACCATTTGCGCGGGAAGAGAAGCAACTGGTACCTACATTCTATGTTTTTTCTTTGCTCCCAGACCAGCATGGAAGTATCCCAGTAAAAACAACAAAAAAAAGAAATAAATACATACGCATATACAAAACACGTCCATATCCCTTCCAGACGAAGTCGCGGGCAGAATTTTGTTTATAATAAATCGAGATATAAATAGACACATACACACGTACCTAAAAAAGCCAGCTTTTTTTTTTTTTTTTTTTTATATGAATAGGAAGGCAAACGAGCAAGTGGGTCACCTGATGGTAAGCGATCACCACTGCCCATAGACACCCGCAACCCCGGAGGGATTGCAGATGCGTTGCCAACCTCGAGGACTAAGATGAAATGCCTCTTGTGCCCGTAATTTCCTCGGCTGTCTTACTCTCCACACCGGAACACAGCAGTGCAAGCACTGCTACTTAGCGGCAGGATTAGCGAGTAAGATACGGTACAATATTATAAGTATAAGGTACAAGATTCATGCACAAGATGACAGATAGGTAGTGCTCCGATAACTATATAGATAGTGAAGGCGACGCTCCTATTTAGGTAGCTACGTGTTACAACCTTTTTATCACTTTATACCACTTTGACCCTGGCCGCAAATAAGTTTAATTACACGCAGCGCTGAGAAAAAAACAAAAGAAAGTAGCCGTGTCATTGCTCTTGTCAACACTGCGTGTTGATATTGATATAATCTATACGTGTTGGGTTGCGAGTCGTGTTACCTCCGCGTGTGATCAAGAGCTGCGATTCGTTTTTGGATCCGTCCGAGGGGAAGTGCAGTGCTTGTTCCGGTGCACCCTGGGCACCGGTTAATGATTTCCTGGCGGTCTCCGAGGGATATCATTATCCGTTGGCTAAGAGCCCGACAGGGTGGGGGGTCTTTGACCATTACCGTACAACGTTGCCGACATTTTGTCACAAGATTTTTGAATTATATTTTTACCGCACTGACATTGGCCCAAGCCTTACGGCGTTTTCAATATAATTTAAATTGTTCTATTTTATTAGTTTCTACAATTAGGTAGCTATCTTGTTAATTATTAAGCGGATTAGTGCAGCGACCTCGTAAACACTAATGAACCGTTTAAAAGTTTACTAAACACCTGTTTTTTGTTATTTAAGCGTTGATAAAACTTATTATCAGACACCTGCTGTACCACTGTAATGTCTGGTTGACATTGTATCACACAGTTATGATAAGCTGATATATAAATCAGTTTTAAACTTGATTATCTAACAGTCGCTAGCTGATATTTATGGGCTTAACTTGTGAATAACAGATATCATACATATGATGGGACACTTATGAATGTAAGACACAGTACCTAGGTACCATGGACCGACCGCTTAAATGAGTCTTCGCCCGCGCGGTACAGGGGCGTAGGGTAGGACGACAAAGGGGACCGAGAGAGGTGGCGGGCGGGTAGCGCGCCTGTCGCCCGCACCTCTCTCGGCCTGTGAGTCCTGAGAGTCCTGTGACTTCTTAAAAACCGGCAAAGTGCGTAGAACTCGCGCTCTAAGGGTTTCTTACAAATTTACCAGGGGAACGTAAAATTCAGTGTTAGTACAGACCTGGTCCTAAGCAAAACACAGGCAGTGTGAGGTCATTTTATAATGGTTACTGGTTAGTTACTTACAGACGCAAATAAATCGATTTTTAGATCGATTTCTAAGAGCTTCATCACACCACCGCTACATTTACACCAAATTTAAGATTTCCAGAAGAACTGGAGCTGCATAGGTTTTCTTAAGACAAAAAAAAAACTCTATTTGGCAGTGACAAAAATAGTCAAAATGTACGGAACTGTCAAGCTTAAACCAGATTTAGCGACTAAAATGGAGATTAAATTTTTCTTTATTCATTCTTTTTTTATTGCTTATTTTGTTTTATTATTTCCTTTTCAAAGACAAAGGGTTTTGTGTCCGGGCAACCACATCCAATTATTATTTTTTCATTTTTTTTTTACTGTTGTATTACACGTACCTATCACCCGATGGTCCCAACGAAAGACCAGCGCTAGCTGTAAGGCCAGCAAATGCTGAATTGGGACCATTTTATTATACATAAACGGATAACTCACGTATAAAAAGTCGAGTGATGCTCGACATGTTTCGGACTATTTCGTAGTCCTGGTAGTGGGACCATTTTGTCACAATTTATTTATCTTTTGTTTTTATTGTGTAGTAACTACTTTTGTGATTGTCATAAATAAACTTTTTTCTTTCTTTCTTTGTATATAAATAGTCAATGACCCTCCCTTGGTATCGTATCAAATAATTACCAATTAGGACCGCAATTAAAGACGTTCCTTATCACAGCATTATTAACTTATCAGTATCCGTTGTTGACTAGACCATTGCCAAAGCAAAATCGATATCTATTGTAAACTATTTGTTACCCGCGGCTTCGCCTCCGTACCAGTTTTTTTTTTAATTTGTTACATAAGAACATTGTCCTGACAATAACAGACACAACAAAAAAAGAATTAGAGACGTCGGTCCAGCCGTTCACGCGTGATGCCGCGAATGACGTCCGTGACCAAGAGAAATAGGGAATCATTTTTATGTATACATATAGTATCTATCCTATCTATCCCTATCTTTTGCCTAAGATACAGGGTACTTTCGTATCCTAGTATAGGCATTTAATTTAATTACTCTACGCTCAGTTTATAATATACTTTCGTTGTAAGCGCAGGCACACTTCTTGTTTTATGTCGAGTCATTAGTTTAGTTCTTAACTTTGTTGTGTACTTACTAATACATAGATAGACATAATATAGTGCTTACTAACCATTTATAATTTATTTGTACAATTGATTATTTTAATAAATAATTTGAATTTGAATTTTGATAGTTAGATGATAAAATGAATATTTTATTGTTACAAAAAGAAAAATTGTGTGCGCGTTCTAATAATTGAACTGAATTATAGGTATTCTTACTACCGTCCTAACTCAAAAAAGGGCGTTTGCCCAAAAAAAAGATTTAGTCTTCCATGCTGGTCTGGGAGCAAAGAAAAAACATAGAATGTACCAGTTGCTTCTCTTCCCGCGCAAATGGTAAAAACTCATCGAGGGAATAGGCGAAAATCATAGGAATCATGTTATAGGCGATGCGGCTGGCAACCCATCACTATTTTGATTCCACTTTCTACCTCTACGCCCTCAGTGTCTTGCTTAACGTGGCCTGTAGGTCTTGATACCTTAGGCTCTGTCTACCCCGTAAGGGATAAAGACGTGATTTGTGTAGGTGTAGGTAGGTTTTTTTACATTTTTGGACAGATTAGACATCAATCTATCATTCAATTCAATTTTTAAAAAAGAAATAGCGCCATCGATACTGTCGATGATTCCGCCAATGTCGAGGTTGAAGAAAATCTATCATAATTTCCTCAAAACCTATGAAACAGGTTGGTGCCCTTTTGAATTAGAACGGCATTATGATAGATTGATGTCTAATCTGTCCAAAATTGTAAAAAAACTGAATCCGTTTTTTTGGGAATGCGTCGTTTTGAATTAGGCAGTGTAAGAGGGTTGGCTTCAAAATGTACATGCAGACAGTTATACATACATACATACACAAATCACGTCTTTATCCCTTACGGGGTAGACAGAGCCTAAGGTAACAAGACCTAAAGGCCACATTTATTAGCAAGATTGTGGGCGTATAAGACACACAGACAGTTATACACTAATATATTGGCATTATCACATATTAAGCTATTTATCTACATTGTAACTAGCCGTTGCCCTCGACTCCGTCTGCGCAGAATCTGGGAATTCTGCAATTTTTCGTGTTAAAAACTATTATAAGTTCTTCCTCGGAATTTAAACTATCTGTATACCAAATTTCAACTAATTCGGTCCAGCGGTTTAAGCGTAAAAAGCAGTGTAGTTAATGTCATCTCGATAACGTATCTAGATGACCCTAACTGCAGTGTTTTGACATCAAACAACTATGAAGAACGCCGACGACCCCTCGACCTGCGATATCAAATTATCTTTATTCTTAAAATAAAAAAAATGTAATCAATGAAAGTCTTGCGTAACGTCGATATGACTGAAGAAACAATAGGAAGTAGATAAAAGGGTCTGTGATTATAGCATTTGATACGACGCTTGATGCCTACGGGATGCGTTTGCGCAACCATCTTATCCAGTGTTTCTTAAACTTTTTGCCACGGACCACTTTCAGAATTGTAAAAAGTCCATGGACCACTCTTTGATTAAATACAGAACGGACGCATTCCAAAATAATTCACCATTCTATCTAAAAACAAAAGAAGTTAATCAAATGAAACAACTTTGTTTTACCTTAAATAGTAGACTTTATACATCTCTACTATAGTCTAATATAATTTAAGGCTCGGGGACCTTACACATAAATAAATAAACATCCCTTTTACAAATGTATTTAATTTAAGTAGAATTTAAGTATTCTTACTGTAGTTTATTTTGCAAAACTGACTTTCTGCCAAGTTTCTTGCAGCGCATTCTTCTTGGCAATGATGGTCTTTCCGAATTCGCTGGTAGTTTAAAAAAAACATGTAAAAGAGCCCTTGGCGGCTAAATTGCAAAAATAAAATTTTGTTTTTTATTATTTTTTATTTTTTGAACAGTGTCTTAGTTTAAAATGTGTCGCTTTTGTATTTAATCAGCGCGCTGTCTGAGCTTATTATAGCAAAATAAAAAAAGCCTATTAAAAAAAACATGCAGATTGTTATACACTAATATATTGGCATTATCACATATTAAGCTATTAAACTATATTATAACTAGCTGTTGCCCGCACTCTGTCTGCGCAAAATCTGGGAATTATGCCATTTTTCGGGCTAAAAACTATCCTATGTCCTTCCCCGGGATTAGCTATCTGTATACTAAATTTCAACTAAATCAGTCCGACTGTTTAAGCGTAAAAAGCAGTGTAGTTAATGTCATCTCGATAACGTATCGAGATGACCCTAACTGCAGTGTTTTGACATCAAAAAACTACAAAGAACGCCGACGACCCCTCGACCTGCGATATCTTTTTATCTTTATTCTTAAAATAAAAAAAAATGTAATCAATGAAAGTCTTGCGTAACGTCGATATGATCGAAGAAACAATAGGAAGTAGATAAAAGGGTCTGTGATTATGGCATTTGATACGATGCTTGATGCCTACGGGATGGGTTTGCGCAACCATCTAACCCAGTGTTTCTTAATTTTTTTGCCACGGACGACTTATAATTAATTATTTATGGTATATATACAGGGTGTTAGGTAATGAGTGGATAATCCTTGAACTATGGATAGAGGGCACTTAGGACGTTATAATAAAGCTAAAATAGGTTTAGTAAAAGTTGCACGGTTTCTGAGATATTCGGACTTTTAGGTTTTTTTCGAAAATGAACACCCTTGTTCAATGTTCTGATCATAGCACCATTTAAAGCTAACTTTTTCAATTTTTTTATTTTTGCTTAATATTCTCGAGTACTTGTATGTTCAGATAGGCATTACTATTTTTGTGAGACTACATGGGATTTTTTTTAAAAAAATCGCAAACTTAATTTTTGCCTTTTCAATCGTACATTGATCGAATTTTCAGCTCTCACGGTGAAAAAAAAATACACTACCGCCTCGTTGCCAATAAGCTTAAAAACATGCCGGTTTATTGACAATTTAAAAATGGTAATTACCTTTTGAATTTAAATTCAAAATGACAAAATAATTAAAAAAAAATACACGCTCACCCACATTTTTCCCAGTTTATTTTTTGTATCACGGGCATAGAACTCAATTTTTTTTGTTGCAAAAATAACATTATTGGCCACTTATTTAAATGCAAATGGCATGTAAATAATTCCAAATTTAAAAAACATGTTGACTGCCTTTTGTTTTATTTTTCTACTTCGATTTTGAATTTCGCTATTATTGCATAATGAATGGTGAAATTGTGCCTTGGCACTCACCATAAATGTAATGCATTTGGGCGTATTCTATCAGTGTGTATTATGTTCGAAGCAGTATTAAAGTAAAAAACTTCAACACAACGATCTAAACGCAAAATTAACCATTCATTACGCAATAATAATAGCGAAATTCAAAATCGAATTCGAAAAAAAAACAAAAGGCAGTTGACATGTTTTTTAAATTTGGAATTATTTAAATGCCATTTGCATTTAAATAAGTGGCACATAATGTTATTTTTGCAACAAAAAAATTTGAGTTCTACGCCCGTGATACAAAAAGTAAACCGGGAAAAATGTGGGTGAGTGTGTATTTTTTTAAAATTATTTTGTCATTTTAAATTTAAATTCAAAAGGTAATTACCATTTTAAAATTGTCAATAAACCGGCATGTTTTTAAGCTTATTGGCAACTAGGCGGTAGTGTATTTTTTTTTCACCGTGAGAGCTGAAAATTCGATCAATGTACGATTGAAAAGGCAAAAATTAAGTTTGCGATTTTTTAAAAAAAAATCCCATGTAGTCTCACAAAAATAGTAATGCCTATCTGAACACACAAGTACTCGAGAATATTAAGCAAAAATAAAAAATTGAAAAAGTTAGCTTAAAATGGTGCTATGATCAAAACATTGAACAAGGGTGTTCATTTTCGAAAAAAACCTAAAAGTCCGAATATCTCGGAAACCGTGCAACTTTTACTAAACCTATTTTAGCTTTATTATAATATCCTAAATGCCCTCTATCCATAGTTCAAGGATTATCCACTCATTACCTAACACCCTGTATATAAATTTCAAAAACTCCCTGGACCGCTTGTTGATTGAATACAAAACGGATGCATTCCAAAATAATTTACCATGCCATCTAAAAACAAAAGTACCTAAGTAGTTCATTATAAGGTTTCAAATGCAACAATTTTGTTTTACTTTGACTAGTAGATACTTTATACATCTCTACTATAGACTAATATCATTTAAGGCTCGGGTACCTTATACATCCTTTTTATAAATGTATTCAATTTACTATCAAATGAATCAAGAAATTTTTATTTCTTGATTTTTATGTTTTACTTTTACGGTTTTACCGTTAGAAATTTAATTTCTAAATGTCTGTGAAAATCAGAACACATAGAAAAATCCGAAAAGTAAAGCTATGGCCGGGAATCGAACCCGGATCCTCGTCATTCCGTGACGCGTGCTATACCACTACACCACCCATAGCAGGTGGGTAGTCTCCGAATTTTTCTACCTGTTACCGACCGTCACGTGACCTTTGTTACTATGCGAATTTTTTGTCGCTAAGCGTCATCTGTTTGAATGATGTGTCTGTACGACACAATTACAAACTCCCGTGGAACATCTACTGCTCACCAGGGACGAGAGAAGGCGCTGTTTTTCAAATGATAGGTACTATCAAATGAATCAAGAAATTTTTATTTCTTGATTTTTATGTTTTACTTTTACGGTTTTACCGTTAGAAATTTAATTTCTAAATGTCTGTGAAAATCAGAACACATAGAAAAATCCGAAAAGTAAAGCTATGGCCGGGAATCGAACCCGGATCCTCGTCATTCCGTGACGCGTGCTATACCACTACACCACCCATAGCAGGTGGGTAGTCTCCGAATTTTTCTACCGTAAAACCGTAAAAGTAAAACATAAAAATCAAGAAATAAAAATTTCTTGATTCATTTGATAGTACCTATCATTTGAAAAACAGCGCCTTCTCTCGTCCCTGGTGAGCAGTAGATGTTCCACGGGAGTTTGTAATTGTGTCGTACAGACACATCATTCAAACAGATGACGCTTAGCGACAAAAAATTCGCATAGTAACAAAGGTCACGTGACGGTCGGTAACAGGTAGAAAAATTCGGAGACTACCCACCTGCTATGGGTGGTGTAGTGGTATAGCACGCGTCACGGAATGACGAGGATCCGGGTTCGATTCCCGGCCATAGCTTTACTTTTCGGATTTTTCTATGTGTTCTGATTTTCACAGACATTTAGAAATTGTATTTAATTTAAGTAGAATTTAAGTATTCAATTGTATTTTATTTTTAAAAAATGACTTTCGGCCAAGTTTCTTCCGACACATTCTTCTTGGCCATAATTTCCTTTACGAACGCGCTGGTAGTTTCTAAAAAAGACACGTAAAACGGCCAAATTGCAAAAATAAAATTTAGATTTTTTATATTTTTGATTTTTTTAACAGTGTCTTAGTTTGAAATGTGTCGCTTTTGTATTTAATTAACCTCTTGGGCTTTGATAACACTGGATACTTACTAGCCGAATTTGTACGAAACCCTCGGTGCAAGAGTCCCATTCGCGCGTGATTCAATACAAATTGTATGACATATCCTCTTCATTAGCGAACTACTCTATGTCTGAACTTATGCATAAACATTTTAACGTCTCACACATTGTATGTACTTTACAACTATGTTGGTTATTGTATATAATTATTTTCAATTAATCCGATTAATTTATCTTAATATTAATGCCTTGATTTTCAATAACTTTGTGACCTCAGAAATCAACCGTAAACGGTCATACGGCACAAAGTTAAACGCATTTGCAACAAAGTATTTATTATTAAACTGATTAATACTTTAAGATATAATGAAAAAACATGGATCCGGTTACAGTTTTTAAGTTTACCCTATGATTAAGCTATCGCCGTTTGTCCGTCTGTCTGTGTATCAAACTTTAACCGGGTGTGTAATATACAAGTAAAAAATAAATGTACTCATATACATAATTATATCACGTTGATTGTAGAATATGTGGCGAAGAGGATGAAACAACTAAACACATGTGCCAGAATAAGAATGAAACTCCGCGGCAGGAGATTTCAAGGCACTACCACTGCGCCCAATCACCCAATAAATGAGGTGCGAAGCGATGGAATAGTGCGAAAGAGGGGTAATTACACTAAAGATCCAAGAATGGGGAGATATTGGGACCCCTAGATTAAGATAAGATAAAATAAGATCATCTGAAAGTTTTTATAAACAATTAAGTAGCGATATCAATTGAGTTCGTTCCATGCTGTAGGCTTATTATCTAACTCGTTCGCAATCGCCATCGTGTTCATTTTGACAGTTCATGTATGGGCTGACAATTGGCATAGGAATCAGCTAGCTGTCACATTCATACAAGAACTGTCAAAATGAACACGATGGCGATTGCGAGCGAATTATGTAATACTAGCTTCTGCCCGCGACTTCGTCTGCGTAGAATTATACATAAAAACCTTCCTCTTGAATCACTCTATCTATTAAAAAAACGCATCAAAATCCGTTGTGTAGTTTTGAAGATATAAGCATACATAGGGATATAGGGACAGAGAAAGCGACTTTGTTTTATACCTACTACTAGCTTCTGCCCGCGACTTCGTCTGCGTAGAATTATACATAAAAACTTTCCTCTTGAATCACTCTATCTATTAAAAAAACCGCATCGAAATCCGTTGTGTAGATACATAGGGACATAGGGGCATAGGGACAGAGAAAGCGACTTTATTTTATACTATGTAGTGATATGTAGTGAAGCCTATTGGTCTGAGAGAGAAAAAAAGATTGTGCCAGTTGCTTCTTTTCCCGCGCTGATGGTAAAGCCCATCGAATCGGCGAAAATCGTATGAATGGAATAATCGATTCTAGTTAAATTCGATTTTCGGTACATTAATCGAAGCTCTTGTTTTATATATTTTTTTTCCTGCGACATTGGAGACATGTCCAATTAGTTTATTTGACGGTGGAGGCGTTTTACACCTCCACTGAACTTACTATTATTATTATTATTTTTGTTTTTTATTTTGACTAGTAGAGACTTTATACATCTCTACTATTTATATAGATTAATATAATTTAAGGCTCGGGGACCTTATACATCCCTTTTATAAATGTATTTAATTTAAGTAGAATTTAAGTATTCTTACTGTATTTTATTTTCAAAAAATGACTTTCTGCCAAGTTTCTTGCGGCGCATACTTCTTGGCAATGATGGTCTTTCCGAATGTGCTGGTAGTTTCAAAAAGACAAGTACCTAAAAGAACCCTTGGCGGGCAATTTGCAAAAATACATTTTCATTTTCATTTTCATTTTCATTTTCATTTTCATTTTCATTTTCATTTTCATTTTCATTAATTTTCATTTTCCCTAAGTGTGCAAGCAAGCAAGGTGCACAAATATTTCCGATTATACCTTTGTCTATGGTTACGTAGTACCAATTAACATAGATGCGTATGAGTTCACTTCCGCGAAGTTCAATGTCGAGACACAATGCTGAAGTTTAACATTCAATCGATGAATTCTATTATTAGCAATTCAGAGCGCGTCGTTGTACGATCTTAGTATTTCAAAAATATGGTTCACTATGGTCTGGGAGCAAAGAAAAAACATAGATTGTACCAGTTCTCCTCCCGCGCAGATGGTAAAATCCTATAGGAATCATGTTATAGGCGATGCGGCACAGTATATATATATAAGCTAAAGCAGTAAGGAAACTACGAACAAATCGGTTGAAACGAAACACGCACACAGGCGCGCGCTTTATACGGCCCCTAAGCGGACCTCGTCCACTCCGCTCAGGCTCAGGTCCGCTTAGGGGCCGTGTAAAGCGCGCGCCTGTGTGCGTGTTTCGTTTCAACCGATTTGTTCGTAGTTTCCTTACTGCTTTAGCTTATATATATGCTGTGGATGCGGTTAGCAACCTATCACTATTTTGATTCCATTTTCCACCTATACGCCCGCAATCTTGGTAAAAGTGGCCAGTAGGTCTTGCTACCTTAGGCTCTGTCTACCCCGTGAGGGATAAAGACGTGATTTGTGTATGTATGTATGTATGTACCTATGTGTATGGCTCAGCACGTTTTGTTCATTGATAATGAACCTTATGTTGACTGCTGGGGGGCTACCATGACGTCGATGGATCCTCTTAAATGAATGTGATGTGTTTTGTAACTTGTGTGTGTGTGTATATATTTATATGATATGTAGTATATTTTATTTAGGGCCGATTTTTCAATCGTCAGATAAGCCCTATTCTACGAATAACTCTATGGATATCTGTCAGTTAAATGCTTATCTGAGGATTGAAAAATCGGCCCTTAGTGTGTATTAGTTTATCGTATTTATCTATTACTAGCCTTCCGTCCGCAGCTTCGCCCGCGATAAATTAATTTTCCCGTAGGAAAAGGTATTTTCCCGCGGTAAAAAGTAGCCTATGTCACTCAGTGATAACGTAGCTTTCTAACGGCAAACAATTTTTGAAATCGGTCCAGTAGTTTCGGAGCCTATTCAATGCAAACAAACAAACAAACAATCAAATCTTTCCTCCTTATATGATTAGTATAGAAGTATAGATGTGTAGTTTATTATATTTTACATTATTTAAAATTTAGGCATTTAGGATTATTTTAGTTTTCGATCGGTTCTTTTACCTTTTCTGTGTCTACTCTTGCTTAATAGGTACTTATGTCGTGTCAATCGTTCAAAGGTTCACTGGAAGATATCCCTTTTAGGGCGAAGTTCACACAAGCATTTGTGTTGTCCTGTATTCATTTTTTTCTTGTATTCTATGTACAGTAAAGAGTTATACATTTCTTAATGCGATTCAATTCCGACTCAGTTCGATAGCTGCCATTTTTAATAATGGAACTGGCAGCGAGTGAACCTAAAATCGGAATTGAATCGGATTTAGACCTCATGGCAATCCCTTAGCATGGAAAAAATGCAAAGTAACGCCTAAATCTACACAGCCGTGTATATGTGTTTGTTTTTGTTACACAGGGTGTCCCCGCGATGCGTGGTCGCGCGCCGCGCTGGCGCTGCGTGTTTGCGTGCGTGTGCGCATTGCTAGCCGCCGCCGGTATCGCTATCTCGCTCAGCTGGGGGCGCGTGTTCGACTCCGTACTAGCCCGTGTAAGTATCTAGCTTGTCCACCCTATCATATACGTCCAACTACTAGGCACAGGTCGCCTCTCAGAATGTGAGTGAGTTCACACGGGCCCAGTGCGGATTGGGAACTTCACACTATTGAATTGCTTTGCGGTTGCGTGCAGGTTTCCACGCGATGATTTCCTTCTCCAACTCGTGGTAAATTTCAAATGTCGCACATAAATTTCGGAGGCGCGAGGAGATCAGGAGTACCCGAAAGCGACGAGCATGTATGAAGAGGTCGATGAATGTGGATGAAGCGAGGTATGTCAGGATCGTAGCAAGTGGAACAGAGTAGTCTCTGCCTACCCCTATGGGAAAGAGGCGTGACTATGTATGTATAACGTTGTATGTTAATAAAAAGCTTGTAAAAAGAGGAAGGAATCGAGGGAATGGGCGAAAGTCTTAGGAATCATGCTATAGGCGATGCGGCTAGCAACCCATCATTATTTTGATTTCGCTTTCCACCTATACGCCCTTAATCATGCAAAACGTGGCCTTGTTTTGGTACCTTAGGCTCTGTCTATCTCGTAAGGGATAAAGACGTGATATATACGTATGTATGTATTGTAAAAACGGTACTTATATCGCACGCTTAATAATAAACCGGAATAACTCAAAAAAACAGTTTTGTGGGAAATCGCTGTCAAAGTTTTGAGCTTCTATCGTGTTGGAAACATTGCCGTCGCTTTCACGTATTTACGATCCTATTTTGAAGCATTATTACGATCGATGAACAGAATCTATCTGTCTTTTTTCTGCCCGCTGAATAAATGTCTAACCTACATACGGGTAGAATTAACCTTTGAAGGACAGGCGACCTTAGCCCTCCCCGGAGACTGAAGGGCACTACAAGCTGTCCAATTTCGTGGTTATTATGTAATGGATCGGAAGTCGTTTGGGGCAATAAATTGAGTTAAGGGTCAACTTAAGACCTGACGGACCTTGAAGTGGTCAGATGATACTGTAATCAAATAAATAAATGGATAAATATTAGGGAACAATTCACACAAACTGACGTCCCAAAGTAAGCGCTAGTAAGGCTTTTATTAGGGGTACTAGACAGCGATATACAAACTTATATAGAGAAACTAGTGACCCGCCCCGGCTTCGCACGGTATATTATCCATGTATTAAACATATAAACCTTCCTCTTGAATCACTCTATCCATTAAAAAAAACCGCATCAAAATCCGTTGCGTACTTTTAAAGATTTAAGCATACATAGGGATATAGGGACACAGAAAGCGACTTTGTTTTATACTATGTAGTGATTCGATGGCTTTACCCACCTGCTATGGGTGGTGTAGGGGCTCGCGTCACGGAATGACGAGGATCTGGGTTCGATTCCCGGCCACAGCTTTACTTTTCGGATTTTTCTGTGAACAAAAAATTTTTACCTTGCTACTCCGCTACTCACGTGCAAGATAACCAAGCCTGTGTGAAATATATATCTTTTTCATGCAAACCCTCCCTCCACTGCTGCCAATAAAACACATATAAATCCCACAAACTTAATTATCCCTTACACCACACAAACACTGACGCGTTTCGATCCCTCTACGGGATCATTATCAAAGTTTAATGAACACAACTGTTACACATACAAACCAAATGCAAAATGCAAATGTGTATGCATGAAAAACATATATATTTCACACAGGCTTGGTTATCTTGCACGTGAGTAGCGGAGTAGCAAGGTAAAAATTTTTTGTTCATTGAAATGGACCTCCGCAAAGTAACGCCTGATTCAATAAAGGATTTTTCTGTGTTCTAATTTTCAATGTCGTTTAGCAATTTGGTTATTATTTTACGATGGCCGATTGCTACTTTCTCGCTTATTAACTTGTCCGTTCGGCTCAGGTCAGGTTCACGAATCTCAAGGTGAAGAGACAGTCTTGGCCGGATTAGGCGTGGGGCTTCGCACGCGAGGTCACGGTCAGATTCTCCGTCGAACACCACAAGCCGAGGGAAACGTGAATGCCATAACGTCAGTGGATGTCAGAGAGCTTAGTCTTCGTCAGACTAATACTTATACGTTCGACGAGATGTCTATTAGAGGCTGTATAGCGCCTGATTATATACTGGCTGGTAAATCTAATCTATTTACATGTAAATTAGTGTTTAAACGGTTGTCTAAGCAACACCGAACGTTGTGCTTAGAAGCACAACGTTCGGTGTCGCTTAGACAACCGTTTAAAGACATGACAACGATAATGTTGTGTGTTGATTGAGAGACTGACGTGTGTACACACGTCGGGGCCTGTTTTTATACTTTTGCTTTAATATATATTATTTACCGTTAAATCTGGCTGCTCATTTTCACATAATCTCATTTATGTCAGAACGTGTTAACGCAACTTTAACGGTGTGTAAGTTTTTGGTCCTCACCCGCTAACTTTTCCATTGTGACACGAAAGTTATCATTACAAATGTATGACTAATTTTCGTGTCACAATGGAAAAAGTTAGTGGTAATTTTAACTACCTACGCAGCTTTAATAAGTGTGTAACTTTTTAGTCCCAACCAGTGGCCTGACGTCAAGTATATCAGAAGGCAAACCGAAGGGAATTTAACTAGAGTTTTCCTCTAATTCTGCACAATAAAGTGCCCAACTGCCTTACACCATTAGGTGTACCCTGTAGGTACCTACTTTCTTCGGTTATATTTTGCAGCCAATTAAGTTTCATCAGACGCGCAAATCAATTTCAGCGTGTTCACCTTGACGGTCAATTCCTCAATAGTACCGGGATAAGCCAGGTTGAGGTCAATCGAAGTGCGCAGCCGCAGCTGCCCGATGACGATCATCGCCGATGATTGACTGATGATGCGCAGTAGCATGATGTCTAATTGACGGCTGTGATCGAGTTTGATCAATTCTGATCAGCGGGTCGCGACACAGCATTGTTTTTATGAGCCTGTTTATCTGGTTCAAGGTACAGAGTACATGTCACTTTCTTGCTTCCGTTGGGACTTCGACGAATGTCATCTATAGGCCGACCGCTTAAGTGAGTCCTCGCCCGCGCGGTGCGGGGGCGCGGGGTGGGACGACCGCAGGAGTCGGTCCCCTTTGTCATCCTACCCCGCGCTCGTGTACCGCGCAGGCGAAGACTCATTGAAGTGATCGGTCTATAAAGCAGGGTTTCTTAAGCTGTGGTCCGCGGGCCCCTGGGAGTCCGTGAGTGATACGGGGGTCCGCGGTATCTTCGGAACCATTTTTCAATATAATGATAATTTGATTAGCTTTTACAATTAACGTAGGTCTGTAATGTATATCTTAATATTTAACTAACCCTAGATTATTTTACTCGTTTTATTTTTTGTCACATAAATTTGGTTAGATAATTTTACCTCCCGCACTATTCGGCATCGATTTGCTTAAGCGACTCTAGATCCTGAAATATTACTTTTTTGGGTAATGTATTATAGTACATTGTTGTAGAGGCTGGAAAGTGAGCAATAGATGGACGAGTGAGTTCGAGGGCCGAGCCGCAGGTGAGGCCCTCGAAGAGAGACGAGTCCATCTATTGCACTTTTGGCCGAGACATTACATAGTGCTTTTCACGACTACTGCGAGGAAATAAAAAACATGAGCGTAAATACAACAGTAAAGTATCACTCTCCCGCCATATTTTACTTTAAAAAAAAAAAACGAGAGCGCTCTAGTGGCCAGTCACGCAAAGGCTTTTTTTGTTATGCTATTTTATTAAGCAAAGCGCTTCGAAGTGCTTATTAAACACACCCATAATCGCTTATAATTTTAATATGACGTGACAAGAACGGACTGACGACTCTGACTTTAAGACAGGACTTAAACATTAAAGACGAAACAATTTACGTCAGACGTGGCTGTATGGACCTAGTTTCCTTTGCCTCTCCCTGATGGGAAAAACCTTGAAAAAATTTAATATGCAGCACACGACGTGTTCTGATTGGTCGATTTTGTGTAATAGCATCACAAATTGTGTTCTGATTGGTGGAATCAGGGATCAGCATGCCGATGTGATTGGACGACTTTGGTCTTTGAAACTGTCCAACAATGTTATTGTTGGCCTGTTTGAATTCATAGTTGGCCTGTTCATTCAACCTACAACTATACTTTGTTTTGGGGCCCCATTACTGACCATCTTTTGCCACATTTCCGAGCAGTGGCGTGAAAAACACATTATATAGAGAACACCACTGTAATAATGTACAAAGATGATTTTTTAAAATCAGTTTACAAATTAAATTATGATTTTTTTTTCAAAAATTTGCTGCTTGGTTCTCCTGTAAAATTACCATTTTGTCGCTTATGACATTTCACCTTTCAAGCGTCGATTATAATCTAGTTTTAAATTCTTACAACTTTTAGTTTGTAATTTGTAACAAAAACTTACCTACGAGGGCTGCCTTTTAAGTTCTGTCGTTCGCAAACCTCCTGTGATTATTTAAAAAAAAAATAGTATCATATTCAAATATTTGAATTTAGAATTCGAAAACAAAAGAATGGCTCGAGATTGGCCGAACCGTTTTAATACAGCGTCAGTTCAAAGTTGACAAGTCAGTTGTGAAAATGGAAATTTCGAAGGAAAATTTACGTGCGATCATTTTTTACAACTTCAAAAGGGGTTTAACGAGTCTTCAGTGCTTTGCGGAGCTGACTACGGTTTTTAATAATAAAGCACCATGCATCCGGACTGTGGAACGCTGGTATTTGGAATTCCAACGTGGTTGCTCCCATCTCAGTGATAGGCATCGTGAAGGCCGATCAAAAACAGCCGTAACCTAAGAGAACATTGATGCTGTACGTCAACTGATCGTCGAAGATCGCCATGCGACATACCGTGAGATAGAAGCTTCATTAAGCATTTCAGGGACCAGTGTTCAAAATATTTTACATGATCACTTAGGTGTAAAAAAATTGATCTCACGCTGGATACCACATTTACTTAGTGAAGATCAAAAAACGGCTCGCGTTAGATGGTGTCGCAAAACTCTGCGGCAATTCAACCGAGGAGACTCTAAACACGTTTATGATATTATCAGTAATGACGAATCATGGATATATGCCTACGATCCAGATTCTAAACAGCAGTCGACTGTTTGGGTGTTCCAAAATGAGCCAAAACCGACCAAAGTAATGCGGTCACGGAGCACTTCGAAAAAAATGGTCGCGACGTTTGTAGCGAAAAGTGGTCACGTTGTCACCACCGTGCTTGAAGATCGTAACACAGTTCATGCTGACTGGTATACCACTATTTGTTTACCAAATGTTATCGGCGAGTTCCGAAAAAATAACCCAAGATGTCGTGTGTGTACTGCACCACGATAATGCGAGCTCGCACACCGCTCGGCAGACAATTGCGTTTTTAAAAGACCAAAACGTCGAAAATCGGGAACACCCGCCGTACAGCCCAGATTTAAGCACTAATGATTTTTTCACTTTTCCAAAAATTAAGCACCGACTTCGTGGTCAACGGTACCGAACGCCTGAAGAAGCGGTTGAGGCATACAAAACGGCCGTTTTCGAGACCCCGACTTCTGACTGGAATAAGTGTTTCGAAAACTTTTTCGATCGAATGAAAAAGTGTATTACATATCACGGTGATTACTTTGAAAGACAATAAATACCATTTAACACTTAAATTGTCTTTAGTTTTTCCAAACGACATAACTTAAAAGGCACCCCTCGTACACCTAGCTTAACAATTTTTTTTAGGCATAATTTTTTTCGTCTTGGGTGCGTTCAGTTTGATCACCCGACGACGCCCGACGACGCACTGGCCCGTTCAGTAAGTCAGTGCGATCATCGGACGATCACACCAAATCGTTCAGTAACTAAAGTGTCAGTGTGATTATCGTCGGGTGAAAATCGTCCGATCATGAACACACTTACTGAACGACTTGGGACGTTCTTCTGTCAAAAGTGTCAATTGAAGTATGATTTCGTATTCGTAATAATAAGTTTATATCCCCAGCGTTCGAATTATAAATTTTGCCTCTTATCAACTGTCAAAGTGACGTCTGGGCTTTTTTTACCCATCTATTTTATGGGGTGACCGGTGCGATCGCCCGACGACGCCCGACGATGTTACTGAACGACTTGGTGTGATCGTCCGATGATCGCACTGACTTACTGAACGGGCCAGTGCGTCGTCGGGCGATCAAACTGAACGCACCCCTGGGGATATAAACTTATTATTACGAATACGAAATCATACTTCAATTGACACTTTTGACAGAAGAACGCCCCAAGTCGTTCAGTAAGTGTGTTCATGATCGGACGATTTTCACCCGACGATAATCACACTGACACTTTAGTTACTGAACGTAGCCCTTGTTTCGTGTCATTATAACACGTTTTGGTTGCTCGAAGTTTAATCACTACATAGTATAAAACAAAGTCGCTTTCTCTGTCCCTATGTCCCTATGTATGCTTATATCTTCAAAACTACACAACGGATTTTGATGCGGTTTTTTTTAATAGATAGAGTGATTAAAGAGAAAGCTTTTTATGTATAATTCTCCGCAGACGAAGTCGCGGGCAGAAGCTAGTTAATAATAAGCGAAGTTCTAATATTTACGGAAAATTCTCGTCAGTACTAATGATAGACTAATTTAATGACAAACAGATGCACAACAACTGCCGAATCGAAGACCTTGACAATTCATTTCATTTGAATGAAACTGAATCACTGGCTGTCGCTTGTTGATTTTCAATGTCTCTGAATGAAAGCAAAATGCCGAAATTTTTTAAACGACACCGACATTTACAAAGGAAGAAAGAAAGAATACATTAATTCCTTTTTGCAAGACACACAAATATAGCAGAATCCTTACTTATTAATATTATAAATGCGAAAGTAACTCTGTCTGTCTGTCTGTCTGTCTGTTACCTTTTCACGCTTAAACCGCTGGGCCGATTTAGTTGAAATTTGGTATACAAATAGTTTGAGTCCTGGGAAAGGATATAGGATAGTTTTTATCCCGGAAAATTGCATAGTTCCCGCGGGATAGCACAGCCCATACCACTGGACTTAGAGACTTGAAATTTTGCACATAGATACCTTATAGGTACAATGTAGGCATCCACTAAGGAAGGATTTTTGGAAATTCCCACGGGATAAGGAAAAAATGGGAATTATATATTCGATTCCGAATGACGCTTTTGATTTTGAAAATTCTTTTGCCAATAGAAAGCCACAGTATTTGTGAGTATCATAGGCTATATTTATAATAATTCTGCGCGGACGAAGTCGCGGGCAACAGCTAGTATATCTATATAACAGAATAGGCCTTATCGCTACAGAGCGATCTTTACCAGGCAACCATAATGAACTGGAGAACATAACAGATCTGAGCAGGTGGTGCAATTTAGAATATATATTAATATACTAAGTACTGAAATACATAATATATTATACATGAAACACACATTTACAATAAATGGAGATATAAATAGACACATACACACGTACCTACCTAAAAAAGCCAGCTACAACATTCATGCACAAAATGACAGATAGTGCTCCTTCAACATAGATTTAAATATGGGTAAAGATTATACACAAGTTTATAAAAAAGAAACAAGAAAAAAAACACAGACATGAAAAATAGATCATCAGCGTTGTGTGTTCGCAAAAGTGAAACGGTCGCTGGCTCAGCATTACGCTGAGGTGTTAGACTGCAGCACTGATTTTCAGCCAGAACCGTCTGTGACTCACGAAACGATACACAGATAAAATATACTACATAATCCATAAACTTTTACGTAAACAAAGTAAGTTTTTATGGTCTTTTCGTTGGATTTGTCTCCATCCAAAAGCGGAATAATAAATTAAATCGCGTATTTATCGCTTACGGGGTAGATAGGGCTGAAGGCAATAGAATCCAGAGGCCACTATAGCCATACCCCCATGCACACAGACTTGTAGTTTAAAAGAAAGTAAAATAAAAATACATACTTGTAATAATTCAATGTTATGCCAAAAATGCCTTACATCATTTTGGAAAGGACCTGATATATTTTAAACTACTAAACCGATTTTTATCAAACATGGCTTAAAACCAACGCAAGAAAACGGGCTTCTTAATGAAAAAACCGCATCCAAATCGGTTCATCTGCTTGAGAGCTACGATGCCAGGCACACAAACAGAGACATTAACCTCAAACTTATAACTAGACCCCGTTATCTTGTCGCACAGAAATTGTTTTTCAGTAGACTGTATGTCACTGATAATATCAAAGAGGTGTCACTAGGTACTACTTATTACTAAAGTAATATATATACCTACTAAGCAATTAAATAAACTCCACGCCAATATTAAACAAAACACTGTTCTTTTTCTTCTTATTTGTGGCGTATCAAGTCGTTAAAGCGACGACAACTTGGCCAATGTCAAAGTAACAAAAATAGAATTAAAAAATCTTGTGACAAAATGTCGGCAACGTTGTACGGTAATGGTCAAAAGACCCCCCTCCCTGGCTCTTAGCCAACGGTCGATAATATCCCTCAGAAACTGCCAGGAAATCATTTGCCGATGCCCTGGGTCCACCTGACCAAGCAATGCTCTTCCCCCCGGACGAATCCAAAAACGAACCGCAGCTCTTGAGCACACGCGGAGGTAACCCGACTCGTACCCCAAACACTGTTCCAAAGAACTGCAAGGGATCGCGTCTGTCAATGTGACATGAAATTGCTTTAGGTAAATCATTCATCTAAGGTTATCTATCGCTTCACGTAAGACCAATAAGGTTATCTACTTATTTGTAAACAAATAGTTTTCATTAAAATTGAGCATAGACTTAAAAGGCGAGAATTCTATTGCATTATATAATAGACTACAAGCCCATGGACAAAAAAACATGTGAAATGAACCAGCGTGAATGAAGCTTAGAAGGCTGTTACTATTTCATAAAATAACTCTGAGCGCTATGCCGTCATTTCTGAGCGGTAGATACATTTATGGAATTTCTCAGGTACAATTGAGGAATTACGACCAATTATTAATTTACGGCGTTTTTATAGTTTATAGATGATTAAAAATAAATGTCGAAAAACCTAGTGCCGCTTTAAAGTGGTGGTGCTGGAAGTTAGTGCATTTTTTTTTCAATGTATGAGAAAAAATCTGTTCCTTCCACTCAGGAGGAGCCGGGGAGGAGTCCCACATAACTTCCGCGCCGTCCCCACGGCGCGGTCGTATGCGTAAAGCATTTTCCCATCGCACAAAAAAAGGCTGTGTCTACCGTAAGGGATAAAGACGTGATTTGTGTATTGTATGTATCAGGGGTGTTACGAATATTCGCATCCGCATCCGTAAATGCGGAATATTCGCATTCATTCAGACATCTGCATCCGCATTCACATCCGCATCAATCAATGCGCGGAGTTTTTTACGGATGCAGATTCACATCAACAAGACTCGACAAGTAACTACATGTTAAGAAAGTGGGCGGAGCCAGAGTGGAGTGGCACGTGCTTCGCGTTTGTTTACATAAATACTATTATTATGCACTAATAAGTATTATTATGCATTTTAAATTTAAAAAATAATCCTTTTAAAATCCCAAAATCCGCATCCGCATCCGCATCACATCCGCATCCGCATCAAATCTGCATCCGCGGATGTGAACTTCTAATAATCCGCATCTGCATCCGCGGATGTCAAAATTTTTGCATCCGTAACAACCCTACTGGTATGTATTTGTCACGTATGCTTTTCGTTGCAGCAAGTGGCCCTCACCCCACACTCGCGGGCGTTCCGGGAGTGGTTGGCGCCGTCTGTGCCTCTCTTCATGGACGTCTACCTCTTCAACTGGACAAACTCCGAGCGGTTTCCTGAGGAGAAACCCAACCTGGTTCAACTGGGTAAGTGGAAAGTTACAATAGCACGCTCGGAGGAAGATGTGGTGCGACTAGGGTTGCCACCTTTTTTTTGAAGAAATATAGTATTTTTCTCAGAACCTTGCCAAAATATAGTACTTTTGGGAAATTTTGGAAAAAAAATAGTACACATTCATTCATTTATCATGTTTAAACATTATATACAAATTACAATCCTATATCACTTTATTGCACACCAGTTTAAGTAGGTACAAAAGAAACACACAAATACAGAATTTCATTTTTTTTCCAAGTGCAGCAGTGGAGTTAGCAATGAAAATATAGTATTTTTCGTACTATATTATACTTCTATAATATATAGTACAATTGACCGCAATATAGTACGATACTATATAATATAGTACAGGTGGCAACCCTAGGCGCGACTGATACGTAAATAAGATAAGTAAGGTAAGGGATGAGTTCGCCTTTGTGCATATATTTAAGTTCTTTTTTTGTGATTTGTCTCTGCTTCTTTATATTTGTACAATAAAGCATTTACTTACTTACTTAAATACATGGGTACATTTTTAGGATTACCATTCCAAACTTACTTTGGCCCGTTTCTCTAAAATACATTTTATCTGTAATTTATCCATATCGTAACTTCCCTACAATATTTTATTGAATCAGGCGTTACTTTGCGGAGGTCCATTTCAACAAACAAAAAACATTTACCTTGCTACTCCGCTACTCACGTGCAAGATTACCAAGCCTGTGTGAAATATATGTTTTCCATGCAACCCTCCCTCCACTACTGCCAATAAAACACATATAAATCCCACAAACCTAATTATCTCTTACGTCGTACGACGTTGGTTTGCATGTGTAACAGTTGTGCTCATTAAACTTTGATAATGATCCCGATTTTGTGTTTTATTGGCAGTAGTGCACGTGAGTAGCGGAGTAGCATGGTAAACATTTTTTGTTTATTCCCTACAATATGATCAGGAAAGATTAGCAAATGGCCTTCATTAAGAAACTTGTATCTGTGGTTCTATTATAATATTTTTCTACTCCTGTACTATCTGTGATTTATGTAATCACGAGCACCACAAGAACACTCATAAGAAGACTTTGGATAAGTCTATATTGTCTATTCCCTCTAAAAGCACTTGTTGGCTTATGTCGCTCTAAAAGTGCTCCAGCGTTACTCTGCCAGCCATAGATTGCCAGACCTAGGTAAAACTTTAAAACATTACAAATCATTACTTGATCAGTTAATGTTTCTGCTATAAGGAAAAAATATTGCATAACATAGTTCAAAGGTTACGTCATAGTCATTAAATACTATGCAACACGCAAAAGCTTTTTAAATAAATATTTAATTGTATTTTACTAAAAGGTCTGTTAATTTGATGGACAAGAAACATAAAATCTAAATTTGAAACGTGCTATCTTTAGAAAAAAACAAACCTGTAAATCAAGTGCCACTTTGCGAGTAATAAAATTTAAATTCAGTAAATTTAAAAGTGTAAACGTAAAAATAGTTCATAATTAAGCAAAATAAATAGTGGATAGTGGTAGCTGGTCTGGGAGTAAAGAATACTTATAGAATGTACCAGTTGCTTCTCTTCCCGCGCGGATAGTAAAAGCCCATCGGAATGGGCGAAAAATTTTGGAATCATGTTGTGGGCCTATTGGCAGAGTGCAAAGCGGGTGGAGGGGGTAGCCTAAACGATCACAGCGCTCGCTATGGCTAAAATTGTCATTTTTGTCGCTGACTTGAGCTGTCAAATCCATATTGCAGTAAACATTTTCTAATCGTTTTTGAGATAAAAATATGGTCCTGGTAAGATGTGTTGTTGTGAATTGTAACAACACCAAGAAGAATAGCGACTGTAAATTTTACCAATTTCCAAGACCATGGTGGAAACAAGACCAAAGAAATAAGTGGATATTTGCCGTAAGAAAAAAAAAGTAAGTTACCTAACCTCTAAAATGTTCACTGAAAACAACAATTTTAATATTGTTGGCAATAATGTTACTGACTACCATTGTCCAAAATTGTGTAATATAGTAAAATAACACAAGATTTCATTAATATTTTTCACAATATTTACTTACTTCTTGTTTGACAGCGGTGACAATATTGTCCATAATGGCAGTCTGTCACGTGGCGCTGCCGTCGCGCACGGTCCGATTCCTCTTTCCACCTATACGCCCACAATCATGCTAAATCTGGTATTTTACATGTTGTGTGTGTAGAAAATGCTAGTGCCTAAAACATTTTATCAACGACCGGACCGCGCGAACATTTTCTAACTCACATACATATACATACATACATAAATCACGTCTTTACCCCTTACGGGGTAGACAGGGCCCAAGGTAAGAAGACCCAAAGGCCACGTTCAGCATGATTGTGGGCGTATGGATGGAAATGGGAATCAAAATAGTGATGGGTTGCTAGCCACATCGCCTATAACACGATTCCTAAGATTTTGGCCCATTCCCTCGATGGGATTTTTTTTACCATCTGCGCGGAAAGAGAAGCAACTGGTACATTCTATGTTTTTTCTTTGCTCCCAGACCAGCATGGAAGAACTAACTTGTAACTTCAAGCATCAAAAGGGTTAAATAATTATAGAAGCTTTATCTACGTTTTTTTTTCAGGCCCCTATCGCTTCATAGAGCATCGGCGCCATGTAAACGTGACCTGGCACCTCCACAACGACTCCCTAGCTTACCGCACTAAGCGCACCTGGCACTTCCATCACTCCAGCAACGGGAGCCTAAGCGACAACATCACTATACTCAATATTATAGCTGCCGTAAGTAGTCCTGTGACACATATGGCACATATGTACTTGTGTCAACTTATTGGTGTATCCAATCAAACAACGGGCGCCTAAGTTCTTTTTATATTAAAACCGACAAACGGGCATAAGCACCTGATGGTAAGTGATCACTCCGCCCATGGACAACTACAGCACCAATGTGACTGCCGTTGCCGGCCTTGCAAGAAATGGTACACTCGCCTCTTAAAGGTACCCATGTCATAGCCAGTTGGAAAAACCCCAGCCGCCAGCCCATTCCAAATTTTGCACGTACGGGGCAAGAAAGACAAGTAACAGCATCACTTCTTGTGACACATATGGCACATATACAATGACTAGTTGGCAGATCCAGCGATCAAATAACGTGATTGCTGTAGCCAATATTATAGCTGCTGTAAGTTTTCATGTGACATATAGGGCACAAGTATGTACCTAAAAGTACTCTTCTTTTTTAAAATGGCCCCATCGATTTCGCCAATGTCAAAGTAATAAATACAGTATTCAAAAATCTTGTGACAAAAATGTCGGCAACGTTGTACGGTAGAACACGGTCAAAAGACCCCCCCTACTGTCGGGTAAGAACCCAACGGATAATGATATCCCTCAGAATCTGCTAGGAAATCATTAACCGATACCTAGGGTGCACCGGACCAAGCACGGCTCTTCCCCCGGACGGATCCAATAACGAACCGCACCTCTTGACCAGATGCGGAGGTAACCCGACTCGCACCCCCACTCCAGTAGTTAAAAGTATACAAGTTTGTTTGGGAACATTACCTAACTAAGTAATTTCATGCGGGTAGGTATTCTAAGGGGTAGAAACCATGGGTCCGTGGGGGCCAAGTGCGCACAGTTTATATGGGTCATTGTCGACCGAGCTGAATGAAGCTTCGGGTGACCAGAGGGCTGGTTTTTTTAGCACAAAGGGTACCTAAGCATTGCCATACAACGCGGCAATGCTGCCAGCCTTGGCACCATGCCGTCGGGCAGAGATTTAGGGTAACTTTTTTATTTATAGTTTTATCACAATTTGTTCTATTTCTTACATGCTGGTCTGGGAGCAAAGAAAAACAGAATGCACCAGTTGTTTCTCTACCCGCGCAGATGGTAAAAGCCCATCGAGGGAATGGATGAAAATCATAGCAATCATGTTATAGGCGATGAGGCTAGCAACCCATCACTATTTTGATTACATTTTCCACTTATACGCCCACAATCTTGCTAAATGTGGCCGGTAGGTAACTGTTACCTTAGGCTCTGTCTACCCCGTAAGGGATAAAGACGTGATTTGTGTATGTGTATGTATGTATGTTGTATTTAGATATATTACTAAGTAATTCCAAAAAACATAAATGTTTTGTTATTTTAAGAAGACAGACCCATAAAATTACATCAACGTAGTAAATAAAATGCATAATAAATTAACGTTTATTGCTTTGAAAGACTAATAGACACATTCAAATGTCAAACATTTGTCTGTCATGCTAATTTCGACCTTGACCAATCAATTCTTATTTTCACACACACACAAATCACGTCTTACCCCTTACGAGGTAGACAGAGCCTAAATAACAAGACCTAAAAGCCACGTTAAAAAGACTGGGCGTATAGGTGGAAAGTGGAATCAAAATAGTGATGGGTTGCTGGCCGCATCGCCTATAACAATGATTCCTATGATTTTCGCGCTCGATGGTCTTTTACCATCTGCGCGGGTAGAGTAACTGGTACATTCTATATTTTTTTCTTTGCTCCCAGACCAGCATGGAAGTGTTATTATTTTCACAAATGAAATATAATTATCAAATTTGACTCCTCTATACGTTATCGTAAAATCCTTTGTTGCTGACCAAGTCTGCTCAATAAAATAAGTTCGGAATTGCTCGAAAATGATTTGTAAATTTTTCAGTAAGCTTATACATACCTACATAGATACGACAATGGCAAGTTTCAAAAAAGCATTAAATATCACATACTCGACAAATTACAATTGTCAGCCCACACATGAACTGTCAAAATGAACACGATGGCGATTACGAGCGAGTTAGATAATAAGCCTGCAGAACTTAGTCGGAATTGTATCGCATTAAGACGTCATAATATGTAACCCCCTTGATCTCATAGTATTTTGACACTTCAACGCAATTGCGTTTCATTGATGCGACAAGTAGACATCAAAACTATAATTTCTAAATGATACTGAATTAGAACACAGAAAAATCCGAAAAGTAAAGATGGCCGGGAATAGAACCCGGATCCTCGTCATTTCCGTGACGCGTGCTATACCCCTACACCACCCATAGCAGGTGGGTAAGCCTCCGATTTTTTTTTCCGTTACTAGCTGTCACGTGACCTTGTTACTATGCGAATTTTTGTCGCCAAGCGTCATCTGTTTGAACGATGTCGTACGACACAATTACAAATTATTATTAGTTTCAGTGTCGTTTAAAAATTAAATTTCTAACGGTAAAACCGTAAAAGTGAACATAAAAAATTCTTGATTCATTTGTTGGTACCAAAACTATACTCCGAACTTAGAAATCCGAAGCCCGTATCCCGCCGTTTCGCTTACACTAATTGGCATTAACAGCTGAGTGAGAGAGACGGTACGAGCCTGGAATTAGGTGGACCCCTTTATCCTCTTAAAGCTTTCAGCGTTTCATCCTTTGACAAACATATTGTGATTGCGTAACTCCGTAACGAGAAGCGAAATCTCGTTAAAACTTGAACCCCGTGAACTGCAGGTACCTATTATGGAGCTTAAATGGTTGTGTAACATTGGATACAGCTTTCGGACGAGCTTTTTCGAATTGATCAACTTTATTACACATAAACGGATAACTCACGTATAAAAAGTCGAGTGATGCTCGACATGTTTCACACCATCACTCGACTTTTTATACGTGAGTTATCCGTTTATGTGTAATAATGATTAAGTCGCACGGTAGTTTCATGTTGAAAGTTGATCAACTTTTTTAAAATTGAGATAGAAATAATGTGGATATTTCGTCATGTAAAAGGTAAAATCCATCCAATTTCACTATCACTATCACTACATAGTATAAAATAAAGTCGCTTTCTCTGTCCCTATGTATGCTTATATCTTCAAAACTACATAACGGATTTTGATGCGGTATTTTTAATAGATAGAGTGATTCAAGAGGAAGGTTTTTATGTATAATTCTACGCAGACGAAGTCGCGGGCAGAAGCTAGTTAAGTACAAAATAAGAGAGAGAGAGAGAGAGAGCAGGGGGGGGGGGGGTATTTTCACACATTTGATCCACATAGTTATAAAAAGAGATGCAATACATTTGTGAAAAATTAAATAAAAAGAAAACAAACGGTCAGTGATCATAAACTCTATCATCGAGGGAATGGGCGAAAATCATAGGAATCATGTTATTGGCGATGCAGCTAGCAACAAATCACTATTTTGATTCATCGTTCCGCCTATATACGCCCACAATATTGCTGAACGTGGCCTGTAGGTCTTGTTACCTTAGGCTCTGTCTACTGTTAGGATAGGTTTTATAGGTCTATGGACTGACTGGCCTACGGACAGGTTGGTTCGTGTTTGTGCTCAAGTTTTATAAATCGAACACTCGTTCGATTTTATTCGGGTTTTGCTTAGAACTTGAGGGTAGACGGGAGATCTGCTTGAACCAGGAACTAAACCGTTTCCCTGGTATACTATAACGTTTCATTTTATCAAAGTTGAATAAACAAAGTATTAATGTAATACAATTGCATTTCTATTCAAAGTATTTAGGCCTTAAGCAACTAAAGTTTGTTTGGGACGCATCGTGATCCGTACTTAATACGTCGTCCGATTTAGTTAGCGCTCCAAGAGCAGCTCCACAGTATCATAAACTAAACGAATAGTCAATTTCAACATGAAACTACCGTGAGACTAGATAGAGACTAGATAATTACACATAAACGGATAACTCACGTATAAAAAGTCGAGTGATGCTCGACATGTTTCGGACTATTTCCAAACAAATAAATAAAACAATAGAAAATACAAATAATACAATAATAATAAGTACAATACAATACAATACAATAACTCTTTATTGAACACCACATATAACAACCAAAACAGAAAAAAGGTATACAGAATATTACAAGGTAACAATAGGCGGCCTTATCGCTACAGAGCGATCTCTACCAGGCAACCATAATGGACTGGAGAATAGAACAGATCTGAGCAGGTGGTGCAATTTAGAATATATATATTAATATACTAAGTACTGAAATACGTAATATTATTATACATGAAACACACATTTACAATAAATGGAGATATAAATAGACACATACACACATACCATAAAAAATATAACCAGCTACAAGATTCATGCACAAGATGACAGATAGTGCTCCTTCAACATAGATTTAAATATGGGTAACGATTTAGCGCGCCTTATGATTATAGGCAAGGAATTCCACAACCGTATAGCCTGAACAGTATAAGAATATACATAGAATTTGGAATTAGAAAGAGGCACAGTAAGGAGAAAATTTTGTGAACATCTTACAGAGGTAACGTAACTAAATCGCTCTTTGAGATAATGAGGAGTTGCAGGATTAAAAAGAATGCCGTAGAGAAGGATGAGGATGTGAGAATTTCGGCGAAAACGGATTGGGAGCCACTTGAGCTGTGATCGAAAGTGGGAGACGTGGTCGTATTTACGTAGTCCGAATATAAACCGAATGCATAGATTTTGAATTCGCTCAAGTTTATTCAGGTGCTCTTCCAAAAGGTCAGGATAACAAATGTCAGCATAGTCTAAAATTGGGTGTAATAATGTCTGGGCAAGCGCAACCTTAGTCGCAAACGGAAGGAAATTCTGCAGGCGTCTCAGGGATCCCATAGCGGCAAACACCTTCCTGCTAATCTCACACACATGAGGAGACCAGGAAAGAGTGCGATCAAAAATAACACCCAAGTTTTTGACTTGATGTGAGATCGGGATATGAACACCATTAAAATATATAGGTGGCAGATTTGCAAAGTCGACTCTCGGAATAAGTTTCGAGCTGCCAATGACAATTGTTTGGGTCTTTGTGGGATTAACTTTTAGACCATATCGTTGACTCCACTTTAGGATCCTTGTTAAATCCAGATTAGTGGACTCGATAACACTCGGAAGATTGCACAGGGCGCCTTGTGAATAAATTTGAAGATCATCGGCATAAAGGTGATATGAAGAATGAAGATTATTAGAAATTGAATCTATGAAAATAGAAAATAATAAAGGAGATAGAACACCACCTTGCGGGACACCGGCAAGTGTGTTGCACCAAGAAGACCGAGAATCTTCCACCTTTATTCTTTGCCGACGACCTACCAAGTAGCTATGAAACCATTCAATAGCCGCAGGAGATATGTTAAGAGAACGCAATATACCAAGCATAATGTCAAAATCAACGGTGCTAAAAGCATTGCTGAAGTCTAACAGGGTCAACACCGTTAGTTTCCTGTTGTCCATGCCCATTCGAATGTCATCCGTGATCTTGGCGAGTGCGGTAGCCGTACTATGACCGGGTCGGAAACCTGACTGGTAAGGGTTGAGGAGGTCATTTTTAGTGAGAAACGATGATAATTGTTGGTGCACAAGACGCTCCAAAACTTTGGAGAGGAAAGGGAGAATAGAAATTGGCCTGTAGTCAGAGAAGGATGATGGATTAGATTTTTTAGGTAAAGGAATAATTTCAGCATCCTTCCATGCTAGAGGAAAAACATTAGATGTAATAGAGTTATTGAGTATACTGGTAATGACGGGGACAAGTATATCGAGAAGAGGGAGGATCATGTTACGGCTTACGCTGTCAACACCAACCGCATTAGAGGCTATGGATAATACGTTCTTCCTAACATCACTGTCGGTAAATTGATTGAAATGAAAAGGAGTAGTGTCAGGAGTTGGGCGAGTAGAAAGATAACTCAATGTTCTGTCCTTTACAGAACCACTAAAAATAGCTGAAGAGGAGAAATGCTGATTGAGCTGGTCAATGTTGACATCAACCGGAATAGAATTTTGCTGAGATTTACCAACTCCTAGAGATTTCAGAAATTTCCAAACTTTAGCAGGATCTCCGTTCTCAACTGCCGCATGAATGTGGCGTCTTTGGGCATCCCGGCATACAGTGCTGCAACGGTTACGCAAAGCACGATACCTATCTTTGTTCCTATCCGAAGAGTCGACTCTGTACTTAGATTTCGCCAGATTCTTTTTCCTAATCAAAGCCTTAATTTCATCAGTGAGCCAAGGAGCAGGGAGATGCTTGATCTTAACTGGTCTAACTGGGGCGTGCACATCATAAAGCTTGGTCAGAAAAGAATTAAAAAGAGTAATTTGATCGTTCACCGTGCCAGCTCCAGAGACAGCCCCCCAATCAATCCTTGACGCATCATCACGAAGCAGATCAATGTCCATCCGACCAAAATTGCGCTGTAGGAGAACTTTGTGCCTAACCTTCGGAGGCCGAACTTTGTAGGAAAGGTAGATCAAGTCGTGGTAAGAAAAGGCGTCAGCAGAACATTGACCAGACTTGGCAACGTGAGCAGGAGAGGAGGAAGTAATAATAATAATAATCCTACTAATATTATAAATGTGAAAGTTTGTGAGTATGTTTGGATGTTTGTTACTCTTTCACGCCAAAACGGCTGGATAGATCTGGATGAAATTTGGAACATAGATAGATTATGGTCTGGAATAGCACATAGCCTACTTTTTATCCCGGAAAATTGCGTAATTCCTGCGGGATAGCGATAAACGAATTCTATGCAGACGAAGTTGCGGGCAACAGCTAGGAAGTAATATTAATAATATCTAAGTAGTAGTGAATAAGGAAAGAGTCCGAAACATGTCGAGCATCACTCGACTTTATACGTGAGTTGTCCGTTTATGTGTAATTTTAAGCGAATAGTACCGATAAGGTGTACAATTTTAAGTCAATCTAACCACACACTATACTTGTACAAACCACGAACAATATTCTTAAAGCGACTTCTATTAATAGATTCTGCAAATTTCATTCATCTTCTTATTTGTGGCGTATCAAGTCGTTATAGCGACAATTTCGCCAATGTCAAAGTAATGAAAACATAATTCAAAAATCTTGTGACAAAACGTCGGCAACGTTGTACGGTAATACGGTCAAAGGACCCCTCCCCCTGTCGGGCTCTTAGCCAACGGTCAATGATATCTCTTAAAACTGCCAGGAAATCATTAGCCGATGCCCAGGGTGCGACGGACCAAGCACTGCTCTTCCGGACGGATCCGAAAACGAACCGCAGCTCTTGAGCACACGCGGAGGTAACCCGACTCGCACCCCTAACACTGTTCCAAAGAACTGCAAGGGATCGCGTCTGTCAATGTGACATGCAATTGCGATAGGAAAATCATTTATCTAAGGTTATTTATCGCTTCACGTAAGACAAATAAGGTTATCTACTTATTTGTAAACTAGCCTTCCGTCCGCAGCTTCGCCCGCGGTAAATTAATTTTCCTGTAAGAAAAGGTATTTTCCCGCGGTAAAAAGTAGCCTATGTCACTCAGTGATAATGTAGCTTTCTAACGGCAAAAGATTTTTTTAAATCGGTCCAGTAGTTTCGGAGCCTATTCAATGCAAACAAACAAACAATCAAATTTTTCTTCTTTATAATATTAGTATAGATTAGTATAGACAAATAGTTTTCATTAATAGCGATCTCTACCAGACAACCAATAAGAGAAATAAGTTGGAGACAGTTCAAGTAGGTGGCGGAAACAAATAGACAGGACAAACGCAGGGATAATAAAAACAACAATACCAACATAAATATAATACATAGCTAAATAAATAAAATAAAATAATACATTATATAACATACACACATAACATTACTGTATAATACTTAAGATAAAATAAATGTGAGAATGTAACAATGAAAAATAGGAAGGCCATACAACAGAAAAGGATTTGATCAGAAGCAAAAAGAAAAGATAAGGTACTAAAGACAGGAAGTGGATTAAATTAGTGATAAATAGTGAGATTCGCGTGATCTTTATGGCAAACAGTTTATTTATGTCAAACTACAGGGAACCATGCAAGTATGCTAGCATGAAAGTAGAATGCAGTAGAATCGAACCTCAGCTCTTGACCACACGCGGAGGTGACCCGACTCGCACCCCCTGAACTGAGTCGGATTCAATTGATAGTGTCTCAAGGTCATATCACAATTCCACCCAAGAGTCAAGGACTGAACCTTTAGCGTTACAGTGTATTTTCAATGACTATGGGACCGTGATGAAAGGCCCTTAGAAAGTATATCGACGCTTGAAAGGAGAAATGGGATAAGCGACATTTTTTGTGATATTGAGTTATATATATCATTGAAATCAGCAGATTTGTCTGCGTCGAGGTTTTGGCTCTCCTGTAAAATTACGATTTTGTCGCTTATGACATTTTGCCTTTCAAGCGTCGATATTATTATAAATTCACATTAGAAATGCTTTTCATTGCTTTTATGCAAATAGTTACGTATACCCTACTGAAGTTTAACAAAACATACATACATACATATATCACGTCTTTATCCCTTACAGGGTAGTCAGAGCCTAAGGTAACTAGGCCAAAAGGCAACGTGTAGCATGGTTGTGGGCGCGTAGGTGGAAAGGGCCGACAACGCACTGGCATCGCGTAAAGCGCTGCGGGTGTCTATGGACAGTGGTGGTTTAACATCAGGTGACCCACTAGTTCGTTTGTCTGGCCTCTCTAACATAAAAAAAGGGAATCTAAGTAGTGATGGGTTGCTAGCCGCTTCGCCTATAATATGATTCGTATTTTCGTCCATTCCCTCGATGGGCTTTTACCATCTGCGCGGGAAGAGCAGCAACTGGTACATTCTATGTTTTTTCTTTGCTCCGAGACCAGCATGGAAGAAGAAAAACATAGAATTTAATATTGTGTGGGAGGCAACAAAAAAAAACTTATTCTTAATCTAATCTACTTTCAGTCATCTTCCAGTTTAGTTTTAGGACAACTCGTATCTTTTCCAGTCAGCAGTCCACCGAGCTCGCGACTGGAGCTTCATCGAGCAGAAGACCCTGTCGATGGCATTGGCCATGTTCGGCCAGCACATGGCCGTCTCCAAGTTGGCCAGGGAGCTCCTCTTCGACGGCTATGACGACGCCATCCTGGACGTCGCCAAGAGTTTGCCGGCCAGCACCACGGGTGGCGCGCCGCCGGTCGACAAGTTCGGACTGTTCTTCGAAGTATGTATTTGTTTTACATACCCGTCACGTCTCTCTATAGGGGTAGGCAGAGGCTATAGTTACACAAACGGATAACTCACGGATAATATTTCCAATAATTTATTTTCTCGATGACAGCTCCCGTAGAATGTAACTGCGCTTTTTACGCAAAAAATAACTTTTAAATGCGAGGTATAAAAAATATGACGACTGCCTAATTTTGTTCCTTGATCCCATATAACATGCATCTAAGACAAATTGAGTCCATATATGCAGTAATATCTTTTTAAAGTACGATAAACAATAAACGTTTTAATAAAGTTACATTCTATGGGAATGCAAATAGTGATGTTATGATTGAAATATCGATATTGTATCGGTATTGTATATATTGAACTAGATGTGTTCCTACGACTTTGTACACGTAATTTTTTACCGGGATAAAAAATAGCCTATGTTACTCAGGATAATGTAGCATTTTAATGGTGAAATATTTTTTGTTTGTTCAATAATTTTTAGTTTATTCATTACAAACATACTGTCATTCGGCCATTTTGCACGCTTAGTAATAAATTAGCATTCAAGTCGGTTGTTTTATTGACTCCATAGCTGAATACTTTTCAACTACTCGTATATATAATAAAATTGGATCGATATCGTATCTACTTTTCACTTGTTAGGTCACAACACTATAACTATCAAACTACATCTGTCATCGAGAAAATAAATGATTGGAAGGACTATAGTAAACTATTCACTATATTTCACGTGACGTTAGGTAGTGACTTTTGCGCCCGAGGCAAGTATATAGCAATACAGCATACAAATACACAACTCACGTCTTTATCCCTTACGGAGTAGACGGAGCCTAAGGTAACAAGACCTAAAGGCTACGTTTAGCAAGACTGTGGGCGTATAGGCGGAAAGTGGGATCTAAATAGTGATAGGTTGCTATCTGTTTCTTTACATCATACTAATATTATAAGCGTGAAAATTTGTAAATATGGATGGATAGATGGATGTTTGTTACTCTTTCACGTAAAAACTACTGAATGGATTTGGATAAAATTTGGAACGGATAACTGATACCCTAGATTAACACATAGGCTATTTTTTATCCCGGAAAATTGCATCCCATCAAAACAAAACTTGTAAAAAAACCAAGTCTCGCAACTCAGTTCTTCTACCGTAAAAAGTTGTGAGATCCATGTAATACCAAGTCGGTTAATTTATTCAGTCCCTACTAAAGAGACCGTCTGTCTTAAGTTATTACGTAATTAGCTAATCTAACAACATATAACGCCCATATCAAAATTAAAAATCGTTTATGTTATAAATAAATAAATTGACTTGGCATTCACATTAATCCATCAATTTAATATAATCTGTATTACTTGTGAGAAAAATTGTGTTTTATACATATACATGTTTTATACATTTTATACAAATTTTATAGGTTACTACGTAAGTCTTTATAGTAATTGAGGAAAGGATGATTTTCAATTCTCTGAATTGGAAAGACAAAAACAAGTTACATTTGGTTACATTGCTAAACACACTACAAATTTGGGGCAGCTAAGGTTAAGGCGTATCAAGATCCAATATTTACTTAACTCTATACTAATACAACACAACACTTGTACCAATATTAACAAAGATATAACTTACGACGGCATTGCAATACCGATCAATATTAGAAAAATGTCTAAAACACACAATACATAAACCACCTCTTTATCCATTACTGGGTAGACATAGACACAGCCTAAGGTAAGAAAACCTATAGGCCACGTTTAGCTTGATTGTAGGCGTACAGGTGGAAAGGGGAATCAACACACACACACACACACACACACACAAATCACGTCTTTATCTCTTACGGGGTAGACAGAGCCTAAGGTAACTGTTATGTCCAGGCTTCAGGGTCCTAAGGTAGCCGGAGAGATGTCTAGGATACTTGAGAGGAGATAAAGGAAACCGCGAGTGTTCTCATTTACGTGTATTCCCAGACTGACATACATTGGTTAACGACACGCACACAAGCTTAAATCTACCCACATACATGACAGTAACAGGTACCTACAGGCCACAATTAGCAAGATTGAGGGTGTATAGATGGAAAATGGAATCAAAATAGTGATGGGTTGCTAGCCTCATCGCCTATAACATGATTCCTATAAGTTTCGCCCATTCCCTCGATGGTATTTTACCATCTGCGCGGGTAGAGAAGCAACTGGTACAAGTACTGGTACTGGTGGTAAGGGGAATCAAAATAGTGATGTATGTCTAAAAAGAGTGCCATATTTCCAGAGAAACAACTCGATCTACACTGACGGCTATATGGAGGTGACGACGGGCTTGAGAAGCGGCACTCTTCCCGGGCAGGTTCTACGTTGGAACCACGAGGACCACCTGCCCTTCTATACCGGGGAGTGTTCTCAGGTAAACAGTAAACCTTACTAATGTAAATTACTAACGTAGTTCTTTCATGCTTGTCTGGGAGTAAAGAAAAATTACAGAATTTACCAGTTGCTACTCTTCCCTTTGAGAAAAGGAAAGAATACACAAAACCTTACATTTTAGTTTGGTGAAAACCACAGGAAAATACGTTCCGTAGTTTCTGAGTTTATCGCTAACAGACAGAAGACAGACAGACAAACAGACATAGCGGAGAACTTTTATATGGCGCGTCACAGGGGCGCGGGGTAGGACGACAAAGAGAACCGAGAGAAGTGCGGGCGGGTGTGCGCCTGCCGCCCGCACCTCTCTCGCCCCCCGCGGTCGTTGCACCTGGCGCCCCTGCACCGCGCGGGCGACGACTCATTTAAGTCTGTAGGCCAAACCCGCTTTCACTCCCACACACACTTCGACACGTATGCAGACACGCATTCACCACAAATAAGGCTGATTCGCCGTCGTGAATTACAACGGCTATACAACTACAATCCGTGAGCTCTAAGAATGCCATGCGGGTGTGGTGTCTCACTCGGCCGATCCAAGTATCCCATAAGAGTTAGTAAGACAGAAAGATAAACCCTAACTAACGGCTCAGCTACGACATCGGGCTGCGCCGTTCGTCGCTGCCGCCGCCGCCTGACGTTGTGGCCGAGCTGTAATATCGTTCTAAGAGCTCATGGGCTCTTGCGTGTGTAGCGATCTAACAGTAGCGACAGTTGTCAGGCAGCGCCGGGGAGTTCATGCCCCGCGATCTGACGGAGCACTCGACGCTGGCGGTGTTCGTGCCGG
Source organism: Pandemis corylana (assembly GCA_949127965.1). Lineage (NCBI taxonomy): Eukaryota > Metazoa > Arthropoda > Insecta > Lepidoptera > Tortricidae > Pandemis > Pandemis corylana. Next base: position 14,592,175 of record OX421858.1, on the reverse strand, counting down.
ACCTGTGCCGCGTGCTGCGCCTGACCCACCAGCGCAGCGGCTTTATCTCCGGGCTACCCTACCACCGCTACGCGTTCGCGCCGGAGAGCTTCGACAATTGTGAGGTTCACGTTTTGACTATCCTTCCTACGATCAAGCAAGGGAGCGCTGCTGGGACAGTAACCGGCGGCTCCAGCCAAGGGGAACTGGGCTGAATGATCGCCACAGCGGATCGACAGCCCGCCTGATCTAGCTAGACATCCCCACAACAACATCAACATCAAGCAATTTCATTAAATCCAAAATCATATCACTCTGTGCCTTTACCGCTCTGGGGGGGTTACCAGAACCATGACGTCTTAAAGGTTCAATTGCGAACCAGTCCAGGTTTTAGCTGTCATTTTTAGTATGGATCTGACAGCGAGCAAACGTAATCTGAATCGGAATTGATCTCCAAGATTAACTTCAGCGTCTTCTTTCTATTATCATGATTTCAAGATGCCTCTCCTGAGGCTTAAATCCAAAATTTGCTGTCTTCAATTTTTTTCTGGTGATAAGAGTGTTTTGTGAATTGTTCAACTTAATACCAGCAACTTCCATTAACGTACCTCTCGCCAAAAATTGGAAAGTCATCGTCACCACGCCGCCCATCGTTCTACAACAGTGCTTCTGCGGCATATCTAGCCTCGTACTGTGAGGTTATGGCACCGGCTCTCATCAGCAGTGTTTCCAAAATAATATACTGTTCTCTTAAAGGCTGGCAACGGACCAGCAACCATCCTAGGGGTTGCTGGTTCTCACGGGTGCGGTCGCTCGTTTGCTTCCGTCTTCCCAAAAAACAGGTATTAACGATACCTTTTTCGTTCTTCCAGCGTCATCGTCCCACAAGAACTCCTGCTTCTGCAACGGCGAGTGCATTTGGGGTGGTGTGATGAACGTGTCAGCCTGCCGCTTTGGCTCGCCGTCTTTCATCTCACTCCCGCACTTCCTGCACGGCGATCCAGCTCTTGGAGCAGCTGTGACTGGCCTGCAGCCCGATGAGGAGAAGCACTCGTTCTTCTTCTCCGTGGAGCCTGTAAGTTTGGCATCTAGCGTGTAACTCGCCGAAGTCTGAGCTAATACCGCGTCAATGAGGGTATTAGTATGTAGAGTTCCGTTTGATACGTAACGCTGGAAATGGAAGCCAATCTTGAACATAGCAGAAATTTCAACTGAACCTCTGGAGTCTGGATACTTAATGCCCTCATTTATCTTCCACCCTTATTCGTAAAGTGTTTAAGAGAGTTGGAACACGTTCACGGCTTATTGCTTTTATCATGAAGAAGAAAAAGATTTGGAAACTTGGAATTTGTTAGTGGAAGGGACATGCACGCCAATCATACTTCTCCTGTTAATCTTATTTATTTGCCAAGTTTATTATACGCGTATGATGCCTAGTTGTTATGCCTTGACCGTACTTAATTCTTGTATAGATAATAGATTGACTAGTAGAGACTTTACACATCTCTAGTGTAGACTAATATAATTTAAGGCTCGGGGACCTTATACATCCCTTTTATAAATGTATTTAATTTAAGTAGAATTTGAGTATTGTAGTAACTAAATGTATTTCATTTTGAAAAAATTACTTTCTGCCAAGTGTCTTGCGGCGCATTCTTGGCAATGATGGTCTTTCCGAATGCGCTGGTAGTTTCAAAAAAGACATGTAAAAGAGCCGTATGCGGCAAATTTGCCAAAATATTTTTTGTTTTTTTTAAATTCTTGAATACCTATACTTAAGGAGTTTAATCAGTTTGTAATGTACATAGGTAGCGATGTCAACGATCGGTGACCCACGTTTTAGCACTTCTGGGGCCTTACCGTGACGTCTTAATACGACTTAATTCCGACTCAGTTCAGCTTAGGTACCTACCTGTAATTTTTTGTATGGATCGATCTGACAGCGAGCGGTCCTAAACTGAATCGGAGTTGAATCGCATTAAGACGACATGGTAATCCTCTTGTTCCGTAATATTCTGTTGAACATAACCATCTATTGAACTAAGTTTAGTCAAGAGAGTATATGATTTTTAAAGTTTTGGTCTTTCTTTTCAGAAACTTGGTGTTCCATTGGAAGTCGGTGGGAGGTTTCAACTCAATATATTAATAGAGCCTACGCCTCATATAGCGTAAGTTCTATTGTTTGTTTTATCCTGTAGAAAAATGCTTCCATAGTCTGGAAGTAAAGAAAAAACATAGAATGTACCAGTTCCTTCTCTTCCCGCGCAGTTGGTAAAAGCCCTAGGGAATGGGCATAGGAATAATGTTTTAGGCGATGCGGCTAACAACCCATCACTATTTTGATTCCCCTTTCCACCTATACGCCCATAATCATGCTAAGCGTGCCCTAGGCTCTGTCCCGTGTGTGTGTGTGTGTGTGTCGACCTACTCTATCATATGCACGCCTGTGGTATCATAAATCATATCACAAAGTCACAGCGTCTGTATCGATATATGTTTTTTCTTTGCTCCCTTTTTAGCCCTATAGGCTGGCTATGCATCTGTAATCCTTTAGTGTCGCGAGTGTCCATGGGTGGTGAATACTTACCATCAAGTGACCTAAACGTTTGCTTATTCCACCCTTTATCTAACTTCAAAATTGTATCATTGCAGATTGTACGAGAATGTGCCAAAAATGCTCTTCCCCATAATGTGGGTAGACCAGAACGTTCGGACAGACGAAAGCATAATCAGTGACCTTCGGTACGCGCGCGCCATCTTGGATTGGGGCGCCACGGTGTGCGCGTGCGCGGCGCTGCTGCTCCTCGTCCTAGTTGCCATGGCAACGTGCTGCCTCAGGAAGCACAAATACTCACCACCGTTGGACATAGGAATTATGAACGAGAAGCCGAAAGATGAGGCGGAGATAAAACTGAATCCCATGTGATTTATCTTAAGACTGGACGATTCCCAATGTTGCCATATTTAAGTGATGACGCGCGCAAGGTGAATTAGTGACTTATAAGTGATAGACTTGGATCTTGCCGAATTTACGTCAGACACTTCGTGAATTTAGACGAATTAGTTGAAGTTCTCTCTTGTGGCGCCTTTTCCCACTGAATTTGTTGAAATCAAACGACGTAAGTCGGACGTTTGTCTCTTACGTATTGATGTGGTTAATAAGGGATGCACAAAGCATCTCGAGGGCAAGGTTGCGCAATAACTGAAAGAGAAACGCATAGGATTAAAAGGAATGGAGCAAACAAGAATTTAGATGATTCAGAACAAATGGAACGCGTAGTTTTACGGTAGATCTTGCTTGTTTGTTACATTTTTACGACTGTTGTTTATATTTTATTGTACCAAAGATATTATCTATGCAAGTATGTCATGAGATTTTTATATGAATTGTGAAAATAACTTCAAACCACTAGGAAACTGAAATCGATTAAACAGCAGACGTCAGATATTCTTTTGCAATTATGTAAAACCAATATTACCTAAAGTGCATTGGGGTGAATTCGGAATTGGGGGAATTCCGAAAATCGTGGATACCCACTAAACGGGGAACAATTCCATAATCTGGCAACGCTTACCTAGAAGCCAAAGACATTGGATCTTCAAGGTAAGCGTTGCCAGATTATGTAATTGTTCCCCGTTTAGTGGGTATCCACGATTTTCGAATTTACCCCAATGCACTGTAAATACCTGTAATATTTTTTGACTAGCTCCGATTAATTAGAGCTCTATTTTTTTTCTAAGCTACTCCTTTTAAATTCAGCACAATTTTTCACCATTTCCGAGTAGTATTTGCTTTTAATAATCGAGTCCCAGATCAAAGTTACGCCACTCCGTTACTACAGTTGCATTACCCCTAATAACACAATTAAAACACTATTATAACTCCCTTAAACATCAACGTCAACCAAAGACAGAGTAATAAGCCCACTTAAGAGTTGTGGTAGCTCTATAGTTAGCTACACAGCTCTAATACGTAAATAATATAGGTGAAAAACTAAAGTAAATGACCTGTTGTACATATGTAATAGTGTACAGAACTGATATATGGGACTTAAGTCATTTTTCTACACATTACTCACAATTACAACAGGTCATTTACTTGAGTTTTTCACCTATATACTGCTTAAAGCATAAACGACGACCGTTAACCCCCTGTTATACAACCTTTTTGTGTTACTTGGGTAAGTTTCTTGCCTTTGATCTGAGACCATGAACCTTCAGTAGCGCCATAGGCAGCTAACACCAGTATTGTAATCCTTTTGGTTTTTGAAGTTAATTTTCATGATTATATCCTTAGATTAACAATTACTAGACGGGTTGTCGTTCAAAAATTGTCGCATGATACAGCGCCTCACTACGGAGGCTTTTACTATCTGCGCGGGAAGAGAAGCAACTGATAAATTCTTTGTTTTTTTTTTACTCCCAGAACAGCGTGGATTTTCAAACAACGCTGAAAATTAGAACACATAAAGTAAATACCTGCTTTGGGTGGTGTAGTGGTAGCACGCATCGCCGAATGATGAGGATCCAGGTTCGATTCCCGGCCATAGCTTTACTTTTCAGATTTTTCTGTGTTCTAATTTTCAGTGTAGTTTAGAAATTTAAGATCTTAGTAAATAAGCTTTTTTCATTATGTCCTAAAATAGTAGATTAATGTCAAATCTGACCAAAAATGTAAAAAAAAACTAAAGTTGTTCTTTGGACATGCGTCCTTTATTAGGACGGCAGTATATCTGTATCTTTGATTTTGTATGAGACCCGTTACCTTTAGTTATTGTTAATTTAAGGATATTGAACTGTTGAAGAAATTGACTGGTGACCCATTTTGGAACCGTTTCACAGTAAATGTCGCAGTGAGGTTACATTGGATTGCAAGGCAAAATCCTGTGGCATTTACTGTAAGAACGTTCTAGAGTGGTGCAAGCATCAATTTGTTTGATACACAGTACCCGGCCGTGAAGATTGCATATCGATCTTCGGCTTATTTCGGTTTTGTAGAGCGTCGTCTCGCTCTAACTTACGAGTCGCCAGTTGTCTCTCTCTAAAGACCGAAGTGCCATCTTTATGGAAGGAACTGTATGTCGAAACTGTATTTAAGGAAGAACAGAAACATGACAATGTTTAAGTTGACAAATATATTTAGTTGTTGTTTTAATTTAATTTTAAGTTATTATAATTTATATTATTTGAACAAATGCAGAAATAAAACTGGCGATTCGTTTCGAACGTTTCTTTTTTACGAGCTTTTATTTAATTCCACGTGTCTCTGTAATCAAATCATGCAAGTGAATTTTGACCCACTTCCAGGGCCTTACCATGACGTCTTAACGCGATCCAATTCCGACTCAGTTCACGTTTTAGCTGTCATTTTTAGTATCCTGGATCTGACGGCAAACCTAAACTGAATCGGAATTAAATCGCATAAAGACGTCATGGTAGTCACATAGTCATGGAATTGTCACATAGTCTGTGAGCTCTTAGTGCTCGTCCAGAAATCATGATTTGGCCTACTTTTGACTAGTGATGTTCCGGATATCCGTATCCATATCCGCGGATATCCGTGGGAAAAGAAAAATCCGTGTCCGTTACTTTTCACGCGGATCTTTTACAGGTGATTAGGTAGAATTAAAATAACTATAAAATTCCATTCAGAGTATTTTTATTTCGGGCTACGCCACTGTACCCTACAGCTGTGATAGTTTTCCATGAACATTGTTAGCGCCTGATATCAAATGATCAAGATAGTTACGTACCTAAATAACATTGCCATTGTAAAATACTAGGCGTATTTCGACTTACAAATTCAAAAATCAAAATATATTTTGTAAATTGACCGCCAAGGGCTCTTTTAGGTACATGTCTTTTTTTGAAACTACCAGCGCATTTGGAAAGACCATCATTGCCAAGAAAAATGCGCCGCTAGAAATATGACAGAAAGTCATTTTTCAAAATAAATTACACAAGCTAGTTACCTCTACTACAATACTAGTACAATACTTAAATTAAATACATTTATAAAAGGGTTGTATAAGGTCCCCGAGCCTTCAATTATATTAGTCTATAGTAAAGATGTATAAAGTCTCTTAAGTTGACTAGTCAAAGTAAAACAAAGTAGACATGGAAAAAAGAAAGATAAAAAAAAACAATAAAAATAATTTAAGTTCAGTGGAGGTGTAAAACGCCTCAATTCAATTCAAGTCAATTCAATTCAAATTAAGGAAAAACCTCCACCGTCAAATAAATTAATTGGGGATGTCTCCAATGTCGAAGAGAAAAAAAACAAAATTATAAGAAACTAGTCTTCCGTCCGCGGCTACTCCCGCGATAAATTAATTTTCCCGTAGGAAAAGGTATTTTCCCGCGGTAAAAAGTAGCCTATATCACTCAATGATAATGTAGCTTTCTAACGGCAAAAGAATTTTTGAAATCGGTCCAGTAGTTTCGGAGCCTATTCAATGCAAACAAACAAACAAACAAACAATCAAATTTTTCCTCTTTATAATATTAGTATAGATTAGTATAGATAATAAGAAAAACTTTATTTCACCACAGAAGTTACAAAGTGCATAACAAGGACGATTTGTCACATAGAGATAGGTAGATGACATTTTATGCGGTAAGTGAAACAGCGGCCTTCGCACTACACTCTGGGTCTGTACCGCGAGTGCGAAGCGAAATACTCAAAACACAAGAATAATTAGAAAGTGTGTGTGTGTGTGTGTGTGTGTGCGCGCATGCGTGCGTGTGTGTGTGTGTGTTGTGTGTTTGCGTATGTGTGCGTGCGTGTGTGCGTGCGTGTGTGTGTGTGGCTACACTTTACCATTAGTAAATGCCTGTAAGGAGATCCTCAGTATCTCGGTAGTTTATATTTGCTGGACATACTTCGATAGCATTTTTAAACTTAACAGCAGACAAGTCTTTTGGATTAGTAACAGTTTTGCAAGCCATTCTCTCATCTCTGAGTTCCAATTTGGATTTAGGCAGAAGAAATCAACTGAAGATGCTGTTGTGCTTTTAACATCATTAGTTGCTAAATATTTGGACACGAATAAATATGGCCTCGGAGTCTTTTTAGATCTAGCTAAAGCTTTCAATACTGTCTCGGTTCCTTTATTAATGGAAAAGCTGGATAATATGGGCATTAGAGGTGTTTCCTACGATTGGTTTCATAGTTATCTAACTGATCGTCGCCATTGTGTCAGGGTAGATTCTTCTTTGAGTGAACATCTTCCAGTGCTCTATGGAGTTCCGCAGGGCAGTATACTGGGCCCCACTTTATTTTTAATTTACATTAATGACATTCTAAAATTTGTTATGCAGATGACACGGTTGTTCTTTTCCATGGCAATTCCTGGGACGATGCATACAATACAGACGAAATAGGATTGACTAAATTGACAAACTGGTTGACTGGAAATCTTTTAACTTTAAACAAAAATAAAACCAAGTCTGCTGAACAGCATAAACGTGAATCAATGTAATGCTTGCATTTGAAAGATCAATTGAGTTATGTTGTGCAGCTACCAGCTCTTTAATCAAATACACGTGAGTTGTAATGGATAAAGCCGTATATACATTCATTTTACTGCATTATTAAACCATTTGTCCAACATATTTAATAAATATTTTATAACCAAAAAATATTATCATTCAGACCTATTTTTAAAATAAAATAGACCTAGGTATGTAATAATTATATAATTTAATTTAATACTGCCCTAGCACTACTATTATATAAATTATGCAAAATTCGTTGTATACTAGGAATACAACATTGTTTTGGTTTCACACATATATTTATATAACATGCTACCTATATCAAAACTACAAAATATCGAAGGCGAAAAAGGGTGAGTGGATTTCTTTCATGCTGGTTTGGAAGTGAAAAAACAACAGAATATACCAGTCGCTTCTCTTCTTCTAAAAATCTTAGGAATCATGTTATAGGCGATGACGCTCGCAACCCATCACTATTTTGATTCCCCTTTCCACCTATCATGCTAAACGTGGCCTTGAGTCTTGATACCGTAGCTTTACCCCGTAAGAGATAAAGACGTGATTTATGTTTGTATAATAATAATAATAATATCTTGGGACAATTGACACCAATTGACCTAGCCCCAAACTAAGCAAAGCTTGTAATATGGGCACTAGACAACGGATAAACATACTTATATAGATAAATACATACTTAAATACATATTAAACATCCAAGACTCGAGAACAAACATTCGTATTTTTCATACAAATATCTGCCCCGACCGGGGATCGAACTCGGGACCTCAAGCTTCATAGTCAGGTTCTCTAACCACTGGGCCATCCGGTCGTCGTATGGATTTATTTAAAGAAACTCTGTGGTAACGTTGAAGCTATGTGGCTGACAGTTAACAGCGTTGGCCTCGAACGTGTGCAGCATAGTTAAGGGTGACAGGAACTCAGTCTACAATGATACATGCACCTATTCTTCTCTCATCTGCTCTGTACTTTGCTAGTAAGAAAACGAACTTGCGTTGTGTCTGTTCGTCAACATTGGTTTTAAACATTCCGCGGGTATTTTCTGCTCGAAAGTAAAGGCACCACCTACTATGGGTGGCGGGGTATAGCACGCGTCACTGAATGACGAGGATCCGGGTTCGATTCCCGGCCATAGTTTTACTTTTCGGATTTTTCTGTGTTCTAATTTTCAGTGTTGTTCAGAAATTCCGAAAGTAAAGCTCAGCCTTACCAAGACGGTTCGATCGCTGTCAGATCCATACTAAAAATGACATGGTAAGTTCCCTGCGCGTCTAGCATGAGAGAGAATAATAGATTTCTCGTCTTTTTCTCACTGTTCGTTTTAGAAAGAGAAAGGCAGTCGATCTCGCGTGCGACACGACTCTCGCGCGCTCTCGTGGCCGGGCTAGTCAAATTTTGAGCATAATTTTTGGATACATGTTTTGACTTCTAACGAAATAGAGAATAATTAAGTGTATCTATAAATTAGTTTTCGTTGACAATTAATAACTACACTTCAGTCGATATCAAGGTTCTTACAGCGTATCATTTATCTGAACTCTATATCAGTTGAAATCGAGATCAGTCTGTAAATACCCTCTTCAATTGATAGACGACATGTTAGATACAAATCCAAATACACGATAAAAGATATGATGCTTCCTTTGTGCGTTAAGACATGAAGAGTTATAGGAGACTGTTAAAAGATTGAGCCATTCTATTTCACTGTAGCTACGAACGCAGTTGTTTACAGCGTTTGCTAGCGCTTGGATAACAAAGGAATAGAAAAAATAAAAGGAATAAAAGGATAAAAAGCGAAGAGAGACAGGACAGGGAGCAGAGAGACGGCAGATAGCGCGTTTCCCCCAGTCCTTGGTCAATCTCGGAGCACATCCATCGCAATCAACTTGTCACACCGCAATTGGACAATTTAGCAATCAACAGGTACCTACTGCTCCGGCGTTATTGCATGACCACTCCGCGGCGAGACGACACCCCCACAGCATGAAACAATAAGATAACCGTTAACTACACCCAGTGAAAATGTTCCTGCAACTTCTATTCGTACTGGCATTTTCAGGTTAGTCCTAGTTTAACTGTAATAAATGGAAAATTAAAAAGGAAACGCGATATTAAGCGATAAGACCGCCTATTGTCTGCTTTGTTCTTTGATTCTGTATTGTTTTGTACTGATTTGTGGTTTTCAATATTTATATGAATGAAATAATGACAGAATCTGTCAAACTGCGTAACCGTTTTAAACTGTTTTATTTGAATCAATCGGTTTCAGTGTTTTTGGAAAACCGTTTTCGTTAACCTGATTAAGATGTTAACGGATTAACAAGTACAATATAAAATAGATTCTAATAAACTCGCATACTAGCTTACAAAACAGTTTGAAGTTAACTGTTTTTCCAGATATTGGGCATAATAAGACATTGTTGGACGCTGGTAAGTATACATCTTATACCTATTAGAGTAATTAATCTTTTAATTAATACATAATCTTCCAGTCGACGGTAAACGGGGTAAGACCAACTTAAAATCGCGTTCGCAAAGCCTTAAACTAGTTGAGTCTTCGTAAAACTGCAGATGCTTCAGTGAATCGTTTTCAAATTTCGTTTGATCGCATTTGCCATTTTCCGTTTCTTAAATTCATAGTAACGTTTACCTACTTATAACAACAACTTTTCGGTTCACGTCTGAAGCAGATTTGCCGTAGTTTGGACCATCAGCACTCATTTAGTTTTCCCTTGCGTTTTTTTTATTTTCATGAGGAAGTAAGTAAGTTTAGTTATCATTGTTCGTTTTTCTGGAAGAATGGAAACCATCTAACCATCTTCTTTCATCATTTATATTGTGAATTTTAGACATCTATATACATAAAAGAAAGTTGTGTTAGTTACACTATTTATAACTCGAGAACGGCTGAACCGATTTGGCTGAAAATTGGTAGGGAGGTAGCTTAGAATCAGGAGACGGACATATGATACTTTTTGTCCCGATTTCCCTACGGGATTGGAAAATTCCGAAATGTTGTACTAATAAAGCTACAGACATTAAATTTAGCACGCCTACACATTATTCCTTGATTAGTATAAAGATGCACTTATAAAGGATTTTTTAAAATTTCCCACGGGATAAAAACACAAGGTAAATAATTAAGACTATAATTAGTAGATAATATTCCTAGAGGATCTGTAGGTGCTCTAAGAAGGGATTTTCCGAATTTCCCACGGGATAGGAAATAAAAACCTTATACTTGGAGACATGAGTGGACGTATGGGCTATGTCGTCACTCTGACGTTATCTGCGCAGACGAAGTCGCGGGCAAAAGCTAGTTGTTTTTAAAATTGTGATATCACAAGTACGTCACAGCTTGACAATGCAGGAATCAGATAGATTAGATAAATCCGGTTTGTACAAATGCGAATGCGGTGGAACGTGGGATATAAGAGTGACCTCTGTCATCTCTATTTACGATTCTAAATTGCAGTTGTGTGGCGTCAAGTTTATCAGAACGCAAGCCGAAGGGAATTTAACTTGTCCTATCCTTTAATTCTGCACAATAAAGTGCCCAACTGCCTTAACATAAGCAAGCCAGTGGGAATCGAGTTTATGGACACCACGCAACTGATTGGTACCTAACTGTACTTTTTCATGTCTTGGTTTATTTTAGGTTCTGATTTAGTCAACACCATAGAGCTAATTATACCACTTTAAGTGACCTAACTTATAGTCAAACTCGTTAATCCGTTAATAGTTAATTAACGAAGTTAAAAATCTGCTAATGGATTAACTTTTAAGTTAAATTAAAAAAAAATAACGCTCTTATTTACTTCGGTTAATTTTAGTCCGTTACATTAGTCGTTTTAGTAAATAATACAACATTGCTATCCCATTTAGTGCTGCAGTAGAACGTCTTTTTTCTACGGGCAAAGATATTTTACGAACTATACGATCATGGGTGTAAATTAAAATTTTCTAATTTTTATGAAGGGGAACATCCACCTGATGCAAAATTACGATTAATGGTAGCCTTATTTCTTCCTATCGTATTTTATTATCGAAATAAATAAATGTGTGTTTAATTGTTCTTTCTGCTTATTTTTGTTTCTTTGGTTAACTTTTAACGGATAAGTTTAACTTACATTAAACGATCAAAAATTAACGCTCTACCGATTATCGAAGATAACTTTTTAACTAACGAATTAACTATTTAACGAAGTTAACTTTTGATTAACTGTGCCCATCTATGCTTATAATTATTTATTCTTTTGATTGTTTGCTTAGGCATACGGGTGTGAGTGAAATTATATATTTGCCAATAACCTGACGAACAATTAACATTCTAATGGAAAGGTTTTCTTAAAAATAATCTAGTTTTCACTTTCACTTGTCGACTTTCATGATTGGTTATTATATATTACATATTATATTTTATTGTACAGACGACGAGTATACGCGCTGACGACGTCCGCTCCGCTCGACACAGGACGAAAAGGATTTCGTTTCCGTTTGCAATTACCCGTTAAAGAACTGTTAAATTGAGATACCAGTTTGTGCGCATTTCGTTCGTTTTTCGTTTTTGGGGAACAAAATTAACCGGTTAAATTGAAAATTACGAAACAAGATAGAACGTGATCTTGTATGCTGTCTCTTATATACAACTACTGGAGCGTCTGGAGTAATCCGCAATGTTTCATTACTTAAATTACACAACCAAAATTTTGCTGCTTGCAATTTGAATCGTTTTTTGATGCGTTTAACCGGTATAATTCCGTTATCGCGAACGCTAAAACTTCGTTCTCTGTATTTAACGTAATTTTTTTTTGGTTCGTTCCATCAATTAACCGGTATATTATCGAACGAAATAAATTAACGATATTGGAACGATATTAACAGGTACATCAATACCGGTTCCGGTCCCTGGTTCGGAAATCGTCCTAAGCATAAGCGCCCAATTATCTCTTCCCGAAGACCGATGTCCACTCTTTATCGCCGGGTACTGTATATCCCTCCTGACATTTCTCTACGCCCCCTAGGGGGACATGCCCCCCCAATCGGGTAGTCCCGGGTTAAAGTGTCACTACTGTTTCTCAAGTGGGGGCAACAGCCCCCCTGCCCACTTTGGCGACTCCCTTGATTCAGTATGAACACGCGCTAAGCCCGTTCATCGGCTGCACTTAATAATAATAATAATAATAATAATAATAAAGAAATTTATTGCCACAACACAAAAAAGACATGACATACTTAACCAAAAGATGCACACAATAATGATTTTGAAAAAAAAAGAAACAACAATATATACTTCGCTGTTCGTAGCGCCCTCTCTTGGATTTTTGGTGTGAGACTGTAAGTTGTTCACCCGGCAGGGGGCCGCGGGCGGCGCTGGCGCTGCGCGGGCGCCTGCCAGCACTGCCAGCCCACAGGGTTTAGAAATGTCTTTGCGCGCGCGTCTGACACCGGCTCCCAGTTCCCGCCTGGTAAATATCTGCACAATTACATGTGTGCTTGGTGTAAGTTTTCACACAAAACACGTCCATGTAAACGTGTCAAATCGGTACTATGGAAAAATTTACAGCGCCACTAGCGGACGCGGCAGCCAACGGTTCTCAGTATTTGACGTTATAACGCAAACGCGTTCGAGACGTTTTTATATGCGAAAACTTACACTAGAGACTATATGCCTAGTGTAAGTTGTCGATCACAAAATACGTCTCGAACGCGTTTGCGTTAAAACGTCAAATACTATGAGGACTGTTTGTTGCCGTTGCAATCCGCAAGTGGCGCTGCCAAATTATTCCATAGTAATTGAGACGTTTACGTGAACGCGTTCGAGACGTTTTTATATGTGAAAACTTAAACTAGATGCTCTTGTTTCAATTATACCTAAGTCCGGACCTGGCAATCAGCATGGTACCACCAGATGGTGCTATCAAATTTCCGTTGGTTATATTTTATTGGTGTGTTGTTAGTGTAGCGATAGTTGGCAAAAGAAACATGAAAGTAAAATACCTAAATGCCGTAGAAATGAGAGCGTTAAGAAGTATGGAAGGGGTGACACTGAAAGACAGAATAACGAATAGTGTGATAAGGGAACGTGCTGGTGTGAAAGAAGATTATAGTGACTAGGATAGAAAGAAGTATGCTTAGTTGGTTTGGTCACGTAGAGAGGATGGATGAAAATAGACTAAATAAACAAATCTATATGGGAACTGTGAATGGTTGCGTTGGCAGGCGAAGGCCTAGACGGACGTTCGAGACCAAATAGGAGACATTTTGGAAAAAAGGTCAGGTCAGGAGTACCCGAAACCGACGAGCATGTATGAAAAGATTGATGAGTGTGGATGAAGCGAAAGAAGTATGTGAGAATCGTAGCAAGTGGAACAAAGTAGTATCTGCCTACCCCTGTGGGAAATGTGGGATATGTATTGTGTGTATAATGCCTCTAATTTCACTGGCTATAATCTCCACGCCTATATTTGGGCCTAGATCTTTTTTTATCAAACACTTGACTCAAGTAAGTTATTTCCTAGCATGTTACTGCCACTTTGTGGTTCATTTAACTATCTTACTGCAAATAGACCATTAATCTAAAAACTGTAAAGCGTATAAATCATATAGCAATAAAAATATTAGTTCAAGATAACCTAAATATGGAACGGGTCATTTAAAAGCGGTATTTCCGGATGATCTCAGCGCAAGCGCATGTGGGCTATAAATCATACTACCTACTCACGGCATATTTGGCTTTTATTAGGGAATTACGTAATGTTGTACACAAATGCAAAATATTTTTACAACGGCAATAAAAAAAACTCTAAACTTACAAACTGAAACTAACGCATAGAAAAATCTTAAAAGTCGGGAATCGAGCCCGGATCACTCATACACAGGTAACGTATTATAAACCGATATTTTACTTCCATGGTGGTCTGGAAGTAAAGAAAAAATATAAAATATACGTTGCGTCTCTTCCCGCGCAGATGGTAAAATCCCATCGAGGGAATGGGCGAAAATCTTAGGAATCATGATACAAGCGATGCGGCTAACGGCTAACCCATCACTATTTTGATTCCCCTTTCCATACGGCCGCAATCATGCTAAACTTGGCCTTAAGGTTTTGTTACCTTGAGCTCTGTCTACCCCGCAAGGGATAAAAACGTGGTATATATAATAATATCTCACAACACGTCTTATCGCTTAAAAGTAATCTACATGTGGACCATTTAAATACAGAGAACAATTTAGACAAAAATAAAATTAGGTATCCACCTGCGAACAGTAACCGTGAGTGTGACACTTTACAGTAACCAGAAAGCCTAGTGTGTAATGTAGAGCTGCTTTGAGGGGGCACGTACTAAAAACCAGGCATGTTACGGAGCTTCGACTCCGGTTCCGTTAAGTCGGAACTTCCGATTATTAACACCTTCGGTTCCGATTTCGGCTCCGACACTTTTAAATCGAAGGTTTTAATCGGAGGTCGAAGCATAACATAGCGGCGGCGGCGGCCTGTGTCGACGGGAATCCCCCCGACTCCCACTACGTGCGCTCTATCGTCAATTACCGACTCTGCCTCCGACTCCGATTCCGAGTCCGATAAAGCAAATTTAAAAACTCCGACTCCGCCTTCGGTTCCGATAAAACTACCTCCGTTACATCCCTGCTAAAAACGAAACGGTGTAGCTCAATATGAATTTCTTGACCTACTGACTGTGGTAGCTGAGGGTCGATTATTAAAAAGACATAGGTAATATCGTATTACTTTCATTTATAGACTACAAGCCCATGGAGAAAAAAACATGTGAAATGAACCAGCGTGAATGAAGCTTAGAAGGCTGTTACTATATCATAAAATAACTCTGAGCGCTATGCCGTCATTTATGAGCGGTAGGTACAGATTTTTTCTCATACAATGAAAAATAAAAAATTGCACTAACCTCCGGCACGGTTTTTCGACATTTATTTTTAATCATCTATAAGCTATAAAAACGCCGTAAATTAATAATTAGTCGTAATTCCTCACATGTACCTGAGAAATTCCATAAATGTACCGCTCAGAAATGACGGCATAGCGCTCAGTTATTTTATGATATAGTAACAGCCTTCTAAGCTTCATTCACGCTGGTTCATTTCACATGTTTTTTTTTCCATGGGCTTGTAGTCTTTTATTCAGATTTTTATTTTAAACGATTATCGATTATAATACACGGGAAACGGATTGGTTCCCGGTTCAAACTGATCAGAGGCCCGTCTCCGAGTACTTGAAAAAAAAAATTGAAACGTCAAATTGAACAAATTTTCGATTTATGAAGTTCGAACGTAGCCGCCTCTTACCAGCCAGCCCGAAAACCTACTCTTCCTAGCCCTGCCTGCCGCGAGCGAAACGCCACGTTACACTAGTGTTGTGGTTATTGTAACGTGCATCGGTTACAATTCCATGCTTAATTTAGGTCGTTATACGCTGTGGTTTAACAAAAAAACGACTAATAGAATATTTTGTTCAAAAGACGGTGTGTTCCGTAAAATTATTGAATCAGGTGAAACTAAACGCTTCCGCTAAATCTGACGGAATCGATTTTCAGTAACACGATAGTCGAAGTCGCGCCAGCATTACCGAATTACTTCAAAGTCGAATACTAGGCCGATTAGAACATCAAAGACCAACTTCAAACGCGTTTACTCTGCCCTGCCTTCATCTAGATTGGCAGCATTTCCTAAAAGAAAAACGAGGCAGAAATATTTACAGTAGGTTAATACGTACGTCAGTAAAAAAATAGGTATTACACTTGGGGCCTGTATCAACACTTTCTGTTAAGTTTCAGTTATCTTAAGTGTCAGTTAATTGTCAATGACTCAGATTCTATTTATTACCACGAAACAAAGAGACATCATCATAGAGATAACTGACGCTTAAGGTTACTGAAACTTAATAGAGAGTGGTGATTATGCCCTAAGTCTCTATCCCAATTTGTCTGATTAATAATTATTTGTGACCGATAAATCATTAATTACTTCGCTATCGTTCACACACTGCACGGTTATCGTAAATCGGTACCTATCAGTATTAAAACCAATAATCTTTTGTAGCACGTCACTAGTATCATGACTTTGCAATTTCGCTTAGAAGACTGACTGCGACATGACTTAATAACTATAAAAAATATAATAACCCCAGATATGTCTGTATGGGCTTTGAACCTTTAGTCTTTCCTGAAAGAAGAAAATATATAAAAAAACATTGCGGTGTCATTGCGTGTCTAATCTGACAAGACATCACTGACTTAAGACTTGGCTTCGGCCTTACAAAAAAACTACCATGAAGAGAAACTACTATAATGAAGACTTGGCTGTATGGTTTAAAACCCTCGCCTATTCCCTTGCGGAATGAATTTTAAAAAACAACAACAACAACTAATCTGACAAGTGAAAGTGAAAGTGTCAGTCTGAGGTGTCAGTGTAGTGTACTTTGTATTCAAATAAACAAATAGTTTGCAGCTAAATTTACGTGGAAATGGCAACTGAGAGCGAACAAAGTCAGTGCGGCAACTAGTATACGTTTACAAGTGTTTAATTAGCATCCAGAACATTAAATTACTTACGTAAATAAAGCATTTGCAAACTACACAAAGTCTGCTTACAATTTGCTCAGCTGTTTGTTTGACGTAACAGAATGTTGCCAGTGTAAATAAATGTTTGCTTTCTACTGAAGTGGTAATTTTATGGCATGTTTTTTTTTGTTTCAGCGTCGGTGGCCGTGGGCGATGAAGAAAACATGAAAAACCTGACCACAGTTACGTGGGCTCATGCTGTGAATAACAAAACATATTTGGACGCCGCTTTAGCAAGTTAGTACACAAATAAAATAGTATTTACGTTCGCTGTGTTAATGGAAAGGACCTTTACTGGTACTTATGTGGTCTTGAGCTATTAGAAAGTTAGGGTCAGCATTATTTTAACGAGGGATTAATGTCATTAAGAAATATTAATAAATTATGCATAAACGATGTACTTGGGTGAAGCAACTTTTTGTTGTTATAGTTACGGTCTCCTGCGTTACTCTGAAAATCGTAAGTTTATTATGATTAAAACTTACCAAACATGATTTTTTGTGGTAGTTTTAAGCCCCTTCCCTTATTGGTCATTAATAAAGCATGTTAGAATAATGTGTCTCATCATTTCATCTAATTAACAGTACCTACCTAAGTACCATTTTTGTACGAAAATAGGAATCATGTTATACATGACGCGGCTAGCATCCCATCACTATTTTGATTCCCCTTTCCACCTATACGGCCACAATCATGCTAAACGTGGCCTTTAGGTCTTGGTACCTTAGTCTCTGTCTACCCCGTAAGGGATAAAGACGTGATGTATGTATGTATGTATGTATGTACAACTTTTGTCACCTGAGTTACGGGACAGAGTAACAACAAGAAATAGTTCCACTTACTAAATTATCTTTTATCTCACCTCATTATCTCCACCGTACATACCCCCCACTGCTAGCCACAAGCCTTACCTCAGAATAAGGCTTGGGCATAGAATAAATAAGAACATAGTAGAACGGAAACTCCCGCTCCGGCCGGACTCAAGGTCACGATATTAGAGTACCCGTTAAGCGGGTATTTCAGTAGGGCTGTCACGGCCGGCGTCGCCGCACGCGCGTTTGGCTGTTTGCAACTGAATAAACTACTACTAGTTTAACGTGAGCCTGTATGTATTTTATTTTATATTTGTAGGTAAGTAATACTTACTGAAATCACCTTAAAAGGCTTCATTTGGTATGTCACTTGTAATAACTTCTTACTTAGAAGTACTTACCTATCTTTAATATGTAGGTACACACAGCAAAGCTATTCGGTAAGCAGGATAGATACGGCGCGAGCGTGCGTAGGTGTTTACCTGATTATATTGCCGTGTGTACGTACCTAATGATTTATAAATCTCATATTTTGTAAAACTAGAATAAAAATAATGATTTCAAAGTAAATAAAAACTTATATTTTAGCGATATTATCTTTAGACGTAAGTAATATTTAACAGTAAGCAACCCTAGCAACACGCCTGGACGACAGAGGGGTGTAACGATGTGAAGGGGGAAGTAGGTATATAAATGGCGGCGTTTTGGACGCGGTCAAAAGAGATTCCATTCTACTCTGTTATTATTTATTCTAAGGCTTCCCACGCGGGCCCAGTTTGGATCGGGAACTTCACACACCGCGGGTGCGTCCACTGTGCAGATTTCACAATGTTTTTCTTAAATAAATAAAAGGAAATCAAATTGCTGTTCGCCGAACTGTCTTTATTCACCTATGAAGCAATGTTGCCAGCCTTAATAAACGGTGACAACCGCTCGGAAGTAATCGAATATCCCTTGCGAAATGTACGCGATTAAACCCCGATTAGTTGAAATAATAAAATTACTACTTCTATATTCGAAGTTCGTGTCATAGCGTCCCTGTCGTTCCTATTAAACGTGATTAGAGTGAACGAGACGGCACGACACACTTCTAATTTGGAACTTGGTAGTAGACCCCCAGTGGTAGTTTGGCAGTGGGATATGCCTAGTGGTTACCATAGCGGGAAGTGGGCTAGGGCATAGGAGTTCCGCGATTTTATGATAAATTTAGGTAGACGAACAAAAAATTTATCTTGCTACTCCGCTACTCACGTGCAAGATAACTAAGCCTGTGTGAAATATATATGTTTTTCATGCAAGCCCTCACTCCACTGCTGCCAATAAAACACAAATAAATACCACAAACCAAATTATCCCTTACACCACACAAACACTGACGCGTTTCGATCCCTCTACGGGATCATTATCAAAGTTTAATGAACACTACTGTTACACATGCAAACCAACATCGTACTGATGCGAAACCGTATAAATAAGCATAATGTACCTACATTCATATATTTTCCCAAACTACCCTATTATTTATGATTTTTATTGTACACAAACAACTACCTTCAAAAAAACGCGTCAGTGTTTGTGTGGTGTAAGAGATAATTAGGTTTGTGGGATTTATATGTGTTTTATTGGCAGCAGTGGAGGGAGGGATTGCATGAAAAACATATATTTCACACAGGCTTAGTTATCTTGCACGTGAGTAGCGGAGTAGCAAGGTAAATTTTTTGTTCGTTGAAATGGACCTCCGCCAAGTAACGCCTGATTCAATAAAACAATTTAGGTAGCTCTAGTACAGTGGTTAACCTTTTTTTAGACATAAAGGCCATATACATACATACATAAATCACGTCTTTATCCCTTAAGGGGTAGACAGAGCGCGAGGTAACAAGACTAAAGGCCACGTTTAGCATGATTGTGGGCGTATAGGTGGAAAGGGGAATCAAAATTATCTGTGTATCTTTTCGTGAGTCATAGACGGTTCTGGCTGTAAATCAGTGCTGCAGGTGTCTAACACCTCAGTGTAATGCTGAGCCAGCGACCGTTTCACTTTTGCGTAGACACAGTCGCGGAACCGTCTGTCCTTCCATCCTCAACATCTTGATGGTTGGCAGTCAAGTACCGTGCGTTTTAAACGCAATTTCTTTCCTCGCACGGTAAAGATCTGGAACCAACTTCCTGCTGCAGCATTCTCTGAGCGGTACAATTTAGGCATCTTTAAAAAGCGAGCCTTCCTGTTCCTCAAAGGGCCGGCAACGCACTTGTGATTCCCCAGGTCTTGCAGGTATCCCTGGGCGACGGTGATTGCTTTCCATCAGGTGACCCGTTTGCTCGTTTACCCCCTCTTATATAAAAAAAAAAAAACGCTGATGATCTATTTTTCATGTCTATGTTTTTTTTCTTGTTTATTTTCTATATAATTGTGTATATTATCTTCTATTTGTGTGTCTTGCAAAAAGGAATAAATGTCTTCTTTCTTTCTTTCTAAAATAGTGTTGGGTTTTGGGATGATTTCTGAAAGAGACGGATAGTTTATCTCTCGCTCGCTCTCGAACTAGCCGTGCTGTCATGGCTTGCGCCGACCGCCTTCAGAAATAGAATTTCCAGTAGCAGCGTTCCAAGAAACAGTTTGTTACAATTAGTGCGACAGATTTAGGTTCGGTCGCGTAATGCCTATTGATAGACTGTTCCCGACGGCCGCAAAGCTTGATAAAAACGTGCAGTCCATTGCTGCTCTCGAACGACCTGTTAAGACTCGTTTGCTCCAAGGATCCGCATTGTAATTTTTTTTTCTTTTTGGTGTAAGGGCCCAACTGTTGGAGCGAGCAGTATGTGTTCCGGCTGAAAAACAGCGCTGAAGTGTCACTCGTGCGAGCTGGCGCTGGCAGCATTTGCTGACGCCGAACCATTTACCACTAATTAATCCTTTTATTTTTGTTTTTGTGTTTTGATGTTTTTTTTATGGTTGTTAGTGGTAATAAATATTTTTTCTTTCTTTCTTTTTCTGTAATGCAACTTATACTATACTAGCTTCTGCCCGCGACTTCGTCCGCGTAGGACTGATGTTGATAGTATTTATTTACGGTGCGACTCTAGGCAGCTACGCCCTTTGACATGTTTATGTCCCGCGGGAACTATGAAATTTTTCGGGATAAAAGGTAGCCTATGTGTCAATTTAGGGTCAGCGATCTCCGTTCCAAATTTAATCCAAATCCGTCTAGACACTTCAGCGTGAAGGAGGAACAAACATACATACTCACTCACAGCCTCAGAAACTTTCGCATTTATAATATTAGTAGGATTTAAATAAAGGTCTTATAATATTGAATAAATCTCATATTTTTTGGCTGTATAAAAGCGAAATATACACACACACAAATCACGTCTTTATCCCTTACGGGGTAGACAGAGCCTAAGATAACAGATACCTACAGGCCACATTTAGCAAGATTGTGGGCGTATATTATGTATAGGTGAAAAATGAAATCAAAATAGTGATGGGTTGCTAGCTTCATCGCCTATAACATGATTCCTATGATTTTCGCCCATTCCCTCGATGGGCTTTTACCATCTGCGCGGGTAGAGAAGCAACTGGTACATTCTATGTTTTTCTTTGCTCCCAGACCAGCATGGAAGAATAAAAGCGTAATGTGTGAAAACCCTGTATGAATTCCCCCATTTTCGAATTTACCCCAATGCACTATACCAACTTTTAAATGTTTTTTGTTCATTGAAATGGATCTCTGCGCGCCTGATTCAAAAAATTAGTTCATCAATCATTTTACACATTTCTCTCACGTTCCCAGGCGACGTGGCTATGCTCGAAGCCGACATAGTCCTGGGTCAGCTGAAGGGGAAGGACGGTCCCCCCCTCCCGATCATGGCGCACCCTCCAGCCACGACCTCAGACCTTTCCCTTGGCGACTTCTTGGCAGCAGTCGCGCAATACAACAAAGGCACCGCCAAGGACAAGCAGAAGGGGGTCAAGCTGGACTTCAAGAGCATTGAGGCGTTTGAGAAGGCGCAGGAGTTGATTGCACCGTTCAGCAAGCCTGAGGTGAGATGCTGTTAATTTTTAAAATCGCGGAACTGTTTTTTAAGCGTGGAACAATTCGCTTTATGCTGGCATGAAGCAACGGGGAGTATGCGGTGCTTTCCAAAGATACCCACTAAAAACCCCAAGGGGTGCGTTCAGTTTGATCACCCGACGACGCCCGACGTCGCACTGGCCCGTTCAGTAAGTCAGTGCGATCATCGGACGATCACACGAAATCGTTCAGTAACATCGTCGAGCGTCGTCGGGCGATCGCACCGGTCACCCCATAAAATAGATGGGTAAAAAAAGCCCAGACGTCACTTTGACAGGTGAAAAGCGACAAAATTTATAATTCGAACGCTGGGGATATAAACTTATTATTACGGATACGAAATCATACTTGAATTGACTCTTTTGACAGAAGAACGTCCCAACTCGTTCAGTAAGTGTGTTCATGAACGGACGATTTTCATCCGACGATAATCACACTGACACTTTAGTTACTGAACGTAGCCAAGGTGTTCTCTCTTGGCCATAGCAGGACATCACGGATGCAAAGGCGTGGGAATTCTTGACCTCACCCGCTGGTGCCGCTTTGGATTTATTGTAGAGGTTGTCTCTTCGTACTTACATCTACCAAAAGGGTAGTTTATCTGTTAGTACGATGAATATCGACAGTGACGAGATTTTTGTTCAATATTAGATATGGGGTCTGTCCCAAACTTTTTTTTATTAAACTAGGTACCGTGATTGTTTGGGTTTTATGAAAACCGCTTTATAAGGTGACGATTTTAATACAATTTTTTGTTGTAATTTTGTAATGGCTACACTGGCGCCCAATGTGGTACCTTTATCGGGTTAGGAGTAGGGCTTAGACACTTTTTTTAAATATTTTTTTGGCTTCTTCTAATTTCGAGGTAAAATCAATTAAAAGAGGGGTACCAGAGGCTTGCCTGCCGTGTTCCAGATAGCCTTTCTCTCTCTCTCCTCTCTCTCTCTCTCTCTTCATACTACATACGTCTCAGAACGAGAGGGCTTGGGCTATAGTTCCCACGCGGGCCCAGTGCGGATTGGGAACTTCACACACACCATTGAATTGCTTTGCAATTGTCTACAGGTTTCCTCACAATGTTTCCCTCATGGTAAATTTCAAATGTAATTTCGCACATAAGTTCCGAAAAACTCGAGGAATTGGGCGAAAATCTTAAGGATCGTGTTATATAGGCGATGTGGCTAGCAACCCATCACTGTTTCTATTCCCCTTTCCTTCTATACGCCCACAATCATGCTAAACGTGGTCTTTCGATATTGTTACCTTAGACTCTGTCCACCCCATAAGGGATAAACACGTGATTTATGTATGCATGTATTCTTATTCTTATTATTAAATCGTACAAAAAGATTCATAAAACATCTGCTAGTATATACGCTGGCATCAAAAAGATTTGATCGCGTTAAGAACTGAGTAAAGCCAAAGACATTTATAATATTCTCAACCTAAACCTCTAAATATTAAGTCTTTTTCAAAATAGTGCAATGGCACTAACAACCTTATGAACTGAGGGTGTTCAAATAATTACAAAATTGTATCACTCGATTCTTCAATCGTCGCGTTCTGAATGTCGGGGCGTGCTGTGGTGTTATTTGATAATAGGCGTTACGGATGTTTGCTAAGGTTGATAATTGCGTGGTTGTTGGCGGTCGTACAGATGTTCGTGTAGACAGAGCGTGTGAATCCTTGATGAGTTGTGTCGCGTTGTGTGGTCTGCATTAGACTACAATCAGACGCCAGGGTTGTCATTGGACTAGACGAACTTGGAATTTCTATCTTCGAAAAGGCTTGGGGCCAGATTTTCGAAAGAAAGTGGTTAAAATTTGTGCTGAATTTGAAGTAAGAGTAGCTTAGAAGATACTTACGGCTCTCAGTAATCTTGTGAACTACTCAAAAGTTTGATTAGAGCTGTAGTTTTGAAGATATAAACAGATTCATACCAGTTTCGAGTGGTACTTTCGAGTGATGTGCTTTCAAATATCGAGCCCCAGCTCCCGAGTTGATTGCGGAGTAATTGCATTCGCTTGATCTCTAGTTTTATCGTTGTGTTGGACTTTATCTTTATATATAAAAATGAAAGAAAGAAAGAAGACATTTATTCCTTTTTGCAAGACACACAAATATACACACATTTATAGAAAACTAGCTGACCCGGCGAACTTTGTTCCGCCTTAAATTTGAAAAATTCCAGTGGTTTGGGTTGTGCTATCCCGCGGGAACTATGCAATTTTCCGGGATAAAAACTATCCTATGTCCTTTCCCGGGCCTCAAACTCTCTGTATGCCAAATTTCAACTAAATCGGCCCAGCGGTTTAAGCGTGAAAAGGTAACAGACAGACAGACAGACAGACAGACAGAGTTACTTTCGCATTTATGATATTAGTAAGGATAAGGATAATCAAGAAAAATAAACACAGTCATGAAAATAAATCATCAGCGTTGTGTGTGTCTTCGCAAAAGTGAAACGGTCGCTGGCTCAGCATTGCGCTGAGGTGTGGTGAGGCGCGGTAGAGGCGTGACTTCTAAGTCGTATTTTTGTATAATGTCAGCAGAACAAATGTGTTTTAAAATATCGGCGCTAAACCAAGCATTTCCAGCGGGAAAAGTACATTATAAATTATCGTTTGGTCTATTTGCAAAAGCGGGACTATGTCGGCCTTGCTGGGGACACCGGGACAGACTGCCTCAAAGCGGTAGGCTTATTGTCTAGCTCTCGCGATCGCCATCGAGTTCATTTTGACAGTTCTTGTATGAATGTGACAGCTAGCTGATTCCGATGCCAATTGTCAGCCCATACATGGACTGTCATGAACTGCGATTGCGGGCGAGTTAGGTAATAAGCCTGCGGGATTTTCCCACCCAAAGTGGGACGTACGGTCACGTTAGCGTGTATGTGTATAAAAAAAACGCTAGTTTGAAACGCGTTGCGGTCCCAATCTGAATGGCCGCGTGTGCCGTTGAATGCGGCGCTATACGCGGAAGCTGCGCCGGCGCACGTGTGCACATTCCACTGGACGCTGCCATGAGTGTACTACTGTACTTTACTGACACACAGATCTGTGTGAAAAGAAGAATAGCATGCATATCAGCGTAATGCTGAGCCAGCGACCGTTTCACTTTTGCGAAGACACACACAACGCTCAGCATCTATTTCTAATGTCTGTGTTTTTTTTTCTTGTTTTTTTTTGCTGTAAAATTGTGTATAATCTCATATATTTGTGTGTCTTGCAAACAGGAATAAATGTTTTCTTTCTTTCTTTCATATATAAATCACCTCTTTATCCCTTGCGGGGTAGACAGAGCCCAAGATTCAAAATTATTTTTTGCAAATTGGCCGCCAAGGTCTCTTTTACATGTCGACGGGGAAGAACCAAGGTCTCCTGTCTTACAAATTTTAATTATTTCAGTTTGAATTCTATTGAGAGAACCGATAGCTCCTATTTTACATTAATCCGAAATTACAAGATAGGAGGTCTTGTTTCATTCCCGTCGATGTCTTTTTTGAAACTACCAGCGCATTCGGAAAGATCATCATTGTCAAGAAGAATGCGCCGCGAGAAACTTGGCGGAAAGTCATTTTTTCCAAATAAAATACAGTAATTACTTTAATTATACTTAAGTTAAATACATTTATAAAAGGGATGTATAAGGTCCCTGGGCCTTAAATTATATTAGTTTAAAATATAGATGTATAAAGTCTCTACTAGTCAAAGTAAAACAAAGTAGATATGGAAAAAAAGAAATAAATAATAAGAAATAAATGATAATGGCAATTATTTGCATAAAAATTATCCGGGTGCATTGTCTACATTAGTGCGTCAGACTTCGGAACAGACGTCTACATTTGCCGCGGATAAAACCAACGCCGGCCCCACCGCGCCGCACGCGCTCAGTCACGCCGCAATGCTCTTTCTATCTCTTTCCTCCGTGCGCTGGCTACAGAGACTGTTTGAAGAGAAATGACACGAGATGGCGTTGTAATTTAACCCAAGTTAACCGGTTAATTTCGCTCGAAAAAAGCTGAATTGGTGCGAAAATCGGTAAGCTAACCGTAAACCACAATCCATTTCGGTTTCGGTCATTGACCCCCAAACCGATTCCAGACTGAAACGGCCATCCTGTAGAACTCTATAGTCTAAGGTTACATTTTAACAACCCTGAACAATCAACAGTTTAAGAGAAAAATACATTTAAGGCATATGAAGTCATGGCAAGCGATAGGGCAACCATTCTTTCCGTGAATTCCAAGCTAGCCAGTCCCATCCTTTCTTCCAGGTGACGTTTCCTCTATGGCTGAACGCCGACATCCTGGCAGGACCAGTGGCTCCGACCGCCATTCCCCTGGACCCTGAGAAGTTCATCAAGCTCGCTGCCAAGCACCCTCGAGCGGTCTTGTCGATTGGCTGGACGACGCAGTACGGCGGTAATATTACTGAGGGGGAGTACACCAGGGAACAGATCGGGACCATGCAGAGGATGGTCAATGCGCATCGTGTCAATCAAACAGTCACTTTCCCTGTGAGTGTCATTGTTATCTAATCTATCTATCTATCTTCCTACCTACCTATCTAACCTATTTGTCATCATCATCATCATCATCGTCTCCAGGTTATATTTACACGTCCCACTGCTGGGCACAGGCCTCAGACACCAAGGCTCACTCAGGGCTTGGGCTATAGTTCCCACGCGGGCCCAGTGCGGATTGGGAACTTCACACACACTATTGAATTGCTTCGCAGATGTGTGTTTCCTCACTATGTTTTCCTTCGCCGAAAAACTGTTGGTAAATGTCCAATGTAATTTCGCAAATAAATTCTGAAAAACTCAGAGGTGTGAGCCTGCGGGATTCGAACCCACGACCATCTGATTGAGAGGCCACAGTCAAACCACTAGGCTACCACGGACTGTAACAGACCAGGGGTGTTACGAATATTCGCATCCGCATCCGTAAATGCGGAATATTCGCATTAATTCAGACATCTGCATCCGCATTCACATCCGCATCAATCAATGCGGAGTTTTTACGGATGCAGATTCACATAAACAAGACTCGACAAGTAACTACTTGTTAAGAAAGTGGGCGGAGCCAGAGTGGCACGTGCTTCGCGTTTGTTTACATAAATACTATTATGCACTAATAAATATTATTATGCATTTAAAATTTAAATAATTATCCTTTTTAAATCCCAAAATCCGCATCCGCATCCGCATCCGCGGATGTGAACTTCTAATAATCCGCATCCGCATCTGCATCCGCGGATGTCTAAATTTTTGCATCCGTAACAACCCTGTAACAGACCCCGTACATTTGGCCTATCATCATGAACTTATCTTTCAGGTCCGCGCCGGCTTAGCTTCCAATAGCCAGCCGGTGATCCTCGACCTTCTCCGAGAGACCTCCTCCCTGGACTCCTCCATGACGGTGTGGTCTGCTGAAGAGGACGTGGTGGCCGTGGACCGGCTCCGAGCCCTCATCCTGACGGTGGGACTGGATAGGACCTACCTGGATGTTCCGCAGGAGTTGGCAGCCAGGCTCCATCTCCCTGCCGCTAAGAAGCACTAGATAATTATATATTGTGATCATTTTATCATGCCTTTTATTTTTCTTCCATGCTGGTCTGGGAGTAAAGAAAAAACATAGAATTTACCAGTTGCTTCCCTTCCCGCGCAGACGGTAAAAGCCCATCGAGGGAATGGGCGAAAATCACGGGAATCATGTTATAGGCGATGCGGCTAGCGACCACCACTATTTTGATTCCATTTTTTTGCCATTTATATCACAATCTTGCTAAACGTGGCTTTAGGCTCTGTCTCCGTAAGTAATAAATATTCTCAGTTGGCAATAGCGTGGCACTACAATATTCCAAGAAAGCCAAAACATTGTAAAATACAGTGGTTCTTAAAGCGATTGCCAGAATAATTAGTTAATAACAATAAACACCATTTTGTTGCATTCTCGGGAAGGAGAAAATAACATTGCGATGAATCATTTGTGCAAGGGAGCGTTGTTTGAACTAAACATATAGTTTTATTGGTATGTTGTTTTCGCAGTAATCTCGAGAATTAGCAAAGCATTCCAAGCATACGAATGTCCCTATGTATGCTTCGATCTTTAAAACTACGCAACGGATTTTGATACACAGACAGTTGAATATGTAACAGAATCATCATCATCAAGAACTATTCAATGTCCGAGGGACCACAACTATATCGATGTCAATATCCATTCAATTCCGATTCAGTTTAGGTTCGCTCGCTGTCAGATCTATACTAAAAATGGCAGCTGAAACCTGAACTGAGTCGGAGTTGACTCCACTGAACTGACTGAATGGACTTCCATGATGGACTGGGAGTACAGAAAAAACATAGAATGTACCAGATGCTTCTCTTCAGACAGAGGCAGAGGCAGAGGCAGCG
The DNA here is from genome assembly GCA_949127965.1 of Pandemis corylana. Classification (NCBI taxonomy): domain Eukaryota; kingdom Metazoa; phylum Arthropoda; class Insecta; order Lepidoptera; family Tortricidae; genus Pandemis; species Pandemis corylana. The sequence goes on along the minus strand of OX421858.1, from coordinate 14,563,777 downwards.
ACAGAAGCGGATAAAAGTGAGTGGACTGTATAGTTAGAAATGTATCTGAATGAAAAAGCAGTTCCTCAGCTCAAGACTCATAATACCGAACAGCAAAATACTAACAACTGACAAAAAGTCATATCAAAATCAAATTCAAACTATAAAAACATAAATGTCATAAAAAAGGCAGAGTTCGCAACAGAGACAGAAACAGAAATAGTAGAAACAACGAAGTATCTCGACATGGCTGGATTAAGGGAGTTAAAGGAATTTGGCTACAAATTTTGAATCTGTTGAAGTCGCGGACAACACGTTATAATTATGCTCGATATTACTTCCATGCTGGTCTGGGAGCAAAGGAAATACATAGAATGTACCAGTTGCTTCTCTTCCCGCGCAGATGGTAAAATCCCATTGAGGGAATGGGCGAAAATAGGAATCATGTTATAGGCGATGCTAGCAACCCATCACTATTTTGATTTCCCTTTCCACCATACACCCTTAATCATGCTAAACGTGGCCTGGTTTTGTTACCTTAGGCTCTGTCTACCTTTGGATAAAGACGTGATATATGTATGTCTCCTTGGTCACAGTACCGTCTATATCTCCGTCTCGCTCTCCCATTGCACTGTCTTAGGGTTAATGGTAACTCGCAACCTCTGTCAAGTTGCCTGTAATCAACAATACATCTTAACAACAAGCCGTAAGAGCTAATTTTGCTTCGATCAATTCCGACATCTTTTATGAATGAGTCGACAGTCACGTGGTCGCCACATGCAAAGGTCGACACCCTTGGAAGGATTCACGTTTGCTGCCAACAAAACTTTAATGACACAGCAATAAAGTTGGCTTTCGCTTGTTTCGACGTAATTAGAGTTAACATTTGGCAGGAACGCAACAGTTTGCGGTTGCTGTAACTTTTATGGTTTAGGTCGTAAGGTTTGTTTTGCAATGTGTTTTGAGATAGTGTTCTGGAGACGAGACACAGCGGCATTCTCTTCAATTTTAATTAAATAGGTACTGTATTTTAGAAATGAATGTTATATTGTCGAGCAAATTTATTTTTGACGCATAGTGGAACCATTTCGCAGTAAATGTCGTAGTGACGTTACATTCCATTGGCAAGGATAATCTAAAATCATTTCCATGTTTATTATTATTAGGAATCACACGCACACACACAAATCACATCTTTATCCCTTACGGGGTAGACAGAGCCTAAGTTAACAAGACCTATAAAAGGCCAGGTTTAGCATGATTGTAGGCGTTTAGGTGGAAAGGGGAATCAAAATAGTGATGGGTTGCCAGCCGCATCACCTATAAAGTCATGATAATTATGCCCATTCTTTAGATGGGCTTTTACCATCCGCGCGGGAAGAGAAGCAACTGGTACATTCTATGTTTTTTCTTTGCTCCCAGACCAGCTTGGAAGCAATGAATCAATTAGGAATTAATGTGACCGATAGTACTACAACAAAAACAATCTTCTTTTTTAATATGGCCCAATCAATCGATGTGATGATTTCGCCAATGTCAAAGTAATAAATACAGTATTCAAATATGTTGTGACAAAAATGTCGGCAACGTTGTACGGTAGAACACGGTCAGAAGACCCCCTGTCGGGCTCTTAGCCAACGGATAACGATGTCCCGATGTCATCTGCCAGGAAATCATTAGCCGATGCCCAGGGTGCACCGCTTGACCACACGCGGAGGTAACCTGACTCGCACCCCAACAACAAAATTAGATTACTAAGTATCATGGCATATATTAGGCTTTATTGTATTGAAATCTAATGTCAGCAAAACAAGTTATCGTCATTTAAAGTTTAAAATGTTAAGCGCCTGTTTAAATATACATAGCAATATGTGATTTCCAGTGACCTTCGATCTTTTGAACAGACGTAGCGTTAGAAATACAAACATACATACATACATAAATTACGCCTTTATCCCATACGGGGTAAAAATTACCCACAATACTAATTCCACGCAGACGAAGTCGTAGGCAAAAGCTAGCTTAATATAAAAATCACCATGAGAATGTTCTAGCGGACAGACCTTATTATACGTACATACATACACATACATACACAAATCACTTCTTTATCCCTTAGGGGGTAGACAGAGCCTAAGGTAACAAGACCTAACGGCCACGTTTAGCAAGACTAGCGAATAGGTGGAAATGGAATCAAAATAGTGATGGGTTGCTAGCAGCATCGCCTATAACACGATTCCTATTTTCGCCCATTCCCTTAATGGGATTTTACCATCTGCCCGGGAAGAGAAGCAACTGGTACATTCTATGTTTTTTCTTTGCTCCCAGACCAGCATGGAAGAACCTTATTGTAAAATGAAATATTTCTTAAACACGTTATATTTAGGTTTCCCTGTGGTAACTAAATATGCGGTAGTTTCTGTGCTGCGCAAGCGCTGCGAGTTTTCGGTAAAACTATAAATTATTTATTAGTTCAGGAAGCGAGGATTTGGGTTGAGATATTTTTGATTAACATTGCAGAGGCGGGCAACAGTTTGACAAAATAAATTAAACTATTTCGAGCAATCAGTTATTTATCTTCTATTTTCCTATTTGGACATTGTTATTGGACATTGTTATGTTATGTGTGTTGTTTTGCAGAAGGCAAGAAAGCCGTTACTTTGGTTTTTAACTTAAGATACCTAACTAACCTAACCATGTTTATTCTTCGTCTACACCAAAAAGGGACTATGCAAAATTAAAGCTTTTAGTGCCAACTGTTTGGGCTGGCCGTTGATAAATCTATATTAATATTTTTATGACTTTTTTTATTTGTAAATATAGGTTTTTATAGTTATTTTTAGCATAGACATGTAGGTTTTTAGGATAAGTGTTTGTATAATTATATACCTATAATGTAAGTAGTTAATTCTTATGTTAATAAAGTGTACTAATATTATAAAGAGAAACATTTGATTTGCTTGCATTGAGTAAGCTCCAAAAATTACTGGACCGATTTGAAAAAATCTTTAATCCTACAGTATCCCTGAAGAAAGGTTAAATTTAATTTTGCGCGGAGCAAGTCGCGGGCAAAAGCTAGTAAATAGGTAAATAATTTGAACGACCGGATAGCCTAGTGGTTAGTGACCCTGACAATGAAGCTAGAAGTCCTGGGTTCGAATCTCGGTAGGGGCAGACATTTGTATGATGAATACGAATGTTTGTGCCCGAGTCATGAATGTTGTATTGTATGTATTTATCTACATTATATAAGTATGTTTATCCGTTGCCTGGTACCCATAGCACAAGCTTTGTTTAGTTTAGGGCTGGGTTAATTGGTGTAATTTGTCCCAAGATATTTATTTATTTATTTATTTAATTCTGTAAAAGGACGGAAAGGTTGCCTACTCCTGCGGCTGTCACTTCCAGCCACTGGACCACTGCATTACGTTCGACCGGTCACAACCATACATTCCGCCATTGAAGACTTACCCCCTTATTCATAAACGCTCTGTAGGCCTCTGCTTACTTAACAATCGTTTGTCCTTATCTGTCCCTTTGACATTTACCTTTCACAGATAAGGACAAACGATTGCTAAGTTAGCAGAAGCTTATAGAGCGTTTATGAATAAGGATGTAATATTCTTTCAGATAAATGTTTTACAGTCGTGTTTTTGTCTCCCATGCTGGTCTGGGAGCAAAGAAAAAACATAGAATGTACCAGTTGCTTCTGTTCTCGCGGAAATGGTAAAAGCCCATCGAGGGAATGGGCAAAAATGTTAGGAACCGTGTTATAGGCGATGCTAGCAACCCATCACTATTTTGATTCCCCTTTCCACCTATACGCCCACAATCATGCTAAACGTGGCCTTTAGGTCTTGTTCCCTTAGGCTCTGTGTACCTCGTAAGGGATAAATCGGGAATCACTAAGCTCTATCTGTTGGTGAAAACCGCTTGAAAATCCGTTCAGTAATTGAGTCTAACGCGGATAGGCAGACGCGGCGGAGGGATTTGTTTTATTTATAACTAGCTTCTGCCCGCGACTTCGTCTGCGTAGAATTATACATAAAACCTTCCTCTTGAATCACTCTATCTATTAAAAAAAACCGCATCAAATCCGCTGTGTAGTTTTGAAGATATAAGCATACAAAGGGACATAGGGACATAGGGACATGGGGACAGAGAAAGCGACTTTGTTTTATACTATGTAGTGAAGTATGAAAAACTGCAACATCTAGGGCTATACCATGACGTCTTAATGCGATTCAATTCCGACTCAGTTCAGGTGTTATCTGTCAGCGAGCGAACCTAAACTGAATCGCGCTAAGACGTCATGGTAAACCCCCGGATTTGTCTGCACTTTACTATATCTTAATCGACCTTAAGAACAATTAGTTGCATTTAGATAAATCTGTAATGATAGACTCATTACATGTCAAGACAAGCTGGTGACCTGGATGTGGTCAGATCAGATTAGATAGTGTGTTTGTTAACCTACGCCTCGTAGCTGATAAACGTTACGCACTTATTACGCCACGCGTTAACAATGTTAGATTTACATATAGCAGTTGCAATTTAAACTATAAACAGGGTCGCCTTAAACTAGTTTAGGGCCCTCGGACACACAAGAATTTGGGGCCCCTTTAGAGACTAAAAAAAGCAAATTATAGTAACACTAGCTTCTGCCCGCGACTTCGTCTGCGTAGAATTATACATAAAAACCATCCTCTTGAATCACTCTATCTATTAAAAAAACTGCATCAAAATCCGTTGTGTAGTTTTGAAGATAAATAATAAATAATAAAAAATAAATATCTTGGGACAAATTACACCAATTGTCCCAGCCCCAAACTAAGCAAAGCTTGTGCTATGGGTACCAGGCAACGGATAAACATACTTATATAATGTAGATAAATACATACTTAAATACATACAACATCCATGACTCGGGCACAAACATTCGTATTCATCATACAACTGTCTGCCCCTACCGGGGTTCGAACCCAGGACCTCTAGCTTCATAGTCAGGGTCACTAACCACTAAGCTATCCGGTCGTCGATATAAGCATACATACGAGATATAAGCATACATAGGGACTTAGGGACATAGGGACAGAGAAAGCGACTTTGTTTTATACTATGTAGTGATAGTGACATATTAACATTAATACACTAAGAATAAAATGTGTGAGAGCAATTGACGGTCCTTCGGGGCCCCCTAAGAATGAAGGCCCTGGGCACGGGGCCCCGGTGTACCCTTATGGTGAAGACGGTATTGACTATAAACCAAATTTCTAAACGACGCTGAAAATTAGAACACGGAAAAAACCGATCTTTCTTCCATGCTGGTCTGGGACTAAAGAAAAAACATAGAATGTACCAGTTGCTTCTCTTCCCGCGCAAATGGTACAAGCCCATCGAGGGAATAGGCAAAAATCTTAAGAACCATGTTTCAGGCAACGCGGCTAGCAAGTAGCAACTCATCACTATTTTGATTTCCCTTTCCACCTATACGCCCACAATCATGATAAACGTGGCTTTAAGGTTTTGTTGCCTTAGGTTCTGTATACTCCGTAATGGATAAATACGTCACATATGTATGTATGTACGTAAAAAACCAAAAAGAAAGGCTATGACCGGGAATCGAACCCGAATCATCATTCCGTGATGCATGATACCGCTATACCACCCAGAGCTGGTAAAATTCTTGACTCATTTGATCTACCTAAATATAAACCTACAAAAAATCTCAAAGGCGAAAATCTTAGGAATCATGTTATAGGCGATGCGGCTAGTCCTAGATTCGACTCCACGACCCTCTGCTTCAGATCACTGAGCTAACTTTTCCCGCTACATGACTAAATGACGAATCTTGCACGGCTAAATGATTTACTTAATATCATCATCATCACCACCATCATCAGCCTGAAGACGTCCACTGTTCAACAAAGACCTCCCTCTTAGCACACCATATTAATGAACGACAACGACAACCCGCAACTCTCACGATGTCGTCGACGTAGTGGGATCTGCCAACACTGCGTCTTCCAGTTGGTCGCCACTCGAGAACTTTGCCCCAACGGTTGTCTGTTCTACGAGCGATGTGGCCTGGCCATTCCCACTTGAACCTACTTAAAGACCTTGCCTAAAGTAAAATCAGGAAATATTCCGCCGCCTAAAATCTGAATGCGAGCCGCCACAACATGAATGATGTATTTATAGCTCTGGCCATAAAAATATCGACGCCCGACTAAGTGCAGCAAATGATGTGCGAATGAGATGCACCAATAACTCATATACTGGTTAAAAGGGAACTGAGGATAATGGATAAAAGACACACACAAACACAATTCACGTCAATATCCCTTACGGGGTAGACAAAGCCTGAGGTAACAAGACCTAAGGGCCACGTTTAGCGTGATTGTAGGCGTATAGGTGGAAAGGGGAATCAAAATAGCGATGGGTTGCTAGCCGCATCGCCTATAACATGATTTCTAAGACTCGCCCATTCCCTCGATAGGCTTTTAACATCTGCGCGGGACGGGAGGCAGCTAGTACATTCTATGTTTTTCATTTGCTCCCATACCAGCATGGAAGTAAAGGATAAGAGGTTTGTCAATAATAAACATGCAAAAGTTAGGACCACAAAACGAGACACCATGTTTCAGCTACTTTTACAAATCTGCGCAGGAAGAGAAGCAACTGGTACATGCTGTTTTTTCTTTGCTTCCAGAACAGCGTGGAAGCACCACAATGCTTGTTTCTGCACATTAAGTTGAAGGTACTCTCTGCGTTAGTGGGGATTATCGTTTCTTTGGTCACCAGTTGGCGCCACTGTTGACTAAGGTTCAGAGGTATAGCTGTCAAAGGCGTCTTTATAAGATCGGCGCCGAAGCAAAGTTTTATATCTTCAATCTCATTACGTTTATAATAACTATCATCTTATCGAGTAGCTATGCCGCAATGGTGTGCAATTCCGTGTTGTTCAGAAAAAAACCGCTTTTAAAGCGTTCACATTCATCGCCAAATCCATATTTGCGATAATTTCACAAAGGAGATCACTTTTCAACAAGTAAATGAAAGAAATTGTAATTTACGTCACGAAGCCCGCCAAAACCAGTGAAAAGTAAAGTTATGTGACGTAAAGTGGCCAATTCCTTTAAACACAATATAAATTTTCAGGTTAATCCGCCTACGGGAAGTGTGTCACACACACGCAAGATTTAAAGCTAACAAAACAATTGCACTTAAGTATGAGTTGCACCAAGTAACAATAACTTTAACCATAACCTACGATTTTGACATGTATTTCATTCATGGTTTTTCTGTCAAAGCAAAAATCGTCGGTTACGGTTACAGTTATCATTAAAGCAACAGGTGTAAGGCACAATAAGGCTCGTTCCACTAATTCCTGTAACTTTCCTAATATCTTAAATGAAACTAGAATCTACTATCTATAGTTAAGTATCTGATATCTATATTATCTAACGAAATTTTTTTTTTTACACTTACCTTTATTTCTTTTACGTCAAGGAAGGCAAACCAGCAAGTGACCGCAACACTAGAGAATACCTAATTCAAGCCAGTTATTTCACCGGCTGTCTTACTCTCCACGCCGGAACACAGTAGCGCATACACTGCTGCTTGGCGGCAGAATTATAGTGCCTAGAATTCCACAAAATAAACCGAAAATGTTGACACAATATTGACATTTACGGCATCAAAAACTTGTGAAACAGGCCCTTGGCGAATAAACAAAAAAACAAACCAGTAGCCAAGTAATACCTAACCCAACCCCGATTCCCGCTCACATCTCGGCAACCTGCGCGCCATGTGCCGATCAGTCCCACGCCGGCCGCCGCACGCGCACCATGCTGCGTCTCTTGCTCATCGTAGCGCTCGCGCCGCTCCTCCGCGCAGCCATAGTCGCCAATCCCCCCACTCTCGCCGAGCGCCTCGACCAGCTCTACGAAAAACTAGAAAAGTTCACACCTACCCAGCCACCTGAAAGCGGAATCTCGGAGCCATTCGTTAAACTATACAAGAAATTAGAAAGACTCGCCCCTCAAACGGAAAGGCCGGTGGAAAAGCTGCTCGAAAAACTAGATCTGCTGAACTCTTTGACTATTGATAAGGATTTTACTGATGACGAGGAAGAGTATTTGGATACTATGCAGGAATGGGGGATGTCGGATGAGCAGATGGATGCTGTTATTAAAGGAATGCAAAGGAGGCCAGAAGGCGAAGAAGGTGACTTGAATGATGAGGTTAGTGTCACAGCAAATTCATTAATTAAGTGTGATTACAGTAACTGACGTTTGAAGAGTAGGTAGACGGAGAAAAGAGAAAAGATGATTTTACAAACGAAATTGTTGCTCTTTCAACATTTTGTGGCAAAAATGTGACAATTGAAAAAAAGTAGCTTTTTTATTTACAATGTCAGTGAAAATATATTTTTTTACTTATAAAATTTTGTTGTATTTAACAAAAATTGCATTAAAACTGTACATTAAAAATTAAAAAATTAGCTAAATACTATGTATAAAATTAACCTAAACCTAGCCTAACTTAAACTACAAATAAAACACCCCTCCCAGGTCGCTGTCACTGCTTATTGTGCCCAGAAGGCTGGCAGCATTGCCGCGTTGAATCGCGAAGCTAATTCTTTGCCCAATTTTTTAATATTTTTTGTATTTCCAAATAAACAACTAGTTAAGTCAAAACGAGATTCGAGAAACTTCCGAAAAAGAGTGCGGAAAAGTAGCGCTAAATATTTAAGCTATAAGTACCTATCTATTTTTATTCAATTGAATTACGTTATTTACAAATCAGTTACTACGAGCTATTAAGTTTTAATCAACAAACAAACGAGCTTAATACATGTAGGTACTTACTACGTCATTACAAAAATACAAACTTAACAAAGAAAAATAAAAATGAAAAAACTAAAGGAATTGCTACTAATGTTAACTGTAATGTGTCTGTGTAGTAATAATAATAAGTTTAAGGGTTTTCTTACAAGACAAAAATAGTACATTACTGCAGAGGCCGTGAAGTAAGGGATTGCTGGACGAGTTTGGGGTAGGTGGCCGAGTCGAAGACGAGGCCAGATAGAACGAGTCCTGCAATCCCTGTTCCGGCCAAAGCTTGTATAGTGCTTTTCTCAAACAATGTGAGAAAATATTAAAATTAAAATAACTACTAGACAATCAAGTAAATCATAGTTTATTATAGGGAAAAATCTCTTTACTTTTTTCCGGTAGCATATTTTGCATAGCTAAATTTGCCTCCTCTTTTAAATGAGGCGGAGTACAGTTCATAAGTTCCCCGTCACTTTCATCACTAGAAGTCATTTTTATTTCTGTTAAATTATAATACCAATCACTACGAAATACGCATAAGCAGAAAAAAAGATTTTCGATTTGCCACCTTTTTTATTTTTTAAATGTAGTAATTTGATCCAGCTATTTGAGCACCATGTTTAACCGCACATAAATATAGTACCATAGATTTTTTTTTATGTCGCAATTATGCTTAGGTACAGATTGTGGTGGTGGTTGGCTGTATGTAATTTTTTCCTTTGCCAATTTAATTTTAGTATAGAAATTTAAAAAATTAGAGCAGCGGACAAAAATGGATTTTCATACTAACTTTTGTGGCCTAAGCCAAGAAGTAATGTAGGGAGCCATAAACGAGAAACTTCATGTCCTCATATCGGGACATTAACGCATACATTTCCGAGCATGTTTGAGAAAATTACATTATTGCGTACTACAGTAGAAGAAGCCGTTATTTGTTAAATATTCATTTCTATTACTAAATATGGGTCGCCTACATAATCAAAGGTAAATAGATAGGTACTGTCCGCATGAACATAATGCTTATAAGTTAGTATAATGACATAAATAGATCCTAGGCTGAAGGTCAATCTCAATCTAACCACAACTAAAACTTCTAGTAAACGAGTCACAAATTTCAAAGATAAAAATGTCTTAAGATCTTTTGTCGCGGAAAAATATTAGTGTTAACTGTCAAAAACGATTAAAAATAACGTTTCGCACGGCACATTTTATTGGGCAAATCTTATTCTTACGATCTTTTGTCGCGGGAAAATATTAGTGTTAACTGTCAAAAACTATTAAAAATAACGTCTCGCATCGCACATTGGGCATTATTTGCCGAGACAATTAAGCGTAGACCCGCCATCTTGAATAGTTGTTAAACTTCAGCAATACTGACTTGTGGAAAGAAAGCTGCCAGCCCTTTATACATTCGTTCTAAATACATGTAAACAAGTACTTAATTATCATAACCTGACTCAAACGGTACAATTTTATTGTACTAGACAGCTCTAGTTGTGACACTTCCTGAAAGCCATGATGCAATACTTTGTTCCTAGCGCCTTAATTGAATGTCACGTACAATTATGCCAATGCACCATTAAAGCTGATAAACTGACACTTCAATTATAGTGTTGAAAATGATGTCATATGTATTTAAAAACGTGTCATTTTGTAACGAGTCTTCCATTTGGAAAACGCTGATGAGTCCAACATTTTGAAGACTAAGCTCTCTGATGGAAAGTTACCTAGTGGTACTGACTACGAAGGTTGAGGCCCCGGTCCATTCCCCGGTCGGGGCAAATATTGTACATACATTGTTGCCCGCGACTTCGCGCCAGTTCCAGCTTCTATTTGAAAAAAAAACAATTTGATTGAGTTTTTCCGAAGTTATGCGCGTTTTTATTCATGTACAGCGTGGATTTGGAATAGGTACGGGCGAAACCTTAGACATATTTTTCATCAAATTTTCTCTAACTAACTCGACGTAATTTATTTGTACAGATGCTGTCCAGCAATGAAACGCTTTATTTTGGTTGTCACATCCTAAATCACATGTAAAAATTATTATCTTAACTGCATTGTTCAAAGTACATTGCGTGCTAAATAATTTGGTTTTATTTCGTCTTATTTTTTAATAAGAAGCACCTTAATTAACTCTTTCAGACCTTAACGCTGTTTTAAGATTCGCTCATACTTCAAGTCCACGCTGTAGATGAATGTAGTATGAAAAATAAGGTTATAGACTACAAGCACATGGACAAAAAAAACATGTGAAATGAACTAGCGTGAAACACGCTTAGAAGGCTGTTACTATATCACAAAATAACTGAGCGCTATGCGCTATTTAAAAAAAATGCACTAACTTCCGGCACCACCACTTTAAAGCGGCACTAGGTCTTTCGACATTTATTTTTAATCATCTATAAGCTATAAAAACGCCGTAAATTAATAATTAGTCGTAATTCCACACTTGTACCTGAGAAATTCCATAAATGTACCGCTCAGAAAAGACGGCATAGCGCTCAGAGTTATTTTATGATATAGTAACAGCCTTCTAAGCGTGTTTCACGCTGGTTCATTTCACATGTTTTTTTGTCCATGGGCTTGTAGTCTATTACCGACGAGTACTATGTACAAGCTTGGACGTATAATTATTTATGTAACGTGTAATTTTTCTTCCATGCTGGTCTGTTGCTTCTCTTCCCGCGCAGATGGTAAAAGCCCATCGAGGGAATGGGCGAAAGTCTTAGTAATCATGTTATAGGCGATGCCCTACCCCCTACTCCTATTCTCATACAAGAAAAAATGCGTCCCAGATTTTACTGTGGATTTTTTTTCCTGTTCGTCACGTTCCATTATATACCTACCACGTTCATATCCTATATGAAAAAAGTGACGAAGTGGAATGTAAATTATGCGATACATTTTTTCTTGTATAAGGATTGATTCTGAGTGTGAAAAACCCAAAATAGTTAAACCGGAAAAAATGATCACATGGACTTTTTTTGGAAAACGCTCGTTTACGAAACTCATATTCTTAGCTTCAGTCTGCGTACCGTCTCATGACATGTGTGCCTATGACTCAATCATTTGGAATCCTGTAGCACAGTATTACAAGCCTTAAAGCGTGGCTATAAACTCAGTCCTTCTACGAATGCCTTGACAAAGTTGTGGATGCTCTCTGACAGGTCGGGTGTTAAAAATGTTGATGCTTCTTTAGATAATCTATTATGAATAAAGAAAAACCAATTGAACTATAGCTAACTAAAAACAAATTAAAAACTAAACTAAAAACTAATCTTAAGATAAAACAATTAAAAAAGGAGAGTGGCATAGTACCGCAGACGCTGACAGCATTCCCCCTTTGGACAGCGATACTAAAACGCTGTCCAAGGAAGCTGGCGTCTATTAGCCTCTTCGAAATATCTTTGAAGAGGCTGATAGCGCTTGGATCCCAAGGCCCAAGTGTCTCAACACCGAAAGGGACAAAGTTATATTCGGTGCTGAGACCCCTATATTTATTTATCTCGCCTAATTCGGCCGCTTCTGCAGCCGCGCCTGCTCTACTCGTAGTTCCGCGAGGCTAGCGTGTCTACGCACGTTGCATCCCACACCAGCACACGTCCCACACTCCACGGAATCATTGCCACACCGTCCGGTCTCTTGCCGTCGTCCCTAGCGATGCCCGTTGGTTCCAACAAGGTTGGAACATTGGTAGAGGCAAGTGACCGGCGGATGATGTACCTCGAGAAGCGACCAGCGCTCTTTAGGCAAGACAATCCGTGGTGTTCTAGTCACTATTTTGATTCCCTCTATCTTATATGCCCACTATCATGCTAAACGTGGTCAGTGGTCATTAGGTCTCGTTACCTTAGGCTCTGTCTAGGATTTATGTATGCATATATTCCCCGAAATTCCAACATAGCACGGATGACTTTCTGGAATCTACCAGGCCACGGTTACCTACAATCGCGATGCAATCTATAAATACGCTTGCGATCGTTCCGAGAAGTCCAGTCGGGGTCATAAACGTATTTTGCTGTTGTCGATCAGTATGCTGAGTGTAAGTTTTCGGTCACAAAATACGTTTCGTTTGTGTTAAAATGTCAAATACTGTGAGAACAGTTTGTTGCCGTTTCGATCCGTATAGCGCTGCCAATTATTCCATAACTAGCTTATGCCCGCGACTTCGTCCGCGTAGATAAATCCCGTTTTTTTCCTTATCCCGTGGGAATTTCCAAAAATCCTGAAATTAGTTTCTTAGTTTTGTAATCACCTACTTTTGTATCAAATTTGAAGAGTCTAGTTATTATAGTTACTGAGATAGCGTCACTCGGAATCGAATATATAATTCCCGTTTTTTCCTTATCCCGTGGGAATTTCCAAAAATCCTTCCTTAGTGGATGCCTACATTGTATAAGGTATCTATGTGCAAAATTTCAAGTCTCTAAGTCCAGTGGTTTGGGCTGTGCTATCCCGCGGGAACTATGCAATTTTCCGGGATAAGAACTATCCTATGTCCTTTCCCGGGACTCAAACTATCTGTATACCAAATTTCAACTAAATCGGCCCAGCGGTTTAAGTGTGAAAAGGTAACAGACAGACAGACAGACAGAGTTACTTTCGCATTTATAATATAAGTAAGGATAAGGATAGTAAGGATGATAGAGACGTTTACGTAAACGCGTTCGAGACATTTTTATATGCGAAAACTTACACTAGAGAGTCAGAATATAAGCCCCACGGCCTAGCATAGGTAAGCTTTGCAAGGAAAAGTTCAACGCAGCTCCATTTTTATTAGGGTTCCGTACACAAAGGGTAAAAACTGGACCCTATTACTAGATTTCGCTGTCCGTCCGTCTGTCTGTCTGTCTGTCTGTCCGTCTGTCACCAGGTCGTATGTCATGAACCGTGATGGCTAGACAGTTGAAATTTTCATAGATGATGTATTTCTGTGTTGTCTATAACAACAAATACTAAAAACAGAATATATGAGTTACAGCCTGGTGACAGATAGCCAGACGGATTGTGGAGTTTTATTAATAGGGTTCTGTTTTCATCGTTTATTCCTAAAAATAGAGGAAGAGAGCGAGGAGAGCCAGTTTGACGACCGGATAGCCTAGTGGTTAGTGACCCTGACTATGAAGCTAGGGGTTCGAACCCCTGTAGGGGCAGACAGTTGTATGATGAATACGAATGTTTGTGCCCGAGTCATGGATGTTGTATGTATTTAATTATGTATTTATCTACATTATATAAGTATGTTTATCCGTTGCCTGGTACCCATAGTACAAGCTTTGCTTAGTTTGGGGCTAGGTCAATTGGTGTAATTTGTCCCAAGATATTTATTTATTTATTATTATTTTATTTATAATGTACATACACAAATCACGTCTTTATCCCGTACGGGATAGACTCTAAGATAACAAGAGCTACAGACGACGTTCTGCAAGATTGTAGGCGTATGATGGAATATGGAATCAAAATAGTGATGGGTTGCTATCCGCATCCCCTATAACATGATTCTTTTGTCCATTTCCTCGATGGGCTTTTACTATCTGCGCGGGAAGAGAAGCAACTGGTACATTTTATGTTTTTTCTTTACTCCCAGACCAGCATGGAAGACGGCAGGATGGTGTCGGGGAATGTAATAACCTTTTTCTTTATGGTGTGGAAACGCCATACGCATTTACGTATCCCCTTGGTACGGAGATCTCTCCCACGATGGCAGCCATACCCGCTGAATCCGCGTGGATTCCCTGTTCGGTCTCCCAGACTAGCATGGAAGTGAAAACTTAAACACTTGAAACTATTAATAGTGGAGGAGAGCGTGCTAGCCCTAAACATATAAAACATGATGAAATCCCGCCTGTTCAAGCCAATGCCGCGTTATTTAAAGGTTTGAGGGCTCTAATTAAAATATTTTGGTCTCGATTGTGAGAATATCTGCGCAAAAATGACAACAATAACAAAAAACTGAAGATATTAGTAAAATATCAGGGTGTCTCGCTTCGGCGTATAATTTTACAACTGATTTGAGATCCTGGATTCCCCTTTCCAACTAAACGCCCACAATCATGCTAATAACCTTTTGATCTTGTTACCTTAGGCTTTGTCTCCGTAATTCCCAAACGTTCATTGCACAGGTGCCGCGAAGAGGGAACCCCATCCCGTGGTGGTCGTGGGGCGTCGCGGTGACACCGAGTGCTCCCGTAACGCCTCACATACGACTGAGTAGGGTATCCGTGTGGTTTTTAGTGGGTAAGCCTGCCGTCGCGGGAGAGCCCCACATACCCCCGGTAACCCCGTACCAGGCTGATGCATAAGGCGCATTTTACACACCATATAAAAGGCTCTGTCTCCGTAAGGGATAGACGTGTTTTTTTTTTAATATGAATAGGAAGGCAAACGAGCAAGTGGGTCACCTGATGGTAAGTGATCACCACTGCCCATAGACACCCGCAACCCCGGAGGGATTGCAGATGCGTTGCCAACCTAGAGGACTAAGATGCAATGCCTCTTGTGCCCGTAATTTCCCCGGCTGTCTTACTCTCCACACCGGAACACAGCAGTGCAAGCACTGCTACTTAGCGGCAGGATTAGTGAGTAAGATGGTGATAGCGATCCGGACGGACCTTGCACAAGGCCCTACCACCCGCTGTTTTTTAATGTGAAGAAACTTGAAGTGTTTAAGCCGACCACTGTAAATGCCATCGGCGGCAGATAATAAATAGTTAAATTATCAATAAATCTTGTTGCTAAACGCCATTAAAACTTAATTTCGAATCAACATGCAAGTAGGTTATGTAACACGGTTAAAGATTACAGCGGATTACCTACTATTCGAGATGTGCAATAGAAAACTATGTCTCATAACGTCCAAGCTGGTCTGGGAGCAAAGAAAAATATTGAATGTATACCAGCACGTCTAGCACGAGCAGTGGCGGATTTACCATAAGGCTAAGAAGGCTCGAGCCTAGGGCGGCAGATTTTGGGGGCGGCAAATTTGGGATTTTGGGGGCGGCAATTTAAGAAGTCTGCAACAGATTTTGCAAGGGCGGCAAAAATTCAGCCTATACCTTGAAAATTTGTAAATCCGCCACTGAGCACGAGAGCGCAAAAGAGTCGCGTCGCGCGCGAGATAGATTGCCCGTCTTTTTCTTACTGTACCAACAAGAAAGAGACGGGTAGTCCAACTCGCACGCGACGCGACTTTCGTGCGCTCTCGTGCTAGCGGGGCAGGTGCTTCTCTTCCCGGCGCAGGGGCCCAATTTTTGAAAGCACATGTGTGAAAATAACACTCGTAAGTGGTGAAAAATTGTGCTGAATTTGAAATACGAGTAGCTTAGCTAATCACAGCTCTCGTTTACACGGAAAAAAAAACTTAGCTGTGGTAACTAGGAATTAGTTGGCGCAGCTAAATTCCTTCGAAACTATAGGGACATCGAAGTATTTAGCTATCGTTGCAAAGAGTTTTTCGCTACCGAAACTTGGCTGTGATAGCAAATATTCTTAGTTGTGATCACTTTGAAGTTTGGGAAACTTAGCAGTGACTGCTAATCATATTAGCTAAAATTAGTTGTGACTGCTAAGTATATTAGCTATATTTAGCAGTGACAGCTAATTTAATTAGCAATATTTAGCGGTAGCTGCAAACAAATTTGCCGTAGCTGCTAATTACTTTAGATGTGACAATCAAAATAATTCGTTGCATCGCCGAAAGTGTTGGCTGTAGCAACTAAGTTAGTTTGATACTCTATCGCATTTCTTTAGCGGTATTCGACAACGAGTTTAGCTGCAGCTGCTAAAAGGGTTTGTTACTATAAGAAAGACTTAGTTGTGAGATGTAATCAAGTTAGTTGTAGCTGCTAATTAAGTTTGTTACAGTTACTAAGAGTCTTAGTTGTGGGATGTAATCAGTTTGGCTGTAAGTACTAATTGGGTTTGTTACTGTAACCAAGAGTCATAGTTGTGGGATGTAATCAATTTAGCTGTAGCCTCTAATTGTTTTTGTTACTTTAACTAAGAGTCTTAGTTGTGGGATGTAATCTGTTTAGCTATAAGTGCTAATTGGGTTTGTTACTGTAACTAAGAGTCTTAGTTGTGAGATGTAATCAGGTTAGCTGGAGCTGCTAATTAAGTTTGTTACAGTTACCAAGAGTCTTAGTTGTGGGATGTAATCAATTTGTTGCCCGAGGAAGCGACCGCCACTGCGATACGGCAACCCGTGCACACACCTGCAAAGTCTGATAGACCGGGCCCGTTAACGTCCTAACGAATTAGAAGCAGTAACGTGCACACTAGGCTACTCAGACTCGCTTCCTGTGTCTGTTACAAGATAATCATTCAAAATCATCTCGGGTATATATGGACGCTCGGTCAACCAAACGATAGCGCGATGTAACTTGCGCGCAGCGCCATCTGTTGGCGTATTTCGTAAGCTCAGTTGCTGTTGGCCTTAATACTTATCGTTTCTGTGTCGGCCACACGATACCGCGTTCTATTGCGCGCGGCGCCCTCTAGCGGGTTATCTTATAAATAATGACGTCATGCTACACATGTAATTTGTACGAAACTTTCATTCAATTAGTTATGGCAGTTACATTTGTAACATAAAGGTAACTTCTTGTGCAAAATATCTTTCAAATTTGAAAGCATTTTAGTCCATTGTGTTGTGGCAATAAAACGTTTTTTAGTACTCCTGGCTTTGTTAAATTTAGGAGAAGGTTTTGGTATTTTAACATACTTCATGAAAATGATGTTCTCAGTTCCATTTTTCAGTTTAGAAAATATACATTCTAAGATGTAATTTAATTCAATGATGATATTGAATGTTTCAATAAGTTCAGTTTGCAAGGTACCTGCAGTGTCTATAGTGTTATTTCACAGCAACATTGAAACTGTGACGTTTATGATACCTCAAATTTTATATGTTGCAAAAAGAATATTGCTGCAATAATAACACCATAAGTTTCAGATAACTTTGACTGCAAATTGCCTGTAATGTTTTTTATGAAAGTTTCAACAACGTATAAAATGTGTCGTTGAAGCAACATTAAAATACTTATATTTCAAAATGTAAATTGCTGCAATAATCATATTGAAAGTTACAATAAGTTCTGTTTACGAGGTAACTGCAATGTCTATAATGTTATTTCATAGCAACATTGAAACTGTGTCGTTTTTGGTACTTTTAATTTTATAGGTTGCAAAAAGTATATTGCTGCAATAATATTGTGAAACAATGTTCGAAGAAAACACTGTTCGGTATCATTTTCGGTTTCTGGAACGAATTTTCTTTTCATACTTGCCATTAATGTTCAAATGTCCACGCGACGCACGCCCACCACACGGAGAATATTGCAAAAGAATGTCCCTATCAACTAATATAATATTGCTGTTCATTGCAAAGTAAATTTGTTGGTGCGACTAAGATTCTTAGCAACATTAGCAAAAAATTATTTAGCAGATGCAGCAAAGAATATTAGCTACAGTTTGTGAAAAAGTTAGTCAAAGCTGCAAAAAGTTCTTGGCTGCCACACTTAAGTCTGATTTGCTACGACTGCTAATATAATATTGCTGTTCATTGCAAAGTAAATTTGTTGGTGCGACTAAGATTCTTAGCAACATTAGCAAAAAAATATTTATCAGTTGCAGCAAATAATATTAGCTACAGTTTGTGAATAAGTTAGTCAAAGCTGCAAAAAGTTCTTGACTGCCACACTTAAGTCTGATTTGCTACGACTGCTAATATAATATTGCTGTTCATTGCAAAGTAAATTTGTTGGTGCGACTAAGATTCTTAGCAACATTAGCAAAAAATATTTAGCAGTTGCAGCAAATAATATTAGCTACAGTTTGTGAATAAGTTAGTCAAAGCTGCAAAAAGTTCTTGGCTGCCACACATAAGTCTGATTTGCTACGACTGCTAATATAATATTGCTGTTCATTGCAAAGTATATTTGTTGGTGCGACTAAGATTCTTAGCAACATTAGCGAAGGATATATTAGTAGATAGATGAATCAGAAAAAAATTAGCAGCCGTTGCAAAAATGTTATTAGTGATTGCAAAATGTATTTATCAAACGTATCAAAGATATTATCTGCTGTCTAACACATGTAAAATTAGTAATAGTAACGAAATTTTTATCCACTATAACTAAGAATTATTAACGGTTACAACTAACAGCAATTACTAAATTATTTTGTTGATAAATTAGCTATAGTTGCTAATCAATTAGAACTGTTAGCAAATTATTTGAAATTCGTTTAGCTAAATATCGTTATCAGTGGTAGCTAACTGGTTTTAGTTGCTATAGACATGTCCTTGTTACAGTTGGAAACAAATTGTATGCCACAGCAAAGAAAATTTCAGCAAAGGGAGCTTAGCTATCACGGCTAATTCATTTCTCTCCGTGTATCTTGTGAACTAGTCAAAACTTTTATTAGAGCTGTAGTTATGGAGATATAAGCCGATTTATACCACTTTCGAGTGGTGCTTTCAAAAATCGCCCCCCAGATCGTTTACCATCGAGGGAATGGGCGATAATCTTTGTAATCATGCTATAGTTATTGCGGCTAGCAACCCATCACTAATTTTGACTCCCTTTCCACCTATACGGCCAAAATCTTGACACCTCGTCTACCCCGCAAGGGATATAAATACGTGATTTATATGGACCAGGGTTCGATTTTTCTCTGACAGATAACCTGTGAACCCATAATGTGTTATCTTCCTTTCTAGGAATACCTAAGTAAATACTTGCTGCAAGTCTATTTGTTCCGACGCAATTTTTTATCATACTATTGTTATGTTTTGTTCAATTACTACGGTAGACGTGTTAATTAAGGAGATAATTAATTAATTAAGTATCTTTTCTCTTCACTTTTATTTAACGCGCAATTCGCGCAGTTCGTTGTTTTAATCTACAAACTTACTAATATTATAAACGTGATGTGTTTGTTACCCCTTCACGCTAAAACTGCTGAACGTACATACATAAATCACGTCTTTATCCCTTACGGGGTAGTTTAACATAATTGTGGGCGTACGTGGAGAGGGCAATCAAAATAGTGATGGGTTGCTAGCCGCATCGCCTATACCAATATTCCTATGCCCATTCTCGATGGGCTTTTACCATCTGCGCGGAAAAAACAACTGGTACATTCTATGTTTTTTCTTTACTCCCAGACCAAAATGAAAGGAAGTAGTATAAAACTAAACTACTATCATAATAAACTTATTTAATGTACTTACATTTGTTTGTAGACCAAGATGAATAATTACATCCGTCTAATTTTGATCAGAAATCGTGAAGCATATTCTGCGCATCGGGAGACAAATGTAACTTGACATGTACTAGGTCAGGTGTCTTCATGTAAATTATGCGTTGACATTCACAGCAAGACCCCTGATTCTGTATAGTGCTTATGAAAGGAAGGGTTAAGTTGTAAGTAAGTAAGTAAGTAAATGCTTGATTGTACAAATATAAAGAAACAGATACAATTCACAAATAAAACTATTAAATTAAAAACGAATTAAAAACTAAACTAAAACTAATCTTAAAATAAAATAATTAAAAAAAGGAGGGGCCCCCGTGGCATAGTTCCACAGACGCTGGCAGCATTCCCCCCTTGGACAGCGATACTAATACGCTGTCCAAGGAAGCTGCCAGCTCTGCGGTCACCCGTAGCGTCTATTAGCCTCTTCGAAATATCTTTGAAGAGGCTAATAGCGCTAGGACCCCACGGACCAAGGGTCTCAACACCGAAAGGGACAAAGTTCTATTCGGTGCTGAGACCCCTATATTTATTTATCTTGTCTAAAAAATAAAAAAACATTAATATATGCACAAAGGCGAACTTATCCCTATAAGGGATCTCTACCAGTTGTGATTGTCTCCCGAGCTCGGGTACTTTAAAACCACAGCAGGTGCAACGGATATGAACAATTACTGTCTAAAACAGGTATCTGTTCCAGTTTTGTACACTACTTATAAGGGTACTGGATAGGGAGGGGGGGGGGGGGGTTATTATAGCATGTCACGGAATGACGAGGATCCGGGTTCGATTCCTGGCCATAGCTTTACTTTTCGGATTTTTCTATGTGTTCAAATTTCTAACGGCAAAACCGTAAAAGTTAACATAAAAATTTTTCAATGCTGGTCTAGGAGTACAGAAAAAATATAGAATTTACCAGTTGCTTCTCTTCCCGCACAGATGGTAAAAGTCCATCGAGGGAATGGGCGAAAGTCTTAGAAATCATGTAATAGGCAATGCGGCTAGCAACCCATCACTATTTTGGTAACCCTTTCCACCTATACGCCCTTAATCATGCTAAGCGTGGTCTTAAGGTTTTGTTACCTTAGGCTCTGTCCACCCCGTAAGGGATATAGACGTGATTTGTGTACCTATGTGTATGTGTAAACATAAAATAATCAAGAAGTAAAAATTCTTGATTCATTTGATGCTACCTATCAGTTCTTTAGTCTAATTCTACGCAGACGAAGTCGGGGGTAGAACCTAGTATCTACATACATATATCTTGTCTTTATACCTAACGGGGTAGACAGTGTTTACGTAGGTACTTAATCTCTGCATTATAGTCAACATAAATTCTTGACATTTGACATTATAATCGAAACTTAGGTACTAGGTATAATCATTAATCAATTGAGGCACGCCGCAACGGAGATGGCGAGACGACATCCCAGGTTACCATGACGTCTTAAAGCGATTCAATTCCGATTCAAATTAGGATCGCTCGCTTGTCAGTACGCTTATTACCTAACTCGCTCGCAATCGCCATCGTGTTCATTTTGACAGTTCGTGTATGGGCTTACAATCGGCATCGGAATCAGCCAGCTGTCACATTCATACAAGAACTGTCAAAATGGACGCGATGGCGATTGCGAGCGAGTTAGGTAATAAGCCTGCAGATCCGTACTAAAAATGATAGCTAAAACCTGAACTAAGTTGGAATTGGATCCGCATTAAGACGTCATAGTAAGGAAGGCCCCTTGATCGCGGACTTAGTGTTGCCTCTGATTGTCTACTATCGATAGACTATCGATAGTTCAAGCAAAGAGAATAGTATCGATACAATTGCTTTTCAATACATACATACATAAATCTTTATCCCTTACGGGGTAGACAGATCCTATAAGGTGAGAAGACTAAAAGGCCACGTTTAGCACGATTGTGGGCGTATAGGAGAAAAGGGGAATCAAAATAGTGATGGATTGCTAGCCGCATCGCCTATAACGTGAGTCTTAAGATTTTCGCCCGTTCCCCAGATGGGCTTACCATTTGCGCGAGAAGAGAAGCAAGCTGGTATATTCTATGTCTATGGTGCAATCTATAAGTCTTGTTACCTTACTGTCTACCCCGTGAGCTATAAATACGTTTTTACGTATGTATGTATAAAATAATAATAAGTATCAAAATAATAACTATGAAAGTGTGTAACGGGTTTTATAAAGCTCGCACCGGACGGACGCGGGCCTCGGCGCATTACAATTATGTCGTTATTGTGCACGCATCACATTATAGCTTGCGAATAGGGTTGCCACAATTCAAAATCCATTTTTATAATTATTTGGCGATGAATGTGAACGCTTTGAAAGCGGTATTTTTTTCCAAACAAAACGGAACTGCACAACATTGCGGCATAGCTACTTGATATGATGATAGTTATTTATAAATAATAAACTTAATGAGATTCGAGTTTTAAAACTTTGTTTCGGCGCCGATCTTATAAAGCCGCCTTTGACAGCTACACCTGGACCTTAGTCTACAGTGGCGCCAAACTGGTGAGCAAAGAAACGATTGTCCTCATTCCGATAAAATTTTACGTTCCGATAAAAATTTTGACAGTTCTAGTATGGATCTGTCAGCGAGCGATCAAAAGTCAAAAGTCAAAAGTCAAAGTCAAAGTTATTTATTGCCAGAACATAGTGTGAATAACAAAGATCTTATGAGTAGTGGAATAGGATGTGCTTATGTTCTACCTACACTAGGCATGCAATATTTTAGTTAATGCACTTCTTGTCACAATTAATTGATTTCAATTTATATTCAAACAATCAATAATTAATAATAATAACACTATAACAATAATAATAATTATAATCATCATCATCAATTTCTTGGGGTAATTGCAACTTACATTAATAATTTTCCTAACATTCTGTTTTCATTGATTAACTTTTTAACTTTTTTTTTTAAATCGAACTTTGGATCGGAATTGAATCGCATTAAGATGTCAAGATAAAGTCCAGTCATCATCATCATCATCATCATCATCATCAGCCTATATTAGTCCACTGCTGGACATAGGCCTCTCCTAATGAGCGCCATAGCGCCCTGTCTTCAGCTTGACGCATCCAGCATCTGCCTGCAGCCTTTCGCAGATCATCATCCCACCCGGAGGGCGTCCCAGTGTACTGTTTAATATCAAAGCTTATTTGCACGTTATAAACGCTTTTGTCGGTAGGAATTTCAATTTCTAAATGTCTGTGAAAATCAGAACACATAGAAAAATCCGAAAAGTAAAGCTATGGCCGGGAATCGAACCCGGATCCTCGTCATTCCGTGACGCGTGCTATACCACTACACCACCCATAGCAGGTGGGTAGTCTCCGAATTTTTCTGTCTGTGTTTTTGTATCTGTTGTGTTGTGTTTTTGTATCTGTTTCTGTCTGTGTCTGTCGGATTTTTCTATGTGTTCTGATTTTCACAGACATTTAGAAATTAAATTTCTAACGGTAAAACCGTAAAAGTAAAACATAAAAATCAAGAAATAAAAATTTCTTGATTCATTTGATAGGAATTTCAAGTTCAGTTACCTCTCTGGAATTTAATTATACATTGAACATTTACTTGAACGGATTCAAATTGCTTTTACTACGCTTGTCCAAGGCTAACAATTCCACTAGCCAATAGCAGTGCTCTGTCTCTCTATGCAATATAATGAAGTAGGTACTTCCCCACCGCTATCGTCACCTATACGTATAAGTAAATCCCCCAAACTAATCAAATAGAGAACAGGTATTTAAAGAAAATTTCTTAACGACACTGAAGATTAGAACACATAGAAAAAAGTAAAGCTATGGCCGGGAATCGAACCCGGATCCTCGTCATTCCGTGACGCGTGCTATACCCCTACACCACCCGTAGCAGGTGGGTAAGCCTTCGATTTTTTTTATCTGTTACTGTCACGTGACTTTCTTACTATGCGATTTATTGTCGCCCAGCGCCCAAGCCATAGCCTTACTTTTCGGATGTTTCTGTGTTCTAATTTTCAGTATCGTTTGTAAATTTAATTTCTAACGTAATTTCTAACCGTAAAAGTAAACATAAAAAAATCAAGAAGTAAAAATTCTTGATTCATTTGACAGTATTCAAAGCACAAAAGAGGTGCATTTAGAGCAGTTTGCGGCCTGAAGCAGACAGACAGTCGTGCTACATTTTAATAAGCTGAACATCTTGACAATACTGCCTCTTCATTCTTGAAGTGGCTTTGTTTGTGCAATCCAATCCTAAATTATTTAAAAAAGTGTCTAAAGTATCCGATAGGAGTATGGCCATCGCTCCCATGATGATGTCTGTTCTGTAACCGCACGCACCGCGTTGATGCGAAAAAAAAGCGTATTCTGCGTCGTACATTAACAACAAATTACCTGTTGCTTTTAGATTGTTAACATTACATGAATTTAAAAATAGACTTTGTAAATTATTAATTACCAAATGCTATTATTCAATTTCAGAATTTTTGACAGATAATTGAATGATTAAATAATTATATTAATTGATTAATGTAAATAATTTCATTAGGGTCGTACCTTTATGGACCTTGACATTTAATTTTCTGGAATTAAACATTATCTTAATTTTAAATATGTTAAATATACATACATACACGAATCACGTCTATATCCCTTACGGGGTAGATAGAGCCCATGTTAAAATTAATAAACTCAATGAGATTTAAGATTCAAAACTTTGTTTCGGCGCCGATCTTATAAAGTCGCCTTTGACAGCTATACCTGGACCTTAGTCAACAGTGGCGCCAACTGGTGAGCAAAGAAACAATAGTCCCCATTCTGCGTCGACGAAGTCTTATAATTTATTGCTACTTTTGCATATTAAGTCTTATCTTCTTTGGTTTATGCTTCTGGCGCATATGACATAGGTAGCTACCTAGCTATGATTGTAGAGAACACGTTTACATGTAGATAGGTACAGAAATTCCTGTGAGCCAGGCACGAAAATGTACACTCAGTGAGTAAGAATGTAGCTCGTGAGGCTGGTAGATACTATCTCTAGATCTACTTAGGTTTAATAAGGCATGAGTCAATTTTGACATACGTACATATGGGATAGACAGAGCCTTTTTTTATTAACGGGGAGGAAATCTTTAAGGATGCTCTAGGCACGGCGATGCCTAGGGTTATGTGGGACTCCCCCCCGAAGGGGTATACCCGAACTAAAAACTCTCCGGCGTTGCCTCAATCAGACAGAGCCTAAGGTAACAAGACCTAAAGACCATGTTTAGTATGATTGTAGGTGTATAGGTGGAAAGGGGAATCAAAATAGTGATGGGTTGCTAGCCCCATCGCCTATAACATGATTCCTATGTCGCCTATTCCCTCGATGGGCTTTTACCATTTGCGCGGGAAGAGATGCAACTGGTACATTCTATGTTTTTTCTTTGCTCCCAGACCAGCATAGAAGTACTCAGTAACTATAGCAAAAAACCAACGTAATCCCAAAATAGAACGGTTATTCCCACTCGCATCTGTTTCTTTTCCTCTCTGGTGTAATCTAAACCCATTAGTGCATTAATTGATTGCCATTCAGGAATTTTATCTTTAGCTCTGACTTTTAGGCCGTGTCTCACCATTCTCTGTTAAGGGGTCGTCCATTACCATTAATCATGTGATGTTTTTTTAGCACTTTCAACCCCCCCCCCCCCCCCCCTTGGTGGTACGTGGTGAGGTTTAAAACTACCCCCCCCCCCCTTCCCCATCCAAAATCACGTGTATTTTTAATACCTACAAAGAGTTTTGAAATTTAAAATAAAATTAAGGAACATGATAAAAACCTGGCAACAGCGAGTCAAGGTCACACTACACGCCACTTTTCGGTTTAAAAATCGCGCGATTGACGAATAAATAAATACACGTGACATCTTACTACACCCCAGCCCCTCTTGTGATATTTCGTGATTTTTGCCGAACCCCTCCCCCCTTTCGCAGTCTCACGTGATTAATGGACGACCCCTAAGTTCCGGTTATCTTAAGGTCAGTTATCTATGATGCCGTCTCTATTTATTACTACGAAACAGATGGAGACGCCATCATGAGTAACTGACACTTAAGATAGCTGGAAGTTAATAGAGAGTGATGGAACAGGCCCTTAGGGTGCTATAAAAGGATAGAATTACTTCCGTGTCTGTCGAGAAACATAACGACAGACAGAGACGGATACATTACCGTCTTTCTGTTTAGTTATTACTTGCAAGTAAATCAACCTATGGGGTACTTTACTACAGTAAGAACTAGGGTTGCCAACATTTTTTCAACGAAATACAGTATTTTTCAAAATAAGCTACAAAAAATATAAGTACACTTCTAAAAAATATAGTATATGGTTTCCATATATATTTGTTACTTATTTATTTTTATAAAAACTATATTTGTTTTTCAGATTTCGTTCGGTGTTGAAAATATAGTATTTTTGCGTACTATATATTTCTTGAACAGTATATAGTATGCAGACCGAAAATATACGACAATACTATATATAAAATCATAGGAATCATGTTATAGGCGATGAGGCTAGCAACCCATCACTATTTTGATTTAATTTTCCATCTATACCGCCCTCAATCTTGCTAAACGTGGCCTTTAGGTCTTGTTACCTCAGGCTCTGTCTACCCCGGAAGGGATAAAGACGTGATTTGTGTATGTATGTATGTGTGTATGTGTATATATGTACAACGTGGAATTGCTACGACGAGCGCGCGAGAGCCGTGTCGCGCGCGATTAAGACAACCTGTCTTTTTCTCACTGTGTTTTAGAAAGAGACGGGTAGTCTATCTCGCTCGCTCTCGCGGTAGCCGTGCTGAGGCCTTACCATGACGTTTTAATGCGATTCAATTCCGATTTGTTCCTTGTAAAGTAAAGTAAAGTAAAGTAAAATTTATTTTCCAAAATAGACACGAAATACATACAATGTTAGGAAGTTCAATGACTCCACACTAGGCACAGCCTGTATCGTGGCAGCCAAGAAATATCAAAAAAGACACGGTTACCATTAATTATGAAGCGGTCAGATTGACAAAAAAGGAGGTAAAAATAGAAAAAATAAAATCAAAACAATAATTTGCTGATGGGAACCCAAATACCAACTAGAAATTAAAAGATAGTAAAAATAAATAGATAGATAGATAGCTGCAAATGTGTGTGTGTGTGTGTGTGTGTGTGTGTGTGTGTGTGTGTGTATGTGTGAAAGTGTGTTAACTCACAACACTTAATACTTGCTCAGAGTCGTCATAGCTCCAGGTCAGCAATAGACTCAGTAAACGTTTTCTTGCCTCAGGGAGTCTGCAATGTCTTATGTCGCACTCTTTAACAATTCCATTGTAAATATGGGGGAATAAGAAATGTTTAAAGCGTTTGGCAAATTTAGTTTTGACGACAGGTTTGGGGACCTTAAAAATTCTCTTTTTTAACATATCACAGTAAGTTGCAAGACTGATTGTTTGTTTATGCATAAACACTGTGACACGCAAAATGTACAGCCTCCGAACGCTCAAAACCTGAGCCTCCCTAAAAAGGTCTTCTGTAGGGAATCGCCGAGGCCTACGCAAAGAAACCTTCAGAACCGCTCTCTGAGCTCTTTCCAGGGCCAACAAGGATGTCTTAGCGATACCACCCCAAGCAAGAATGCAATAGCTCAGAACTGATTCACCTAACGCCTGATACACCATCCTAAGTAACGGGCCATCAGTTGCCTCCCTAAAATTGTGGAATGAATGAATGAATCTGACTCCAATTTGCAAATGACAAACGTATATTATTTACAATACAATACAATACAATAACTCTTTATTGAACACCACATATAACAACCAAAACAGAAAAAGGTATACAGAATATTACAAGGTAACAATAGGCAGCCATATCGCTACAGAGCGATCTCTACCAGATCTGAGCAGGTGGTGCAATTTAGAAT
This sequence comes from Pandemis corylana, assembly GCA_949127965.1. Lineage (NCBI taxonomy): Eukaryota > Metazoa > Arthropoda > Insecta > Lepidoptera > Tortricidae > Pandemis > Pandemis corylana. The sequence goes on along the minus strand of OX421858.1, from coordinate 14,535,737 downwards.
ATATATTAATATACTAAGTACTGAAATACACAATATATTATACATGAAACCCACATTTATAATAAATGGAGATATAAATAGACACATACACACATACCTAAAAAAGCCAGCTACAAGATTCATGCACAAGATGACAGATAGCGTTATTTCAAAAACTTCAAAAGTTTCTTGAGCAAGTGGGGCAAAAGAGAGCCGAGAGAAGGAACACGATTCTTTAGCTTTCATTTTTGAAACTTCTAGTATAGATCTGACGGCTATCGATACAACTTTGGTTCGGAATTGAGTCGCATTAAGACGTCATGGTAAGGCCTCTGCATAGTATAGGTGTTGTAGGGGTAAAAGGTGCATCACGTATTGATGCGGATCCAGATTCGATTCCCACCATAGCTAAGTAATAAATAAATAAATGGTACTTATTAGAAGTAGTTCAACCAATTGAATCACGAAATCATGTTTTTTTATTGCATTTTTCCAGGATTTGCAAGAGTTGACGTACGACGACTACGCAATGGATGGTAGCGAAGACATGGACCCCGAAGACGAAGAAAACCAAGAACATCAGAGTTCTTTGGGATCAACCACAGCCAAGTTCTTCAAAATGGCCCCTTCGGCTCTGAACAGGAATGAGCCTGAGCCCATCGCTGTTTCTGCTGTGGACCCCATAACAGCAACTAAAGAACGGCCTAAGATACTAGACGACAGTAAGTGCGACATGATGATATCTGAATCACGTCTTTATCCGTTACAGGGTAGACAGAGCCTAAGGTAACAAGACCTAAAACCACGTTTAGCGTTATTGTGGGTGGATGGAAGGAAAGGGGAATCAAAATACTGATGGGTTGCTAGCCACTTTGCCTATAACATGATTCCTTGCCCACTCCCTCGATGGGATTTTACCATCTGCGCGGGAAGAGAAGCAACTGGTACATTCTATATTTTTCCTTAATAATTATAACCAGTTGTCCGCGTTAAATCTGTTATATTAAAATTTGTAGCCAAATTCCTTAAACTCCCTTGATCCAGCCCTGTCGATACTTTCTTAGCCGATACTTCGTTGTTTCTACTATTTCTATTTCTGTTTCTGCTTCTGTCTCTGTCTTTCTCTGTCTCTGCCTCGGTCTCTGCCTCTGTCTTTACCTCTACCTTTTCTTCTGTCTCTACCCCTTTCTCTATCTTTATTTCCATGAGAACTGAAGTGAAATCACCAACGCCAGCTACCCATGCGATGTAACAGTGAAACCAGATTCAGTACATGATGTTGTAACTCATAAACCTCTTTCTCGACACTTCAGGCGGCCTGTTGAAGGTGGAACGGGCGCAGCTGCGGCGAGAGGCGTACGCTCACATTGCTTCGGTCCTCAAGAGCAGCAAGTGCCTGCTGCCGCAGCCGCGTTGGTTATCCGTGCGGCAACTGGCTCCCTCTGCCGACACCCAGTAAGCCTCCCACCTGGAGCTGATCATGACGTCTTAATAATAATAATAATAATAGCCTTTTTATTCCGAATTCGCTACAATTTCATTTTTTTTATTTTTTTTTTTGTTGTTGTTTTTATTATTAAATTGTCGCGTAATTCGGCGTGCCTCATGGCATAGGCCTCCTCCGTGTATTGGAGGGTTTGGGCTATAGTTCCCACGCGCGCCCAGTGCGGATTGGGAACTTAACACACACCATTGAATTTCTTCGTAGATGTGTGCAAGGTTTCCTCACGATGTTTTCCTTCACCGAAAAGCTCATGGCAAATTTCAAATGTAATTTTCGCACATAAATTCCGAAAAACTCAGAGGTGCGCGCCCTGGATTTGAACCCACGACGCTCTGCTTGACGTCTTAATGCGATTCAATTCAGAATCAAAGTTGGATCGCTCGCTGTCAGATCTATAGTAGAAGTGTCAAAAATGACAGCTAAAACGCAAGATTGAATCTGAATTGAATTGAATGAAGGCGTCATGGTTAGGCTGTTCATTACAGTATCCAGCCATAAAGATTGCACATTGGTCTTCTCGGCTAGTGTCAGCTTCGTAGAGCGTTTTCTCGCTTTATCTCACATGACGCCTACTGTCTCATTCCAAAGACAGAAGTCGGGTACTGTCCCTTATTTTTGCCGCCATTAATTTAATAAATAATGTCAGTAGGCTTAGCGTAAATTAGAGCTAGAGCTAATCTTCAAAAGAAGTATATTTGTCTTAACGTAGGCCTTCATTTGTAATTTGCAGCTATCTTCCTCCATGCGTGCAGCTGCACCGCTGCGCGCCAGACTCCGGCTGCTGCCACGAAGCTAACGTCTGCGCTCCCGTCGAAGGCCACTACGTCACCATACCGTTGATCGTAAGTCTACTTACAGTAAGAGTGTCAGATCTCAGATTACTGCAGCTACAAGTCACCCTGCTTGCTGAATTTGGCTGCAATGAGGGTGACGTAATTATGCTCTCTCGTCCACTGAATACTGCAGGAGGGTACTGTGCAGCAGCTCTTGGAGCACTACCTAAATCGGATGGTGTATTAAGTACGGAAACTTTACTTGCTTCAGGCCTAAATACTTTGAATAGAAATAACGTTAATACATTGTTCAGTCAATTCTGATCAAAATGAAACGTTATAAGGAAACTGTTTAGTTCCTGGCTCAAGCAGATCTCTTGTCTGCCTTCAAGCTCTAAAACAAAACCCAAAAAAAATCGAACGAGTGTTCGATTTATAAAACTTGAGCACAAACACGAACCAGCCAGTTCGTAAACCAGCCAGTACGACCTACCTATCCTAACAGTAATTCTCCTTTTTTTCTATGATCCTTATCGAATCCCCAGTTTTATGGAACGAAATGGCAAATGCATGATAAGCCAACGTTAGTGAAACTGTGTCTACAAAAAAAGATATCTTTTAAAGTACCATCATTTTATTTTTTCCATTATATTCACGGACTATTAACCTTCTTCATTTGCCCTAATAAGTATCATAATCAATATAATTTTAGTGTGACATAATACTTAAGTCTCATAACGTTCACCATCCCTAATACGGACGAGTGGGCGAGCAAGACCCTCCCTAGCGAAAACGACACGGATAGGTAAGGTAAGAAATCTAAATAAGAACCGGCCATTTTAAAATTACAAATGAAAAAGATGGTGGACCCATCAGTGGCCTGCGAATGTCGTAGTTAAGCTTAAATAGAAGACTTACAAACACAATACATGGCTTATTAGATAATAGACATTTGCTCAGAGATTATTCTAGAATACCCACCCTTCGTCTTAGACCAAACTGATATACCTACAAACCAGTGGCCTAACTATACCATCTGGGGCCCGTGGCAAATTCTTTTGATGGGGCCCTACCAGTAAAAATCGTCACGTTATACTCAGTTTCATTTTAATATTTTTGAACTCGCGGCCTCTTGGGCCGAGGCCCTCTTGAGTCGGGGGCCCGTGGCATTTTGCCAGCCCTGCCACCCTATTGTTACGCCACTGCTACAAACCATTCCATCTCAATTTTCAGCTGGACAAAGTGGGAAAACTGAAAACCGTGGCCCGCATGCAATTCTACAACCACACCCGCTGCGAGTGCGTCTCCAGGGACTCTCTGGAGCAGCCTCGGGTCCCGCCCCGTCGGAACACCACAGTCATCCACACTCAATACAGAGTGGCCACCACGCAGCGCCCGGTCCAGCCGGAGAATGAGACGACAGCGCCTCCGCTACTGAGAAGGTAGAGCTAACAGAAATTGGGACTTTGGTGGAAGAACTTGACATAAGCACTTAAACGTTAGAAGACCGGCGCGGGGTATTCCAAGCGTACAACAAGCATACCAGTTTTAGAGAGCTTAGAAGTAAAACATTCACTTACACAATTAAGAGTTTATTTCGGTAATCACAAAAACATGTACCGTATCGTCCGCCATTTGCACAGAGAGAGCCATAGACAATAATAGTGTTGCCACATCAAAGTAATAAATTCTACATTTTTTTTTAATTAAATTGAATACGCATAGCGTAATTGGATAAATATTGCGTACGTAATATATGCGTATAGTATGCGTGACTTTCTGTTTGGCTTTTCACCGACCGTCATTACGGGAATAGGCACAAACAGAAACTTCTTTCACTCTAAACGACACTGAAATTTAGAACACATAGAAAAATCCGAAAAGTAAGGCTACGGCCGGGAAAGGAACCCGGACCCTCGTCATTCCGTGACGCGTGCTATACCCCTACACCACACATAGCAGATGTGTAAGCCTTCGAATTTTTCTATCTGTTACTAACTGTCACGTGACCTTGTTACTATGCGATTTTTTGTCGCTAAGCGTCATCTGTTTGAATGATGTTCTGTACGACACAATTACAAACTCCCAAACTTCTTTCACCGTACAAAATTTACAATCTTAGATACTGCTGTTCTATTTCAATAAAAAAAACCGTGGTAGCCTAGTGGTTTGATCTATGGCCTCCTAAGTAGAAGCTCGTGGGTTCGAATACCTGGCTCGCACCTCTGCGAAGCAGCTCAATGATATCTGTGAAGTTCCCAATCCGCATAGGCCCGCTTAGGAACCCCAAGCCCTCTCATCGTGGGCAAGAAATGACTCCTCCGTTTATTCATTACAGATGTACTTGCCCGAGCCTGTTTATGGCGCGAGTGTCGGACGCCGGCTGCGCATGCGTCTGCGACTGGGCGGACCCTGCGCGCAGCCGCGACTGTCTCTCTCTCGCCCGGGGCCGCGAGCACTTCGGCCTGAGGGACAGAGTATGCGTCGCGGACGGGGGCTGCAGCCCGCCAACTTGCGCCTTCGGAACTTACGAGAGGAACCTAGGGAGATGTCCATTGAGAAGGTACAGGAGGCTACGGTTCAGACCGAGGAGGTTCCCACTGAAGATTGTTGTGTGAATCGATCAGCATTTAAGCATGCAACGTCACTTCGTTTCATACAGGGGTGGCCAACTAAATTAGATCCAAGATCTACACGGATAGCATGCGCGGGAGAGCTGTTTCGCGCGCGATAGAATACCCCTTTCTTCTTACTGTTCGTACTAGAAAGAGATAGAAAGAGACAGGTCGCACCCTTCGTGGAAGAAAGACGTAAGTCCTATTAAGGCTTAACGGAACTTACGTCTTTCTTCCACGAAGGGTGCGAGGTATTATCTCGCGCGCGAAGCAACTCTCGCGCGTTTTAGGTGATTCAGTGGTGTGAAGATGGGGGAGGGTCGCCACAATAAGTATGCCCTGCAATCCGATATTTTTAGCACTCAACTTCGCTTGGTCGAGGTTTGGTATAGCGATTGTTAGACTTGTATTTCGTCAGATCTTTTGTGGCCTCCCACAAAGCCAAAAGTAAGTCCTGACCCCGGCGACTACTTATTGAACGCCCTAGCTACCCTACGTGAGTATTTTTCACAAAGAAATATTTGAATTTAATTCATTTCTGCCTCGCCATGATCGACTGGATCAATAGTTGTGATGAACTAGTTGGCCACCCCTGGTGTAGTTTAAATCGGCCGTGGGTTTAGATCCACCTGCAGTTTGTCCACCTGGTTTTTGACGGAGCTCCACCCAAGGTCGGAGCCCCTTATTTTATATCTAACTAACCTAACCCACCTATTTTTCTATTAAAATAATAATCAGTGATTCTAAATAGTGATAGCATTTTTTCCGGGTGGACCCAATTAGGTGAACCTGGCCCATAGCCTGTTTGAATATCTAAATTAAGAGTCTTCTAATTAATCACGTCTGATTTCACACACTACCGAACAATGATTCCTCATCCACCGTAGAACGTTTTCACAGTATGTCACATGATTTCCCTTGCCAGTTCAATGTGACGTCACTACGGCATTTACTGCGAAAAGGTACAGTGGGTCTGGAATAATTTTGTTCGTTAGTACATTCGTGGGAAATATCTGTTACAGATTTAATTTAAAGATATTAAAGTTACTTTGGCTATTAAAAGAGGGGAACTGCTTTCAGGCGCGACCAATGTGTGACCATTCCCTGGAGTGTAGGTACGCCTTTTTTTATGGTGTGGAAAATCCTTATGCATCCGCCTGGTACGGGGCTACCGGGGGTATGTGGGGCTCTCCCGCGACGGCAGGCATACCCACTAAAAACCACACGAATTCCCTGTTCGGTCGAATGTGAGACGTTACGGGAGCACTCGGTGTTACCGCGACGCCCCACGATCACCCCGGAATGGGGTTCCCTCTTGGTGGCACCTGTGTAATACAGGTTTGGGAATGAGAGTAGGTACGCCTTGTAATTCGCGTACCCATTTAAATTGTATGCTGTACAAGTTTTACCGGGGGCCCATTTCAATTCCGGGACACACATTGGTTGCACCTCGCATTTCAGCAATCTAGGTGCTCAGTGCTCATATATTTCCGACGTTTTGTAAGTACTTGTTTAATTTTTAGATATTTTTGGAGTATAGTGCATTGGGGTAAATTCGAAATCGGGGGAATTTCGAAACTCGTGGATATCCACTAAACGGGGAGTAATTACATAATCTAGCAACGCTTATCTAGAAGCAACGTCTTTGGTTTCTAGATATAAGCGTCGCCAGATTATGGAATTGTTTCCCGTTTAGTGGATTTCCACGATTTTCGAAATGCCCTCATTTCGAATTTACCCCAATACACTTTACCGTTTTTATTACCAATACAAGCTGAGGTTTAAAATTGAGATTACTTTATTTATATGTAATTTAACTCTTTATTGTTACGTTAGTAGGTTTATATTTATAATAAGTAAATATATAATACTTTTACGGCAAAACTAAATCACAATCACACTGTGACATGGCACAAACATAAAGACTGAAATAAATGGAAAATGGGACAAAAATACGTACCGTGACTCACAAAAGAGACTAGTCGCGTAGCAATAATATATGCGGTTAGAGGTTATCAAAGGAAGAAGCTGTGCCAAAACCGCGGACCTATCAAGTTTATTAATTTTACCCTACAGATTTCTTTTAAAAACGCTCGGAAAAAAGGTCACAATATTATCCTTACAGAAGCCTTGCCATGACTTCCTAAAACGATTAAATTCCGATTCAGTAGGCTTATTACCTAACTTGCTCGCAATCCTATAACATGATTCCTATGATTTTCGCCTATTCCCTCGATGGGCTTTTACCATTTGCGCAGGTAGAGAAGCAACTGGTACATTCTATGTTTTTTCTTTGCTCCCAGACCAGCATGTTATAGGCGATGAGGCTAGCAACCCATCACTATTTTGATTTCATTTTTTAACTATACGCCCACAATCTTGCTAAATGTGCCTGTAGATATCTGTTACCTTAGGCTCTGTCTACCCCGTAAGGGATAAAGACGTGATTTCTGTGTGATTTGTGTGTTGCTCGCAATCGCCATCGTGTTCATTTTGACAGTTCATGTACAGGCTAGCTGCCACATTCATACAAGAACTGTCAAAATGAACGCGATGGCGATTGCGAGCGAGTTAGGTAATAAGCCTACAGTTTAGGTCCGCTCGCTGTCAGATCCATACTAAAAATGTCAGATAAAACCAGAACAGAGTCGGAATCGAATCGTCATGTCGAAGACGTCATGGGGCCCCAGGTTGTCTGTCTGTTTTAGCATTTTACACAAACTATGAGGGTTACATTACATTAGTGGAAGTAATGGAGGGCGCTCTTCCTACACGTAGCAAAGAAAGTAGGTAGAAATATTAGCGTACAGTAAGCGACGCGCCTATTTAGGCAGCTACGTGTTACAATCTTTTTTATAAAATTGTCCTATTTTGGCACTGGCCGCTAATAAACTTAATCCCACGCAGCGCTGAAAGAAAGAAAAACAAAAGAAAGTAGTCGTGTCATAGCTCTTGTCTTTTAAATATAATTTAAATTGTTTTGTTCTATTAGTTTCTACAGTCTACAATACCTAACGTGTGAAGCAACAGTAAATACGCTATGAGCTTCGAAAACCTTTTTTTTTCGTCTCTAGGGCGTAATGAAAGCCAACCTACCTTAAAAGAAAATTAGTTTGGACCATGCAAATTATAAAATTCCTTAGAGAACTGCCAAGTTATCATCTATGGTCACTTCAGCTTCATTTTGAATAGCGAACTCTTGGTCCAACACGCAATTGGCTGACTTTTACGCACCTTTCTGATCGATTACACGACTTTAAAGCCAGCTATGACGTGCACCCGTATTCTGGTAGATATGTGGATAGGCCACTTTAATTTGGCCGTGTTCGTTCCCTCATTGGCATTTGTTTGTTCTAGAACGCAGTCCGCTGGTTCAGGCGCGATACTCGAACACCCAGGGGATGGCTTACGCGCAGTGGCAAACCTGGAATTAGATCCATGAACAATTGCAACCATTCTTTGCACAATCACAAACAACTGCAGCTTCTACCAAAATAAAAGTATTTAGTATAAAAGTCCACAAAATATAGCTTGACTTTTATGACATAATGTCAAAGGAACATGCCTGGGCTTGGTACTGTACGGCTCGCAGGGATGTAGCCAATTCTACAGCAAAGTAATTGGACACTCCTGGTTTTATTCGAGATGTACGGGATCTTGGCGCTCTGAGCCAAAGTTTCATCTAATTAATGAAATATCATATAGGTTCATAACCGTATTTTATTTGTTTCTTAAATTCCAAATCCAAATTGTTAATATTTGCATTACCTGCCAGCGAGTTGGTTTGTATAAACAAACTTTTGCATATACAAACTCAAGTTCCTACATTATAAAGAACATAGATGAACATTATTGATTGTTGTGGGGGCCTGTGCCCAGCAGACGGAAGCATATAGGCTGCAGATGATGCAGGGACTCTTAATTGTATTTTATTTGTGTTTGCGTCACTAAGTTCTAACAAACTTGTTCTAAAAATACAGCATTTTTTTAAACCGACTCATGTACAAAGTCAAAAGAATTTTAAGAATTAATAAAGCTTTACCCCTTCTTCATAAACGCTCTATAGGCGTCTGCTAACTTAGCAATCGTTTGTGCTTATCTGTGAAAGGTAAATGTCAAAGTGACAGGTAAGGAACGATTGCTAAGTTAGCAGAAGCCTACAGAGCGTTCATGAATAAGGGGGCAACTTTCTATTTCGCCTTCGTCATAGTTCCGATTTTCTGTGGCATTAATTTAGTTGCAAGAAATAGTTATTTGTGTCACAAGGGAGCAAATGATGTATTTACGGCGAGGGCGCTACATTGAATCCAGATTGTAGCGAGAGATTCTAAAATGGAATCCAGAGCAAAATGAGGGATTCAAGTGTTAACGCCCAAGATGAAAAAAATTTGGCTCCCGCCCGAGCGGCTCATGCAACTTTTCACACCGAACATTAAAAAACTTGAAATAAGAATTCTAAATATAATTTAAGAGCTACCAGCATAGAAAATGGCGTGGTTTTACAATTATCAACTTCGAAAAATTGCATTTGTAAAAAAACATTTTTATGAATCCTGGAACAGAAAAGATCCCTCTTGACAGGACGCAAAGTTTACTTTTCCGAATGAAAGATGTGAAAGGATACTTTTACGTCGCCCCGAGCCGTAAGTAGCAATTAACCGTCCGCTACAGGAGCAAAAATTTCCACTTCCTGGCCCGGGGAAGCCAAAGAGGGCGGTGATATAGAAAGCCTCAGGTCGCATGTTTATAGCCCTCGCCTTAAATATGAATACAACTAATATTTAGCTACAACAAAAGGACAAAGGATCGCCTGTTTTGAAATTGGTCGTTGACATGACCGGTACTGACATTTTCTAGTGCTAAAATACGCCACTTATAATACTCCTTTCATCCACTCAAATCTTGACTGGAAGAGATCTCTTAAAGGGATAGGTCCGCCTTTGTGCATGTATCTCAGTGTTTGTCAATTGTATTTGTCCTGTTTATTTTGCACAATAAAGAGTTTACATATATACATACATTTATATTATACCCATACCCATGCGGTTTTCAAATTTAACGACATTTGAATAAGATTCTTATTTATAAAACATTACAATCTGACAGCTGCATTGCATACACGACTTTAATATCATGTCACTGAGTTTGAAAACCGTATAAAATTCAACGAAATGTCATGGAAGAACTTTATGCATTCCTAGAGGTGCAATTGTCATCAGAAGTTAATGAACGACCGAAGAGCTCAAAATGATGTAACCCTCTTATTGTATGTATGTATGTATGTAAACTCTTTATTGTGCAAAATAAACAGGAGAAATACAATTGACAAACACTGAGATACATGCACAAAGGCGGACTTATCCCTTTAAGGGATCTCTTCCAGTCAACCTTTGAGTGGATGAAAGGAGTATTATATTGTCATGTAAACCATCATTATTTTGATTCCCTTTTCCACCTACACGCCCACAATCATGCTAAAAGCCTTTAGTCTTGTTACCTTAGGCTATGTCTACCCCGTAAGGAATGAAGACGTGATTTATGTATGTATGTACAGTTGGCATCAGTTCATGAACAGTCGAAGAACTCAAAATGAATGGTGATAGAATCTTCTGATGCTGACTGTATGTAAACTGTTTGTAGCGCCATCGTCACAGAGCCAAATTGAAAGTTGTCAGGCTATACCTACACAAGTAGGCACTGAAAATTATTTCATGTTTTCTTTTGTACGAGTATTTTTCAGTTAATCAAATAACAAAAATATGCAACGTCGATATTTTGTAATACATTTGACATTTGTCTACAAGATTCGCAACTTGCTAGACGTGATTTCTGACAGCTGTCACAGGATTAGGTAAAGCTATATTTTTTGAACTGTAGGTATAATAGCTAATTATCCAACTTTCCATATTTGATCTAAGATAAATGAACTGCACGCCGTTACGGTCAAAAATTTTCTCCACAATAGGTATCTAACTCTCCAAACGACTTTTGACAAATTATCATTTGGCATAATCACTTTCCGTACTCTTGGCAAATATTTTGGGAAACTAATGCTTAGCAAATACAGTGCTTGGCCATAAAGATTGCACTGCGGTCTTTGGAAAAAGAGATATGACTTCACGTGAGTTAGAGCAAGACAACGCTCTACGCAGCCGAAATTAGCCGAGAAGACCGATGCGCGATCTTTATGGCCGGGTACTGTAGTGACTTTTTCAATTAACTGTTACTAGAAAACAAAATTTACATTATGTTGGACTTCATGACTAACCTCCTTATTCATAAACGCCTTGTAAGCTGCTAACTTAGCAATCGTTTGTCCTTATCTGTCACTTTGACATTTACCTTTCACAGATAAGCACAAACGATTGCTAAGTTAGCGGAAGCCTATAGAGCGTTTATGAATAAGGGGGTAGGTAATTATTTGTTACGTATTAACATGCCAGTAAAAGTGCGAAAAGTTTGCCAAATTATTACTTGTCCAAATGATAATTTGAGGAAAATAGTTTGGAGAACATTTTTCACCATACGTCAAGAAAATTGACTAGGTACGATGTAGATAGACTTGGCTACTTATGCTTATCTGTATTATAAAATTGAATTAATATTATCTGCTTAAGTGACATGCTTTAGAGTTAGACAAAATAACAAAGCTTACAAGTATGACACCATTATAAGTAGACATAAGTATTTTGTTACCAGTATGCTTTGTGTAAGTTTTCGGTCACAAAACACTTCGCGAACGCGTTTGCGTTAAAATGTCAAATACTATGAGAACAGTTTGTTGCCGTTTCCATCCGCAAGTGGCGCTGCCAATTATTCCATAGTAATTGAGACGTTTACGTGAACGCGGTCGAGGACGTTTTTATATGCGAAAATTTACACTAGAGGCTCAGTTGTACTTTTGCAAAATTGTCGTTTGCAAACTTACCTTGTAAAAGTCTTGCATAATATTATTTCTTACTTCTTGTTAAGATTGTTACTGCTAAGTTAAACTTGAGGATAAAATGTAAGCTTACTTTAAGATGTAAATATATTTTAAATAAAAACAATTCAATAATTGAATCGCTTTATTTACCTACTTATACCTATTTATTCCTCTTCCATGCTGGTCAGGGAGCAAAGAAAAAACATAGAATGTACTAGTTGCTCTTCCCGCGCAGATGGTAAAAGCCTAGCGAGGGAATGGGCGAAAATCGTAGGAAACATTATAGGTGATGCGGCTAGAAACCCATCACTATTTTGATTTCCCTTTCCAGCTATACAGTTTAATCATGCTAAAAGTGGCCTTAAGGTTTTGTTACCTTAGGCTGTGTCTACCCCGTAGAGGATAAAGACGTGGTGTATGTATGTATTTATCGATAATATTTCAAGATTCGATGCAGCTGATATTTTTTTAATGTCAACAAGCATGTTGACGTCCAAACGCTTAATTAATTCTCTGTTGGCACAAGTGCGGGGCTATGGACACACTGCAACTCGGAGGAAGGCTTAACCAATAAGTTAATACAAACAAAGCCTCCGCGACGTTAAAATAATTAAGTCGAATAAATTTGCGAATTTATACACGTATTCTGAGCCTCTAGTGTAAGTTTTCGCATATAAAACGCCTCGAACGCGTTCACGTAACGTCATGGAAAATTGGCAGCGCCACTTGCGGATCGAAACAGCAACAAACTGTTCGCATAGTATTTGACATTTTAACGCAAACGCGTGTCGACAACTTACACTAAGCATACTGGAATATTCCAGACTAGCAGTTGCCCGCAACTTCGTCTGCGTAGAATTCGTTTATCGCTATCCCGCGGGAATCACGCAATTTTCCGGGATAAAAAGTAGCCTATGTGTTATTCCAGACTATAATCTATCTATGTTCCAAATTTCATCCAGATCGGCCTAGTACTTTTTGAGCCTATTCATTACAAACATACAAACATACAAAAATAGGTACAAATCTTTCCTCTTTATAATATTAGTATAGATGAAGATTTCACTAGTAGTTCGACTGAACACAGTAAAGGTATTTCAGAGAAATAAAACGTACCCAAATCACGTCTTTATCCCTTACGGGGTCAGAGTTTAGGCTCTAACTCTAAATTAGGTAGCATGTACGTACAACGGCGTATATGTGGAAAATAAATCAAAATAGTGTTGGGTTGCTAGCCTCATTGCCTATAATGATTCCTATGATTTTCGCCCATTCCCTCCATGGGCTTTTACCGCTGCGCAGGTAGAGAAGCAATTGGTACATTCTTTTCTTTGCTCCCAGACGAGCATGGAAGAGACATGTGAAATATAGAAATATGTGTGATTAAAAAAATGAAATCAGACACTTTAAACATCGACCAGTATATTAAATATTATGGGACTCTGGATACCCTTTCAAATAAAAAATAATTACTAAAATCGGACTACTCTGTAAAGATTAAAAAATATTATATAAAATAAAACATACGTGATGAATTGAGAACTTTTCATACATACATACATACATACATAAATCACGTCTTTATCCCTTACGGGGTAGACAGAGCCTAAGGTGACAAGACCTAAAGACCACGTTTAGCATGATTGTGGGCGTATCGATGGAAAGGGGAATCAAAACAGTGCTGGGTTGCTAGTCACATCGCCTATATAACATGATCCCTAAGATTTTCGCCCAATCCCTCGATGGGCTTATACCATCTGCGCGGGAAGAGAAGCAACTGGTACATTCTGTTTTTTCTTTACTCCCAGACCAGCATGGAAGAACCTTTCGTCGTTAAAAATGTAGTATTGTACCTATTGTATTGTGTATTGTTAAAAGTCAAGCTCATATACATAACATTATCGAGCAAAAATAGTCGTCATTAGACAATAGAGACCTCTTTTTTTTTTTTTATATGAGAGGGGGCAAACGAGCAGACTGGTCACCTGATGGAAAGCAATCACATCGCCCAGGGACACCTGCAAGACCTGAGGAATCACAAGTGCGTTGCCGGCCCTTTGAGGAACAGGAAGGCTCGTTTTTTAAAGATCCCTAAATTGTACCGCTCAGGGAATGCTGCAGCAGGAAGTTGGTTCCAGATCTTTACCGTTCGAGGAGAGAAATTGCGTTTAAAACGCACGGTGCTTGACTGCCAACCATCAAGATGTTGAGGATGGAAGGACAGACGGTTCCGCGAAGTACGGTAGTGGAATTTAGCCGCAGGCAGCAATCCGAAGATTTCATCGGAGCACTCCCCATGATAGATACGGTACAGTATGCAGAGGGATGCTACATCCCTCCGCACAGCCAGAGAATCGAGCCGACCAGAAAGTGCCTGGTTATCGACAAATCGAGCAGCTCTGCGTTGGATGCGGTCAAATAGAAGGATTTGGTACTTGGGTGCCCCAGCCCAGAGATGAGAACAGTACCTACTCCATATGCGGCCTAACCTGCGCCTTATAGAAGCTCTGCTCTATAAGAAGCTCTGCTTATAGAAGCTGCGGCTCTCTAGGTAGAAGTAATGTCTGTATATATGTATAACTCTTTATTTTACATAAAACACATGAAAAATATGAATACAGGTCAACACAAATGCTCAAAGGTGATATATATGTTATAAATGTGTTGAAAAACGATCTTGAGGCTAGAGAAAGGACACGATTAGCTTCGCTTGAACGAACGCAATGAAAATATTTACTCTAGTTTTATCTGTCTTTAATTATATCGCCCGGGGCAATGATTAAAAACAGGACAAATTATAAATATGAAGTCTACCACGCTCACACACACACACACACACACACACACACACACACACACACACACACACACACACACACACACACACACACACACACGCACGCACAGACACAAAAATATTGTAAGTTATGATCTAAAAAAAACAATCTACTACAACTTTTTATTCTTCAGAAAATTATGTATATTGACATAAGTATATGAAATATGGATATGGGAATGGGCAAAAATCTTAGGAAACATATCATAGGCGATGCGGCTAGCAACTCATCACTATTTTGATTCCCCTTTCCACCTATACGCCCACAATCATGCTAAATGTGGCCTTTAAGTCTTGTTAGCTTAAGCTCTGTCTACCCCGTAAGGGATAAAGACGTGATTTGTGTGTGTGTATATATATTATATGTTCTGTGACTCTTATCCATTACAGCGTGAACTGAACCGTATAAATATTATAATGTATTTCTAGACATTAGAATAGACAGCACAGGTGTTCAAAGTGCAAACAAAAGGTATAATTAAAAGCAGATATAAACTTGATATGACATTGATTTCTCCCACATTAATACTTGAACTCTTGAACACAAAATAGATACTACGTAACCAATATATTATGGTTATTATTATAATCTTCACCGGTGCTCTTTATTACATCGAATATTTTATTGTTCTAATGTAACTTTTGGTCGAATTATAGTATGGTCTAATTTTTCACACAAACCGAAATTTTTTCACACAATTTTTATATACATACATACATACATACATACCGTCACGCCTCTTTCCCACAGGGGTAGGCAGAGACTACTTTATTCCACTTGCTACGATCCTGACATATTTCTTTCGCTTCATCCACAGTCATCAATCTCTTCATACATGCTCGTCGGTTTTGGGTTTTGGGTTATGACCTATTTAATACGGGTTTATTATACAGCTTTATTGAAAAGTCGATGGTTTAACATAATTCTAATTTGACGAAACGAACATTAGACCAAAGATTAGGTACATTAGATCAAAAAAATATTCGATGATCCGATATAGACCCATTTTTAACTGCTGGTAGTATCAAACGTCAGAAATTCACAATGACATTAAATATAAATTAAAATTTCATCTCAATTCATTCTGACATTCATCCATACATAAATGTTATGTTCTATCAAGGATACTGTTACTATTATCGACCGAGCGGCTAAATCGCTGACTTGGCTGAACATGTTACGGGCAGCAATACTACTTATAAGAGCTTATGTAACTATATGTTAATTGTGAATAAATAAACATTTCATTTCAACGAATGAACTAAAATAAAAATAAACTTTTCATAGATATCGTTTGAAAAACAAAGTTACTTTTCGATTACGTTTATATTAACCTACAAAATAGAATAACATAATAAAAAAGGCTGCAGGTTGCACTCCGGGTGTGCCGGCAGAAATTAGAACTACACACACGCACACTCGCGCAAGCACCCAGCGCCGCAGCCCAGCAGCAACTCTCTCCCTCCGTCCTACGCATTTTCGATCAGGCTCACGTGACCCTGACGCGAGTTTCTCATTTTTTAACTATCCCAAAAGTGCACAACGCCGCTAAAGAAGTTTTCACTTCAATAAATAAACAGACAAATCATTATTAAATATGATTCTACAGAATACATTATTGTTACATAAATAAACCCAGATATGGGGCTATTACTTAATAAATTGCATTACAAAATAATTATTACGTTAAGATTAATTTTACATATTAAAAAGTATGTATACCTACCTACGATACGTCGCTGATTGTCATCTTGTTAAATAAGAGGCATACAATAATAAATTCATTTTAAAATGAAGCATGCAATATATTCAGGTCTAATTGAATTTCAGTCGCAATTCTAGACAACCTGCGTAAATCCTCGTCTGAATATTCATGAGTTATTGTTTTAGTACAAACTTACTGCTGAATTTTTTCACGGCTCATCGAATTATCGTTAATTGTATAAAAATTAAATGATTGAAATACCTACTAAGTAGGTACTGGGTTTCTATTCGGCGCTGACACGCCTAAGCTATTACCAACCATTTGCAGAGCCTAACGTATAATTTGCTATTCGGCGTCGCCAAAATGTCAGTTTGCCGAACACAATCCGATGAGAACGCGATGAGTTCTTAGCAAGTTATTCGGGTCGCTTCGTCATTTTTATTGGGGATTTTCAACAGCTGTTGAAGTGTGACAGAAGAAAAGAGGAGTTCTGACCGCCTATCAAATCTATAACGAGCTATCTAATAATTATTTATTCAGTGCGATTACATCAAATTGATCTTAATGTAAGCCCTGTTAATAAACTACAAGCCCATGGACAAAAAAAAATGTGAAATGAACCAGCGTGAAACACGCTTAGAAGGCTGTTACTATATCATAAAATAACTCTGAGCGCTATGCCGTCATTTCTGAGCGGTACATTTATTGAATTTCTCAGGTACAAGTGAGGAATTACGACTACTAATTATTAATTTGCGGCGTTTTTATAGATTATAGATGATTAAAAACAAATGTCGAAAGACCTAGTGCCGCTTTAAAGTGGTGGTGCCAGAAGTTAGTGCATTTTTTTTAATGTATGAGAAACATACATACATATATTATAGTTGAAATTTGGTTTACTGTTAGTTTCAGTCCCAGGGGCATAGGATAGTTTTTATCCCAGAAAACAGCATAGTTCCCGCGGGATAGCGATAAGCGAATTCTTACGGAGTAGCGAGCAACAGCTAGTATAAATAAATAAATTGTGCTCCAGGTTAGGAAGAGCATGCTTTGCATTGCGGCGGCTTGCGAGGATGGTACCCCGTAACTTGGTACGCTTGTTCTACTTTGCTACTGTCCACTCGCTCATACAATACCTATGGCGCAGAGGTTTGGGGTACGCTGCCGACTGGGAGCGCGTCTTCTGCAGAAGAGAGCCTTCAGGGTGATTGAACAGGTGGACCAGGGCACATCCGCAAATTACCTACCTGCATTGCACGGTCTCAATTGTCTAAGGGAAGACGGGGCCCAGCGTACGGGCCCTCCCCTTCTTGGCGCGGTCTTGGCGGAAGCCGGGGCCACCGGGGGAGCGTTCGTGATGAAACCCAGGTGGCATCCCACTGCGTCCCCGTCACACCGGATTGAGGCCACGCCGGAGAGTTTTTAGTTCCGGTATACCCCTTCGAGGGGGAGTCCCACATAACCCTAGGCATCGCCGTGCCTAGAGCATCCTTAAAGATTTCCTCCCCGTTAAAAAAAAGGGCACATCCGCAAAGCCGTACTTTAAGTCCCTTCGGATACTCACGCTTCTTTGGTAATCCTGCAGGTGGCCACGTGCGGTAGCTTGGGTGATTATGTCATCCGTGTAGAGGTGTGCGGGCGCGATATGAGAGACGCTCACCCGTGGCCGTCAAACGTAGACTCGCCAAGTCAAAAAAGATGACACACGCGATGGGACCAACGCAGTATAACAAATTGCCTGCACCGTAACATGCACCGTCCTTAAGTTCTTTGAAGAACCGGCTAAAACACGGACTTTTTGAGCGCACGTTCAATTCTTTTAGTGAGTTCTTGGAATTTAGACCATAGTTTGTGAATTGTGATGACTTGTTTATAATTTTTATTTGATTGTTATTTGATTTTCTATTGTATCTGATCAGCCCACATCCACCCACTGCTGAGTAAAGGCCTCTTCATTTCCACGCCACTTTGCCCGGTCCCGTGCCAGTCTCATCCACAGTTTTCCAGCCGAATGACAGACGTCATCTGAGCAAGGGGCTGATGGTCTACCGACTGACCTTCGACCCAGTCTTGGCCACCACTCTGTGGCCACCTTCGACCATATGTCGTCGTTCCGTCTTGCCAAGTGCCCCGCCCATCGCCACTTCAGCTGTTATCCTAGTTCCGACATCCACAACTCTAGTCCGTTTCCGAATTTCGGAATTGGGGATGTGGTCAAGAAGTGAGATAGCATAAGCATTTGATTTTATTTGATTTGATTTATTGTTTTAGGTATTGGAATTGACATGTAATATAAATTATTATTAATAAAAGAACTATGAACTATAAACTACGAAATATTCCGGCAGAATTTTAGAAGACCGTAAACACCCGTGGGGTTTCTGTAAGATCTTTTCGACGAACCGATCTGATCGCTCACGTGAGCGAAGCCGCGGGTAATAGTTAACTTTCGAGTTCAATTCATTTTTATCTTACTAGCTTCTGCCCGCGACTTCATCTGCGTAGAATTAATTATACATATAAACCCTCCTCCTGAATCACTTTGTCTATTTTAAATAAACGCATCAAAATCCATTGCGTAGTTGTAAAGATCTAAGCATACATAGGGACAGACAGACAGCGGAAAGCGACTTTGTTTTATATTATACTAGCTTCTGCCCGCGACTTCGTCTGCGTAGAATTATACATAAAAACCTTCCTCTTGAATCACTCTATCTATTAAAAAAAAACCGCATCAAAATCCGTTGTGTAGTTTTGAAGATATAAGCGTACATAGGGACATAGGGACATAGGGACACAGGGACAGAGAAAGCGACTTTGTTTTATACTATGTAGTGATAGTGATTGATGAAGCAGCCAAGGTGACCAAAAAGTTCGACACACCACACTATTTCTATGGTGTACCAAACTATTGGGCCTACTTACGAGTAGATGCTTCAAATGATGTGATGCTACCGCCATTCCTTATAAAAAAACTAAAGTTAGACTAGTTTTAAATTTTCGAAGGGGAATCTCCTGTAAACACTTTGGCAGTCTATTGAATATTTTAATGCACTGAAAAACAGCGTTGCGGCTTGCCGCAACATTATGCTGAGTGGGTCCATTTTACATCATATCGGTACTATTCCTTAGTATATTGTATTTCTCCTTATTTTATATCTACGTGTATCGAATGTGTGTGAATAAATGTTTCTCTTTCTCTTTCTTTTTTCTTTTGATGTAACATTGTTTTGAGAACAAAGCTGTTTTGGAACTACAGCCATATACCAGTCGGTTGTCGCTTCTTCGATTTCTCGAAGAAAATTCAAAGATGCATGTGTCTTTTTATGAACATGCACATTTTATAAATGTATAGGGATGGCAAGGGAAGAATCTATAGTTTTTTAAACATGGGTTTACATGATTTGTAAGGAGCTTCGCCACATGTGGCACGAATGGACTTTTTTCGGAAATAAACACTATTAAAACTTGCACTATTTCCCCATAGGACGATACCATAATCTTAAAATAGATCCAACACAACCAGTAAGCCAGATGTGCGTCTTAATTTACGCAACACACGCAAATCCATTTATTTTATTACATATATTTTCCAGTCCAAATGTTTATCAAGTTTCAATCCTAAAAATGACACACCATCCATTTCATTTATACTTTTATTCTCATAATGTAAATTAAAATTCTTAGGTCTTCCTTGTTTTGACTTAAATTGAATATAATAAGTCTTACTTAATTTGATCTGTAGATTATGTTTTTCTGACCATGTTTAAACTTCATTTAACATATTAATTTTACATTCATATTCATAATTATTTTCATTTCTGTTTGATGTCACTATTATTGAGATGTCTTCAACAAAAAGAACACATTTATATGGTAAAACATTAGGTAATTCATTAATATATACAATAAAAAGAAGGGGACCAAGAACGCTGCCCCGTGGGCCACCAAACTTATTGTATTTTGAGTTTGATCTGTATATAGTTTCTTAATTACTCTCATTTAAGCATGTGATTTCCACATACTGCTTTCTATTTTCTAAATATGATTTTACCAATACCAAGCATTTCCTCTTATACAATTACTGTATAATTTTTTAATAGTAACGAATGATCGACAAAATCAAACGCTTTTGACAAATCTAAAAAGATAGCTGTGGTACCAAGTTTGTCATTTAAGCTCTTTGTGATATGGTGTACTAAATTGAAACCAGCCAAAGTAGTGAATATGTGGATACATCTTCTTCTATGAAATGATGACAAGGAATGTTGTTGGAGCATGCCAACCTCAACAGGTTGATATTGATGAGTGATGACATATTGATAGTCTAGCGTCTTCGCACACCAAGTAAGTCTCAACTCATCAAATTGGATTATAACTCATTATCAAAAAGCTGGCTTACATCAGCCTTAAGCTTACCTCTGTTTGCACAGTTGTAGCCAATTGACGCCTTTGCAAGCGAAGGTTGTTCAAACTTATTCAGTTGCAGTGCGAATTGGCTATTGTGGTATTGTTCGGTCGTCGGTATATAGGGGGGAGGCGCTCGAGTCTGGCGATTAGTCGCTAGGCCATAGAGACGCTGTCTTGGGCCTTAATCATGAGGTTCCTGGGCCATTGCGCGCTCCTCTGCTTAGTTGTGTTCGTGAGTATTCTTTGAATTATTGAAGACAACATTTTACGTCGTTACATTTATCATTATGATCAAATATGATTGGAGAGCCTTCTTTGCTTAATATTTGACTGACGGATGCTGTTTATAGCTGACGTGGTTGATTCTTTTATCGTAGTATGCCTGATTCGACATTGGTTTGGATGGTTGAAATTGAATGTTCCAACAAGAATTATGTCCAATGAGGAATTAGACGGATTATAGTCGATGAGTACATTATTACCTATGGAATCATCACAGATATTACTTTCTCTTATATTATGGTTATGATGGAGATTATCCTCCGCTTCTGCCCTTTCTCTTGACATTATATCAGATGAAGTTTATAAACTACTAGCTTTTCCCCGCGACTTCGTCCGCGCACATAACGTCAGAGTGACGACACACCCCATATACTCATGTCTCCAAGTATAAGGTTTTTATTGCCTATCCCGTGGGAAATTCGGAAAATCCCTTCTTAGAGCACCTACAGATCCTCTAGGAATATTATCTACTAATTATAGTCTTAATTATTTACCTTGTGTTTTTATCCCGTGGGAAATTTGAAAAGTTCCTTTGTAAGAGCATCTTTATACTAATCAAGGAATAATGTGTAGGCATGCTAAATTTAATGTCTGTAGCTTTATTAGTACAACATTTCGGAATTTTCCAATCCCGTGGGAAAATCGGGATAAAAAGTATCCTATGTCCGTCTCCTGGTTCTAAACTACCTCCTACCAATTTTCAGCCAAATCGGTTCAGCCGTTCTTGAGTTATAAATAGTGTAACTAACACGGCTTTCTTCTATATAGGTATATATAATAGATTATGGTTGAAAGAAAAGCTACCATCCCTGCACTTGTATCTAGCTTACGTTACCAAGCTCGTAAATAATTCTTGGATGAGGTTACAAATAATTTGTTAATTCTTACAGTTCAACAAAGCAGTAAATATTTGCCTTTATTAAATACGTACTCTTAAATTTATAATTCATGCTCAAATGAAAAACTAGACCAAAAGCCGGTCTGAAAAATGTTATAGTGCCTCATTGCTATTTAAGACCTTCTTTCTAAGCAGTCAAGAGTTTTTATTCAAAAGTTTGTTATGAAAATCCTCTACCCAGCTACTGTGCAGGTTATTGTAGCGCTTGTGCAGTAGTTGGGCTTCCTACTCCCAGTGGCGTAACTATAGGGTGGCAGGGGTGGCAAAATGCTAGGGGCCCCTAGCTCTACGGGGCCCCGAACTGGCTTGGTTTAGAGCAGAGAAGGGACGCTGATGCACTTCTTTATATTGAAGAAGGAGCCCCATCTGACGAATTTGCCGCGGGCCCTAGACGTTATAGTTACGCCACTGCCTACTCCTCTTAAACCACCTTATTTTACAGGCATCTCTATAAAAGGCTCCGCTCCGCATAGACACCGTCGATTTAGTAGCTAAGATCTTTTAAGAATTAGCCTCTTTTCTGTACTAATCTCATCGATATTTTAACCTCTGCTTATATTTAATACACTTTTGTACATTTACTATTGCTTTCATTCGTGCCACGAAATAAGACGACAGACAGTTTCCAGTTTTTGTTTGTTTGTTTGTAGTTTCATTTTAGTTTCTTTTTATTTTTAGGCGGGGTAATTAATTGTTTTACTACACTAACAGTTTTTATAAGTCAACTAGCTTCTGCTCGCGACTTCGTCCGCGTAGAATTAGACTTACATTAGGCCGCTACTACCTTTGACATGTTTATCGCTATCCCGCGGGAACTGTGCAATTTTCCGGGATAAAAAGTAGCCTACATGTTAATCAAGGGTACCAGATATTTCCGTTCTGAATTTTAACCAAATCCGTCCAGTCGTTTCAGCGTGAAGAAGGAACAAACATACACACTCACATCGTCACATCCATCCATCCCCACAAACTTTCGCATTTATTATATTAGTTAGTAGGATTGTTGTTACTACCTACTTAACACATTTTTTTGTTATTTAATAAAAAAAAGGTTTTTGTAGCAAAAGAGAAAATTTCTGTTGAGCAATTATTTTTAACTAGCTGTTGCCCGCAACTTCGGCTGCATAGAATTCATTTAAGAAAGAGACACACAAATATAAGATAACATACACAATTTTATAGAAAAAAAAAACGAAAAAAAAACACAGACATGAAAAATAGTTCATCAGCGTTGTGTGTGTCTTCGCAAAAGTGAAACGGTCGCTGGCTCAGCATTACGCTGAGGTGTTAGACACCTGCAGCACTGATTTTCAGCCAGAACTGTCTATGACTCCGTCTATGATTTATCGCTGTCCCGCAGGAATTACGCAATTTTCCGGGATAAAAAGTAGCCTATGTATTATTCCAGACTATAGTCTATCTATGTTCCAAATTTCATCCAGATCTATTCAGCCGTTCTGGCGTGAAAGAGTAACAAACATCCATACTTACAAACTTTCGCGTTTATAATATTAGTAGGATGACATTTTGATACACAGTGCTTCGATTCCCACGTTTCACTTTGTTTCAAGTTCAATGTTGTCATGGCAAAAATAATGGCTGTACTGTACGTGGCAACTCTTTGATTCACGATAGTTATTTAATTACCATAAGCAAACCGAATGACAGTTAATTAAATATTTTATTAGCCCGTCTCGTCTGTATTTACATCTGTGACGTACACAACGTTGTTTGTTGTATTTTGAGATTGTACGCTCTATTGTGGCTTTCACTATATGGATATTTATGAATTGTGTGTTGTATTTTGAGATGTACGCTCTATTGTGGCTTTCACTATATGAATTTTTTGAACTCACTCTTTGTCTGTCCCTCACTTAATGCTCCTCTCACCTATTTGAAGATTAACTGGAAGGAGATCCCTTTGTGCATATATTTAATGTTTTTTTTTGCGATTTGTTCCTGTTTCTATATATTTGTACAATAAAGCATTTACTTACTTACAACCACCACTATTCTTTAATGTTTGTGATTACCTACTTATATTTGTGTTTTTATAATTTTATAATTACCACTACCACACTAAATACCACATCTTATTTCGGCCTATGCCTAAGTACAAAGCTTTATTCATGTTTCGGCGTTTGACGCTCACTTTTCACTTTTCACGTCGATTTTCGAAGTCGTTGCTCACCGTTTCGCTTACACTAATAGTAGTTAATATGAAAGTGAGAGGGACGGTGAGATACAAACTCGTTTTTTATATTAAAATGTATATAAAAGTTTATATTATTACGATATTTTGGCACATCGAAAGAATTAGAATAGGTACCTACAATATTCACACTTAAGAAGCAGTAGTACCCCAATTTAGAAGCAGTAGTATCCCAATTTAGAAGCAGTAGTATCTCAATTTAGCAGCAGTAGTACCCCAATTTAGAAGCAGCTGTGCCCCAAATTAGAAGCAGTAGTACCCCAATTTAGAAGCAGTAGTATCTCAATTTAGAAGTAGTAGTAGTAGGTACTTGCGTGTTTTTGAGATTGTTTTGTATGGGTTCAGGGGAGCGTGTTAATCGTCACATATAATCTGGAAATTAAAATAGGTATAGGATATGAAGAACTGTTGTTAGTATTTGCAACTTTGTTTATAGAATAAAGTATTAATATTATTATTATAATGATTAGCATTTTCAAGTTCTATTTTTCTTTCCATAATTTCAGGCACAACTAGCGCATGGAGAACCAAGCGAATTTGATAAAAGTAAGTATTAAATAAATTATGTACAATAACTTAAGTGATGAAAAGTTTTGAAACATTTCATAAACCTCAGCTTATAAAAAAATGCCTTATTCTCAAATTGCTACTTACTTTACTTTCCATCTATTTTAAAAGTTTCCATTTAAATAAAGATGAATTGACGAATATTGTAGAATCTATACAAGCGTGACTTCCGTCCGACCGACTGTAATAGTTTTTTTTTTTAATTTGTTTTGCTCTTCATTCCCAAGACAATATGTAAAAACCATAATAGGGAAAAAAAGAACTGGAACGGAATATATCTTTATACTCACATCTAGCCTGTTGCTATAAAATTAAAAAAAGAAGTGAAATGGTGGTCGGTCGGCACCCAGAAAAGGTTTAGGTAAAGGAAATGTATTCACGTGCCACCTTAGAACCCTATCGTAATAAGGTGACATCATTTAAATTTGAGTGATGGGCGGCCTGTCAATTGCGACAAGGTTCTATGATGACGTGAATGCATTTCTATCACTTAGAAGGAATTGTACCCATTTTAAGAAAAATCAATTTACATTCCACAGGTTTTGACGACTTGGAAAGCTCCAGCTTTAGCTCAAGTTCAAGCTCGTTCCAGTCGAGTTCAAGCGAGTCGAGCTCAAGCGAATCGAGCTCAAGCGAATCGAGCTCAAGCGAGTCGAGCTCCAGCGAGTCGAGCTCAAGCGAGTCGAGCTCAAGCGAGGTCGAGTTGAGTTCCAGCGAAGTTGAATCGAGTTCTAGCAAAATCCAATCGATTTCAAAGCAACAGAGACAATTAAAATCGTTCTCTAGCGAATCCGATAGCTCTGAATTTGGCGCCTTTAGCAGCCACAAAGCTAAAACGCACAACGCGTTCGCATCCAGCGATATCGACGACGAATTCTCCAACTTTAATAGTGTTAAGAAGGTAAAATCTATTAAGAAACAACAGGGCGCTAGCGAGTCCGAAAGGGATTTCGAAGAGTCCTTCAACAAACAATTTAAGTCTTCAAAACACGTTCAGAAGCAGCAGCAAAGCACGAGTGAATTTGAGAGCGCAGAAGAATCTGACAGTAGCTTGCAACAGAGGCAGCAAAAATCTGTCAAGAAATCTTTCAGTAGCCAGCAGTCTTCGGAGATCGACGAGAATCAAACATCAGAAACAGAAAATCAAAGTCAAACTAAGAGGAGTTCTAAGAAATCTGCATCCTCATTCAAGTCTGAAACGTCAAGTGAAGAAGAAGATGAATTGGCGTTGAGGAGACACAGGAAGATTGGTAAACAAGGTCAACCAGGATCACCAGGGCGACCAGGAACGCCAGAACAACCGGGAACGCCAGGGCAACCGGGAACGCCAGGACAAACAGGTACATCAGGCGAATCAGGACAAGCAGGTACACCAGGCGAATCAGGATCGCCAGGGCAACCGGGAACGCCAGGGCAATCAGGAACGCCAGAACAACCAGGAACGTCAGGGCAACCAGGAACGTCAGGGCAACCAGGAACATCAGGGCAACCAGGAACACCAGGGCAACCAGGAACGCCAGGGCAACCAGGAACGCCAGGGCAACCGGGAATACCAGGGCAACCGGGAATACCAGGGCAACCGGGAACACCAGGGCAACCGGGAACACCAGGGCAACCGGGAACACCAGGGCAACCGGGAACACCAGGGCAACCAGGAACGCCAGACGAAAACACTGACGATTCCGATCAAAATGAATCTGAAGATGAGAAAAAAATTAAACGCAAGCGAAAAACCGTCATAATCAATAAAAAAGAAGATGAGGAAGACGAAACCGATGACAATCTAAAAAAAACAAAAAAACATTCCAAAAATCAAATAAAGGGAACCACCGAACAACCAGGACAGCCTGGACAACCAGGACAGCCAGGACAGCCAGGACAGCCAGGACAGTCAGGACAACCAGGACAGTCAGGACAGCCAGGACAGGCAGGACAGCCAGGACAGGCAGGACAGCCAGGACAGGCAGGTCAACCAGGACAGTCAGGACAACCAGGACAGCCAGGACAGGCAGGGCAACCAGGACAGTCAGGACAAACAGGACAGGCAGGACAGCCAGGACAGGCAGGACAACCAGGACAGGCAGGACAGCCAGGACAGGCAGGACAGCCAGGACAGGCAGGACAACCAGGACAGTCAGGACAACCAGGACAGTCAGGACAACCAGGACAGTCAGGACAGCCAGGACAGGCAAGACAGCCAGGACAGGCAGGACAACCAGGACAGGCAGGACAGGCAGGACAGCCAGGACAGGCAGGACAGCCAGGACAGGCAGGACAGCCAGGACAGGCAGGACAGCCAGGAAAGTCAGGTCAACCAGGACAACCAGAACAGCCAGAAAAACCTAGTCGACCAGAACAATCAGGAAAATCAGGTCAACCAGGACAACCAGAACAGCCAGAAAAACCAAGTCAACCAGGACAGCCAGAAAAACCAAGTCGACCAGGACAACCAGGAACGTCAGGTCAACCAGGACAGTCAGGACAGCCAGGACAGGCAGGACAGCCAGGACAGGCAGGACAGCCAGGACAGGCAGGACAGCCAGGACAGGCAGGACAGCCAGGACAGGCAGGACAGGCAGGACAACCAGGACAGGCAGGACAGCCAGGAAAGTCAGGTCAACCAGGACAACCAGAACAGCCAGAAAAACCAAGTCAACCAGGACAGCCAGAAAAACCAAGTCGACCAGGACAACCAGGAACGTCAGGTCAACCAGGACAGTCAGGACAGCCAGGACAGGCAGGACAGCCAGGACAGGCAGGACAGCCAGGACAGGCAGGACAGCCAGGACAGGCAGGACAGCCAGGACAGGCAGGACAACCAGGACAGGCAGGACAGCCAGGAAAGTCAGGTCAACCAGGACAACCAGAACAGCCAGAAAAACCAAGTCAACCAGGACAGCCAGAAAAACCAAGTCGACCAGGACAACCAGGAACGTCAGGTCAACCAGGACAGTCAGGACAGCCAGGACAGGCAGGACAGCCAGGACAGGCAGGACAGCCAGGACAGGCAGGACAGCCAGGACAGGCAGGACAGCCAGGACAGGCAGGACAGCCAGGACAGCCAGGACAGGCAGGACAACCAGGACAGGCAGGACAGCCAGGAAAGTCAGGTCAACCAGGACAACCAGAACAGCCAGAAAAACCAAGTCAACCAGGACAGCCAGAAAAACCAAGTCGACCAGGACAACCAGGAACGTCAGGTCAACCAGGACAGTCAGGACAGCCAGGACAGGCAGGACAGCCAGGACAGGCAGGACTGCCAGGAAAGTCAGGTCAACCAGGACAACCAGAACAGCCAGAAAAACCAAGTCAACCAGGACAACCAGAACAGCCAGAAAAACCAAGTCGACCAGGACAACCAGGAACGTCAGGTCAACCAGGACAGTCAGGACAGCCAGGACAGGCAGGACAGCCAGGACAGGCAGGACAGCCAGGACAGGCAGGACAGCCAGGACAGGCAGGACAGCCAGGTCAGGCAGGACAACCAGGACAGGCAGGACAGCCAGGAAAGTCAGGTCAACCAGGACAACCAGAACAGCCAGAAAAACCAAGTCAACCAGGACAGCCGGAAAAACCAAGTCGACCAGGACAACCAGGAACGTCAGGTCAACCAGGACAGTCAGGACAGCCAGGACAGGCAGGACAGCCAGGACAGGCAGGACTGCCAGGAAAGTCAGGTCAACCAGGACAACCAGAACAGCCCGAAAAACCAAGTCGACCAGGACGAACAGGAAAGTCAGGTCAACCAGGACAACCAGAACAGCCAGAAAAACCAAGTCGACCAGGACGACCAGGAAAGTCAGGTCAACCAGGACAACCAGAACAGCCAGAAAAACCAAGTCAACCAGGACAACCAGAACAGCCAGAAAAACCAAGTCGACCAGGACAACCAGGAAAGTCAGGCCAACCAGGACAACCAGAACAGCCCGAAAAACCAAGTCAACCAGGACAGCCAGAAAAACCAAGTCGACCAGGACAACCAGGAACGTCAGGTCAACCAGGACAGTCAGGACAGCCAGGACAGGGAGGACAACCAGGACAGCCAGGACAGGCAGGACAGCCAGGACAGCCAGGACAGCCAGGACAGGCAGGACAGCCAGGACAGGCAGGACAGCCAGGACAGGCAGGACAGCCAGGACAGGCAGGACAGGCAGGACAACCAGGACAGGCAGGACAGCCAGGAAAGTCAGGTCAACCAGGACAACCAGAACAGCCAGAAAAACCAAGTCAACCAGGACAGCCAGAAAAACCAAGTCGACCAGGACAACCAGGAACGTCAGGTCAACCAGGACAGTCAGGACAGCCAGGACAGGCAGGACAGCCAGGACAGGCAGGACAGCCAGGACAGGCAGGACAGCCAGGACAGGCAGGACAGCCAGGACAGGCAGGACAACCAGGACAGGCAGGACAGCCAGGAAAGTCAGGTCAACCAGGACAACCAGAACAGCCAGAAAAACCAAGTCAACCAGGACAGCCAGAAAAACCAAGTCGACCAGGACAACCAGGAACGTCAGGTCAACCAGGACAGTCAGGACAGCCAGGACAGGCAGGACAGCCAGGACAGGCAGGACAGCCAGGACAGGCAGGACAGCCAAGACAGGCAGGACAGCCAGGACAGGCAGGACAGCCAGGACAGCCAGGACAGGCAGGACAACCAGGACAGGCAGGACAGCCAGGAAAGTCAGGTCAACCAGGACAACCAGAACAGCCAGAAAAACCAAGTCAACCAGGACAGCCAGAAAAACCAAGTCGACCAGGACAACCAGGAACGTCAGGTCAACCAGGACAGTCAGGACAGCCAGGACAGGCAGGACAGCCAGGACAGGCAGGACTGCCAGGAAAGTCAGGTCAACCAGGACAACCAGAACAGCCAGAAAAACCAAGTCAACCAGGACAACCAGAACAGCCAGAAAAACCAAGTCGACCAGGACAACCAGGAACGTCAGGTCAACCAGGACAGTCAGGACAGCCAGGACAGGCAGGACAGCCAGGACAGGCAGGACAGCCAGGACAGGCAGGACAGCCAGGACAGGCAGGACAGCCAGGTCAGGCAGGACAACCAGGACAGGCAGGACAGCCAGGAAAGTCAGGTCAACCAGGACAACCAGAACAGCCAGAAAAACCAAGTCAACCAGGACAGCCGGAAAAACCAAGTCGACCAGGACAACCAGGAACGTCAGGTCAACCAGGACAGTCAGGACAGCCAGGACAGGCAGGACAGCCAGGACAGGCAGGACTGCCAGGAAAGTCAGGTCAACCAGGACAACCAGAACAGCCCGAAAAACCAAGTCGACCAGGACGAACAGGAAAGTCAGGTCAACCAGGACAACCAGAACAGCCAGAAAAACCAAGTCGACCAGGACGACCAGGAAAGTCAGGTCAACCAGGACAACCAGAACAGCCAGAAAAACCAAGTCAACCAGGACAACCAGAACAGCCAGAAAAACCAAGTCGACCAGGACAACCAGGAAAGTCAGGCCAACCAGGACAACCAGAACAGCCCGAAAAACCAAGTCAACCAGGACAGCCAGAAAAACCAAGTCGACCAGGACAACCAGGAACGTCAGGTCAACCAGGACAGTCAGGACAGCCAGGACAGGGAGGACAACCAGGACAGCCAGGACAGGCAGGACAGCCAGGACAGCCAGGACAGCCAGGACAGGCAGGACAGCCAGGACAGGCAGGACAGCCAGGACAGGCAGGACAACCAGGACAGGCAGGACAACCAGGACAGGCAGGACAACCAGGTCAGGCAGGACAACCAGGACAGGCAGGACAACCAGGACAGGCAGGACAGCCAGGACAGGCAGGACAGCCAGGACAGGCAGGACAGCCAGGACAGGCAGGGCAGCCAGGACAGGCAGGACAGCCAGGACAGGCAGGACAGCCAGGACAGGCAGGACAGGCTGGACAGCCAGGACAGGCAGGGCAGCCAGGACAGGCAGGACAGCCAGGACAGGCAGGACAGCCAGGAAAGTCAGGTCAACCAGGACAACCAGAACAGCCCGAAAAACCAAGTCGACCAGGACGACCAGGAAAGTCAGGTCAACCAGGACAACCAGAACAGCCAGAAAAACCAAGTCAACCAGGACAACCAGAACAGCCAGAAAAACCAAGTCGACCAGGACAACCAGGAAAGTCAGGCCAACCAGGACAACCAGAACAGCCCGAAAAACCAAGTCAACCAGGAGAGCCAGAAAAACCAAGTCGACCAGGACAACCAGGAACGTCAGGTCAACCAGAACAGTCAGGACAGCCAGGACAGGCAGGGCAGCCAGGACAGGCAGGACAGGCAGGGCAGCCAGGACAGGCAGGACAGCCAGGACAGCCAGGACAGGCAGGACAGCCAGGACAGGCAGGACAGCCAGGACAGCCAGGACAACCAGGACAGGGAGGTCAGCCAGGACAGGGAGGTCAGCCAGGACAGGGAGGTCAGCCAGGGCAGGCAGGACAGCCAGGACAGCCAGGACAACCAGGACAGGGAGGTCAGCCAGGACAGGGAGGTCAGCCAGGACAGGCAGGACAGCCAGGACAGCCAGGACAACCAGGACAGGGAGGTCAGCCAGGACAGGGAGGTCAGCCAGGACAGGGAGGTCAGCCAGGACAGGGAGGTCAGCCAGGACAGGCAGGACAACCAGGACAGGGTGGTCAGCCAGGACAGGGAGGTCAGCCAGGACAGGGAGGACAACCAGGACAGCCAGGACAGGCAGGACAGCCAGGACAGCCAGGACAGCCAGGACAGGCAGGACAGCCAGGACAGGCAGGACAGGCAGGACAGCCAGGACAGGCAGGACAAGCAGGACAGCCAGGACAACCAGGACAGGGAGGTCAGCCAGGACAGGGAGGACAGCCAGGACAGCCAGGACAGGCAGGACAGCCAGGACAGCCAGGACAACCAGGACAGGGAGGTCAGCCAGGACAGGGAGTTCAGCCAGGACAGGGAGGTCAGCCAGGACAGGGAGGACAACCAGGACAGCCAGGACAGGCAGGACAGCCAGGACAGCCAGGACAACCAGGACAGCCAGGACAGGCAGGACAGCCAGGACAGCCAGGACAGGCAGGACAGCCAGGACAGGCAGGACAACCAGAACAGCCAGAAAAACCAAGTCAACCAGGACAACTAGGTAGCCATATCTCCTATACATTTCATAATTTAATGTTTCAATTACGCTAATATAGAAATTTGAAATCTAGTATAATTCCGGTATGCATTATGTATATGTATTGTGAGAAGTCGGTGCATTAGCTCAAATAGTGCCAGGCCGAATAGGTACTCTGTAGGCAAGTTACGGTCTACTTTTGCTGTGCATGCCACATTACGACGTTATGATGGGAGCGCGAGTTGTGGCGCGAGCTGAGGCACCGATTTCAAACATTATAAGCAATTAGGTAGCGCACACCGAAATTTTGAAATTTCTGTAGTAGCGTCGTTAATCATTATCATATCAGCCGTATGACGTCCACTGTTGGACATAGACCCACTCCATAGACCTCCATTTATCCATCCTTTGCCTTGGTTGGAAGCGGCTTGCATCCACCGTGAACCCACGACACTAACCAGGTCATCCGTCCATCTCGTTGGTAGACGTCCTATGCTTCCGCGATCTCCACTCGAGAGCCTTTCGGCCCAAACGACTACCTATCTGTCCGGATCAGGGGATTACGGTGGAGTGGTAACAATTATGTCGTTTAGCAAACGCGGTTGGGACGTTTACTTGTCTCAAAACTTTACCTAAAACGCCTTCAACTAACTTGAGGCTCGGCTAAACAACCCGCGAAGTAATACTGTCAGCTGGTTAATGCAACATTTCAGTGTCGTCATTTTCTAGTACTATACTCGTATTTAATAATAATATAGCCTTTTTATTCCGAATTCGCTACAATTTCATTGTTGTTGTTGTTGTTATTATTAAATTGTCGCGTAATTCGGCGTGCCTCATGGCATAGGCCATATCATAGGCATATGGCATAGGTCATGCTCGTATTTAATTCAACATAATTTTCACGAGTACAATTGGCATTGTTAATTTTTTTAAGCTGTGCTTTTAACACCTTTATGTGATAAAATGGACTATTTCAAGCAACTAATTTAAATAATGCGCTGTTACGTAGCTTTGTTTATTAATAACTAGCCTTCCGTCCGCAGCTTCGCCCGCGATAAATTAATTTTCCCGTAGGAAAAGGTATTTTCCCGAAGTAAAAAGTAGCCTATGTCACTCAGTGATAATGTAGCTTTCTAACGGCAAAAGAATTTTTGAAATTGGTCCAGTAGTTTCGGAGCCTATTCAATTCAAACAAACAAACAAACAATCACATCTTTCCTCTTTATAATATTAGTATAGATGAATATTTTTTCGCTGTTTGAAGTTCAAGTTCAGAATTTAGATTGAAATCGTCAAGAGTAAATAAAATTAAATAATACAAATCAATTAAATATTACAAAAATGACAAATCAAAAACAATAATAATAAAACAATTAGGTACAATTAAATTAATTCTCCGCTAGGGATCACTGCTTATAAACAATGAAATAATAATAAAGGGTTAATTTAATATAATGTCGATTTATCGAAAAAACAATGCAATTAAATAAATAAATCAAACGTTAACATTACGTGGTCTTCGCAACAATACATCGTCTAAACTTTGCAATATTCCTCATTAGCTTGCGTACACCATTCCTTCCGCAAATCTTCTCTTTTCTCTTCTTTTTCTTTTCGATTTTGTGGAGGCTATTGTTGGAATCATTGTTGCACCCCGGCACATTTTTTTTTTCATAAATATCCATTGTGTTATACTTTGTTATACTCTGAATTTGCTTTTATTTCTAACGTTTGTAGATTAATATTATGATATAGATGTGACAGTGACAGCCTGACAGTTACCGCAGCTTAACTATTTTTTTCATTATAAATTGTGGCAAACATTGAATGTTCGATTCTGCCAAAAAACCGGGTCGTTAGGTCAAAGAAAGGTCAAAAATACTTTTACAAAAATATATTTTGAAATAGGACGATAAATCGTATAATTGGTTGTTTTTCTCCAAATGGTTTTCGAATTGGAGCATACTGAAAAAAGTGAACAATGCCGATTCCGCTTGCGCTTTCAACCATGGAAATTTATAGCTTTTTCCCACGACTTCCTCCGCGCAGAATTAAATATTTGCGGTAAAGCTCTTTCTCTCTTTTACTGCTCTTACTCCTTCTTGAAAATCTTTATTATTCTATCCCGTCCTCTTAACCTATGAGAAAGTAGATCCCTTCATAGTGCCCCTGTCTGCTACCCAAGGAATACGTCTGCCAAATTTTCAGTTTGTAGCTTGGTCTGTCAGTCAGTGAGTCAATCGTTGCTCTTTTATAGATCTAGACTGTCAATGTGGATCGTGATTCGGGTGGATGGAGGCAGGGCTAGTTAAGCCACGCAATTGGCATTGTTAATTTTTTTTAGTATGCTCCAATTCGAAAACCATTCCGAGGAAAACCATCATTTATCCGATTTATCTTGTCCGATTTCAAAAATACTTTATGATTGCAGATATTTTTGTAAAAGTACCTTGAACCTTTGTTTGACCGAACGACCCGGTTTTTAGACAGAATCCAGCATCAAATGTTTGCCACAAAAATGAAAAAAAAAAGTTTAGCTATGGCAACTGTCATGTGTCACTGTCAAATCGACAAAACCATAGACAAAGCCGTTTTTTTTTATAGCCAGCCGAACGAAGGCGATTGGGATTCTGTCTAAATTCACGAATTATCAAACAGCGAAAAATTAATTATTATTAATTAACAAAGCTACGTAAAAGCATAATATTCAAATTAGTTGCTTCAAATAGTCCATTTTATCAACTATAAGTGTTAAAAGCACAGCTTGAAAAAAATTAACAATGCCAATTAAGCAAGCTTACTGAATACTTTTTATTAACCAACTGTACTCATAATCGTCAGGTCACAATATTTAAAAAATAAATTATTAATAATCAGGTCAGCCGCAGCAGCCACAGAAGCCACAGAAGCCGCAGCAGCCCCAAGAACCGCAGGGGCCACAAAAGCCGCAGGAGCCACAGAAGCCGCAGCAGCCCCAAGAACCGCAGGGGCCACAAAAGCCGCAGGAGCCACAGAAGCCACAGAAGCCGCAGCAGCCCCAACAACCACAAGGGCCACAAAAGCCGCAGGAGCCACAGAAGCCACAGAAGCCGCAGCAGCCCCAACAACCGCAGGGGCCACAAAAGCCGCAGGAGCCACAGAAGCCACAGAAGCCGCAGCAGCCCCAACAACCGCAAGGGCCACAAAAGCCGCAGGAGCCACAGAAGCCACAGAAGCCGCAGCAGCCCCAACAACCGCAAGGGCCACAAAAGCCGCAGGAGCCACAGAAGCCACAGAAGCCGCAGCAGCCCCAACAACCGCAGGGGCCACAAAAGCCGCAGGAGCCACAAAAGCCAGGTCAATCAGGCCAACCAGGACAGCCGAGTCAACCAGGAAAGCCAGGACAGCCAGGGCAGCCAGGACA
Source organism: Pandemis corylana (assembly GCA_949127965.1). Taxonomy (NCBI): domain Eukaryota; kingdom Metazoa; phylum Arthropoda; class Insecta; order Lepidoptera; family Tortricidae; genus Pandemis; species Pandemis corylana. Next base: position 14,500,524 of record OX421858.1, on the reverse strand, counting down.
ATCAGGACAGCCAGGTCAATCAGGACAGCCAGGACAATCAGGACAGCCAGGTCAACCAGATAAACCAGGACAGCCAGGCCAACCAGGACTGCCAGGACAGCCAGGCCAACCAGGTCAACCAGGACAGCCAGGTCAGCCAGGACAGCCAGGCGGCCCAGGGCAACCAGGTCAACCAGGACAGCCAGGTCAGCCAGGACAGCCAGGTCAGCCAGGCCAACCAGGTCAGCCAGGACAGCCAGGACAGTCAGGGCAGCCAGGACAATCAGGACAGCCAGGCGGCCCAGGGCAACAAACTCAATATCCACAACAGCCAGGTCAATCAGGTCAACCAGGACAGCCAGGACAGCCAGGACAGCCAGGCCAACCAGGACAGCCAGGTCAGCCAGGTCAGCCAGGACAGCCAGGACAGCCAGGCCAACCAGGACAGCCAGGACAGCCTGGCCAACCAGGTCAACCAGGACAGCCAGGACAGCCAGGCCAACCAGGACTGCCAGGACAGCCAGGCCAACCAGGTCAATCAGGACAGCCAGGACAATCAGGACAGCCAGGTGGTCCAGGGAAACAACCACAGCAACCACAACAGCCCGGTCAACTAGGACAACCAGGACAGCCAGGCCAACCAGGACAACCAGGTCAACCAGGACAGCCAGGTCAGCCAGGACAGCCAGGTCAGCCAGGCCAACCAGGACAGCCAGGACAGCCAGGACAGTCAGGGCAGCCAGGACAATCAGGACAGCCAGGCGGCCCAGGGCAACAAACTCAATATCCACAACAGCCAGGTCAATCAGGTCAACCAGGACAACCAGGACAGCCAGGACAGCCAGGCCAACCAGGACAGCCAGGTCAGCCAGGTCAGCCAGGACAGCCAGGACAGCCTGGCCAACCAGGACAGCCAGGACAGCCTGGCCAACCAGGTCAACCAGGACAGCCAGGACAGTCAGGACAGCCAGGACAGCCAGGACAGCCAGGCGGCCCAGGGCAACAAACTCAGTATCCACACCAGCCACAGCAGCCACAGGAACCACAGAGGCCACAGCAACCACAACAACCACAACGGCCACAACAGCCACAGCAACCACAGCGGCCACAACAGCCACAGCAACCACAGCGGCCACAACAGCCACAGCAACCACAGCGGCCAGAACAGCCACAGCAACCACAGCGGCCACAACAGCCACAGCAACCACAGCGGCCACAACAGCCACAGCAACCACAGCGGCCAGCTCAACCAGGACAGCCAGGACAGCCAGGACAGCCAGGCCAACCAGGACAGCCAGGACAGTCAGGGCAGCCAGGACAATCAGGACAGCCAGGCGGCCCAGGGCAACAAACTCAGTATCCACAACAGCCAGGTCAATCAGGTCAACCAGGACAGCCAGGACAGCCAGGCCAACCAGGACAGCCAGGACAGCCAGGCCAACCAGGACAGCCAGGACAGCCAGGACAGCCAGGCCAACCAGGACAGCCAGGACAGCCAGGACAGTCAGGGCAGCCAGGACAATCAGGACAGCCAGGCGGCCCAGGGCAACAAACTCAGTATCCACAACAGCCAGGTCAATCAGGTCAACCAGGACAGCCAGGAAAGCCAGGCCAACCAGGACAGCCAGCACAGCCAGGTCAGCCAGGACAGCCAGGACAACCAGGACAGCCAGGACAGCCAGGACAGCCAGGCCAACCAGGCCAACCAGGACAGCCAGGCCAACCAGGACAGTCAGGGCAGCCAGGACAATCAGGACAGCCAGGCGGCCCAGGGCAACAAACTCAGTATCCACAACAGCAAGGTCAATCAGGTCAACCAGGACAGCCAGGACAGCCAGGACAGCCAGGCCAACCAGGACAGCCAGGACAGCCAGGACAGCCAGGCCAACCAGGGCAGCCAGGACAGCCAGGCCAACCAGGCCAACCAGGACAGCCAGGACAGCCAGGACAGTCAGGGCAGCCAGGACAATCAGGACAGCCAGGCGGCCCAGGGCAACAAACTCAGTATCCACAACAGCCAGGTCAATCAGGTCAACCAGGACAGCCAGGACAGCCAGGCCAACCAGGACAGCCAGGACAGCCAGGCCAACCAGGACAGCCAGGACAGCCAGGCCAACCAGGACAGCCAGGACAGCCAGGACAGCCAGGGCAGCCAGGACAATCAGGACAGCCAGGCGGCCCAGGGCAACAAACTCAGTATCCACAACAGCCAGGTCAATCAGGTCAACCAGGACAGCCAGGACAGCCAGGCCAACCAGGACAGCCAGGACAGCCAGGTCAGCCAGGACAGCCAGGACAACCAGGACAGCCAGGACAGCCAGGACAGCCAGGCGGCGCAGGGCAACAAACTCAGTATCCACAACAGCCAGGTCAATCAGGTCAACCAGTACAGCCAGGACAGCCAGGCCAACCAGGACAGCCAGGACAGCCTGGCCAACCAGGCCAACCAGGACAACCAGGACAGCCAGGACAGCCAGGACAGTCAGGGCAGCCAGGACAATCAGGACAGCCAGGCGGCCCAGGGCAACAAACTCAGTATCCACAACAGCCACAGCAGCCACAGGAACCACAGAGGCCACAGCAACCACAACAACCACAACGGCCACAACAGCCACAGCAACCACAGCGGCCACAACAGCCACAGCAACCACAGCGGCCACAACAGCCACAGCAACCACAGCGGCCACAACAGCCACAGCAACCACAGCGGCCACAACAGCCACAGCAACCACAGCGGCCAGGTCAACCAGGTCAACCAGGACAGCCAGGACAACCAGGACAGCCAGGACAGCCAGGCGGCGCAGGGCAACAAACTCAGTATCCACAACAGCCAGGTCAATCAGGTCAACCAGGACAGCCAGGACAGCCAGGACAGCCAGGCCAAACAGGACAGCCAGGACAGCCAGGACAGCCAGGCCAACCAGGACAGCCAGGACAGCCAGGACAACCAGGACAGCCAGGCCAGCCAGGCCAGCCAGGACAGCCAGGACAGCCAGGCGGCGCAGGGCAACAAACTCAGTATCCACAACAGCCAGGTCAATCAGGTCAACCAGGACAGCCAGGACAGCCAGGACAGCCAGGCCAACCAGGACAGCCAGGACAGCCAGGACAGCCAGGCCAACCAGGACAGCCAGGACAGCCAGGCCAACCAGGACAGCCAGGCCAACCAGGACAGCCAGGACAGCCAGGACAGTCAGGGCAGCCAGGACAATCAGGACAGCCAGGCGGCCCAGGGCAACAAACTCAGTATCCACAACAGCCAGGTCAATCAGGTCAGTTAAAGTCATGAGATCTGTTATTCACGTGGTGGCGCCATATTTGGCTATCATTTTTAATAAGTGCGTGGATGAGTGCGTGTTTCCGGACTTGATGAAATTTAGTAAAGTGATTCCTTTGTTCAAGTGTGGTGACAAATGTGATCCGTCAAACTTCCGTCCAATTTCTGTTCTTCCGGTGCTCAGCAAAGTGTTTGAAAAGATAATGCTGAATCAGATGTTGCATCATTTCAATGCAAATGAATTACTTCACAGCCAGCAATTTGGTTTCACTAAAGGCCGATCCACCACAGATGCGGCGGCTGTACTCGTTAAGTATATTTATGATGCATGGGAACATTCACAAGATGCAATAGGGATCTTCTGCGACCTCTCCAAAGCATTTGATTGCGTGGAGCATGAAACGCTTATCCGCAAACTTGAGCACTACGGACTTTCTGAAAACGCACTGAAACTTGTCATGTCCTATCTCAGTCAGAGAATCCAGAAAGTGGACATAAATAGAGTGCAGTCATGTGGTGCGCCGGTGAAGCTTGGAGTACCACAGGGTTCAATATTGGGCCCTTTTCTCTTTCTGGTGTATATCAATGACCTCCCCCGCCTACTGGAAAACAAATGTGACATAGTTTTGTTTGCTGATGACACCTCTCTGATTTTCAAGGTAGACAGGCAACAGGAAGATCAAAGTCACATCAATGAGACTCTAACAGAAGTGCTTCAATGGTTTACTGCGAACAATCTACTACTAAACGCAGCTAAAACGAAATGTATTAAATTTTCGTTACCAAATGTACGACAGGTTGAAACAGCCATTTCCATAAACGGAGAGAAGCTAAACCTCGTTGATGACACCGTTTTTCTTGGCCTCACCCTGGATCGAAACTTACAGTGGAGCCCGCATATTTCTGCTCTTGCTGGTAGATTGAGTTCTGCCGCCTATGCTGTACGAAGAATTAGACAATTCACCAACGTGGAAACTGCTAGACTGGTTTATTTCAGTTATTTTCATAGCATTTTGTCTTACGGCATTCTGATTTGGGGAAGAGCAGCTGACATTCAGAGTATCTTCATTTTACAGAAGAGGGCAGTTCGGTCCATCTACAATCTGAACTCCCGAGAGTCATTGAGAGAGCGCTTTAAAGAGATAGAAATTCTCACAGTGGCTTCGCAGTACATACACGATGTAATTATGTACACACACAAGAATTTCAATTCCTTTAAGAAATTTTCGGACATCCATGATATCAACACTCGTAATAAACACAAGCTACTCATTCCTAAATTTCGTCTACGGAAAGTAAGTAAATCTTTCCTGGGAAACTGTGTCAGGTTCTACAATAAAGTGCCTGTAGATGCGTGGAAATTGTCATATGTGTTATTCAAGAAATACATAAAGAACACGCTGTTAAAGAAAGCATATTACACAGTCGATGAGTACATGTGTGATGAGAACATGACATGGCCATCTTTGGAAAAATTACCGTAAGGATCTAGTGTTTTTGTGAGTGATCCTATAGTGTGTGTGTGTGTGTGTGTGTGTGTGTGTGTGGGTGTGTGTGTATGTGTGTATGCGTGTAGTGTCTCTAGATACAACGGTCTCTGGCCCTGTTGCTACCGTCTGCTGTTTAGGTTAGCTGATCTTGATTAATTAAGATTTTTATTAAGATTCAAAATTGTACCTATAGCTATTATTAATTATGAATATTAAGATAGGTATTATCAATATAAATATTGTACCTACTGTAATTGTTTATTTAAATATTTATTCTATTTTTCATAATTATTATTGTTTACAATGACGTAAATATTGCTATGTCGTATGTGCATTAAGCTAGGTATTGGGTAGGTATATTGTTAAGCTTATGGATTTCCGGTTTCATTTTTTTTTTTCTTTTACTGTTTAGTTGCAGGCTAACGACGTCGAAGTTCCTAAAACGTTCCCATAGTGTGCTTGTGGGGACGGAAGCGAGACATGCCCTCGGTACCGCTCTGCTTTCAGAGCAGGACATGAGTGCGTGGAAGCCAACATTGGGGGCGGCAGACGCAAGCTTGCCTTCGGAATCCAAAAGCTTATTGGTTACTTACTTGACATGAAATGTATATTTCATAATTTTGTTTTATATTTTTTTTTTTCTTGCGACATTGGAGACATCTCCAATTAATTTATTTGACGGTAGAGGCGTTTTACACCTCCACTGAACTTATTGTTATTATTTTCTTTTCTTTGTTTTTTATTTTTTGACCAGTAGAGACTTTATACATCTCTACTATTTATAGATTAATATAGTTTAAGACTCGGGGACCTTATACATCCCTTTTATAAATGTATTTAATTTAAGTAGAACTTAAGTATTCTGTATTTTATTTGTATTTTATTTCGAAAAAATGACTTTCTGCCAAGTTTCTTGCGGCGCATTCTTCTTGGCAATGATGGTCTTTCCGAATGTGCTGGTAGTTTCAAAAAGACATGTAAAAGAGCCCCTGGCGGCCAATTTGCAAAAATAAATTTTCATTTTCATTTTCATTTTCATTTTCATTCAATCAGGTCAACCAGGACAGCCAGGACAGCCAGGCCAACCAGGACAGCCAGGACAGCCAGGACAGCCAGGACAGCCAGGACAGCCAGGCCAACCAGGACAGCCAAGCCAACCAGGACAGCCAGGCCAACCAGGACAGCCAGGACAGTCAGGGCAGCCAGGACAATCAGGACAGCCAGGCGGCCCAGGGCAACAAACTCAGTATCCACAACAGCCAGGTCAATCAGGTCAACCAGGACAGCCAGGACAGCCAGGACAGCCAGGACAGCCAGGACAGCCAGGACAGCCAGGACAGCCAGGCCAACCGGGACAGCCAGGACAGCCAGGACAGCCAGGCCAACCAGGGCAGCCAGGTCAGCCAGGTCAGCCAGGACAGCCAGGCCAACCAGGAGAGTCAGGTCAACCAGGACAGCCAGGACAATCAGGACAGCCAGGTGGTCCAGGGCAACAACCACAGCAACCACAACAGCCAGGTCAACCAGGACAGCCAGGCCAACCAGGCCAGGCAGGACAGCCAGGTCAGCCAGGACAGCCTTGTCAACCAGGACAGCCAGGACAGCCAGGACAACCAGGTCAACCAGGACAGCCAGGACAGCCAGGACAGCCAGGACAGCCAGGACAGCCAGGACAACCAGGACAGCCAGGACAGCCAGGACAGCCAGGACAACCAGGACAGCCAGGACAGCCAGGACAGCCAGGACAGCCAGGACAGCCAGGACAGCCAGGACAACCAGGACAGCCAGGTGGATACAGTCCAGCGAGACCTAAACATTATGACGACGACGAAGACGATTTGTACGATGACGAATACGACGTCACTAAACACAAGCGTAAGGGACGCTACGACCTGAGACGACGACCAGGTAAGGATTTACTTATATTCAGTACAACATGAACACGGAGAATCTATTTCCATCCGTACTAAGTTTAAAACCGAATTTCACGATATTTGGGGTTAAAGAAACTTTATTAATCTCAAAAGAAATATACGTTTTACTTCTGGAGAAAGCATGCCTTATGATATAATTATGTTAGTGAGCTTTGTTGATGTAATATTATATTTATTTTTAACAACAGAATAAACCAAGCACAGAATAGAAAAAAAGCAAGAAAAAAATACGTCGTGTTAGTACGTACACAAATTCCGTAGCAAAATATCGATCACACTGTTCACAAATGAACAAGCATCATTTTTTTAACTTCGGGTAGATTTAAAAGTACACGCTGCGCTGATCCCTCCGACATCAACTTGCACAAACACTTAAGATACACCAGGGCCGTACTCAGGTGATGGGAATATTTTTTAAAATATGGGTCCTGAGTTTATGCTTAAAAATATTTAATGAATTTGTATTTTTAAACGCGCTCCTTCAAATTTTATATTCTTCCTACCATAGGTTTTGGTGCGTGAAAAAGGTATGTGGAGATTGTTTGCGCTACGAAGATTCCTTAGCCCTTTTTCCTTGTTGGTAGCAAAAGCAGTTATTTATTATATTTGGTATGTGTATTACACCCCCTTGCAAAAAAACGGGCACCCATGGTTTTCGTATTTTATGTGCATAAAAGCTTACTTTCTAAGCTTTAACGCCTAAAAATCCGAAAAACTATAGATGCCCGATTTTTTTGCAAGGGGGTGTATAATAGGGGAAGGACACAGCAATAGCTTTTATTACGGAAACCGTCCTTCAAGGGAGCAGGCGTTAAAATTAAAGCTACCCAAAATCCACTCTTATCAAGACGCGGGAAAATGCAAATTGGAAATTGCAAATTTTAAAAACAGCATCGGCATACATTTAGCTTTAGGATAATTCTCAAAAATTGAACGAATTACTTCACTTTATAAAAATCCTTATCTATATTGCTGTTCGTTAGTCTCGCTAAAACTCGAGAACGGCTGAACCGATTTGTTTAATTAATTTTAGTCTTGAAATATTCGTGGAAGCCCTGGGAAGGTTTAGACGGTGAGAAAATATTGAAATTTAGAAGAAAAAAACACGGGAGCCACGCCGCGGGCAACCAGCTATTAGAAATAGAGATAATAAAATTCCATTTCACACATAATGACACACACACCGACGCTAATAAACTCCGACCCACAGCACAAAACTATGCTGCTCAACTGGTTGAGCCGTTGGGAATTTAAATTCCCCACGGCACATCTGGTTCTTCCATAAGGAAATTTTATGTACCCATAACGCAGAGGCTATTTTCTCTGAAATCATAATTTTCTCAACTTTATAGGTTAAATTAGGGTATTTCCATGCTGGTCTGGGAGCAAAGAAATCTACCAGTTGCTTCTCTTCCCGGGCAGGTGGTAATAGCCCATCGAGGGAATGAACGAAAATCATAGGAATCATGTTATAGGCGATGCGGCTAGCAACCCATTTCTTATTTGATTCCATTTTCCATCTATACCTAGCCCCACAATCTAGCTAGACGTGGCCTGTAGGTCTTGTCACTTAGGCTGTGTCTGCCCCGTAAGGGATAAAGACGTGATTTGTGTATTGTGTGTATTGTTATAGGTTAGGTTAGGTTAGTTTTATAATTATAACAATCCTGAACAATCAACAGTTTAAGTGAAAAAGAGTCGAAGCCTCACATTGGCACTCGTTGGGCGGCGCAGTTGTGCCGTGAGTCAGAGAAGTTCCCGATGGAACAACTAGGAATGCCACGGGGAATTTAAATTACCAACTGGTCCAGTTAGGCGGCGTAATTGTGCCGTGGGTCAAAAGGGGCAAAATTGCCCTATAAGCATACCCAAGGGCCACCCTCGCCGCACCATTTTTTATTATGGTGTGGAAAATGCGTCTTATGCATCTGCCCAGTATGGTGGCTACCGGGAATGTGGGGCTCTCCCGCGACGGCAGGCATACCCACTAAAAATCACTCGAATTCCCTATTTGACCCTGGGATGGGGTTCCCTCTTCGCGGCACCTGAGCACCCCGCCGCCGCACCCTAACCTAAATAGTCCTAAAGCGTATTGGATAATGAACATTATGTAAATATACTTTTAGTTGTGTCATTATGCGTGTCTACCATAAAATTAGGTTAGGTTCGATAGGCATCTTTAAATGCCCGAAGGGCAAACTGAATAGAAATAGGAACCCGCAAAAGCGGCGTTCCATCGACCTTATGGTGGAGTGAATTCGACATTTTCATAACAGTGAGACCTCGAGTCCGTAGAGGAAAATTTACATGGAATAGGTACGCTTCCGTCGTCTGTTTTTCCGGATAAATACATACACAAATCACGTCTATATCCCTTACGGGGTAGACAGAGCCTGAGGTAACAAAACCTAAAGGGCACGTTTAGCTTGATTGTAGACGTATATGTGGAAAAAGGAATCAAAAATAGTGATGGGTTGCTAGCCACATCGCCTATAACATGATTCCTAAGAATTTCGCCCATTCCGTCGACGGGCTTTTACCATCTGCGCGGGAAGAGAAGCAACTGGTACATTCTATGTTTTTCCTTTGCTCCCAGACCAGCATGGAAGTAATTTGGATAAGTATAACTTAGGACTATTCAAATCCAGAGTGAATAGGTTGCTGAACCAGCGAGCAACGTCTTCGGCCTCATCTACTCTTATCATCGGTTGTGCTAGAGGTCAATCGCTGGTCCATTTTTAATAAAAATAAAAAATATGGCATTTGATAATGTTCACATTTCGTTTCAGCTGATCAAGCGTACGAGTCAGACTTGAACCTTCGGACCATGGTCATCCCAGGGCGCAAGGGCAAGCCGGGTCGCTGCTACTGCTCCTGCGACAGCGACAGCAAACCAGTCTTCTTCAGCGTAGACCCCAGACGGCTGACATAACTTCGTATTACCACTTGATGCTTTCAATTGTTTCAAAACTGTTTCGCGTTCAACTTATCAAAACTAAGTACCAACTATTCTAGCCTGATTGATAGTTTTGAACAACAAAAGATACTTACAACAGTGGGAATAATTTAATAGCTCGGATCATTTTAGCATTTTTAAATATAATTATAATTATAGTATACAGTTTCTGACGACCGTTAATCGTCAAATATTGGACTAAGACATATTTTATTGTATTTATTCCTTACGTTTACGAACTCTTGATTGAATATTCAAGGGTGGTGTTATATAATATAGCATAACATAATTGTGAACTGATAATAAATATACAATACTTATTATTCAACCATTATTTCTTTGTGTGCTTACCTAAAACATAAAATGTATCCCCTCATACCCCTGGCACTACCCCTGGGGGTAGGACTGAACCATACCACCATAGTAGTGCTGGGATTTGAGAAATTGATAAAAAAAACGCACTACGCGGGGCTCCTATTCCTGGGTGATTTGCCCTTCGAGCATAAGGAGCTACTTAACTAACCTAACCTACCTAATATCCGTAGCTTGCAGCACTACAGTGGTAAGAGTCAGTCCCACCCTACCCCAGGGGTAGTGCCAGGGGTATGGTGGGTCTTAACCCAAATTAATGAGTCATTTTTATGGTTAGTGCGTCTAACAGTCCACCCACAGCCCAACTAAGCTGCTCAACTGGTTCAGCCGTTGGGAATTTAAATTCCCCATGGCACATCTAGTTGTTCCATGGGGAAATTGTATGTACCCATAAAAGAGGCTTTTTCTGTGAAACCGTAGTTTTCTCAACTTTGTAGATTTTGTTAAGGGATATATCCCGGAAGTTCCATAACTCTAGTTCCATATAGAACAACCGGTACATATGTAAATCTATACTAATATTATAAAGAGGAAAAATTTGTTTGTTTGCATTGAATAGGCTCCGAAACTACTGGACCGATTTCAAAAATTCTTTTGCCGTTAGAAAGCTACATTATCACTGAGTGACATACCTATTCTACTTTTTACCGCGGGAAAATACCTTTTCCTACGGGAAAATTAATTTATCGCGAGCGAAGCTGCGGACGGAAGGCTAGTGTCAAATAAAATGATCTCAATAGTTCCATAGGGAACTACAGCTAGGCTTTACATCTGATTTATTTTTAACCGCCTTAAAAAAAACGAGCGAATATATGCGGCGAAGAGGTTGAAACAATGGAACACATTATGTGCGAATGTGATGCCCTCGCCAGACTAAGAATGAAACTCTTCGGCATCGGATACCCTGAACCAGGAGATTTCAAGGCACTACCACTACGCCCAATCACCCAATTCATGAATGAGGTGGTAAAAGCGATGGAATAGTGCGAAGGAGGGGTAATTATACAAAAGATCCACGAATGGGTCGAAATGTATCCGTAGGGACCCCTAGACTAAAATAAGATAAGATAAGGATGAGCGAGTGGAAGATTGAGCGCTTAATAAAACAGCAATAACATTAGAAGCGTATGTATTATGCTAACGGCTAAGTGGCCAGCGTGCAGAGCAGCGCAGTGCCCCGCTTGACCCAGAAGTCGGGGGACTCCTTGCCGGCCGGCAGGTCCACTGCCACCACGAACGCACCCATCCGCGCTGGGTAGTAGTAGCACGGGCAAATGTAGCGGTCTAAAGATACAGCACAGTTTAAATCTCTACATGACACTGAAAACTAGAATAGTAAGAAAACTCCCGAAAAGTAAAGCTATGGCCTGGCATCGAACCCGTGATTCGTGCTGTTAACCCCTAGACCACCCATAGCAGCAGCAGGTGAGTAAGCCTTCAAATTTTTCTATCTGTACCAGCTGTCACGTGACTTTTTTACTAAGCGAATTGCCATTAAAAATAATAAATAAAAGAAATACAGACTTAACTTAAGAATTAACATTAGACTTAACAAAAAAAACTCGTACACAATAGCAAAAGGAGCAGGCTCAGCTTATACTGCGCTGGTTTTCAGCCTGTCTATCTAATCTAATCTAATCTAATCATGCTGGGGTGTCGACTATAGCGGGTTAATTGGCTTGCGAAAAGAACAAAACCCACGAACAGCCAAATGCAGCAATATTATAAAAATAAAAATTAGCAAAAGAAATCAATACTAAACAATAATGATACTAAAAAATAATAATGAAAATAAAGACAAAATAATAAACTAACATTCAACATGAGAACTACACCGAACTGAATAAGCGGTAGTTGCAGCTACAATATAATAGCTTTAAACTTTCGCTTAAATGTACGGGGACACAACGCCATCTGTTTGAATAATTATGTCTTTACGAGGGGTGTCTGTGATAGGGGGCCTGCTGATGCCTTTACTTACTCTTGGGCCTCCTGCCGCCTGACCGAATAGGCTTGAAGTGTATGGGTGTCAGCGGGTACACCAGCTGCATCGGCAGAGGCTCCTGCAGGTGCCCATCCTTGCGGAACCAGGACGCGCCCTCCAGGTACTGCCCTCTGTACGAAAAGTTTGTATCCATACATTTGACATACACACAAATCATGTCATTATGCCTTACGGGGTAGACAGAGCCTAAGGTAACAAAACCTACAGGCCACGTTTAGCAAGCCTGTGTGCTTATAGGTGGAAAGTGGAATCAAGATAGTGATGGGTCGCTAGCCGCATCGCCTATAACATAATTCCTATGAATTTCGCCCATTGCCTCGACTGGGTTTTTTTTATTAAAGGTCTACATGATGGCGTGGATTAGACGGTCAATATCATCGTGAGAAAGAGATATTAAATAAGAGATTGTTCCTTATTTTATATAAAGTTATTATAATATTCAGAGGATTATCAGTTTCAGTTTTTAATATTGAGTAGGTACCTGACGTAGACGCCGCCGTCCCGCGGGGGCCGCACGAAGGCGGTCTCCTCCAGCGGCATCACCGTGAACTCCCACATCATCGTGTCGATGGGCCAACCCTCGCCGCGAGCGGTTGTCTGCGACACAATAGGGAGAAGATAGCGCGAGAGAGAGAGAGACAAAGAGAAACCTTTATTTACACACATTCAATACACGTAGATATATATAAAAGGAGGAGATACAATATAATTTTAGTCCTGAATATGGTGTAAAATGGGCCCCACTCAGCATAATGTTGCAGCAATTTTTTGTTCTTTGTCTATCTGTAGATATATCTCGAGATAGACTATTTCTTTCTTACTGCTCGTTCTAGAAAGAACAACGAAACATCTCTCGCGTAGGTAGATTATCAAAAAGTATCAATAACTATACAACCATAATATACTAGCAATATCGTTTTTTAGCTTGATATCGCGCGTTGGCCCACGCCGCGCAGGAACAGCTCGCGGCACACGCGCACTGTACCTGCATGACGGCGGTCAGGAAGCCAGTGGGCGCCACCAGCGCGGGCAGCCAGCACAGCGTGGGCGGCGCGCGCGGCGCGTTGGCCCACGCGTGCAGGTGCACGCCGCGCAGGAACAGCTCGCGGCACACGCGCACTGTACCTGCATGACGGCGGTCAGGAAGCCAGTGGGCGCCACCAGCGCGGGCAGCCAGCACAGCGTGGGCGGCGCGCGCGGCGCGTTGGCCCACGCGTGCAGGTGCACGCCGCGCAGGAACAGCTCGCGGCACACGCGCACTGTACCTGCATGACGGCGGTCAGGAAGCCAGTGGGCGCCACCAGCGCGGGCAGCCAGCACAGCGTGGGCGGCGCGCGCGGCGCGTTGGCCCACGCGTGCAGGTGCACGCCGCGCAGGAACAGCTCGCGGCACACGCGCACTGTACCTGCATGACGGCGGTCAGGAAGCCAGTGGGCGCCACCAGCGCGGGCAGCCAGCACAGCGTGGGCGGCGCGCGCGGCGCGTTGGCCCACGCGTGCAGGTGCACGCCGCGCAGGAACAGCTCGCGGCACACGCGCACTGTACCTGCATGACGGCGGTCAGGAAGCCAGTGGGCGCCACCAGCGCGGGCAGCCAGCACAGCGTGGGCGGCGCGCGCGGCGCGTTGGCCCACGCGTGCAGGTGCACGCCGCGCAGGAACAGCTCGCGGCACACGCGCACTGTACCTGCATGACGGCGGTCAGGAAGCCAGTGGGCGCCACCAGCGCGGGCAGCCAGCACAGCGTGGGCGGCGCGCGCGGCGCGTTGGCCCACGCGTGCAGGTGCACGCCGCGCAGGAACAGCTCGCGGCACACGCGCACTGTACCTGCATGACGGCGGTCAGGAAGCCAGTGGGCGCCACCAGCGCGGGCAGCCAGCACAGCGTGGGCGGCGCGCGCGGCGCGTTGGCCCACGCGTGCAGGTGCACGCCGCGCAGGAACAGCTCGCGGCACACGCGCACTGTACCTGCATGACGGCGGTCAGGAAGCCAGTGGGCGCCACCAGCGCGGGCAGCCAGCACAGCGTGGGCGGCGCGCGCGGCGCGTTGGCCCACGCGTGCAGGTGCACGCCGCGCAGGAACAGCTCGCGGCACACGCGCACTGTACCTGCATGACGGCGGTCAGGAAGCCAGTGGGCGCCACCAGCGCGGGCAGCCAGCACAGCGTGGGCGGCGCGCGCGGCGCGTTGGCCCACGCGTGCAGGTGCACGCCGCGCAGGAACAGCTCGCGGCACACGCGCACTGTACCTGCATGACGGCGGTCAGGAAGCCAGTGGGCGCCACCAGCGCGGGCAGCCAGCACAGCGTGGGCGGCGCGCGCGGCGCGTTGGCCCACGCGTGCAGGTGCACGCCGCGCAGGAACAGCTCGCGGCACACGCGCACTGTACCTGCATGACGGCGGTCAGGAAGCCAGTGGGCGCCACCAGCGCGGGCAGCCAGCACAGCGTGGGCGGCGCGCGCGGCGCGTTGGCCCACGCGTGCAGGTGCACGCCGCGCAGGAACAGCTCGCGGCACACGCGCACTGTACCTGCATGACGGCGGTCAGGAAGCCAGTGGGCGCCACCAGCGCGGGCAGCCAGCACAGCGTGGGCGGCGCGCGCGGCGCGTTGGCCCACGCGTGCAGGTGCACGCCGCGCAGGAACAGCTCGCGGCACACGCGCACTGTACCTGCATGACGGCGGTCAGGAAGCCAGTGGGCGCCACCAGCGCGGGCAGCCAGCACAGCGTGGGCGGCGCGCGCGGCGCGTTGGCCCACGCGTGCAGGTGCACGCCGCGCAGGAACAGCTCGCGGCACACGCGCACTGTACCTGCATGACGGCGGTCAGGAAGCCAGTGGGCGCCACCAGCGCGGGCAGCCAGCACAGCGTGGGCGGCGCGCGCGGCGCGTTGGCCCACGCGTGCAGGTGCACGCCGCGCAGGAACAGCTCGCGGCACACGCGCACTGTACCTGCATGACGGCGGTCAGGAAGCCAGTGGGCGCCACCAGCGCGGGCAGCCAGCACAGCGTGGGCGGCGCGCGCGGCGCGTTGGCCCACGCGTGCAGGTGCACGCCGCGCAGGAACAGCTCGCGGCACACGCGCACTGTACCTGCATGACGGCGGTCAGGAAGCCAGTGGGCGCCACCAGCGCGGGCAGCCAGCACAGCGTGGGCGGCGCGCGCGGCGCGTTGGCCCACGCGTGCAGGTGCACGCCGCGCAGGAACAGCTCGCGGCACACGCGCACTGTACCTGCATGACGGCGGTCAGGAAGCCAGTGGGCGCCACCAGCGCGGGCAGCCAGCACAGCGTGGGCGGCGCGCGCGGCGCGTTGGCCCACGCGTGCAGGTGCACGCCGCGCAGGAACAGCTCGCGGCACACGCGCACTGTACCTGCATGACGGCGGTCAGGAAGCCAGTGGGCGCCACCAGCGCGGGCAGCCAGCACAGCGTGGGCGGCGCGCGCGGCGCGTTGGCCCACGCGTGCAGGTGCACGCCGCGCAGGAACAGCTCGCGGCACACGCGCACTGTACCTGCATGACGGCGGTCAGGAAGCCAGTGGGCGCCACCAGCGCGGGCAGCCAGCACAGCGTGGGCGGCGCGCGCGGCGCGTTGGCCCACGCGTGCAGGTGCACGCCGCGCAGGAACAGCTCGCGGCACACGCGCACTGTACCTGCATGACGGCGGTCAGGAAGCCAGTGGGCGCCACCAGCGCGGGCAGCCAGCACAGCGTGGGCGGCGCGCGCGGCGCGTTGGCCCACGCGTGCAGGTGCACGCCGCGCAGGAACAGCTCGCGGCACACGCGCACTGTACCTGCATGACGGCGGTCAGGAAGCCAGTGGGCGCCACCAGCGCGGGCAGCCAGCACAGCGTGGGCGGCGCGCGCGGCGCGTTGGCCCACGCGTGCAGGTGCACGCCGCGCAGGAACAGCTCGCGGCACCACGCGCCCAACGGCTTCATCGACGGACGTGCTGACATACGGGATTATTGAAATGAAAGTAGACGGAAGGAAAGTAGAATACGCCCCGATGGCAACAAAGGGATGGCGCATTTCTCTGTTCCCATGAAAACAGTGTAGCAACTTGTTTTCAGTAGTTACAGTAGGTATTCATCGGCCCTTACCCGTGGTTCACCTACAGTTTGCCCCCCCCCCCCCCTAGTTTTCGACGGGGTTCCGCCATGGCGGAGCTCCTTTTTCTTAACTTAAAATATTATTGAGTGATTCGAATTAATAGCAGCATCTATTCCGGGTGACACAAATTAGTGGGACCACGGGTAAGTCTATTTTCTATACAGATCGGCCAAGAGCGAAGCGAGAGCGGCAACCTACTGACATTCTACCCTCAGGGGTCGACGTGTGTAGTAACAGTAATACTAACCTTTCTGCCAAAATGTGGGCACCCGTCCTTCAAATATGCAAGAGTACATGATCTCAAGCATGTCGGACATAACCACCAGACCTTCGATGGCGCGTCGCAACTCCTAGAATACCAGCATTTCAATTTCATTACAACCCTATTTCATAGTAAAATTGAAGTAGGTTAATCAATAGTCATATGTGTTCTTAAACCTAGTGGTTTGACCTGTGGCCTCTCAAGCAGAGGGTCGTGGGTTCGAGCCCGGGCTCGCACCTCCGAGTTTTTCGGCATTTATTTGCGATTATATTTGAAAACCTGCACAAAAACACACATATCTGTGAAGCAATTCACTGGTGTGTGTAAAGTTCCTAATCCGCACTGGGCCTGCGTGAGAACTATAAATAGCCCAAGCTCTCTCATTCTGAGAGGCTTGTGCCCAACAGTGGTACGTATATAGGGTGTGTGCAGGTAAGGACGTGTGTAAGTAAAAACATATATAAATTGGTCGGAATAACGTACCTAACATAACAAGCACAAATTTACCTATACGTCCATGTGGACAAAATTGCGTGCGTCATCAAGTTAGTTCAAGAGAGAGAGAAAGAGAGAGAGAGAGAGAGACCTTAAGGCCAGACACGATGGATCCAATAAGCACGTTGTAGTAGCCAATCTCCTGCAGCAGCGAGACGCACATGGGCATCACGATCTCGGGGCCCATCATGCGCTCCGTGGTCTCCACGTCCACCTTGAGCGGCAGCTTCACCAGCATCTCCGCGGCCAACTCGTCGACCTATGTAGCATGGACGGATGGATGGAATGTGAAATGACGAAGTATAATAGAGGTACTTGGCTGATGTGAACCTGTTTTAATGGAGCTGTTATATAGACTACAAGCCCATGGAAAAAAAACATATGAAATGAACCAGCGTGAAACACGCTTAGAAGGTTGTTACTATATCATAAAATAACTCTGAGCGCTATGCCGTAATTTCTGAGCGGTAAATTTATGGAATTTCTCAGGTACAAGTGAGGAATTACGACTAATTATTAATTTACGGCGTTTTTATAGCTTATAGATGATTAAAAATAAATGTCGAAAGACCTAGTGCCGCTTTAAAGTGCTGGTGCCGGAAGTTATAGTGCATTTTTTTTCAACGTATGGGAAAAAATCTGTACCGCTCAGAAAAAACGGCATAGCGCTCAGAGTTATTTTATGACATACTAACAGCCTTCTAAGCGTGTTTCACGCTGGTTCATTTCACATGTTTTTTTTGTCCATGGGCTTGTAGTCTATTAACACAACATTGAGTTTTCCGGCATCAGAAAACGCAGTACAGTACGAATATGCAGGTTTGTGAAATACTCCTTTGCTGCCAGAGAATCTGGTAGTGGTCAGGGGAGTGCTTGAAGAATTTGACCCAAGAGACATCCACCCTCGCATGAATCAAGTAGTAATACGTAAATAAATAAATATTGCATTGAATGCCAAAGACGCTCTGCATCATTTTTGAAAACAGTTGTTACTCTTCAAACTGCTGGAACGATTTTAACCAAACATAGCTAAGAACCACCTCAAGGAAACAGGCTCACGCGCATGTGTATCGTAGCTCTCAAGCGGATAGACTGATTTGGATGCGTTTTTTTATTCGAAAGCCAGTTTCCTTGCAGTAGTTTATGCAGTAGCCATGTTTGGTAAAAATCGGTCCAGTCGCTTGAGAAACGTCAGCTCTTTTCCAAAATTATGTAAAGCATTTTTGGCCTGAAATTGAATTAATTTATTTACGTATTAAAATTTTTAATTTAATGTTATTGCCTTAAAATATGCACACAACTGCGAAGCAATGCAATGGTGTGTGTGCAGTTCCCAATCCGCACTGGGCCCGCGAGGGAATTATTTCCCAAGGCCTCTCATTCTGAGAGGAGGTCTGTGCCCAGCTACAGGTCTGCGACTGTGTCTCACGATTGCTTTAATATCGAATAACAATGTAAAGCAAAAGTTATCGCACCTTGGTGTCCTCCCCGCCGCCTCCTCCCCCTCCCCCGGTGGAGGCGAGCGCGAACAGCGTCGAGCACAATATCAGCGTATCCTGTAACGTTGCAACAGTGTCAGATTTCGCTTAAGACGTTTTAAGAAGCCATGATATGTTATTGCTCGAAGGAGACCTACTTTATCTCAAAGCAAAGGTTTGTTGGTATGCGAAGTATGCGGTGTGTGTGTGGGTGGTGCGTGTTGTTCGTGTGGTAGGTTAGGTAGGTACCTAGAGTGTGTGTGGTAGATGCATGTTATGTGGTGTGTATGTGTGATGTCGATGTGTGGTGTCTGTGTGGTAGGGTATGTAGTTTGCGTGTGTGAGTGATAAGCGTATGGTGTGTGTGTAATATGTGGTGTGTGTGCGATGTGTGGTGTGTGGGATATTTGTGATGTGTGTGTGTGTGTGTGTGTGCGGCACCTGAGCGAGCGTGGCCACGTCGGCGGAGGCGTGCTGCCCGACGGACTCCGCGCGCTCGTAGCCGGGCAGCAGGTCCAGGAAGTCGCGGTACGACTCCAGGCTGCCGTCGCGCGGGATGTGGTACGCCGGGATCGACGACAGTCTGACACACAAGGGATTATCATAGTTCATAATTCCTTTGTTCATGATAATTTATCTTTGTTCATCGTTGTTGTTCATGTCAAAAAAAAACAAATAAATCACACTAATATTACAAATGCGACAGTTTGTGACGATGTGAGTGAGTGTGTTTGTTCTTTTGATGCTAAAACGACTAGACGGATTTGGATAAAATTTGGAACGGAGATAGCTGGTAACCTAAATTGAAACATAGGCTACTTTTTATCTCGGAAAATTGCATAGTTCCCGCGGGATAGCTTAACATGTCAATTGCTAAGTCTACGCGGACGAAGTCGCGGGCAGAAGCTAGTTATCAATAAATTTTCACAAACTGAATAGAAAATACTCTCTATATTTCCCTCCCTCTCTCTCACCCTCTCCCTTTCTCTCCATCATCCTCTCTCCCTTATCCTCTCTCTCTCTCATCCTCTCTCCCTCCCTCTTTCCCTCACCCTCTCTCTCACACAATCTCTCTCTGCCTACTCCTCTCTCTCCCTCTCCCTCCCTCTGTGTCACACATCCTACCTGTAAAAGGGTATGTCATGCGCCTCCTCGCAGAAGAACTGGTTGATGTAAGCGATCAGCACCCGCTTGTCCCAATCGTCGGTGATGTGGCCGCCGTAGTTGATGATAGCGAACAGGTACCGCAGAGCGTCCCACGGCACCTCTTCGTACTCCTCCAAATAGCTGGCCAGCAGGTTGTCCGACACCTTACAACGAAAATTTCGCTTGTTCCTCGTATATAACTATTTTAAGTAACCAGGACGTTCTAAGGTAAAATGAAGACTATCTATCTATCTATCTACAGCCATTGTCCGTCCACTGCTGGACGTAGGCCTCCTTCATATTGCGCCAACTTTCGCGATCCTGGACTTCCGTCATTCAACCACTGCCAGCTGTCCTCCTAAGGTCATCCGTCGAACGCGTCGCGAAATAAAGACTATTTCTAAATTAAAACAAACATATTCGCGGCTTAGAGGTGGCCCAAGTTCCACCCGCGCCGTAACTAAACCTAAATTAATCCAAATTAATCATCCTACGTTAGTTTTACCAATGCCGGTTATGTAACTTAGTTATTTATGAGAAACAAGCTGAAACATGCTGTAACTGAGACATCTTGGCTGTGTTCACAGAGTATCTACGGTAAGAGATTAGATTTAAAAAACCGGCCTAGTGCGAGTTAAGTTTTGAGTCTTTATTGAAAATTTTCACTGTCTACTCGTAGCTGTCGCGGTTCCTGAGATACAGCCTGGTGACAGACAGACGGACATTGAAGTCTTAGAACAGGGTCCCGATTTTACCATTTGGATATGAACCCTATTTCCCTTGGTCACGGTATGACGAATAAATGGCTGAACCGATTTCGTGTTTGTTATTGTCTTAAGGTTCTTAAAATAAATAAATATCATGGCACAAATAACACCTAAATAGCTATAGCTAAAAAATGGGGACTATCGTTTCTTTGCTTACCAGTTGGCGCCACTGTTAACTAAGGTCCAGAGGTATCTGTCAAGGGCGACTTACTAAGATCGGCGCAAAACAAAGTTTTAAATCTTGAATCTCATTAAGTTTATTAATTATAAATAACTATCATCATATCGAGTAGCTATGCCGCAATTTCGTGCAGTTCTGTTTTGTTCGGAAATAAAATCCACTTTCAAAGCGTTCACATTCATCGCCAAATAATCCGTATTTGCGATAATTCTACGAAGGAGTTCACTTTTTAACAGGTAAAATTAAATGAAAGAAATTGTATGTCACGAAACCCGCCAAAACCAGTGAAAAGTGAATGTTATTGGACCTCACGCGACACAAGCGCCTCTAGCGGCAAATTCACACGCGATAGCCTCCATTGACCCAAACTAAGCAAAGCTTTTAATATGAGAACCAGGCATTGGATAAACATACTACATACATACAACGTTCATGACTCGGGCACAAACATTCGTATTCATCATACAAATGCATGCCGCCACCCTCATAGCCACCTCTACCTCTACCTTCATAGCCAGGGTCACTAACCAGGCTATCCGATCGTCTTATGATCAGTGTTTTAAAAATAAACGAGGTAGAAGCCGCGCGCAATAGCCATTCGTTGAATAAAACTAACCTCAAAATCAGCATCATTGAAGCTATAAACGGCGTTGTAGCCCAGCTGCCTGAACCTCTTCCTGGCGATGAGGGTGCAGTGGAAGAACGACACGCAGAACAGCAGCCGGCGATACTTCGGCGTCGCCTCGTCGAACTTGTCCTCGTTCAAGTTCGCGAACAAACGCACCATATTGCCTTTCAGACCCTGAAGCAAACAAACGCACTGAACACAACGTACAGTAACCCGCGATAAAGAATGGACATCGGTCTTTGGATAGAGTAATCGGCTGCTTACGACGATTTCCGAACACTGGCGACCGTCCATAAAACATCGTATTCGTATCGTTATGTGACGTTTTATATCAAACTAGCGACCCGCCCCGGCTTCGCACGGTATATTATGCATGTATTATACATATAAACCTTCCTCTTGAATCACTCTATCTATTAATAAAAACCGCATCAAAATCCGTTGTGTAGTTTTGAAGATATAAGCATACATACGGACATGAGGACAGAAAAAGCTTTATTTTATACTATGTAGTGATAAACATACATTCATACATATATCACCTCTTCATTCCTTACGGGGTAGACAGAGCCTAAGCTAACAAAAGATTAAGGCCACATTCAGCATGATTAGGGGCGTATAGCTAGAAAGGGAAATTAAAATAGTGATGGGTTGCCAGCCGCATCGCCTATAACATGATTCCTTTAACATTTGCCCAATCCCTCGATGGGCTTTATCAAATAAAACCTGTACTTTGTGGAGTTAATAAACTTCGGGTTTCCATAGAGCTATTGAGACTACTAGAAAAAGGATAGTCAAAATAGACACTACAGTAGATTAAACGACCTATATTTCTTCCGCTAAAAAAAATATGAACATTCCAAATAATTTCGCGTGACTGACCGTCTTAAAACAACCTCTTTCTCCTAAAGATACCATATCACAATTGAAAATTAGGGAGTTTCAACAACTATATATATATTCATGGAAATGCGTCCATGCTCTGTACAACAACTGACAAACTTCACATAAGTAGTGTGTGACAACGCTCTACGCAGCCGAAATCAGCTGAGACTCTTTCCAAAGACCGATGTCAATTCTTTATCGCCGGGTACTATACCAGCTGTTACTCTTGGGAAATAGGAATCAAAATAGTGATGGGTCGCTAGCTGGATCGCCTACAACATGATTCCTAAGATTATCACCCATTCCCTCGATGGGCTTTTACCATCCGCGCGGGACGAGAAGCAAGCAGTACATATTTTTTTTTTTTAATATGAATAGGAAGGCAAACGAGCAAGTGGGTCACCTGATGGTAAGTGATCACCACTGCCCATAGACACCCGCAACCCGGAGGGATTGCAGATGCGTTGCCAACCTAGAGGACTAAGATGCAATGCCTCTTGTGCCCGTAATTTCCCCGGCTGTCTTACTCTCCACACCGGAACACAGCAGTGCAAGCACTGCTACTTAGCGGCAGGATTAGCGAGTAAGATGGTGGTAGCGATACGTTTATTCTTTGCTTCCAGACCAGCATGGAAGTCACACTATTCTGAAATTGGTAATCGACCTGCGGCGGCTCCGTGGTCATCTTGATGCTCCTCTGCAGCACGCTGAGCGGGAACTTGGGGTCGGGCATGGAGGAGAGCCAGAGCCGGAAGCGGTGGTGTATCTTGGGGTTGTCCAGGCCGCGCAGCGAGCCCAGCCACTCGCAGGCCAGGTGGCAGTTGGCCAGGAACACCCAGCCGCCCTCGCGCATGCCCTGCTGCAGCATCCTGCAGCAATGGCGGCCGTCAGGCGCTACTCAACTGATACTACTACATTGCAGACCCCGGAAACTAAAGAAGAGAGGGAAACCTAGAAGTGGCGTGTGAACGAGAGACTCTTGCCACCTTTATGTGAAAAATTGCATGTATAAACGTCAAATTGGATTTGACGGTTCGAATTGCAGAATGATTTTGCCAGAATAAGATTTTGTCGAGTGTTCCGCTGTCATCGGTTAGATTTTCATGTATAGCAGTATGAACACGGCGGTCTGACCTGGCGGCGGTGGGCGCCTGGCCCTGGCCGAGGCTGAGCGACTGGAACTTGTCGAACATCTTGACGTCGATGGCCAGCTGGATCAGCGACGCCGTCGGGTCCACGCCCGGCGACAGCACGAACAGCAGCGACGTCTTGAACGACGACTCCTCCCACGACATCTGATTTAATTTAATTTATTTTAATGCTTTATTTGTTTAGATCAAGTTAGAGTCTTTGGTCTTTTAGCTTTTTAGTATGTCTACTCTCTATACTCGGGATTCTGTTGTCCTGTCAATCGCTCGAAGGTTAGCTGGAAGGGATAAGTTCGCTTTTGTACATCTGTTTTTATCATTACCTGTAAAAGTAATGTGTTTGATTCAATGAAAAGTTATACATACATAATATGTATATGTATATATTAATTCGAGAAAAGAATGATACGGCCGTGCCGCTTTTTTTCTTAGACTTGGCGGGGGCACTGCCGTGCCCCCAGATATATGTATATACGTAATATATACCTACAAACATTACGCGCTGTCACTAACTTTAGAATGATTGTGGTAGGTACATATACATGTATACATTGCAAGTTAAATAACAGCATATAAATAATAAAGGGAAGTTCTTCATGCGTGGGTATCTTTTCAGTAGTTCACCTTGATGTCGAGCACAGGCGGCTCGACGTAGCGCGGCCCGAGCAGGTTCACGATGAACGTGGTGATGCAGGCCTTCACGCGGTCCACGCGCAGCGAGCGCACGAACAGTATGCGCTGGAAGTCGTTGCACGCGTCGTTCCAGTCGCCTGAACACACCACACGCACACTAGCACCCTATGGGCGTTTTCCAACAAGTCCACGTGTTCATTTTTTCCAGAATTTGTTTTTGCTATTCAGAATCGATTACATTATCGATACTCATACAAGAAAAAATGTGTCCCAGATTTTACTATGGAATTATTTTTCCTGTTCGTCACGTTCCGCACTTCAATCATCATCAATCATCAATACATAGTATAAAACAAAGTCGCTTTTTCTGTCCCCGTGTCCCGATGTATGCTTATATCTTCAAAACCACACAGCGGATTTGGATGCGGTTTTTTTTAATAGATAGAGTGATTCAAGAGGAAGGTTTATATGTATAATACATGCATAATATACTGTGCGAAGCCGGGGCGGGTTGTTACCGCATCCCTATGGCGACGCAGGCGGGAGGTGAAGCGGGGAGCGGGACGCTTCGCGGCGTGGACGGCGACGCGACTTAATACTCACGATCTGACAGCGCACGATGCGCACATTACATTAAATATGTAAAAAAGTTGATTTTAAGCGAGACTAATTACCTATTAAACTGATTCTTATGTATTGAAGTATTTCTTATTGTTGCCCTAACAATAAGATGATGGTGACCCCCGAAATGATAACGAATTCTGGATAAATGTGGAATTATAACCAAAGGAACTACAATGATTGTGCTTCTTAAAAGGGATTGAAGGAAATACATAGAAGAGGACGAAACGAAAGCAAAAATACAGCACGGACAGCAAGCACAATTAATCAAGGAAGTACCCTTTCCTATTCATTCCTTCCATTTCATATCCACTTCAACTTGTGTCTACAGTGTCGGTTCAAAGCTAGCTCCAGCCTTCATTTTGTTTGCACGGAATTTACATCATTTAATTTCATTTAGCACATGTGCTATGAATAAGCTTTGTGATCCTAACAAATAAATATTGGTGATAAACTGAACATAATTGAAATCCAAATAATTCCGATAATGCCTAATTAAGAGCAAATATTACTACTTATTACTAACTTGACTTCTTATTATGTATTACCTTATTTACTATTAACCTATTACTAACTTTCTGTGACTATCATGCTCGCGCATAATTCGCACTAAAACGCATTTACATCTGTACATTAAGCTTTAACTTCCTTGCCGAATATTACAGGTTTCATGGAATAAAGATACTAAGAAGTAAGTCTGGTGAGAACAAAAGTCGACTGAGAACAACTTGTTAGCAAGAACAAAAATAGAATACTCAAGGAATTTATAACAGATTTTAATTGGAATAAGTCCATAACTGCACTGCTAATATGTTAGTATGGTATCAGGTTTGATGTTTGGTGGCTTGTATTCTGAACAAATTAAGAGGTAAGATATTAATTGCATGGTTAAAGTAATTAATGGATGCTATGTCTTGTGTTCATGCATACCTAATGGTTTATTGTTTGCACTGACAAAATGGAAGGCTTAAAAGATTTAATTAAGAGTAGAGGAAATATAAGAGCACGTTTAACAAAATATAATACATATTTGTCAACATTACAAAAGTGTGAAATTGAGAAAGTAGGTAAGCAAGAGATAAATGAACTGACTTTGAGGTTAGAGAAATTAAAAAATCTGTTCACCTCTTTTGACGAATTACAATCCAAAATAGAGCTGCTTCATGATGAGGAGAGTTCACAAATCGATGAAAGAGAAACAACTGAAGGTCAGTTCTTTACCTCAATTGCCCAAAGTCAGCAATTATTACTAGCCTGTCAAGAATACAATAATAAAATGGAGGAACTCTCAAAGTCTAAGCAAAGCTCATTAGAATGTAGTAATATTAAACTGCCCACTATTAAGCTTAATCTCTTTGATGGCAGTCCAAATAAATGGCTTGAGTTTAGAGACACATTTCAATCTCTTGTTCATCACAATGAGTCGATAGATAAAATCAGCAAATTTCATTACTTAAAGTCATGCCTTGAAGGTTCAGCTAGTGCTGTGATAAATTCCATAAATGTATCTTCCGATAACTATACCATTGCTTGGGACTCGCTCTGTGAACGATTTGATAATAAGCGATTACTAGTTAATCATCATCTGCAGTGCTTATTTGCAATTGAACCTTTATCACGAGAAAGCGAGAAAGGGTTACGTAACCTTATGGACACAATAACAAAAAACTTGCGTTCGCTTAATCTTCTTGGAGAACCAACTCATTACTGGGATACACTGATAATTTTCATGGTGTCTTCTAAATTAGATATTTCTACTGCAAGGAAATGGGAAGAATATAAAGGTAAATTTAAAGCTTCGCCTAAGTTAGAGGAGTTTTTCACCTTTCTTCGAAATCAATCGGATGTGTTAGAGGCATTGAGTTCAAAGAAATCCTTGCCTGAGATAAATGATAAACGTGTAAATGTGAGTAAATCAAAAGCATTTATGGTATCCTCTTCTGATGTTCCGATACAGTATCCATGCTTTTCCTGCAAACAAGATCATAGATTGTATGATTGCCCACAATTCAAAACATTGTCTGTGGATGAACGCATATCCAACGTATCGCAATGGAATCTGTGCAGTAATTGCTTGCGTACTGGTCATAGATCCTTTCACTGTCGCCTTGGTGGCTGCAGAATCTGTTACAAAAAACACAATACATTATTACACAGACAACAACAACAACCACAACATGTACAACAAGTAGAGGAAAGTCAGGCAAGACCTCAGAACTTCAATGTGTCTCTAGCACAACACTTACCTGCTACCGCTAATAGCGTGTCAACATCAACGTTGAGCTTACCTACAATGTCCCCAATGTTACCTACGACACCTTACCACTTACCTTCTACGTCAGATACAAATCAGGTGCATAATAATACGGTGCCGTTTCAGACGACTTCCTTTCAAGGTCATGCAGCTATTGAAACGTCTGTTGTTGCCTCAGGCCAGGTTCTTCTGTCTACCGCGTTAGTCAGGGTGACAAACAATGACCATACGTTCATCTTGAGAGCCTTACTCGATAGCGGCAGTCAATCATCTTTTGTTACCCAGACTGCGCAGCAGAAAATAGGTTGCAATACATGTTCCAACGAAATAAAATGTGTGTCAGGCCTAAACAATGCATCTTTTCAAATTAACAAACATTGTGAGCTAAATTTGACTTCTCTACACAATTCAACGTTTGCAAGGAAAGTAAAATGCTTTGTGGTTCCAACCATCACTGGTAGGTTACCAAACATGAAAATACAAACTAAGTTCCATATCCCAAGCTACATTGAGTTAGCAGACCCTGGTTTCAACAATCCAGCTGAAATCGACCTGTTATTAGGGGCTGATATATTTTGGGACATAATTGGATCAAGACAAGAAAGATTAGGCCAAAACCGACCTATTTTACGCGAATCACAGCTAGGCTGGCTAGTGGCAGGTCCTACCGGGGAGAGCTTAGACGCGTTCCCGACTGTACATTGTAATTTTAGCCAAGATATTCGAAATCAATTATCCAAGTTCTGGGAGCTCGAAGAGTTGCCCACGCCTAAATTTGTCAATTCTGAAGACCAAATATGTGAAGATATTTTTTGCAAAACTACGTATCGTGACAAGGAGGGCAGATTTTGCGTTCAAATGCCTCTTCGAGAACCAACAGAAACTCTAGGCGATTCCTTTCATATGGCAAAATCATGTATGTTTAGTAATTTGAAACGGTTAAATAAAAAACCTGTAATAAAACAATCTTACTGCGATTTCATAAATGAATATAAGGCCATGGGCCACCTCACTGAAATACCAAAACCAGCTTTCGGGTGTTATTTACCACATCACCCCGTACTACGCGAACAAAGTGAAACTACTAAATTACGGGTGGTGTTTAATGCGTCCGCGAAAACAAGCTCTGGAAAAAGTCTAAATGATATTCAATACGTTGGGCCGTCGATACAGGATGATTTAATGTCGATTCTTTTAAGATTCCGTCAGTATCAATATGCCTTGTCTGCTGATGTCGAAAAAATGTACAGACAAATCTTAATCGATCCAAAACAAAGACATTTACAATTAATTCTTTGGCAAGCTGCAGAAGCTCAGCCGATAAAGGTTCTGCAGTTGAATACTGTGACATATGGTACAGCTTCCGCGCCCTTTCTAAGCACGCGGTGTCTATTGCGACTATCAGAGGAGTGTTCAGACCCAAAAATTGCATCAATAATCAAACATGACTTTTATATGGATGATCTGCTTTGTGGGGCTGACTCCAAAGAAGATCTTCGTTACATTTGTGAGGGTGTTACACAAACCCTTAATTCGGCTTGGTTTCCACTTCGTAAATATCGTACGAATGCTCCTTCTATTTTCGATACCAGTCTGAGTTCCAATCAATCAAAGGCATTTGACGCTAGCTCAAATGTTTTAGGCTTAAAATGGCTACCGTCGTCAGACTTCCTTCAATTTTCTGTGCAGATAGGAGACGTATTGCCTGCCACGAAACGCAGTATTCTGTCAGACTCTGCAAAAATATTTGATCCTCTCGGTTTGTTGAGTGCGTGCACTATAATTCCAAAAATTCTGTTGCAGAGGTTGTGGTCATCGAAACTTGACTGGGACAATCCTATTCCCCATGATTTAGAAAGGAAATGGCTAGATTTCATTGAGAATTTACATCATCTGGAGACCATTGAAATTCCAAGATGCATATTGAGTAAGGATGTGGTATCTATTGAACTTCATTCATTCTCTGACGCATCTCAAGACGCTTACGCAGCGTGCATTTATTTAAGATCAATCGACGGAAGTGGTGAAGTTTTGACGCGTCTTTTATGTGCTAAGACAAGGGTAGCGCCGTTAAAACCCACTACTATCCCAAGACTTGAACTGTTAGGTGCGTTATTATCTACCCGCTTAGCTGTGAAGGTTACGAAATCTCTTCGTTGCAAGATAGACAGATTCGTTCATTGGACTGATTCTACGATCGTGTTGGGTTGGCTAGAAACTGAACCACGAAATTTAAAAACATTCGTGTCGAATAGAATAGGAGAGATTTTAGAATCGACGGCTCTCGAATCCTGGAAACATATTCCTGGTAATTTAAACCCTGCTGACTTAGCATCAAGAGGTGTAGAACCGCATCAATTACGTGATGCTTCTCTGTGGTGGCAAGGTCCCTCCTTCTTAAAACACGACTCTTCATACTGGCCTGAGGTAAAACAATCTCATTCAGAGTTACCTGAAGTTAAGTCTTCTGTAGTAAATGATCTTAGGACAGTTGAATTAAGGCAGTTAAATACAAATACTACACTAACACTTACCGACTTAAATCCCACATCCGTAATCAAAACCACGGCAGCCGGTGACACTGAAAGGGAAATAGCATTTAATGGTAAAGTAACACTAGTAGAATTTGAAAGATATTCACAATATATTACTATTCAGCGCGTTTATGCTTATGTTTTAAGGTTTCTTCACAACACTAGAAATCCTAACAGGAAATATACTGGTCAACTAACATGTGACGAACTCGAATCATCTCAAATTCTATTAATAAGGCAAGCTCAGCAGGAAAGCTTTGCGGACGATCTTAAACAGCTACATAAAGGAAAAAACTTACTTTCAAAATCCAACATCCTGTCGCTCACTCCGTTTGTAGATGAAAATGGTTTATTGCGCGTGGGTGGTCGTTTACAACAGTCATCGGAAAAATATACTAAAAAACATCCATTACTCTTAGATTCTAAACACTATTTGACGAAGCTTCTTTTTGTTCATGAACACAGACGTCTGTTGCACTGTGGACCTCAACTATTATTGAGCTCTATCAGAGACCGAATTTGGCCGATCAAGAGCAGAATACTAGCAAGGAGCACAGTCAACAATTGCAAAATATGTAGACTAATGAAAGCTAAAACACTGCAGCCAATTATGGGAAACTTGCCAGCTTTGAGAGTTACTCCGAATCTTCCGTTTGAAATCACTGCAACTGATTTTGCAGGGCCGTTCTACATCACCGATCGTAAGGGGCGCGGTTGCAAGATCACAAAGGCCTACCTTTGCCTTTTTGTTTGTCTCTCTACCAAGGCTTTACATCTAGAAGTTGCTAGTGACCTTTCATCTGATGTCTTCATCTTATGTTTGCGACGATTTATATCACGCAGAGGAAAACCATCTATAATTTATTGTGATAACGGTTCTAATTTTGTTGGTGCAAGCAATGAAATCGGCAAGATGTTAGAGCAATGCAAGGACAGTGTTCAGGGTACTGCAACCAACGAAGGCATCAGATTTTTGTTTTCTCCAGCTTACTCACCTAATTTTAACGGCCTGGCCGAGGCCGGCATAAAATCTGCGAAATTTCATATCCTTCGTATTTTAGGTAACACTCACATGACTTTTGAAGAGTTATCGACACTATTTTCCCAAGTTGAAGCTATCCTAAACTCCAGACCCCTTACTCCTCTCTCATCCGATCCCAATGACCTAGATCCCCTTACCCCAGGGCACTTCCTTGTTGGCAGATCACTGACGTCGCTCCCATCACCGACACTACTGGATGTGAAGCAGAATCGGCTGACACGGTATAAGGTCCTGGAGCAATTCCGCCAACAATTTTGGAATCGCTGGAGCAAGGAATATCTGATGGAGCTTCAACAACGCACCAAATGGCGAGTCAATCAAGCTGAACTGATGGTTGGAGATATGGTCGTTATTAAGGATCACTCTGTTCCTCCGTTGAAATGGCGTATGGGCTGCATATCTGAAGTTTACCCCGGCTCAGATGGCATAACCAGAGTGGCTGATGTCAAGACGCATAAGGGTGTCATTCGTCGGGCGCTGAGCAATCTTTGCCCATTGCTTCCTGATCAAACTCTCGAAATCCAGGATGTTCGAGGGGGGGGAGATTGTTACCGCATCCCTATGGCGACGCAGGCGGGAGGTGAAGCGGGGAGCGGGACGCTTCGCGGCGTGGACGGCGACGCGACTTAATACTCACGATCTGACAGCGCACGATGCGCACATTACATTAAATATGTAAAAAAGTTGATTTTAAGCGAGACTAATTACCTATTAAACTGATTCTTATGTATTGAAGTATTTCTTATTGTTGCCCTAACACGGGTCGCTAGTAGGTACTATATTAAAAGAAGTGACGAACTGGAATGGAAATTTAGGGACAATTTCTTTCTGGTGATTATAAGGGTAAACGATTCTGAGTAAGAAAACCCAAAAATAGTTCTGGAAAAAACGCCCATGTGGACTTTTTTTTTAAATGCTTCTTTCCTTCTATCCTACTGGGACGCAATATCGACGTCGCCGGCTACCACAGATATAGGTTCCGAAATCTTGGGTGAGGACACCATGTTTCGATGGTATCGATAAAACCAGACTTTTTATTTTGTCTTTATAAAATAATACCTAGCTTTCCGACAAAAAAAGTTCGAAATATCGGAAAATTTAATCCGTTTCATTTGTTTTATTGCAATGATATTATCGACTGATATATGGATAGACTATTGTATCAGAAATGAAACGCTGTAGCTTAGATATGCATACTCGTACCTAACGAAAGTTATGGCAAACTATTGATTCGGAATTTTAACTTTATGCCACTGAAGAGCCAGTGAAGTTGACGGTACTGACCGATGAGCGGCTGTGTCTCGGGCTCCGGGTGCAGGTACCACTCCCTCCACTCCTTGCTGAAGATCTCGAAGGCGTCCGTCACGCCGTGGAAGCCCGGCAGCTTGTCCAGTTCAGTCAGGTTGTCCCAGCAGTCCTCCGGCATCCAGTCTGCCAAATGGAAGAGCTTTAAGTGTTTATGATCGTTGTTAGGTCACCGCCTTGAAGAAAGGTGAAGTACGTGGTGGTTTTGATTTTTATACAAAAAACACCTTGTTCTTCGTACATAACCAGGACATTCTAAGGTTAAATAAAGACTATTCCTAAAGTAAAATTAATCAAAATTAAACCTAAATTAATCCAAATTAATCATCCAACGTTGCTTTTAACACTACTGGTAATGTAACTTGGTTATAGTACGAAGAACATAATTATCCCCACCAACTCTCACGAAGCATGTTGGGGTTACAATTTTTGAATCTGGCAGATTTACATACTGTATAGCCCTCAGGGGTCGGTGGTATTTTATCCGTCCTGTCACCCTATCGTAATGCTACTGCTCCAAGGTATCTTCTAGGCATTTGTTGGGCTCATTCTCTTAAAGACCGTCGAGACTACTGCAACAATAGCTGAAATCCCTCCAATTTTTTGACCACTGATTTAAACTCCACCCAATTTTTGGAGACGCTTAAATTCCCCCTAAATCGTGTGATCACTCGCCTAAATTTCCCCTAAATTTTGACAATACTCTCCAAAATTCCCTTTAATTTTTTTTACACTATATACGTATAGGTTTATGGTTTATAGAGTATATTTTATCTGTGTATCGTTTCGTGAGTCACAGACGTTTCTGGCTGAAATTCAGTGCTGCAGGTGTCCAACACCTCAGCGTAATGCTGAGCGATTGTTTCACTTTTGCAAAGATACACACAACGCTGATTGATGATCTATTTTCCATGTATGTGATTTTTGTTTCTTTTCTATAAAATTGTGTGTATGCTCTTATATTTGTGTGTCTTGCAAAATATGTTTTCTTTCTTTCTTTAAATTTTGACAACTATCAGTGAAATTCCCTTTGATTTTGAAGACAAATGCTGAAATTCCCCCAACCTGCTGAGGATGCTCATATTATACACTCACTGGTAGGATTATCCGGTTGTTCAGAGCGATCCAACACGACTCCCCCCTTCAATAGGAACAGGTACTCATGCATGCTGAGCTTGCCCATCTGGAAGAGGATCCGGGAGACGATGTGGAACGACAGTAGCAGCTTGTGGCGCTCGAACAGCGCGCGGCACGTGTTCCTGCGGGAGGGAGTGGGAAGGGGGGCTGGGAGGGGGAAGTTACAGCTTCTACCCTCGGTTTCGCTCGCCTGAACCATCAGGCTAAGGAAAGCACGGGTGTGTACGAAATTTCATGGGAATTCACCAAAATACCATTGCAGTTTTCACTTAGGCTGCGTTAAGAACATTCGTGTCAAATTCTATGTAGGGTACTTATGTAAACTTAACAGTTTTAACCTGAGACGTTAGTGGCTCAACAATCCCGGTTTAAATAAATAAATAAATATTAGAGAACAATTGACACAAATTGACGCTTGTATTATGGATACATACATACATACATATATCACGTCTTTATCCATTACGAGGTAGACAGAGCCTAAGGTAACAAAACCTTAAGGCCACGGTTTGCATGATTAAGGGCGTGTAGGTGGAAAGGGAAATCAAAATAATGATGGGTTGCTAGCCGCATCGCCTATAACGTGATTCCTAAGACTTTCACCCATTCCCACGATGGGCTTTTACCATCTGCGCGGGAAGAGAAGCAACTGTAAATTCTATGTTTTTTCTTTACTCCCAGACTAGCATGGAAGAGATTATGGGTACCAGACAACGATATACACACTTATATAGAAAATACAAACTTAAATAGATAGAAACATCCATGACTCGAGAAGATAATATTCGTACTCATCATATAAGTTTATGCCCTTACCAGGATTCGAACTCGAACCCGGGACGCTCGCTTCGCAGGCAGGGGTCACTACCAACGAAGCCAACCACGTCGTCAAACTATTATATGTACAGGTTTGCGACTGTGCACTATGTGAGCAGGACAACACTATACAAAACCTCCAAATTCAGGAGCACAAGGTGACACTGCAGAAGGCCACTTACTTGTAGACAGCGTAGGTGTGGAACTCGTTGAGATTGTTGATGCGGTCCTCCAGCACCTGGCTCTTGGGCGAGCGGTCGATGGAGTAGTTGAAGAGGTCAATGTACGCGTCCAGCGAGAACTGGTACATCGGGTCGATGCGGGACAGGTCGTTCAGCGCGAAGAACAGCACCGACGAGCGGACCGCCACCGGCACGTAACCCTGGGATACCATTGGAAAAAGGGTAAGCGTTGCCATACAACGCGGCAATGCTGCCAGCCTTCTGGGCACCATGCAGCGATTTAGAGCTATTTTTTTATTTATAGTTTTATCACAATTTGTTGTATTTATGTACATTACTAAGTCTATACTTAAGGGACGTTGCGGGTGGTAGGGCCTTGTGCAAGGTCCGTCCGGATCGCTACCACCATCCTACTCGCTAATCCTGCCGCTAAATAGCAGTGCTTACACTGCTGTGTTCCGGTGTGGAGAGTAAGACAGCCGGGGAAATTACGGGCACAAGAGGCATTTCATCTTAGTCCTCTAGGTAGGCAACGCATCTGCAATCCCTCCGGGGCTGCGGGTGTCTATGGGCAGTGGTAATCACTTACCATCAGGTGACCCACTTACTCGTTTGCCTTCCTATTCATATAAAAAAAAAGTATTATGTATCTTACAAAAGTTGCATATAGAACTAACCTGTCTCGCGGTGTCGATCTCCTTTTCAGTGACCGTGGAGACAATGAGCGCCTCTTTGACCTCCAATGAAGTCCGCTGCGAGGTTTGCAGCGTCACAAACAGCTCCTCGTTCTCGAGGAGCGGCACCTGCGACTCGTACATGATGCGAAGCAAGTCGTTCTCCAGGTCAACCTGTTAAGTTAATCAAGGTGTCGCAAAATTCTTTCGGAATATTCCAACCAGACCAATTTGACCAGAATTCCACTTCAAGATAGGTATCTTTATTTGCAAAACACCCAGAGGTACCTAGTAGATACTCATTCACCCTTGTTTGTAGGCGGGACATCCAACTGTGTAGCGGTTTAGACATGGTTAGTATTATGAAACTCAAGTATGTACTGACGAGCGTCTTCTTGTTGTGCGCGATGGTCAGCACGAGGTTGTCCTTCATCTGCTCGAGCTGCGGCCGCTCCTTGCGTACCACGATGCCCAGCAGCTGCGAGGTCAGCCCCTGCTCCTTCACGGCAAAGTTCACCATCGTGGTCTTCGTCAGCGTCTCCGGGGTGTACGTGGGGTTGCCTGCATTGTACGTGCATTTTAATGGCACTGCAGCAGTCATTTGTAGCAAATTAATGAAGATGATTAATAATGATTTGAATTACTTATCCAACTACTTTCCAAAATGACGCATTGGTCGGTCCCAAATTCCAAGTGATATCCTACCATATTAGTAATGATATGTGCATTGGGGTAAATTCGAAATTGGGGGAATTTCGAAAATCGTAATCGAAATCTAAAATGTAGCAACAGGGGGTACACCGAGAACACTAAAACTTTGAACGTGACCTACGAGAATTTGGGAACCTCTGCTCTACAGCATTCACCACACTTACCCAGTTTCGTGGTCAAATACATCCTAAACTTCTCATTGTATGGCACCATCTTTTCGTTGAACTTGATCACCATCGACGTTCCGATCCTTACGATGGCCTTGTCCAAAATGGGCGCGATGGACGGGTCCAATATTTCACCCACGTTCTGGACAATGACCGGCTTGCCCTCGGATAGACACGTCTCCATCGTCTTCAGGTAATTCGGCTGTCCAAAGTCAACCACCTGAAAAGGGATTTCACATCAGTAAAAAAATACAAGTAGGTACCAAGCAAGTAGCTTCTATGCTGGTCTGGGAGCAAAGATAAAACATAGAATGTACCAGCTTCTTTTCTTCCCGCGCAAACGGTAAAGGCCCATCGAGGGAGTGGGCGAGAATCTTAGGAATCATGTTTTAGGCGATGCGACTAGCAACCCATCACTATTTTGATTCCCCTTTCCACTTCCACCTATGCACCCACAATCATGCTAAGCGTGGCCATTGGGTCTTGTGATTTGATTTGTGTATGTATGTATGTATGTATGTAAGTACAAGACAATAAGCAGTGTATATCATGCCACAAAGAATTGCACAGCAATTATTTCAGCCAGAGAAGGTCACAATCGATATTTTTTATTTTATTTTATTGATTGTAACTTTTACTAAATTAAGGAGAAAGTCAGTTTAAGTTACCTTATTTTTTTGACAAAATGAGTAATTTTCTAAAAATAAAAAATTACCGTTTTTTTGCAAAGAGGTTTAGGTATTATATCGCTACCTTGGGGCTCAATTGTCGTATAAGCCAAAAGTCGACTTTTCAGGAGAGCCAAAAAACTAAAAAGAAAAAAAATTGTAACTCTTTTGTTTTAATAGTTATAAAGAAGCTTTGTAGGATGAAAGTTCTTAAAATTATGAGTAGAACAATATGAATTCATAATATTTAAGATAGAACCCATAACAAAGAAAGTAGATGGCGTATACGCTTCTTAAAACCAAAACAACATGACGCTTATGACCAAAATAATAGTTGCTGTACAGTCAAGTGTAATAATATGTATCTAGAAAAAGTCTCAAAAACAAGTACCATACGCTCTTACACCAGCGTAATAAGGTCGTGGGACATATTTTTGAGATGTTCCTATCGATACTTATTTTTGCACTTGACCGTACATGCTACTTAGGACGTAAAAGTCAGCTATTACGATTTATTGAAAAAACCAAAGGTGTTAGTCGCCGGTTTTCTGTTTTTGGTTAGATACTTTACTGTAAAAATATAAATCATCTATATACACCCAAAACTACTTCACCGCGATAACGATGATAAGGTAGGTAAACCAAAGCAGTTTGAGAATCGTATTTAACTTTCAAAGTCCATTCATATTAAAAAGATTGGGGGGTTTGGTAGTAACAAAAAATTCGTATAGAAAAAAAATATATCGCTGAAGGGAAAAAATCAATGTCAACGAAAAAAAAACACAAATATCGTTGTTATTATTAAAAATATTGTTCAAGTAACACATAAAACGATAAAAAATAAAAGTAGCAACAAGAATAGGGCATTTAATACTTCTAATCTCTTTCAATCAAAAACAATCTATTTTATAAAAGTTATGTGTTTAACGCTCTTTTTACTCGAAATTTATTTTTGGTTGGCGTTTATTGCCATGAAATTAAACGCTACTGCAGGCCGTACACCAAACTTTATTCTGTTATTGGAAATAACTCAGGTCGTATTCACCAAAATGGTTTAGTGGTGGCTTATACATCTTAAAAATGAAACGTAATTGCAGGTTGTATAACAAACTTTGTTCAATTTTCAGAAATCGTTAAGGTCGTATACGCCAAGTTTGATAAGCATTGTCCTTTATGCCAATTATAAATCTTGATTTAGGGTCAATAATACCTTTGCATTTTTTACACTCCGAGTAGCTGGCTTTTATAGCTCGTTTTTTTTTTATTTCTTGTTTAGAGTAACAGAAAATTGAGGTTGTATTCGATATTTTTTCGGGATTTGGAGAATTTTAAATACACAGATCGATAGAGAAAAAAAAACTGAGCAAGACTGCATTTAAATCTCATTTTCGTCAAAATGGCGTTTACGACAATTGAGCCCCAAGGTAGCGATATTATCTACTAAAGAGTGTTTTTATATAAAGGTAATCTTCGCAAATACGTTTCTAAGAATCAAATAAAGGTTAAAGAAAGAGACGGATAGTCCATCTCGCCTACAACTCGTGACAGACGTGCAGTACTAGGTACCTGTATGTCGTTCAGTTCCTCGAGATGCGAGATCCAGATGAGCGCCTGTCCCTGCGGGTCGACTGCGAGTGGCCATCTTGTCGCGCGCACCACTATTATACCGTTCTCGGCGCTGAAGTTGTCGTCTGTAACAATGATCATGATCAGAGCCCGGATTTTTCATGGCAAAACAAAACACTATCGTAATCTGGCTAGTGATAGAAACATCATTTCATCGATATCGATAATTGTGTAATAGAATAAAAAACGTGACCTATGATAAAATAACATACCTTTACAACATAAACAAACATACATAATTACAAGAGACTATGGAATAATAAACAACAGTGTCTTACAGCCAAGTCGATGGCAGAGGAGTGCGCGTTTTGTTCGAGTCTGACGTTTTTATCGATGTCTCAAATAGCTTACGGTGACAGATGACATAAAAAAGGCGGGAACGTCAAAACCACCTAAGTTGCGAGGAGGTTTAGTGCAAAATTTATTTTCATTTCCTCAATGTTTGAGAAAAATAATATTATATCTGCCTCAGCTGGAAGAGCAATTGCTGGAGTCGTAACTTTAATAAACACTCCCCTGCGGTTCGTGTTTTTAAAGAAGTCACTCGTCCAGCAATTGGCTACTTCCCAGGCCTCAGCATTGCTCTGCTATTACGCCATTGATTGTACTTGTAATTTTGACTAACCAGGCAATCCCATGCAGTTCCAGTCTCTCAATGTGGCATCGTCCAGCAAGAAGTACTTCATGCTGAGATCCATAGTCACCGGTACACCTTCATTGAACACCTTGAAGAATACGTTGCTATATTTAGGGCCTGTATCACCACTCATTGTTAAGTTCCAGTTATCTTAAGTGTCGATTATCTATGATGACGTCTGTCTGTTGCGTAGATAGTAATAAATAGAGACGGAATCATAGATAACTGACTGAGAATGGTGAAGTTGGCCTTTGTTCGACGTGTTTCGAACCAATTCGTGGTTCTCGAAGTGTGTTTGTACAGGTGAAATAAAAAGTTGCGTACCATGCCACTGCAAATGTCATAATGATTTACCATACACCTGCCATAGAAATTATTGCCGAATCGTATGAGAAAAGGTTCTACGGAGACATGCGATTCAGTTGCTTCGGCCGCACCTATATCTATAGTAGTAGCAGCTTGCCAAGTCACCTCATTGAACCAGTCGCTCATGAGGGCCTCGCGGTACTCCGAGACGAACGGCCCGAGGTAGGCCACGAAGCCGGTGGCAATCAGGCAATCGCCGGGAAGGTTGTCGAACTCCTTGTCCAAACGCTCTACCGTCAACTCCCACCGCTCCTTCTCGCCTGGACAACATATGCAAAGGTATAAACTCCCGATTTTTAGAGCATTCGACTTTCTAGTTTGGGCATTTTTCAAATTCTTCTTCTCCAAGTCCTCCTTCAAAACATGCGCAACATGCACCAGTCACCCTTACCTGAGAGTCCAATGATGAACACCTCAGCGCGTTCCTGCTTCAGCTGGAGCTGGCGAGACTTCTCCAGGCCCTCCTTCAAGACCTTCATAACGTGCACTAGTTACCCGAGAGTAGTGATTTGCGCCTCAGGGCGTTCCAGCTTGAGGTGCAGCTAACGGGACTTTTCCAGGTCCTCTTTCAAGACCTGCGCAACATGCACTAGTTACCTGAGAGTCCAGTGATGAGCGCCTCAGCGCGTTCCAGCTTGAGCTGCAGCTGGCGGGACTTCTCCTCCAGGTCGTCCTTCATCTTGACCTTCTCGTCGTACTCCTTCTGGAGGCGCGCCAGCATCTCGCTGAGCTCCCTCAGCTTCGCGCGGGCCTCGGCTAGGATCTGCTGTTTCATGCGAAGAGACTCCAGCGCTTCTTCTAAACGTTCCTTTTTGGGCTTCACTATCCTGTTTAAATGTGATGATCATCACTATCACTACATAGTATAAAACAAAGTCGCTTTCTCTGTCCCCATGTCTCTATGTCCTTATGTCCCTATGTATGCTTATATCTTCAAAACTACACAACGGATTTTGATGCGGTTTTTTTAATAGATAGAGTGATACAAGAGGACGGTTTTTTTTATGTATAATTCTACGCAGACGAAGTCGCGGGCAGAAGCTAGTTATGTATAAAATGGTGCCCTCGTTTCATTTTTACTCTTGCGTGTCTACAGCACTAAGTACAATATAATATTTCAATATTAGATGGGTAATTGATACCTATTGATATCCCAGTAAATGTTTTTAAGGATTTTTCAATCATGATTAAAGTAAACTGCGTCGAAGACTGGACTCAATTTTCAAAGAATTTTTTTAATGAAAATCTTTGAAGGGGTGTCCGGCCAAACTAAGCGAAAGACCTGCTGAAGTATACTGGAATAATTTTGCGATGCCTTGTTTAAAAAAGTGAAAAATTTCCGAGTGACTGATTTTTGACTTAAATCTAACGTCATTTTTGAACCACTTCCATACTTCTTTTTTTTGTAATTAGAAAAATGGTAAACAATCTGGACCTATCATTTTATTAACAAGGCATTAACTGAAACCTACAAACCAATGGTTTTTAATTGTAACTTGATAGTATTAAAAAAATATATATATAAAGGCCGGTCAAGACTGTTTCTAATGTGAAAAAAAAACAAAGTACAGTGGTCGGACAATGCAAACACAGTCAGCAAAAGAAGCTTGAAAATGATAAATGGCAAAGGAGGGACGAATATACGCACTTGTAGACCTTGCCATATTTCTCAATGGCGCGCACCCACAGGCAAAGCGACTTGGCAGCAGACGACACGGTGCCTGTTCAAAATACGACAAATACTGAGGTCAGGCGTTACTTGGCAGAGATACTACTTGGCTATGGACAGTCAAGGGCATAAATATGTACATTACCAAGACGTCAAAAACATCTATATGCCACAAACAATAAGATCGGTGACAAATATATTTGCGGCAATATGTTACCAAGTATTCTCAATGAGTTACCATCGGGAACTCACAATAAAGCATGTGCCAACCCCAATACATGCAAGAGATTTGTCAAAGCATTTTACCTAAGCTCTAACGCGGCGCAACAATAACTCGTTTGTTTAGTTTAAGTAACTAATTTGAGTAACCAGTAGCAGCAGATAAATTATTGATTATTCAAAATAACGGCGGTATTTTTTCCGGATGGACAAATTAGATGGATCTTCAACTACCCTACCAGTTCGGTATTTTTTAAACTCAAATATCATAAAGGAAGCGTGTTGGCGACTGGCTGAGTAAGTTCCAGTTTTAAAATACCTTTCTTTTGTGCTGACATCAACTTTCAAGACAGTTGTTCGGTCAGGTTACCAGCATAAACAGCTGTTCCGTATCCGTAATTTATACCATAACGGAAAAGTTTTAAATTTCGTCGTCAATAAAGCGTGACAAATACCTAAAATAAAAACAATAAAAAAATGTCTTCTCTAGGAACGCAATGCCTATAAGCTGCTTTAGTCTTACCAACGATTTCAGGGTCAAAGTCCGGCTTGGAGGTGTACGTGGCTATCTTCTTGAGCGTCTTGTCGGAGATGTTGTCCTTGTCGAATTCCCGAAGACGATCGAGGAAGTATTGGTCGCCGAGCTGCCTCTTAGCCTCTGCCCACGTAGGCTCTTTCTGGGGTTTGATACATGTATACACATTAATATCGTCTTCATCCCTAAGTGTAAGGCCTGAATAGACGCTCGAGTTCATTTGTTTACCTCAAAAGCGTAAATTGCTTCAATCGCTACAAGTGTTACGGCCTTACACTACGGGGTAAACAGCCTTGGGAAACAAAACTAACAAGGTCACGTTTAATTGCGGGCATTAGATGGAAAGGGGAACAAAATAGTGATGGGTATATCCATCGCTTGTAACATGATTCCCAGAATTTCCGCCCTTTGCTCCTAAGAAGCCGGCATTATGTATACCTATGAAGAATCTTAGAATTTTATTATATCAGTAGGTTTGAGTTAGTTCTGTAAAGATTTTTCATCGTTATTTTGGAACCAAAATTAAGTCACCCGTTTGACACCGTACGCTTTGGCCATCGACCATGAAACGTTTTGTAAATCACAAAGAATAAACTCCTCAGATAAACTTATCCAAGCATCTGCTACATTATTCTGGACCTTTTTACCGCCAAGCAGCTCTGTGTCACTCGCAACTTTCAACTTTAACTTGTCAAATGCGTTTTACTCTGCATGTAGTAACTTCTTATCGAGTCAACGACGGCGAAAAGGTCAAGAGACAGTGCACTCGACCATGTTGCCTGTCAACCTCTAAACACCGTAAGCAATGAAGGATACCTGCAGTAGAATAAGCACGGCCTCCAACACCATCTCGACCTTCTGCGGTGGCTTCGCGTACGACTTCACTTCAGTAATGTCCTTCTTGTTCAGTGCATCCAACGCCTGTTACAACGAAACACATTCAGTTTTTACTATGGCAATTCCATATTGTACAGTCGCCATTAGACAGATCGTTGCGGGCGAGGTCCTCAAATATTTTGGAACTCCAGGCTACCAGCTATCTCCGTTCTAAACTTCATCCAAATCCGTCCAGTCGTTTCAGCGTGAAGAAGGAAGAACACGCTCACATCGTCACATACATCCTAACAAACTTTCGCATTTATAATATTAGTAGGATAGACATGAACGCTAAATGTCTCTTTAGCAAAACGTCTGGATCTAAGAATGTATTCTTAAACTCAAGAGCTGGGCCTTTTCTTTGTCGTCCTGATACGACACCTATTGTTTCTCTTTCACCTGACCTTACACCTACTACACGGTCCCACCACATCTAAAATTCAGCAAACGTCAGCGTATAACTTACCTTAACAGCTTCATCTAGAGCGGGCATAGCGCTCGCCAAGTCCCTCATAGCGGCCTCCGCCAGCTTCTTGCACTGGACCTCTTCCTCGGCCGTCTTCTTGCTCCTGGCCGCCACGCTCCGCTGCTGCTCATCGGCATTCCGCTGTTGGACGTTGATCACGCCCATGTACTCTATGCACTCTTCGGTGCATTCTGCCACTTGGACCTGGGATCATATGGACGGATTACAGCATCGTTAGAGCCAGAACATTTGGAAGCTACCTGTCAACCCTTTCGACAAAGTCGTACACAAAATCTACCCTGTTTGCCATCTGCTCCTCAGTCCTGTAGGCGACTTAACTCGTTAACAGAAATGATGCTCTTACGTCATCAAAGCGACTTTTCAGACCCGTTAGATGGGATAATTCGTTTGTTAATATTGACAAAATGAGGGTCACATGATCTTGGTCAAATGCGAACCGTCTTACATAATGTTGCATTCTCAGATAGGTACAATTACTCTTAAAAATAAAGAAATGTTTTTCTTCGTAAACGAAATCTCAAGGTTAGAAGTACGCGACGCAAAACACCAGGCTGTGGAAATGAATGCCGATTGCCCTAATCCAGGATGTAGTGACAAAATATATACAAAGGAGTACTACCGAATCTGAAAGCTCATCAGCATCACACAAAACGAATTAACTCTTCTATCGGACTGAAAGGGTTCACTACTACGACGCACGAGTAGCTAGCGCCAGTGACATCACAATCTTATACATCACGCCAGCAAAGTTTCCCAACGCGGATGCATAGATACAACTTCCAGCTCTAATCCTTCGTACTTCGGTCCCCAGTAATAATTGCCTGAGAGATCTCTGTTTTGTGGCCTCTCTCCCAGCAATATGTGAGCCAGAACATTTAGTATCGTGCCGTGATTGCTTTTCGAGGCATTTGACAAAGAGGGTTTAACCTTAGCCACGGCCAATTCTTCGGACATTTGACCGACGAGTTTCGTCGTTTCCTCAACTTTGCCCAAACCGTTTCTAAGCTTGTTGGCTTGCAGG
Source organism: Pandemis corylana (assembly GCA_949127965.1). NCBI lineage: Eukaryota > Metazoa > Arthropoda > Insecta > Lepidoptera > Tortricidae > Pandemis > Pandemis corylana. Next base: position 14,457,237 of record OX421858.1, on the reverse strand, counting down.
GCGACATCAAAACGTTTCATCTTAAGCATTCTGTAAAAGGAACAGTGTACATTCACGATTAAAACTGGATTACACTTTGTTTAGTAGCAAGTGCAGGTGAGAAGTACAGGAGTAAAGCGATAAGTAAAAACAACGAGTATGCGGTCAGCATGATCGTTCACACGGTGTTTTTACTATTTATTTTGCACCTGCACTTGCTACAAAGTGTAATCTAGCCTTTAGATTAGTGCATGCTCAAGTTTTATTACCACGTTACCAATACTACCACTATGTTCATTTGAACATCTATATAGATGACATGATGACTTTCCATAATTTACTGAATCAGACGTTACTTTGCGGAGGTCCATGTTAAAGAACAAAAAAAAATTTGCCTCGCTACTTCGCTTTCACTATCCGCTACCGCCATGAGGTAGAGAAGTAGCAAGGTAAATGAGATCAGTTCATTGATGACTTAATAATGACAGGGATAACTGGTAGGTATAAGAGCTATGTTTCTTGCAGTGCTTTCTAATTTGCAATGATGGTATTTCCGAAAGCGCTGGTAGTTTTAAAAAGGAATGAAACGTAAACGTCACATTGTGTTCCTTGTCAATTCAACGTAACGTCACTACTGTGTGAGCGTTCACAGTGGGTTATCACTTTGTTCGATGGCACAGCTACTGACTTACTCTTTGTATCCAGCCACAAGCTCCAAGTAATTAGTGGGAGTGACATAGTTGGTCCGCCGCATCTCTTGGAACATCTTGACGGAGTACTTCCCCACGGAGGAGTGTATCAGGGACATGATAGACGCGACCGAAGCGCGCAGTACGTCCTCGCGACTCTCCACAAGGGACTCTTTTCTGCGAATCTGTTGGGAACCATAGATTAACAGAGGGTTAGCGAGTCATTAGTTTCAGTAGCACTGGAGGTATGGTAGACGGCGATCTTGAATGATAAAAGCCGGTTTTTTTAAGCCATAGTCGTTGCTAGCGTGCAAAATACCAGCTCAATATTACCCTGGGGCCAGCGATAGAGGCCAGCAGCTCAACTTGCCCTAGGCCCAGTGCAAGCCAGCAACTCGATTTGCCCTAGGATCAGTACAGGCCAGCAGCTTGACTCGCCTTGAGCAGTGCCCTGGGATTTGAAAAGGCTAGCAGCTCGGCTAAACCTAGGTCCAGTGTATACCAACAGCACAATTTGCCCTGGGGCCAGTGGAGGCCAGCAACTCAACTCGCTCAAGAACCAGTGCCGGCCAGCAGCTCAACTTGCCTAGAACCAGCTAGCAGCTCGACTTGCCCTTGGGCTTAAGAAGGCCAGCAGCTCGACTTACCCTGGGACCAGTGATAGACGCCAGCAGCTCGACTCCATCCAAGAACTTGTAGGCCACCTCCAGCAGCGCCTCCCGCGGCCACTCGAGGAACCAGTTGGTGGTGGTTGCGTTAATCAGAGCTGGATACTGACGGATACGGTTCCTTAGATAACAGAAATTATTTTACAAACAACCTCATAAGCTGTTGCTATCTAGCTAGTGTTAGAAACATTTTGCACCATTATGATACTCAAGGAATATGTCTGCCAAATTTCAAGTCTGTTTAGTGGTTTAGGTTGTGCGTTGTCTGTCAGACAGTCACGTTACTCTTTTAAGTATAGATGTGAACTGAAGTGGCAGTGGGCTGGCCATACAAGCTGAAGAACCGACAACCAGTGGGGTAAACGAGTTCTTGAGTGGAGACCGCGGATCGGCAAGCATAGGACACCTTCAGACTGGGTGGAGTGATGATCTTCGCAAGGCTGGCAAGAGCTGGATGAGTGAAGCCGAGAATGGTGCATAGTGCCGTGTGGTTGGAGAGACCTATGTCCAGCAGTGGAATATGAGGTAGGTGATGATAATGAGCAGTCTCCTGGCGAGGCCTGACCTGAACGAGTCTCCTATGGGGCTGAAGCAAAGCACGATGTGCAGGTTGCCGCGCACGCGGTCCACCAGGAACAAATACACGGCCTCCGCCGTCTGCATTAGGCCGGCCGCCTTCATCGGCTTCTCTAAAGATGTCTTTATCTACAAAGCGAAATAGAAGAGTTCGGCTATATATTCACTCTCCGGTTAGCCCCACTGCGGATGGCCGCTCGGCTAACCGGATGCCCAAACTTGTATGTAGACCGTATTTTCTTTACGCACTGTAATGCGGTTGCTAGGTTGCGGCTGCTCGCCATTATCAAATACGGATTTCGTACAGAACACATTTTATGTAACGCGCGTAAATGTAATAAAAGCTACGACTACGACTGCCTCGACGTCCATCTTGAAAATGGCCGGACTCGACCGCAAACCACAAACTCGGCCGTCCGGCCAGCCGCAGTGCGGGCACCCCCACAGTATGTACATGCCCTTATGGAGATAGTTTTAGAATATAAAAAAAGGAAAAAATAATAAAACCCTCTTTGCAATCAATACCACGTAGGTAAATAAAAACTAATTAAATTTTACGCCAAAAATAATTTGCATAATTTTGAAAAAGAGCTCATACTCTTGAAATTTTTACCAATTTTTACCAAACATGGCTGAGAACCACGTAAAGGAAACTGGCTTTCGAATGAAAAAAAACGCATCCAAATCGGTTCATCCGCTTGAGAGCTACGATGGCACAGATAGTTACACACACACTGTTGGTTTTGAAGCCGCCATTGCCACTAGATGGGCCGATCAACTGGTGTACCAGGGAAGTACACTTTTTAAACTACATATTTAAAGCATTAAAATTTACCAAATGTGCATTTTTGTCGCAGTTTTAAGCGCCATAAATTTATTGGTTATCTACCTAGTCACATTAATTTAATGTGACCACATTTCTTATAACATACTGTACTACTATAGTCGAGAAGAAATAGTTGATCCACCCAGATACATCGGCGCTCAAAATATCACATCAAGACATTACGATATCTGAAGATATTATTGATCAGCTCCGAGGTATCCGGTACAAAAACACAAAGACAAGTGTAAAAGACAATCAACTAACGTCTTCAAATTCATCCTGCTTGAAGAGATTCGTGACTTCGCCGCTACTGAGCAGATTGTTCACGATCTCTGTGAAGGTCTCGTCTGCGATCTGGGTGTCTGAGAATATGAACGTGGTCTTCTTCCCGTCCACCCCCGTCGCCGTGTACAGCAGCTGCCGATGGCACAATCAGTCAACATCAGTGGCCACATAAGTGGTATAACATCTGGGGCATGGCTCCTTCCTCAATACTAGGTCTCTCAGAACTATTCTGGAATATTCCAGCAGGTCGTTGGGTTAGTTCCAATAAACAGGAACACCCTTACACAAAAGATTCCGCTTGTTCCCCGTACATAACTATTTTACATTACCAGAACATTCTACATACATTACATACATACAGGGTGTCCCAGAAACCGACGATAACCCGTTAAAGGCTGATAGACCTACTAATTACCTGCCAGAATATCATATTTTAGGTTTAGTAAAAATCTTTTAGTTTTCGAGATATGGTCATTTTTGCAAAAATCACGATTTTTCTCCCTCAGTTGAGTTTTTCGTCTGCCACACCCTCAAATGACCGAATTTAGTTAATCTGATTACTGATAAATATTGCAGAATACATGGGCTTTTAAACGTGATATTATTTTCTTTTATTATTTATTCAAACTTGGTTGAAAAACGACTTAAGAGACAGTTTTCAGATATTTTACTGTTTCATCCCGTAACTTTGGTCCTCCATGGTATAAAAAAAATAACTACGCTAAAGTGGCACTGGCTATTAAAAACATGTCTAGCTAATGTAGTTTACAAAATGGTATAACACTTACTTATTTGTTTAATAATTTCAAATTTACTGCTATTTCATTACAGAGAAAGCTCAAAGAAAATTGAAGTCACTACCAACTACAAATTAAAATAAAATGAAATATTTTTAGCAACCCAATTTTACACAGCCATTTGACAAAAACAAAGCAAATTCGATTTTCAAATTCGAATTTAAAAATTTCAAACTTTATTCGAAATTTGAATTCAACTTTACCAGCCTTATAAAAACAATTATTTTGCCGTCCTCAGACTAAATGGCTGCTCACTTGATTAGCTTCTTCAGTAATGAAATAGCAATAAATTTGAAATTATTGAACAAATAAGTAAGTGTTATACCATTTTGTAATCTACATTAGCTAGGCATATTTTTAGTATCCAGTGCCACTTTAGCGAAGTTATTTTTTTTATGCAATGGAGGACCGAAGTTACGGGATGAAACAGTAAAATATCTGAAAACTGTCTCTTAGGTCGTTTTTCATCCAAGTTTGACTAAATATTAAAATAAAATAATATCACGTTTAAAAGCCTATGTTTTCAGCAATATTTATCAGTAATCAGATTTACTAAATTCGGTCATTTGAGGCTGTGGCAGACGAAAAACTCAACTGAGGAAGAAAAATCTAGATTTTTGCAAAAATGACAATATCTCGAAAACTAAAAGATTTTTACTAAACCTAAAATGTGATATTTTGGTAGGTAATTAGTAGGTCTATCAGCCCTTAACGGGTTATCGTTGGTTTCTGGGACACCCTGTATATCGTCTTTGCCCGTTACGGGGTAGACAGGGCCTAAAGTAGCAAAACCTCAAAGCCACGTTTAGCATGACTAAAGGCGTATAGGTGGAAAGGGAAATCAAAATAATGATGGGTTGCTAGCCGCATCGCCTATAACATGATTCCTAAGACTTTCGCCAGTGGCGTAACGTAGAACCTTGTCACATTACGACATTAATGCACAATTTGTCATCGGAGGCTATTCCAATCAGTCCAGATTTTTAATAATACAAGGGCATTATTTCATTAAATTACTATCGATTATCGATTACCTTCAGATCCTCCCTAAAGTCCTTGACGCCGTAGGTTTTAGTCACGACCACTTGGAAGGAATTGCACTCGCTGATGTAGGAAGCCACACGCGTCAAACTCTGCCTCCCGGACCCACCTGTGTTCACAGGTTTTTTATGTGAGAAGTGCAAGCAGTGGCGTAACTATAGGGTGGCAGGGGTGGCAAAATGCCACGGGCCCCGAGCTCTACGGGGCCTCCAACTGGCTTGGTTTAGAGCACAGAAGGAACGCTGATGCACTTCTTTATATTGAGGAAGGAGCCCCGCCCCATCTAACGAATTTGCCACGGGCCCCAGACGTTATAGTTACGCCACTGAGTGCAAGTGAGAAAATTTTGCATAAACAAATTTTGAGCATCAGCGCATCTTTAGTACTTAATCCTACTAATATTATAAATGTGAAAGTTTGTGAGTATTTTATTGAATCAGGCGTTACTTTGCGGAGGTCCATTTCAATGAACAAAAAATTTTACCTTGCTACCCCCGCTACTCAAAGGTGTGAGTAGCGGGGTAGCAAGGTAAAATTTTTTGTTCTTTGTGAGTATGTTTGGATGTTTGTTACTCTTTCACGCCAAAACGGCTGAATAGATCTGGATGAAATTTGGAACATAGATAGATTATGGTCTGGAATAGCACATACATAGGCTACTTTTTGTTTTTATCCCGGAAAATTGCGTAATTCCTGCGGGATAGCGATAAACCAATTCTATGCAGACGAAGTTGCGGGCAACAGCTAGTTATGTATAAACCAATGATGGCACGTACCGGTTAATGGCTCATGGTCCCACTTATATCCCACAGTTAAGAAAATTTCGCGGGGTTCCTATTTCTATTCGGTTTACGAACTTAACCTAGTATTATCTCCCTAAATGGGATCAGTAAGATGGACACCACGCACCAATGCCGACGCAGAGCATGTGCCCGCGCTGCTGCGATATGACCCTGACGATCCTCACGATGTGATCTATGGCGTCCTTGAACAGCACCAGGTCCATCTTGACCACGCCCGGGCAGCTGTTGTACTCCTCCATCTGGTTCGTGATGTACCTGCATGAAGAAGATAATTAGTAAATTTACAAAATAAAGAAATATTTCCTTTTTTGCTGAACGCGCTTTTTGATGACTTTACTTGCACTGTCGTTCATCCAAAATTTTACATCCCAAATTTCAAGTCAATCCGACCATTAGAAGTAGATCAAATTCCACCCACAAATATATTCCGCAGTCACCACCATCAGACCAGACTTGGTGCTCAAAAATACCTGAACACGACCGTATTGTCAATCATAATGAGATAATGGTGTGATCAGATATTTTTGAGCAACTACACAGTCTGGGTGTATCCCATTCCAATGGTTAGTGTGCGAAATTACGGTTGAGTAAGAGACCCGTCAATAGGTACGGGGGAGTTCAAGTATTACGTGAGCGCTTGAGGGGGGCGGGGGGTCTTTGCTTTGCTTATTTTTGATAACATGGGGGGTGGGGGGGTCAATATGGTGATTACGTCAGCAGCTTCGATTCGAACTGCTGCTCACGAATCAATAAAAAACAGAATCCATTAAAAGAAAAATGCATATAGGTACCAATGATTACGTAAGCATGGGAGGGGGGGTAAGAGGTTTGCTTACTTTTGCTGACAAGGGGTAAGGGGGGAGTAAATAATTGTAAAAAATCTGCTTACGTAATACTTGAATGACCCCTACTGTGTTTAATCAGAAATTGGACGTGCAAACTCACCTTTATCGCGTGAATCATCTATCCTGAAGTAGCCTGTTATGTGTGTGTTCAGGTCTAAATGTGTCAGTAGCGCTGTCGTGTTAAGCATCACAGGCATTCAAAAGTTCACGGTACCTTCTCAGAGCAGCGGCATCATTGAGGTCATCATACACCTCGAAAGGGTTGAGGAAGTGTCCGAAGATCGGCGCCGTCTTGGAAGGGCAGACGGCGTGGAAGGTCAGCTCAAAGTGCTTGCCAAGCGTGTCACCCATCTGATTCATGAACCAGTCTCGGTCCCTGCAGAAAAGCCACAGATCACAGCTCATTCAGCTGGTATTGAACTTGGGTGCGGTAAACGGTTATAGAAAACTAACTGTATATACTTCAGTTTTTTAGCAAAAGAAATGTGGTAAACCAATGTAGGATGATTAATTTGGATTAATTTAGGTTTAGGTACGGCCGAGGTGGCCCAAACCGGGGACATGTTTCTTTTAATTTAGAAATAGGCTTTATTTTACTTTAGAATGTCCTGGTTATGTAAAATAGTGTGGTAGGTACGGGGAACAAGCGCAATCTTGACATGTTTTTTTTTTTATTGAAAAACAGTTTTATAAAATAAATAACAACAAGTTACAATTTAAAATCCCTGGAAGATTGTGATTTGTTTTGTTATGGTTTTATATTTTCCAGTTACCGATGTTTTAAGTGTTTTTCGATATTAAGATACGTCAAGGTTGTTTACCCCATTTCTTGCGCTAAATAAACTGAAGTATAAAAATACGCTCTTGTTCGCTATCGATATCGCCATTTCTTACTGTCAGACGACAGAAGATGGCAGTAAAAAAGATAGTAAATGCATTTCGAGCAAGAGCGCTTTTAAGAACTAAAGATTCTTTAGGTTTCGGACAACATGACACGAGATCGGATCTATGTTTGAGAAAACGATTCTGCCCAATAAACTAACTTTTCCTCAGTGAGTCTGTCTCCGAACACTCTGAAGCACTCGCATATCCACAGGCGAAGGAACCTCGCCTTCGTGTTGTGGTAGTCTTTGTTGCTTCTAAGGAGACCCTGGGAACAAAATTACACTTAATTATACTTCCACCGTTCTAAAGTCCGAATCATTCTGATTTGGTAATGATGCCTTTTGAGTAATATCTGGTACGTTTAAAGAGGCCAATATGGTAATAGTAAACACCCTGGCCACTTTTGATCATATTAATTTATAATTTAGAATACGCTTTATTGTGTTCTATTGTGTCAATCACTTGTCTCTGTACTCTCTTGCATACCGTTACAACTAATATATTATTTTTATCCCTGCTCTGCTTATTTTACTTCAAGAATCCAGCTAGTGGGTAGCCTCCGACAAAAAAATTTAGAAGAAGCTCGGGCTCAAACAGTCATCCATCTACGAGAGGCCATTTCCCAACCCCAGTTCCAACTCACCACTGACTTCTTAGAGAGGGTTACCTGGAAGATCTTGGAGATGTCTCTCAAGTTGAAGAGGTAATGCATCTTGCTGGGCGTCGGCAGCAGCTTGGCTACGATGCAGTTGAACAGATCGATAGATGCCACCAGTACTACCTTGCCTAAGGACACAGACATAAAATCACGGTTGACTATCTTCAAACAATATTTTCCTATAGAAGCTGCCTAGTTTTAGTAGAATTCTCACTAATAGTTTCATCTAACATACCCCATTATACCGTTCTGTATAAAGAAATGGTAAATCCCATTATAATTCCGAATGCGTTAAGCAATATGGTTTCTATTTTATTTCAGATATGATTAACCTAGGTCGACTTGGAGCAAAGCAGAGTGCTCGGCGGGCTAGTCTTCTAAATGGTTCCCTAACCGGGAACCGAAAAGCATCCCATTTTTGACAATCCTTTATTTTCTCCTTTACATTTATAGAAACAGTTTATGGTTTAACAGATACTAATGGAATGACGAATTAATTGGTTGCCGGTCAAAAGATCGGACACCCTTCTATAACCTATCTGTTCCGTCTTTGGAACTACGACCTAAATATACAGGAAAAAAACAATACCTAGCCTTTCAGCTTACCGACGCCTTTGGTCTCCTCATCAAACTCCTGCAGATGCTGGCTGAGCATGGTGCCGAAGATCTTAATGAGCTGCTGATGCGTGGGCGGAGTGAGATAGAACGAGTGGAAGCAGGACAGCAGCCGCGGCGGCAGCGGCGAGCGCGCGCCGCCGGGCGGGCCCGCCGCTCCGCACAGCACCATGCCCTACGGCACATCAGAACTAGCTACACGAGGGTCCGAGTGCTTTCCAAACATGAATCCGTATCAGAATAGGAAGAAGCGCCTGCCTTATTCAAATTTTTAGCTATCGGACCCAATGCTTTCAAAATATGAAGCGTCGAAGTCTCCGAGTGCCCTTAAAACATGAATTTACTGTCAGACTATGAAAAATTGGAGGGCGCCACTGCTTGTCGCGATCGAACAGTACCTACCACTGGTGGTCGTGTTTAGCAAAGGCGACTACTTAGCAGCCACAATGTCCGGCCACCTTTGAGATATTAAGTAGTAGCAAAACCATCGCAACACGGTAGCAAAACAAGAACAAGACAGAAATGCATCTAAAAAAGGTTAAAATATGAATTGAGAATGTATCTTCTTTAGATAATCATAATTTATTTCGGCTCTATTGAGTCTTGTTCTATGCCTGTATCTTTTTTGCAATGACTTCGCTTGTCGCGTCCGAACCAGTATCGTAGTTGTACCACAGTCGCACCAGTGGCTGCCACTGATGGCAGTATGTAGTGGTCTAATTAAACGTCGCGTCAAGTGGTGGCGACTAGTGGCTAGTATTAGCTATGAGTGGCACCTTGACGTTCTTCCGCCACTGCTTGTCGCGGTCGAACCAGTAGCCGTAGTCGTGCTACAGCCTCATCATTGGCTGACACTGGTGGCGGTATGTAGCGGTCTGATTAAACTACTAGTGGTCGCGTTTAATGGTGGTGACTAGTGGCTAGTATTAGCTATGAGTGGCACCTTGACGTTCTTCCGCCACTGCTTGTCGCGGTCGAACCAGTATCCGTAGTCGTGCCACAGCCGCACCAGCTCGAGCGGCGGCTGCGAGCCGTACTCGTCGCGAACCGGCATGTTGATGTCGTCCATGAAGGCGATCATCTTCTTGCCTGGGCGGGTTAAGGTGGTTCACAAGGTTGGTTCACAGTACACCGGGTGGAGGGAGAACATCTACATTACTGACGTATACATGAAGTTTCCAAAATTTGAATTATTCAGGATGAAAAGAGAAAAGTTTTAAAAAGCTATTGAAAATTTCCTATATTACTCGTTAAATTAAATGTTTATTGAGTTTGTCAAGAAGTCGCAAGTTTTTTGTCAAATCGTATGTCAGTTGTTAGTTCTTCTTTAAATTGATTATCAAGTTTTACAAGCTGTGTGTTAAATTGTTAGTCAAGTTGATTGTCTAGTTGTTGTTGACCACACAAAGCGTTGAAGTAGCATATCGACGGGCAAGAACCTAGTTCTCCTATCTAACAAATTTTAAATGTAGTTTGAATTCTATTGAGAGAACCAATAGCTCCTATCTTACATTAATCCGAAATTACAAGATAGGAGATCTTGATTCTTCCCCGTCGATAAATAGAATAGGCTGCCGGATGACACTATTTTCTGGGACATGCTGTATTTTTTTTAATTTCGCGGTTATATTGCACCACAGCAGGACATTACCTCCGGCAGGCACATAGTTGCCCTTGGTACGTTTCTCGAGCCTAGCTTCAATGATATCCTGTACATTCGCCGCCGTAGTCTGAGCAGACATGTTGATTACTTGAGTGCTGTACCTGAAATTCGAACAAGAAAATATTAGTTTCAAGTGACTAGGATCTGTGTTCACATACCCTTGCTTCGCTAATCCGTCCAATAGCGAGATCAAGTCATGCAAAACAGCAGCGCTCGAATCGAATATTTCTATTCGTGCGCCAAATCCGTCCTCTCTATGCTTCAGAAAATGAAATAACCATCGCAAACGCAACCAATCTTACAACCAAAACCACCACCACAACATACAATACTAGAGACATGGTTTTTTCACCTCTTTCCAAGGATTCCTCGGGGGTCGATGACGCTCCAACAGTCGTCCGAAGAAATTGTATATAAAAGTATGATTCAAATCTAAATATTTTATAAATAGTTCAAAAATTATATCAGTGCACGCCAGCAGTTACGTTAATACCTGTAATTAAGGCTCACAGGGACCTTCTGAAAATCACATCACTCGTAAATGCCATTTAAAAGTGTCAAAAGTCTAAGTAGTACTACAAAAGTGGAGCTAGAGCGCACAGGATTAATAAGAGTTATGATTTTATTCTACTCTACTCGTTATTCATATTCACGGCCTGATTTTGAAAAGCACAATTCACAAAAGCACCATTCAAACGTGAAATAAATTTTGTTATTGCTTCAAAACTATTGCTCAAACAAAATTTTAGACTTATTGTCCCGATTAATTTAATTACAGCTGTAATTTCCTAGTAATCTAAGCACTCCTATTTCCAATTCAGCATAATTTTTCACCACTTTCGATTGGCATTTTCACACAAACTTATAATTGGTGTGTGTTCAAAAATCCAGCCGCTTTCGAGTGATGCGTTTTCAAAAATCGTGCGATTTCGCGGTTAAGATCTCCCAATTTTTGAAAGCACATTTGTGTGATAAAACAGCCGTGATAGTCTGGTGGGACCAGGGTCAGGGGTCAAGGTCAGGGCCATGAGGTCAGGCCTCAGGAGGCCTCTCAATCAGAGGGTCATGGGTTCGAATCCCGGGCTCGCACCCCTGAGTTTTTCGGAATGTATGTGCGAAATAAGATATGAAATTTATTATGCGCTTTTCGGTGAAGGAAAAACATCGTGCCTTTCTGAGAGAAGACCTGTGCCTAGCAGTGGGACGTATATATCCTGGAGATGATGCTGATGTCTTATAATACCACCCTATCCTCTCACTCTGGCCCGAGGACTCACCTGACGGGATCCAAGCTGGCCAGCGTGCCCTGTATGAGGAAGGTCTTCCCGGTGCCCGTGGGCCCGCCAACCAGCACGCCGTAGCCCGCCCGCAGCATGTCCAGCGCTATGATCTGCACGCGGATAAACTCCACGGTCGGCACCAGGATGTTGTGGAACCCGGCGCTGTCCAAAAAGAGGATATTAGTCTTCGAATAGATAGGGGTGCAGTTCAAGTTAAAGATTATGCGAAGGCAGTTAAAATGGTTGAAACCATAATAGGATACAAACATAACTTCAGGAATTTTACTGAATTTACAAAATCTTTCAGAATTTACAAAAGTCAAAAGCGACTAGCATAAACCAATAGCTAACTGTCGAGGACAGTGATGTGACTATAACATTTCGTGGCAAATCCATCAGATAGGGGTCCTTTCTCAATATAAAGAAGTGCATCATCGCCCCTTCTGTGCTAGGTCTATAGTTACACCACTGGTCGTGGACCAGCTCACTTGGGGTTGAACCGCCAGTTGTCCGGCAGCCGGTCTTCCCAGGATTTGAACTGGCGGAGCCGCTCGTCCACGTAGTAGTCATACACGGTGTCCTTCAGCGGGAACACGCCCTCGTGCTCCCGCACCCAGTTGTCCAGCTTGCGCCGCGGCTCGTCTTCCAGAGTCGCGCATATGGACCAGATCATGCTGGATAAGAATGAGAGCTGGAGAAAGAACTTGACGGGACTAGAATGCCTTTCACCAAGCCTGAGGTTTTCTTAGGTAAACGCAAATTTAAAATCAACCAAGGGCTTCATAGACGGAATGCTTCGAGCAATCGAGACCACCGGCACGAGAGCAGCCGTATTACGGCTAGAGCCATCTTCTTCTGTTGCCCGTAGTCCACCTACAGTTTGTCAGACAACTCCTTTTTCCCTTTTTTGCCCTTTGCGCAACTGAAGATAGCTAGCTAGCTAACCTAACTATTTTGGTATCATAAAATATTGAGTGAATCAAAATAATGGCACCATTTGCGGGTGCTTTAAGCCGTGTACCTAAGGGTCAAGGAGGAATCCTTCTTCGTTGACTATTCGTTTAAACGCTTGCGAAATTCATCTTTAATAAACAATAGGTTAGGTTGCACTTACAAAGAAAAGAAAAGAAAAAAGACAAGACTCACGCGAAGAGGAACCTCATCTTGGAGAGCTCCTCGTTGTCCGGCTCGTCGGCGCCGGGCACGCCGGGCGCGGGCAGCAGCCCCAGCAGCCGGCACATGGAGCGCACGCCCGTCAGCTCCTGCCCACGTACGCTCTGCCCCTCCGTCAGGAACAGCCGCTTCAGCTCTAGCACCGGCGTCAGGATGCTTTGGAAGTGCCGCCGGAGCTGCCACAGAGGGTTCAGACTCAACCTATCCTAAATTTGCCATGCATGGCCTTGCACCATGGAGGCCAGCATTTGCAGTTAGTGAAAACGGTATAGCGACTCTTAAAGCCAACTATTTATCGACAACAGAACTACTGATACTACTATTTCCAATGACACAATTCCTATTTCCTCATGCTCACCATCTCTTTATACTCGGGATCATCGATAGTGTCTAGCCAAGAGTTGACAAAGGGCCACCAGCCCCAGTCCTTGTAATCGTTGTACACCATGCCATTGCGGGACACGGTGGCTGGAGACGCCACCGCCAGATCCAGCGTCTCGATCAGGAGAGATACCTAATAAGTAACCAGAATAAACATGCTGAAGGCATACCACAAAAATCTGCACGTTGTGACAGTTATAATTTTAAGACAGCGTTTTTTTTATAGAATAGGTACAGGACCATTATCACGGTGGTTGACGTTAAAACCGATGTGAAAAGCGATAGAAATACCTTTCCCAAGTTATGTTGGTATGTACATTTTTGGAGCCAATGCGGACTATCGAACGAGGTTGAATATTTTTCGTTTTAATATCATTTGATAGCACAACTTACTTGTGCAGGCATGGAGATCCGTTCGCTGTTGACTAAGGTGAGCAGCTTGTTGTCATCCATGACAGAGTTGAGGTTCTCGATCCAGATAGCGTCGACAGGTCCGTCAAATATTATCCATTTCTGATCCGGTGATTCATCTACAATATCGTCATCATATACAGCCCGTTTAAGTCTTACTGCAGGGCACACATCTCTCAAAATGTGTGCTTTTACTGTGGTTAATTTAAAATTTCAGACGCACAGATTAACTGCTTCCTAGGTGTTCATTTCGTTATTTACCCTTTAAGAAAAGAACAGTCACGAATTTTGAAGATCTCTAAGTTCTACCGGGCCGGAATAATTGGTGCCACTAGCTGATTCCAGAGTTTAACCGTGCGTGGTAATAAGTTCTGCAAGAAACAAACGACCGTGGACTGCCAATTGGCAAGGTGGTGGTGCTTTCTGTTGGTTCATGAAAAAAACAATTCTTGCAACGCATCCTCGCTCAACTCTTATGAAAATACAACCTAATGTAACACCACCGGCCTGAACATCAAGTACCTTGGCATATAGTCCTCATAATGCTGCTGAGTACGCCGTCCTTCCACTCGCCGGTACCCAGGTTATACTCCCCGTAGAGTTCTCCCAGTGTCAATGCCTTCGGGTTCATCGGTTGTAGCTGTACGTTCTCGAACCCTGGAACCTGCCGGCAGCCAGCCAGTAAGGAATGAAGCACTGGTGGTGCTTGCAGCAAAATTGGGTCAGGCCTGAGTGGACGCTCGAGTTGGGCGTGCGGCGGGGCGGGGCGTGCAGCGTGCATGTTAAGCAAATGAAACTCGTACTGGTGGGCACCACTCAGGGCGAGTTGTCGCTACACAAAGCCACGCTACACGATTCGCTGAAGGCTCCGCTTCGAGCATCTAATCAAGCCTTAAACTGTAATGAACTAGAGACAACAAAGCAACCTTGTCTCTATGCAGACGACTCAGAGTATACGCCAATATCTTCCAAGAAACTGTCTTCGCTGTATTCGTATCTCCGAGCAGAATACTGGAGTGACGGGAGTTCTGATAACACAGACAAACTTATTAAAGAATAAAACATTTCACTTTACGTCACAGACATAAGTTATGCCTTTAACACGTTGGCTCCCCACCAGACATCTAACTCACTTTAGTCTCCATGGTCTGAATGACCTTCAGCAGTGCGGCCCTCATAGGCTGCAGATTCAGGATTTTCATTTCAGCGGAGATGGCTGTCTCGAACATCTCGTAATCCAACGTAGGTACCACCACGTCCGGAAATATATCCTGCATGATGCCGTCGAAGAGAGGGACGTCTTTGGAAGTGAGACGGGCAACATTCATGTCACGCATAGCTAGGATCACCATCTGGAAGATATTTCGATTGGTAGTTTTCTTTTTACTAACAACTAATGTACCAATTAAGTTTCTATGGCTCACACTGTAATATACATGATGTGGATGCGCTGAATAAACAAACAAATAAACAAACAAACAAACAGCTGACCAGCGGTTTGAAAAATGCCAGTATAATCCTGCCAATTATAAATGCGAAAGTTTGTGGGGGTGTATGGATGTTTGTTATTCTTACACACCAGAACCGCTAGATGCGGCAGAGACAGATTGTAGTCTGGAATACTTAGGCTACTTATTACCGCGGAATATTGCGTAATTCCCGCGGGATAGCGATAAATGAATTCTTGGCCAACGAGGTCGCTTTCAGCAGCTAGTCTTACTAATATTAAAGGGAAAATGCTAGATATATTTATATAAAATCGACACAAGAATTAGGTTACAACCTGGATAAACATTAGCATTACTTCTGCAGAGCAGAAAATGGCATAGGTCCCGTGGATTAAAAAAGAGTTTTAAAAATTTTATTCACTTCGCAAAAAGTGGAAAGCCAACAGGTAGCAAAAAATACAAGGGTAGTTTGATTAAGGGACACCTTTTTTATGAAAAATAATGTAGGAACGTTGTCGGCCTGTCAGTCACATTACCTACTGTATAGGAGCGCCCTCACTGAGAGCATTCTAACCCGAGCATTTGTAAAAGAACAAATATAATGTATGCTTCGTAACGCTCGGCTCACCGTCCACAGCTATCGGGGTGCGAGTCGGGTTACCTCTACGTGTCAAGAGCTGCGGTTCGTTTTTGGATACGTCCGGGGGGGAAAGCAGTGCTTGGTCCGGTGCACCTTGGGCATCGGCTAATGATTTCCTGGCAGTTTCTGGGGGATATCATTGACCGTTGGCTAAGAGCCCGACACGGGGAGCGGGTGGTCTTTGACCGTGTTACCGTACAACGTTGCCGACATTTTGTCACAAGATTTTTGAGTTAAATATTTTTGTTACGTACTTTGACATTGGCGGAATTGTCATCGCCATAAGGACTTTATACGCCACAAATAAGAAGAAGAAGTCCACAGCAATCGAATATTTGAGGCCGAATGCTCAGTAAGGACGCTCCTTATAAAAAAAATAAAAATAAACTCACTTGTTATATGGATCCTTCTTGCTTAACTACGTCCACGTTTAAGGTTGACGCACGCATAAACGCTCGGCACCGGATCAGCACCACCTCAACTCGAGCCGTTCAGTATTCTCTGTATGAAACTCTATGACGCACACCTTATCGGCATCAGAACGCCTCGCCACGGCACAAGCTAGCAGTGCGTGGGCAACTCGCCGTCACCGCGCTTACGTCACATCGCGGGGACGGCGCGCGGGCCCCGGGTAGTTCCCCCGCGGGCGCCCGCGAACGCCCCGCCGCTTGCCTCTCTGACATCGCCGACCGTCGACATTGACCGCTAGCCGCCAACTATTCGCTAGCTCGCGGTAGGCGCGCTGTAGCCGCGCCGACGCCTCGAAGGCACCGAGCCGCTTCGGTTACGAGCTTGCGCATGGTTGACGGCGAGGCGATGAGGCGAAGCGCTGCCGTTCCTGTGCCGAGCGGTTGTCTGCGACCACCTTTAGCTTTAAAGACTTTTCTTCCTAAACTCCACCAAATACAATTCAAACCAGTCACCAAATACCTCATGCTCCGGACGATCAGGGTGGGCGCGTTTCTTCTCCCCCGCATACCGCACCAACGCGACCATAGACCGGAGCCCAAAGTCATAATGGTTCTGCCGCGACAGTTGCAGCATACACATTTGGTACAGCGTGAAAATCTACAATTACAAACCTTAGTGCATTAGAGACGGTGATAAAACTGAATAAGAATGTGTCTCCGGCGTAGGGTGACGGCACCAGTAATAGACCAGGGCCCAAATATCCTACTAATATTATAAATGGGAAAGTTTGTGAGTGAGGATGGATGGATGTGACGATGTGTGTATGTTTGTTCCTTCTCACTGAAACGACTGTACGGAATCAGATAAAATTTGAAAGGGAGATAGCTGGTACTCTAGATTAACACAGACTACTTTTTATCCCCAAAAATTGCATGGTTCCCGCGGGATAGCGTAAATAATTATTGCAGAATATAACTATAAACATCAGTCCTTCAATCTAATTCTACGCAAAGTCGCGGGCAGAAGCTAGTAACACAATAACTCTTATTTAAAATAATAATAATAATAATAATAATAATAATAATATCTTGGGACAATTGACACCAATTGACCTAGCCCCAAAGTAAGCAAAGCTTGTAATATGGGCACTAGATAACGGATAAACATACTTATATATATAAATACATACTTAAATACATATTAAACATCCAAGACTCGAGAACAAACATTCATATTTTTCATACAAATATCTGCCCCGACCGGGGATCGAACCCGGGACCTCAAGCCTCATAGTCAGGTTCTCTAACCACTGGGCCATCCGGTCGTCAAAAAAGAAACGAATGAATAGTAATTTACTTTCCAGCAGTCAATATATAATTTATAACTAAATATTATCTTTAAATTAATATTGAAGAGTCCATTACTGGCACCATCACCCTAGGAGGTGAACGTGTCTCTAATGCCGTTAGTCTGAAGTGGATGGTGCTCTACCGCCGCTGATTAAAAATAATAAAACAAACAGCATTTACCTTACAATTTGCGATTACACAAATTCATTCAGAGAGCCAGTGACACGATTGCAAGGCTCCTCACATCACGCTAAAAAAAACTTATGCCGGCTGTACACACTCGCCGAGACACCCCGAAACTGACCGAGAACGAGTGTGTACATGCTGCTCTCGCCTTGTCTCGCCCGCTCAGGTCTCGCCTCGGTACGTCTCGGCTGCGTGTCGGTTTTTTGCGGCCGAGTCAAAGGGTCTCGTCCGCTCTCGCGAGGCAAACGAGACTGAACATGTACATACTCGTTCGCAACAGTAACTAAAAAAAACTTGATAAGGGAATACTTCGAAGAGATAATTCATAAGGGAATAATCTTTTGCGGTGCGTAGATTCATCCACCACCTTCGTTTTCGCCATGGTTTAGTATTTTTTTTTTATCATATATGTGTAAATAATTGTAGTAACTAAGAGCACAAAGGCAAACGGCCGCAGCAGTTTTTGGGTCCATCGTGGTCGATATCCGCTGTTTAAATGACGCCCCGAGTGTGTACACGGTGCCTTCTCGTCGAGAGCTTCTCGCCCAAGACTCTCGCAAAGAGCCTCTCGGCGAGTGTGTACAGCCGGCATTACAAAGTAACTGAAAAAAAAACAACTATGGTACGCACACAGCAGTCTCAATCCTACAGACGTTGTTCAGCCTGTTAATATCCCGCTGCAGGGCAAAAGGCCTGCTCATTCCGCCACTCGTTCTTATCAGAAGAATACCGTTACCCTATTTGAAAAATAATAAAAAAAAACCTCTTGTTCAGGCAGATTGGGGTAAGCTCTTCTCTTGACCCCAGCATAACGGAGCAAAGCCACCATCGACCGCAGACCGAAGTCATAATGATCCTGCTTGGACAGTTGCTGCATGGCTAACTGATACAGCGTGAACACCTTAGATCAAAAAAACAAACATTTAGTTACATTCATACATACATACAGTTTGACAACAAATATAATGCGCATCGGCAGTATTCGTTTGCGGAGAGAAGCGCAGACCAGTTTCCGATGGTAGCCGAACGTGTAAATAATCTATATTGAACTTTATTTGCAAACGCAACTGGCAGAGTATTGCTTGCTTTGCATTCTTAGCTCTGTCCCGCTTACACGATTTTGTCATTGTTGATACGAAATCGATCGACCAATAACAGCGCCAGAATTTCCCGCGCTACTAAAATTGGTCTACTGCGCAGGTACATAGTGGAGCATTATTTTTGTTGTCAAACTGTACCGTCACGCCTCTTTCCCACAGGAGTAGGCAAAGACTACTTCGTTCCACTTGCTACGATCCTGACATACCTCTAGAAGATTAACTGAACAGATTTAAATGGGGAGTGTGTGTTTCTTCTATGCTGGTCTGGGAGTAAAGAAAAAACATAGAATGTACCAGTTGCTTCTCTTCCCGCGCAGATGGTAAAAGTCCATCAAGGGAATGCGCAAGAACTTAGGAATCACGTTATAGACGATGTGGCTAGCAACCCACCACTATTTTGATTCCCCTTTCCATCTTTGCGCCCACAATCATGCTAAATGTGGTCTTTAGGTTTTGTTATCTCAGGCTCTGTCTACCCCATAAGGGATAAAGACGTGGTTTATGCGTGTGTGTGTTGGGGGGGAAGGCGTAGACGGACATTCCGTGACCAAATTGGAGACGTTTTGGAAACCGACGAGCACGTATGAAGAGATTGATGAATGTGGATAAAGCGAAAGATGTGTGTATGTTTGTTCCTTCTTCACGCTGAAACGACTGGGCGGATTTGGATAAAATTTGGAACGAAGGTAGCTGGTACCCTAGATTAAAACATAGGCTACTTTTTACCCTGGAAAATTGCATAGTTCTCGCGGGATAGCGATAAACACGTGAAAGGTAGTACCTGCCTAGAGTCGCAAAGTAAATACTTATTGCAGAATATACTATCAACATCAGTTATTAAATCTAATTCTACGCGGACGAAGTCGCGGGCAGGAGTTAGTAACTAATCACTACATAGTATAAAACAAAGTCGCTTTCTCTGTCCCAATGTCCCTATGTCCCTATGTATGCTTAAAGTATTGTGTAAGACATAATTATGTCTTCAAAACTACACAACGGATTTTGATGCGGTTTTTTTAATAGAGTGATTCAAGAGGAAGGTTTTTATGTATAATTCTACGCAGACGAAGTCGCGGGCAGGAGTTAGTAACT
Organism: Pandemis corylana; assembly: GCA_949127965.1. Classification (NCBI taxonomy): domain Eukaryota; kingdom Metazoa; phylum Arthropoda; class Insecta; order Lepidoptera; family Tortricidae; genus Pandemis; species Pandemis corylana. The sequence goes on along the minus strand of OX421858.1, from coordinate 14,437,436 downwards.
AATATAAAAATAAAAAAGAACATTGTTTTTTCCCGTTGGCACTCACCTTCTTTGCATTAATCTTGTAGGCAGTAAACCCGTCCGAGAACAGAGTATTCTCGGCAATGATGAGCGAGTCCGGAACACACATCGCGATGGGACGGAACATGCACTTCAGGTTGTCCGGGAGCTCAGTACGGCCAGCGTAACTGAAGAGACCAAACACACCTATGACTTCACTATCACTACATAGTATAAAACAAAGTCGCTTTCTCTGTCCATATGTCCTTATGTCCCTATGTCCCTATGTATGCTTATATCTTCACAACTACACAACGGATTTTGACGCGGTTTTTTTTAATAGATAAAGTGATTCAAGAGGAAGGTTTTTATGTATAATTCTACGCAGACGAAGTCGCGGGCAGAAGCTAGTAATATATAATGCGTATATTACTTCAATGCAAAAGCAACTTAAGGCATCGCAATAAAGAAATCTGGCGTATGGGTGACGTCTTATTTGACGTGACGGAGAAAAGGTTAAAAAAAATGTAATTAAAAACTAAAAAGTGAAATTAACGCCACCACCTGGAACATTACGGAATAATTTTGAGACCTTGTATTTTATGTTGGAAAGGGTTTTTAACCTTAGAATTGCGGCCCATAATATTTAGCTGACGGTACCTATTAGTTTCTGCTTTTCAGAAGAATCGGTAGGAGTAGGTAGACTAGAATGATCTTACACAACAATCGAGGTGACAAATATTCTGCAGCTGACGCAAACTTTATTTAGAGAGAGAGAGAGAGAGAGAGAAATATTTATTTACACACATTCGATACACGTAGATATAGCTTATAGCTTATTAGCTTATAGATTTAGCTTTTTCCTCGTACATAACCAAGTTACATAACCGGCACCGGTAAAACCAATGTACCTAGGATGGTTAATTTGGATTAATTTAGGTTTAAATGCGGCGGGGGTGGTCCTAGGGCCACTCCTAAGCCGCGAACATGTTTGTTTTAATTTAGAAATAGTCTTTGTTTTTTAGAATGTCCTGGTAATACAATAGTTATGTACCTGCGGGGAACAAGCGCTTTATTTGAGAGAGAGAGAGAAACATTTATTTACACACATGCGATACACGTAGATATACAATAGGAAGAAATACAATATACTTAGGAATAGTACCGATATGGTGTAAAATGGGCCCTACTCAGCATAATGTTGCGGCAGCCGCAACAATGTAGAGCTAATATATCAATATTTCAATGTAGAGCTGGCATTTTTCTAGACCGTAGAGGCAGAAACAAAGGTTCATGCTGTAAAAGCGATCCAAAATAAGGTTACGGCAGCATCACATTACCCGGGGTTCATAGTGATGAAGATGCCGCAATTCCCGTCCAGCTTGATCTCACAACCCTCGAAGACGAACCGCTTGAGGGCCAGAGACAATGCCAGCAGCAGCGCCAGGATCTGCTGCGCCACCACAGAGAGTACTTCAATGTTGATGCGGTTGAACTCGTCGAAGCAGCCCCAACAGCCGCTTTGGGCAATTCCTGCGAGCAAGGCGACCACAGGTAACTACAGCTTTAATTTTCCTACGAGAAATTCTTCTTTTTGAAGTGCCCCTTCGTTACTGAAGGTCGGCATTCAGTTTCTTAAATCTCTCCTTGTCCGAAGCTAACCTGAAAAGTTGTTCCGCGGTCTTGATGGCGATCTACTCCCTGATATTTCGAACCCATGACATTTTCCTTCTGCCAACTTTCCAAGAAATTCTGTTCAAGAAATTCTTGGTAAAGGTAAAAAATAAAAAATAAATTGCTCAGCTTCAGATTCAGATTTGTAGAAAATAAATAGAAGGAGTTTCAAGTCTTCAAAAATAGCTGACAAGGTACAATAATCCACGTTGAGTTCGAAAAGCAAATGGTCACGACATGAGGAAGTCCCTTTCCATGGACGCAATGAATAGAGAAGAAGGAAGACCGCAAACTACTGTCACTTAGTTTCCAGCGATGGGACGTATCGTATATAGGCTGGGGTCTCTTCCTAATACTTCCATTATCAGTTCCATTGATGGTACAGTTTGACAACAAATATAATGCGCATCGGCAGTATTCGTTTGCGCAGAGAAGCGCAGACCAGTTTCCGATGGTAGCCGAACGTGTAAATAATCTATATTGAACTTTATTTGCAAGCGCAACTGGCAGAGTATTGCTTGCTTTGCATTCTTAGCTCTGTCCCGCTTACACGATTTTGCCATTGTTGGTACGAAATCGATCGACCAATAACAGCGCCAGAGTTTCCCGCGCTACTAAAATTGGTCTACTGCGCAGGTACATTGTGGAGCATTATTTTTGTTGTCAAACTGTACTACTTGTATAGTGATAATGGAACTAGTGAGAATAGACCTAGGATGGAGATGATGATGAAGTTCCCTTTACACCTTTGTTTGAATGAATCCGTCGGGACCGATTTCAGTCACGACTATCGATTTGACTTCCAATTATCTGCACCTTTATGTTACCTGCATAGCACTTAGCCATGGACTTGTAGTCCAGCCCATCAGAACAGTTGGTGACGACGACCCAGCGCGCCAAGGCCCGGCCCAAGTCTTTGGTGGTCTCAGTCTTGCCGGTACCGGCGGGACCCTGCGGACTGCCGCCCCGGAACAGGTTGAGGGCCGTTGTCAGGGTTATGTAGCATCTGCGCAATGTTCCTAATTATAAGTATAAGACATACTACCACACGGATACCTACATAATAATATTTGATGTGTTGCCAAGCCAAAAAGTTAATTTGATTTAAGTTAAAGTCGTAAGCGCTCATTCCATCGACATCATGTTGATGAATGGCAGTCTTTGACGGTGCGGTTTAATCGATCTTTTTTGCCACGAACTTGCAAAATCTGGAACGAGCTTCCCGCTGAGGTCTTCCCATCGAGTTACGACCTGGGTGTCTTTAAGAGGCGAGTGTACAATTTTCTGCAGGGCCGACAACGCACTGGCATCGCGTAAAGCGCTGCGGGTGTCTATGGACAGTGGTGATCATTTACCATCAGGTGACCCACTAGTTCGTTTGTCTGGCCTCACTAACATAAAAAAAAAGTTAGTTTTAAGACACTGCAGAACCACACGGTACGATATTTGGAGAAGTCTTGCATCTTGATAATGGGCGTCTAATTTTAATCAGGGAAATGCAATGTTCCCGTGGGATAAAGATGTCCTAGCTATCATTAGGTAAGTATCAATGTATGATGCTTCTGCCGGTTGAACGGTTAATTTGCCATATCAAAGTCAAAGTCAAAGTGAAGCATTAAAGCATAGTATCTACAGCTGCTTCACTCACCTATCGGTCAAAGGCGTTATGACGAGACGTCCCGAGTTCCCGATGTACTCGTACGTGTAAATAGAATTGGTATTAGTCTGTCTTATATAGCAGTCCTCCCGCTCGCGGTCCCAATAGAACTTGAGCTGCGAGAACCACTCAAACGCAGATACGTTCATACACCCTGAAAAGTCAAAGTGAAGACAATAATAAAAATGACGATGAAAACGAGGGTAGTATGTATGTATGTATGTAAACTCTTTATTGCACATAAAATTTTAAAAAAATACAGAAATTCAGACAAAAAAGTACAAAGGCGAACTTATCCCTAAGAAGAGATCTCTTCCAGCTAACCTACAGAAAGGAATAGTTGACAACAAAAAGGCAAGCAGTCATTATGCGCAAATAAGTAGTATTAATACTTAATAAATTAACAACTAAAGTACAATACATTATAAAACCAATACAATATAATAAAATAATATATAAATAACGGAATAAAATTTAACCAATAAACTTACATAAACACTATCAAATAGCAAATAACATAAATAAATACTCTAACTAAAATACAATATGAAAGCAGCTCAGGTGCCAGTGCCCAGCCACAACTTCCTCAGCCCACCCCTGAACACCATGAATGTACCTAATGCAGACATTTTGAAGGCGTTCAAGTTTGTCAAGCAGTTCCTCCGTCAAGTCAAGAAAAGCAATATCACCATAATCAAGTAGGGGTAAGAGAAGAGAACGAGCAAGAGTAAGTTTTGTTTGAAAAGGAAAAAAGTTCTGCAGACGTCTCAAGGAGTGCATCGATGCGAAAAGTCTACGGCTCACCTCAGTTACATGCGCAGTCCAGGAAAGAGTTTGGTCGATTATAATACCCAAATTCTTAACGGTATTTGAAAAAGGGATTGGAGCACCATCAAACATAATACTCGGCAACACAACCCCCGGTAATCTGCCCACGAAGTGAGGACTGCCAATAATTATGGCCTGTGACTTAGCAGCGTTAACCTTAAGGCCAAACCGCTCGGCCCAACTACTGATGCAGTCCAGGTCAGTATTAATTTGATCAATTATAGAAGGCAAATCATCGAAGCCAGCCGCTGCATAGATCTGTAGATCATCCGCGTATAAATGATAGGAAGACTGAAGTGACTTTGTAATACCATCTATAAAAATAGAAAACAGAAGAGGAGACAGCACACCCCCCTGGGGAACACCAGCAGCAAGGTCGTGCCACTCCGAGAAATGATCATCAACCCTAACTCGCTGGCGTCTTCCAAAGAGGTATGCGTGAAACCATGAGATGGCAGATGGGGAAAAATTTAAATTCTGAAGGGTTCCAATCAAAATATCAAAATCTACGGTATTGAAAGCACTACTAAAATCCAATAGAACTAGAATGGTAAGCATTTTACGCTGAATATTATAACGAATGTCGTCAGTGACCTTAACCAAAGCAGTGGCTGTGCTATGCCCGGGGCGAAAACCGGATTGTAGAGGATTAAACAGGTTATGTCTATTGAGATGGGACGACAGACGATGGTTAACAAATTGCTCAATGACCTTTGAAAGGACAGGGAGTATGGATATAGGTCGGTACTGGGTGACCAATGTTGGGTTAGCGGTTTTAGGGAGAGGAATCACATGAGCAAGTTTCCACATTAAAGGAAAAGTGCCCGAGGAAAAGGAGAAGTTAATAATTTTTGAGAGGACAGGAGCAATGTGTTCCGCCGCGAGCACCAGCATATCCAAGCTAAGGCAATCCTCACCAACAGCCTTCGTCCTAATGGCTTTGAGATAACCAACAATTTGTTGAGGTGAAATAAGGTAAGGTGAGGTAGTTGTGCGCCGCTGTCAGTTGCGTCGAACAGCCGCGCGAACAGAGCGCTGGCGCGCAGTGTTCGTTTCGCTGCCGCCGGGGCGAGCGCTCCAGGAAGGACTACGAAATAGTCCGAAACATGTCTAGCATCACTCGACTTTTTATACGCGAGTAATTACCCTGAAAAGTGTTTAAAAGTAGTAGAAAAGCTTTAATTAACTACTTGGCTTAACATCAGCACATTATTATAAAAGAAAGTCTACCGCGTCTGTCTGGCTATCAAGACGCGACTTCAGAAACTACGGAACGTAATGTTATGCGGGTCTGACCAATAGATCGTGATTCCCGTGGAAGGTTAAGATACACACGGCAATATAATCAGGTAAGCACCTACGCACGCTCGCGCCGTATCTATCCTGCTTGCCGAATAGCTTTGCTGTGTGTACATAATTTGTCAAGATTTTGTGTAAATATAACGATCATTGTTGGAAATATCGCGAAAACTCAACCGTCCTGGGGTATATTACAATTGATTCAGCCCGGAGGAAATCGGGGGCATCAGCTAGTTGTTGATAAACGCATGCAATTCAGTAAAAACTGCGCAAGTCATAAATTCAAGCTAAATTGCTTGGTCAAGCGTACGTACGTAAGTACAATTCAAGAAATTGGGAGGATCATAGTCAGAAGTGCCCAAGTTTTAGGCCGAGGGAGCTTCACAGTGGAAAGTTTAATGAGAATATTTTAGTGTGAGTACGATTCTAGGGAGGCTTGTGTCCTCGCACGACATTTATCATATACTTTAGTAGTTACCTGCCTACCTGTTCTCAGAATATAAGGTATAACCATGGTACAACATTAAATTTAAACAGAAACCAACCCGTCTTATACATCCTATCCACCGTATCCCTCGAATGTATCTCAATGACGCACAACGCGTTAACTTTAGCGCGCAAAATCTTCGGGATCTCCTTCCTGGACATCGACTGGAGCGTGGCCAGGATGAGGTTCTGCTTCTTGCGGAGTTTCTTCATCGGCTTCTTTTCGTGCATGAGCTCGCATCGGCAGAGGGTGCGGGTGCAGTCTGACGTCCATTGAATCTGGGATCAAATCCTTATCAAGGCACAGTCCAAACTGCCAAATATGCACAGCTAGCAAAAGAGGTCGCGAGAGCAGCGTCGCGCGTGAGATAAACCGGTCTCTTTCTAGTGCGAACAGTAAGAAAAAAGGGGGACTTTTTGACACCTGATCAGTGGCGTAACTATAATGTCTGGGGCCCGCGGCAAATTCGTCAGATGGGGCTCCTTCCTCAATATAAAGAAGTGCATCAGCGTCCCGTCTGTGCTCTAAACCAAGCCAGTTCGGGGCCCCGTAGAGCTAGGGGCCCCTGGCATTTTGCCACCCCTGCCACCCTATAGTTACGCCACTGCACCTGATAAACTGACAGCGAAGGAGCGCCATACGGTAAATGTACTGTTTCTTACAGACCTTGTTAATAGGTACATAGTTTCTTTAACTAAGTTGAGAGTTTCTTCAACAAGTTGATAGTTTCTTCGGACCTAATGCTCTATAGCGACTTGCCTTGCTGCAGGTGATTCCGAGCTGTCCAGGGTAGTCGTTTATCCACTGCTCTCTTTGATATCGACACTTGCGCAAAGCCAGCCGGGTTAAAATCAAATTCTGAAACATTTCTAATTTTAGATCGACTTGCGCTTGGCCTCACGCCTAAACATAATTTAGTAACAAGTTTGCAGTGACCCTAGCGCCACCTAGACATCAACTACATAAACTACAACGACGCACGAGCATCTAACACAGGTTACGTCACTCATGTTCCACATCCTACATCGCGCTATAAAATTTTACGCGAATGCGTAAATAGGTAGGTACAACTTCAAACTCTTCCTTCGGACTTCGGTCCCCAGGAGATATCACAACCGCTTAATGCGTAGGTACCAAGTTCTATTCAGCTTAAGGGTAATATTTGGTCTAGGTACACCCTAAAGTTGAAATCCTTAAGTCATAAAATGTAATGATAAGTCGTGGCTGTCAGCTTTAAAATTTAACTTCGACATAATTTGATAGGAACTTCATGAAAAGCGATAGACGATCACTTGTTGACCGATTGACGACCGTACATATCCAAGCTCTCTGTTGCACCTATACAAAAATTCCACAAGCTAGACTGAGACTTACATCCCTCAGCACAACCCTCATGGTGTGCTCCAGCCCCAATAACCACACCTCGGCTGGTCCATCCAGTACCAAGTTATACTTCCATTCCACGCATTCGCCGTCTTCTGACATCATGGCCTTCGCCACAGGGAGGCCTAGGGCATTCTGGAAGCAATCTCAACGTTACACAGGGTCAGACCACACATAGTAAAGAAAAATTGAGGCCCATTTAAACTACGCCTTGGCAGCATACGTAGAGTGGAACCAAACTTCGAGGCGAGTTTTAACTGACCGCACTTTGCCATTACTTAGCAAGGGATAAAATGCAACTGGAAAAATAAACCTTGTTACCTACCCATGATCCCTCTCGTGTTCCCTTCAAGGGACTAGGGGAATAAAAGTCCCCGTGGCGGAGCTCTACGAAAACCAGTTGGACAAAGTGTAGTTGAACCGTGAGTCGGAAGTGTGAATATTGTTCCACATAAAAGTTTGTTAAATTAACCAACCGTTTTTTCGACCTCGTGATTCGGCAGCACAATATTGTTTGAAGGGACCATGGGTGCTTTTATTCTCCGTGGTCCTTTCTAGGCTCTATGGGAGGGACCACGGGTAAGGCGAATAAAATTATACACCTACCCAGTGGCAAAAAATGTGGTCCTCATTATGTGCAGTCGACGTCAAAGATATCTTTACTTAGTGCCTTGTCATTGTAACTTTGTTTGAACTTTCGTATGAAGTTGTCAAAGTACTTGGAGCGACAAGGCACTTGAGTGTGATATCTTTGACGTCGACTATACTTACCTATATATGTATTATGCAAAAATAAGTATAGGTAATTTTGTATGGAGACTGGGACAAATTTTGTACTACTACTTACCTATACTTAAAACTCTATACATACAAGGGTGATAAACTAAATAAGTTGTTTGGCAAGCATTCACCATAGCTTTGCGAAGAAAAACTCAAAGTGAAGCTAGGAAATCATTCCCTTATCTTAGTAGGTAGCTAATCTAAATAATCAATTGACGATTTCTTTGATTTCAAAGATAATTAATGAATAATAATTATGAAGTGTAGTGCGCAAAATTCAACATTCATAGTCACTATGAAGGAAATAAAAAACCATATTAAAATAGAAATTTTATTAACACAGCCTGATACATTTTCCACTTAGATCACATTAAAATTCACTCCAGAGTCGGTTTTACATTTAGTATTAAAATTTTAGCCAAGCATCGGTACTATACTAAGCCATCCCTTCCCTACCTGCCCGGCTAGCAAAACAGCGCGCAAGATAGAATACCATCTCTTTCTAAAACGACAAGTAAGAAAAAGACCAGTAGTCTATCTCTATGCTGGCAGGTACTGTATAGGAACTTACAACTATGAAATTTTTTCTATTATCTTGTCTCTGTCAATTAAATTCCAGATTACACCGCACACTCGAGATTTTTATTGTCAACATTACTCATCTTCAACATCCACTGGTCTGCCTCTAAATGACCTGACATACAACTTGTCTGTCAAAGTGACAAGTACTTTAATGACCGCCTTCTTGTCTTCCTGGGAACGACAGCCGAGCACCATGTGGAGGTAGTCATCGAGAAGGCAGTTTGCTTTGGCATAGGGATGATTCATCAAGAGTATTGTGTAAGCCTGAAAACAAAAAAAATACCTTTAAAAAGAATATTTATAAGAAAAGTTTAGAAAACTGTAACCCAACTATGTAAAAATACCTGTCCGATAATTATTGTGTTCCTCAGTGGCAACTATTAAAACTAGAACTACTATTAGGTACTGCTACTACTCCTACTACTAGAACTGCGCAGAACTGATTTATTGCTATCCCGCGGGAACTATGCAATTTCCCGGGACAGAAGCTACCCTATGTCCTTCCGCGGGACTAAAACTATCTCTGTACATAATTCTCTGTTCAGCGGTTTAAGCGTAACAGACAAACAGACAGTTACTTTCGCATTTATAAGATTAGTAGGGATTAAAATTCTACCTGTGTGTAGTCAAATTAGTTAAGGAATGTAACAAAAACAAAAACTCACCCGAATATAAATATCCATGTCATTGCCAGATTTCGGTTGTCTCATCTCGGAAACCGGCCGTTTCTTCAGCAGATACAACAGTTTGTTCCAATCATGTGAATAAATAGCCGAGCTGATCACCGTGTGGAACGACAACGCCTGACGGAGGGGTCTCTCCTTAGTCCTGTGTAACTGGAGCTGATACAGATTGCGGCTGCAATTGCTTTGGGTTTCCAACGGAGTATCAACAAATGCCGTCACCTTTTGCTGCAAAAAATTTTAAACGCATGAAATTAAGTCTTAAGTTACATTGCTCCAAAAATCATGTACACTCGAGGACTGAGTGGTCAAACCAAATAAGTCAAAATAATGAAATAAATAAATATCTTGGGACAAATTACACCAATTGACCCAACCCCAAACTAAGCAAAGCTTGTGCTATGTGTACCAGGCAATGGATAAACATACTTATATAATGTAGATAAATACATACTTAAATACATACAACATCCATGACTCGGGCACAAACATTTGTATTCACCATACAACTGTCTGCCCCTAGCGGGATTCGAACCCAGGACCTCTAGCTTCATAGTCAGGGTCACTAACCACTAGGCTATCCGGTCGTCAAAATTGACATTTACAAAAAAATATCTTTCATTTCTAAATTTCTATGGAATGTTGAGTCGACTTATCAGGTTTGACGATGCAGTCCTTGTATCATAAAGCTGAAAAATTGGCTAGGGATACTTAGGACAGTTTTTTATAATATTTGTCTGTTTATCTGTTTATCTGTACTTAAATGGCTAAATGTTTTGGTGAGCGCAAAACTGGAAAATGGTTGGACAAGTTCAGTTAATTTTCTTAAAATATTAAATGAAGGCAAAAGACCTTCCACTGTCTAAGTACTAGAAAAAGAATAGAATTCATTGCCATACATCACATTCTGGTTTCAATAAGTGCAGCAGTAGTGAAAATTATAATATAAACATTATACTTACCAAAGTTGACAACGGTACGAAGTAACAGTTTTCCAAGTGATCGTCATCCATTTTATAAATAAATATTTAGGAATTAACACTATAATAAGAAACTTACTTTTCTACACTATAACTTTCCGTTTATTTAAATTAAACAAAACCAATAAATGGCATTTCGTCATTTTATTCAATTTCACCCTGCGGCAAGGAATTCGACTCGAAACGAAACGTCAGGTCAACGTGTTTTCGGTTTTTTGTTTTGACAGAAGTGGTAACTATGGTGTTGCACGCTCGAAACATTTCAAATATCTACTGTATTTCCACTATTCTGTACTAAATTAAAACAGGAAATAATGCAATTCAATGATTTTTATATTTACCTTATCGATCCTTATTTTAGTAACATTATCAAAGAGTTTCTTCAAATGAACTTGAATTAACTGCGGCCTTTTTGAGTTTCCAAGTATTTCTAACAGATCATCATTAGAAATAAAGTAAAATCTTGGGAAAATTTGTCGCTTCGTTTCAAGGTATTTTTCCAAAGCTCGAAGTATTCCGTCTAAGTTATCTACCATCGTATTCAGCAGGTTAAAAACGTATGGCGCTGGTTTGAATAGACAAGCTTCCACTGCATTTTTTCCAGCGTACATACTAAAAAAATATATCAAATTGAAACTCCCACAAAATATGGGTACCTCCCATTTGTTCTATGGAACTGTGACGTCATAGGACTGTTAACATTTTTCTTTCCCAGCAGTTCCATGGTAGAACTATTGAAACAAAAGATTGTGCTATTTGTTCTATAGAACTAAAAGCACCTCAAGTTTCCCATCACAAAATTGAGGTGCTTTTAGTTCTATAGAACAAATGGCACATTTTTTGTTTCAATAGTTCTATCATGGAACTGTTGGGAAAAAAAAATGTTAACAGTCCTATGACCTCACAGTTCCATAGAACAAAATTGGGAGGTACCCCAAAATATAGCACGTAAAATAATGGAATAAGAACTTCATAATGTCTATAAAAAAGTGGTCGCTATATTTAACTATTTTACGTCAGAAACTTGCCAATAATTGCGTAAAAAATGACGCCTTTATTTAATTTTTACTCTCTTATGTAGGAATTAAAGCAAAATAATAAATAAAGTCAATGACAAAGATTGATATTCTAGAACTTTTTTAACTTTATTGCAACGGAATTAGGTACATAATCTGCTGTGGAATCGGTTACCGACCTCCATTAGGCAGTCTGCCTCCGTGGCGTCGTTCAAGGAAGGCTTGAGGAAGATGTGGCTCACACCATCTCCTTAGATATTGTGTGTGTACTTTTATTGTATTTTGTATGTATGCATGTGTGTAATGATATTTAGTAGTATTTTATGTTTTGTTTATTGTACTTAGATATGTACGCTCTATTGTGGCTTTCACTATTTGGAATTTTAGACTCTCATTTTGTCGGTCCCTCGTTTAATGCTCCTCTCATCTACTCAAAGGTTAACTGGTAGAGATCCCTTATAGGAATAAGTTCGCCTTTGTGCATGTATTAATGTTATTTTTATTTTTTTTGTAAATTGTATCTGTTTCTTTATATTTGTTTGTACATTAAAGCATTTACTTACTTACTTACTTACATAATAATCATCCTTAACTATTATCTCAAAATTAATCATACAATCTTTTTTGGCGTCAGTTTCAATTCAGCTCACAGCTTAATTCGCATCCCTCTCGCGCCTAGGTGTTGTGCATTTTTAAAAAACTCACAGTGGATATAAAATCATTAAGTCTACTGGATTGACAGCATTTACAGTGAAAAATTCCTACTTTTTAGTTATTTCCGTCCAATCAGCGGTAAGTTTGTCGAATATTTTTACTTCATCTGGGAGTTGTTTTCTAATATCTTCACCAGCAAATATTGTTTCAAGGTAAAGATATCGTCGCTGTACTTGTAAAGCAATCTAAGAGACAGAATAAATAATCATGAAGAATAAAAGGTACTATACTTAACAATTTGATTTACTAGTAAGATATTTTTTAAATTACTGAAATCATGTGTGTTCACTGCCCTACCTCAATACACTCAGCCACGTAGCCCAAAGATTTCTCCCAATAATCGACTTCCTTTATAAAAGGTTCAACGTATTTCGTTGATTTCATGGAGGACAGCTGTACTTGATGGTCTTCCAGAAACTGTCAATGAAGTACTTATTTAGTAATAACACATCAATTTAACGTAAACTAGGAACTACTTGACTGCTTTAATTTTTTTTTTGGTGGACCTTATTTCGGATACATAAGTGCGTTCGTTATTTTATATTATTGATACTTCAGAACTAAATTACATTTATGGTATTCAACTTAATAGTCGAAAGGGGAGCTACTGCTCAGCAGTTTGATAAAAATATATGATGACATAAAAATAATAATTTAATTAAACCTGTGAAACTTCTTCAACACTTTTGATCTTATACATGTCACCATGATGATGCTGCATTTCGTAAGTTGTATTCTTCCAGACTTCTCGAATACCCTTCAATCCATTCTCAATATTCAATTCCATGGTTGCTGCGTTAGACACCTCCGAGATATCTTCAGCATAAGCTTGGAAGTTCAGTTTCATAATGAGATCCAATTTAAAATCTTCTGAATTTTGATCAAACTCTCTAAGAACATATTTTAACAATTTATCATCACTTTAGTTTATAAAATCTACTTTTACTTAAACGACTAGAACTGAGGAGTAGGGTTAGTGAAGACGTAATTTTGGGTGGTTAATAAAACTATGATTTATGTTGTACAAATTTACTCACACTCCCATAAAATCCTTAATTCTATCCCAATGTCGTTCTCTCATGCAAGGGTTTTTCAAATCATTAATAAGGGGTAAGGTACGCCTAAAAGCGTCCACCTTTACCCTAGTTGTATCAATGATGTCCCATCCTTTGTCCTTAAGCTGACGAGAGAGTCGATTGAAGTTCCTTTTAAAATAAGGAACAGTAAAAAATCAATAATGTTAAATACAATCTATTAATAAATTGATTATTTGAGTTACGTAGATGAAAAGTTGGTATTAAGATTTTACCTAAATAAGAACATGACTGTTTCCTCCATTTCGTCCGTCTCCATTTCCCAGAAGGTTTGATTTTTGTATTTATCCCAGGACTCCTCCCATTGGAAGACCAAGCCCCAGACTTCCTCCAGCTTCTCCAGCTCCTTTTCCATCTTTTGTAGGTCCAAGTTCACTGGAGTCCTATAAAACATTGTAGTTCTTAATTGAAAAGGGAGAGAAAACAAAAGATGAGAGACGGAAAAGGCTACTCTTAGCTGGCAAAATGTAATAGGAAACTGTTATTCAAAAACTACAAATAAATGATACTTTACATGATTTTAACGTGTTTATCTATCGTTTGTAAATACCTATATTATTCTAGAGGTACATAAAACACATAAAAACGACTAACGACTTAGTTTGAGTTGCATCAAGTTACTTCAACAATAACTATTTACCATAAGCGACGATTTTGACATTTCTTTCATAGTTTTTCAGCCAAATATACATCTAAATCATAGGTTATAGTGAAAGCTATTGTTAGTAATTTGGTGGAACTTACAATTAGTATAATTTGTAATCGTAATTTGCATTTTCAAATGTGAAACTACCAAGACACTTTGTACTATCAATAACTACTAATTACAGAATTTAATAAGATTACGTTAAATTGAACACGGCAAGACCATCACGTATTTGTTGTTCTTGAGCTCTTAAGGCATTAAGCTGATCTCTGAATGCTTTGAGTTGGGATAAAGCGTCTTTGCCTGAAATATCAGAACTAACAGGCGCTGACTGGTAAAAGTCTTCACAAAACTCTTTAGCAGCTTCTTTAAATTCCTGGTTTTGAAATAGATAATATCATCATTGTTATTTTATGTCTTGTCATTTTTCATTTATTGAGATATAAAAAATAAGCCATGCGGTTCGGCAATGCCTCATGCTCAAACTATACTTTTTTATAATACGCATAAGGCAAACTATTGGGTTTATGTATACCTGTGACTCTAAAAAAGCGTGTCATTTCATTACCGTACTATGTAATATCAACATTATAAGCTTGATTCAAACTAATCACCTCAGCCTGTTCCAGCAGTTCAGCTTTGAATTTGTCCTTATTGGCTTCTAGTTGTTTCTTGGCTTCCTCGAGGAGCGCCAAATACTCAGCCCAAATTATGGGAATTTCTTCGTGCCGAGTCACCGTATCAGAACTCAATTCCACCTCGAATTTGGCTGTAACCAATATTCATAGAGAAAATATGATCAATAAAAAAACTTAAACAAATGAAAAGTGGAAAAAATTTACCTATCGTATGCATCTTATCCGTAATAGGTGGAAACGTTTTTTCAATACGCGACAAATCATTAATCAAGCGATCGTATGTTGCCATAGAAGAGGCGAGTTCTTTCAGATCAGCCGGCATCTAAAATGATCAAATAACATGACTTTTTAAAATTACCATTTACAATCAAGCGCTAAACATACTTTTCGGATTATACCTGCATAGCAGCTTCACTGCATTTCTCAACATAAGTATAAACTTCATCTATATCGAATTCTGTGATCGTTCGTAGTAGTTCGCCTAGCATAACTTGCCAGCGCAAGCAATGCTTTATGATAGATTTCTTTAGCTCACTCGAATTAAGTGTGATAAAATGTATCTGCATGTAAAGAAAACAAAAGAATAACAAAACATTTATGTTTTTCATAAGACAAGTCTAAGTTTGTTTCTAAAAAGTTGTTTTATTGTAAAATTTGATTTATAACATTTATTCTCCACGACTTTTCAATAAACCAATCAAACCAACAACTGATGAAAATATAATGTACCTGATTAACAGTCTCTTTAATCTGGACAGTATTCGCCAAATCGCCGTAACTGATTATCAAAGCATCAAATTCTGCCGCAACGTGATTCTCTGCCCTGTATTTACCCATAAATGTTTCCTTGTCTACCTTCCAAATATGAGCAAAAGGGTCCCACATGCGGATATGTTCATTAACCAAGCCTAAGTTGTATTCAATTTCTGCAGTAAAAATATTTACAAAAATCTTTTTATTGAACTTGATGGTACGGGTTAAGACCCACTATACCCCTGGCACTACCCCTAGGGGTAGGGTAGGCCTGAACCAGGCCACCGTAGTGATGTAAGCTACGAGTATTAGGTAGGTTAGGTTAGTTAGGTCGCTCATTATGCCCGAAAGGCAAACCGCGCAGGAATAGAAGCCCCGCCTAGCGAGGCTCCGTCGATTTTTTTTCAATTTCTCAAATCCCAGCACTACTATGGTGGTATGGTTCAGTCCCACCCTACCCCCAGGGGTAGTGCCAGGGGTATGGTAGCTCTGAAGGGGATGGTATGTAAGCTAAAAAAATAATTGAATTCTTTATTATTTGCTTGTTTCAAACGGTACAAACCTGAGTCAATGAGAGATTGTAGCTTGTTGGAGTCAGTGTCAACTTGTATGACTTCACAAAATCTTTTTAAACCACCAGCGGGCAGAGCAAACTTTTCAAACAGTCGAGGGACAGTTCCCATTATATGGACTATCTCTTCAAGTATCGTCGTAAACGTATCTTTAATTTCGAAGCGTGTTGGTACGAACGAAATGTCTTTACCAGTCAGATATAAATTCATTTTTATCAGGGGAGAAGGTGCCATAGTACCTGAATAACAATAATTAATACGGGTTTGTTCACACAGTTCATGCCACAAGCTTTCAGATATTGGAGGTTTTGTATCTGTTTTTTTTGTGATATTTACTGTTATTATTATCTACTAGCTGTTGCCCGCAACTTCGTCTGCATAGAATTCGTTTATCGCTATCCCGCAAGAATTTCGCAATTTTCCGGGATAAAAAGTAGCCTATGTGTTATTCCAGACTATAATCTTTGTATGTTCCAAATTTCATCCAGATCTGTCCAGCCGTTCTGGTGTGAAAAAGTAACAAACATCCAAACATCCATACTCACAAACTTTCACATTTATAATATTAGTAGGATATAAAAAGATGTTTCTCTTTGAATATCTATGTAATCCGATCAAAATTTTTGCGTACCATCTCCGTGGACACATTTGTATATGTTCTGCATCGTAGCTTTAATTGCTAATCGCAGGGCATCTTCTAATGCACGATCAAACCTTCTTACGTATTTTACCCAGTGTTCTGCCATCTACAAATAAAGTTTGTTAAGATTTTTTTTAATCAAAGGATTTTCGTGGATTTATTGTTTCCGACTGAATGATTCTAAAAAAGCTTTGTCTGTTTTTATAAATATTTACCTGGCCTATGAAAGCTTCAAAACCCTCGTACACAATTACCAAATAGATTATAATTTCTTTGTACATGTCTAAAATTTTTTCAGCTGCCTCAGCTTCCATATTACGAATTAACTGACGAAGGTCATGTATAACAAACACATTATAGATATCAAATTCCATCAGTGGTGTGTCGCATATTTTCTCCATAATTTTTATCAAATTGATATTGCAGTTCTTATAAGTGGTCACAAAATCTTGAAGCTATTAAAATTAAATAAATAAGTTATTCATTATTTATGTCAATATTTTGCAGCAATTTTCTAATTTACTTTAAAGCTTTTAAAATTCATGTAAATGATTACTTACTTCTCCTATTTGAAGAACACAGTCAGCAATATAGGCATCAGACATGGTTGATGTCCAAGTTAACTTTGAAATTCCAGGTTGAACTTTTTTCTCACATGCCTGCAAAAAGGTAAATCCATCAAAATTAGAATCGACAAAACTTATGTCGCGATAAGCGAAAAAAAGAAGGAAAAGATGAAGAAGTAGGAAATTATAAAATCATAAATTTATTTCTCGTCTGTAATATTAAATCTGCTGCATTAAATAACGCTCCAACATCACAGTAAAATTTTAAACTGAAAAAAGGGCACTAACTGATGACTCATAGCGTTAATTCTGTCTTAGATTATTAAGGGTAAAATAATAAAAAATACTTTCCACTTTATAGCAAAATAATGTTTTGTTTCTCAAATAGTAGAAATTTAATAAATCTGGCAACATTAAAAAAGTGTCTACGATTTAAGTGTAAATGAAAACGAATAGTATAGTTTGTATTGGTAATAATAATAATGCTACGACATAATTGTGTACGTATTTTGATTTCAACTGAAGCTTTATTTTAATTTAAAAAAAAGCGTTCCTGCACTTTGCCTTGCGGCAGACTTACCGCGCTAACACTGGCTGGCGGTCAAAACAAAATAATGACACTGACGTTTTGTATGTCAATTTTATTCTTGTCTTGTCTATCAAATTGCCATTGTCACTTATACAGCTCAACAGCTGTCGTGAATGAAATGTTGTTGAATCGAAACATTGAATGTTTTCCCGTAAATAAATATTTTAAGATTTAGATAGAATTTTCAACAGCAACAATGCTCAGTGTGGAACGGACTAACTATGCCAAAATAAATCTGGCTGATCCAGAATTGGAGTTCATAGACCCCACTCCCAATGTTCACAATATGTTCATTCAGTTCGATCAAATGTTTTTTTGGAGCAAATTAGCCAGTCGAGCCGTCGTGAGATGGAGTAAGAGGATGTATTCCTGCGCTGGAGTGTGTTCGTAAGTAAAACTAAACCCCTTTGTCCTAAACAACGCCAAAACTTAGCATATCTTTCACCTTAAGAAGTGTCCTCACTGAGAGAATTCTTACGCGAGAATTTGCTTCGTAACGCTCGGCTCAACGTCCACACTACTCGAAGAGTAGACGCCGAAGGCTCATTACACGTGAATGCTCTCAGGGAGCACCCTTTACAGTTTTTCCATACAGTCTGTTATATTCCGTAACCTCTTAGAACAACATTTGGGTTTCGGGTACTATTCAAGTATCAAACCCAGAAGAGCGAGTGACACAGCAAAACAGACTCACGAACTGTACCTGAACTTCCTCTTGTGCTTTGTAACCACTTGCTTATTTACATTACATCATACACAGCAAGTTGAAAGCATTTTTTCAAACGTTTCACAGATACGAAGGCAGAGGTGGCCTCTGTGACATAGCATTAAGCGAGCCCCTCCTCAAATTACGTCCACGGAAGGACCTAGTGGAAACGCTGCTCCATGAAATGATACACGCTTTCCTGTTTGTCGCATCCCGGGACCAAGACAGGGACGGGCACGGACCAAACTTCCAAGCACACATGCATCGCATCAACAATGCTGCCGGACTCAAAATCAGCATTTACCATAGTTTTCACGACGAGGTAAGTTATTAAAAATTAAACCATAACTCTTACTGGAGCAACTTCTCAGGTTTACCTCTAGCAGCTTGGTATTCACTGTTATTTAGGCTAAAAGAATACTAAATTATTATGCTAATAGTTAGTTGCGCAGTAGTTTTTTTGGCCTCCAAATTTGTTTGATTTCAATTTTGGAAAGATGTTATGCTTTATGAACTAAAAAGTTGAAAGCTGATACCAGACTTACTAAAGAAATCACAGTCTGAAAATGAACTGCTAACTATACTTACCAAAATTTTGAACTTACCTTATTTAAGTCTTAATTCATATCAGATTAAATTTACTTAGACCTTTTCCAGCACCTAGCTTATTAATTATGAAAAAAATTCTAATCACTGCAGTCAATATCACATCTCTCTCAGCTATCATGTAATGTGATAATGGTGATTGATTCATTATACATACACACATACCGTTACGCCTCTTTTCCATAGGGGTAGGCAGGGACTACTTTGGGTGTGTTCCACTGCTTAGTGGAACACACCCAAAGTAGCCCACAACGATCAAAATGCTCCTTTAGTCATTCCACATAACGACCGCGGTCGTCGTGGTCGCGGCGAAAACGTCACTTATGACGTCATGACTTACGCTCACGCGAAGCTCACGACGACCCATTTAAAAAGGTGGGTCGAAGTGATCGTTGAGAAAATTAGCGGTATTTTCAAAACTCAAAGTATCAAAAATGGCGACCGTGAAACTGACGTTATTTCATGCGGAACGAGATATTTTAGTAGAAGTGAATGTTTCTGTTAATTAAACACACCACTAATATTAAATATAAAAAATGAAATAATATTTTTTTTTCAATATAAATCGATTTAAACAATAATTAAGTTTATTTTCAAGGCTTACAGGTTATAACCTAACCTCTTAAATCTTTTGCTTTCTTTTTACTAACTCGCCATTTGTATTATTTACCTCCACGCTCAAAACGCTCTATAATCCATTCCACTTGAGTTTACGACAGTAACGCTCACAAGCAAGTGGAACGGGAAAAACTGCGGTCGTGAGCGTGATCGTTGTGAACGCTTAGTGGAACGAACCCTTTGTTCCACTTGCTACTCCTCAATCACTTCATCAATCTCATCATAGATACTCGTCGGTTTCAGGTATTCCTGACCCGACCTTTTTGAAAAACTCCCATTTGGTCCCAGAACGTCTGTCTATGTCTTCCACTTCAAACGCATCCATTCACCTGGTTCATTTTGTTTTGTTAAAAACTGTAATTTCATTACATTTACAGGTCAAACTGTACCAGACACATTGGTGGCGATGCAACGGGCCCTGTCAACTACGCAAGCCTTACTTCGGGATAGTCCGCCGCACCTGCAACAGGGCTCCAGGAGAAAAAGACTACTGGTGGTCAACGCATCAGAGAAGTTGTGGAGGTACATTTGTTAAGTTCAAGGAACCAGAAAAAACGGCTAAGAAAGTAGTTGCTAAACCTAAAGGCGATATCACTAAGTATGTTACGACAAATAATACAGCACCGAAAGGGAAACCAAACATACAAGCACCAGTTGTTAATTCTAAACCAGTATTTACTAAGTCGAATGGTGCCAGCACAGTTGTGGTTACTCAGAAAGGTATCAATACCATAACTTCACCAGCAGTAAAAGCGACAGCTGTTTTTACTGGAAAAGCTAACACATTACAGGGTAACAGAGTTAGGTCGACCTCTGTTGATGTTGCAGAAGCAGTCAGAAATGTCTGGGCCAACAAACGTCTGCCTACCACTGTTAACAAACCATTAACGCCACCCGCATCTGCCGCGAAAGGCAAATTACCTAGTTCAACAAACAATGCGCCCAAAACAACTAATCGTAAACGTGTATCAATCGTTGAATTAGTGGATGAAATTGATACTAAGAGTAATGTCCAAAAGGCAGTTAAACACAAGGCTGTGTCGGTACATACAGATTCACCACCAGTAAAAGTGAAAAAAATCGATGATTACTTCAAAACCACCGCAAAATCCCTCCTCAAAGATATTTATGGTGAGAATATAGAAATAACAGAATCTAATGGTAACAGTAAGAAACTGATTGCTGTGACTAATTCAAACGCCAATCATTCAAAAGTGTCTGAAGTGGACTGCCCAATATGCAAATTAAAAGTAGACGAAAGTTGTATAAATAGGCACTTAGATGAATGTTTGAATAAAGACATCATTTCCGAAATATGTATTGGCGTTGAAGAACATAAGCATTCAAACTTTGTCTCTCCTTCTAATATTGCTTCAAGTGGAAATGCAAACCAACAAATGCCTTTAGTTAAAGATATTAAACCAGTTTTAAAAGAAATACATAAAAATTTAACTCCGATCCCACCATACAAAGGAAATAGAATAGGGCCAAAACCCTTAGTTGAAGAGACAAAACCAGTTGCAAAAGATATTTATAAAAATATACCCCCGATTCCACCTTACAAAGATAAAATTAAAGAAAATGACGGCAGTTTAAATTATTCTGCGATGAGAAACGACTTAGATAGATCATTGAATACAATAAGAGGTACATTCCGTAATCATACCAAACATGAAGTTGATATAGTAAAAGAGCCAAAGAATCTAGATGACAATATAAACTGGGAAGATGTTTTAAAACCAGTTGTTCCAAAAACTGAATTCAATCCCAACGACATGGAAAAAGTGAAGTCAGTAGTGAAAAAGGTTCAATTTGACAAGCATTTAAGAAAATCTGGTAACTTCATTACACCGAGCGAAGAGAAAGACCTAGAGAGTGGTTTCTTGCCTTCCTTTATTGGTGATGATGCAAAAACTATTAAACTGCCTCCAGTTAAACTGGAACCCGGGACAAGTGTTGTGTCCGCTTTAACTGAACCTAAATGTCCATGTTGTGGAAACAAGGTTACTACTACTATTGATGAACATTTGGAGGAATGCTTGGCTTTCTTTGGTAATAATAGCACAATGCCTGAAGAGAAGGCGTCTACTAGTTTTGCTAATCACACCATAGTTATAGATGATGATGATGATGATGATATATTCGATGAGACACAGCTGTTGAATGCCACTGGAACTAAGCTGCCATGCCCCTGTTGCCTTGAAATGATTGAACATGATGATATGAACACGCATTTAGATAATTGTTTGAATTAGTTTTAATTATTAATTATTTTAATTTCAACTTTGATAATTTTAAATAATTTAACTATGTTGAAGTTATTTTTAATGAAGGACCAAGTGCTGGTTACCATGTGATATTATAATAAACCATTGATTTAATGATGATTTCTGTCGCATTATTTTGACGATATGGCGAAATCCAGCGGTTATATAATATTATATATATATAGAAGGGTCACTAATCCTAACAATCAAAGTTCCTTAGGACAAGACGTTTTCTGGCAGGAAAATGTTACATGCCTCGAATTCTGTCTCTTTCTTAGCACAGCGAAGTGTAATAAAAATTTTCTAGCCGACGCGACGCTTTCAACGTTATCGTTTGCTGACGTCTAAACTGTCTAGTGGCCGAAAAATCTGTTCCAATTCGGCATCAAATCTGTTATTTCCAATTGAATTCTAACCTAACTCAACATAAAAAGTTCCACACTTACCGAAGTCAGGGGTTTGAAGAGGAGCCTCTCGTCAGCAGAGAGTGAGTCCAATATCTTATTGTACCCTTTGACAACGGCCAGCACGCTCTCATACACGAATAACAAATTCTTGCTTTTCGAGTACACCTTTAAGAAATTGGACAAAGGTTAGGAGGCGTCGTCGGGTACTTCCTGCTTTCTAAAACGTCAAATATTAACTACGCGATTTTACCTATAAAATATTCACAGTTATTCACTAGAGAAGGTAAGCAGTCAACATTTTACAGTTACGAAATGCAAATGAATTAGGTGTCGATATTGTCACTGATTTTACCTGATAAGCATGCAGCGGTATTTCTGAACCTAGATTTTCCCAATGCGACGCCTCTTTGCATAGCTCTAGGATATTTCTGAAATTGAATTCACGATATTAATCTGTTGAAGATTTCTCTAAAAACGTAACCGAATCGTCAACTTACACGTCCATATTACATTCCATCAAGCCAGGGTTTTCAGCGCTCTTTCGCATCAAGGTTCTATTAAGACCAGCCGAACATTTTTCATCCAAGTTATGCTGTGGAGAACATCATCAATATACAAAGTCTTTTAAGTATACAATTCCAAAAAAATACTTAATTTTACTTAAGATTCTTAACTTTAAACTTTTAGCTTTTAGCTAGACTAACGTTTTCTTTCGTAAATATCTTTTTGAACTTAGGATTTAAGGAAAGCCCTACCGTCCAAGAGATCCAAAGCTCCCTGATGGCGACGTCAATGGCGCCCGTCAGTCTGTTCACGTGCATGATCACGTCTTCGGAGTTGCTGCAGGGCATCATCCATGCCGCATCCGTCATCACCTGCATTGCGAACGTGGTGTCGATTTCGTGAGGAATTTACATATCACCACTATCATTATCATCACAGATGGGAAAGTAAGCATGACTTGCATCAGTGAAGTTCCGTGAAAATTTCCGTAAGACAACCCGGAGCAAAAAAATACATACCTACCTACCTTCCTATCCTGCCGTAAAGATAGGGCGACATCGACAGAGAATTTTGGTTGAGAAACCCAGTGGGAATCGAGTTGTTAAAACGACACACAAATTCTCATACTCTCAGGTAGGTACACTCTGTTTAATAAGCCCATGAGATCTAAATTTCCCTAAAACCTTCTTATTTTGTTGGGAGATATCATTTGCTTCCATGCTGGTCTGTGAGCAAAGAAAAAACATAGAATGTACCAGCTACTTCTCTTCCCGCGCTGATGGTAAAAGCCCATCGAGGGAATGGGCGAAAATCTTGGGAATCATATTTATAGGCGATGCGGGCTACCCATCATTATTTTGGTTCCCTTATCCACTTTCATCTAGTTATGCGCTCACAATCGTACTAAGTGTGTGGCCTTTAGGTCTTGTTACCCTAGGCTCTGTCTACCCCGTAAGGGATAAAGAAGTGATTTATGTATGTATGTATATCATTAACTTGTTTCCATTCATCAATGAAACTCAGTTCTTTTTAAAAATGTTGCTGTTATTCTGCTACAATCAATTTAGATTTAGATCAGATTATATTGTCACAACATACCTTCTTTAAATAGAGGAGCCGGTTCTTCCTCATTTTGAGCACAGTGGCGCGGCCGGCGAAAGATGGAAGATCCGCGGGATGCTGGCTGCGCGTCGCCACCATGTCCTTCTTAGCCTCTTGGACCTCGTCGCTGAACATAGCCCACACCTGGACCAAAGGAGGACTAAGAGAAGCGTCACCGGTTTTTTGTTACTCTTAAGAAAAAGAGACCCTTCGAAACGATAAATCCTCCTTCTCAATGTCAAGAATGGGACCTACAGGAAGCTAATTTAGGTAAGTTGGTGCACTTTAATTATGTAGATCTGGTTCATTATCACCCAATGAAGCAACAAGAGTCATCATAGCGCATATTATTAACTAAACCTTCCATCACCAGCAGTCTTAAGGCTGCGCATTTATAAGATGACAAAGGTATTCGAGGTAGCGGTCTTTGAGGAGAAATACACCAATAGAAACCTTGGTCTAAAAATAAAGTAGGTAACGGATCCACTTATTGTGTGAATCTTCAGAGCATCTTCTACGAAAATAATTGTCTTTAATGCTCTGATCTGGTGCGACACTCGACGCATCGCAACACACTAGTGGAGTATACTCTTGATGGTCTTTTTCCTCGCCCACCACTACATACCACACAGCTACAGTCTAGGCAGATTCACAGCTTTAAGTTTCCCATATCAACGCTTCGTCTTCCACTTGTCCTTCAAGGCAAGGTAGGAAATCTTTACAGCAAGTAAGTCCCACTTTACCTCAGCCGTCTTCCTCTTGAAGATCCGTTTTAGGTTCTTCCTCCGAGAGTAGTTGTTGAGCGAGAACAACGCGACCACGGCTTCTTCCACGTGATTCACTCCTTCGAACACGGTTTCTACCAAATTCTCTATTATTATCTATAACAAGTAAAGAAGATTAAGATTCTATAAAATTGCAGCCAAATAAACTGATTAAACTACAGCCTAAAGATCTGCTGAAGGCTCAGAGAAATTAGACGGTAAGGACGCACGAAGCACGCCCACCATAGGTCTTTATTCAGCAGACACATACCTCGATATCCTTGACCACGGTACGGAACTGCAGGATGTCATCGTACCAAGAGGGTGCTTGCACGTCCAGGATACTTGGGGCTACGTGTCGCACGTGACGTAGCGCATCTTGAAACATCTTTATGACAAACAAAGCTGCGGTTAGACATACATTTTAAAGAAACCTAGCCTAGGTGTTTCAGATCGTACAACTAACCTTTAAACTGCAAAAGTACGTAAGATAGGTATGGCTTAATCTGTCTGACCGTTAGGAAACCCTTCATTATCATAGGTAGCGTCTAAGTTTACGGGTGGTAGGACCTCGTGCAAGGTCCGCCCGGATCGCTACCACCGTCTTACTCGCTAATCCTACCGCCAAGCACCAGTGCCTGCACTGCTGTGTTCCGGCGTGGAGAGTAAGACAGACGGTGAAATTACTGGCACCAGAGATATTCTATCCTAGTCCACTAGGCTGGCAACGCATCTGAAATCCTCTACTTTGCAGGTGTCCATGGGTGGTGGTGCTCGCTTACCATCAGGTGAAACACTTGTTTGCCTTTCTTGACGTATAAAAAAATGGGGCATTACAACAACTCTTCGTCTTTAGAAGTCAAGCTCTGTACCTGTTCAATTTGGCTGCATTTTTCTTCAAACTGCTCTCCTCTGGCACCACCAAACATTGGCTTCGGTATCGGGTCCATCTCGTCAATTCTAGAGATACAAAGCAATTACTTAAAATATGATTTCAACTGTAGGAAATTAAGAGTATAAACAGCCAAATTTATTAAGCCAAAACTCACCTTCCAAAAATAATCATACAGTTGCACACGTCTATCATGTCAAAGCATCTCTGGACGAACGAGTCAATATAATTGAAGATGGATCCGGTATCCAAGTCCCAGCTATTCGGCTTAACGTCAGTATGCGCTTCTGCCATAACATCATAAATCTCTTTATACTTCTTGCAACACTCTATACATTTGCTAAACTCCCCTAAGGCCTTCTTCGTTTCTCCTTCAAAAAGTGCCTCTAGTTTAATGTAGTTCCTGCACAGTATTATTATCTGATTGCTCAAGGCTTTGAACAAATTAGTGATTCTCGTTTCCGAATTGTAGTACGGGGACTCCATCCAAATGAATCTAAACAAATTGACGATTTGCGGAACATGGGTGGCTATCTCATCGGGGTCAGTGACGCACTCGAGAACAGCGCATGGGTGTTTGATGACCTGCAGAAACTCTATGTTGGATTTAGCTTCCTCTATCTTTTGTATGATGTCCTCGCACAGAGTTTGGAACTGGTGGATAAAGGTAGAATGCGTTGTGACCAGGATCTTCGTGATATGGTGGACCGCTGGATTTTTTATTTGATGCAGTAAAGCGTTGAGGTTCTCATCTAAAAACAGAAGATACTTTCAAAATGTTCTTCAACAGCTTAGTGTTTAGCTCACTATCAACAAGGCCCGTACGTACTTAAAATAAATCAAGAGCTGTGAAAACGTTGTATCCCAGACATGGGCGTACCCAGGTTCTGGGCCAGGGGGGGGCTAATCAGATTTTTTATAAGCTAGGTGCTTAAAAAAAATTAAATTAAAATAGATATATTTTATATAAATTCTTTAATTAGTAGGGACGTCAACATTATCCAGGGGGGGGGCACCTGCCCCCCCCTGCCCCACCCTGCGTACGCCCATGATCCCAGATGTAGACGATTGCAGTTGACATTGCCATTGGAATAAAACTAAATAAACTTTATAACCTCTTAAAAAAAAGTCTATAAAGTTCCTAAGTCTACTTACGCCTATAAATCCAAAAGTCATATTCATCGCTCGGACAAAGCAGCTCCTGCTGCGACGCGACAGACGCCGTATCTTCCAAGCAAGACTTGATTTGGTGCGTCCAGTACACCACGACTCCTTCCAGCCTCTTCACCAGCTCGCGGTCGGCGCTGGCTTTCTCAAATGTGAGCTGCTGACCCTCTCGAGGGATGTAGAGGACGGTCAGACCGAGCATCTTGTAGTACATGTCCGTGAGCTTGGCTAAGAATGTGTGGAGTTGGGAGCAGAACTCGCTCTTAACACCTGGAAGAAGATTTTTTTACGTTAACTTATAGTCGGGACGTTAACCGTTTGGGTAAAACGATTGTTCATTCAAATTAGAAACGCGTCACTTATAATGGCTCCACTATTGGGATGCCTTCCGAATAAATTTTGCACCTGGGGTTCCAAATAGTGTAGGCTATTGGATACCACCACATAAGCTTCACGTCTGTACAGTACCGTCTTGCGAGAATATAGCTGATGGAGTACCTGGAGAATTGGTTATACTTACTCTCAGGCCAAGCAGTTATTGCAAAGAAGTACGGTGCATACACCAACTCCAACATCTGTATCAAATTCGATTCGACGGAATCCACAAACGTTCCGAAAATAATATCATCATGAAACGTGTCTGCTTTGAAGATAAAGTCAGGCTGCCTCAGAAAGTACATCAAATCATATACTGGTACTAGTGGTATATCGCTTGTAGCTTTAAGTCTGTCCCCTTTGAAATAAATACTAAGGATCAACGCTTTAGGCTCCAGAATCCAATCTTCTATGCCCTTCTTTGTGTCTTCAGTCCAGTCAGAATCCCTGAGGTCGTATAAGGTGGTCATCCTCATGATAAAACCGATAAGTTTTTCAATCTCTTCAGGTTCATACTTTGGTTTTTCTAGAAGCTTCGCCGCTAGCTCCTTTTCCAGTTGTATTTGGCGTTCACGCTCTAAAAGAAATAAAGGTTTTCAAACTGCCCTGGCTTTATATATTAATTTTAATACTTAGTATTTAATATCATGAATTTGATAATTTAATATTGTCATATCAAAAGCAGTTACCTCTTTCTTCTTCAGAGTCATGGCTCATGTCATCGCTCCAAGCGACTTTCGGCTTTTTCCGCTTCAACTGTAATACGTCGCCGAGATCCATATTGGCCTATTAATTAATCACTATTTAACTAAATGTCACTTAAATTAACTCAAGTCAATTGAATTAATTAATGAAATAAATTCAATAATTATTTGACAGGTCCATGTTTTCCGTCGAGCGGAAAACAATTGACAGTCGATGTTTTTTCTTTTAAAATGTTTCTTTTTTAAAATTGTTTGTGGCCTGTTGTAATTAGAGACCTCTTTGTAAGTAGATTTGAAAATAGGTTGCGATTAAGAGTGTATAGCTCTGTTTCAATTTATTGATTCAACTTTGTTTGGTTGCCACAATCAACAGTTGTGATTTAAATACAAAATATAGAGGGGAGAAAACTTACTTGGTTACGCATTGTTTAAAACTACTTAACAAAGAAAAACTTACCAAACAAAGGCTGTAAGTTACTATTCCATTTCGTTTAGCTTAGAAAGACAATCGTATTTCGGTTTTAAGGACGAAATAAAGCTTACAACTTCGGCTAGTTATGGCTTATGACAAAAAAGGTTGCCATTGTAACTTCACTTTCATGTATACATAAGACTTTCGAGGTTTTGTTCTAAAATGCTATCTATTGAAAAAAATACTCCTGTCAAATCTGATGTCCCACATCATTGTCAACCGATTTTGATTGAATGCTCATGTTATTTGTTATTTTATACATAAATAACTCTGAGATCAATGTAAAAGGTACGATCTTTTGTAATACATCTTGACCGCTGCTTCTTGTCAAGGTTTTGAGGAAATAAACCCTTTCAGTAAGTGTTATGTTTAGCGTTTGATGCTCAACACTTGTTATAAACATTATCGTAACTACAAGATTTGCGACAGTGACTTCTGTTCCACAAGGGTGTTACGCATTTTTAGTACGCTGAGTTGAGTTCCCCGTGAGTGTGTGTAACACTGTAATCGTAATTAAGTGTGTGTGAATTTCCGAGCTCGTATTTGTACCAATACCTACCAACATGGCGTCCGCGCTTAATAGCTATAGGATACGCACACGGGTTTAACAGGGTGTAAACATTTTTTTATGAAACAGGGTGGCATCTTCATCCATTGCACCCGCAACGGCTGTCACCATGGTCGATTGTGTGGGGAATAGAATAGTGTAGGGCATACCAGTAACCTTGTCGGCTGAAAGTAGATACTGGGTAGTTTTCGTCGAAACAAGTTCTGATTTTGTGATAACTTATGATGTTGGCCGAATGAATAATCCAAGTTTGTGACCGAGCGCTGAACGCAACTTTGTCAAAAAGCCAGTGTCAGGTACAAATAAAATAAAGGGAACAATCAAGTGTCACAGTCGAGTCGGTTCGACATGTTTTGGTTTAGTCAGTGGTTGCGTCGGTGTCAGTACTTGGCACAGTTGACGGCGGCTCACAACCATTCATTTTCATTAATCATTCATTGTTTCATCATTATCTTACTATATCCTATCCTACTAATATTATAAATATGAAAGTTTGTGAGTATGGATGTTTGGATGTTTGTTACTCTTTCACGCCAGAACGGCTGGACAGATCTGGATGAAATTTGGAACATAGATAGATTATGGTCTGAACACATAGGCTACTTTTTATCCCGGAAAATTGCGTAATTCCTGCGGGATTGTAATAAACGAATTCGGCAACCATAATGGACTGGAGAATAGAACAGATCTGAGCAGGTGGTGCAAGTGCAGGTGGTTCGTCTTACATAATATATTTGGATCAAACCTAGGCTAGCGCAAGGTGGTATGCTACGTATTTATCAATTTTCCCTCGGACGGTTGGACGGTGGACCGTTCGGCAGTGTATCATGTAATCAGAAATATGTGATAATAGATAGATACCCGTATCAATGTTCTATCTCTAGAAACTTGTCTACCCTACATCAACTTGTAGAGGCAGCATGCGCCGCCATGCATGGCTCGCGGCGTCTTCGCGTTTAGCAAAGATGGCCGACACCGTCTGGCGGGGGTGCTGCGCGCTCTGCTGATCGCTCAGCTCGTCGTGTCGCTGTTTCTACTCATATTCTGCTACAACGCCTCGCATAAGGTCATGATGCTGCTTACGGATATACATAAGGTAAACCTTTTTAAAGGGAAACTTTTTCTTTCGCCATTTTTTCGGCCATGTATCGTATGTCGCATTACAGCCTCGGAGTGGGGATAAAGTGACAGGCGCTCGGCAGAGCAGCCAAGGCTGCGCCCATAGCTCGTATCGGCTAACCGTGACGCGACTGTATTTACCTGTTTGAATGATGTGTCTTTACGACATAATTTCAATTTTTCACGGGAGTTTGGGAATTCGCTCAGCAAATGACATGACAGCTGGTAGGTACTGATGAAAAAAAATACGAATACTTACCCAGCTGTCATGGGTAAAAGGACGCATCACGGATTGGAGAGGATCCGGGTTCGATTAGCGAGTTTTTCCTCGTGTTCTAGTTTTCAGTATTGCTTGGAAATATAATTTCTAACGGGTAAACCGTAAAAATACCTACGTACCTACGTAGTGATACCTTCTACGCTTGGTTGGTTGACTAATACCAGTGGGCGTTTAAAGACCTTATCCCCCACCAGGTAACAGTGATCCTCCTCCACGGGCTGGTGATCCTGCAGGTGTATGCGATGAAGCTCCACTACACGGGCGGCCTGAGGCTGGTCACGTGGTTCCTCAAGTGCCCGCACTGGGCCCGCGCGGCCTGGATCTGCCGCGTGTGGATGATAAGCGGGTCCCTGATAGCGCTGAACGGGTTGGTGGTTTACAGCGCTTGCAATGGCACGTTGAAGGTAAGTAGGCATGATCGTTTGCCCAGCCCCCTCCCCCCCCCTCACCTATCACATAAAAAACCGGTCAAGTGCGAGCCGGACGCGTGTTACCATAAAATAGGGAAAATCACATGATTTTTTTTAATTGCTTCCACATAAGCTCATTTTGTGTGGCAAACTATACAAAAACAATATTTTTCAAATAACTACGGAAATAACCGAGATATAAGCTGTTAAAGATTTGGTTCTATATATTTCTAGAAACACAGAATTTATAATTTGCGTACCTATTGTTTTTTGACGTCACGTGACATGTCGGATCTGTCTCTCTAGTCGCTGTCTAATTAGTAGTTTAATCATGTTCACAGGCTTTGAATAAAGAATTGTCCAGTTCACTGCGCGTGGGCATATCGCAGTATCTCATTGAACCGACCTGGAAACGCCTGCTTGATACAATGCAGGTAAAATTTAAAAAAAATGCGCTTAGAGCCGTGCCTCAGTGGGACTTCATGGCGACGTCGCCAGTTACGTATCCTATACAAATCAGACGTCGCTAAAGCGTCGCAAAGTGAGTGACAATACATTTCTGTACGAATTGTTTGGCTACAGTAGCTGTAAACGTCTCCATCTCTGTATCCTATACAAATCAGACGTTAATCAGACATACAAATCAGACCGCGACGCTATGTCGCCAGAGCGTCTCGGTGAGGCAGGGCTCTTAACGGGATGAATAAATTTTCAGTTCAATGTGTTTTTAATATATACGATGATTCCTTCAACCTTAGGTAGACTTGGGCTGCTGCGGTGCAGAGGCACCAAACGACTGGCACCAGATACCCTGGATCAACATGGACTTCCTCAATGAAAACTCCACCCTTGTCATGACGTAAGATTTATATATTATTCTTACACAGTCAAAACATTACCATGATACATACAGCTGCCTAGCCCGTGACATCTTAAATAATGAGCCAGTTTCGCCTACGTTAGAATAAAAGTTACATTTTCGAAAACATACTCGTGAAAATATCACTCAAAAATGATAAAATGAGATGGCGACGTCGCTAGTTACGTATCCTACACAAATATGACGTTGTCAAACCGTCGCCAAGTGCGCGAGCTACCGTATCTAGATGTCAATGTGGTTGGTTGGTTAGATACGGTAGCTAGCGACGTCGCCATGGAGTCCCAGTGAGTTAGGGCCTTGATTATAAAATGAATTAGAGTAATAGAAAATTGATATATCAGCTTGAATTCATAAATTTCCACCCAGAATCGCTTCAAAATGACAGAAGAGTCCACATAACACCGGCGAAAGAGTCAAAATTTACGAAAGCAAGGATTTATGTTTAGACTGTGGTTTTAAGTTTATTTTGGGAGCTGATAGGTTGTAATAGCGTGTTTGGATTTGACGTTTTAGGCTGGTAAAGTTATCTTTACCGTCTGCACAGTCAGCGTCATATAGTGTGAAACATTCAAGGTGACCAAAAAGTTCGACGCACCATACTATTTCTATGGCGTACTGAACTATTTGGCCGACTTGGATGCTTCGAACTATATGACGCTGACTGTACGGTGACGGTACCAGTGATGGACGAGGATCCAAAAATTTACTATAACTCTTATTTAAAGCAACGAAGGGACAGTAATTTACTTTACAACAGTCAATTTGTAGCCATATTAATATTATCTTTAAATTAAGAATGAAGTGTCCATTACTAGTGCTTGTTAGCTTAAAGTTTCCAACACTGGTGCCATTACCCCTACGATGGTTTTGCAGGCTCGCTGGAGCCGATGGTAAAGTTCTACCTCCAGTCTGCCCCTACTCTTGCTGTACGCCACGAGTCCTGGCAGCCTGCTATCACGATCCCTTACAGCAGGTACGGTGTTTTAGGCCATATGAAGTGTCATCAGTTTTTGACTAGAGAGGTTGATAGTTGATGGATTTGGCTTGTGAAGTGACTTTTTTAGGGGGTCCATCAATCCTGTGATGTTCGATAAAAGGGGGTGGGGTGAAGTCTCGAAAACAAAACTCGAAACATCAGTAATAGTGATTGTCTTGTTTTTCTTTTTTAATTATTTTGTACTACCAGTAAAACACACTAACCCCTTTATTCATAAACGCTCTGGAGGCTTCTGCTAACTTAGCAATCGTTTGTCCTTATCTGTCACTTTGACACAGATAAGGACAAACGATTGCTAAGTTACCAGAAGCCTGCAGAGCGTTTATGAATAAGGGGGTACTTGCGTTGGCAAACCGTGCGCCTTAAAACGCCTAATGTGTCATTATCATCATCATCAGCCTATATTAGTCCACTGCTGGATATAGGCCTGTCCATCTACACGTCATTGTGCACGATCCTTGGCTACTCTCATCCAGCTCTTGCCAGCCACATTGCGAAGATCATCGCTCCACCCAGTCTGAGGGCGTCCTACACTACGCCTAATGGTGTGCTCGCTCTTAACCTGCCTCGTAATGTAGTCAGAGTGGCGCGAGGTGTGGTCGGAGGGCTCGCCGCTGCTGTCGGCGTCGCTGCACACGCTGGGCTGCGTGGAGGCGGTGCGGGCGCCGCTCACGCGCGCGCTGCTCGCTCTGCAGCTGCTCAACGTGCTCATTGTGCTCTTCCAAGTCAGTATTAACCGTCCAATCGCACTAAGGGCCTGGGGATCTCTGTGCAGGTTCCTTATCGTTTGCCATCCCAGCTAATATTAAAATGCGAAAGTACCTGTCTGTCCGTTACGCTTCCACGTCTAAACCATTGAACCGATTTAGTGAAAATTCTTACAGAGGTGGTTTAAAGAATAGTTTGAATTTGGAGTTCTACAGGATGGCCGTTTCAAAGCTCCTAAAAATATGGTTTCTGAGATAAAAGAGTCATAGCAAGTTATTATTATGACACACCTACATACATTGTGGCATATGAAGTTCGGGCAGGATAGGATTCGCTCTGTGCTTTGTCATGATTGTCTGCCAAGCGTAAGCGATTACTTAACGCAAGTTTTATTTTAATGAAAATTAACGGTTAATTTGCAAATAGGCTTCCAAGGGCTCCTTTCAAACTAACGGCGCTTTCGAATACACCATTATTGCCAAGAAGAAGCGCCGGAAGAAACTTGGCAGACAGTTATTTATTCCTAGCCGTCTTCAAACTTTGGGCTAACGAGTTAACTAGGCCAGCGTGCTCCATTTTAGGCCGCATCTTCACTTGCCTATTTTTTCATCATTAGTAGGTAACTACCCACACGGTAAAATAATATTAGTTTATTATTTGCAGATTCTTATAGTGGTACTTACCAAGCTACTGCAGTCGAGCTCTCAGGATGCCGTGCTGAACGGCGACTACGAGGGGATGGGGCAAGGCTACATCTTCAGGAAAGGACCTCCTTTGACCATTCCAAGGGTAAGCTTGAGCATTGACGCCACTCGAATAACGGCTATTGATTGATATTATAGTTGACAGACGATCTGCGGTACGAAATCACCTCATACTCCGAAGTTACAGATTCGAAATTCGAATCGTGCGGTCTCGCTCATAAATTAGGGGCTGAGGGACGAATTTCGCATTTCTAATTTAGGAGTAGACTCCGAATTCTACCGGAGTTGTTGTGGATGTATTATTTGGTGTTAGTTGGATGTGATAACTTGATTGCCGCCTTCGGGTGGCAGTGGATTGAACGTCCCCCTCCTCAGGCTCTGGCATACGTCGGAAAAACACACGCCAACGCGACCATAATCAAGTCACTTGCCAAGGCTTTGATTTTTATTGTCCACCTCAAAGTTAATTGTCACTGGAAGATATACAACTTGACAAGAGTCCCACTGCATAATTGATTTATTTGTGCAAAGTCATACGCATAAAATCAAATGAATTCTTTGTACCTACAGCTGTTTAATTGAACTGAATAACGTATGATTGACTTCTATTTGATCAGTTGTCGGGTATTTACGATTTCTACAAACTTTCCCGTGCTTTCAGAGGCGGCGCCACTATTAAACAGTTATATAATGTTGTACGTTATATTAATAGTTCGACATTTCACCACTGGCATAGTTAAGTTTGTCAGGTGGAATAAATCTTAGTTCTATAACGTACTAAGTCGCCTTCGCAAAATTGCATTGTCGACTTTCAACCACACGAAATAAGGTTCGTTTTTGCACAGGTGTGATGTATTATCTTATTCTATAAATTTAATTATTTTTAACGTCATTGTATGTAATTCTTGATGCATTTGGAGTGAATGGATTATAATTTGTTGTTGTAACTTTTGTCCTTGGTACAGTGACCTAGTTGTTTGATGGTTTCTAACATAAATGATGGTTTGATATTAATATTGAAGTTAAAATGATTACGTGTACACAGCTGTTTCCACGTTTCGTTTTACGCTTTCTTAACACATTCTCTTCCTCCACTGCATAATACTTATTACACACAAAAGTCTCCGGCAATAATGACGGAGCCAAGAAACATATCAATAGCACCAAATTTATTCGTATAGCGCAGCGCCTTTAAACCACTAGGACGTCATGACGACGTTGTTAGCTACCGTATCCAAACGTTTATATTGACGAATACGATAGCTAAAACGCTTGGCGACGGCCTGGCAACGTCTGATTTGTATAGGATATGGAAGCTGGCAACGTAACAAAGGCATTCTAGTGGGTTTCTTCGATCGTAAAATAGTAACATTGGCAGATGGAGAGATGCCCTGCCAACCTATAGGCTACTAGTGGAAGGTTTAGCGAGTAAGGTTTTTATGGTAAGATTATTATTACGTTTGTCTCCAGCGCGCCAGCTCCGAGATATCAATAATGGACGGAAGCAGCACGTGCGCGCTGTATCTGGAGCGGCGTCGGCGTAGGAGGCGACGAGTGCGCGACAAAGCCTACTGGTCTTAACGCTGGCTCCACTTACAGCTCAGAGACGTCAAATAAGGCCCTAACTCACTGGGAGTAGCGACGTCGTCAGCTACCGTATCCAAAATTGTATGATAGCTACAGCTAATACATTCCAGTGGGTTAGGGGCTTTATAGTTAGTGAGACGTGATAGGGAGTGCTTAAATTGAAAATCAAAGATTATTGACGTCGCTAGATTCTAACTATGGTTGTGTCTGAAGAATTAGTTTCGCTAATCTAAGTAATGTAATAAAATTTATGTATATTCCATTTAATAGTCCTCTGTAAATACGTGTAAGCAAATACTAGGTGATGTAAAATAAAAATATTGTTCATAATCAATGCAAAGGCTTTATTTGACTTTATTGTACACAGTCCTTACAAACTAAAGTAATTAAGTAACAATGCGTTGAAGCCGTTCCGTGGCGTATTTGATACAAATTCGTATAATTAACGAGGACGCTTGCCCGCCGATGTCTTTTCGTTTAAATAACAAATATACAAAAGGGGGGTATTTACAAGCGGCGAGCGTAGCACCGATTGGAATGTATTGCGCTCGAACGCCGCGTTTCGAATGAAACCGGCTGAGCGCGCGGCCATTGCTGCCAACCTACAAAAACCGCCATTTTTGTGTGTTGCCAGCAACATCGGTCAGAAAGCGAATGGCCACTAGCTCATCTATGCCGGCGAAACGGACGCAACATACACATTCACACACAAACGTACAAAACAATCAGTGAACCAATCTAGAATTATATCGCTTTTTAAACAATTTAATTCCTTTCGCGATTTTTCACTAAATGTAAAGCACGTTACAGATTTCAAGCTTTTAGACCAATCTCGAGCGTTCCATCGGCATATAAAAGTTAGCGTTTTATTTTTGTTTCGTTCACGGTCGTTTTCGTAGTTAATCAGAGCGGCGGTGGTCCGTCGGGGTACCGTAGCACGGGTTCCATCGCGAAGCCGGGAGCGCGGCAGTCCGAGTGCGAGTGCGGGGCCAGCGCCGCGGCGCCCAGCAGCAGCAGCAGCAAGGCTTGGAACGGGATCGAGGCGCGCGCCACGCGGCACACGAACCGCAGGCCCCGCTGCAGCCGACTCAGGTCTTCATCGTCAGTTACGACCACACTGTGGAAGATTGCTTTGGTAAGTTCGTTTTTTTTGACAGATAGGTAAAGGGAATTTGTCCATGCAGATGAGGGCTTGATGACATTCTTTTTTTAAACAAATATTTCAAATTGGTTAAAGACTATCATGGTTATTTGACATGCGAGTTCTGGCAAGAATTATTGAGCGACCGCTTAAATGAGTCCTCGCCTGCGCGGCACAGGGGCGCGGGGTAGGCGGCAAAAGGGGCTGAGAGAGGTGCGGGCGGGTAGTGTGCCTGCCGCCCGCACCTCTCTCAGCCCCTTTTGTCGCCTACTCCGCCCCCCCGCCCCCTTGGTCCCCCCCGCCCGCGCGGGCGAGGACTCATTTAAGCGGTCGATCTATATAATAATTAAACACACATTCCCAAGTAAATTTAGTTAGCATTAGAAGAGTTTTTAATGGTGAAACTTTTGAAAGTTATCCGATGAGTAGAACGTATAAATAGAAACATGCATTAAAAATATAGAACATATAGAACATAGCGAACATAGAGAAAAATTGTGTGAGTGATCGACAGATACTGAAACAAAGACAGTGATAGCGACAAACAGTGAACAATGTGATACGAAGACGACAACATCGACCGTTAAAGGTTGGGTACTAACCCAGACTTTGTAACTTGTTGAATATTAAGTAAGTGCAGACGAGTGCAAAAATATAGATACAATCGTCATGTTAAATATGTATCATCGGCCGTACTGTTTGTGGCATAAAGGTGTATTGTTTTTAACGTCTTAGTAAAGTTATATTTATGCCCTTGATTGTACCTAAATGTTTTACTGTACAAAAATAGAGCAACAAACACAATTGAGAAAAAAGATTAGGTCTCAATGTTTAATTATTAACATGGGACGAAATAAGACAACAGGGCCGTCTATCGTAATTTATTTGACGGTGGAGGCGTTTTACACCCCCACTGAACTTATTTTTTTTATCTTTCTTTTTTCCATATACTTTGTTTTACTTTGACTAGTAGAGACTTTATACAATCTCTGCTATAGACTAATATAATTTAAGGCTCGAGGACCTTATACAACCCTTTTATAAATGTATTTAATTTATCAATTTAAGTATTCTCATACTGTATTTTATTTTGAAAAAAATGACTTTCTGGCAAGTTTCTTGCGGCGCATTCTTGGCAATGATGGTCTTTCCGAATGCGCTGGTAGTTTCAAAAAGACATGTAAAAGAGCCCTTGGCAGCCAATTTGCAAAACTAAAATTTTGTTTTTTTTTTGCCTTAAGAATCAATCAACTTCCGATCGAAATGTTACGTCTCCTATCAAGAACATAGAAGAATCGTAGACTTATAGCTTCGCTTTTAACATCTCTTGGGTCGCGCTTTCTTATTTGGTTGACAGTCTTGTCTTATCTCCGTCCCTTACAAAGTAGATTAGCATCAAAGAGACAATCAAGTAAAAACAAACTCTGGTTTTAAACACATTTACAACGGTCGATGCTGTTAGTTGACCTTTGAACCGAATCCATGCAGAGCGATCGAGACTGTTACTCACTCATTCTCGTCCAGAGGAGGCAGGTCCGAGGATCCGAGGGAGATCTGTTCCTCTTCTTCCTCCATCAGCTACGGGAAAGAACACGTCAAGATACTGTGCGAAGCGGCTAAATACGTGGTGTTATGGGGGTACAGCAAACGTTATATACTTCATACAGTAAGTTCAAAATATAAATTCAACTATGTATGTTAAAGTTATACATTTTGTGACACTTTGAATACCTACAAAGCTTTACTAAAAAGCTCGACGAGAGAATGGTCGAAAATCTTAGGAATCATGCTGGCAATGCAGCTAGCAACCCATCACTGAATAAAATGGCCCAAAAATTTCATACATTTTCTGACCTATAATTTCGTTCCATTCCGTTACCGCCATACATATTTAATGGAAGCAACGGAATGAAAAAAACTATTTTTGGACGTTTTTTTTTCTCCTATCAGGATCGATAGGTTGATTCTGAGTAGAAAACCGAAAATAAAACAATAATCCCGGAAAAAAGTTGAGTGTTCTTTTAATGAAATGGCTCACGCCCACTATAATGCTAAATGTGGCCTTTAGGTCTTGTCGCCTTAGGCTTTGTCTACCCCGTAATGGATAATGACGTCAAGTTGTCAACTACAAGCCTAGCCTTGTCAATGGGAATTTATTTGAACTTTCTGTATCAACAAAGTTAAGGTCCGGCCATACCAGTGCGTAAAAGACGTCGACGGTGCGTTTACGCAACAAAATGTATGAAGAAACGGTGAGAGAACGTGACGCGTGCGACACTGCGTATACGCAGCGGTGTGGTCGCTGCTTTACTATGTACTCCTGTATGAAGATATATAATGTTCGCATTCGTTTCTCGATTACATAACTAACAATTTTGACCCTTATCAAATATCGAATTGTATTTACTAAAACAGAGCATCTGGACTGTCTATGACAAATACGTGAAGCATTTTGTGCTTTTACTTTCTTTGTGCAAGTGAGAAGCGGTGAGGGCAACTCAGGGTAACAAACTAACTAGTGATCTTAAATATTAATAGCCCGATTTTGATGAATTTATCTTTTTTTATTACGTATATGTACACACGGCAAAACAATCAGGTAAGCACCTACGCACGCTCGCGCCGTATCTATCCTGCTTACCGAATAGCTTTGCTGTGTGTACTAACTTAGGTTCTCTGTCCCCATACAAGATTGTAGGTATTTTCAACCTCCAATGCTGGGTTGCGGGCAATCGCATCGCGCACGAGATAGACTGCCCCGTCTTTTTCTTACTGTTCGCTTTAGAAAGAGATGGGTAGTCCATGTCGCGCGCGACGCGATTCTCGTGCCCTCTCGTGGTACCCGGGCTGATTACATTAAAATTTATATTTGAATTTGATTCGTAAAAGTATCAAACGAGAGCATTGTCTAATGCGCTGGGAACAATTTGTCATTTCTTTCTTGGTATAACATGAGGGTAGAAAGGGATGCCGAATTAGATTGAGACCCTCACGCACATCAGCTTTATGGATAAAATTGCGTTCATGAACCATATATGGGACACGGAAATTGTTACCTAATTTAATGTTTTGTTAGATTGTCTACTTTAGGGGACGGCATTAACTATGGGACTAGGATGTTAAATTTTAGAGTACATTTTGAGTATTATTAAACCAACAAGTTGCGTTTCCACTGATTAAATGAGAACTTAGGATCGTATCTTAATATTAATGAGTAAATTGTTCAAAATTTGAATATATTCCAAGTTTAAATTTATGTAGTTGAAATTACGCGTAACAAAAGTTTAAGATGGAAACGCACCCCGTATCTATTGTAATAATATATCGAATTCAGGATCTGTGGAAGGAGACAGAGCTAGTGAATCGTGTTTTACTAACACCATCAGTACAATAGACCAGCTAAAATTGTTCCGCGGAGTCTCAACGCGTCTGTTAAGATCGAGCTATCTATGTTTCTTAGTGACCCACATGTGGGGCACATTGCCGTGAAGCTAACTTGGCGTGACCCACATATGGGTCACGGAATAGTGTAGTTTGTTCATCGTGCCCCGCATGTGGGTCCCGGTAAGGTGTGCGCGCTCACCATGGGTGCGGCGGCGGCGGCGACGGCGGCGAGCGCGGAGGTGGCGCGCGGCTGGCGGGCGAGCGCCGCGCCCAGCTTCAGCGCGTACACGCCCGACAGCTTGCGCAGCGACTGCAGGCGCAGGCGCAGCTCGCCCAGCCTGAGGGGGGGGGGGGGGCACTTGCTGTAGCTGACACTACTTTATGCGCATTGTTTTGAAATCCACGATACCAATATTGACATATCTACCATACCACTGTCACCATATTATTGACCGTATGATCAAATCCATGTCAATCGTGCCGACGAATCTGGCACCTATTTCGACAATTGTCGGTTGACAATTCGAAACGCAATACGTATTCAATATGAATCAACCGACGTAGATTCTCGTCGAATAAACAGAATTGTCACACATGGCACCGACAATCATCATGTTGGTGAAAAAGGAGCCTGGTGTTGGAGACCAAGATCCTAGTTAAAACCTTCGGGGGCCAGTGACTCGGACCATCCCCAGGCTCTGGCAGACATCGGTAAAACACACGCCAACGCGACCACTATCGGGTCGCTTGCCAAAGGCATTAAATTCTAACGTTAACCAACTTAAAGTTATAGGGTAGTACCTCCTGCAGATGTCTCCAGCGCTGGGCGGCGCGTCGCCGCTAGTCAGCAGCTGCGCGGCGTCGTGCAGCGCGTGCACGCGCGGCTCGGCGCGGCTCAGCTCGTCCCGCAGCTCGCTGAAGCGGCGGAAGTCGCGCTGCAGCTCGGCGGCAGGCCGGGTGAGGCGGAGAGGTTCCCGCGCGCGCACGCCGCGCTCCGCTGCTGCTAGGCGACCCACCAACTCCACCACTGTAAAACACGTACATTCAATTGAAAAAGAGTAGAACTATAAGGAATCTTGTCAGCCGGCTGACCCGCGTGTGTCTCCGCGTGCGCCGCCAGTGCCGGCACCCTGTGCTAGCCGCTCACCTATGTCGTGGAACTGCTGGTTGTGCACGAGCGCGCGCTGCAGCTTGCCCTGCCAGCGCGCGGCGGCTGCGCAGGCGGCGTCCCAGCGGCGGTTGGCGGCGGCGAGGCGCGCGCGCACCGCGGCTGCCGCAGCGGGCTGGCTGGCGTGCGCCGCCACGTGCGCTCCCACCACGTTCAGCGACACCACTATGCACTTGTGCGAGTCCAAGTCCAACAGGAACTCGCGGTGATCCTGAATGATGGCAAAGAGTTCAATCAATTTCATTGTATGTTTGAAAAAAGCGTTATATCTCGGCGGGAAAAGGAGTTGCCGGCCTCAAGTCACAGATTACATTGTTACGGCATTTTTCTAGATCTTTCAAAAGCCTTTGAGACTGTCTCCATCCCTATATTGATATCCAAATTGGAAAGGATTGGTATTCGAGGTTTATCTCTCAAATTACGTACTCAATGCGGAAAAATCAATTCTCATCGTAGTAATGAAGACACCCTCTTTTTTGGTGTCCCTCAAGGTAGCATTCTGGGTCCGACTCTTTATCTAATATACATTAACGATCTATGCCAAATGTCCATCCCTGATTGCAAAATTTTCACATATGCTGATGACACTGCTCTACTGGTATACCACAACACTTAGAAAGGGGCCAAGAAAAACGCAGAGTTCGCTCTACGAAAGGTGGAAGAATGTCTTTCAATAGATAAGCTGACATTGAACACTGAAAAGTCAAAGGTTGTCCGATTCTCTTTACCTAATTCATCCAAACCTCCAAATGAGTCTGACATAATTAGAGCCCACACTTGCGACTCTCAACCTGCAAATTGCAACTGCCCAACCCTATCCATTGTTCCCGATATCCGATACCTAGGTGTATATCTGGACTATAGGCTTGATTGGAGTTCCCATATTGAGGCCCTCTGTACGTGTCTCCGTAGACTGATAAATATTTTTTAAGCGTCAAGGCATTCGACAACTAGCTAACCATAAATGTACTATTTTTTCAAGAAAATTTAAAAGCAGTCGAAATGGCTAACCTGTATAACGTCTTCCAGCTGGTCGTACACTTCTGGAGGTTCCCCACGGCCTTCCTCAGTGGCCTCAGCAAACTGCAGCCACTGCTCCAGCCTCCAGAGGTCGTTGTCCAGCTGCTTCCAGTTCCGTTCAGAGCAGAGCGGGCAAGTGAGACGGCCGGTTTCGCTACGGGAATGGAAATTATTAGACTGTGGACATGGTAATAAGACCCGGGACCCGGATTTCTGAAAGCACATGTGTGAAAATACCAGTCGAAAGTGGTGAAGAATCGTGATAAATTTGGAATACTAGTAGCTTAGCTAGCGGGGGTAAAACCGATTTGACAGTACTGAAACAAGATAAATATGCAAGGACAGAAGTGACACTCAGTATTTGTTGAAATGGATAATTTCGGCACGATCGCAAATTGACAGTAGGTAGATAATTTAAATGTTTTTTTTTATAATCTATTACGAAAATTACATAGAATACAAGATCCTACAAATATATATAAACGCGAAAGTTTGTAAGTATAGATGGATGTTTGTTGTTACCCTTTCACGCCAGAACGGGTGGAGAGATCGGGATGAAATTTGGAACATAGATAGATTATAGTCTAGAATAACACATAGGATACTTTTTATCCCGCGGAATAGCGATAAACGAGTTCTTTGCAGACGTAGTCGCGGGCAACAACTAGTGAAATATACTTAAGGTGTATTGGGGTATATTCAAAATTGGGGGAATTGCGAAAATCGTGGCTATCCACTAAACGGGGAACAATTCCATAATCTGGCAACGCTTATCTAGAAGCCAAAGAGTAATTACTAAGAACTAAATAAGCAGCCTTGATCCTAATCAAACTAAAATTAAATTAAATAAAAACACTGAAACAATTTTGTAACTAAAATAAAAAGCAACTAATCAAGTGAATAAGTGGTACAAACGCAGTGCAAATAAAATATTAATTATTGTATTTAATAAATTAATAAATTAGGTGCGACTAACTACAACAAAACAAAAAAAACATGCATTCGCTGATTTCCTTGCTACGGGAAAGCCAATAAAAATAAAAACAGCTTTAATAAAATAGCCAAGTCTTATCTTACTCGGTTAGTATGCTAACTCTACTGTCTCAATAGTTCAATTTAAAATCAATTGACAAGCCGAGTCTACTCTCTTTTGATGGTAGCAAGAAAACAGCCGACAGAGTTTCTCAATGTTTCAACTGTCGTTTAACTTGTTAATAAAACAACTGATTTAAATAA
The DNA here is from genome assembly GCA_949127965.1 of Pandemis corylana. NCBI lineage: Eukaryota > Metazoa > Arthropoda > Insecta > Lepidoptera > Tortricidae > Pandemis > Pandemis corylana. The sequence goes on along the minus strand of OX421858.1, from coordinate 14,394,070 downwards.
CGGTTAAATCGCATAAGAAAACTTAAATTAAACTATACTAAATGCAAAGACTCGCAGCAGTCCGGGTCATATCATAAATCATTATTGTAACACGCGCTAATAGATATGTGGACACACAAAACTGGTCTGTCGATAAACGCGTGTACAATAGTATTTTATACAACCGTTATTATAATTAGTGTTTTACTACACACATATCATAAGTATTCTAGGGTTCAGAAGCAGTAATTATACTAGGTTCTACCCTAGGGATAAAGACGTGATTTATCTAAATAATTGCTTGTCTGTGGTAGTAAGTAAAATCTGTACTTTAATGTTATTACAGTACAGATTTTGTAAGGTTATGGTAAAATTTGTAAGGGTGTAATAATGCTGGCCATTTCTTACGGTTTCTGAACGCATTTTAGAGCACTAATGACATGTGCGTAGATAAACAATCTTTTTAAATTGCATTTAATAATAAATGTCGGCGACGACGATAAGGACACAGACTGCCGCGAGTTCTTGCGTCTAGTACGAGTAGTAATTTCAATTTTCGAATTCGTGATAAAAACTGTACATACTCCGAAATTCGTAACAACCCGTCCCTTTCTTACTCATGTTAACGACTATCAATGAGCGAAGCAAACCACAGAGAAAATAAACAAAAGCTGGCTGTTCTACGCACGATACTTCGAATTACGAATTCCAGAATAAGGCCAGGTGTAGATTAATGAAATTAGATAAAGCCGGTACTCACTGTTCGCACGTGAGCGCGTACGTCGCCGTGTGCGGTAACCTAGAGAACCAGAAAACGGCGTGTTTAGGCCATGCCGGTTAAGAAGCTGTTAAACACGACCGTAATGCACAGAGACAAAATTATTACCACCATTCAGGGATACTTCGAAATTCGAGCTCGTGCGAGCGAAACGGCACGGAGAACTTCGAATTTCTTAGGTACTATAATTTTGTCTCTGTGTGGAATATAGACGCGCGAAAACGAGCTTGTGGATTGTGTGGTCAAAAGGTCTCACTGAAACTCATTATTGTACATAAAAAACCGGATGTAGTGACAATAAATAATCTACTCGAACAACCTCTTATTTTTACAGAGACGTAGAGATTTGTTACCTTGGTCCTTTTACACAGTAAAGTTTCGATTTTAAGCCCCTGGGATCAGTGATTTAAGAAGTAACCCGGCCATAGCTTTACTTTTCAGATTTTTCTGTGTTCGAGTTTTCAGTAGGGTTTAGAAATTTAATTTGTAACGGGTAAAACCGTCAAAACAAATATGAAAAATCAAGAAGCATTCTTGATTCATTTGACAGTATTCAGTGATTTGCAGTGTTTCAAGCAAGCTTTGCAAGATTGTCTGTTTGTATAATGTAAAAAAAAGAATTATAGGTAAAGTACTGAAAAATATTAAAATTTATGAGCAGGAGATGGACTTCAAGTAACTTGGATTATTCGAAAACATGTAATTCGACATACTTAGATAAGAATAACGTAGCTGTAGAATACTCTCGTTGCACTAGTTACTTAAAGTTTGAGCACTTCGGACCACACTTCACAAACATTTTCACAAACATCGCGTCATGCAAATGCTTACGTGAAAGAAAAGATTTCCTTTATTGGAAGTGTTTTAGATAAGTATTTGCATGCTCGGAGCGGTCTATATTATTACAGGTCAAAGTCTTCCACAGCAAGTCTTCAATGTGTACAAGAATTCAAAGGTTTGTCAAGAAACGTTTTGATTTTTCAAACTGGCAACTTTCACATGTCGGCATTGATAGTAGACTGAAATTTCCATAAAGAAACTATACAATGTGCCTTGATTTATTCTGGAATATTCAAGCAGTTGGTTGGGTTAGTGTGGTTGAAGTTGAAGACATCTGTTAAGATTTTTGAATCAATATTAAGCACCCCTTTAACGTGGACTTAGAAAGTAGAAACTTTCATACAACTTTCTACAAGAACTGTCCCGGTTTTTTTGCTCCTGAGTACATTTCACAGATTCAGTCAAATTAAGCCAACCATCTGCCGAAGTATTCCGATTTATTATAAGATAGTGTAGAGAAAGTAACCAGTTTTAAACCTATGGACATTTCTGATGACCAAAGGATCTGAAAAGGCGCATTTCACAGTATTCACAAAGCCCCGACACCAAAATGCAGTGCTAGTGCTACAAATCGTAAAATCCAGACATATAATTTAACACAGCTTTCATCTAGACTCACCTCAAGTTGTTGATCTGGAGTTCCCTCTTCTTCGCTTGAGCTAGAAGGTCTTCGTATCTCAACGCTAGTGACTCAACCTCCTTCAGCATAGCTTCTTCTTCGGTCGCGTCACATTCCGTCAAGAGTAGTTCCGACAAATGTTTGGCCAACTCCAGTATTTGGCCAGGCTTGGCGCCAGCTTTGGCGATGTCCTTCGCAGCGGTCGCCAGTTCGTCACTTCCCGCGTTCTCCTTCGGCTGCTGGAGTAACGCTGTTCTCAAAGCTTCAAGACCATCTGAGGCTTCTTTCACTGCTGAAGCAAGTTCCACTCGGTAGGTTTCTTTGGACGTCAACGTATCTACTTGGAGTGAAGCGTCCGTCTCCCATTTTAGGGTGTCAACCTGGAAGAAAATGTCATGCTTAAACGGCATTTCTCTCTGAAAACAGTAGACTTCGTGGAGTTACAGGATGTGTATAAATCAGGCCAGATTCTTATGTATATCGCGTTTTTCTTAGTTGCATCATAATATCTGCCAATCAGTCTCTAATGGCACTTGGAAAAAGTGGATGATGGAAAGATGGAGTGAGAAAAAAAGATCGTCCCAAAACAACATGGCACCGCTCTATTAAAAGGGAATTGAAATTTCTGGACATGAGCTGGCAAGAGCTCTATATCCCTGATCAGGGATTACTGGATGATATTATGATGATGTTGTACAGATAACACCTGGTATTTTTTTCTTACCTGCACAGCAGAGTCTACATCGCCAACGATCTCCGCCCGCGCCACGTCGAGCCTGGTCCTCACGTCAGCGTACAGAGCGCGGTATTCAGCCACCATGTCTGCCACTCCTGGGAGCGACGATACACTGACCGACAGCTTGTCCGCTTCCTCCACGAGGGCTTCGCATTCGGCCAGCTCTTGTTCCACGCCCTGAAACAGAATATAGTTATTACTCACCATCACCATAAGGTGTGATAATTTATCTATGGAAGAAAGATTGTAACTGTCATATGCGTCGTAAACACGCATTTGTCACTGTGTGTAGAGTTATTTAAGTGTAAAGATACATTTACAACTTTCAATTGTAAATTGTGAAAGAGATCGCTCTGATTTCTATGTTGTTTCTATGCGGTGTTCAATAAGGAGTCATCGTATTGTATTGTAAAGATATCTGTGACTGCACTCACCATAAGTTCGGCCAGAGTGGCGACTTTGTCGAGAGGCGTCGGAGCGAGATGCAGCGCCCTTGTCAGCCGCACGTCGGCCTCGGCCAGCGCGATGACGGCCTGGCCGTGCGCCGCCACGAACTGCTTGTGGCGGTCGGCGCCGGCCGCCTGCACGCGCGCCCGCAGCTGCTGCCAGCGCCGCACCGCCGTCCGCAGCCTCGCCGCCGCGTCGGCCGCCTCACCGCGCAGTTCCACACCGCGAGCCGACGCCACGCGGCTATACGCATCCTCTAACCGCTTAACATCCCCCTCCATCGCATCCAAGTCTTTGATGACAGCTCTGGACACGCTCTCGTCGTCACCCTCTCCTCGCTGCTTTCTGATCTCGACTTTTTCTACCCGCTTCTCGGCCGAGTCCGACTTCTTCTCCACCTTGGGCAACAGAGAGTTCGCCAGCTCGGCGGATTTGCGGATCTCTTTGAGCGTGTTCTTCCGCCGCTCGGACATGTCGCAGATGTTTTTCCACTTCTTCTCGACTATGTCGACGCCCGTGTGCAAATTGCGGAGGTCGAAGTTGCCTCGTAAGACGTCGGGATCGTTGAACACGAGTTCGCACAGATTCAAAGTTTCTCCGACTTCGCCGCTGACCGCTTCGATGTTCTTGTGTATCTCGTCGCGTTCCTGGAATTTCTCGTCGACCGCTTTGGTCGTTAGCGTTTGGATGATGACGGTGGTGGTGAGGTTGGATTCGATGGTGTGTAATTTTAACCTTATCTCGGTTAATCGTTCTTCCAGTTGCGTGATCGTCTCGAGCAGCTCGTTGATCTTCGTTATCCTGGCCCGGCCGCTCTCCTGCAGCCTCTGCCAGCGTCCGGAGACTTCGCTGAGCTGTTTGCTGGTCGCCTTACTGAAAGATTTCTCATCTTTTTTCGATAAATCGACAAGGACGTTTCCGGTTTCAGTTAGCCATTCGAACTCGCGTTCTTTCATCGCGGTCTCCGCCTCGACATCAGATGTTATTCTCCTTATGAGGTCGTGCGGGTCGAGCGCTCCCAAATCATTGTTTTGACTAGAAGTTTCGAGACGCGCTTCGAGCGTTGTCAACCATTCGGCGAAACGCAACAGGCGCGAGCTGAAAATCGTGTACACCTCCAGTCGCTCCTGTAGTCGGTGGATGATTATGGTCAACTGATGTTCCAAGTCCGCTCGTTGCTGTCTCAACTGCCATACCCTCTGGTTCACTATCCTCATGTCTTGCGGGCTAAGACACTCCTTCAGTTGTTCCTGAATCACGCTGAGCGCTTCAATCTGTGTTTCGGTCTTGTCGACCTTTGTTCTTAAGTCCGTGTATTTCTCGATGGCCTTTTTGAGTTGCGGTCTAGACAGTCGTTCTTCGTCGGAGTACGACATGGTTTCGTCCTGAGTTTTAGAGTATTGTTTGTGGAGATCGTTGGTAAGGTTTTCATATTCGTTGACGAGCCCGAGTATGCGAGTGAGGAAGTCGCGCCACGTGTCTAAGCTAGCGTTCAGGTTGTCTACTCGTTTCACGATACCTGCGTATTCCATCCTCACTGACGCTCCGTAGGTGTCTTCCGTAAATTCTAATATTTTCTTGAGATTACCTGAAAGTTTTTCCGTTTGCTTACGCCCTTCGGGCACTTTGTCCGAGAGATTTTGCACCTTTGTCAATATCTTGTGTATCCTCTTAATGTGAACGTATCTTAATTGCAACTTTTCCTTTTCTCGCTCCATTTCCTTCAACCACCTCAATAGTTCTATATAGATCTCTCTATAATCGTCCCATGCTGCGATTCTGGTGGATACTTCGTCGTGTCGTTCAACTATTCTTGCCAAGGTTTCGTTATGGAGGTTCGTTAACGTGTCAAACTTTTCTGCTAAGTCCCGATGTTTCGTTTCCTTGTGCTCATTGATGAGAACAGATCTCTGGGAAGCCAGTAGATTCCTATGTACTCTGCACAATCGACGGTGTTCTGTCAAGTTTTCGTAATCAGCTGGTACCGACCCAGACAGGAACGACTGCAGGTCCAGGAGATACTCATGCCACAGTCGTAGAGCAGTAGCAGCATCACCAGACCTCACCAACGCTGTTGACAACCTGTGGTAATGCAAGAAAGTATCTCTGAACATGGCCTGCCATAGCTCCAGGATCCTGACGATGGAATGCTCTTCGGAGACATCGCGGTCGATCTCAGGCAGGTGTTCTTTTGCAGGAACGATGTCAGCTTCGCTCTTTCCTAGCGCAATCAAGTTCTCTCTAAGCGCTATGAGCTGGTCTTCTACGATTTCACCGTCCTCGTGTAGTGGAGTCAAGTCCTGAAACAAAACAAGTTAATCAGTTATTATTTCACTGTCTTAAATAATAAGGTTAAGTGATTACAAATTATTAGATATGGTGACGGTCTGACGATATCAGTAATGGCCAAGGACCCAATAATGGACAATAAATCTTATTTAAAAGAAACGCAGGGATACTAATTTATTTTACGTCACCCTAGGCCGTAATAGGGATATTGCGCCCGCTTTGCAGGCAGAAAATCTCACTTCCTGGCCAAGGCAAGACGTAAAACTTTATACAAACCACGGGCGGTAATTCGTAAAGCCCCAGATCGCATATTTATGGCCCTCACCTTCGGTTCGGGTCACCAACACCTGCGATCTGGGACAGTTACGAGTTCAACGCCCTAACTCTGTAATGTACTATTAGCCTGCTACGCGAGCGGAAAGTTCCACTTCCTGGTCAGGCGAAGATGTAAAATTGTGTACACACCTCGAGCGGTGATAAAGAAAACCCCAGGTCGCATGTTTCCTCGCCTTTGGCTCGTGCGACAAGTAGGTACTGGCGATCTGAGACATTCTTTATTTTATCACATTTTAAAACTATATTATCTTTAAATTAAGAATGAAGTGTCCATTGGTGCTTTCAGATTAGTGTTCCACACCGGTGCCGTTACCCTACGAACCGCCACAGCGTAATAAAGTACGTCCCTTAGGTCCGACATCGAACTGTTATTCCGACACAATAAAATACGGCATTGACATAAATGGAATCCAATAGCTGGGTCGCTCAATGCCGCGTAGACCGTTAATCGTATGCACGAGTTAGACACCATTATCTTTAATCAGAATAATAAATACCTATACCTAGCTAATTAAATTCGTTTAGTTTTCCTCTTTCTCGACATCCATAACATTAAACTATTCAAATCATCACAGCCTATACCGGCTGCTAGAAAATCAGATGCGGGTATTTTGTGGATCGATTGTTTGCATCGCTGCTAGTCAGTGCATACTTAATCACAGTGTTTAATGCAATGATGATTTTCTTTGGACAGTAATTAGTATTTATTATTACCACATACACACACACACAAATCACGTCTATATCCCTTCCGGGGTAGACGGAGCCTGAGGTAACAAGACCTAAAGGCCACATTCAGCATGATTGTAGGAGTAAAGGTGGAAAGAGGAATCAAAATAGTGATGGGTTGCTAGCCGCATCGCCTATAACATGATTCCTAAGTATTTAGCCTATTCCCTCGATGGGCTTTTACCATCTGCGCAGGACGAGAAGCAACTGGTACATTCTATGTAAAAATTATCACACTAGTTTACTTAAATCATTCATGTTTTTTATTGATTCTTAGGTTATTAATTACATACTCTGAAAATATCCGCACCAAATTTTCTAGCACCCTATATTAATACGTCCCTCTAGTCACACGTCTCCTCCAACAATGAGAGGGCTTGGCAATATAGTTCCTACGCTGACCCAATGCAAAATGAAAACTTCATACACACCATTGAAATGCACCACATTCGCGTTTTTTAGGCTTTGTGCAGATGTGTGTCATGATAAATCTCCGCTTGAGAGCCCAAAGGACTAACTAATAGTCTATCAAGGCTATTCTTCCTTTAAATCTCACCTGTCTCATATCACTGAACTGTTCCGTCACATGCTGCGCCTTGGCTCGTGCTAGCTGCCTGGCTTCACCCAGGTCTGCTAAGGCCTGGACCGCACCAGCGACCAGCTGCAGCCGTCTAGCCAGGGCATCAGCGTCAGCTTGGAGGGCCCGGGAGCCGGTCTCTGCAGCCACGCGTGCTGCCAAAGACCGGAGCTCGGCTACTCGCGCTTCTTGCTCGAGACATGCCTGTAAAAAAAGGTGGTGTAAAAGTTTGTTCGGAAACTTTAAATTTACAGATACTTGAAGAAACAAAACACTATTTTGGGGAGTGATATTACGAGGTCTCTTCTCTGCCCAAAAATCAGAGAATAAATAACTTTAGAGAGTTACAGATGAGTTGCCTGCCTAGATATGTCCTCATAGAGATCTCATGTGGTAGAAATTTTACGGTACCTACGGTACAGTACAGGGGAGAGGTCTACGGTACGATACATCTGATGGCAACTGTACTTTCTTTACAAAATTTAAGCATAATAAATATTATCGGTGTGACCATTTGTTACATGTCAATGTACGCTTTAGAATATTGATTGAAGTCACCATGCCTAAATTATGCTATTGTCAATTTAAAGATGACACTAGCAAACGCTGCGTCATCGCCTTCGTAAGTATAAAAACAGGCAATTACTATGCCAAACGAGAGAACATAAATTCAACGGACGTTGGAACCTTAACGGTTTTAAATTCTAGCTATATAACAGCGCGATATTACTAGAATGTAACGAGATTCAAAGCGACAAAGTTCGAAGTGGAACTTTATCCTCGCAAGGATGGTAGTTCAGGTTATAAATTTATCTATGATGGCATTTGATGTTTTGTATTTACTGATTATTATAGCCCGGACAGATCATCTCAAGAACGTTTTAAAAAAAACTAAATGATACTTTTTTCCAGAATGTAATTACTTTAGGCTGTTTTCAATCAGAATCGATACTCATTCAAGAAAAAAAATGTGTCCCAGATTTTACTATGCATGATATTTCCTGTTCGTCACGTTCCACACATATAAAAAAAAATGACGAACTGGAATGGACACATTTTTGAAAAACCCAAAATAGTTAAATTATGCAAAAAAATATCATGTAACTACACTCTTTTCGAAAAACGCTCAAAGAATAACTATGTCAAAAATAAACGTTAATTGCGAATACATTTTTACGGTACCTAAGGGACTCTATTAAATCTTGTTCTATGCCCGTCTGTTTTGCGATGACTTGATCGAGCTATGCTGATTGTTCTACCATTTGTAAGTTAAGCGCATGGCCCGTGTAAGATCGTCATACGTCGCATGACCTGATTCCATAATGTTCCATTTACATTTCCAAAGGTACAAGACATTAGCGACGGATGACATCATAAGCACACGCTAAAATGTCTGGATACGTCTCTTTTTTACGAAAGTTACACACAAGCTTTTATACAAGACATTTTTTGTGGACTATACTTTTTGTTATCTGTTTCTGACTGACATTCGATATAATGTACGCATTCCAAATTTTTGTCGAGAAGTTCCGCTACATAGGGTCAGAAAGACCGCGAATTTTCAAGCGCAGAATTTAGTTACATACCTACGTCATACGGCTACATAACATATGAACTATATACGTTAGTGAAAAGTTTGTTGAAAATAAATATTATAATAAACTCAGCAGCACACAATTTGGGCCAACCTCCATACATACTTACATAAATCACGCCTTTATCCCTTACAGGGTACAGAGCCTCAGGTAACAAAACTTAAAGGCCACGTTTAACATGATTATGAGCATACAGGTAGAAAGGGAAATCAAAATATTGTGGGTTGCTAGCCGCATCGCCTATAACATGACTCCGAAGATTGGGTTAGGGTACATTTTCATACATTTTGACAGTTAACAGTAAGTTTACTTGACTATTGACAGTGCAAGCCTGCATTTTATTGGTTATATTTTCCACTAGCTTCTGCCCGCGACTTCGTCCGCATAGAATTAGACTTAAGAACTGATATTGATAGTATATTCTGCAATAATTATTTACGTTGCGACTCCAGGCAGCTACGACCTTTGACATGTTTATCGCTATCCGGGAACTATGCAATTTTCTGGGATAAAAAGTAGCCTATGTTTTAATTTAGGATACTATCTATCTTCGTTCCAAATTTGATCCAAATCCGTCCAATCGTTTCAGCGTGAAGAAGGAACAAACATACACACTCATCGTCACATCCATCCATCCTCGCAAACTTTATTTCTTGTAACTTGTGCGACAAAGTAGAGATCTAATACGGCATCTCTAATAAATTCATCTGGGTACGTATCAAATAGAGCGTGTCATTGCGACCACGTTTCGAAGAACGAAATCTAACTAATGCTCTTTCTATCTTCATTTTAAACTATTTGACAGAAAGACCAAGTTAATGGGATAACGATTACGAACACGGAAAGTTTCATGTCAGTTTTATTTGCTGATGCGTTTATTCTTAAAACTAGAAGCAATAAAATAGTCTTTTACAATTACAATGTAAATGTGGTAATAATGGATATTCACAATACTGTGTCTAGACGTTACGTAAATATTAAGTATCACAAATTTACAACTTTAATCTAATTATTCTTGAACTTTGTCCTTCTCATCGACAAGATGGCGGCGGACGTTACAGTTTCCGTAAAAACAAGAAATTTATACATTTCAAACATGTTAAACCAGATTTTATGACGTAATCTACAAAATCTTTTATTTATCATTTCGAGCTCAAGGCCACTATAGTGATATATTTGTTATCTCTGGCAAACATAACTAAACTAGTCCACGTTAAAGGTTTGTTTTCATAGTAAAAACCATTAGGTATAATTAGGGATGGAAAATCTGTGGCCCGTTTCTCTAAGCCACAAGTAACAATATTATATGTCTATACTGGCAACATTGGCGCAATCAACTAATCATTGGTCGGGATTTGACCAGTGTTGCTAGTTTAGATTTTTAAAATTGTAAGTTGTAGCGTCGAGAAATAGGGTTCTACATTCCAAAAAAATAAACAAAACTTGTACGTCTAATAATGCTTCGTATCAATAAAAGTGTTGAACTAACTGCAACAGTTAGCATAAGTTTTAACGTAAGTTTGACATCAATGTTTGTGTGTGTGTCTGTGGCATCGTAGGACTCAAACGTGTGAGCCGATTTCGATGCGGTTTTTTCATTAGAAAGCCTCTTTGCGTTGGTTCTAAGACTTAAATAAATATCTTGGGACAAATTACACCAATTGACCCAGCTCCAAACTAAGCAAAGCTTGTACTATGGGTACCAGGCAACAGATAAACATACTTATATAATGTAGATAAATACATACAACATCCATGACTCGGGCACAAGCATTCGTATTCATCATACAACTGTCTGCCCCTTCCGGGATTCGAACCCGGGACCTCTAGCTTCATAGTCAGGGTCACTAACCACTAGGCTATCCGGTCGTCATTAGACATGTTTGGTAAAATTGGCGAATGGTAGATAAAATTGGTAAATCAGGCACAAAATAGTTTTTTTTTTTAATTTACGTATGATTAATAGAATACGTGAGGGTTTTTAAACTTTGACATTGTGTTTTTCTTTTCGTACATCGACGAATACGTCGGGCTCTAAGGCAACTTTTCCGTAATTAGCACAGTTACTCTAGTATTAAGAGGTAGAAAAAACGCATAGCACGATGGACAACCCTAGAAAGTATTCTAGGAAACGTAAAAAGTAGACGCGCGCCAAAGTAGATCTCATTTCACGAGATGCTTAGAGATGGCTACTTTTTGTCATGTTAGGAAATACGCATTTTCTCTGCCCTTAGTAAGAGATAATAATTATGAAAACTGTGTCTAACTGCATTTGTAAATACCTACTTAAAAAAATCATTCAATAACTATTTATAGGTAAACAAGGGACCAAATAAGCCGTCTATCTTCCTTTTGGATTTTTCATGTTTTGTTTTGCTGAAGTTACATACATACAAATCACGTCTATATCCCTTACGGGGTAGACAGAGTCTGAGGTAACAAGACCTAAAGGCCATATTTAGCATGATTGTAGGCGTTATAGGTGGAAAGGGGAATCAAAATAGTGATGGGATGCTAGCCGCATCGCCTATAACATGATTCCTAAGACTCGCCCATTCCCTCGATGGGCTTTTACCATTTGCGCGGGACGAGAGGCAACTGGTACATTCTATGTTTTTCCTTTGCTCCCAGACCAGCTTGGAAGTATGTAGTTGTTTTAAAAACAAAATCAGTATCTGTCAAAATTCTTACGGCGTTTTATTCTTTCTTGGCAATCATGGTCTTTCCAAGAGCGCCTGTAGTTTTGTTTCCTTTTAGCATTCTACTGGTTATTTATTTAACTAAGGAAGTAGGCAATAAATAGTTTTTAGAATTCCCCGTAGCAACAGGACAACTTGCAAAGCGATGATGTGTTCCGGATGTGATGCGGGGTAAAGGAATCTGCACCACGCAGTATTGAATTAAAATTATATTTAGCGACTTGAAAATAGACTGTGCTAAAATTTTATGGCAATCGGAAGATTGTTAAATATTGATCTTGAAAGCGATGCTAGACAGATATTAGTTTGGAACGACATCTGGTTCGAGGTTGCAGAAACTAAACAAGAGACACTTTTCTACACAGCTATAATGTCTTTAGTCGAGGGCATTGATATCGATCGATACAGCCATCATCACTACGTAGTATAAAACAAAGTCGCTTTCTCTGTCCCTATATCTTTAAAACTACACAACGGATTTTGATGCGGTTTTTTTCAATAGATAGAGTGATTCAAGAGGAAGGTTTTTAAGTATAATTCTACGCAGACGAAGTCGCGGGCAGAAGCTAGTGTTAAATATGTGTCGCTGACCTTATTTTTTGTGGCATAATTTATGCCCTTGGCCGTACACGCATCGCAAAAATCCTTTTTTATTATTCAGCCCATTTGTCTACATAGTAACCCGATACCATAAGGTCGGGTTACTACGACCCTGGAGGGTAACTTCGGTCCTAGGGGTATCTTTGGCCTTAGGAATCAACTCGGTCCAAGTTTTTTTCAGCAACGTAAATTTAAGTACCTAATCGCATTCACTTGTTTTCTCTGCCATTGCTTTGAGCTCCTGATACGACACTAAATTAACCTCCTTTGCTTGCTCCATGAACGTACCCTCTTCGCGGCCTCTTCCTTCAATTTTCCCTTCTATCAAAGTTTTTATGTAATCGTCATATCGTACACTAGGTTTTCAGACGTTGAAACCATATGATTGAAGCCAACCACCCGTTTTTGTGGTTTTCATCAGGGCCAAAGTTACCCACCGTTGGGTCAAACTGACCCGACCTTAAGGTAAACTGGACCAAAGTCTCCCGTTGCAAATTGGCAATCGAATACAACATCCAATTGCATAATACAGTTATGATACTTTGAAGTCTTAACATACATATTTACTTTACTCAAACATATAAAATGTAAAAGTTTTATGACATCATTAAGGTATGATTTGTACGACTGCCAATAAATGTCAATCACGTATTATACAGTTCGATTGTCCAATCGTCCGACTTGTACTCTTTATTTGTATATTGTTGTACTTTCATACTTTCACTTCTTATTTGCAGTGTTAAACGTGTCAATATTACAAATGAGAAATAATTTTTGGATGCGATTTCGAACATAAAAATTGAAAGTAAGATTGTTTACTCACTTGTGTATGAGAATAACATACATACAATGAATACATAAATCACGCGTCTTTATCCCTTACGGGGTAGACAGAGCCTAAGGTAACAAGACCTAAAGGCCACATTTAGCATGATTGTGGGCGTGTAGGTGGAAAGGGGAATCAAAATATGGATGGGTAGCCAGCCGCTTCGCCTATAACATGATTCCTATTTTCGTCCATTCCCTCGATGGGCTTTTACCAACTGCGCGGGAAGAGAAGCAACTGGTACATTCTGTTTTATCTTTGCTCCCAGACCAGCATGGAAGACCACACACACATTACACAGATTATACAAATACTTTTACGGCAGTTATTTTGAATAGCATCTCTCTGCTTATCGACTAAAGACTGAAGGAAAGATTAAAGAAAATCTTTCAAACAATGTAGTGGGCGGTTAAAAATAGCTATGGTTTCATTTGTTTATAGTCAACAAGTAAATGCTATGAACCGATTTTCCTTGAACAGCCCGGATACTAGTTTAGCAGTTATAATATTTTATTAGGATTAATGGAATAAACGACGTCGTAACCGAAATCACTGATTGATAATGACGATGAAGGTCCGAAAATATATCTTGTTAAACATAACTAAGGTCACTTTGATTTTTTTTTCCAGTTGATTTGTGCACTTGTTTTTTAGAAACTACATACATACATGTATCACGTCTTTATTCCTTACGAGGTAGACAGAGCCTAAGGACACAAAACTATGGGCCACGTTTTGCATGATTAAGGGCGTATAGGTGGAAAGGGGAATCAAAATAGTGATTGGTTGCTAGCATCGCCTATAACATGATTAAATTTCTAAATGTCAGTGAAAATTAGAACACAATAGAAAAATCCGAAAAGTAAAGCTATGGCCGGGAATCGAACCCGGATCCTCGTCATTCCGTGACGCGTGCTATACCCCTACACCACCCATAGCAGGTGGGTAGTCTCCGAATTTTTCTACCTGTTACTAACTGTCACGTGACCTTTTTGTTCCTATGCGAATTTTTGTCGCTAAGCGTCGTCTGTTTGAATGATGTGTCTGTACGACACATACAAACTCCCATGGAACATCTACTACTCACCAGGGACGAGAGAAGGCGCTGTTTTTCAAATGATAGGTACTATCAAATGATTGAAATGATGATATAACATGATTCCTTAGATTTTTCGGCCATTCCCATTTTCCATTATTTTTCTGTTATACAAAAACTTACTGTCAAATGAATCAAGAATTTTTACTTGATTTTTTATGTTTACTTTTACGGTTTTACCGTTAGAAATAAAATTTCTAAGCGACACTTTTTAGACGCGTGCTATACCTACCATAGAAAAATTCGAAGGCTTACCCACCTGTTATGGGTGGTGTAGCGGTATAGCACGCGTCATGGAACGACGAGGATCCGGGATCCATTCCCGGCCATAGCTTTACTTTTCGTTTTTTTGTGTTCTAATCTTCAGTGTCTCGCGTAAAGTCGGACAAGCCAAAGTACAGTTGACCGTAAGACAACATTCCGGATAACGTCAATTCGGTTGCGTCAACGGCAAATATAACCTTATTTCGTAACACAAAAAGCGCAAATGAGGCATAAAATCGTTTATGATCTTGGCGAGGTAAACAAATAAAATGTAGGTTGCGACATGTCTATTCTGAAACGAAGGAAACGCTGCGCTATAATGTTTTTTTAACAGTTAAAAATGTCCGTTACATCAACTTAGTATTGTGGATGCTGTACCTACATAGTCAATTTTGCCAAAAACCACAAATCATTTTTGATGGCACAGTTCCTGCCTTCATCGAAAAAAAAACATGAATAGATACATACATAAATCACGTCTATATCCCTTACCGGGTGGACAGAGCCTGAGGTAACAAAACCTAAAGGCCACGTTGAGCATGATTGTAGGCGTATAAGTGGAAAAAGGAATCAAAATAGTGATGGGTCGCTAGCCGCATCGCTTATAACATGATTCCTAAGAATTTCGCCCATTCCCTCCAAAAAACGTTAAGGCTGATTATCATTGACTTGGTAATTAAATAAACAAAGCCGTGGTAGCTCAGTGGTTTGACCCTGTGGCTTTTCAAGCAGAGGGTCGTGGGTTCGAATCCCGGGCTCGCACCTCTGAGTTTTTCGGAATCTATGTGCGAAATCACATTTGAAATTTGCCATGAGCTTTTTGGTGAAGGAAAACATCGTGAGAAAATCTATGGTGTTCGATAAAATTGTGAATAAAAGGGCTATATTATTGTAGGTTTCATAACTACAAAAAAAAAACATTTTGAGCGGCAACCTTAAAAATATAACATTTTTTTCCTAGGGTATCAAATAAAGTTCGGCAACTCGTTTTCTAAATACCAAAAACTATCATAACAAAAGCAAGGCGTAGGTTTACCCGGCCTCATTGTTTTTCGCACAATCGTGTCTTCACACTTTTCTCGAAGCAAAAAAGCTTTTACGACACGAGGGCTCTATATTCGAAATTTAGTCATAGCAACGTGCAACGACCTCGCGCCACACATTAGCGAGGCGTTTAGGGTTGATTTAGGGCAGTTCGAAGGTCGTTTGCATTTGGCGGGTAGTTCGCACAAGGGCACGGACAACCCGCAATTAAGAACGTTTCTAGTTCTGTGACGATGGCGTTAAAGTTAGACACGGAACGAAAACCAAAAGACATATGCAATCTTTTGAATGCGTAGTTATAAGTTTCAATTAATCATGTTTATAAAAAAAAGTCGCTTTCTCTGTCCCTATGTCCCTATGTATGCTTATATCTTCAAAACTACGCAACGGATTTTGATGCGGTTTTTTTAATAGATAGAGTGATTCAAAAGTAAGGTTTTTATGTATAATTCTACGCAGACGAAGTCGCGGGCAGAAGCTAGTATATAATCACTATCATCACTACATAGTATAAAACAAAGTCGCTTTATCTGTCCCTGTGCGTGTACATAGGGATGTATGCTTATATCTTCAAAACTGCACAACGGATTTTGATGCGGTTTTTTTAATAGATAGAGTGATTCAAGAGGAAGGTTTTTATGTATAATTCTACGCAGACGAAGTCGCGAGCAAAAGCTAGTATTTAATAGGATTTTTAGTGTTACCTACACAAAAGCACAGGGCCTCTATTCGGCTCTGACACGCCTAAGCTATTACCAACCATTTGCAGAGCCTAACGTATAATTTGCTATTCGGCGTCGCCAAAATGTCAGTTTGCCGAACACAATCCGATGAGAACGCGACGAGTTCTTAGAAAGCTATTCGGGGCGCTTCGTGACAGAAAAAAGAGGAGTTCTGACCGCTATCTAATAATTATTTATTCAGTGCAATCACATCAAATTCATCAAAATTTAAGCCCTAATTAAGAAAAACTGAAACCCCCGAATCCCCAAGTAATTTGAGCCCAGATAAAGTAATGGTTACTTCGTAAAGAATGGCTGCTAATGCTAACGGTACTTAGTAAATAAAGCTTCGGATTTTTTTATGGTCGCAAAATGGAAGCAGTGACCGCTCCAGCCGTTGTGTGAGCAACACAAATCAAAATTCATTAGTTCTTCAAACATCACTAATTACAATTCTGAGAATATCCTTTAGTTCGTGGTAGTAAAAACGGGAATTGGCATTGTTCATTTTTTTTAGTATGCTCCAATTCGAAAACCATTTCGAGGAAAACCATCAATTATCCGATTTATCTTGTCCGATTTCAAAAATACTTTATGATTGCAGATATTTTTGTAAAAGTACTTTGAACCTTTGTTTGACCGAACGACCGGGTTTTTAGACAGAATCCAGCATCGAATGTTTGCCACAAAAATGAAAAAAAAAGTTTGGCTACGGCAACTGTCACGTGTCACTGTCAAATCTACAAAACCATAGACAAAGCCGTTTTTTTTTTTATAGTCAGCCGAACGAAGGCGATTGGGATTCTGTCTAAATTCACGAATGGGGTGCGAGTCGGGTTACCTCCACGTGTGATTAAGAGCTGCGGTTCGTTTTTGGATCCGTCCGGGGGGAAGAGCAGTGCTTGGTCCGGTGCGCCCTGGGCAACGGCTAATGATTTCCTGGCAGTTTCTGAGGGATATCATTGACCGTTGGCTAAGAGCCCGACAGGGGGGGAGGGGGGTCTTTGACCATTACCGTACGACGTTGCCGACATTTTGTCACAAGATTTTTTTAATAAAAATTTTTACATTGACATTGGCGAAGTTGTCGTCACTATAACGACTTGATACGCCACAAATAAAAGAAGAAGAAGAAGTAAATTCACGAATTATCAAACAGCGAAAAAATATTTATTATTAATTAACAAACCTACGCAAAAGCATAATATTCAAATTAGTTGCTTGAAATAGTCCATTTTATCAAATAAAGGTGTTAAAAGCACAGCTTAAAAAAAATGAACAATGCCAATTGTAACATTTTGGAATATTATTTTAATTTTGGTGACCCACTTGCTCGTTTGCCTCCCTATTCATAAAAAAAAATATGTTTTGGGCTGTTTTATTCACACTACTATTTTGAAACAGAATCGTAAATGAAACGTACAAACTTTTTCTATAAAAAAGGATTGATAAATTTTGTTTGTAACCGACATAAAACTAAAATGTGGATTCTATCAAGTTTCTACATAGATCATAGTTTCTATCTGTTTAAGACTTTATACAGAGAACTGGCGTACATACATACATACATAAATGACGTCTTTATCCCTTACGGGGTAGACAGAGCATAAGGTAGTAAGACTTAAAGACCAAGTTTAGTATGATTGTGGGCGTATAGGTGGAAAGTGGAACCGACGTATCTATTATAAATTTAATCTATCGCAATCGCAGACGTAGAAAGTGCGCCCTTGAAAATTTTCAGCAACTTGTTAATTGCATTGAAAATGGGCGTAGCTCCGAGCGATTATAGGCTCTATGGCTTTCCTGATAAAAGCTAGTTAGCTGTACGATCAACTTTGTAATTAGTTTGTTTACTGTTTGTTAGAAATTACTTATACGAGTTTGTTTTGTTCATTGTTTCGAATGTTTTTGTTTATGACAAGTATAATTTCTTGTTGTTTTTTTTATATTAAAACCGACCAACGGGCATGTGGTGCACCTGATGGTAAGTGATCACCGCCGCCCATGAACAACTACAGCACCAATGGGATTGTGTGTGTGGGAAAGTGTGGACTATTCTTTTTAGGGTTCCGTACCTCAAAAGGAAAAAACGGAACCCTTATAGGATCACTTTGTTGTCCGTCTGTCCGTCCGTCCGTCTGTCAAGACCCTTTTTCTCAGGAACGCGTGGAGGTATCAAGCTGAAATTTATATCAAATACTCAGGTCTACTGCCCCTTGGAGCTGTGAAAAAATCAAAATTCTAAGCCAACGCAATCAAAAGATACAGCCGTTTATGCAGCAAATTTCCGCAAATTTTCAACTCTCAATGGAATCAAAACCTACAAGGTAGTTCCCGTAAACGCAGAATCTTGAAATTTGGTATGAAGGTAGGTCTTATAGCCCAGATTAAAGAATAATTGCGAAAACCGTAAATGTCTATGTATGTCTGTATATAGCAGTGACCAATATAAAGTAACCCCACACTGCGTACATTTTGCTTTGGAGCAGGGCTCTGCTTACACTGGTTTTAGATATTTATAGATAATGATACGGAACCCTCGGTGCGCGAGTCCGACTCGCACTTGACCGGTTTTTTTTATTTGTATTAATCACATAATATATGTACTGTGTAATTACTCGTACTTCCATGCCAGTCTCGGAGCGAAGACAAAACATAGAATGTACCAGAAAAAAAAGCTGCTTCTCTTCCGCGCAGATGGTAAAATTAATGGGCGAAAATCTTAGGAGACGCAGATTGGGAACTTCACACACCATTGAATTACTTCGCAGATAACAAAACTTTTTCTGGGTAAATAAATTTGTGCCTGGCAAATATCTGCCATAAAAATCAGTTTCTTTTTAATTATTTATTGACTTAATTACGAACTACTTGGGTTACTGGCCAGCAACGTTTTTTTAGGAAAGTTCGTTGCTTTTTCGCGGGAAATACGTTACGAGATAAAAACAATTTTTTAATTCGGATTAAGTTAAGGAAACCAGAGCAATGTAAATTATGCCAATAGCCTTAATTTAATTAATACATTAGTATGAGTGAATGACAGTTAAAACGTAGATAATAGCACGTTCGAGAATACCTAATCAATTTATTTTTATCTAATAATACTTCACGTTAGTTTAAACTCCACTAATTTAAAATTTAGTCAAACTACTAACGTACGTTGCGACCTTGTAGCTTGTTCCCGCAAAAATAACTGATTACATAGATATTTCTCTGCAAAATACAAGAACATTTAAGTATTTATAAATACTTAGGTATGGTTTACAAATAACTATGTACATTAAAACTGAGAACAAAAATAACGTGAAAGCTAAAAACTCATAAAACTAAGTTTCCCATTTTAAAGTTTAAATCAGGTATGTTATTTATAAAACGTTCTCCTCGTAAGTGGTTTTTATGAAACCAAAACAATGTAAAACACATGTTTTATTATTAATAGAAAAACACTGATGTAAAATTTAGTTCAAGTTTAACATCTACCCTCATTGTTAATCAGAAATCATATTATTTATAGCCGCACCCTCACCTCTTGAAGTGACATTTTGATAGGCAAATCACTCTTCACTCTCCTGACACAGTTTTCTTATCGATCCAATGTAAAAATCACAGCAATCCATCATTTTTGACACCCACGGTCACTGAATAACTAAAAGTTATTTTAATCGTTAAAAATAACCATAAAAACAACCGCACGTTAACACACCATACGAAACACTGGCCACTAGCACGATGCGGAATTAAAAATCAAATTTGGAACGATGCGAAGGCCGCACAAGGCTGAAATGCAGTTATCGCCAAATAATCGTATTAAGTTTGCAATTATGCATACAGTTTTGCATTCCTAAGTGATGTCAACGTTTGAACTTAGTTAAGTCACACGTAGATAGCCTTGGATACCTACAAGCCATTAATTTCAAAGAAAACCGTGGCCTATATGCTACGCTATTCAGTCAACTCTGCACTTGACGATTTTCACAGCAACATTTCACTTGTATTTTATACGTATTTGTTTTAAATCTTGACTCAGTCTAGTACCTAAACCTTATTTAGTTGATAGCTGAATATTCGAATAGGAGAATTACAAGCATGTGGTTCATAAAAACACACTGTAATCACTATTTTCCTTAATCATTCACGTTTACCGCGTCGATGTAGTTTCACACAAAACCAAACACTAGCGGCGTTTGAAAATTTTAATTCTCGGCGGGAACTTTGACGTTTGACAGATTCGTTTTTTTATTCGAGTTTTTTTTCGAGCGTTCGAGATCGCGTTTTGCACGCGGGCGTCCGCGGCCGCTGAAGTCTGCGGAACGACTGAGTCGAATTATCATCTTATCAGCAACACGATTTTATTATTGTGGTTGTTCGTTCATTAGTGGGTTTTATCGTGTTTTACGTACTGGCTTGAAGGTTCTTGTGATACCCTTGACTGTGGAAATTTGATGATTTAAACTGTAACGAGTATAAGCGGAAGAATTGTGTTTGTTTCATAATTTGCTTAAGTGCGGTATCGATATGGTTAGGAATGAACATAGCATGTTAGAGAGAGATAACACATCCGCTCCTCATAGTATACCTAATTAGATAAGCTTTTATACTATTAATATCTCTTATTCATTGCTTTGGCTCATTGATAAATTTAACGCAATCTTTTATTTTAATGTTCCACGGACAGTTAATTTAAAAAAAGTTAAATAAACTCAAATTTATGTAAGCTTAAATAAATCTGAAAGTTAGTGACTTTAAAACTTCTCGACTGAACTTTTTTTATTCCAGGAAATTGCAGTTCCCATGGGATACATATTTGTATTTAAAAATCCCTACTATTATTATAATCCCGAAAGTAACTCTTGTCAGTCTGTTACATTTTCACGCTTAAACCGCTGAACCGATTTAGTTGGAATTTGCTACACAGATAGATTCAGTCCCGGGGAAGGACACAGGATAGTTTTTATCCCGGATAATAGCATAGTTCCCTCGGGATCGCGATAAGCGAATTCTGCGCCGAGTCCTGTGCAACAGCTAGTCTTATCCTGAAATTTTGGGTGTTTGAATGTTTGTTGCTCTTTTATGACAAAACGGCTAAACCCGTTTTATTGAAATTTGGTATAGCGATAACAGTTGAATAGTTCCCGCGGTATAGCGATAAGCCAATTCTGCGCAGACGAAGTCGCGGGCCACAGCTAGTAATTAATAACAGACAGTTAAGTACCAACTTAACACATTCGTATATGTATAAATATAGCGACTAGCGGCATTTGAACCCGTCAGGGTTATGTCTAAGTCTGCTATTCAAATATTAGCATAACGCTAAATTCTCTACGTCAACAAAATTTTAATAATGTTGAGCCTCTAGTGTAAGTGTTCGCATATAAAAACGTCTCGAACACGTCCACGTAAACGTCTCAATTACTACGGAAAAATTGGCAGCGCCACTTGCGGATCGAAACGGCAACAAACTGTATGCTTAGTGTAAGTTTTCGGTCACAAAATACGTCTCTGACGCGTTCACGTAAACGTCTCAATTACTACGGAAAAATTGGCAGCGCCACTTGCGGATCGAAACGGCAACAAACTGTATGCTTAGTGTAAGTTTTCGGTCACAAAATACGTCTCTGACGCGTTCACGTAAACGTCTCAATTACTATGGAAAAACTGGCAGCGCCACTTGCGGATCGCAACGGCAACAAACTGTATACTTAGTGTAAGTTTTCGGTCACAAAATGAGTCTCGAACGCGTTCACGTAAACTTCTCAAGTACTACGGAAAAATTGGCAGCGCCACTTGCGGATCGAAACGGCAACAAACTGTTCTCATAGTGTTTGACATTTTAACGCAAACGCGTTCGACGTGTATTTTGTAACAGAAAACTCACACTAAGCATAATGGAGTTTACAAACATTTCGAAACATGTGTATGCCGTGTGAAGTTTAGGTCAGTGACTCATTAAGCCGTTACTTGCTGTTAGCATAAGTTAACTAACTTAAACGAAATTAGCAGTATATCGCAAAAAGTATGTTTGTGAAAATCGGCCTTATAAAACTTTTTACACTGGCTACATTGTTTTCTGCACTAAGAGAGAATGCCCTTTTATTGATATCCTTTTTATTTTTGTGAAATAAAGTTTTTTGTGTCAAAAGCCTACGCCAGAGGCTTTGTATATTTTTTTACAAACTCTAAAGGAACTCTTTCATTCAAAATTAGAGTGGATGAAAAAAACATTATATTAGGGAAGAACAACAATGGAGTTTATAATTACGAATACTAAGAACCACAATACATTAAAAAGTTGCAATCTATTTGAATCGAACAAACTACAAATTTCTATTTGTCAATCAAATACATCGGTGTTAGTCTATTTTCGATTATATTACATAATAACCAATGTTGTTTTTGCAGCGGAGCGTAGGTGAAACTTTGAATCATTTTTTGTTGGGATGCGTGAAGTGTTGTTTTATCGCTCTTTTTTAGGGAAATATCAAATTATACTAGACAGAATGTTAGCAGCAATTAATAACTGAAGAGACGTAGACAAACTGCGTGATTTCACTTTTTTTTTAATGATAAAGGCGTTTTAAATCATTTGTAAATTAAACCAACACTGCATTACAACTCGAACAGTCTAGTTTTTGCTGATCTGCTTTTTTCGTATTATTTTGTAAAAAATGTAAGGTTAGTTATGAACCATCCAACTGCCTATACCTATCAGTGGCGTGGCGTCCAAAGAACTCGATTACCACCGCCTTGCCTATTTTAAGGCAGTTGGGCACTTTCATTGTGCAGAATTAGAGGAAAAGGCAAGTTAAATGCCCTTCGGCTTGCCTTCTGATATACTTGACGCCACGCCACTGATATCTACACCAAATTTCATTCAAATCCATCCAGCCGCTATAGTGTGAAAGAGCATGTAAACATAGAGACAGATCGAATGACATTCGAAGTATCGCATTTATAAGATTACTAGCTTCTGCCCGCGACTTCGTCTGCGTAGAATCATACATAAACACCTTCCTCTTGAGTCACTATCTATTAAAAAAAACCGCATCAAAATCCGTTGTGTAGTTTTGAAGATATAAAAATACAAAGGAACATAGGGACATAGGGACATGGGGATAGAGAAAGCGACTTTGTTTTATACTATGTAGTGATTAGGATCGTATCAACTGCCCAATTTAATAAGGAAGTTGACGTTAGTTCAACTTTCGACCGCGTCAAACAAGATCCTTATGGCATTACAAGTTAGGTTTTTTTACTTTAGGATCCAACCCACGTCTCGTGCTAAGTAAAGAGCGTCGACCGCCATTAAGGCGCGGTTCATAAACGGAGAATGACTCACACCTTTTAAATTCACTCCGCGATGCATTCACTAATTGATTGCGTGTTGAAAAAGTACATTACACCGTGACTAAAATAAAATTTCTATACGACACTGAAAATTAGAACACAGAAATATCCGAAAAGTAAAGCTATGGCCGCGAATCGAACCCGGATTATCGTCATTCCGTGACGCGTGCTATACCCCTACACCACCCGTAGCAGGTAAGCCTTTGAATTTTTCTATCTGTTACTAGCTGTCACGTGATCTTGTTACTATGCGAATTTTTGTCACAATGCGTCATCTGTTTGAATGATGTATCAGTAGGACACAATTACAAACTCCCGTGTAACATCTGCTGCTCACCAGGGACGAGAGAAGGCGCTGTTTTTTTTAAATGATACTATCAAATAAATCAAGATTTTTAATTCTTGATTTTTGACTACAGTAATCTGGAATACTTCTGCTGATATTTTGTAATGTTTCATCACCCGATGGTCCCAAAGGAAGGCCAGCGCAGGCTGTAAGGCCTGCATAATTGGGGAAATTTTTCCTTAGTAATGATTTCTTTGTGTTATTTTTTAACTTGTGTTGTTACGATTGCCGTCAACGCGTAGTGGAGAGTCGCAAGTTTTGCGATAAAACCTGTTTCGAGACACTTGCTGACAAGAGACAGAAGCGACACCAAGGCGGCTCAATAACAACCACCGCAAGCTTCTCTTGTCCACAGCAGAAGTTGCAGGCTATCAAAGAAAAAGAACCGGAGAGGACCACATGGAAATCGCTCCACAGACAAGAGTCTAGTTCTTAAGTTTCAGAAGATTGTTCCTCTATGAAGATATAACATCCTTGTAGTTACTAACCTGAGCGGTAGCCGGGGCGTCGTCCGGCCTCAAGGCGTGCAAGCTGCCCTCCTGCTGCTCGGCGAACGCACGCACCGTCGCCGCAGCGTCGCGGTAACGTTTCCACAGATCCACGGCCTTGTGGTATCTGGAACAAAGGGGGTTTGAGAAATTGTCTATGTTGACGACATGATTGTCGTGAGGATGGTAAGTTTTATTTTATTTGCGTTTGTTGTAAGTTTGTAGCGACTAAAGTGTCATTCTATAGAACTTGCTAACTATGTAAACACACCGCCATATTGAAATTGTCTCTGAATGATTTATTTATTTATTTAGTCAATAAAAAATTACAGCATTACAGTCGAAACCAATGCGCTATAAAATTCAGAAAATATAATAAATGTTATTTAGGCGACGAAACGTTGTGGCTCCGCTGCGTCGTCATCTCCGGTGTTGGATTCGGTAGTTTGCCCCGGAACCGACGAAATACGACACCCTTCGGCCAGAAGTCAGCGCACGCGATGGTCTCCTGCAGCGGCCGCGGAACGCGCACCACAAAGGAACTGAAGTGCACGTACGTATGATGAATTTACTAGTGATGTTTGTTTACATAGTAAGCAAGTTCCATGGAATGACACTTTAGGGTCACCTAGTTGTCGACTACATAAACTGCTACGACGCACGAGTATTGACGTCACAAAGGTCTACATCGCGTCAGCGAAGTTTCTCAACAAGAATGCATAAATACAACTTCCAACTTTGGGCTTCGCTCCCCACGCATAACATCTGCCTGGAGAGAGATGTTTTTAATGCGGCCTCACCCCGCAGTACCGATATGAAAGTTAGTTTTAACCATCCAAAATGTACTTGCTATATTTCGACAACATTAATGTTTACTGGGACTCGCTGTTGCCCGCGACTTCGTTGACCTAGTATTATAGTTTGTAGCGAAGCTTAATAAATTTTATACCTAAACCTTCCTCATGAACTACTCTATCTATTGGTGAAAACCGCATGAAAATCCGTTCAAAAGTTTGTCAGTTTATCGCGAACAAACAGACACGGCGGAGAATTTTGTTTTCTAATACGTAATGCTAACTAGCTTACGGAGAAACACAGAGCATGGGAGTTCCCGTGTATTTCTTTGTTCTAATTGCGAATAAACAAGAAGAGGGCTTACTTGTCGCACAACTGTGTGAGATTCCTGCACGTGTGTTCGTAGGCAGCAGCGGCATCGTCTAGCTCCCTCTGCATCTTGGCTGCGACGGCCGGCTCGGTGCTGGCGGCCAGCGGGGCGGCTGCAGCCCGCAGCTCGCCTACCAGCTCGCCGTTGCGACGGGAGAGGGTCTCGCTCAGCGTCTGGAGACCAAGACAGGGTTAGGACCAGTCATTGAAAGGAAACTCTAGAATCAGTTGGCGCACCAGTTTTCCGGACAGGCGTACCACTTATGGGGCTTCGAATAACAAGTAAATTTTTGTGCGACCTGTATTCGGGGTCGATGTCTGTGGTGGAAAATTTTAGCGACAAATTAATTTGAAGCTTTTGCTTTTACCTTTTTGCTTTTATAGTTGGCTATTATAGTCTTTTATAGTACTTTAGTTAATATAACGAAATATCGGTCAGAATTTAGCCGACAAGCGTTTAAAGACTTCACAAAATAATACAACAAACGCTGGCCTTTTCTTAGCAGTGCCGAGTCTGAACTAATTAAACAACCAACCTCAAGTTTCTCAGTGGCCTTCAGCAGCCGATCGTAGTCGACCTGTCCCTGGACGGTCAGCAGCTCCGCCATGTAGTCAGCCTCTCTGACAGCGCCCTGCACCAGCTCTAGTTGGCGTTCGAAGCGTCGCCACAGCTGCACTTTGGAGCGGAGACGGGCGCTCAGCTCGCTGGCTTCGGCTTCCAATTGGGCATGGGTTTCCTGATAGAGTTGGTCCAGTTAGATAAGAAAACAAAGGTTTTAGAGGGAATAACATACAGATATACACACATACATTAATCACATCTTTAACCCTTACGGGGTAGACAGAGCCTAAGATAACAAGATATAAAGGCCATGTTTAAAGTGATGGGTTGCTAGCCGCTTTGCCTAGATATGAAATAAACATCACTTTTCTCACACATAACCCCCCATGTATGTCCATGGACAGTGGCGATTGCTTTCCTTTAGGTGACCCCTTGCTCGTTTGCCCCCTATCATATAAAAACGTTAGTTTACCTGTAATCCAGTGATGTCCTTCTCCAAGTCCGTAAGCGAGACGGAAACTCGTAAGCACGTAGGCAAGGTGTGGAGCGCTTGGTTGAGCGCCCTGATGTCTCTCCACTGCGCCCCCAGGTCTTCTAGCAATCGCTCACAGGTCTCCGACGCCCGCTCAACCACATCGCTGCCAAGGCGCTCCGCTGCCTCGCATTCTTCTATGGTCAGCCGAGCGCGGCGCTGGCTCTTCTGACAACGCGTAATGCCAGCTTGCACTTGGACTATCTTCTCCTTCAATAGCATACTGCGTTCCAGTTCTTCAGCTATCTGGTCGTCCAGGTTACGCGATTGAGACAGCAGAGCGCCCAAACGATCCGATTCGGCAGTAGGCAATAAGCTTAATCTGCCAAGCTCGTTTTGAATCCGGTCGACTCGTCCGGTCATTACTTGAAGCCGCTCGATGTAAAGATTCAATTCATCCTCGCTTCTTATAACAGCCTTTAAACTGTCCAGCGACGCGCGCAGCTCTCTGATTTCATCTTCTAGGATGTTCAATTTCTCGCCCGAAGACACGTCACGATCAGAAATACTCTGAATCGCTGAAGAATGTAAGCCGTCTATTTTACCAGCCAGATCTCGCCATTCATCTTCTATCTTCGAGAAGAACTGCCGTTGAACCATCTCATCTGATATCGGTAATATTTCCAAAGCCTTTTCAAACTGAACACCGGATTCGTTTCTAAGATTATTGTGAACTTCGTGCTGTGCCTTCAGCTCCCAGAAACGTCTTAAGTTACCCGTTGTTGTTATGTTCTCAGGGGTGATATGTTCGAGTTCCCTGTTAGCAGTCTTCATCCAGTTTTCAATCCTTTCTATAATGTAATCATACGTCATCCAGTTCTCTTTGAAGGCCGTCAAGCGAATAAGTCTGGAGTCTACGTCTTCTTGTAGTCTAAGCAACGTATCAAGCGCCTGGGAGCACTCTGATTCCAAGCCCGAGCAGACTATGAGATTCTGAAGACCATCAGTTATTGATAAGAGCCGTAAGATCTTGGCATGATGATGTGATACGTCCAAGCTGACAGACTGATAAAGGTTGATGTATTGCTCGTGATCGATGGAAGTGACGTTGGTGAGATCAGGGATCCTCTGTTGCGCTACTCTCAGCCACTGCTGTTCCTCCTTCATGCTTTGTTCCAATGTAGTCCATCTGGAAGCAGCTAGAGTCATTTGTTGGGCGCGACCGGCTGCTCTATCGATGATTGCCGTAGCCCGATCGTGCAGTGAGTTGTGTAATGACGAATATTTCGACCTGGTTTCACTGTCCAGGTTGTCTTCGAGAGACTCAAGAATAGCTCGACAGTGGCTTAAGTTAACAAAGAATTTTCTGTGTTTCTGGATTTCTTCGTGCAAATGATCCAAATCTGATACAATTATCTTTCCGTCAACTAGAGCTTCTGCCACATCAGTAATTTGACCAAAGTCTTGTAAAGTTTGTTCGTATTCTTCGGCTAACGCTGACAACTGAAGAAGTCGGTCACGTTCAGTGTTTATGGAATTCTCCACTTGCTTGGTATCATCATCACAAGTATACAAGTAAGCTGGACATTCTCGCTTTGGATTTGCTTCGACGAGAATGCGGTAACGTCTAAACATCTTCGTAACTGTATCTGAGTTCGTTATATTGATGTTCTCTAATTTGTCAAGCTTTTCTAGCTTTTGCTGAGTTGGAATATCAGATAAAATAATATCATCAAGATTGGATTTTACTTTGTCAACAGACTCTTGTAGTTTGTCAGTGTCGTTTAAGAATTTGGTCCAGTCCTTTTCAACTTCTTTCACTGTGAGTGGGCTTTGGCTGTTTAACGAACTAACAGCGTCCGCTTGGCGTGTCAACATCTCAATTAAGGTGATAATTTCTTCGTTTACTTCAGTTGTTTCAATGATTTCTCTCAAGCTTTGAATATAACCGTGCAACGATTCCAGTCGCCGCGTTTCATTTACGGATCTACCGTTGGTTATAGTTTCTGTTTGGATACGGTATTGAATTTCTTCTAACCAGACAGAAATAGTTTCAATGATTACCACAACACTCCTTTCGGATCTTGATGGATCATGTTTATTAATAGCCTTCTTCAAATCATCGAGCTCCTTGTGAACGACAGTGTCATAGGATTTTTCTACAGACGGATCTAATACAGCAACGGTCATAGAATCATCAGGAACGTGTCTAGGAGATTCCGCTAAGGACTGTGTTCTTTTTTGTAGAGCATCAAGCAGCCTTGCTTTCTCAGATTTTCGTGAAAACTGAACTGATTTGGAAGGAGAAGGAGATTTTGATTTGGAACGTTGAACAACATCAGAATAAGTGAGTTTGTGAGTAGCGAATGTCTCTTGCCGGTCAGGCGACACAGGACTTGCAAGTTGCGAAATGCCCTCATCTATAGATGAAGTATCTTTACTGGAATAATCCTCGCTTGTAGGAGTTACTGACATTAACAACTCTGTTGTAATAGGATCTGATAAACTTTCTGGCGTTTGCGCTAATGGTGATTCCATCTTTCTCTTGTGTTTCTTCTTCTTCTGCTTCTGTTTTTCTCCTATTATAGACTGTGGTGCTTGCATTTGGCGTTCATTATCAAGGAAATCATTTGTCGCTTCAGGGATAGTTACTTGTGCTCGCAAATGAATTTCATAAGGTTCATCAGTTGAAGTGGATATAGAGTCTTCTGAATATACTCTTGGAGAGGTCTGCTGTGTACTGTCAACAGTTACTATCTCTCTTTTACTTATATCCAGATCCACTGGTCTGGGTGTTACAAGAACTTCAACTTGAGGCTGTTCGGGTTCTCTAGGCGTAGTTTGTTGAATACTATCAGCTGTAGTGAGTTTCTTAAGATCCAGGGCAGGAATCGTTTCTTCTTGTACAGGTGATTCAATTTTGACATGTTCTGGTGTTCTAGGAGATGTTTGTTGACTGACATCGGCAACTACTGGTTTAGGAGCTGGTGCCGTGACTTCAGTTTTCTCCTCCACCGGGATTTCTACTTGCGGTTCATCAGACTGAGTAAATGTACTTACAAGAGGAATATCAGGCGTCTGAATGCTCATTTCGATAACTTCCTTTTCTTGGACCGGTGTAGTACATGTTTCTTGGTCAGTAATTTCGTGTGTTGTTTGAATGTCAGTTTCGACAGTTTCTATCAACATTTCAGTACTCTTTTCATCTTTTAATACTACAGGCACTGGTGATGTTTGCATTTCTTTACATTCTGTTGTAACTTCAGGGATCTCCGGTTTTTCTTTTTCTTTCGGTTCGTCCAAAGGAGATGAAGTTTGTGAAAACTTTTCTTCCGGAGTAACAATATCATGAGACACTACTTGAGTTGTTGCTTCGGACTGAACAATTTTTTCGGGCGATTCCGTTCTACTAGTTTGTATTTCCGTATCAATAACCGGTATTTTTTCAGAAATTGTGATGATTTCTTCAACAGTTTGAGTATCAGCTTCTTTGTCTTCCCTCGGAGTTGTTTGTGCTACGGTTTCAGTAACAGGTGTAGGAGAAGTTTGTAATTCTATTGCAACTGTCTCTGGTTTAAATTCTTCCTTGTCTTCTTTTATAGATTCAGTCAGTTCAGGTGAAGTTTGCACTGAATACTCTTGAGTCGGGATTTCTTCAACCACTGGTACAGTAAACGTCACAGTTGTCGTTACATCTTTTTGCAAAGTTTCTGGGCTACTTTGAACACATTCTTCGACGATTTTAACTGTGCTTATGTCAGAAGTTTCACTCATTGTATGGTAAGATTCATCCTTAGGTGATTCTATGTTTTCACTTCCAATCTTAGGACTTTCAGGTTTTTGTTCTTCGATCGGTTCAGGTTCCTGCAATGTTTCTGGTTCAGAAGGTGGCTTTTTCTTCCCCTTCTTCTTTTTACCTCTCTTTTCTTGGACAGGTTCTGCTGTTTCTACTGGAGTTGACAAAGAGGTATCGTCTGAATCAGCTGTGCTTTCTTTCGGGTAAGTAGTTTCTTCACTAATACCATGAGTTTTGCGCTTCTTCTGTCTCTTTCTAGGCACAGGTGTGGGTCCTTGAGAGATCTCTTCAGCTTCATAACCCTTCTCTTCCGTAGTTCTTTCAGATTCAACAAACGAGTCTGGTTCTAAAGATTCTACTTTAAGTTCTAAAACATCTTCAGATGGTTTAGGTGACTCTAGAAGTGGTGATGTCGGCAGTTCAACATAGTGACTTAGGGACGAACTGTCAGTTCCCAAGACACTCTTATCACTTTCAATAGGTAATTCAACTGGTACATCCGATTTTATAGAATCATCCAAACTACCTTCTGGTGTAGGCTTCAGTTTCTTTTTCCTTTTGTTCTTTTTCGATCTTGATGAATCAGGCGTTTCGCTTGATGCTTGATCTATTTCTTCAACCTTAACTTCGGCGACTACTTCGTCCATAATAGGCAGAGGAGTAGGTTCTTTTGGAATTACTATTTCTTCCTTAACAGGTGATGGAGAAGGTTCTTTAGTAGCTATTGACACCGGCTCATCAAGAGGTTTTTCTTTAGCTACTATGACTTCAGGATGTTCTTCGATAACTTTGACATCACTGGGTAGATTGACATTGATATCTTTTTTAACTAAGACCGATTGCTTAGTTTCAAACCCTTCAACCTTGAGGTCTAGTTGTACTTTAGGCTCATTTTTCTTGGAATCAGTCTTTGAAAGCGACATAGAAATGTCAACAGTTTGTAATGGTTTAGATTGTTCAATTATATTGCCGGAAATATCGCTCTGAATACCAACTGCTGGCTTTAACTGTCTCATATGAGAGTCATGACGTTCCGATTCCAGAAGTAGATTGATGTCATATTGTTCAGTCTTCTTCGGTAATTTATCTACATTTTCGGTAGGCATTACCAAAGCTTGATCTTGTGATTTTCTTTGAACATCAATATCAGCAACAACTGGCTCTGGACCTTGAATATCGTGATGGTCTATTGTCTGTTGTACATAAGAAACTTCTGAAGTTAGTGGACTCTTGTTGTCAGTTTCAGTAACAACAGTTCCTACCTCAATAGGCTCCACTGTTACGGGAGTTTGCGCAGAAGCTAGTTCTTTTTTTACTTCATGCACATTTTTCTCAATAACGGTGTCTTTCATGTCAATGATTTCTGATCTTGATTTTTCAGTCAACGATATTTGTTTTGTATCTTCCGGTTCTTGAACTACCCCTTCCGAACTCAATAGTTCTTTCGTTACGTCAACTACGCTTTTTTGTGATGGTGAACTAATCTGTAGCTGGTCTATCAATTCCTTCTCTTTAATTTGAATTCCTTCTATTGTAACAGGTTCTGTTCTCTCAACTACAAGTGATACAGTAGTAATTTCAGTAGCTTTTGTTGGTTGTGCGTCTTCAGGAACAATTTGCTCTATAGTCTCAGCCGGTTCTTCTAACTGAGGATGTTCTTGTAACTTCTGTAGTTCCTCTATCTTTGATTGCTCTCGTTCGGGTACAATATCAAACGATTTTTTTAGTTTACTCTCTTTTTCTGATACAACTTCTAAGACTGTTTCATCTTTGGGTTCAGATTGAACAACAATTGACGTAGTATCTGTTTTTGCTACATCTTGTGTTTGCCGATTGGTAAAAGTATCGATTTCATTTTGAATAAAGTCTGTAGCAGTTATTTTTAGTTTTTGATCTAGAATAGTGACAGAAGACTCAGGTAAATCTAATGCCTGATCTTCTTTGGTTTGAAGTGTATCCTCAGTTTGTAGAGTTTCAGCTTTGTCGACAGTTTCAGGTAAAGCAACAGATGTATCTTTTCCTATAAGAGGAATTTGAGATTCATCAACTGCAATTTCATCTGAAGGTGATTTTGGCTTGCTTGGTAATTCAAATTGTTCAGCTCTTGGAGATTCTGGCTTGCGATTTGAGTCTGGATGCAAAGCTTGGGCTCTCTCGTTTGAAATGAAGTCAGTAACTGATCCACCAAGTATAGATGATTTTGGCTCTACTTGTAATTCAGATTCTAGAACCTTAGGAGACTCCGGCTGGCGTGGTAACTCAGCATCAACCTGTTGAGGAGATTCTGGTTTGCTTTGTACATTATTGTCGATAACTTTGGGTGACTCCGGCTTGCTTGGCAATTCCATTCCGTCAGGTATAGGTGATTCTGGTTGTTTTTTCAATTCAGCTTCTACAACTTTAGGTGATTCTGGTTTGCTTACCAATCCAGTTTCGTCAGGAATCGATGGTTCTGGTTGTTCCTTTGCTTTCACCTCTACAACTTTAGGTGATTCTGGTTTGCTTTGCAACACAGTTTCATCAAATTTAGCTGCTTCTGGTTGTTTCTTCAAATCAGCCTCCACAACTTTGGGTGATTCTGGTCCACTTTGCAACTCAGTGTCATCAGGTTTAGATGATTCTGGTTGTTCTTTCAATTTGGGGCTTACATCTTCGTGTGATTCTGGTTTGTTATGCATTTCAGCTGCAACGAGTTCAGTTTCAGCTGATTTAGGTTGTTCCTTTGATTCCGTTTTTATAACTTTATCTGATTCGGGTTTACTTTGCACTTCAGTGTTATAGACTTCAGGTGATGTTGGTTTGGTTTGTTCCAGTATTACCGGTTTCGGCGATTCGGGTTCGCCTTGTTCTATACCGATAGGTTTTGGTACCTCAGTTTGACATGACACTTTAGCTTTAGGTGATTCTGGCTTGGTAATTGAATCTGGATGCAAAGCATGAGCTCTCTCATTTGAAATGAAATCAAGTACTGAGCCAACTTCAGGCTTAATAGTTACGGTTTGATCAGTGAATGCTCCTAGTTTCGCATCTTGCACTTGTGTGAGTGTTTCTTTCTCAGTTTTTTGTATAATAACAACAGAAGATTTTTCAATTTCCGGTTCTTTTTCTTTTGTTAAATCAACTTCAGACATTGCGACATCTCTAGGATAAACTTCAGATGTCGGTTGATCATTGACATTGTCTCGTTTTAATTCCGGTTCCATTATTTTAGTTACTTCTTCAGGTCCAGTGCTTTCAATCAACTTATCGACAAATGTTACTCGTTTGCTTGGAGATGCCGATTTCGATTTTCTGTCAAGGCTCAATATTTTTTCTGTCGACTGTTTTGTTTCGATGAGTATAGGGCTAGATAATTTCTCATGTTGTTTTATAGTTTCAGATGACTCTGTTACATCTTCGGTTTCTTCAGGAATGACAACAGGTAGTCGTCCAATATTGACATCTATTTCGGTTGTGACAGTGGTTTCGGGAGTAAATTCATCATCTGGCTCTTCAACTATTTGTTCTGTAACGTGTTCTTTGCCATTTATAATTTGAACTTGTCTTATTATTTTTATACGTTTAGTTTTCACGCCCTGTTCTTGAACTGTATGAGTGGATACTTTAGGTTCTTCTTCGATAACTTCTACGTCATCGGGTTCATCGATAACTTCTTCGGTTACATGTTCTTTTCCATCAATTATTTGTATATGTTTGATAATACGTCTCCTGGTTCTGGTTATTCTTCTGGTAACTTTTTGTACCACTGTAGCAGTGTTAGAGGAAGATGTTTCAAAGGTTGAATGGTGGTAGCCTTCGCTCGTTAAAGTGGTGTGCCCATCATGCGGTTCTTGAACGTAGTAGAATTCTTGGGTTTGAGTTCCCTCTGGCACATTTTCGTACACTTCTGAAACTGTAACGGTTTGTTCAGGTGTCGTTTCTCTAATCTGTGACTGTCTTACAGTTGTACTTGATGTTGTGAACTGTGATTGCCGTTGACCTTCCATTTCTATAAATTCCTTAGATAGTTGTTGGTTTTGAGATGATTGCTTTTCAATGGGTTCAGATTTTTCTTTGGGTGGTTTATCATTATCATCATCTTGACCACTGTCTTTTGGCTTATCGTCAGATTTGGGACTTGTTCTAGGATGTTTATCGTCTTTTTTCATGTCTGACAATGCAGGCTTATGATCACGATCATGATCGTCATCTATTTCCTCAAATTGCACACCACCTTGGTCTTTGACGGTTATTGATACCCTCGGTATCTGTTCTTCGAAGACTTCGACATTGTCAGGCTCGTCTATTACTTCTTCGGTCACATGTTCTTTGCCATCTATTATAACAACTCTTCTTATAATTCGTCGTTTTGTTTTCACTATTCTCTTAGTAACTTGCTGAACAACAGCAGTCACACTTGAAGATGATGTTTGGATTCGAGCATTGCCATCACTTTCGGCTAGCTGCAAAATTTCTTCCGGATTCAATCCTTCTTCTAATTTGACAACCATACCAGGTCTTGACGTAAACTCTTGAATAGTTACCTCGCTACCCGGTAGTCCTGATATGACTTGTCCGCCAAAAGTTTGATATTCAAGTCTTTGAACGCCTCCATCATCAAGCATTGTTGAACTTGATCCCTTATCTTCTTTCAAGGTGATTTGCGAAAATGATTGATCTTGTGTACCGTCTGTAATCATCTGTGATGTATGACGATGACTATGAACCATTTGCTGTCGAGTGACAAGAGTCTTTCTTATTTTTTTGACAATTATTCTCTTAGTTCCATCGGCATCTACTACCACTTCAGTCGTAGTCTCATCAGGTTCAACCATGACAGTTTCAAATGACTGTGGTAGGCTGTGCGTTATGTTTAGCTCAGAGCCTTTGCCTTGTTTGTCATCTCTATAATTAGCATCAACAAGCAAAGATTGCTCATCGATCTTCTGATCTCTGAATACAGGTCGACTTTCAATTTCAAATATTTCATGGTCACCGGCAACAGTTTGTCTAACTTTGATATTTTCTAAAATCTCTTTTTTATCAGATGTTGGGTCACTTGTTTGAATTTCAACATCATGCGGTGGAGCACAAGTAATAGAAACATCCTGAGTAATTATTTTCTGCGGCTCGCACATGACAGATTTATCTGTAACAGGTGGTGACTCGGATCTTAGACTTTGACCGGTTTGAGTCTCAATTGTGACAGCTGGTTTAACTTCTTGCACAACAATATGCTCTATTACAACCTTCTTTTCGCTAGGTGTCTTCTCACTCGGTAGCTCCTCTTTACTAGATTGTTTCTTTTCACTGGGAGTTTTCTCCAGGCTAGGTTCTTTCTTTTCACTGGGTAATTTCTCACTTGGTAACTTTTCACTGGATACTTTGACCTCTTCTTTCACTTCTTGAACAATTTCTCTTACAGAGGGAACTTCTTGTTTTTCCTCTTTGACGAACTCACTTTCTCTAGGAGAAACGACCTCTTCGGGCATCGACGTTGAGTCAATG
Source organism: Pandemis corylana (assembly GCA_949127965.1). NCBI lineage: Eukaryota > Metazoa > Arthropoda > Insecta > Lepidoptera > Tortricidae > Pandemis > Pandemis corylana. Next base: position 14,358,235 of record OX421858.1, on the reverse strand, counting down.
GTCCTGTCTGTCTGAGATACATCCTCCTCAATGACTTCAGCTACAGATCTCATCTGCAGCAAAACTTGTCTTAACCGCTCTATCTCTATAATGACTAGATTTCTCGTTTCCACTAACGATTGCTGTGTTGTTTTCAATTTATCTTCCAAAGATTGACTAGATTTATCATTACCGATTATAGTAATCGATTTTAATATAATTTCATACTCTTCATACTCTCTAATATATCTCTCATAGACTTCAATGTATCTTGTAATATCTTCTTCAGTGAGGACGTCCAGTTGTTTAGTAGATTCTTTAAGCTCGTTGTCGATGGTTTCGAGCCAATGGTCTAGTTTAGCGATTTTCTCTTTTTGCTCCTCTATTTCCTTCGCTTGACGAGCCACTTCTACTTTGGCGTCCTGGAATGTACAAGATTTGGGTTCAAAACCAAAATGTCGTTTCTAGCAGTTGTAAATAAAAAAATTAATTAATTATTACAAAAAAGCGAAAAAACAAACGTTAAAATGATCACAAATTTACTGAACGAAATGTTTCAATAAGGTAAGTTTTCTTGTGAAATATTTAAAACATTGGCACGTCCCATCCATTATGTCATACATACATACACAAATCTCGTCTATATCTCATACGGGGTAGACAGAGCCTAAGTTAACAAGACCTAAAAAGCCACGTTTAGCATGATTATGTCTAGCATATTATTGGTTTTGTAAAACATATAAAACAAAGTCACTTTCCGCTGTCTGTCCGTCTGTCGGTCTTTCTATTCCTATGTATGATTATATCTTTAAAACTACGCAATGGATTTTGATGCGATTTTTTTTAATAGATGGAGCGATTCAAGGGGAAGATTTATAATTATGTATTTAAATTCTACGCACACGAAATCGCGGGCAGAACCTAGTAAATAACAAAGAATACCACAATTCAATACAATTCAATATTCGTAACACATGGGATGTGACGGTTTTACTCGTGACCTTATTCAGATATCAACCAATCTTAATAACTCTTTGATGTAAATAAAAATAAACACAAAAGCACGCAAACAAAAATGAACCATTACCTTTCTTACCTGGATGATGTCCAACCCCTGCCTTGCCTGCTGCAGCAGCTTGGATATCCTGGCTCTCATCAACACCAGCTCCCGACTGAGCGTCTGAATCTCCGTCTCCTGGCGATATTCCATGATCTTGGATTCTAGGAGCTCCGCCGCTTCGTCGCACTTGGTGAGTACTGAGATGCCCTCCTGGAATTTGAGGGTTAGAACATCAGAAGTAGTGAGTTACATTTTGCTTGGTAGGTAAAACTGGTAGGTACTTCATACCTACATACACAAATCACGTCTTTATCCCTTACGGGGTAGAGAGAGCCTAAGGTGACCAGACCTACAGTCTTTATCCCTTACGGGGTAGAGAGAGCCTAAGGTGACCAGACCTACAGGCCATTCATCGCTTTTAATTTAATGTTTTCAAAATATTTTCATTTTTAGTTTAGTACGGTCACCCTTTTCTATTTGTGATCAATATAAAGGATGTTGAAATTGGTACTTCATTTAATTTAATTTATTGTTTTCAATGTGTTTTAATGTATTTTAGTTCAGTATGGTCCCCTTTCCAATTTCTGAAAATATACAGGACGCTGTAATAAGTAACACGATAAATTAAGAATGCATAACGTCAGAATAAATCGGCTCTAAAATTGGACAGCAAAAAGTTTACTTCTGTCGGCGCGTGTTTGGTAAAAATAAGCATAATTCCTGTCGTTTAAGAATGGCCCTTCAATATATCTCGCTCTAATATACGCGTATTGTGTCGCTCTTACTTTCGCATCGCCAATTTTACGGTAGTATCTATTATTTTAAATCTCTGACAATAATAACAACGTTTAAAAATTAGTCAAACGTCTCTAAACAATTTAAAAAAAAATCATTTATTTCAACACGATTCACACATTTCTCACCAAAATATCACAAAATTTGCTTCGTGTCAAGACATCAACTATTGTGCCACAATTTTTTTTCATTCATAAATTCAAATGACAACGTTGGCAAACAATATTTTAAACTGACATATTGTGTTGAGGAAACATCTAAAAATACCCGTGACTTGTTTACGCTTCATTGTAAACGTTACTTATGTCATCGCGTTCCCAGAAATGCAAATTAAGCACGTTCAAATAAGCCTTAATATGGTAAGTCAATTGACAATAATTGAAATCCTTCAAAGTACTGTGTATGTTTATTCCTGTTATTTTGTCAGATAGTGACAAGTGTTTTAATTACAAATATGTTTACAGGTCTAAGAGTTAAGCATGTTTAATCGACTTCAAAACATGTCGGGATCTTTATTTTACGAATAATTAATTGAATTGACAGTTTTATATGTATCCTATTCACACTAATATATACTGTTTTTTTATAGTAGCGGTTTTTGGAGGCGAAAAATCAATTTAGCTAGATTAACTCAAGTAAAAGTCACCCCGGTACTTTTAATTTCTGCATGTATGTACGTGTTGCATTAAAATAACAATATCAATAAAAAATGTGTTTGCTAGTAGGTACTCCGTTTTAAATTAAAACCTCAAAATAGTTTAAGATGTAATGACAAAAAAACTAATGACAAAGAACACCCTTTATTTATGTACTATGATGTTGTCATAGATTAAAATTAATTTCCCTTGGCGCTCTAATTCTCACTATTTTGATTATATTTATCTCCAAGGCTCTTATGTTTACAGCGAAACGAACTATACCGTTCTGTAATAAAATCCATTTTACTGCCTCTTGGTTTAACACAACATTGCTGTTTGGGTTATTAAAAATATTGCACCGTTAAAATCTTTCATAGGGCGCTATCAATATTGAGGCGATTAAAAATATTTAACAACAACTTAGCTTAAGTTTCATATTTTTTAACAAGATTTCCCTCGTTTACTTAAAAAAAATTTTTTTTTAGTTCTAGCACAATTTCAAACCAAACGCTCATCCGAAATTTTTAAATTTCACTCACTTTCGAAAATTGAAAAGTACTATCACTCAGCACTTCACAGCTCTTCGTGGTTCGATTTCGGTTCGAAGTGTTCCACTGCCCGCGAAACACTGTCCCACCGGCCGATGCCAAGCGGCTACATTTATTATTAACCTATGTCGTAATGTATAGTACTTATACCTTGGTGACATCATCACAAAACATGGATAAAATGCAGTCATTGCCAAGATAAAACAATATGCAGGAATCAATGACGTTGAATTCGTGTACAACAGATTCTAGTTTTGTTTACGTTGGGGCCAAAATACAGTCAAGCGTTTGCCAAGTCATGCTATCATCGGTTTTATTGTTGAATAGTTTCTATAGACTTTGTAAATCGCGTGATGTTTCTGACTAAATTATCTGTATTTAATTGTCAATTTATGGCTTTGTTTAATAGAATAAGGAGTCCACAGTTGCAGCTCGGATTTAAATTATTGATTATTACGTTCCATGTAAAAATACAATTAAGTAAAAAGAAATAATCGAAACTAAAATGACAGTTCTTACATGCTGGTCTGGGAGTAAAAAAAACATAGAATTTACCAGTCGCTTCTCTTCCCGCGCAGATGGTAAAAGCCCATCGAGCGATAAGGGAATGGGCGAAAGTCTTAGGAATCATGTTATAGGCGATGCGGCTAGCAACCCATCACTATTTTGATTTCCCTTTCCAGATATACGCCCTTAATCATGCTAAACGTGGCCTTAAGGTCTTGTTACCTTTGGCTCTGTCTACCCCGTAAGGGATAAAGACGTGATATATGTATGTATGTATGTAAAATGCTAGTTGGGTCTGCTCCAGAAAAAAAACTCATTGAGCTTTTAAATCAAGTAGAATGTAATAAGGAACGTGAATTGTTTAAAAAAGTATTTGTTTGTTATTTATCCAGTAGTTAATTCAAAACTTATAAAGAAACGAGAATTTGCTGGTTTTTGTAATTAATGCATTGATTTCAAAAACCTTTCATTTATAGAAACATATATTTACTCAAACTGTGACACTTGGGCGAAAGTCTTAGGAATCATGTTATAGGCGATGCGGCTATCAACCCATCACTATTTTGATTTCCCTTCCCAGCTATACGCTCTTAATCATGCTAAACGTGGCCTTAAGGTTTTGTTACCTAGGCCTTGTCTGCCCCGTAAGGGATAAAGACGTGATATGTATATATGTGTATGTGACACTTAAATGACCTAAGTTTTATATCGATCTCGACTCGGACGAAGTTGCGGACAAAATTAAAAAGCCGATAGAAACATCAACAATGTCGTCAGTGGGTCGGACAGTTAATTCTACATAAATGGTATATTTACAGTGAAACTTACCCTGAGACCTTCCTCCATGGCTCCGAGACTTTCATCGGGCAGATCCGAGAGGCGAGCTTGCACACTCTTTACTTCTTCTAGTAGACTTTCAATATCATTAGACAAGTCATCCTGAGAACACACACCCATATTAGATACTACTACATCAATAACTAGAATCGAATCTAAAGATGGATCGAGATCATCGTCAGTTTCATTTTCAATTTAATCTTGGATAGATTTGTAAAAATATAACCAAGCAGCATTAGTGAGATCAAGCTTTGTCTCTCCAAATGCTTCAACATGTTTAACATTTTCTAATTGTGTCGTTCCAAGCTTTGCCATCTTTAAATTCCATCCCATTTACAACGATTAGATGCAAGGGTAAAAATAAAACGTCGAGCATTTCAAATGCATTAGGCATGTTAGCTACTGACAACATCAAACCTCAAAATAAACATAGTCGACCGGCTCATGCGTAAGCCATTCAACATCAACATATTATTGGAATTAGGGCTCGTGAGACAATCAAAGCTGGGCTCTATGCGATGGAAGATGAACACCTTGTCATAAGAAATTTTTCATTCCATTATGACCATTTTAAAAATGAAACCAGTAACAATCAAAGACAGAATGCCAATTAATACGAACTATGAGAGAGCATACTGCTAGTCTCGCAAATAACTAATTATAGCGCAAGGACAACTAGCCAGTATAATTTTAAATTCAGAGCAAAAGTTTCAAACTTACTTTTTAGTGTTCATCTGTTGTTCATTCAAAGGATACTACTAGGGTTTACTAAAACCTCATCAAAGCCACAACTGACCTGAGCTTTTGCTCTGTTTGCTGCCTAAACAGCATAATTCTCCATCGTTTGCTAGTTTATGAATGCCAAAGCCCAAATAAAACATTTCTGTTCCAAAATCTTAAAACAAAGCATTAATTTCGTCGATCGTCTTGTAGAGACCAAATATTCGCTAGTTGAACAGTATTTCTGTTCGAATTAACGTAATTAACAAAAATAAAAACTTCATTTTTGACTGATTTTTGCCAAAAAGGGTCACGGTTAAACAAAATTACAAAAACTATTTAAATAAAACCATAAATGCAATCATATGTTTTTATTACAACCAAGTTAAGACCACTGCTTAAAAGCTAGGAAACAGTGTTCGACAAAAATGTGGGTTAAATAGTTGACTAGAAATGACTAGATTTAGTACTAAACACGCTACAACGACTAGAATTACTACTACATACTCCAAATGCGTAAAAACTATCGTGACTTTACAATACAGTGCACGCCAAATTTGGCTCTACGAGACGAACGACGCGTTGGTTTGACACTGACGGTTCACGATACAAATCGTAATAAGTGAAATTAAGAATTTAGTATAGATATCATGCCAAACATAAAAAATAAATTGCAAAGTTTTACAATACGACTGCGGGTCAGTCACCTTGGGTGTCCTCTGGGCTGTCGCGGCCGCCGGCTCCTGTAGGGGTGAGGGGAGGGCTGGCTCTAAGGACAGGTTTGTTAGTATATCCTCTCGGGCGTCTAAAGTTTTTTCAGTAAGAGAGTCAGTGGGCGTCTCTACGCTCAAGTAGGAACTTTGATCTTTCCAACTACAAATGCCGCCGGGTAGGTCCATTGAAATATAGTTAGAGTCGAACGGAGAGCCGATAGAGTCTTTCGACTCGTCCGCGTCAGACGCGTGGCCCGAACTACCGCTCGGGTCCTTATCTTTGTCATTTTGATCGTTTATGTCTACTTCTACTTTAGTTATAGGAGGCGTTTTAGATTTCCTAGCGATCGAAAGGAAGTATTGGCACTCCGCGTCATGGTACAGATGTTTATCGGGCCAGAACGAACTGTCGTTTACAATATTGTCTTCGAGACTATCACGTTTGGTTGTTTTGAATTTTTCGGCTTCAAGTGAGACAATTTCTGGAGTTTCCAATTGCTTTTGTTCAAGAAGACGTTCAGTATCGTCTTTCACTGATTTTTCGACCCAGAAATTGTCTACTTCAACATTGGATTGGGTATTAGTAATGGCATCATGGGCAGTGTTAGAAAGGTCTGTTCCTACTGGTACAACAGATTCTACTGATTTAACAAACGTGTCAGCTGATTTTTTCTCTTCGATGATCTGCTTGACTTCTGCGACAACCGGTTCAGTGGTTATAGTATATTTTTCTTCTGAATAATCAAGTTTTGCAGGTTCATCTTCCAACAACGCATCGATCATGCTGACGCTAATGTGTCTGTCTTCCAGTTCTTCTTCCAGTTTAGGAATTACATGTTCTTCAGAACATTTAACACTTTCCTGTGGGCTTTTAGAAACACTGACAGGTTTGTCTTCAATATCAATTTCTGGTGTTATCTCATGTTCTGGAGATGCCAATAAAGGTGTAATACTATCTAATACATCATTTTGAGAATCTGAAGTTTGGGAGTCCATTAGCTCTCTTGGAGTTCCGTCGCTGACTTGAGAAGAATCTTCAGGCAAAAGCATTTCTTCAATTTCTCTTTGTAAATCAGCCATTTTACTTTCAAGGGACCATTCCTCGGTAATCTTTTCTGTTAAACTTGTTTTTTGAGTAGCAATACTTTCAGTATCTTGTCCCTGTACAATGGTCATGGACGCGGGTTCTACATTAGGGGAGATATCAAAAGGTATTGTTTCTTGTGTACTTTCCATGGTAATAGAAGTCACTTCTTTTGACGGGCTTAATTCAATAGTTAACACGTCATCTACTAGACTGGGATCATTCTTCCAAAATTGTGCTTCATTATAAAGGCGGTCTTTTATTGGCGTATTTATCGACTCAGGTGTTGAGACTAAGGACTGGGTTGTTGATATTTTTTCTTGAATATGTGGCACTTTTTGTTCTGGTTGCTCTTCTTTGCTAATATTTGAATGTGAAAATTCAATTTGAGGGGTGGTAACAGGTTTATCTTTTTTCTTTTTCTTATTTTTCTTTTTACCGCCCGTTTCTTCCACAATGGACTGTGTTTGTACAGAGTCAATTTCATCGTTATGTTCGGCTAAAATTTCGGGAACAATTTCTTCCGGCTCAAGTTTGACAGGTTCATCAGGTTTTATCTTTTCTTTCGATTTATTTGATCGTTTCTTTTTATCTTTCTTTGATTTTTCTTCGCTTGTAGTTGCAGCTACAATAGGAGTTTCAATACTAATTTCTTTTTCCTTCGATTTAGCTGATCGACTTCTACCTTTTTTCGGCTTTTCAAGTTTGACTATTGGTTTTTCTTCAACGTCGGCAGTAGTCTGAACAGGCTCCACAGGTTCAACCTTAAGGGTTGACAAAGCTTCAAATCTGTTTTCGGATTTTTCGCGTTTCTCCGACTGTTGATTGATATTAGATTTAGACCTGGATCTATTGTCTCTGGATCTTGATCTTGACCGGCTACGTTTTTCAACAACGATGAATCCTTCGGCGTCAACGTGTATTTCAGGTTTATGCTCCGTGTCCGATTCATCCACTAAAATAACAGGTGGTTTGGGCGGAGCGGGAGCTTCCAGAACAACATGTTTTTCCTCTTGTGGCAATCTTTCGGGAGTTGACCGGTTAATTCCAACGATTTTTGCCCATGAATTTTCTAGAGACTCAAACTTTTGAGGTTCTTCTTTAGCAGTAATTTCAATTTGTGTAGGTACTTCTGTCTTCACAGGAGACTCATGAGCTCTAGGTGACTCGTGTGGTTTAACAAATTGGGTAAATTCAGTGTGTTCTAATAGGCCTTCAGCAACAACTTCAGCGTATGATTTACCATCATCAGCGCATTTAGCCCATACATTAACTGTTTCTACGGGAGCTACTGTTTCAGAAGCTGATACAACTGGAGGCCGCACCGGTTGTTCAACAGACGCATCTCTCTTTTCCTCTTTCTTCTTCTTTTTCTTGTGCTTTTTCGGTTTCGATTCAGTTTGTTCTTCTTGTATTGGTTTTTCAGTTGTGACTTTTAGTTCACTGGTGGTACTTGGTTCGGAAATATTTTCTTCCACTGGAACTACTTCCTTCTCTTTTTTAGTTTGCAAAATTGTTGAATAAGACGTCTTTGTCTCAGCTTCTATTTCAGATACAGTTTGAGTTTTTTCATCATATTTGGTACCGACTAGGTCAGGGAACTGTTTTTCATCTTTATCATCATCTAATGGAACAATGATTTCGGATGACGTTTTAACAGTTTGGTACATGTATGAGGGCGTAAATTCTGGTGCATCAGCTGATAAGTTTGAAAACAATACAGAGTAGGAAGGTTTAAATTCAGGAATGGAGTCAATTGAGGGGAGTAAATCTTGTAGGCTATGAATAGGAGATTTGACATTTTCAGTTCTCACATCTGTATCAGTCGGTTTAGATATTGGAACACTTTGTTTTGGCTCTGAGAAAGTTTCTACTACAGCTATATCAATATTGGTAGGACCAGTTTGTTCAGAACTAAACACATTACTTTCAGTATCCTTAGAGATTACAGGGTCTACTGGATTTAGAACTTGAGTATCAGGCAATATGTCTTTAGGTGTAAGAACACTTTGGTCCGTAACATTATCAGGTAAAAGCGTATCGTAAGAAGACTTGTCCTCAACAGTTTTGGAGTCTACGTTTGATTGTTTTTCACGGCAGATGAACTCGTCGGAGACATTTTGAGGTGTGACCGGTTTCAATTCAATTGGTTTTTGTAAATCTTCTTTTTTGTTGGCACCTGGAGCCACTTCAACTAATGGAGACTCTTCTATGCCAGTGGATGTTGCTACAACTGTGTCTTGAGTATCAAATTGAGTGGCATCAATTGAAGATTCTACAATAACGTCATCAGTACTGATAATAACAAAGTCGTCAACATCGATGTCCGCCTTGAAATCACTATCTCTGCCTATTTCTTGACCAGGTTCTTCTAAAATACTGTTTTGTTCCTCCACTTCTTGTATTACTGTCTCTTGAATTTCAGTTTGACTTAGAGGCAATTGTTGTGTAGTTACTGGAGAATCTTCAGTAGATGTTTGATCTTTAAAAACCATTGGCACTAAAGTATCGTTGAAGATATCTACTGGTAACGAATACTCTGTTTGAGATTCTAACACTTTACTTGATTTTTTGTCATCAAGTTCCTTTTCAAGTGGTTGCAAAACATTACTTTCGCTTGTAATAAATTCTTTTGTAATATCTATGGAAGTTTTATCAGTTGTTTTAACTTCCGCGTGAGTAAATTCTTGCATTGTTAGAATTACTTTTTCTGTTTCCACATTTAGTTTTTGTGACTGCGGCTCGGTTTTCTGTTCGGTTATAATTTCTTCTTTAACAGAAACTGGCACAGATTCTATTTCAGTCTGATCTTTATGATTTTTTTTATCAGTCAGCATCACAGCTAATTTCTGTTCAGCATCCTGTATTTCATGATAGCTATAACGTAGTGATTCTAATACTAGGCCTAGGCTACCAGCAGGTTTGATAGGTTCTACAATACCATCTTTAAGGCCTTTATGAATAGAATCAACTTTTTCGTCAATTACTTCCACAGAGCCGACCTCAGTTTTAGGTTCTACTTCTGTTACAGCTGCCTGTATTGGTTTATCGGTGCTAAGTTGATCAGTTTCAGCAAAAACTTCAGCATCGATCTCGCCTTGTTCCGTTTTTTCTTCAAGGGGATTTTCCGAAGTAGCGTCAATTTCTGTTTGTCGAGACGCACAAAGTAGTGCAAATCTTTGTTCAGCATCATTAATTTCTTGGTAATTAAATCGCGGAAGTTCGTGTAAACACAGTCGGTTCACATTAATTTGTCGGACAGTTATTATAGTCAAATTACTGTCGATTCCATTGGAAATCGGTACCGGATCGATTTTCTGGGCTGATGTAGCAGTAGTACTGTCAGATATGGTTACAGCATGCAAGGGCTCTACAGCTACTTCGTTAACTTCTTCCGTGATTTGTGACGGAGAAGGCTCTTGGCTACCACCCCGAGAATTAGTAACAGCTAACAAATATTCCGCATCTTTAAGTTCATGATAACTCTGCCGTGGTACTTCATCAACAAATTCAGATGGCTTAGACATAACTGACGATGAATCTATTTCAGTAGGATTGACAGGTATGACATCAGATTGTAAGACTTCCTTTTCAGGTTTTACAGCTACGTCTTTTATTTCTTCGACGACTTGTGGAGCTTCTTGGCTACCTTCTCTTGATTTTATAACAGCCAATAAATATTCTGCATCCTTAAGTTCATGGTAACTTTGCCGAGGTATTTCTTCAAGCAGCTTAGATGGTTTTGAAATAATTGAGACTGAAACTGTTTCAGCAGATTTGTCAGATATAGAAACAGGTTGTTCCTTTTCAGGTTCTACAACGCCTTCTTTTACCTCTTCAATTACTTTCATAGATTCTTGACTCCCTTCTCTTGACTTGGTGACAGCGAATAAATGTTCTGCATCCTTGAGTTCATGGTGATCATGTCGTGGTGGTTCGTCAACTAATTTAGATGGTTCGGCAATTGTTGAAGACGAAGTTTTAGTTTCGATACTGGTGTCAGGGACTGTCACCTCTTTGGAAAGCTCTTTAGTTGGCTCTATCACTACGTCTTTTCTGTTTTCGATGACTAGTGATGGAGGAGGTTCCTGGCTACTTTCCCTAGACTTAGTAACAGCTAGTAAGTATTCTGCATCCTTAAGTTCATGGTAACTTTGCCTTGGTGCTTCAGCAACAAATGTAGATGGTTTGGAAACAGCTAAATCGTGTACTATTTTTGCTTCTGAAACTACTTCAGGTTGAAGACCTGTTGTCAGCTCATGTTGAACATCTCTAACTTTAGTATTTTTATCAGCAACTACCTCTTCAACTGCTTTTACTATTTCTCCTTTTATTTCTGTCGAAGACACAGTTTTAGCATGAGCATAGAGATTTTCTGCATCTGCGACTTCATGATAACTTTGCCGAGGTAATTCCTGACTCAAATGCTTCACTACATTTGTAAAGGATTCTTTTCCTTGTGCTTCAAATAGTTCTAAAGTTGATGTATCGCCTTTTACAACTTTGTGCACAGTTTCTTGTTCAGTTGCAAATACTGGTGATTTGACACTAACGGTTTTTTCAAGTGATGTTCTTTCACTGCCAACAGATTCAGTTTTCCGTTCATCTACTACAGATTCGGAAGTAGATTTAGTAGATGCAAGTAGAATTTCAGCATCTTGGATTTCATGATAGCTATGTCTAGCTGATTCTTCTCTGGGTGGAGAGACAGGTTTTGTTTCAGTTTGTAATGATTCCAGTATCACGGTTTTTTCAACCAAAGGAGGTTCAAAAGATAACGATTCAGTGTTAAGCTTTTGAGTTTCAATACGTTCACCTTTGTTAGATTCAATTGAAATTAGATCTTCAGTTTTGTCAGTTCCATCGTGTTGGCTTTGAATAAATTCAGAGTAATTGTAACACAACTGATCAATATCCAGAACTAACGAATAAGTTTTAACTTCTGATTCAAGTTCTTTGTACGGTATTGAACATTTTTTTGTTTCTCTAGATTTGTTACGATCTTTTACAGATCCAAATATTGCACGCTCAATATCTTCATCGTAATTTTGTTCTCTGGGATGAACAACTATTTCTGAAACGTTTTCTTCTTGTTCTTTTTTAAGATCCCCAGCTTCAGGTGCATCTAAGGTATCTAGACTGACCAAATTATCCTTTTTCTGTTCTACATCTTCCACCTCACCACGATTAACTTTAGAGATGGTTATCTCGTGCCCAATTTCTGAAGTTTCAGCAGTTGAGGTTTCTGGTGCAATAAATGATATTGGTTCTGACAATACATCGGCCGATGAACCTTGCTGGATCACTTCTAAGTCAACAGAAAGATTTTCAATATGTTCTGTTACATGTGTTGTTTCAACCGAAGACGTTTTTTCAGTAACACTTACGATAGTGTCAAGTTTTTCATGTATATTTACTCCAGTGTTTTCAGACACTATCATCTCTTTTAATTCTTGTAAATTAGATGTATATTCCTTGCTTATTTTGTCGCAAACAGGCTCATCTTTTTGATCAGTAGACTGTTTGTCCTGAATTTGTTCATCTACCCTAGTGGTTTCTAGACTACTGGAAGACAGTTCATCAGTGATTTTGTCAACGGCAGATTCATCAAGAGTGCCAGTTTCAGCAGTCTCTTCCAAAGAATTAGATTTACTGCTGAACACCTTGACAGTCCTAATAGGAGGTAGTTTCTTTTCTTCATGCGTTATTAGATAAATGGTTCTTGTTTCTATGTCTCTAGCCACAGGTGTGGTACATATAACTTCTTCGACGTCGACAGTATCTTTGAGAGATTCTGAATTGAAATTTTTATCGTTATTATTTTGTTCACTAGCAGGGCTGGATGTTGAGGACGCTATGTCTTGTTTTTTCTCCGTCAAGTCAACTGCAGCAGAAATATTTGAATCTCTACTTGAATTTGAAATTTGTTTACTTTGCCTTATTTCCTGCCCGCTTCCTTCTTGTTGTGTCGTATTTGTTTCAACTATTGTCACTTCTGTAGCTACTTGTTTAGATGATTCTTCACTTAATGATTTTGGTTGGTTGAAAGTTTCCACAGGAACGGAATCTTCTTCAGCCATTAACGTATTCCAATCCATTGTAATGACACTATCCTTATGTAGATCTATAGATATTTCAGGTTCACCTGATACTTTAGGTTTCCCTGTTGTTACATCACTGGATTTCTCATGTTGTTTGGTTTTATCTCTACGCTTTTGTACCTTGTCTTTCTTAGTAGTCTGTGACTCTTCAATTTCTTTTAAAGCTCTTTCAACTTCGTCATCTACTAATTTAGGTTTCTTGGATTTATTCTTTTTCTTGTGACTTTTAACGACCTCAAATTGTTCTTCTTCAACATAAGCCATTTGTTCAACTTGCTCCGAAATATCTGGAACAATACTTTCTGGAACACTTTCAATGTGTTTAGTTTTCTTTCCTTTAGGTTTTTCTTTGATAGATTTATTAATGTCTACTACCTCTGTTGTGGATGAAATTTGAGTCTGTATAACTGTATCTTGAGATATATTTTCTATAAGTTCAGATTCTACGGAACCTTGTCTCCGAGTAACAGTCTCTTCAGGCATATTTTCTGCCCGTTTAGATTTTTTAGATTTGGTTTTCTCTTTCCCAGATTTAATTTCACCTTTAGAAGTAGTTACAAGTTCAACCTCAATCTTTTTAATATCTTCCAGAACGATTTTATCAGGAGTGACCTCTTTTACTTCAGTAGGTCTATCTTTTTTCGACTTCTTTTTCTTAGGCTTACGTTCTTCAATTTGTTCAACTATATTTGGCACTTCTTGCACAATAGGTTCAATTGCTATTACTGTTTCTGACGGTATTTCGACAGTTTCTGAAGTAGTTTCTATAAGCACAATATCTTGCTTACCAGAATCTTCCCAATGAGCTAAAACTGTTTCTGGCTTGGTTTCGGTCTCCAGGGATAAGAGCTCAGATACTTCAGTAGTTTTGTTCTTAGATTTCTCCAGATCTACATCACGATCTCTCTTTTTCTTTGATTTCCTTTTTGGGACATCAACAATAGCTACTTCAACTTCTTTACCTATTGAAGATACTGATTTATCTTCTCCAGATAGTGAAATTGTATTCTTATCTTTATCCACCAAACTTTCCCTACGTTCTGAAGTTGAATCTGTTGAAACCACTTCCTTACTTAAACTACTACTCATACCGATCGGAGAAGTTACCGTTTCAGAACATGTTGCTTGGATTTGGATATCGTGAATTTCAGTATCCTCTTGCACGTGTTTGTTTGAAATTACACGTTGTTCGTCTTTTATTGCCATTGTTGAATTGTCGGTCTCCTTACTAACACGATCCATGATATCAGTATCGGCAAGTGAGTCTTGTGAAGTTTGTTGAATAGCAAGTGACTTTTTATCATGTTTAGTATCATCTTTGTGGTCTTTCTTTTTCTTTTTCAACTTCTTACTATCTACTTCTTTCGTAGACTTAGTATCTTTTGGAACTTCATTTGTTTTTGAGCTTACAGATTCAGTATCGATAACATCTGTGTGTTCCTCAATGGAGACAGCAGCTTCTTGATAAGTTGTTTCTTTTGTGACAACAGATTGAACAGCTTCTTGATAAGTTGTTTCTTCAGTAACAACAGATTGATCTGAAACTTTTACAGATACAGCAGAGTCGGTCTTGTCTTCGAAATTCTTAGATTTCTTATTCTTTAGTTTCGATACGATTTCTGGTTGCCTCGAATACATTTCTTTGATTTCAGTTTGTTTCACCTCTGGTTCTTTAAATTCCGATTCTATAGTTATAAAATCTGTCACCATGACTCTTGCTGTGTCTTTGTTATTTTTGGATTTATTTGCTTTAGATGATTCTGGTTCTTCTTTCGCAGCATGATCTTTGTCTTTTCTTGCCTTAATCTCGGTGACTGAATCAGATATTTCAGGGTGCTTCTCTCGGCTATCCTTGACTCTTTTCTTTTTATGTTTATCTGAGCTTTCAATCTCTTTAAGGGCCTTTTCTATTTCATCTTCATTACTTCGGTGTTTCTTGGTCTTTTTCTTTTTAACCTTTTTATCCTCTACATCATCTTCATCATCATCTTGTTGATAAAGCTCTGTTGCAACTGTTTCGGTAACTGTCTCTACAACAGTCGCGCTATGTTGCACCTTTTTAGTGATCTCTTTTTTAACTAGCTCAGGTTTTACAACCTCAACAGAAGCGACACTCAGCGTTTCAGGTTCAACTTCTACATCCTCAAAGTCTTCGACTTCGATAACTTTTTTGACGGGTTTCTTCTTCTTGAGAGTTTGGCCTTCGTGGGCTTTTGTTGGTCTCTTTTCCGGAGCTCTTCTCTGTCTCGGCATATCCCTAGAGCGACTGCGTTGAGTCCTTTCAGGCCTCTCCGGTTTAAGTTTAGACGCGTCAATGCGATCTTTTCTGACGGGCTGCGCGCTCTCCATGCTGTCCACTACGATTTCCTTCACGATTTCGACTCGTGCCACCTGAGGTTTCGGCAGAGGCACAATCGTCGGAGTCTTAAGTTGTCTTCGTAGACCTAGCGCTAATATCTCCGCGTAAGACAAATCCTGCGACCTGCCTCGACCGTCGTGGCTCCGATCCCTCTCGAGACAGTCGGAGCTGACTGATTCCACGGGTAGTACCGGGAGTTCTTCCACGGTCTGTACGACCACTCGAGCGACTGGAGTGGGTTCGCGAGGGACCGGACTGAGTACCACCAATTTATCCACATCGTGATCGACCTCCTCGGTAAACGACACGAACTCGTCACGATAATCCGAGACGTCCACAACGGGTACACTTTCACTGTCATACACTCGGGTCACGCTCGTCGCGCCACTGCCGCGCTGTTCGTGCTCGCGGCCACCGGTCACACTGTCACTGCGGGGCTCCTGCGGCGGCTCGGGGCTGGTCCGGGCTGGTCTCGAGCTCACGGAGCTGGACCGGGAGCGGTCTCCGCGCACGATCTCGGCGTACGTGGTGCCAGCAGTGAGCCAGGCGGGGCTGGCGGGCTGGCGGGCGCGGCGCGCGCGGGCGGAGCCGGCGGCGGCCACTAGCGCGGCCAGCGCGCGCGCCGCGTCCTCGCCCGCCGCCGCCGGCATCACGAAGTACGGGTCCAGGCCGTGCACGGCCCGGGTCAGCTCTTCGATACGCCGGGCGACCTCCTGATACGCAAGTACGGACAAGACATGATTTACAAGTGTTCTCTTAGTTTTTAAGCGATTCTGTATCGTGTGGGCGATGAAAGCTGAGGAGAATGAAAGGAAACGACCGAGGCTGCGATGTTTCGATTATATATATTTAGCGTTTTCGTATATATAAAATTTTATAGAATAGGAATCGAAAGTAACTAGAGTTCGGGCTTAAAGCTAGATGATGTCGCGCGGCCTACGCGTCGGGCAGCGGCTCGGGGTCGGGCGCGCCGCGCTGCACGAGCAGCTTGACGCGCTCGTTGCGCGCCTGGATCTTGCTCTGCAGCGATTTGACTCTCTCCCTACACGCCTACGAGGACACGTGACCGGAAAGTTAGTAGCGTGGGGTGAAGGAACAAAAGAAAAAACAAAATGAATGCACAGCCAGTGGTAACGTACAGGCCTCGCTCGCGGCGAGGCTCGGTGCCGAGCGTGTCCGCCGCCTCGATCGCGAGATCGATAAACAAAACTAGAATATTCGCTAGCCTCTACGGGCGGTGGTGTCGGTGCGTGTAGGAGCTACGGCGGCCTGCGGCCTGCGGGCTTACCTGCTGGTCTCGCTGCGCGCGCTCGGGCTCCTTGGGGCTGTAGTTGGGCTGCGCGGCGTGGCGCAGGCGCTGCTCGGCGTCCAGCAGCTGCGCGCGCAGGCGGGCCACGTCGGCGCAGTAGGCCTCCACCTGCGCCAGCGCGCCGGCCAGCGCGTCGGCCTGCGCGGCCGTGCTGCTGGCCAGCGCGTCCAGCGCCGCGTCCAGCGCGCGCGCCGCCGCCTGCACGCCGCCCGGGCCCGCCGACGCCGCCGCCACGCCGTCCGGCCCGAAGTGCACCTGCACGGAAACCGCCGTTAGCACGCCTCCCAACCGTCGCGACATAACTGAACGCTCCTCGATCGCACTCACGTTGAGCTTCTCGACGGCGTACGAGATCTTCGTTTTCTGGGTCGAGATGTCGTTTATGAGCTTCTCCCTGAGAGCGAGCCGGTCCCTGAGAGGTTTCTTGGCGTTTTGCGGCGCCTCGAGCGAGCGCGTCGTCGCCTCCAGCCAGTGCCCGACGTCCTTCAGCTTCTTCTCGCATCTCTCCCATTCCTCCGCCAGTTCCTGTAGTAAGCCGTTCTGAAAACAGAGAAAACATCAAAATCCGTTATATCGCGCGAAACGTACGAACGAGTACATCGCGTCGTCGTCTACTAACGGTCTTCGCCAATCGCTTCTCGACGTCTATGGTGGCGTTCTCGGCCGCCTCGAGTCTGCCGGGGAGGTCCCCGGAACTCGTGATGCGCTCTATAGCTTCTATCTCCTTAGTCATATCCGCCAAATTCTTCGTCTGCTGCTTACAACTCTTGAGTGCGTTCTGTAAACAAACAAAAAACGTAAACACACGGTCCGGGTCGCGGCACACTTCACAGATAACTAGGGGACGCTCACTCCGTATTCAGTCTGTTTCTGCTGGGCCTCGGCCAGGTCCGCGAGCGGCAGCGGGCGCGCGAGGAAGGCGCGCTGCGTCTCCACCCACAGCAGCACGCGCTCCAGCAGCGCCAGCACGCGCGCCACGGCGTCGCACGCGTCCTCCACGGCGGCCTGGCGCGCCTCCAGCTCGCTGGTGACCGCGGCCAGGCGCTCGGCCAGCGCGCTCACGGTGGACGCGACCAGCTGGCGCTCGGCGGCGTCGCGCGAGCCCTCCACGATGTCGCGCGCGTGCCGCTGCAGCCGCTGCAGACGATCAGCTGCCGCGGGGGCCTGCGCTCGCGCCGCGGCCAGGCGCTCGCGGCACGGCGCCGGCGGCAGAGCGCGGTCCCGCGCCGCCAGCTCGGCCGCGCGCAGCCAGGCTTGTACTTCATCCACGTCCGCCGCGTACTCGCTACGCGCGGTGCGGGCGCGCTTCCACTCCCGCTCCTTCTCCTCCATGGCGGCGGTGAGCGCCTCCGCGGACAGCTCGAGCGCGGACAGCTCCTGCGAGACGTCCGCGGGAGCCGAGCCGCCGGAGCGCTCCCTGCTCTCCTCTGTGAACCTCTTCGTGGCCTCCGCGAGCTCGGAGACTTCCTTGGCGAGCGCGCGCAGGCCGCTCTCGTCGTCCTCGCCGAACGCGTAGAAAGTCTTGACCTTCGCGAGGCACACCTCTATCCGCTGCCGGAAAGCGTCTATCTTCTCGGACACGCGGTCGAATTCGGACACTATATCGTCGATCTCGGCGAGCTTCGCCGCTAGAGTTTGTCGCAATCTGCAAAAGAAATGCACGTTAGAGTAATGAGCGGGTAGCGTATCGACTGTTTGGAACGGGGAGCGGCGAGGAGCACACGAGTTTAGGAGAGCTGCCAAAATGCGACGAAAATAGTCTGACGGCGCTTCGTGACGCGACGCCCGTGACGGCAAGGTCGCGCCGTACCTCGTCGTTCGTTGCCGGTCGCACGCGGCGCCCGCTCGCCTCGCCCGCTCGTCGCTCAATGAACCGTTCCGATAGATTCGCTGGACGCATCTAATTTTATATTCCACGCTCTAATGTTTGCACGGTGACATCAGAGCGAGTTTTTTCGGTGCAACGGCGAGTGTTTACGTTTTGCACGGTTTACATTATGATAATCGCGGCCTCGGCTCGGATCTTAAACGCCATTTGTTGGCAAAAAGGCAAAGCGAATGTTGGGATCGTTGGCAGAAAGTTAGAAGTCATCATTGCGTAACGGTGATAAGAACGCATGACATCCGCCGCGCCGGCCGGCCGGCTCGCACCGCTCGGGTAAACACTCGGTCGGACGCTGCCAAGCCCAGTTAGTACACAGGTCACATCTTACTGAATCTCAAGCTCGCTGCGGCAGCTCCTGCTCCACAGAAACACGCGTGCTTCCGTGACTCATCACCGCTAATAGGCACCCGCGTTCGCGTCACATTTTCCCCGGCAAAACAGTTTATAGTCGTCCGAAATCCCGTCTCAGGCACGTCCCGATCTCCTTTATAGTACGTTATCTTGTGTCGAAACGGTAGAAAGCCCACAAGCGGCTTATTTTCGGACCGGTCCGAGTATTGTTGTCAGCTTGCAGAAGGGCCTCGAGCCGCCGGCCGCTCGCAAGTCGTGCGCCGCGGCCACGGACGGAGAGCACATCTCGTCCTTAGGGCGTAAGCGTTTAAAAATCTATAGTTTGCGGTAAAAATGGCGTATGAGCTAACAATATCCCTGTGCCTAGGTTCCAGAGCCGACTGAGGCCCTGACCTACAAAGCGGTGGGGCGCATGCGCCAGCTACATCGACATACCTAGGTATGAATAAGTAACGATTACACAGACGCTCGACCCAGCCGATCGTCTGGGGCATGCGCGGTGGGAAAACCAGCTTTGTGCTGAACAGGGAAGGTTTTCTATCGAGCGTGACGTGGCAGGAGTTAGGGCGTTACCTTGTTGAGACGGTGACAAATTGATTCTGCTCTAGACGGCCTATAGGGCCTGACGGCGAGCTAGACTTTAGACGATTTCTAGGCCGATTGTTAATTAGGCAAATTGTTAAATGGCAATTTAGCTAATTAAAACCACGTGTGAGACTCTGAAATAACCTCGGCAGACTTATTCACTTCCTGTACCGGAAATAGTCATGACACAATACGTTAACAAACCGCGAAGCATCTGAGTAGGAAAAATTCTGTAGCATCGAATAAACAGAGAATTTTGTTCGTGCCAAAGCAATTAAGACGAATATAAAAGGTTTGTTTTCAAAGTATTTTAGCCGGACTGGGGAAGTGTTTCATGATAAATATTGCTACCGAAAAAAAGCAAAATATGTTGTTATTTACGCAGAACAACAGTAACTTCAGTACATG
This sequence comes from Pandemis corylana, assembly GCA_949127965.1. Taxonomy (NCBI): domain Eukaryota; kingdom Metazoa; phylum Arthropoda; class Insecta; order Lepidoptera; family Tortricidae; genus Pandemis; species Pandemis corylana. The sequence goes on along the minus strand of OX421858.1, from coordinate 14,338,356 downwards.
TATATGTACTTCAATCTAAAAAAAAAAATTAGAGGTTATATCGATCCCAAAGGATTGCCTATTACATATCGAAGTTTCTAACCTCTTTCATTTCACGAAGAAACGGAAATAAAGTTCGTATCACGACCACAAATAAATTAGCATCGTGACGTCATTCCCGAATGAAACATCGCCCTGGTATTCCGCGGCTCAAGGTCAAACGGCCAAACTACACGTTCACAAACCATTGCTGTTTCCCATCCAATAAATCACCATTTAACCGTCCAAGCTCCGCAATGTACACAAACATATATCCTTCTAAAAATTGTCGTGAGGTAACGTTCGACAACCGCCAGGATAATCGTACGCTTGGCGAAATTCCATTTAATCGAATTCGAACTTAAAGCCGACCCCCTAAAGACTCTAACGTTCATACGAGTTGCATTTTTAAAGTTGTCTACAGTTCGAATAAATGACATCATGGCGTAACTAAAAATCTTCAGTCCTTGGACATAATAGTGACACTTTTGAATTATGTAACCATACAAATATTCCGGTCTAAACTCTTGGGTGAGATCATTTTCGCACTGAAATTAGAAATCATTGATTGCAAATGAATGATTGCATTGGCAGAGTAAACGTAAACATTTTTTTATGTCAGTCTGGTTCAAATTATATCCTGTTTTACTTTGCCGTTTATTTAGTTACCACTACTGGGTTAGCAAGATTATTTGTCTAAAAAAACACTACAAACAAGAATTATGTCAAAACGACTGAGCAAGTGAATAACCTTTAAAAAGTGAAAAAGCGACTAAGTTCGAGTTGGATCGCACTGTGATATTCCTCCGAGATCGCACTCCAAGATTCTGGTTCTAACAATTCAAACGTTATTAACTAAATCAAATAAAAACGTTGATAATTTGAAAAAGAAACATGTAGCTTGTATTACGTACGAGAACTCATTATAATTCAAAACTTATCTTTATATAGCTTCTGCCCGCGGCTTCGCACGCGTGAACCATGAGCATCCCCGCTTCCCGTTTTTCACGTACCCGTAAGAACTGAATATATAAATCACGTTTTTTTTCCTTATCCCGTGGGAATTTCCAAAAATCCTTCCTTACTGGATGCCTACATTGTATAAGGTATGTGCAAATCACGTGCCGATGGGTGTATAGGAGTCTATAGTTTATTTTGATTCAATAAAAATCACTGGTATCATAAAGCACTGGTTTTATTTCACACACAGAAAGTTGCGATATAGTGTTATTACTACGGTGAGCAAGGAGAGACTGCCTGTAGCGTAGTGACTTGCTCCGGATTGGGTTGCAATATGCAACGTCATCCAATGTCGTTGGTCACGTACGCTATAGGTATCTATGTGCAAAATTTCAAGTCTCTAAGTCCAGTGGTTTGGGCTGTGCTATCCCGCGGGAACTATGCGATTTTCCGGGATAAAAACTATTCTATGTCCTTTCCCGGGACTCAAACTATCTATATACCAAATTTCAACTAAATCGGCCCAGCGGTTTAAGCGTGAAAAGGTAACAGACAGACAGACAGACAGACAGACAGAGTTACTTTCGCATTTATAATATTAGTAAGGATAAGGATTAATACATACTACATAAACCCTGTCTTTATCTCTTACGGAGTAAACAGATCCTAATGTAACAAGATATAAAGACCACATGAAAGGGGAATCAAAATAGTGATGGGTTGGCAGCCACATCGCTTATAACATGATCCCTAAGATTTCCTTTCATTTTAATCAGTTGTTTTTATGTTTTTACAGCGGCCATAGAAATACCTACCAGTGGCGTGGCGTCAAGTATATCAGAAGGCAAGCCGAAAGGCATTTAACTAACCTTTTTCTCTAATTCTGCACAATAAAAGTGGAGGACGTGCGAGTGGCAAAGCGCATCTTCTACAGCGAACTTGAGGAGGGCAAGCGAAAGCGTGGCGGACAACTCCTCAGGTATAAGGATGTGCTAAAGCGGCATATGAAAAAGTGCAATATTGAGCCTACGCAATGGGAACAGTGCGCCTCAAAGCGGCCGGAATGGAGAACTTTGGTGGCAAACAAAGTCCAAGTTTTTGAAACTCGTCGTTGCTCTGAGTTGGATACCAAGCGCGATGAATTGAAAGCTCGACCACCTGCGCTGCGGCAATCAATTACAACTATATTGATGGGGTGCTCACATGTCCGCAATGCGCGCGAACTTTTATAAAAAAGATTGGCTACATAAGTCACATGCGAGCACATACTCTGGGAAGGAGTTGAGGCGGTCGCCATGGTCGGAAACGGCCAGGAGCACATCATCATCATCATCAAAAGTGCCCAACTGCCTTAAAATAGGCAAGCCGGTGGGAATCGAGTTCTATGGACGCCACGCCACTGATACCTACTTAAACTCTAGTGCGCCTACAGAAGAACGAACAAACTGAATAGTGTCCTATTGTATCCATAGCAATACTTTGAAAACTTAATTATTTATTTGCTTAGATATCTAGCCGTTTGTTTTTAATCAATGCAGAAAACACACTTAAATAACATTACGTAGCGTGGGAACACAATAATATGTTATAGTCCTATTGACATTCGCATAATGCAACAAGTTAACCAACTGAACGATACAACCGACTCATGCGTCTGTCCTTGACCGTCACCAACATCCAAGCAATACCGCCTTTATTACAATTAAAAGAGAATTGAGACTTCCAAATCACACACTTCTTAAGGACCCTACAGCATTCGCAATTCGTATAATTTTAAGCCTCTATTGCGCATGGTAGAACGTTACTGCAAAGAGTTAAGGTCGTGAATAAAGTTTTGACAGTAGTTTTTGTTGTGGGATCACTTCTTTTGGTAGGGAGGCAGTAAACTGGTCAAGGCACCTGACAATGTCGGCGATTGGAGACGAATCTTAATGATTCGCCTTTAAGTTGACGACCGGATTGCCTAGTGGTTAGTGACCCTGACTATGAAGCTAGAGGTCCCGGGTTCGAATCCCGGTAGGGGCAGACAGTTGTATGGTGAATACGAATGTTTGTGCCCGAGTCATGGATGTTGTATGTATTTATCTACATTATATATATAAGTATGTTTATCCGTTGCCTGGTATCCATAGTACAAGCTTTGTTTAGTTTGGGGCTAGGTCAATTGGTGTAATTTGTCCCAAGATATTTATTTATTTATTTAAGTATTATACTTTTTGAATCGGGTACTGAAGACTTACAGAGAATCTGACACAAACCTATGGATTCTAATTTACGTAATCAGCAGTAGTGCACAGAGTTTTGAGACAGGTCAGACAAAAACAACTACCTAACTTACCAAAAATGCTGCATGTTTTGTTGTCAAGTCGGTTAATTATGACGTAACCTCAAATATCCGAAAACATATGACAATCACAGCAGGATAGACTAGGATGGCGGCACCAGTAGCGGACATGGACCCCTTTAAATTGAGAATAAAGTGCCCATTACTGATGCTTGTCAGCTTAAAGTATCCAACACTGGTGCCGTCACATGTCTTTGTCTTTATGAAGTGCACGCAATCAGATTAAGAACAGAACCTGTTTGTTGCTGACTTTTCGATTTAATTACCAAAAGGACCGGTGTTTTTATGCACTTGTTAGTACAAAGCATACTGATTGCTGTGAACTTGAAATAAACGAGAATGTATAAGTAATCCAATATTCCTATGCTTACCTTGCTCAAAGCGTTTAACTTCACAACGTGGCACAGATAAATAGTGAACCTATCTTCTCCATGTGCAACCGAAAGGCAGACGGCAAGAATCACAACTCAAACGAATGGGAATCCAAACGAAAGTTTCTGGCTGCTTAGTATTTGCGCTTGGCACAGTTTAAGCACTACGAAATGTTGTCCTTATCCTATCATGGGAAAAACATTACTAGATTTTAAATTATAAGGTAAATCAACTGACAGTTAGAATTTGGATAAAAAAATACACTAGGAAGCAGACGTCGCAAACAGAGGGGCGTTATAAGGTTGACGTCGATGTTTGTGTTTGTGTGTCTGTGACCTACCTAATACCTCCAAGAACATGTGTACAAAATTTCATGATGATCGATTGAGTAGTTTTCGCGTGAAAGCGTAACAAACAAACTTACGTCGCATTTATAATATTAGTAGCTAGGATAGCTAAGAAATCGAACGGCAAGTGAAGATTGTCGGTTTTTCACTAGGTACGAATAATGTTTTTCAGCTAGTTGAAAAACCGCCAATTCCAAGTCATTAGTGCATGTAAACTTTAACAAAATTGCGGGCTATTTCTTGAAAGATTTTGTTTGGTTCACTTCGTATATTACGCCCAATCGTCCGTAGGAGGCGCACATCACCGCTTTTAGACTTTATGACCTACATACAGAAAAGTGATTCTAGGAAAGTTCCGTTATTTCGGTCTAAGATTCCGTCTGCGTATTTTTTTTATTACTGACAAGTAAATAACAACAATAGTCAAGTCAACAAGTATATAGTTGCTGTAGAATCACCTCTTTCGCTTAGCAAGAAATATCAACAGACTCCACTTACTTCTCATAAGCTTCCACTAGTTCCTTGACAGATCTGTCTATTTCCTCAGCAGCTTCCTTGGAGTGCGGCTTCAGAAGGGTTACGACGAAGTCAGCGTGTTCCAACAATTCATCCCTCGTGTCCTCAAGGCCGGCCACCTCGCTTTGCAGTTCCTGTACAAGAATTTTTGGTTAGAAAATGTTTGCAAAAATTATGGAGTCGCTCAAGGGAGTACTTTGGGTACTACACACTTTAGACATTAGAATGATGAAATGTGTGCTTCTATATGTACCGTAGAACTCTATCGCAATAACGTGACATATCACTCGAGCTTGAGTGACGGTGGCCAGTCAATTGCGACAGGGTTCTACGGTGGTACGTGAATATATTTCCCTCACTGTGTGTTACATAATATGTGACAATGTCTGTAGATTCTATCCAATGAAGAAGAGAATGTTTTTCTGGAAAATAATTCTACGAAGTTTCTGCAGATTCTATTAATACTAGAATTGTGTTAAGTAGAAAATGAATGGGATATCATTGAATACTGTCCCCACCTCAATGCCCAGACTGGCGCTAAAGTACATGAATGGTTGTTAAATTGTTAAAATATTTTGATGTTGGGCAATAGCCAGCCAAACATTTGCCAAAATCAACACGTTGTTTTGGCAGAAGTAACAATAATTAGGGCAAAACTGCAAAGTGTCGGGTGTCTGACATAAGCGCCATTAAGTTTCTGAATTGTTTCAAAAACAAGGCATTAAGACGAACTAAATCATCTGTATAAACAGGCCACACATTGTCGCCGTAAAACATGTGAATATATCAAGAAACACCAGTTTTAAAGTTCACTGTGTTGCAATGAATGGGGTGATAAAGTTTAAGAGAAACGGCAGTTTCTTGTTGCAGTTTTGCTAAAAATAAATACAAACGAAAGCACGCACCATCGTTGCTTTTTGTAGCACATGAAGACGATCTTTCTCTCGGTGTTTAGTAATTGTGTGGTTACTTATGAGTAGTTATTTTTAAGGAGCAATTACACTAACATGTACGGAACAATAGTACGGAATACGATAGTCACCCGCTTTCGACGATCAACAGCTGCAACCGCCTAATTAGGTAGCCTAAATAGGCGGACAGATCCACATTTATTGACCGATGTACTTTGAAACAAGATCGGCGACTGTATTAGAGGTACGCTGTAGTGTAATTGCCCCTTAAGCTCATTTGTGCATTGTTTCTTTCCTATAACGTATCGGTTGGACTTAAAAAGTTTCATTTACGCCACTTAACTGGGCCATAGAGCAAAATGCAAAGCTTTTTACTACTTTCGCTGTTGTGCTTTAATGGAAGAATTCCAATATTCGCGATCGATTCGCCGCATTCCACTCGGCAATGCAGAGGGCACTGTGCGGCGTGTAGCTTATTTGGGGCTTATTTAAATGAGCTTTTGGTATAACGATTGTTCAGTGGTAGCTCAGAACATCAATGTTTTATTCTTTTGTTGTAGCTTGCCGGTGTTTTTAAAGTGATCTTTGTAGTGTTTAAAGGAAGTAACAAAACTATATCGGTTATTTTATTATGACCCTCATTTTGATTATTCATAATCTAGCTAAAACATTGCCTACGATTTTATATATTTTTTTGTATTTTGAGCTCCCAAAGTGACTTTGAGAATTGTTTTAACGTCACACTTCCGAGCGACTGGTGTTATAATTATTTCGAGTATACATTATTATGACTATTACTTCCATGCTGGTCTGGTAGCAAAGAAAAAACATAGAATGACCAGTTGCTTCCCTTCCCGCGCAGATGGTAAAAGCCCATTGACGGATTGGGCGAAAATCATAGGAATCATGTCATAGGCGATGCGGCTAGCAACCCATCACTATTTTGATTCTATCTTCCACCTATAGGTACGCCCACAATCTTGCTAAACGTGGCCTGTAGGTCTTGTTACCTTAGTCTCTGTCTACCCCGTAAGGGATAAAGACGTGATTTGTGTATGTGTATGTATTATTATGAGCTATACCGAATCTCGTCCAAAATATTTATTCATATATTTCAGAAGTGGAGAGGAATGGTACGAGCCCTATACACCCCAGTCGAAGGTAATCTATACTAATGTTATAAAGAGGAAAAATTTGATAAAATTGTTTGTTTGTTTGTTTGAATAAGCTCCGAACCTACTGGACAGATTTCAAAAATTCTTTTGCCGTTAGAAAGCTACATTATCACTGAGTGACATAGGCTACTTTTTACCGCGGGAAAATACGTTTTCCTACGGGAAAATTAATTTACCGCGGGCGAAGCTGCGGACGGAAGGCTCGTAGGAACTAAAGAAGAAGAATTTACCTATGTAATGTAGTTCTACTTCAAGTTCTATGCTAACGTAAGTTTGACTTCATATAACAAATTTGTTTTCAGTGCTACTAGTATTTAACACAATAGTATATTTTTTATCGAGGGACTAAACTAAGCCAATATATACCCGAGGTGGTTAGCCACCCGAGCGTCAGCGAGGGTGTCTATTTATCCGAGGGTTTATATTGGCTTTTAGTCTCGAGGTGAAAACTCTATTTTTCACTTCAATTGCGAGAAAAAATAGTCAATTTGGTACAAAAAGATTTAATCAAAAAATTTAAAATAAAAAGTTAAATGTACAATTTGAATTATTTTTAATATTGTAAATTATGGTCGTTCCGGGAATATTGACACGCGTACTCGTAGCTTGTATTTGGGAATTTTGTGAGAAGTCTGATGTCAGCTGTTGTGTTAAAAGTCGGAGATGTCGGCAGAATTTCAGACTTTTCGTCACAGATCTCATTTCGATTATTCGACTGCTGGAATTCATGTGACATATCACGCGATGTAGACGGACATGGCTCATTTTGTGAAGTTATGTTAATGCCTGATGTAATTTGCTGGGTGATGTTGTACTTATTTTGTATGGGCTCTTCAATGTATCCTTCAGCTACTTGGTCCGACCTCCAACCACCATGTCTTTTAAGCTTTAACTATTTTCAAGTACTCTCCAGATATTACGAATTTTCGCTGTTTATTTGTCTTCGTATTAGGCAAATTTACAGCCTGTAATTTAGTGTCGCTTTCGACATGTGCCAGAGTAATGTTCACCAGTTCCATCCCTTTGCATGCGCCACTTATGCGAAAATCAAGGCGACCTGTAAATAAGTTTTTGTTAAAAATATACATAACGTACTTGTTGCCTTTAATTGAATAATAAAAGTGTTAAAATTGTACATAAACATACCTTGGTTGCTAAATATTTTTCATTAGGAGCGTTATTTAAAAACGTTTCTACGTCCTCAGACGTAAAAACTTTCGACTTTTTTCCTTTATGTCCACTAGACAATCGTTTTAGCAATGCAATCAAATTTGCGTATGTTTTCATTTGTACTTCGTGCTCAATTTTTACCGTCATTTTTAACATGGAATAAATACTCCACAATGTTGACGACTGATACTTTTTTGAGATCTCGTCAAAATATGCTAAAAAACGCTTTCTGTGAAAGAATGAATGCGTTTTTTATTCCTCCAGTCCATAAAACTTTCATAGGTTTTTAAATAAATCTTTCTAGATTTCGGTGGCAAAAGAATATCAATTATGTATTTTGCTCGACATCATAATTTTCACTATCACTTGACGACATTGTGAGAATAATCAATTTATTTTAATCGTTTACGATTTACGCTCTACAACAATTCCAAAGTTTTCGCGGTATTTTTTTTCCAACCAGACACAGATATAACAAAATCGCATCGGCGAAATGGTCCATACACAAACTGAAAAAAATAGAATGGCGCCACCTTCTATGCGGAAAAAGCATAGAACTAAGTCCACGCAGACTAAGAACGTAACATTTCCGTCATGAAAATGGTCCACACACAAGCATACTTTTTTATTTTGTTTCCGCATTACAACGATCTGTGTGAAACTGTAAGTTTATTTATTGTGATTGTTAAATTATTATTTTTATCGTTTCGTGTGATAATTTTTAAATGTGGTTTAAAGAGTGGTAATGAAATTCCTTCACTTATTGAAAATTTACTTTATGCCAAAAACTAAGCAAGTACTGGCTGTTTGAGTTTATCTAAGTCACTCAAAGTAAATTAAAAAAAATATTACTTTTACTCCCTAGGGACTAAGTACTCACTTTAGCCCCGCCCCGTAAGGCTATATTGACCTACTTTTAGAACATGAGAAGTGAAAAGGCATTTTAATCCAGCTTGCGTAAGAATGGTGAGCTTATGAGACGTTATTTTTAAATCGTTTTTATTGCGGCTATGTGACTCACTTGTCGACCAGGATTAGCTTGGGCTTATTTTGTGACACAAACGACTATTTTTTCTTCAATTTCAAATGTAAGACTATCAGGTAACATTATAAGTAGGTATATTTTGCATGAACTGTTTGATGTTGAGTTTCTTCTGTGGCGTTAAATAAAGTATATTTGATTTAAGGTACGTTCGACGGCCATGGGCATGTGTTAATGTGTATATTTGGTGTACAGTGTTTAGGTGAGAACATACACATACTTACATACACAAATCACGTCTTTATCCCTTACGAGGTAGACAGAGCAGCAGTAACAGGTACCTACAGGCCACATTTAGCAAGATTGTGGGCGTACAGGTGGAAAATGGAATCAAAATAGTGATGGGTTGCTAGCCTCATCGTCTATAACATGATTCCTATTATTTTTATCCATTCCCTCGATGGGCTTTTACCATCTGCGCGGGTAGAGAAGCAACTGGTATATTCTATGTTTTTTCTTTGCTCCCAGACCACCATGGAAGACTAGGTGAGAACGAAACTAGATATTGGAAAAATAATTATGTGATATGAACGATCTGGGGCCTTACCATGAATCCTTAATGCGATTAAATTCCGATTCAGTTTAGGTTCGCTCGCTGTCAGATCCATACTAAAAATGACAGCTAAAACTTAAACTGAGTCGGAACTGAATAGCATTAAGACGTGGTAAGGGCCCTGAAAGTTTTTGAAATTAAAACTGTGAAATTACCACTCGAAAGGGGTCAAATTGTTTTCTATTGCTATAAAACTGTCAATAGAATTAAATTTTCTATTAGCATCAGAAAAAAGTCGAAAAACACTTTTAAAAAGTCGTTAACTGGAAAATGAAAAACCATAACATAACAAATCACAACATTCCAGGGCTTTTAAATTGTAACTTGTTATTTATTTTTTAATCCGACTACGCCAAAGCCAAAAGGGTCACGATTCTTTACCTTTTTTTCTAATGCTAAAAAAACGTTTCCGTCCTGTCTGTCTATCCGTACGTCACAGCCACTGAGAGAGTTTCACAACTCCCTGCTAGTTTTCTAGTATATTCGACGTCAGTATGCTTAGTGTAAGTTTTCGCTCACAAAATACATCTCGAACGCGTTTGCTTTAAAATGTCAAATACTGAACAGTTTGTTGCCGTTGCAATCCGCAAGTGGCGCTGCCAATTATTCCACAGTAATTGAGACGTTTACGTGAACGCATTCGAGACGTTTTTATATGCGCAAACTTACACTAGAGGCTCAGAGGGCTATATTATCACTTATACCGTTTATGTTGCCAACAATGATCGTTTGATTCGTCCTTTCGTTTCACGTTCTGTGCTGAACATCCCTTGGATGACCTTCACTGGCTCACCTGCAACGCATGCCTGGTGTCCACAGCCTTCCTCCTCGTGCTGGGGCTGGCGTCCAGCTGCCGCAGCCGGTCGGAGGCCGCCGTGACCGCGGCAGCCAGGCTCCTCTGGACATCCAGGAGTTGGCTCCACCGCTGCAGCTGGTTCTCGGCCGTCGCCGCGCGCTTGGCCAGAGCTTTGGACAATTTTTTAATAAGAACAGCTTGGACAAGTCATCGCAAAAACAGTGGCGAATTAGTGGCGTGGCGTCAAGTATATTAGGAGGAAAGCCGAAGGGAATTTAACTAGCTTTGTCCTCTAATTCTGCACAATCAAAGTGCCCAACTGCCTTAAAGTAGGCAAGCCGGTGGGAACCGAGTTCTATGGACACCACGTCACTGTCAGTCATAGAACAATTAAGTATCAATAGAGTCGTAATTTTGTAACTAAGATTTTGATTACTTACTAGTTCGCAATTAATATTTGGCCGTTTTTTATTTTTGTTATTGTTCTATTAGTGTTGCGATTCGTTTAGCGATGAATTGTCCGAGCTATGCTATTAATTAAGCTACCCGTACTAGCAAAAGACAATTAAGATCATAAGAGTTTAATAAGTCGAACCATCACCTAAAGTTACCTACTTTGTTGAGCTGGAGCCATGCCGATGTAACTAGGCGTAGAATAGAATAGAATAGAAGAAGAATCTAGGCGTAATGCACAAAATAGGGCCATGGGGGTGTTACCACGCGTGACCTCATTTAGCTTGAGTACAGTACACTAATAGGCCCATGGAAAAAAAACATGTGAAACGAACCAGCGTGAATGAAGCTTAGAAGGCTGTTACTATATCAAAAATAAAACCCTGAGCGCTATGCCGTCATTTCTGTGCGGCACATTTATGGAATTTCTCAGGTACAAGTGAGGAATTACATACATATACATATACATACCGTCACGCCTCTTTCCCACAGGGGTAGGCAGAAACTACTTTATTCCACTTGCTACGATCCTGACATATTTCTTTCGCTTCATCCACAGTCATCAATCTCTTCATATATGCTCGTCGGTTTCGGGTACTCCTGACCTGACCTTTTTCCAAAACGTCTCCTATTTGGTCTCGGAACGTCCGTCTAGGCCTTCCCCTCCCAACGCAACCATTCGTACTCCCCATATAGATCTGTTTAGTTAGTCTACTTTCATCCATCCGCTCTACATGCCCAAACCAACTAAGCATACTTTTTTCTGTGAGGAATTACGACTAATTATTAATTTACGGCGTAAAAATAAATGTCGAAAAACCTAGTGCCGCTTTAAAGTGGTGGTGCCGGAAGTTAGTGCAATTTTTTTTTCAATGTATGAGAAAAAATCTGTACCGCTCAGAAATGACGGCATAGCGCACAGAGCTATTTTATGATAATAGTAACAGCCTTCTAAGCTTCATTGACGCTGGTTCATTTCACATGTTTTTTTTTCCATGGGCTTGTAGTATATAATTATCAGACTAATATTTTCACACATGTGCTTTCAAATGTGGCCCAGATATCTTTGTAAACTTACCCTCGCAGGAGACGTTCCAACGGTCGGCGAGGTCGCGCGTGCGCTGCTCGACGCGCTCGCCACTGGCCGCGTCGGCGCCCGCGCACAGCTCGCGCGCCCGCTCCCGGACCACGTCCAGGAGCGGCTGCTGGTTCTGCGGAACACACCACACGTTATAAACTATACACATCTCAATTTACCGACACTAAAAAATTTAACACATAGAAAAACTTTGATTCCCCTTTCCAACATACGCGCCTAATTATGCTAAACTTGGCCTTTAGGTCTTGTTGCCTTAGGCTCGGTCTACCCCGTAAGGAATAAAGCCTTGATTTATGCATGTATGTATGTAGAAAAATCCGAAAAGTAAGGCTGTAGCCGGGAATCGAACCCGGATCCTTATCATTCCGTGATTCGTGCTATCGCTACACCACCCATAGCAGGTGGATATCACGGAATGATGAGGATCCGGGTTCGCTTCCCGGTCATGGCTTTACTTTTCGGATTTTTATGTGTTCTAATTTTCAGTGTCGTTTAGAAATTTAATTTCTATGGGGTACATATACATACATACATACACAAATCACGTCTATATCCCTTACGGGGTAGACAGAGCCTGAGGTAACAAAACCTAAAGGCCACGTTTAGCATGATTGTAGGCGTATAGGTGGAAAAAGGAATCAAAATAGCGATGGGTTGCTAGCCACATCGCCTATAACAGGATTCCTAAAAAGTTAGCCCTTGATGGGCTTTTACTATCGGCGTGGGACGAAAAGCAACTGGTACATTCTATGTTTTTCCTTTGCTCCCAGACCAACATGGAAGTTATTCTATGGGGTAAAACCGAAAAAAAAAATTTAAATATACATGTAAATTTTTTGATTTATTTGATAGGAACTACTTGTAGGTACACATGTCACTAATTTACTATGCGAGCGCGAAGCAGCTTCAATTCAGTTTGAGCGAAAATGATTTCGTATTAAACTTTCCAAAAATAGAAATAATAGCCTTATTTAAAAAATAGAAGTGTACTTTAGACCGACCTCTTAAATGAGTCCTCGCCCGCGGTACAAGGCGCGGGGGAGACGACAAAGGGGACGTAGCAAATAATGCTTTCCCATCGTAAACACACGATTACTTCCGAATGATGCCGACGTTATCTATGAGTTACTGTAGCATGAGAAATACCATACAAATACCAGCATTTCCGAGATAATACGATGGAAAAAGATTTTTCTCGACATCTTTAACATAGGTACGTAACAGAGACCTACAGTCCCAATAATAAAATAGGTAGTAGATATTTTATCAACTTAGTATTTAATCAAAAAGCCGTTTCAGATTAGTAGAAAAATCGCTGCTAAATCATACTTCGAAGAAATGTATTCGTACGTTACTTTGATAAACAAAGCGAGCATTAAAGTTACAAAGAAATATATAACATTGTGACTGGACTCTATGAAAGCAACAAACAATACGCCATTGTGTGTACTAAAAATAACACTCGCAAATGTATTGTTTCTATTACATTTATCGACTTCCGTGGTACCTTTTCATCGTAAGGTGCATTGGGGTAAATTCGAAATTGGGGGAATATCGAAAATCGCGGATATCCACTAAACGGGGAACAATTCCATAATCTGGCAACGCTTATCTAGAAGCCAAAGACATTGGAACTTCTAAGTAACGGTTGCTAGTTTATGTAATTGTTCCCCGTTTAGTAGATATCCACGATTTTCGAATTAACCTCAATGCATTATGTAACTAAATTGAACTGGATCAAATTACTATAGGTAATTATTCATAACTAGCTGTTGCCCGCGGCTTCGACCAGGGTCCTGTTTTTTTTTAATGTTTTCTCACCGTTTAAACCTTCCCACTGCACAAATGTTTCAAAATCAAAATTAAGTATCTCTTTATAATAAATTCAGCTCTGTTCATCTGCTTATCTTATTACCTGTAAAATTGTCATATTTTTTGTACAAAGAGCTACATACATACACTAATCAAGACGGTACAGCTGTTCTCGAGTTTTAGCTAGACAAACGAACAGCGGTTCATTTTTATACACAAAGAAAGCAGATAGATTTAATGCTTTTCTATTTTCAATGTTAATTTGCGCTTAGAACTTTTCCTGGTCTACAAGTTCAACATAATTTTCAAACGAATAAAAATATCGGCGATGTAAATACTGGCTCAATCTTGAAGTTATCAGGTAATTGCTTGCCAACACTAAGATACTAAAAATGCAATTTCCTTCCACTCACTAGCTACTCATCTTAACGCGTTTTTCTCTGACCTTGTTCTATTTACAATGTTATCAGCATCGCTGATAAGGTGCTAACTATTTATGGCTTTATTTTCTCCATTCCAGTCAAACTGAGATAGTATATGGACTTTCTTGCAAGTCAACATTGGTTTTAATTTAGAGAAACAACGTGAAAATATACTAATTTGATCCAATTTAAAAGTTATCATGCTTCCATTCAAAATGGAAACACAAAATACACTATACTTTTAAAAATGGTTGTGACTCTATCTGCTTCTGTTAGGTACTGAGCGTTAAACATTTTTTCCAGAATTTAACTATTTTGGGTTTTTCTTTATCAGAATCGTTTACCCTATCAATTCTCATACAAGAAAAAATGTGTCCCAGATTTTACTATGGATTTGTTTTCCTCTTCGTCGCGTTCCATACATAGCTATATTAAAAAAGTGAAGAATTATAATGGAAATTTTAGGACACATTCTTTCTGGTATGAAGATCGATTAGGTAAACGATTTTGAGTAAGAAAAACCCAATATAGTTAAATTTTGGAAAAAAAATTACATGTGAACTATTTTTTCGAAAACGCGTAGTAGACTACGTCAGTTACGCTAACAATTAGTTAGGTTGCGTTATAAAAAGAAAACGCTATCAATTAAGGGCAAAACAATATCGCACCTGCTGTAAAGATTTCAGCAAAAACGACTGAACTTAAAACATAAATTTTCAACACACTTGCTCGTAAATTGAGTCTTATTGCACTGCATTTAAGCTCATAATTGAGCTTATTACGCACAAGTGCTGTAACATATTACCGCACGAGTGCGGTAATATACATATTTTTTAATCTCAGCAAAAAGTTCAGTTATCTATAGGAACAAGGAATATTTTCGTGAATATTAAACTATTTTAGGGAAAAGAAGATAAATAAACATTTAATTTCGACAAATTATTCATTTTTATCTAAAACTGAACATAATTTGCAAACTCAGGCATTGATTAATTATTTTTTATTATAATTTTAATATTAGGCTGTTTAGCAGTCTGTGTCAGTGTCTTGGTCACGCGCGTTCTAAGTGCACAGCGCGCATGCGCGAGTGCTGCGCGCGGATTGGCGCGGAGAAACAATATCTGCCGCCATTTTTCACTGATATTGTTGATTCAGACTTTGTTATTTTACTACTTTAAAAATTACGAGTTCAAGTAATAAAGAAATGTAGTGTCCGTCGCTGGAAATACTAAAATATGTTCGGACAATGTTCGGACAGTTAAATCCAAGGTGTTAATTACCAAACGATAAAGTAAAGTTCTAAAGCAGCTCCAGGTAAGCAATGTCTGGTAACAAAGGTAAACTAAAGTTCTTTTATTAACTAAATTTTATTTATTTTTCCTCGCAAATGTGTTGAAAAACGTCGTATGCGACGCGTGTGCTTTGGTAATTACACATCTCGGCTCTCTTACCCGCGCTCGCTATCGCTCGCGCGTACAATACGCCTCGTGTGTAATTACCAACATAGCACACTTGTATCATAATGTACTATTAAAACACTTCAACAACTACTCTACGTTTCTTCGTAATTGTCATATTAAACTTAATTATTCTATTATTCAGTCTTTTAGTTTACTTATTGTTCAAAATCAAACGCGTTGGCGCAGGAAACTCGACCTCCCGAAAAGTGGTCATTTACAAAATGTCATAGCCAATGTCAAGTGCCGGTTTTGACACAAATCGACATAATCGGTCGCGCCCTTGACACATTGTCTAAGAGCCATTTATCATCGCGTAGAAAATATACCACCTAATCAATAATGATAACACGTTAACTCGGAACGAAAGTACCTGGTAATATTTAGAGGTATAAAATATATTGACACTCAATTGTTTAAGTGGATGGGTTATTTGTAGGTAAAGACTTATTTGGCTGGAATTGGCAAGACTAATCGTTTGACATTCATAAAGCCGGTTTTTGATAAGGCTATGATAAGTTTGATGTCATATTTATACAGAACTTTACTATCCTTGGAATTTGAACGCGTATGACAGTAAACGGGTATTCTATCAAAGATTTCAATTACGAAAAAAGAGTTCAGTAGATAACTAAAAAGGTTCCAAGTCGCTCCCCTGACTTTTTATAAAACAAGTGGTGGTAAGACGAGTTTATTTTATGTCAGTAATTTCACCGGTTTTATTAACGTCTACGCCTGAACACATCACTGAGTGTCCCTAATATTTAACGGTAGGATTTGCGAGCAAGTTCGTGTTAGCATTCCCAACGGACTTTGCGCAAGACCCTCCACGCGCAAATTCAATATAGTACCGTCGTATTCGTTAAACAATACAGCATTTAAACCAATTAGAAATCACACCACTTTATTACAATTACGACGCGTCACTCACCTTCCGTTTCCGCGGAATTTTTAATACTTATCTACTTAAAAACAAAAAACAAACGCAGCCAAACAAGACGCTACGTCGGCACGTGAATTTCACACTTGGTAAAAACAATACAAAAGGGAGCTATTTGTTTGTGTGTAGTTGTCATTGCGGTGTTTAAGCACTGACTGAGTGAGCCAGCCTTGACTCGCGTTGCATGACATCATCCAGTTAAGGCGATCATGAACTCTGGAGAATCATTGTGCAATTCGCTCTGTCAGCTACGTGACAGACCTTTTTAGCAAAGCCGTGAAGTGTGAGAGCTAATTAAAAAATGTTGCTAGACTGCCAAGATTTTTTTTTATAAAAAAAAATAGTCGCCGTTTTACCTATTTTTAACTGCACAAGGATAAGCTTAGATCTTATCTCCTATTAATTAAAAACCTAATATTTCTAAGGTTCCGTAAGAAAAACGAAAAATTGAACCCTCAAAGGACTCGCGTCATAGCCAATTTTCTCTTGCGGTTGCAAAATTGTTGTTTTCGTATATTTACTTATAGAAAATCATTGAAAATTTAGCATTACCCAACCTTATCTCCGAAACTATTGGGATACATACATATACCTAGATTACAGAAAACCTACGAAGTACATTGTATTTCCAGTGCAATGATAATCAACGCCCGGAACCCACTCCACGCGAGTTAAACTCGCATTTTTCGAATTTAGAAATATACCCAAATCACAGCAGCAATATCTCATTTAGAATGTAGGCAATTAATTACAGATTTTGTATTTGCTTATGCATTGACTTTAGTCTCATAACATTTTAAGAAGGTTAATCCTAAGAGGAAATAATAGCGTTTTGTTTCTAAACAAGGATTTTTGATTAAATATTTATCCTCGTTAGTGGTTTGTTGCCATTAATTCGCTGCGCAACGATTTATTGAATTTTATTGTAAATAATAATAAAATGGTTATCGCAGCTTAAGATAGTTACCCCTTAATAAGCGGTGAGTGCATTCACCTACTTCAATGAAAGGAAATTGCGCTAAAAATAAATCAGATTCGTCGTCAACATAACAAGTAAAATACCTTATTTAGTTTTCATTTAGACTGATAATAATATCTTCTATATCGATGACATAATGTACAAAAAATTACCGAGTAATTATGGTAAGGTAAAGTGCCTACATTTTTTACTGTTCAATTAATTTTAATGGTTTGTTATTAAGACGGCAATATTTTTTTAATCTGGTCACAACCGTGTTGATGCTGGCATAATGCGATGCGACCCAGGTTATGTGAAATATATTTTAAAAAAGTAACTATCATGTCTGCTGTCCCTTAAATCGGTAGACAATTTTTAGTCTGGCAACACTGGATTACACGAGGGGGGCATTCCTAATTCATGTCACGAGGAAGTGACTCATATACTGTTTAAAACGACTGGAACGATGTATGAAAAAATTGAATGGGACTATCAAGCTACCAACATAATAGTTATTATTGTAGCCACAATGTAAATACTGTATTAAACGGTTTCCCTTCAGATTAAATAAAAAGCAAGATAATGTTCCGCGAACCAATACAGTTGTAGTTAAAATTGGGCCTAATCTCCAGTTCGCAGAACTCTGTGTTTGCTTTTTATTTTGGCCTGAGAGTCCTCATAAAGATAATTATTGGTACCAATTAACTATGATAGTGCATTGGGGTAAATTCGGAATTGGGGGTATTTCGAAACTCGTGGATATCCACTAAACGAGATACTCGTGGATATCCCAATCCGTCTTCGCCGAAATTCTCACATCCTCATCCTTCTCTACGGCATTCTTTTTAATCCTGCAACTCCTCATTATCTCAAAGAGCGATTTAGTTACGTTACCTCTGTAAGATGTTCACAAAATTTTCTCCTTACTGTGCCTCTTTCTAATTCCAAATTCTATGTATATTCTTATACTGTTCAGGCTATACGGTTGTGGAATTCCTTGCCTATAATCATAAGGCGCGCTAAATCGTTACCCATATTTAAATCTATGTTGAAGGAGCACTATCTGTCATCTTGTGCATGAATCTTGTAGCTGGTTTTATTTTTTATGGTATGTGTGTATGTGTCTATTTATATCTCCATTTATTGTAAATGTGTGTTTCATGTATAATATATTACGTATTTCAGTACTTAGTATATTAATATATATTCTAAATTGCACCACCTGCTCAGATCTGTTCTATTCTCCAGTCCATTATGGTTGCCTGGTAGAGATCGCTCTGTAGCGATAAGGCCGCCTATTGTTACCTTGTAATATTATGTATACCTTTTTTCTGTTTTGGTTGTTATATGTGGTGTTCAATAAAGAGTTATTGTATTGTATTGTATTGTAAACGGGGAGCAATTAGATAATCTAGCAACGCTTACCTAGAAGCTCCAATGTCTTTGGCTTCTAGATAAGTTGTCGCTATAACGACTTGATACGCCACAAATAAGAAGAACGATCCAGACAAAAAGTGAACTACAAATATTTCTGCTTAAATTTTAATGATAGCTCAAAGTATTTAGTGACAAACGTCATACATCGAAATTAAAGAGTGAACAAGAATTATCGCTAAAAATGAACATACATATATTATCAATGATATCGGCGTGAATAGTAAAGATATACAAGAGATTGTGTTAAGTCGTATCTGTGGTGATAAGAGCTTTAATATATAGCAAGGCATTGCCCTAACTCAGGTATGGAGGCTGATATCAGCTGATAACGTTATGTCACAGATAAACATTGTTTATTAGGAATGCGTATTGCTAATAGAGGTACTATTTGTGTTTATATATTCATACAAAGATCATGTAGACGACTCTCTTTAAGGCGCGTCCCTTGCTATATATAGAATATTTTATAAATCCTACTAATTTTATAAACGCGGAAGTTTGTAAGTATGGATGGATGGATGGATGTTTGTTACTCTTTCACGCCAGAACGGTTGGACAGATCTGGATAAAATTTGGAACGTAGATAGATTATAGTCTGGAATAACACATAGGCTACTTTTTATCCCGGAAAATTGCGTAATTCCTGAGGGATAGCGACAAACGAATTCTTTGCAGACGATATTATAAATGTAAGTTTTTCCTTGTGTTTTTTTATGCTAAACGTGGCCTTTGGGTCCGGTTGCCATAGGCTCTGTCTACCCCATAAGAATTAGAGGCGTGATTTATGTGTGTTTGTGTGTGTGTTGATGAATTAAAATACAAAACAGCCAAAAGAAAGTTATTTTAACTAGAATTATCAACACATCATATTATTATTTCTCTCTTAACAATAATTTCAGTGGCAGTATGCCGTGCGCTGCGAACGGAACGCCTGCCTAATTAATTCTGAATATAATTAAGAAGAAAAAACTCAATTAAAATGTATAATGCCGCAACGTCTGCGGCTCTTCATGCCGGTGTTGGCGCCTCGATATTGTTTTAGAGCGACCAAGACTTATTATATAAATATTATTCTTCCATGCTGGTCTGGGAGCAAAGAAATAGTACATTATGATACAAGTGTGCTATGTTGGTAATTACACACGAGGCGTATTGTACGCGCGAGCGACAGCGAGCGCGGGTAAGAGAGCCGAGATGTGTAATTACCAAAGCACACGCGTCGCATACGACGTTTTTCAACACATTTGCGAGGAAAAATAAATAAAATTTAGTTAATAAAAGGACTTTAAGAACTTTAGTTTACCTTTGTTACCAGACATTGCTTACCTGGAGTTGCTTTAGAACTTTACTTTATCATTTGGTAATTAACACCTTGGATTTCTTACTGATATAACTGTCCGAACATTGTCCGAACATATTTTAGTATTTCCAGCGACGGACACTACATTTCTTTATTACTTGAACTCGTAATTTTTAAAGTAATAAAATAACAAAGTCTGAATCAACAATATCAGTGAAAAATGGCGGCAGATATTATTTCTCCGCGCCAATCCGCGCGCAGCACTCGCGCATGCGCGCTGTGCACTTAGCACGCGCGTGACGAAGACACTGACACAGACTCCTAAACAGCCTAATATTAAAATTATAATAAAAAATAATTAATCAATGCCTGAGATTGCAAATTATGTTCAGTTTTAGATAAAAATGAATAATTTGTCGAAATTAAATGTTTATTTATCATCTTTTCCCTAAAATAGTTTAATATTCACGAAAATATTCCTTGTTCCTATAGATAACTGAACTTTTTGCTGAGATTAAAAAAAAGTTTATATTACCGCACTCGTGCGGTAATATATTACAGCACTTGTGCGTAATAAGCGCAATTATGAGCTTAAATGCAGTGCAATAAGACTCAATTTACGAGCAAGTGTGTTGAAAAAATATAAAACGTACCAGTTGCTTCTCGTGCACTGCCAGACTATAGCTTCTGCCCGCGACTTCGCTCGCGTAGAATAAGACTTCTGCAATAATTATTTACGTTGCGACTCTAGGCAACGACGATCTCTCCACATGTTTGTCGCTATCCCACCGGAACAATGCAATTTTCCGGGATAAAAAGTAGCCTATTTAATCTAGGGTACCAGCTATCTCCGTTCCAAATTTTATCCAAATCCGTCCGAAGAATTAACAAACATACACACACACTCACAAACTTTCGCTTTTATAATATTAGTGTGATAATTTAAATGAAAAATCTTTGTAGATCGTTCTGTCGAACTAACCTTGTATATTGTTAGAGATTACTTGTTTTAATATTGCTCTCAATTCAATTCAATTTTTGGTAATATAGCTCCATCGATACTATCGATGATTCCGCCAATGTCGAAATATTGCTCTCTTTTGTCCATCATAGCTCTGGTTTAACAGAACGTGGACTATAAAAAATAGGTAATAAGTTATCATGGCGCTTACAACTGCCATGCTTACCAGTGCATGTCTTCCGAAGACATATATTTTTTACATGGAACAACGTTTTAACAGCGTAGTTTTTCAAATAACAAACGCCAGAAATGTGGAGGCATTTCAAAGTAGAATATTATTTCTCAAATTTCTAAACGACACTGAAAATTAGAGCACATAGAAAAATCCGAAAAGTAAAGCTATGGCCGGGATTCGAACCCGAAGCCTCGTCAGTCCGTGACGCGTGCTATACCCCTACACCACTCATAACTATCTATTACTAGCTGTCGTGTGACCTTGTTACTATGAGAAATTCATTTTCTAACGGTAAAACCGTAAAAGTAAACATAAAAAAAATCGAGAAGTAAAAATTCTTGATTCATTTGTTAGGTACCATTATTTCTCAATAAAACTACGAGTATGCTGATCAATAAGTTCGGGCGCCAGAGTTCCCAGCTTTATCATCGGTCTTGGATCCATCTAACGAACTAAACCTCTAGAATTCTCCTGTATGTTCGGGAAGTCAACTCAAAGACGTCATGACAAACGTAAAAACGGAAAGGGATAAATAAATTACCTAATAATTAATTTAGATCTCAGAGTACGGCAGTAAACCGATGACCGTTGACATCGCGAGAGTTGCGGGAAAAAGAAAAAGAGCATTTACAATTGATGGGTAAAAACTGGGCAGAATGGGGGCTATAGCATGTGAATTTGCCACTATAGGCGCTAGTGTCGCGTGAGGTCCAATAACATTCACTTTTCACTGGTTTTGGCGGGCTTAGTGACAAAAATTAAAATAACTTCATTATCCTGTTGAAAAGTGATCTCCTTCGTAAAAATATCGCAAATATGGATAATTTGGCGATGAATGTAAACGCTTTGAAAGCGGATTTTTATCCGAACAAAACAGAACACAACGTTGCGATATAGCTAATCGATATGACGATAGTTATTATTAATTAATAAACTTAATAAGATTCAAAATTTAAAACTTTGTTTCGGCGCCGATCTTATAAAGTCGCCTTTGACAGCTATACCTCTGGACCTTAGCCAACAGTGGCGCCAACTGGTGAGCAAAGAAACGATAGTCCCCATTAAGCATAGGCTTTACCAGGTTTCAAAGTAATCGGTGATGCTAGCCGTGGCTTTGACAAGTACAGACCAAAAATCTCTACCTATATAAATAAAGTAAACTGAAAATGGAAGCATACCAAGTAAATTTAAGTTAATGCAATCATTGACATTGTGATACGAGCTAATTATCACCTTTCTTAGCATTACCTTTAGTATACATCGCAAAAAAGAGCGACATACGGAAACGCCTGTGTGCGAGGTTTACAAAAAATAAACCAAACAATTTACGAATACTCATATCCATCTACTCAGTACCTGATTTTTACATATACTAGGCTAGGCAATACTCTGTATACATATACTTCAGATTAACAGCTTGATAATTAGTTATTGATGTTTTGTCCCCTTTTTTGCGATGTTTGAATATCATGATATCAACACGTACCTCGAGATCGTTCTTAGCGTGTTTCAGCTTCTCAAGATGCAGCCTCAGCGCGTCCACGGTCGTCGCCGGTTCGTCCTTGACGTCGTTCTTGTCCAACATTGCCTTGATCTTGTCCACCAGCTGGCAGAAGTCTTTCCAGATCTCCAGGTCTTGCTCCAGCTGTGCCTGACGGCTCTTCGCCGAGTTCAACGTGTTCTTCAACATCTGGTTGTGCTTCTGGTGCTCTTTTGATAGTTCCTCCTGTTCCGTCGCCGCCAACGACGCCCAGATTTTATCAACTATGTCTTGCATGCGCTTGCCTATTAAATCCTTCATTTCGGGCTCAGAAGCGTTAAAGAATGACTTGTGTTCCTCTAAATCAGATTCTATATTTTCAAAGTCAGTGCCATTCTTACCCATATCTAAACGGATAACAGCCTCATTCACCCAGATGTTGAACTTTTCTACTAACTGTAGGTATTGTTGCCTATGTTTCTTATTGTCTTGTAGGTATTTCTCTCGGTTCGCTAATTCAGCTGGTAGAGACGTTTGCAAGGAATTGGCTTCTGACACCATTTCTATTAGTGAGCCAGGAACGCCGTCGTCGTTTTTGATGATGTCAGTGATTTTCGTTAGTTTGTCAAGGTAAGACTGAATACTCTTTGCCAGGTTGGCATGTTCAATTATTTTTTTATCCACGCTACCCACGTCTCTGTTGAGGAGTGGCCGTGAATGCACAGCGGCTTCATTGTCATGGAGCCACTGGAGGATTTCTGAGAGATCTGATGCCAATTTCTTATGTTCCGCTGCTGCTCTCTCGTGTTCTTGCCGTTTTGACTCTACGGTCCTTCTTAAACCTAACAGCTGTTGTTTTAGTGACTGCAACAGTTCTGTTATGTTATTTCTGTCTATAACCGTTCCTTCAGCGGCAATCTGTTGACCTTTATCTGTAGCGGTAGCTAATAAAGCTTCACAACCTTGAATCTTAACAATTATGTCATCATAACGTTTGATCTTGTCTTCTAAAGAGTCACTAGATTTTTCAATTTCAGCTGTAAGATCTGTGTATTTAACAATAAACTCATTGATTTCTTTGATAAGAGCAAAGAATTGTTCTCGTAATAATAGCAGTACCTTCAATTTCGATATTTGGTCTTCAATTGTGCCCATCAAGTCATCTTGTTGGGTCAAAATATCTTGGAGATCATGTAAATTACCTCCTTGCAACTCATTCAGCATTGCTTTATTCTTTTTGAGATCACCTAAAATTGATTCATAGGCTTGAATGATTGGTTGTACATCTTCTACTTTGCTGCCGATCGGTTTATTCAATGCTTTCAGCTTATTCTGAATTTCAGCTAAGAATTCAAGAGCAGCAGCAATCTTAGCCGCAGCATCTTTGTATTCCTTGATGTGTTTTAATAGAACGTTCTTCCTATCATTTATTATGGCATTGATTCTAGCAAATCTGTCCGATAGTACATTAACTTGTTCTTTAAGTTGTAGCTTATTTGAGTCCGATAGCGTATCCAAAATGTCTTTCGACTTGTCTTTGATTTTACTAATATTCTTTTCAACGTCTTCAGCTTCCTTGCTTAGTTTTTCAAACTTGGCTAATTGTTCTTCTAATACTTGCAAACTTGACGTTCTCAGTTCAGGTGTAGCTGCTACTTCAGCCTCATTCAACCAGCTTTGGCATTTAGCAAGTTCAGATTCAAAGTCATTTCTTCCATGCATCAACTTGTTCAACGCTGCTAACTTGTCGTCAATGTCCACCTTAGCAGACGTGTACGACTTGTTCAAGTTTTCTAGAATAGCTTGTAATTTTGCGCGGTCTTCTGGCGAGCAATCTTTAGATACAGCATTGCCTTGGCGCATGACTTCACCAAGCGTGTCATTGTTGAATTCAGACAGCTCGTTTTGATGCTTTTTGTGAATAGCGATTTCTTTCTCTACCTTTGCTGTTTCTAGAGGCACAGGACCACCAAGCTTCTTAATCTCAGCCAGTTTGTTTTTAAGCCAATTTTTAGCTTTCTCGATATCGTTTTCGAGTTTCCGCCTATCTTCATGGCAGGGTCCTAGTCTTTCAATTTCTTGTTTAATGAGCGACGCTAATTGTTTCTGCTTAGATGAGAGTTCAGCTAATTCTGACTCCAACTGAGTCTGTTCAGAAGGTTCAAGCTCAGATTGGATGTTGCTTACCTTCTTTTCCAGCGAGTCAATGATAGTTTTCTTACCATCTGTCTCTTTCAGTAGATTAGCAATCTTTTTCTGTCTCTCTTTAACTGATTTACTTTCATATCCTAAGGGTTCTGGATGGTGCATGTTGTCTATTTCCTTCTGCATCCATTCGTTTTGCGCGTTAACCTCGCTCTTGGTTCCGTCGATTGCTTTATACGTAATTTCTAGCATTTGGAGTTTGCGTTGGATGCGTTTAGCAATGTCATTGTGTCTCCTCTCCACTGACTTCATCTGAAACAAGACAATACATTAATGATTTATTCTCAATTGTATGAAGTTTGTTGTAAGTAAATACTGATTAAATGTCTTTAGTAGAAGATATGTCTTTGATAAAATATTCAGTGTCTACACTAACCTGCTCCTCGACTTGTTGGCTCTCCAAATTGCTGACAATGTTGATCACTTGAGACCCAACAGCTTTAATATTATCAACTTTGTCCTTTCCTGACTGTTCGAACTCGGCTATTAGTTCCTTCAAAGCGTTCAGTTTCTGAGGACACGGAAGACCAGATCCTTTGTCAGCGACGCACATTTTCTTCAGCACTGAATCGAACCAATCGTGAATCTCTTGGCATTTTGTGCGGTAGTCATCTATTATGCCTTGGTTACCCTTTTCTCGTGAAATTGCCTTGAGGATATCATCTTCTAGATCGTCTAGTTCTTCCTCTAAGTTGATTTCGTCTTCTAGTCCTAAAATATCAATACCCAATCAGACTTTGTTATCATTCACATCAATTTTATTTGAAAAAATTGGAAGCATACTTTGTGTAGCAAGACTTTTTGATCAATCAATGTTTTTTACTTTAGCTTGTCCAATGAAAATCACAAACAGGTGCGTAAAATCTTAATTGTACTCACCATCAGTAGGTATTTCAGTCAACAGCCTATTTCTCTTCTCACTGAGCGACGCGAGCGCATCATTCATGGCAGCCATGTCTTGCTTAGCAGCTTCTGGGCGGAGCTTGGATGGATTCGCCAGCCAATCACGGGCCAGAGCCTTGTGTACGTTAATCCAATCCTGGATCTCCACAACCTGCTTCATGGCTTCTTCCATGCCGTGCACAGCATCACCTAATGTCTCGAGGTGGCTTTGTACCTAAGAATAAGGGAAAATGTTGAGTGAATCAGTTGGCATATAACCTAACTCAATTCAATTTTTAAAAAAGAAATAGCGCCATCGATACTGTCGATGATTCCGCCAATGTCGAGGTAACCTAACTCGCTTGCGATAGCCATCGTGTTCATTTTGACAGTTCTTGTATGAATGTGACAGCTAGCTGATTCCTATGCCAATTGTCGAACTGTCAAAATGAACACAATGGCGATTGCAAGCGAGTTAGGTAATAAGCCTTCAGGTTTAATCTGGTGTCAGTGTGTACAAGTTGATATCAAATGACTCTTACATAGCGACAGTGAGATTATATGATTTATTTTACATAGCTGCTCAACTTAATTAATTTATTAATCTAGGTTTCGCTGAGCAGGCACAGGAAAAAATAGATGTGACACGTCACGGCATGTAACTTGGAACGTAAGAATCGTAACTTTTGAACCAGTTGCGATAGATGGCACCACACGCCATGCTACTAACACTAACTAACGGCGTATGAAAGCGTTCATGTTTTTCGGAGGTATGGTTGAGTGCCCCGGTGGTCTAATTGGGAACGCTTGGCGCCTAAAGCCATGAAGCGCGGGTTCAAACCCCGTCCGGTTTTCGAAACCTTTTTCCTTTATTTATAAACTTAAATGAAATCAAAATTATGCATTCGGACTTAATTATTCAATTCATCTAATCATTCAAGTCATGTTCATTGCATAAATACCAAGATGTTACTGTATTAAATGGCGGTAGGGTACATGACACCCTGTCAGGGTATAAAATGTCAACAATACTTAGTCTACAGGATGATGCGTGGACTATCGTTATAAGACCATGTAAAAACTACTATGGTGAATAAAGGTCGGGCCACACCAGTGCGCAAAAGACGTCGACGGTGCGTTTACGCAACAAAATGTACGAAGAAACGGAGAGAGAACGTGGCGCATGCGTCACTGCGTATACGAAGCGGTGTGGTCGCTCCTTTAATAAGTATCTATGTTGTTTTGTTAACGTTAACTTTTAAAATCAATCAAGCAAAGCAGCATGTGTGAGTTCCACTGACATTCATGGTCTAACTGCTTCAAACTTTTACGATTTGCACTAGTTTTTCTATTTTAACTAAACGGGTCTTACTCAGGGCCTGTCTCAACACTCTCTGTAAAATTCCAGTTATCTTACATACATACATAAATCACGTCTCTATCCAAGGGGTAGACAGAGCCTAAACTAACAAAACCTAAAGGCCACGTTTAGCATAATTGTGGGCGTATAGGTGGAAAGGGGAATCAAAATAGTGATGGGTTGCTAGCCGCTTCGCCTATATGATTCCTAAGATTTTCGCCCATTCCCTCGATGAGCTTTTACCATCTAGAAGAGAAGCAACTGGTGCTATGTTTTTTCTTTACTCCCAGACCAGCATGGAAGAATTACTATAGTGTACTATAGAAAAGAAAATCTCAAGCAATGCATGAATTAAAATAAGTCTAAGCAGCGGAGATGCAAGGTAAATATTTTTTGTTCTTTGAAATGGACCTCCGCAAAGTATTTAACGTCTGGTTCATTACAATTTTAAAACTACTTGGGTAATTCAAAAAATGTTGAGTCCCCTTTCCACCTATACGCCCACAATCATGCTAAACGTGGCCTTTAGGTCTTGTTACCTTAGGCTCTGTCTATCCCGTAAGGGATAAAGACGTGATTTGTGTGTGTGTGTCTATTAGGACCTTGTGCGTATAATTTTTGAATGAACGTCAGTGTCGCTCGGAGCGTTACCTTTTGTTCGAAAGCCACAAGCTTTTCGGCGAATTCTGGCTCTTCTGCGTTCTTTAGTAACGCATCGATACGTTTCGACGCTGTTACTTCGCTCACATGTTTCTAGAACAAACCATGCATGACAAACATCGACACACGCAGTGCAAGTTAGTATAAGTAGTTCTGATTAAGGTAAGGCCTGTGATAATTAATAAAAAGTTGTGTTGCCAGCTCACAAAATAGTGTGACGGCACCAGTAATGACCAAGGACCAAATAATTCACAATAACCTTAATTTAAAAGAAACGAAGGGATAGTAATTTATTTTACAACTTTTACGTGTCCAACACTGGTGCCGTTACCCTAAGGCGTCTTTTATTTTTAAAGGTCTTCATAATGTGTAAAGAAAGGTTTTACCTAAATCATTAATATATTTTCAGTATTCAAAATAAAATGGCGGTTCGTTAACATTTTTCGCAGATCTGATTCACATTAAAGGTCCGGCCACACTAGTGCGTAAAAGACGTCGACGTTGCGTTTACGCAACAAAATGTGTGAAGACACGGTGAGAGAACGTGACGCATGCGACACGTCACTGCATATACGCAGCGGTCTGGTTGCTCCTTAAGTCTATGATTTCGCTCAGAGAAAAATTACAATTTCATTATTCTGAATACTGATTTATTTAGTGTATGAATTGTGTCACGTAGTTGTCATTGCATACAGGATACGCTACAAGTGTCAATTATTTCTAGTAAACGTGAATCACTCAGTGCAAACACAATGTCATCTACATACGTGACTACAAACTGAGTCAAGACAATTCAGAATAAATATTTACTCATTAATGCACCTAAAACCTCAGCACATTCTTACTTTGTATTGTGGGGTATACAATGCAGAGATATCTCTCTAGATGTTATGCATGGGGACTGAAGTCCGAGGGAAGAGAGCTGGAAGTTGTATTTATGTATGCGTATGCGTTAAGAAATGATAGCGCGATATAAAACGTAGGTGACGGTACTAGCGCTAGCCAATCGTCCGTTGTACCAGTTTGTGTAGTCGTTGACTAGGTGGCGCTAGAGTGGCAATATTAAAACACAATATTATTATGCTGATATTGCTGATATCATTTTAACTATCTTATTTACCAAGATTGTATGACGAGGGTTGCATTTCGTTTATCTTTGTTACGTTACTACAAATGCAAACCAAAAGAAAACATTCACACAAATAGGAGACACACACATTGCATTGCCTATCATAAGTATTGTAGATCTTAATGGACAAAAGGTAATATCTATATTCGTATGAGCTGAGGTATCAGGAGTTTTTAACGTAGCTATTTTTTTTTAGAATCATCTTGAATCAGTGAACCAGGTGCACAAAAGTACATTGCCAACGGAACCTACTGGTAATTCACCTAACTACACTAATTTATTCTTATAAAACTACCGTGAGACTCAATGATAGTTAATGCAAGACGTCCTATTGCCGTAATAGTATATCGGATAATAGTCCTACGGTTTCGGATATATCCGGGATCTTTAGCTAAGTGTGTCGCATGGCATGCTGCAACCCGCAATACAGTCTAATGGTTAAGAAGCTCAGATGGATTGAAAACTACCAAACGATTATCCGATACATTAATACAAATCGGTGTCTTGGATTAATCGACATATTTTTAGTTTTCACTCTAACTACCAAACGTATTAGTGATAATTCTCAAAATTGAAACATCTTACTTCAAAATTACTCGTTGGTTTTGTAATTTGTAGACCTGGTAACTTCAGAACGTGTAATAAATCAAAGCAGACAATAGATTATTTCACTCATCGCTACCTATTTATTGAGAAGGTTCGTCACAGCAAACAACATCCAATAGGTTATTTAAATTAAACTTCCGCAAGCTGGACTTCGGTGTCAATGTCAATTTAGTTGTACAGGAAAAGGCAAGCCCCTATTTAATGTGACAACTGTCCGAGACAAGTGACAATTCTTTTTACATTACAAAATGCATTTCAAAATGTCACATGCCACCGACATTGTCAAGCTGGTGAAATAGCGTCCAGTCTTTCGGAAGTTAAAATAAAAGCTGAATTGGTTACGTTTAGAAAGAAGTGAGTACATCAGAGGCAAGGACAGCCCCCGAAGCAGCCAGTACCTGGTCTATTAGGTCTTCGAGCCTTGCTCGCACGTGGAGTTCTCTCGCTGGTATTGGCAGTGGTGCCGTGTCAGCTGGGGAGGAGGGTCGCGACACAGAGGCAGCGGCCGCTGAGCACGCTGCCACGGCGGCAGATAGACGACTCTTTTCCGTTTGGAGGCGGTTGTGGAGAGCCTGAGAGACACACGATATCAGTGGAAGGGACAGACAGCAAACTTTGTCCAGGAGCGTGTGACTAGCAAGAGTAAAATAAGAGGCATTTTTGTGTGGTTTTTAACTCTTGATAGAAGTTGGTGTTACTGTGTCAAGGATTTGTCTGTATGTATGGGTACGCTGTTACGCTGTTTTAAATGTACATGGTTCGTTAGAAGCACAGTTAAATTTTAATCCGATTTTTGCTAAATAGTTTTTGTTCCAAACATTTGTTGCTGACTGTACTTGCATTGTAATCCGCGCTACATATATGTACCAAATTTCACGTCACTCGGAAGAGTTCCCTCCTGCGGAGAGGCTCCTGGCCGGGTCCCCAGAATTCCACTACCAGATTATTTTATTGTTATCCAACTTACACAAGGCAAAATTTCAATTCAATCGGTTGAAGCTATCTGTTTCAAATTTGAGTTGCAAGATTCCTCTCCATACATACATTGCCAGTTAAACAAAAGCTTGTAACTTGGTAAAAAAAAAAGAAGACACGACTTAAATTTACTTTAATCTTAACAATGTGATGTTTTGTCTATCTATTCGTGATCAGTATCCATGTAAAAGTGTCACCTTATTAATAGAAGAGTTCTCACACAAAACGGGACTGAAAGAAAAACGGTTAAAACTCACCCTGGCTTTGTCTAGCAAGTCTCGGCCATGCGATAGACCGTCGACTGGCACATCCAGCTCCGTAATGGCAGGCTCACACTCATCCAGATTGTTCAAAATACTCTCTAGAGTGTCTTCATACTCCTTGAATTTAGCGAGACCTTCTCTGAGGCGACGTTCAATCTGCAGTGCGGTTGCTAGCAGAGACTTATGACTGTCATTCACGTTCTTCAGTTGTTTCCCAACTGTGTCTCGAATTGAAGGCGTCGTGGCTTCATACCGTTCGATTTGAGCTCGACCTTTGCCTTCTAAATCGTCAAGAGTAGAGCGATACTTCTGAATATCATCCAGCAACACAGCATGTTGAGCCAACTGCTCCTCCGTCTGCTCCCTATTGGCGATGTATAAAGAGTTATGCGCCATCAATTGGAACGAAATCTGTAGCAGCCATTTCTCTGTGTCCTGCAACGATTGGTGGTACTGATTGTAGTCCTTGATTTCGGACTCCAATTCAGCTTTCTTCGCTGCACATTTGGCTTTCAACGCATTACATTTCTTCTCAATTTCTGTTACAGACTCCTTAGCAGCAGGCTTCTTAGCCCAACTGCTGAGTTCAGCAGCCTCACTCTTAAGTCTCTCAAGCTCAGGCTTCTTATTCTTGATTTCATCTTCAATATGCTTGTATTTTTCTAGAAGCGTCTTCATCTCGCCTAGTTCGCCACCCGTGGGTGGTACCTTGTCCAGATTTTGTTGCGTATCGTTTATCCATTGGTTCAGCTTGTTCTTGGAGTCCTCGAAGTCCTCCCATTTACCAATAGCCGCCTTGAGTTGAGCGGTGATGGAGTTCAGATCAATTTTCAGTTGGTCCCAGCTTTCTTGTAGAACTTTGACGTCATTGCGAAGGCCGTCTTGTTCCTCTGGTGGGGTGTTGTTCAGTGCTTTCTTGAATGCTTCTTGTAGAACAACTAGAAGATGATGGCCTTCAGTCATACGGTTGCTGACAAGCTTAACCGTCTCCAATTTATCTTTAGTGGCATCAATGTCGCCAACTCCGATGGAATCATGGACGGTTCCATGGGCAGTCTCTAACCACTGCTGCAATTCATTCTTAGCTTTAATGAACTCCGTATGATCTGAAAGGTTCTTCTCACCGTTTGACACTAAGCTCTGTATCTTGGTTAATAGGGTTGTGTATTCCGTTTGGAGATTGACTGTCTTATCACGAACCCAAGCGCAAGCACTCAGCTCCATCAAATTCTCGCATCTATCGTTGAGTTCTTCCAAGACATGTTTATTTCCTAGAGCTTCTGCCAACAGTTCCTGTAAAAAATCAATTACATTAAAATTACATAAATAAACCAACGATTCTTAAAGTGTAAAGTCCATAGTAGAGCTTCTATTTGCTACATTTAGTAAAACAACTTTATAGGGATAATTTAATATCACTTACTCGGCATTTGTCAAGATGTTCGGGTGTGATCTTGTCAACCTTCTGCACTGATTTCAGCTTGTTATCGAACTCTTTCACCCACTTGCTCATCTTGTCTGACGTCTCCATGAAATCTGACCACGCAGACAAACACTTCTCCAGTAGCTTCTTAGTATCTTTGCAAATCTGTTGCAGGTTCTCCCATTCAATCTTCAATTGTTTGATTTCTTGGTTGATGTTGTCTTTGCCTTCGTTGCCAGTTGTTTTTAGAACAGCGTTGCTGAGTTCAACTGCTTTCTTGAGCAGTGCTTCTCCTTTAGGTAAAGATTCGATGATTTTGTTGACGTTCTGCAGTTTCTTCTGCACTTCTTCCTTCTCGCCGTGGGAGTCGGAGCATTGTTGGATCTCCATTTTGCAATTGCGTATCCAATCATAGAAGCTGTCGTAAGACTCCTTGTATTGGATGTGGGAGTTCACGTAGTCGTCCAGTTTCTACAAAAAAGCGTACAAAAGGGGTTTAGGATAATAATAGTGTTCATAGTACTGAAAAAACAACTTTACTTTAGTTTGACTCTTTGAGCTCTTCTAAGATTTAAAGCAATCAATCATTTACAGTAAGTATGTTCGAAGAAACTGAATCAGGTACCTCTGTAGAAAAAAATATCATACAATTTCGACAGGTGTATGTAAGTCATTACGACATTTTCAGTGCAAAGGTTCCACAGCAGCACTCGATTCAGTTTCTTTTACTGTACAGACAGATATGGAAATAACAGATTACACGAGACAACTACTCACAGAAATCATATCGTTGACAGTCTTCCTAATATCCTCATAGCGTTTCAGCGTGTCTTCTATTTCCTTAGACTT
Organism: Pandemis corylana; assembly: GCA_949127965.1. Lineage (NCBI taxonomy): Eukaryota > Metazoa > Arthropoda > Insecta > Lepidoptera > Tortricidae > Pandemis > Pandemis corylana. The sequence continues at coordinate 14,305,246 of OX421858.1, read as the reverse complement.
GAGTGAGGCATCTTCTTGTAGCTTCTCTTTCAGTCTCTTCACCAGATCGCTGTGGGACTCGATGTCACGGTTGAATGTCTTGAACTTCTCAAGTTTGGCTTTCTTCTCAGACAAGTCGTTTAGAAGCGAGTCGTCCGATTGTATCTTTTGATCTATATCGTCCAGCCATTCGACCAGAAGCTTGTGGATCTGAAATGGAAATGGCATCAGAGATACTTAATTTGATATAAAACCAGTAACCGCAGACAGAAGATATTTAATTTTTGACGGTTGATGTGTCTCAGAACTTAAAACATTTTATATTTCAATTTATTTTAGATAGTTTTACCGTAACGCTTACCTTAGATATATCATCGAACTGAGAAGCTCTGCTCGTCAACTTGTTTCTCACGTCTTGCAAATCAGCAATAAGTTTATCAAACTCCTGCTTCAGATTGTCGGTGTCTTCTTGTATCTTAGCCGCGCCAGCTTGTTCCGTGTTCATGATGACTTTCTCCTTCAATTCTAGGAGGTATCTCAGCTTGTTCTGGCCCTGTTCGAGGGATTGGCGCAGCAGTTTAACTGTGTTCAGTTTGCTGTTGACCTCTTGCAGCGTATGCGGTATTTCAGCGCATTGGTTGAGCTTCTCTCGCGTCCTGTCCAACCAGTCCTGGCATTCGCCGTACAGAGCGTTATGCTGTTGGTGTTCCTGTGAGATTTCATTTAATTCATCAGTAACTTGTACACGTACTAATATCACAATGAAAGCGTTTAAAAAAGAATTAAAAGGACGCAATATACTTAGGAAACCTGATGCCCATTTTGTCTAAAGCGACTCTCTCCTGGAAGATGCCCGAAAAGCGGAAACAAGGTAGTCCTAAATTGATTTGGCGTCGTTCTGTGGAGCAGCCGTTCCGTCGTGTATACGAGGATGGAATGGGAGGAGGTGACCCCAAACTGCCCAAGATCGGAGTCGGTGGAGAGAACTGACTCGAACCCTTCACCCCAAGGGTAATAGGAACTAAAGAAGAAGCAGCATGTGGTATTATTGTAGGTCTTGTAGTTACCTGGTAATGCACTTCAAGCCGCTTCATCACCTCCTTAGCCAATGACAGCAAGGCGTTATACTTGGTGGTGAGTTGGGTGATGCCATTGGAGACCCTGGTGTCGGAACAGGTTTCCAACAAGGTCTGGGCGCGCACGTTCAGTTTGTCCAGCTCGGTTTGCCAGTCAAACAGGGTTTGGAGGTGTCCCTGGGAAAAGTTGTATGGGTTAATAAGGTTAAAGGAATTGACTTAACGATTTGCGGTCAATTTAAGTAAAATACGTAATGATATTTTACTCAAAGGCAGGCATTTTATTCATGAATTTGTTCAAATATTTGAGTACAAAATAAGTAGTCAATGTTTTATTTTCGTTTACAAAAATTCTCAGCTATTACGTATTATCCTACTATTAATCAATTTTTCGAAAATCATCCGGATTCAGCAATTGCTTGGGAAACTTTGAGTTTGGGTCATCATTCTTGTTTTTGAATATACCTTCATATTGAAATAAATTTTCTAATGAACAACCGTCATAGTGGTATTCCGAATCATTGTTGTAACACCTTGTGTACTAAGTCATTTCTTTAATATACAAACTGTGAAGTCTTACCTGGAACTGCTCTAGAACCACTTTCTTCTGCTCCAAGCTGTTTTGCAGATTGTTGAATGATTGCACTAATTTCTCAGTCTTCGACAACCAGTCTAAGGCTTCCTTGTATTGCTCTTCGTATTCCGTCCACTTAACGATACCACCCTCTATCAATGCTTTCGTGTTGTTCAACTGTTCACTGTAAAATAAAATTTATGATTATTAAAATAAGTTTCTAATGATAACAACATTTTTCACTCTTTTGCTAACGAAATTTTATTGTTGTGTTCGTCAATCAAGTCAATCTTACCACTGAACACAATTCAAAAGAAAATAGCAACTCTTGAATTAAATTGACAAATATACGAAGGTAATAAATAACAGGCTAGTATAAATTATTTCGAATAACAAATTTTTAGATGGCATATGTTTTGTAATAATTATTTCAAGCCAAGACAGATAGATTATTGGATTATACTTACACGTAGGTATCGTATTCTTCCTGCATAAGTGCCACTTCTTCCTCAATTTCTTCTCTATCTTCATCATCAGCGAGCCCGCAGGATATCTCACCCAGCTCCAAAGCCTTTTGGAGCTTCGCTTGTCCTTGAGGCAGTTCGCTTTCCAACACTTTCAGTTGTGATATCTTACTGCTCAGCGATTCCTTGTCTCCGGTCGCGTCAGAGCACTTCCCTAACCTTTCCTTGGCAGCTCTTATCCATTGGACAAAGTCTGATCCAGCATCGATAAACGCTTGATGTTGTTCCACAGTTTCTCTCTGTTTCTCGTACAAATCTTTAGCTTGTTTGGACAGCGTTTCGTATTTGCTGGTTATCTCAGACGCAGGAGCTTGTTGCATAAGTTCTGAAGCCTTAGAAGTTACAGACTGAATCATGGGTTCAAACGAAACGATATCTTGGACAATATTGTTTGTTTGACGGAGTGTGGCTTTTCTTTCGCCGATACTTAATCCAGCGGTGAGACCGGCCAGGCGATCTTGACCCTTCTTGGATTTGGCGACTTTCTGCTCACACACTTCTTGTAATTTAGCTTCCCTATCTGAAATCCATTGTTGCAGTTGGGAATAGCTGGAACTGTAGTCGGCCCACTGGAGCATAGCAGTCTCGAGGTGGACCTTGGCTGTGGTCATCTTTTTAACGAGACGGTCCCACTCATTCTGCAACTCTTTGAGTTGTGTGTTGATCTTATCTTTACCGTCAGATCTAGTATTTCTTAAGACCTTTTCTCCACTGTTGACGGTAGCGTGGACTAGATTTTGGCCTTCCTCTCTTCGCTTCAAGAGATCCTCGATTTGCTCAAGACGTTTCTGCAATGCTTCTTTGCTGCTGTTGCTGCCAGCATCGCTGCCACTGCGTGTGATTTCCCACGCATCGTCGATCCACTTTTTTGTTTTTACGTAATTATCGTCATAGGTTTGATGCTGTTCATAATTAGTTTCCACCTTCTTAAGTACATCGTTGGCCATGTTAACCAATACTTGATACCTCGAATTGAGATGTCTTAACTGGTTGTTGACGTATGTATCCAAGTGGGATGATAACAGCCCTGCAGCAGAGGCATTGAACTTCTCGATATCAGCTTTGCCTTTGTTTAGTTGATCTACAATCTCTTTTACCTCATTTACTTGCGCGCCCTTTTCTTTGGCTGTGCCAAGCAAAGCAAGTTTTTGATTTTTAATATGAATTTCTTTTTGCTGTAACCAGTCCGACAGTCTCTCGTATTCATCTTTGTAGTCACGCCATTGACTGACAGTGTCTTCCAGTTGGCTTTTCTGTCGCTTTATTTCATTGAACAGATCGTTAAAGCTCTCTTTCAAAGCCTTCATTTCATTTTTGATAACTACCTGTCCTTCTGGAGAGGTGCTTGCTAACAACACTTCTCCTGTGTGTTGCAAGTGCTCCAATAAAAGTTCACCTTGAGCTTGTTTGTTAATAAGAGCGTCAAGAGGCGCCACAGAGTTTTCAATAGCTAGTTTATCACTCAAAGGCTTGGATTTCAAAGACGGTACCTTTTCTCTAGCTCTGCTGAGCCATTGAATCAGTTCGTCGTGAGCTTCCTTATACAGCCTATGGTCTTTGTAATTTTCTTCTCTGTCCGCTAGCAACTTCTTAATTTTATCGTAAAGGGAATCAAATTTGTTTAACGTGTCTTGAGCTTTAGAAGCTACTTGGTTTTGCTGACCGCTGGCTAACATTTCAGCGGCTTTAGCTTTCAATGTATCGACTTCCAGACGATCGCAACGTGCTTTTTCTTCAACTTCTTTGAGTTTTTCAAGTTGAGCCCTTTTATCGGTCATAGACGATTCATAAGGGGTCAGCTCAGATAACATATTCTCCATCCAAGTATTACTTTTTTCTATCAACTGGATTTGTTCTAAGAATCCGGCCCATTTTGTGACTGAGTCGTCTAAAATGTTCTTCGTTTCGATCATTCTAGACAAGAGAGCCGACCATTGCTCTTGTAGCGCAACTAAAGAGTTGTTGATAGCGTCATGACCAGCTGGTGCAGTATTAGCCATCACATTCTGAGCAAGCTCAACCAAGGACTGTACTTTTGTAAAGCCTTCATCTTTGGCAAGTAGGAGATTTTGAATTAATACCAACTTGGTTTCCAAATCGTCTTGAGAGCAAGAGCTCAAATCAGCGCAGAAGTCCAGCTTATCTCTGAGCTCTTCGATCCATTGTGAGCATTCCGTGACATTGCTGGTAAACTCCTGGTGTGTTTTGACGTATTGCTGCCATCTATTGGTAAGGTCTTTAACTTTCTGTGATAGTGTTTGATATTTCACAGACAGGTCTGATATCTGTGAACCGCGGGGTCCAAGTACTCCTGTGTACAGATTTTGCGCCTTTTCAGTAATGTTGTCAATTTCAAGTTCCTTGGCTCGTACTTCACCTTGTAGTTCTTGGAACTTTTTGAATTGTTCTTGTTTCTCAACTAACGTTGCTTTAAGATCTACCGCGTGTATTTGAGTGTCGGTATTTCTGATCCAAGCCAGACACTGATCTTTCGTGTTTTCGTATTCGTTCCATTGCTGTATTTTGTTCTCCAACGAATCAATCATCTTTGAAATGAATGAGACTAGACCCTCCCATTCCTGATGCGAGGCGTCAATTTGGTTTCTGATGTTAGCTTGGCCACCGGTTATAGTTCCCGGTAGTACTTTTTCACCCAAGCTGCGTATTTTGTCGATACGGCTCTTTTCTTCAGGCAGAGTGTGTTGTAAAGATTTCAATTTCTCGCAATTGCTGCTCAAAGCCACACGTTCTAAGTTGACATCACCCCATAATTGAGCTGTATTATGCGTAGCTTCTACCCATTCTTGCAAGTCCATCACTGCTTTAGTGTATTGTTGATGGTTGTTAACAATTGCTTCATATTGTTCAACGAACGATTTGGCTCTGGCTAAAATTGCGTTATGCCTTTGCTGTAGTAAATTAATTTCCTTCCTTATCTCATTAGGCACGTCAGGCAGGCTTTGTGCCCTAGCTTCCAAGTTCACAATATCTTGCTGATGGGTAATAGCATCTTGAAGAGAAGTCCTGTAAACGTTGAGTTGATTACGTTTTTCATCTAATGTCGCCTTGAGTTCGATCTCTTTGGGCAGATTCTTTTCAGCTGCTGTGAGCCACTGTTGTACTGTCTTTAGATTGTCTTCAAACGATGACCACTTGTTCAATTCTGAGTCTAAATCACGCTCAGCTTTAGTGATGCTGTCATACAAGTTATCAATGGCTTGTTGAATCTCTTGTAGCTGCTGCTCAATCAATTCTTTGCCTTCAGGTGATGTGGAAGGATACAACTTTTCTCCTAATTCAAATGTGTTGTTTACAAGCAATGTAGCATTGCGACGTTGACTTAATAAATCATTAAGACTTTCGCGCTTAGCTTTAATACCTTCAGGGGTATTAGACAAGCTCTTATTGCATTCTTCAAACTTGTATTGAGCAGCTTTTATCCAATCAGCACATTGGTTGTACTTCTCTTGGTATGCATTATGATCATTAACGGCTTGCTCGCATTTTTTAACTAGTTCCTTGGCAGTGGATTGTACCGACTGGAATCTCGACGTCATTTGTTGCAAGTTCATCGTGATTCTAGTGTCATTACAGTTCTCTATCAGGTCACTGAATTCGTCGGTCAGTTTGTCCACATCGTTCTCTGTCTTCTTGAGATTTGCTAAGATAGCCTGAAAATAATTCAAGTCTTAAAATATTATCACTTTCATATGTTTATTTTAGAAAATTATGCAAATACTACAACAACTACCATTAGTACCTTATAACTGTTAGAGATATACAACAAATTTAATAAAGGCGTGTTGTCAGACATATGCACCGATACCACAGCCTATACTAATTAGTAAATTGTAGTAGAACACCGAATAAACCAATGAACCATACAACTGGTGTATGTCTTAGTTGAATCTGTTGGGTGTCTGAGCTATTAAAACCGATTTACCCGACTCCAACCATAAAAGATTCAATTAAAACGAGGCACCGGTAAAATAAAGGTAGGTAAATAGAGTAGTAACTACGTCAGTCTTTAAAGTCGAGTAACGGTAACCCTTGTTAGACTGTGAAGTTAGATCTACTGAAAATTAGGCTATATTATCCTACTGTGCTTTAATTTATCTCTCTCTTACTTGGTCCAACGCTTCGCCCAAAGTAATGACGGCGCTCAAATCATTTTCGTGATTATCAATCGCTTTACATAAGTCCTGTTCAAAATTTAATATTATAATCAAATCAAACACTCTGCTGTACATATTTACAATAGAAATCAAAACTTACCTGGTATTTGTTGAGCTGATCCACCTTCTCGTCTAACGTGGCCTTCGGAGAGTATGTCTTGAGACTCATCTCAGTGTCGCTCAGCCAGTGTTGCAGGCGGTCATTAGCGCTGTCAAATTCGATCCACTGCTGGACCTTCTCTTCAATACCACGCTTCACATCATGAACTGTAGCTGTGAATTTCTCCAAGTCAGCCCTAAGCAGAGCCAATTCTCTGGACATGCCTTCCTTTCCTCTAGGTGACAACTTCGCACCATTGCTTTCAATCAAATCTTGTAGAATCTTCAGCTTGTTATTGCCAGTTGGAATGGCATCAAGTAATTCCTGTATTTTAGCCAATTTGCTTTGCAGTGCTGCTTTGTTGCCAGTAAAATCTGACAGCAAATGAAGGCGATCCCACAAATGTTTCTGGTAGTCCTGCAGTGATTTTTGCTGATCGGCAAATTGTTGGTACACTTCGAAATTGCTTTCATGTTTATCTATAATTGCTGATAGCCTGCTTGTTAGAGCATTGTACCGATCCCACACAGATTTGATGATACCAGCCATTTCGTCACTTTCACCTTTTCCAGAATGCAACGTAGCAGCTACATTCTTTGCCTTTTCTGTCACTGTTTCTATCACCCTCTTGTGAGAGTAAATTTCTTGAAGCAGAGTCTTATTCTTCAGTAATTTGGATTTAATTTCTTGAGCCGAATTCAACACTGCCTTTTCTTCTCCATCCACGATCTTTTCTTTCTCATCTAGCCAGGAAAGCGTTTGTTGTAACACGTCTTGATAGCTTGACCATTGAAGTGTTTGAGATTCGTATTCCTTTTGTTGCTGTAAAATGGTATCGTTTAATTTATCCCATCGTTCTCTTAGTGCTCTGATTTCAGAGCGGATATTTTCTCTACCATTGGCTGCTGTTTCAGGTAAAACTTTGTCACCAGCATTAGTAAGAATACCAATCTTGTGTTCTCCATTATCTCTTTCTAACAAAAACACTTGTAGTTTATTACCCTTACTTTCAATAGTAAGTTTGTCTTCTTTTGTAACCATTTGTGACAGCTGTTCTTCTAATGGTCTCAACCAGGCATCAAATTCGTTGTGTAATTGAACATATTTCTTATGGTCTGCAACTAGTTCAGTCCAGTGATTAACAATTTCTTTAGAAATTACATGCAATTGTTGATAACGACTGCTAACTTGAGTGACGAGAGGCTTCAGTCGCTCCACACCACTCAATTGTATGAGACTGTGAGAGTCGTCTACAAATGCATCCATTTCTTTTTCCTTCGCATTAATGCTGTTACGCAAATCAACGCATCTTTGCAGTTGTGCTTCTTTTTCTTGTAAAGTTGAGCATAAACTTTGATCACGACATTGAGATTCCTTATCTTTAAGCCATTCTGTAATAGACTCAATTGAAGAATCGAATTTATTCCAAATGTCTAAGGTATGCTTCAACTTTTGCTCTGAAGCTCCAATACCATCAACTGAATTGCGTAGTTGGTCAAGTAAGTTGTCGATTTCAGCTTTGATCGCTGCATTACCAGGTTCAGAGGTGCTTTTGCTAACTGAAGTGAAAACATTTCTAATTTCATCAAGTTTCTTGGAACCAATCTTTTCAATGTCTTTCAAGGCAACTGCAGACTGTAGTTTTCGTGTGATTTCAGGTTTCTCACCGGTAGCATTTTCAATATCAAGTAGCTTTTCAGATTGAGATCCCAGCCACTCTTTGTACTGCTGGATAAGTCGAACTAAATCTTCGTGTCGCTTAACGCAATCTTCCAAGTTGTCTTGGAGATTTTGTGACTTTGTGACAATATTTTGGAATAATTGCTTGATAGACTGCAGATAGACGTTCAATGAAGCGTCGTGGGTCTGATCGACTAATTGTTGCGCTTTGTCGCACACAGACTCAACTAACTGCTGATGAGTCATGATCTCCTGGTGCATGATTTTGTGATTCTGCAGTTGCGCTTTTTTCTCTTCTAGCGAGGCTTTCAGTTCTGTGTGACGTTGCATCGCCTTCTCGACATCCTTCAGCCATTTTGTAAGTTGCTCTTGAGCAAGAGAGAAGTCCGAAAATTGCAAAAGACACTGGTCTAATTTGTTGACAGTCTCTTGGAAGCTGTCACCAAAGCTATCCCACAGTGTTCTGATTTTACGAATCTTTTGACGGATCACCTCACGGCCATCGGGGCTAGTGTGCGTATATAGCTTTTCTCCCAGGCTCAAGAACTCTTCAAAAGCAGGTGTCTTTTTGTTTCTTGTTTCATACAATTCCTTAGCTTTGTTTTGTTTTTCTTGAAGAACAGCGTAGTCACCTACTATTTCATTCAGATCTTGCAGCTCTCCTAACATACCAGTTAGCCAATTTTCCATGTCGTTGTAATCGTTCTCGAATTCTTTATGTTCTGAAACAAATACTTCATACTTGGAAATCGTTTCACTGACAAGATTCTTCAGGGTGTGATATCTTGTGGCCAATTTCGATGTCTTTGTAGTGATGTCAGATTCGCTCGCTACGTTTTGCGTGCTGCCTGATCTCGCCAAAGCAGAAAAGTCACCATTCCTTGATTCTAGTTCGTTTTGCAATTCCTTGACCTTATATAAATGAGCAATTTTGGCTTCCAACGTGCTCTTCAGGCTTTGGTCTCTTAATTGATTTTCTTTCACTTTAAGCCATTCTTCTAGCTCGTCCAAAGTCTTTTGGCTTTCATTCCACTGTTTCAGTGTTTCTTTCAATTTTTCATCTTGGGCTTTGCACTGCGATGCAAACTGGTTCCACGTAGCGCTGAGCTGTTCATATTCGCTAATAAGTATCGGATGCCCATTTGAACTAGTGGACTTAAGCACAGATGTCAAATGAGATTTTAATCCATCCAAATCATTTTCTATGGTTTGAGCTTTCGATGTTACTTTCTCAATAGCAGCAATCTTTGCGTCCACGTCATCTTTTTGAGATACTACTCCGTAATTCAGCATACTGTTTTCGGCAACTATATGATTAAGGCGATCACGGGTGTCCTCAAATATCTGCACGTATTTTTCATGTTCCGTAACATGTAACTCACAAACGTTAATTCGGTCTTGCAGCTCCTTAGCCATATTTTTATACCTGTCAATCGTTTTGGATAAACTCTTCTCGGCCTCATCATCAGGCATAAGTTTGATCTTTTCCGTCAATTGAGTAAGCATGGATTGGTGCAACTCTACTTCTTGATGTAGAATTTTGTTAGCGTGTAGTTGAGCCTTCTTTTCAGGTAGTGTCGCACACAACTTAGATTCTCCAAGTTCCTTTTCTTTATCACTGATCCATTTTTGTACTTGATTGAAAGTATCATCAAATGACGACCTCTTATTTATAGTTGTTTCAATATCCTTTATGACATTGTTTAGCGAATCAACTGAATCTTCGAAATAGTCTCTAAGAGCTCTTAGTTCGTTTCTGACTACTTCGCGGTCTTCAGGCGTAATTCCACTAAACAGTGATTCACCTGATTCAATGGCATTGTTTAGAAGTTTCTGTCCCATTTCTTTGTTCTCATTCAGCTTTTTCATCTGCTCCAAGTCAGTTGGTGTTGGCTTAGCATGCTTGCTCATCGCAGACAAATCTTGAATCTTGCTGTTGGCATCTTGAAGCCAATTTTTGAATTCAGCAATAGATTTGTTGTATTTGCCTTTATTGTCTTTCAACTCTTTAAGCCTGACGAGATGGTTATCCATAAACTTAGAGACGGTTTGGTATCTGGTTACTAAATGGTTAATGTACTGCAAGACACGAGAGTCTGGATTTTGAGCCATAATATTCTCGCCAATAACAGTTAATTTGTTAACTTTATCACCATAGTCTTTAATTTCTTTGTTCAAGGTTTCAATGTCAGAAATTTTACTGTCTATTTCATCTAGTGTAAGAAGATTAGCCGCTTCTTGTCTCACTCTATTCTCCTTTTCTTTGAGCCACTCTGATACATCTTCCAGTAGTGTTTCGTATTCTTGCCACGCTTCAATATTTTCTCTGAGTTTGCTCTTGATTTGGTCGTAGTTTGACGTCAGTACATCCAGATTTTTCCTTGCTTTTTCTGTTTGTTGAGCAGCTTCTTGAGCGCAAGCGGGTTCAGCAACAACGTGAAGGATGTCACAGGCTTCTTTCAATTCTTTTACTTTGGCAGTACAGTCAACTAGACCATTTTCAACATCTATGAGGGCGGCGTTTTTAACCTCTAGATTATATTTGTCACTTGCAGCATCTGGCATGCACCATCTGGTCTTGTCGTCTAGAATCTTAAGATTTCTATTGAACATGGCCAGTTTGTCAGTAAAGAGTTTCTGCAAAAAGGTTAGCAACGTCGTTTCAGTTTTATTAGCATGTATCACTACACTTTCGAATCTCTTTTGTAATCCACTTAGCTCTTTAGGGACGAGAGATTCGTAAAATCCTGGATAATTCGCGTTCATTTCAGAAACGTTTTGCGATAGATTATCAATTTCATCGTTTAAATCTTGCAGTTTTGCTTTGCAAGATTGGCATTTCTTCAATCGATCTAGGATTTTCGCATTGTCACCTGTCATGTCATCACATTGGATTATGTCATCTCTTATTTTGCTGACGCTGTCAGATAACCGCTTGATGGTGTCCTTGAATTTGTTTTCTTTCGTTTCCAAGGACGATACGGCACCTTCTAGGTTATTAGCTAAAGTTTGTAATGCTTCGAATTCATTGTCCAAATATTCAATAATTGATGAGACCTGCCCAATCGGAATGTTCTTGTTGAGATTCGTTATCTGTTCACATTTAGCTTTGATGCTGTTCTTCAAACCCAAATATATTGGCAATTCCTCTTTGTACTTTGTAAGATGACTCTGACCGAACCTGATTTCCAAATTGTCACTAGCATTCGCCAAGTTTTGACCGGTTTCACTCAACCAGGTAATAACTTGGTTCTTGGTATCATCGATCTGTCTCCATACAATGAGTTGAGATTCTAAATCTTGAATTCGTTTTATGATAGCATCGTTAGCTTTTTCCCATTGCGTTTGCGAATTCAGGAATGCTTCTTCTAGTGGACTAGTGTCAAATCCACCTAAAGTGGAAGCCTGTTTGAGAATCGATTGTTTTATGAGGTCCATTTGATCCAAAAGGCCTTTGGATCGTTTAAGTATTTCGTATGCCTTTTTAGCTTTGTCTAAAGCGTGAGCAGTTTGTACATAATCTTGGGGAGCGTCCTTGCACTCACCATGAAGTTGCTCGGCTCTAGTCATTTCCCTGTCGAAAGCAATAGTGAAGTTTTTCAACTCTTGCAGAGTAGATGACAACAGTATGTACTTGTTCTTTGAATCACGCATTGCGTTAACAATTTGTTCCCAGTTATTATCAGCTGCTGATAAAGCGTTCTGAATTGTTCCCATATTCGGTTGATCTTCTCTCATTAGATGTAGACCTTCTTCTCTTAGTTCCTTCCTAACAGATTGTTTATCTTTAAGGTCAGCATCTAATTTGTCAAGCTCTTCAGTCATATCTTGGATAGACGCTTCTGTTAACGGCACAGGTTTCTGAGCCATGTCGTTCAACACGGACTGCACGTTATGAAGTACTTGAGACAAAGCATTGTGTTGAATATTGAATTTATCCCATCTGGCACCTACTTTTTGGACTAAATCTCTCTTTGTTGTTACTTGGTTAAGCAAAGACTCTGCTTTCATTTCGATTTCTCTAACAAGGCTCGTCGGCGATATTATCCTGCCTGAATTTTGATCAGTAACTTTTACCCTTGAAGGTCCGTCTAATAAAGCAACATTACTCTTCCACTCAGGTACTTTAGTAATGACATTCACCAGTTCTTGGCGCAGTACCTCGTAGCTTTCAGGTGTGAGTTTTGGTCCATCGATTTGATACTGGATGTGACCCAATTGTTGTTTGTTATCTTCATACCAATTCAAGAGATCTGACCATTTCTGTAACACACCTTTGTTTTGTTGGATATTGTTCTCAATTATTTGATAATGCTCTGCAATGTTCGAGTATGTGTCGCTCAACGAACGCGATTCATCAGGATGTGACGCAAGAGTCATGTTTTTGATTTCGTTGTAAATGTCAGCAAATTCAGGCGCTTTAGCTGCGTGTTCTTGAAGCAACACGTGCATGGATTGGAGCGCTGGTTCGACTTTGTCTGCAGCGATCTGGTCATAACTTTCAGTCTTTCTTCTGAAATCTGTTATCCAGTTGTCAAATGTGTGTAATTTTGTCATGAATTCCTGTCTGACGATTATTTTGTCAGACAGTTCGTTGACACGTCCTCTCACTGTTTCAGCGAGGTCATTGGTGCGCTGTTTGATATTTGCTACATTGTTCTTCAGTAAAGTAGCTCCCTCGGGTTGTATGCTGTGGCAAATGTTGTCACAAGTCTGCGAAAGGCTGATAATCTTAGCTTGTTGCTGTGATATCTCATTGCCGAAGGACTTGAGTTTGTTCAGCTCGCGGTCTAATTTCTCAACTTGCGGAGAATCTACTGTAACGCTGCGACTACTGATTAGTTTCTCACCATTTTCTATCCAGGTTTCTAGTTTCTGGGATTCACGATCAAAGTTTTCCCAGTTGGTGACTAGTTTGTCGAGTTTGTTATTCCATTGATCAGCTTGATCGTGGATTACTGCCCATCTCGAGTGGATAGCGTCTACTTCATCAGGAGCGCTCGTCTTACCTGACAGCTGATGACTCACGCTTGACAAAATCTGCAGATTCATCAGCTGCTTATCACAGTCAGTCAGCAAGGCCTTGGATTGTTGCTGCATTTGCTGCGCCTCAGCTAATGTAGACGGCTTAGGAACGCTGCCCAGTTTCATCTCAGCTTCTTCAATCCATGGTTTGATTTCAATTACTCCCTTTTGGTACTTCTGCCAGCTAGCCAAATCATGTTCCACAACTTTAGTTTGGTGTTCTGTAGATCTTTGAAGATCGGCCATCATCTTTTCTAATAAAGCGACTTCTCCTTTAAGCCTATTTGCGTCTTGTACTTTATGTTCTACGGCTAATTTAGTGCCTTGATCTGCAACGCCTTTGATAACATCAAGTTTCTCGGAAATAATCTTTTGAAGCGCTTGTGATTTTATCACACGCTCTTCAGGAGTAATATTCTCAGATCTAATTTGAGAAATAAGTACTGGGCTTTCTTTCTTAATCCATTCACGGACATGTTCCAACTTGTGTTCAACCTTCACCCATTCTTCATTGAACCTCTCCAGATGTTCGACTTTAGTTTGAACCTCATCTTGCACTCTGTCAAGTTTTCTTCCTATGTTTTCTAGATCTTTTTCAATCACTTGCTTAGGTTTGTTGGCAGTCAGGGTCTGCAATTCAGCGTAAGCGTGCTGCAGCTGCGGCAGTTTCTCCGATTTTGCTTTCTCTATATCAGCATTGAAAGTCTTTGTTTCTTGAAGTTCCCGTGCGATGTTAGTAACACCTAATTCCAAGCCGGGATGGGCCACGTAGCTCTCAATCCTATCAAGATCAGACAGCAGTTCTTCTTTCTGATACTCATAATTAGACCATACTTTCTGTGTATCGCGTAACTTGTGGAGACGATCATTGGAAGTTTCATAAGCGGTGTTCCAACCGGTTTCCAGATTCCTCACGTCTTCTCTAACGAAGGCTGGGGCATTGGCATCCTTGATCAGCTCCTTACCGCGTTGCAGCATCGACATTACAGAAGGCCGTTGGCGGTCGAGCTTCTGTACTGCCGATTGCTGTTCTAGAACCAACTGTTCCACGTGCTGCAAGGATTGCGGTTCCGGTTCTACCATAGCCTGTTCTTTCGCAGTTTCTAGAATGCAAATAACTTCGTGTACCTCACGGCGGTAGGTGTAACATCTCGTATAAGTCTCAGTCTTGATCATGGTGATCTCGATGGTTGGGATGAGGTTCTTGTAACGCGCGATCAGGTTCTCGAGCTTCACTTGTTCTTCTTGAGCTTCGAGCTCTGAGCAGTGGTTGGTGAGCATGTCCAGGGTCTGAACCAGCCACTTCATGTCTTCGCGCTTTCTGTCGGCTTCTCGGCAAATGTTCTAAATGGAAATGTTGAATATTATAATAGAGATCAATTCAATAAAAAAATCATAAATTATTATCAAGTCAATATTTACCATCAGTTCCTTTAGCTGATTAGAATGCAGCATGAGCAAAGATATATTTGTGAAATAAATTAAAAAAAAACATCATAAAGGCAAATGCTTTTTTTTCTGAAATTGCTTGACTGTAATTGTTCCATGACAAACCTAACCTAAAATTACTGAATAGTTTAAGGTTTTAGAAAAAAAGCATTGGCCTTATGTTTTTTTTTTTGGAAAATGAATCATTTGGGCATTGGTTATGTGAAAAGGCAGTACCAACTTTGTGTTTTAAACTTGGGCGATTCCCTCTCATAACTACAACTACCACTCAGGACTTGATCATGGTAAATTATTTGACGTTTATTTATACGCTTCGACCGCGATGCAACGGCCGTGGTCTCGAGTAGACGGCAAGGTATCACAATCGCTTAATCTAGCGAGTTTTTTGAACTACCCGCACTTAATTTTATTTTCGTTTTTTAATTGTTACATACATGCACAGATCACGTCTTTATCCCTTACGGGGTAGACATAGCCTAAGATAATAAGACCTACAGGCCACGTTTAATAAGACTATGGACGTAAGTATAGGTCCACCTTATTAAACGTGGAATCAAAATATTGATGGGTTGCTAGCCGCATCGCCCATTCCCTCCAAGGGGTTTTACTATCTGCGTGGGAAGAGAAGCAACTAGTACCATTGATTTACTGGTTTTAGAAGTTTGGAATTTTTGTGAGCTGACGATTTCAATATAAATTCTTTGTCATTTAATTATAAATGATGAAATAAACATAAACGTGATTAAGTCACAAGTGGTAGGTAGTTGCAGTTACATACATACATCCTTACATAAGTCACGGGGTAGACAGAGCCTAAAGTAACAAGACCTAAAGGCGTTTAACTTGATAGTTCTAATCTTTAAACATGTCTAAGATTTCATTTAAGCATATCACTTACCTGGAATATAGTCTTCTCGCGTTCAAAAGCTTCAGCAGAGTCCACCTCTCTCACAATGCTGTCCATGGTCTTATCAACATGGTCCATCCAACGCTCCATCTCACGGAACTTCTCCCTGTACGCGTCCCACTTGGCCGGGATCCTCTGCAGCTGCTGCCTGAAATTCTCCACCCTGTGGACGGTACTCTCCCATTGCTGCTCGCATTTCCTCAAAGCCTCTTCCAGAGACGTGTCTTCGGTCTGCTGGGTGTAGCTGGTGGCTATCTTCTTCAGGTTTTGGAGGCAATGCTCGACTTGCAGGACTTTGCCTTGGTTGCGGAAGTATTCTTCGTTCCTGATGAGGATGCCGTCGGCGTCGTCACTCTGGTTGTACGCCTGAATAAAAGGTTATATTTAAATAACGTTTAACATTATTAAGGGCGAATTAAGAAGTTAAGGCGTATATAAATGGCAATCAATTTTCATCAGTCCATTACACAACCTACGGCTTTATAAGCCCAGAGAGAATAGGCTGTTACAGAACCAGTGAGTTTCTCCGTCCGCCCAATCTACACTTTAGATGAGTATTACTTAAAAAAAACTTCATTATGCGATTATTTTATTTAGAAATTTGACAGTAGATGTCCCGTAGAACATTGATTTAATCAGCTCAACCAGACGTGGAAGGAGGTAAATAAGAAAAGAACACACAATTCCCATTTGTAGAAGCGCATTACAAACAAATGAAACGCATGTACACTTTTAATGGTGTCAGTTTCAAACAAGAATTCCAATAAGAGCCAGCATTGTGCTAGATGTTTACGCCACTGAAAGTGTACTATGACAGAGGTATAACAAACAAAACCCGGTATCCCGGAGGACCCGAAATCGTAATAATAAACAAAGGACGAGACACAACAAACAGAGATAGTTGATAGGCAAAATCATAGCATGTGTGTCCAAAAGTGTCACTTTATGTTTGCAAGATCGCCTAAGATTTTTATTTTGTGGTGCTTTGTGTTCAATAACAAAGTAGCTTGAAGTGTGTTGATTTGAGTTGTTCGGTGTGTTTTGCATATTGAAATAATTTTGAGTTAAATGCATTTAGAATAAACATGAACTCGTTCTTTTCTCAAGTCCTTTATCAAGTTTAAAGTCAGTGTTTGACCGTGAAACATTTAGAAAACGGAAAGAAGAAAAACGAAAACGTAGACTAGATCCCGTTTTATTGACAAACCAATTCACACCATAACCCACAAAATTAACCCGTTTTATAATATTGCCCACCTCAGGATCATCTAAAGAAGACGCCACCTGTGGAAATTGTTATTTAAAAAATATGTAATGTAGGAAATTAAAACAACTTAATTCTTAGGTTGTGTAACCTATAAGGTCCTGGATACTGTCCAAGTACCTTAATCTCCGCTACGGTCTGTTTCAATGAGGAAGGTTTGATATATTGACTTTGACAAGTCTAGAGGCGAGCTTCCTTGTGACATCCGGCATATTCAACAATTATAGATTACATAATATTTTAGTACTAACAACAATCAGTTGCTTAACCCCTCGAAGGTATGTGAGAACTAAAAAAAGACCGCATTCTAGTATCATCTGTTATAATAAGCACAAATTCAGCTGATTTAAATATAAATATAAAAAGATAGCCTTGAAATGAAATGAAATTTATTGCGTATTGAATTAAGGTTTCAGATTGCAGGTAGGTACAGTTGCTTAAATATGAAAAAGTTTCACTTAAATTTAAAGTTGGCACAGATCTGCCTTAAATTTGGCACAGATCTGTGTCTTAAGCATACGAGGGGTTAAATGCGCGGTACCTAGTGTTGGCAACACTAACAATAAACGCAAGAGCGGCAACACTAGCGCCCTCTTCCTTCTTCTTGCTTTCACCGTGCTCTTGCTCTCTGTACACATTCTAATTAAAATAAATTTTGCGTCTAACAAGGTATTTTTATTGATAATTAAATCAGTGCAATAAACTAGAAAGTCTGAGCTTCACCTAGTATTGATTTATTTATATTGAACTAGCGGTCGCCCGCGACTCTGCATAGCAGGAACTCTGCGATTTTCCGGGATAAAAACATCCTAAGTCCTTCCCCAGAGACTTCAAGTATCTCTGTACCAAATTTCATTAAAATCAGGCCAGTGTTTGAAGCGTGAAAGCACAAAGTTACTTTCGCATTTACAATATTAGCAGGTATTAAATTCTGTATCTACTTTGCTGTCACACTTTAGTGAACGCTAAGAGTTGCGTTCTATGAATCTGTCTTGTCAGGTATACCTTGAAACATCAGTCTGATATTTAGGTGTAGACAGGCTCCTCACCTGTTCTTCGTAGACGATCTCCTTCTCGATATCCTTGATGGTGTGTGCGAATACGGCCTCGTCGAGCCGGAACTCGAGCCGCATGAGGTGCGGCGGCGCGCGCGCCAGCAGCTCGCGCCACCGCCGCTGCAGGCCCTCCACCGCGCTCACCACGCCGGCGCGCTCGGACTCCACCACCAGCTGGAGAACACGGCTCAATTAAACAAAACAAAGAAAGGAAAAGAAAAAGTAAGAACAAATCGCGCATCCAACAAAACAATGACACAAGTGCAAAAAACCTGTTATTAATTTTAAAATTTCGGTTTGTTATCATTAAACGCATACATACATTCATGAATCACGTCTTTATCCCTCACGGGATGGACAGAGCCTAAGGTAACAAGACCTAAAGGCCACGTTTAGCATGATTGTGGGTGTATAGGTGAAAATGGGAATCAAAATGAGCGAAATGTGGAATGGAACGTAAAAGGGTGTGAAGGTGACGGACCATATGAGCGAGACGACGAATATTCGATTTGAAGAATGAGGTGACGTGTACTGTGAAAGATGTTTAGGATTTAGTTTGATTCAGTCTGCGGTACGACTTTGATACGTTAAAATGTAAAGAATATTAAACAAAATATCAGTGACTAAATAAGTTTTCCTTTAGTAATTTATAGTCACAAAAATATTACAGAAATAAAACGAATAAAAAAAACGTAGATCGAGCACATCGTTGCGACACCTCCTAAGTATACTGAGGCAACTGCAAAATCGTGATTTTACAGGAGAGCCGTGCAAAGGTAAAATCATTTGTAACTTTTTTATCTGTAAAGCCCATTCCATAAAACTTTGGATTCACTGGAACAAAAGTACCTCTTTTCAGACTACATATATGGAATTCTGAAATTAATGATAGTTTTTGAGAAAATGGTAAATACACTAGTGTACGCGTATTTTACATGTTCTGATTTGTGGTATACCGAGGCAACTACCCCTTGATCCAGTATACACCGTACTAAGTTAATTGTTATTTTTTTCTATTTTTCATTTAATAATTAGATAAATATGTTACATAAATCCATACTGTTTAAAAATAAATACGTAGCTCATGCTCAAATGCCCTTTATCATTATTTGGTCGACATATTAGTCACTTGCACCAGTATACGCTTAAATTAAGTTCGCTTACACCTGTATACTGTTAAACATATTTAATGTTTTGCTGTTTAAAACGTTAAATTATATATATTTTTATTAATGACTAGCTTTCCGTCCGCAGCTTTGCCCGTGATAAATTAATTTTCCCGTAGGAATAGCCTATGTCACTCAGTGATAATGTAGTTTTCTAACGGCAAAAGAATTTTTAAAATCGGTCCAGTAGTTTCGAAGCTTATTCAATGCAAACAAACAAACAAACAAACAAACAATCAAATTTTTCCTCTTTATAATATTAGTATAGATAATAGAAAAAAGTTTTTTTTAATGAACAAACGTAAATTTCAAATAAAAGCTGTTTCTATTATGTTCGTAAATCTTTTAATCATAGTTCCATCATTCCTAAAAGTAACTTATTCAACAACCACAGTTTGACCAATATTCGTTTTAGTTTAAAAAATCAACATAAATCTATCCAAAATAGTCTTCTTTCCTTAATTATTGAGACTGTACTATTAAGTACTTATAAAAAATCTAAAAACTTAACTCGCTTCTTCTAAAGGTTCGATTTATCTCTGCAAGGATTCATTCCTTATTTTTAACGCCTTAGTAGGATTTATCATTGCACCTTTATTCATCTATACTAATATTATAAAGAGGAAAATTTTGATCGTTTGTTTGTTTGTTTGAATTGAATAGGCTCCGAAACTACTGGACCGATTTCAAAAATTCCTTTGTCGTTGGAAAGCTACATTATCACTGAGTGACATAGGCTACTTTTTACCGCGGGAAAATACCTTTTCCTACGGGAAAATTAATTTACCGCGGGCGAAGCTGCCGACGGAAGGCTAGTAACTTCTAAGATTAAAAAATATTTATTTAAAAATTACAATATGAGGGATTACTAATGTTTGGCAAAGAATGTTCCCCAAAGCATCACATCGCAAATTTTGTTTCCCAATTTTTTATTTGGCAAAAATTCAATTGTCAAAACTACTTATCGCAATATTACAGTTATTATCGCAGAATATTTATCATTTAATATCAAAATCACAATTACGAGTAAATGCCTTTATTCCGAATTGACAAGGTACTATTTTCTTTAGTCATCGTTTTTTGTAACCAACCTGTTGTAAAATTCAGTGTGTTGCGATGGTATTATATTATACCACAATTGTGGAGGGCAAAACCGTAACCGGATTGTATTTCTCATGTACATGTATGTACGCTTGTTGGAAGTACATAACAATGACCTCATAATTGGCTTAAGAAACATTAAAGTAGCGTACCACGAACGTTTGCCAATTGACAAACAAAAATTTTAAGATTTTAAGATCATTAATGATCTTTGTCGAAGTGGTATAATACCATCTCAACACATACAAATACAAACACAAATACAAAAATCTTCATTGTCCGTTGTATTGTTGTGTATTTATTGTCTTTATTGTCACATAGAATTTTACAACAGGTTGGTCACAAAAAACGATGACTAAAGAAAAATAATAGTACCTTGTCAATTCGGAATAAAGGCTTTTACTCATAATTGTGATTTTGATATTAAACGATAAATATTCTAGTGCCATTATAATTAAGAGAGAAACGATTAAGACAGTTTTTTTTAATTAGTATCAATTTGTTAAGGTCAGTTGAATAACTTGTCAAGAAAAGCTTCATTTTGCAAGGTTACAAGTATAATAATCATTAATTTTACGGAAATCACAGTGTATTAGTAAATAAAGGGTTGTATCTTAGACAAAATAATTTAATTTCTATCGTAAAAGGTATATTCGACGTACGCCGCGTCGTTGATCTCTCGCGTATACTGAGGCAACGTCAGGTTACACCACACTTATGCCGCCCCTCCACAATATCTGTGCCGCGTACAGTGGTGCAAGCGACTTGCCTCAGTATACAACGTACTGATTTACAAAATTGTGTTGTATACATTTGTATACGTCACTTTATTTTCGAAACAAACAGGAATTTTCCCATGAAATTTTTGTGGCAAGTAGATACTAGTATTTTAGTCAAAATTATGTAAAAAACCGAAAATGTCAAAATGGTCACTTGCCTCAGTATACTTAGGAGGTGTCGGTTGGTTTATGATCATACTCTCACTTTGAGAATGATCCCGTAGAGGGATCGAAACGCGTCAGTCTTGTGCGGTGTAGGGGATAGTTAAGTTTGTCCATTTCCAAAAACATCCGTTCCCGACACTACCTTTTCCTAAATAATCCATTTCCCTATATAAGTGTTTCCCAAAGGATAAATTTGGCTTGATATCCTCTTCCCAAAAAAACCTCATCCTGTAGCCCAAGCCCTCTTTTCGTGAGAGTAAGCCTGTACCCAATTTGATACGTATATAGGTTTGAGATGAAGGCCAAAGTCTTACCTCAATCAGCTCCCGTCCAGACCGAACCAGTTCCGACACAGCCCTTTCATCAGCTCCTTGGAAGAACCGCTTGTGGAAGTCCACGGCCTGCTTGGAGTCGACCCTCGTGTCGGCTAGCAGAGCCTCGGCCCGAGAGGCCCACTCCTCGACAGCCCGCTTCTTGCCCTCAAAGTCTTCCCAGGCCCGTACTAGCCGCTGAAGGTCTGCCTCACGGCGGGTCGCTTCCGAGGATACGTGGGCAAACCTGTACATTCAATCAAATTTAATTTATCATCTCAGATTGTATAAGTGGCCATTCCCGTACAATATGATTAAAATCAGTTAACGATTCGGCTTTTCTCGGGTATCATCGCCAAAATCCGGAGACGGAAATGACACGAAATACATTACCGCGCTTTCTTTTAGGCATCATTCAATCAAAGTATCATAAACGCAATGTATAGCAGCTACCAAGATGACATTACTAACAGCTAGATCTAAGAAATTTATTGTGCAGAAGCGACATGAATAAACATTCATTATTTATTGAAGCTATACTTGTATACAATATATAAAAAAACATATATGTCAATATGTTACTGTTTGATGTAAGTAACAGTACGATATTACGTCGGATTAATAATTGATAATAATCAGTACCAAATTAAAAAAAATTAAAACCGACTTTAACCAATTTTTGTTCATATTTCATATTTGTGTTAGTTGTGAGCTACAAATGAGGTTTTGTTGCGTTCTTGTATTGTATTCAATAAGACAACGAATAATATAATTAAGGGTCATATCTATAAATTGATATCTCTATGTGAGAGATGAGGGATTCACGACAATTACCGATGTTGCCGAATCGTTAACTGATTTTAATCGTACTGTAAATAGATGGGCAACAAATGAAAAAGGGCGCCAGTGCCATATGCCAGTGGCGTGCATAGAGTTTAGCAGAAAAAATGCTGCTTGTTTATTTTGTTGTCTAGTTGGTAAATATGACACTTATACACATACATTCATACCCATTACCTATACCCATCTGCGTTCCAAATTTTATCCAAATCTATCCAGTCGCTTCAGCATGAAGAAGAAACAAGCATACTCACTCACTCAAATCGTCACAAACTTTCGCATTTATAATATTAGTAGGTTTTTATTCATAGATTGGCCCTAAAACTTCGATGGATAGAATTTCGGCTTCGTAGAGCGTCGTCTCGCTCTAACTTACCTTACACCAATTGTCCCTTTCCAAAGACCGAAATGCAATGGGCCGGGTACTGTAGTTGGCTGATTAAGGGATGTTCACTATTATGGTTTTTTTAGGACACTAAAAAAACTTGGCTTGGTATTAAAAAACCGTTGATTTTTGGCTCAAACTTCTGATTCCTTTACCAAAACAAGCGCTTAAAACAAACATACTAGACGTAATGCTTATACAGCAGAACCTCGATTATCCCGGTCCCGATGCCATTTTCTTATCGCAAAAAGATTCTACTGTACAATTGTTGGACACGCATCAGTGGTGTAACTATAGGGTGGCAGGGGTGGCAAAATGCCAGGGGCCTCTAGCTCTACGGGGCCCCGTACTGGCTTGGTTTAGAGCATAGAAGGGACACTGATGCACTTCTTTATATTGAAGAAGGAGCCCCATCTGACGAATTTGCCACGGGCCCCAGACGTTATAGTTACGCCACTGACACGCATGCTGACCTGTCATTAAGATCGCGCATGAGGTGCACTTGGTCCGTGACGTCAGCGCTGCGGTCCGCGTCGGCCGCCTTCACGATGTTCTGGAACACCTTGTTCTTGCTCTCCAGCATGGAGCGGTAGTACGTCGTCCGCGAGAAGAACGACCGGTGGACCTCGTAGTGCTCGGTTATCACTTCGCTGGAGAAAGAAACACATTTAGAATAACCAGCTGGTCGCGACTTCGTACGCGTAAAATCAAAACTTGTACCCAGCTTGGCTTTTCCCGAAATCATCAATTAGCCAAGTCGAACGCGAAGCAAACACTGCCGTACCATCCTTCACTGGAACCATTTCACCGCATTTTCAGGCCCCTATTTGAGAACCTCTGGATAAGACCAGAACGCATGGGTAGCGATTCTGGCGACAGATTGGTGCAATGGTGTCATGGAGCACCTGGTTTTATACCCTTGTGTACGCTTCAACGGCCAAGTCACACAACATTAACTATAATAATAAAGAAATCGCAGTAAGGAACCTTAGACTTGGCACGACTTTGTCTAGATTTCATTACTTTTTAAAGATAAACAAGCAACTCCATCGAGACTTGGCTAGTTTTTTACAGAATGTTTTTGGTGGCAATAATATGTTCTTAAGCAACCAAGTCGGCTGTCTGATCTGACGTTACTCGCCTTTAAAGAAATCAAGCCGCATGAGCATCTGCCAGTACTGACATAATTAATCCTCAACTTCCCTTCTCCCTTCCATCTCTTAGACCCACAATGAAGGAGACAACTTGCCGCCCGCCTTCACTTATTGCCTACAATTCACGCCAGTCTCCAGGTCACCTAGACCTGCCAACACGGTGTCTTTCGCACCAGTTACTGAAAAAAGACTCACTTCAGAAAGACTGGTGAAGAACTGAGCGCGTGGTCAGGTTTATCGAGACACTGACCGGTCACCCGTTGGCCGGCCTCCAGCGATTAATGCTGGACCAGCAGCTGCCAACTTCAACCACTAAAAGCAGTTACTTGTTACTAATACTGTGTATCTCACCGTGTGGTTTCGACCGGGGGTCTAAGCGCGTGGTCAGCTTTATCGAGCCACTGGCCGATCTCCCGCTGGCCGGCCTCCAGCGACTCGTGCTGGACCAGCAGCTGGCGGTACTGGTGCAGCTTGACGGGCACGGTGGCGCGCACGCGCACGAGCGCCTCTTTCTGCTGCTTGAGCGCCGCCATGTTGGATTCCACCTCGTCGCGGGGCAGCTCCGCGATTGCGTTCTGGAACGTTCTGGAAACATATCGTTGTTTAGAAACTTTTAGAAACTTCGGTAAAGAGTCAAGGGAGCATTGAATACTTTTACTATATATTTTTATTTATAACTAGAAAAGAAAACGCAGATGCGTTGCAAGCCTAGAGGGTTAAGATAGAATACCTCAAGTGCCGGTAATTACACCGTTAGTCTCTCACCCTACGCCGGAACACAGCAGCGCAAGCACTGCTCCTTGGCGGCAGTATTAGAGTATGTATAAGATGGTGGTAGTGGTGGAGGTATGTGACCCTCTAGGCTGACAAAGCATCTCCAATTCTCTGTGTTGCGAGGGTCCATGGGTGGTGCTCACTTAACTTTAGGTGCGTACAGTAGGAGATCATCAAGGTAGGCAGCGGGAAGATGACGCACTACAATTTGTGCACGCTGTAGCCCAATCGCTCGTCGTACAAGAACCAGTACCTGCTGATGGTCTTGAACAGTTCCTCGTGCTGCTCGATCTCCTGGTTGAGCTGCAGCAGCTGGTCGATGTAGGCCTGTATGTGCGCGGTGGCGGCGCGCGGGGCGGCGCCCAGCAGCGCGTCGGCGGCGCGCAGCCAGCCCTGCAGCGACGTAGTACAAGAACCAGTACCTGCTGATGGTCTTGAACAGCTCCTCGTGCTGCTCGATCTCCTGGTTGAGCTGCAGCAGCTGGTCGATGTAGGCCTGTATGTGCGCGGTGGCGGCGCGCGGGGCGGCGCCCAGCAGCGCGTCGGCGGCGCGCAGCCAGCCCTGCAGCGACGTAGTACAAGAACCAGTACCTGCTGATGGTCTTGAACAGCTCCTCGTGCTGCTCGATCTCCTGGTTGAGCTGCAGCAGCTGGTCGATGTAGGCCTGTATGTGCGCGGTGGCGGCGCGCGGGGCGGCGCCCAGCAGCGCGTCGGCGGCGCGCAGCCAGCCCTGCAGCGACGTAGTACAAGAACCAGTACCTGCTGATGGTCTTGAACAGCTCCTCGTGCTGCTCGATCTCCTGGTTGAGCTGCAGCAGCTGGTCGATGTAGGCCTGTATGTGCGCGGTGGCGGCGCGCGGGGCGGCGCCCAGCAGCGCGTCGGCGGCGCGCAGCCAGCCCTGCAGCGACGTAGTACAAGAACCAGTACCTGCTGATGGTCTTGAACAGCTCCTCGTGCTGCTCGATCTCCTGGTTGAGCTGCAGCAGCTGGTCGATGTAGGCCTGTATGTGCGCGGTGGCGGCGCGCGGGGCGGCGCCCAGCAGCGCGTCGGCGGCGCGCAGCCAGCCCTGCAGCGACGTAGTACAAGAACCAGTACCTGCTGATGGTCTTGAACAGCTCCTCGTGCTGCTCGATCTCCTGGTTGAGCTGCAGCAGCTGGTCGATGTAGGCCTGTATGTGCGCGGTGGCGGCGCGCGGGGCGGCGCCCAGCAGCGCGTCGGCGGCGCGCAGCCAGCCCTGCAGCGACGTAGTACAAGAACCAGTACCTGCTGATGGTCTTGAACAGCTCCTCGTGCTGCTCGATCTCCTGGTTGAGCTGCAGCAGCTGGTCGATGTAGGCCTGTATGTGCGCGGTGGCGGCGCGCGGGGCGGCGCCCAGCAGCGCGTCGGCGGCGCGCAGCCAGCCCTGCAGCGACGTAGTACAAGAACCAGTACCTGCTGATGGTCTTGAACAGCTCCTCGTGCTGCTCGATCTCCTGGTTGAGCTGCAGCAGCTGGTCGATGTAGGCCTGTATGTGCGCGGTGGCGGCGCGCGGGGCGGCGCCCAGCAGCGCGTCGGCGGCGCGCAGCCAGCCCTGCAGCGACGTAGTACAAGAACCAGTACCTGCTGATGGTCTTGAACAGCTCCTCGTGCTGCTCGATCTCCTGGTTGAGCTGCAGCAGCTGGTCGATGTAGGCCTGTATGTGCGCGGTGACGGCGCGCGGGGCGGCGCCCAGCAGCGCGTCGGCGGCGCGCAGCCAGCCCTGCAGCGACGTAGTACAAGAACCAGTACCTGCTGATGGTCTTGAACAGCTCCTCGTGCTGCTCGATCTCCTGGTTGAGCTGCAGCAGCTGGTCGATGTAGGCCTGTATGTGCGCGGTGGCGGCGCGCGGGGCGGCGCCCAGCAGCGCGTCGGCGGCGCGCAGCCAGCCCTGCAGCGACGTAGTACAAGAACCAGTACCTGCTGATGGTCTTGAACAGCTCCTCGTGCTGCTCGATCTCCTGGTTGAGCTGCAGCAGCTGGTCGATGTAGGCCTGTATGTGCGCGGTGGCGGCGCGCGGGGCGGCGCCCAGCAGCGCGTCGGCGGCGCGCAGCCAGCCCTGCAGCGACGTAGTACAAGAACCAGTACCTGCTGATGGTCTTGAACAGCTCCTCGTGCTGCTCGATCTCCTGGTTGAGCTGCAGCAGCTGGTCGATGTAGGCCTGTATGTGCGCGGTGGCGGCGCGCGGGGCGGCGCCCAGCAGCGCGTCGGCGGCGCGCAGCCAGCCCTGCAGCGACGTAGTACAAGAACCAGTACCTGCTGATGGTCTTGAACAGCTCCTCGTGCTGCTCGATCTCCTGGTTGAGCTGCAGCAGCTGGTCGATGTAGGCCTGTATGTGCGCGGTGGCGGCGCGCGGGGCGGCGCCCAGCAGCGCGTCGGCGGCGCGCAGCCAGCCCTGCAGCGACGTAGTACAAGAACCAGTACCTGCTGATGGTCTTGAACAGCTCCTCGTGCTGCTCGATCTCCTGGTTGAGCTGCAGCAGCTGGTCGATGTAGGCCTGTATGTGCGCGGTGGCGGCGCGCGGGGCGGCGCCCAGCAGCGCGTCGGCGGCGCGCAGCCAGCCCTGCAGCGACGTAGTACAAGAACCAGTACCTGCTGATGGTCTTGAACAGCTCCTCGTGCTGCTCGATCTCCTGGTTGAGCTGCAGCAGCTGGTCGATGTAGGCCTGTATGTGCGCGGTGGCGGCGCGCGGGGCGGCGCCCAGCAGCGCGTCGGCGGCGCGCAGCCAGCCCTGCAGCGACGTAGTACAAGAACCAGTACCTGCTGATGGTCTTGAACAGCTCCTCGTGCTGCTCGATCTCCTGGTTGAGCTGCAGCAGCTGGTCGATGTAGGCCTGTATGTGCGCGGTGGCGGCGCGCGGGGCGGCGCCCAGCAGCGCGTCGGCGGCGCGCAGCCAGCCCTGCAGCGACGTAGTACAAGAACCAGTACCTGCTGATGGTCTTGAACAGCTCCTCGTGCTGCTCGATCTCCTGGTTGAGCTGCAGCAGCTGGTCGATGTAGGCCTGTATGTGCGCGGTGGCGGCGCGCGGGGCGGCGCCCAGCAGCGCGTCGGCGGCGCGCAGCCAGCCCTGCAGCGACGTAGTACAAGAACCAGTACCTGCTGATGGTCTTGAACAGCTCCTCGTGCTGCTCGATCTCCTGGTTGAGCTGCAGCAGCTGGTCGATGTAGGCCTGTATGTGCGCGGTGGCGGCGCGCGGGGCGGCGCCCAGCAGCGCGTCGGCGGCGCGCAGCCAGCCCTGCAGCGACGTAGTACAAGAACCAGTACCTGCTGATGGTCTTGAACAGCTCCTCGTGCTGCTCGATCTCCTGGTTGAGCTGCAGCAGCTGGTCGATGTAGGCCTGTATGTGCGCGGTGGCGGCGCGCGGGGCGGCGCCCAGCAGCGCGTCGGCGGCGCGCAGCCAGCCCTGCAGCGACGTAGTACAAGAACCAGTACCTGCTGATGGTCTTGAACAGCTCCTCGTGCTGCTCGATCTCCTGGTTGAGCTGCAGCAGCTGGTCGATGTAGGCCTGTATGTGCGCGGTGGCGGCGCGCGGGGCGGCGCCCAGCAGCGCGTCGGCGGCGCGCAGCCAGCCCTGCAGCGACGTAGTACAAGAACCAGTACCTGCTGATGGTCTTGAACAGCTCCTCGTGCTGCTCGATCTCCTGGTTGAGCTGCAGCAGCTGGTCGATGTAGGCCTGTATGTGCGCGGTGGCGGCGCGCGGGGCGGCGCCCAGCAGCGCGTCGGCGGCGCGCAGCCAGCCCTGCAGCGACGTAGTACAAGAACCAGTACCTGCTGATGGTCTTGAACAGCTCCTCGTGCTGCTCGATCTCCTGGTTGAGCTGCAGCAGCTGGTCGATGTAGGCCTGTATGTGCGCGGTGGCGGCGCGCGGGGCGGCGCCCAGCAGCGCGTCGGCGGCGCGCAGCCAGCCCTGCAGCGACGTAGTACAAGAACCAGTACCTGCTGATGGTCTTGAACAGCTCCTCGTGCTGCTCGATCTCCTGGTTGAGCTGCAGCAGCTGGTCGATGTAGGCCTGTATGTGCGCGGTGGCGGCGCGCGGGGCGGCGCCCAGCAGCGCGTCGGCGGCGCGCAGCCAGCCCTGCAGCGACGTAGTACAAGAACCAGTACCTGCTGATGGTCTTGAACAGCTCCTCGTGCTGCTCGATCTCCTGGTTGAGCTGCAGCAGCTGGTCGATGTAGGCCTGTATGTGCGCGGTGGCGGCGCGCGGGGCGGCGCCCAGCAGCGCGTCGGCGGCGCGCAGCCAGCCCTGCAGCGACGTAGTACAAGAACCAGTACCTGCTGATGGTCTTGAACAGCTCCTCGTGCTGCTCGATCTCCTGGTTGAGCTGCAGCAGCTGGTCGATGTAGGCCTGTATGTGCGCGGTGGCGGCGCGCGGGGCGGCGCCCAGCAGCGCGTCGGCGGCGCGCAGCCAGCCCTGCAGCGACGTAGTACAAGAACCAGTACCTGCTGATGGTCTTGAACAGCTCCTCGTGCTGCTCGATCTCCTGGTTGAGCTGCAGCAGCTGGTCGATGTAGGCCTGTATGTGCGCGGTGGCGGCGCGCGGGGCGGCGCCCAGCAGCGCGTCGGCGGCGCGCAGCCAGCCCTGCAGCGACGTAGTACAAGAACCAGTACCTGCTGATGGTCTTGAACAGCTCCTCGTGCTGCTCGATCTCCTGGTTGAGCTGCAGCAGCTGGTCGATGTAGGCCTGTATGTGCGCGGTGGCGGCGCGCGGGGCGGCGCCCAGCAGCGCGTCGGCGGCGCGCAGCCAGCCCTGCAGCGACGTAGTACAAGAACCAGTACCTGCTGATGGTCTTGAACAGCTCCTCGTGCTGCTCGATCTCCTGGTTGAGCTGCAGCAGCTGGTCGATGTAGGCCTGTATGTGCGCGGTGGCGGCGCGCGGGGCGGCGCCCAGCAGCGCGTCGGCGGCGCGCAGCCAGCCCTGCAGCGACGTAGTACAAGAACCAGTACCTGCTGATGGTCTTGAACAGCTCCTCGTGCTGCTCGATCTCCTGGTTGAGCTGCAGCAGCTGGTCGATGTAGGCCTGTATGTGCGCGGTGGCGGCGCGCGGGGCGGCGCCCAGCAGCGCGTCGGCGGCGCGCAGCCAGCCCTGCAGCGACGTAGTACAAGAACCAGTACCTGCTGATGGTCTTGAACAGCTCCTCGTGCTGCTCGATCTCCTGGTTGAGCTGCAGCAGCTGGTCGATGTAGGCCTGTATGTGCGCGGTGGCGGCGCGCGGGGCGGCGCCCAGCAGCGCGTCGGCGGCGCGCAGCCAGCCCTGCAGCGACGTAGTACAAGAACCAGTACCTGCTGATGGTCTTGAACAGCTCCTCGTGCTGCTCGATCTCCTGGTTGAGCTGCAGCAGCTGGTCGATGTAGGCCTGTATGTGCGCGGTGGCGGCGCGCGGGGCGGCGCCCAGCAGCGCGTCGGCGGCGCGCAGCCAGCCCTGCAGCGACGTAGTACAAGAACCAGTACCTGCTGATGGTCTTGAACAGCTCCTCGTGCTGCTCGATCTCCTGGTTGAGCTGCAGCAGCTGGTCGATGTAGGCCTGTATGTGCGCGGTGGCGGCGCGCGGGGCGGCGCCCAGCAGCGCGTCGGCGGCGCGCAGCCAGCCCTGCAGCGACGTAGTACAAGAACCAGTACCTGCTGATGGTCTTGAACAGCTCCTCGTGCTGCTCGATCTCCTGGTTGAGCTGCAGCAGCTGGTCGATGTAGGCCTGTATGTGCGCGGTGGCGGCGCGCGGGGCGGCGCCCAGCAGCGCGTCGGCGGCGCGCAGCCAGCCCTGCAGCGACGTAGTACAAGAACCAGTACCTGCTGATGGTCTTGAACAGCTCCTCGTGCTGCTCGATCTCCTGGTTGAGCTGCAGCAGCTGGTCGATGTAGGCCTGTATGTGCGCGGTGGCGGCGCGCGGGGCGGCGCCCAGCAGCGCGTCGGCGGCGCGCAGCCAGCCCTGCAGCGACGTAGTACAAGAACCAGTACCTGCTGATGGTCTTGAACAGCTCCTCGTGCTGCTCGATCTCCTGGTTGAGCTGCAGCAGCTGGTCGATGTAGGCCTGTATGTGCGCGGTGGCGGCGCGCGGGGCGGCGCCCAGCAGCGCGTCGGCGGCGCGCAGCCAGCCCTGCAGCGACGTAGTACAAGAACCAGTACCTGCTGATGGTCTTGAACAGCTCCTCGTGCTGCTCGATCTCCTGGTTGAGCTGCAGCAGCTGGTCGATGTAGGCCTGTATGTGCGCGGTGGCGGCGCGCGGGGCGGCGCCCAGCAGCGCGTCGGCGGCGCGCAGCCAGCCCTGCAGCGACGTAGTACAAGAACCAGTACCTGCTGATGGTCTTGAACAGCTCCTCGTGCTGCTCGATCTCCTGGTTGAGCTGCAGCAGCTGGTCGATGTAGGCCTGTATGTGCGCGGTGGCGGCGCGCGGGGCGGCGCCCAGCAGCGCGTCGGCGGCGCGCAGCCAGCCCTGCAGCGACGTAGTACAAGAACCAGTACCTGCTGATGGTCTTGAACAGCTCCTCGTGCTGCTCGATCTCCTGGTTGAGCTGCAGCAGCTGGTCGATGTAGGCCTGTATGTGCGCGGTGGCGGCGCGCGGGGCGGCGCCCAGCAGCGCGTCGGCGGCGCGCAGCCAGCCCTGCAGCGACGTAGTACAAGAACCAGTACCTGCTGATGGTCTTGAACAGTTCCTCGTGCTGCTCGATCTCCTGGTTGAGCTGCAGCAGCTGGTCGATGTAGGCCTGTATGTGCGCGGTGGCGGCGCGCGGGGCGGCGCCCAGCAGCGCGTCGGCGGCGCGCAGCCAGCCCTGCAGCGACGTAGTACAAGAACCAGTACCTGCTGATGGTCTTGAACAGCTCCTCGTGCTGCTCGATCTCCTGGTTGAGCTGCAGCAGCTGGTCGATGTAGGCCTGTATGTGCGCGGTGGCGGCGCGCGGGGCGGCGCCCAGCAGCGCGTCGGCGGCGCGCAGCCAGCCCTGCAGCGACGTAGTACAAGAACCAGTACCTGCTGATGGTCTTGAACAGCTCCTCGTGCTGCTCGATCTCCTGGTTGAGCTGCAGCAGCTGGTCGATGTAGGCCTGTATGTGCGCGGTGGCGGCGCGCGGGGCGGCGCCCAGCAGCGCGTCGGCGGCGCGCAGCCAGCCCTGCAGCGACGTAGTACAAGAACCAGTACCTGCTGATGGTCTTGAACAGCTCCTCGTGCTGCTCGATCTCCTGGTTGAGCTGCAGCAGCTGGTCGATGTAGGCCTGTATGTGCGCGGTGGCGGCGCGCGGGGCGGCGCCCAGCAGCGCGTCGGCGGCGCGCAGCCAGCCCTGCAGCGACGTAGTACAAGAACCAGTACCTGCTGATGGTCTTGAACAGCTCCTCGTGCTGCTCGATCTCCTGGTTGAGCTGCAGCAGCTGGTCGATGTAGGCCTGTATGTGCGCGGTGGCGGCGCGCGGGGCGGCGCCCAGCAGCGCGTCGGCGGCGCGCAGCCAGCCCTGCAGCGACGCCGCGCCCGCCGCCAGCGCGCGCCGGTGCCGCAGCGCGTCGCCGCCGCGCACGTAGCTGCCCAGGCACACGAGGTTATACCACACCATCAAATATAACACTAAATTAAACATTTTGAAAACCTCCCAAGTAATCCTACGTACATGAAAATTTATGCAATTTTGTGCCAAAAATGCCCAAAGTCGTTTTGGAAAAGAGGTGATCTTCAAACTGCGGGACCCAATTTTATCAAACGTACCTAACAAAGACCACGAGAAAACTGGCGTTCGAATGAAAAAATCGCATCCAAATCGTTGTGAGGTTCTAGAGCGACCACGTACCGGAAGGTAAAATGTTGGTAGGCCTCCCACAAGATAGACGGTCAATCTGATTAAGATCGCGAGAAGCCATTGGCTGCTGTAGCATAAAACCGACCGTGGCGTCGTAAAGACCCTTGGAAAAGACCTAGGTCCAGCAGTGAACGTCTCCCAACTAATATGATGATAATGATGATGATGAATCAAAGGTTGTGAAATCAATAAAAAAATTACCGTTCAGCTTCTTCCCAAACGCGTTCCCATCGTTCAGTGATCTCGATGTATTTGCGCTTGACTTCCGACGCTATATCCTCAGACGACGTCGCAGCGAGGAAGCCCGCGGCGTCACCCAAGAGCTGGTGTTTCTCCTTCCACACGGTCAGGTCCTGGAAGAACTCCAGTCTTTCGTCTTCAGACACGCGGAGCATGTGCTGCGCCTTGTCAAGCCATGTAGTGAAGTCATCAGCCAAGGTGTTCCACCTCTCCCAATGAGCTATCACCTCTTCGAGCACGCTCCGGGCACACCTTACCTCCGAAGCGACTCTCCTCCAAGAATCCGATACTTCTCTCAAAAAGGCATCAATCTCTCTAGCTTCAGTCCTATCTACTTCACAGACTCTCTTGTACTCCTCCGCTACTTCTTTAATATCTACGTACGCTCTGTCAAACTCTTGGAAAATTTTATTCTTTGTCACAAAATTATCATAATCATCTAATAAGGCACGGACGTGGTCTATGCGACCGTATTTGCCAGTCCACGTGGCTAGCTTACTCTTGGTCAGTTCTGTGAAAGCTACTATGCAGCATTTGTGCTCTAAATACTTTAACCTCGCTTTTCTCTGTGGGGCTCTTCGACTCACTGTCTCCAGTCGTTCTTTCATTTCTTGGAGTCGTTCGCCGGGGATGCGCGCGGCGTCTGGAGACCTCAGTGCAGCTTCAAACCTGTCGATGACTTCAGGAAGGCTCGCGAAGAACGAGCTGTGCTCTTCAAGTTTCTCACTGATGATAGCTGCTGTTCTTTCATCTAGGCTAGTAGGTATTTCATCGAAATATAGAAGATATTCCGCTCTGGCTAGCCATTCGCCGACCATGCTGAAGTCTCCGGGTAAGTCTGAGTCTAAGAGCCAGAGCCATCTCCTGTGCAGTCTCTCGAGCTCCGTCCAGAGAGAGACGAGCTCGCGCCAAGACTTGGGCGCTATGGCCACAAGGCTCTGGGTGTACATGAGTTTTTCGAGTTTCTGGTAGACAGGTTCACGAGCGAGCCTGTCGTTTTCGGCGCGAACGTAGTCTTCGTAGTTTCGCGAGAGAGTTCGCGTGTCGTAGTGCCTTTGAATAATGGTGACGCGTTCCGTCAACCACATTCTAAGAGATTCGTACTCCTCTTGTACTGCCGCTACAGCATCCGGTCCTGTTGTCTGTTAAAGAAATACGAGTATTAATTAACATTTCAAAGCCAGCATATCAGCCTCGAAAGAAACACCATTTTATAATTTAAAACGATGGCGTTTTGTTCTGTCTCTTACCTTAGGTTCAGGATATTTGTGCAAAAATTGTGCCACATATGTCATAATGGATCTTTCGTCTGGCTTCTCCACGTCCACATCTTCGGCATCCAGCAGTCGTGCGATGCCGAGTTCGCTCTCGGCCACGTCGAAGGCGTGCTCCAGGCGCTGTCTGTTGGTCTTCCGCTTCATCTCAGCCAGGTTGATGAGGTTGGCTTTGATGGCGTCTATGATGGCGAGGAAAGCCACGCCGTCGCGCCATGATGGACCGAAGTCGGACACATGGATGTTGGAGTCCCTGGAAAAGACGTTGTTGATTTACTAAACAAATTCATGGTGAGACCAGAACTTTATACCGATATAATTAAATGGATATTGCAAGATTCTTACTGTGTGCCCTTGAATTGATAATAATCAAGAAGAATTCTATCAGATATATCATAGATTACCCAAATACCCCGACCAAGCGCCGTGGTTTAATCAATACATTTGTTGAATCATTTTAATCGTAGTTTAGTGGAGGGGCATCGGAATTTTTGAATCGGTTTGGATTTCATGTCACTAAATTTTGGCTGTGGCTTCACAGCAAGAGGCAAAAAGTTGGCACGCTTGGTTTCAATACAAATTGTGCCCTAAGTCTTGTATTAGCCCGTTAGTACTTGGACTCAGAAGCCATCTAGTCAACTCACTTGGGCAGCGCGTTGGCGACCCACTGCAGCAAGGTCTTCTTGGCACCCTGTTTCCAGCGCTCCTCGGCGCGATGCGTGGGCGTCGCCGCGCCAGACTCCTGCGACATGACTGACGCGCAGCGCGACCCTCCCAGGTACTCTAGAGCCCGGCTGTTCTCTTCAATCTGAGAACAAGAGGAGAGGCTCATCATCACAAAACATCTACCATGCATGACACAGCCTTCTCTCTACTCCGCCTAATTACATCAAATTTTCCAGTTTCAGAAACATCTCCTTCGCCAGCATATGGTAGCATAGTGATTTGACCAAGGTTTCAAATCCGGGTTGGCACAATTTTTGTTCGAAATTCACTATAAGCTTTTTGGTGATACCTACATACATATACTTGTCTTATTTCAAGGGACATTTTTCTGAAAAAAAATCCACACCCTTTTTCCCAAATTATACAACTTCAATGGGAGTTCTGCTCAGAATCACGATCACCATTGATTTTAATATAAGGCAAAAAGTGTCCTTTTTATTTTTTTACAACAAAATGGGTGATTGAATTTATTTTCAGCATGCTTAGTGTGGGTTTTCGCTCACAAAATACGCCTCGAATGCGTTTGCGTTAAAATGTCAAACACTGAGAACAGTTTGTTGCCGTTTCGCTCCGCAAGTGGCGCTGCCAATTATTCCATAGTAATTGAGACGTTTGCGTGAACGCGGTCGAGACGTTTTTATATGCGAAAACTTACACTAGAGGCTCAGAAAAATACCCCAACCCAACCACCAGTTGAAATATTCCGTCCTGGGGCCTTATCATGACGTGCGATTCAATACCGACTCAGTTTTTTTTTTTTTTTATATGATAAGGAAGGCAAACGAGTTCAAGTTTTAGCTGTCATTTTTAGTATGGATCTGACAGCGAGCGAACCTTAAAGGAATTGAATCGCATTAAGACATCATGGTAACGCCCCTGAACGATTTCTAGGGAACCTACGACCTGTACGTTAGCGAATGTTGGGTATGGCCAAATAAGCATGAAAGTAGAATAAATGCAGTAGAAATGAGAGCGTTAAGAAGTATGGAATTTGTATCACTGAAATATAGAATAAGGAATAGTGTGATAAGGGAACGTGCTGGTGTGAAAGAAGACATAGTGAATAGGATAGAAGAAAGCTTGGTTGGTTTGGTCACATAGAGCGGATGGATGAAAGTAGACTAACTAAACAGATCTATATGGGGAGTGTGAATGGTTGCGTTGGGGAAGGCCTAGACGGACGTTCCGGGACCAAATGGGAGACGTTTTGAAGAATTTCAGGCCAGGAGTACTCGTAACCGGCGAGCATGTATGAAGAGATTGATGAATGTGGATGAAGCGAAAGAGGTATGTCAGGATCGTAGCAAGTGGAACAAAGTAGTCTCTGCCTCTCCCTATGTTATATACATATAAACTAGACATGAATAACATAG
The DNA here is from genome assembly GCA_949127965.1 of Pandemis corylana. Lineage (NCBI taxonomy): Eukaryota > Metazoa > Arthropoda > Insecta > Lepidoptera > Tortricidae > Pandemis > Pandemis corylana. The sequence goes on along the minus strand of OX421858.1, from coordinate 14,269,320 downwards.
TACCTATGTAGTATGTACTTACCTAGCTTTTTAACATTTCACTTAAACCAGCTCGATTAACAATTAAATTGTAGTAAAAATTATCATAAAACAAATCCGACGACTACCTCATTCACAGGGTGATTGCAACTAAAGTGCCACAGCTAAAGGCCAGCAAACAACTACAAGGTTCTACGTTAGATATTCAACATTCAAAATTGAGTCTTCTCTTGAACACTTAGGAATTCAATTGTTCCGAAGTATTTAATGACAGCCGTCAAGAATTGAATTTCAGTTCCAATAGTTGCACATGACATGTACTCGGCCAAAATAAGAAATATCATATGTCATTAGTTACATAAAGATGGTAACGTAATTGAAAAGTGCCTTGACAGAACATTGGCTGTACATTTTTTTTCTGCCACATGTCAATATGTTACGTTCTTACAAACAAAACTCTATCCTACTTGGGTGATATATAAATGCAGATAAAAACAAGATATCAGGAAATAAAGTGTTAGATACAATGATATTATAGGTCGACCGCTTAAATGACTCGCCCGCGCGACACAGGGGCGCGGGGTGGGACGACAAAGGGGACCGAGAGAGATGCGGGTGGCAGGCACACTACTCGCTCGCGCCTCTCGGTCCCCTTTGTCGTCCTACCCCGTGCCCCTGTGCCGCGCGAGCGAGGACTCATTTAGGTGCGGGCGGCAGGCGCACTACCCGCCCGCGCCTCTCGGTCTCCTTTGTCGTCCTATCCCGCGCCCCTGTGCCGCGCGAGCGAGGACTCATTTAGGTGCGGGCGGCAGGCGCACTACCCTCCCCCGCCTCTCGGTCCCCTTTGTCGTCCTACCCCGCGCCCCTGTGCCGCGCGAGCGAGGACTCATTTAGGTGCGGGCGGCAGGCGCACTACCCGCCCGCGCCTCGCGGTCCCCTTTGTCGTCCTACCCCGCGCCCCTGTGCCGCGCAAGGACTCATTTAAGCGGTCGGTCTGTATATCTGTACGCTACAAGCGATACCTACCTTAGGTCCGCGATCCTGTGGATCCAATGTACTGAATGAAGCTTGCGCAAATAAAATACGTTCAAGCCAATTAAAATGAGAACAGTCATATAAACAGCATATTTAATTATAAAGCATAAAAATAATTACAATTTAATGCTTTATTTTTTGAAGACGTAGACACTTTAGATGTAAGAAAAAGGTAGAAGGCTGACAACACAGCCCAGCCGATTTGCGGAGGTTAAAAACGTACTCAAAAGGAAGTCACCTTATTTTACTTTTTTATAAATAAGGTGAAGATTTTTAATCTTAATTAAAAACAATGAAATTACACTATTTTTGATATTGTATCCATTAAAAAAAGTTGTTCACGCCCCTTTTTTGACAAAAAGGGGTTTTTGCTTGTCTCCCGTTTAAGTTTGCTGTATTACTTGGTAGTTATGAGTTTATTCTAATTTTAAATGGCCAATAAGTGCATCGATTTAATCAAGTAATTAAAATTACCATTTTAATAAATTTTCATTCGTTAGTTTTGCTGTTATTTTTTTTTTTGTAAATTTATAAAATATAAAAAAATACCACGTGAAAAACCTGTAATAGAATATCCCATACAACCAAATTGGTCGCAGTTTAAACTACCATTTTTCTGTAAAGTAAACTTAATGAAACGGCGATCAAAATGGTTGGACGGGAATGATTATACAGTTTTACATCGCCCCGGGCCTGGAACATTTCCACTTCCTGACCAAGGGAAGACGTAAAATTGTGTACACATCTCGAGCAATGGTAAAGAAAGCCTCAGGTCGCATGTTTCTCGCCCTCGCCTTTGGCTCGTGCCACAAGTTCCTGCGATCTGAGACAGTCTTCATTTCACCGCCCTCAGGGTGTAATGTAATATAAAAGCGCTGTTTAATATCCTATATTGCGTTAACATATCGTACAATTACTTGCAGCGAAACATAACCCTCTTGTTAGGGACGCGTTTGCACTAACGCGCACTGCAGTTCGGCTGCACTTATTACCTGTACTGCCGAGCAATCTTACAAAGTATTATTACACTTATGGCAGCATAAGGGGTTACTTTTCACTGCAGTGTACATAAACTACGAACTTTCTGTGTTTTGACTACAACAACTACATCTTTTAAATATCTGTGCCATCAACATCAAACTATAACAGTTTAAGTGGTTACCACACTTGCAGCAAGTGAAATTGTAGGTAGACATGTAAGTCAATCTTGAAGACATTTAATTTGCGGTTAGTACACTAAAATTACCAACTTCTCCGGTGCAATAAACAATCCTACTAATATTATAAGCGCGAAAGTTTGTTAGTATGGATGGATGTTTGTTAGTCTTTTACGCCAGAACGGCTGGACAGATCTGGATGAAATTTGGAACATAGATAGGTTATAGTTTGGAATAACACATAGGCTTTTTATCCTGGAAAATTGCGTAATTCCTGTGAGATAGCGATAAACGAATTCTATGCAGACGAAGTTGCGGGCAACAGCTAGTTAGTACAATAAGATAAAAACTGATTCGATTCATATCACTGATTGCTGATATCACATCACAATATTCACAATACTATCGCGAAATTTGAAATTCTTTAGTCTAAGCGTGAAGGAGAACATGACATTTCTTTTAACTCTCTTATATATTTAAAATATCTCCTAGCGTAACTTATACTATATTAGTAGTGTAAAGCAGTTTTTTTAATCTAAATCACTTCATCTCACGCTCACCTGGAAGTAAAGGATGATGGTCCATATCAAGCCAAGTACGACGGCAGGTCTACCGTCGACGAGGTCCGCTGCGTTGATGTTCACAAGCTTGATACGCTTGCCAGCCAGAAACCGCAATGCCGTGTTCGCATTGGACAAAAAGTGCGGGCGGCGGAGCACGCGGCCGCGTTCCATTGGCTGGAATAAAATGTGTGCGTTACACTAGCGTGGCTTTATAGCTTAACGACTTGATTGCTTCCAAGATAGGATATAATTGAATGTTGTTTGAAATAGTTTAATAATTAATGGAAGAAACTTGGTGTTAAGGTCACAAATGTAATAAATTTAGTTCAAAACTAAATCGAAACTGTAGCAAGTCTATCTATCAAGTAGAATATTAACATTAAGACTCAATGTTGCGATTTGTGGCATCAAAATTAACTACACACATATCATATTCCTCTATAATACATTTAGAAACTGTAGGTAGATAAGCTAAGGTAAATAAGGTAAATTATTTGTGTAGATAAAATATTGTATGCAACACTCGTGTGATCATATTATGAAATTCGCTAAAGCTAGTTTCATAAAGCCACAATAGTGTTTTAATGACCCTCATTATGTATCAGTCGCATAAATTCCTATATTATTCTACTTTGCCCGATTTTATGTAGTATTTGGCAAGTATGGGGCATGCTTAGAGCACACAACTTAACGTCATACGAATCATAATGAAATAAAATTACGCGAAGCCGAAATTGGCGATTACTGCACTCATTGGCCAGCCGAAGGTCAAAAGGGTAAATACAGTAGAGCAAGCAGCTATTATGATCCATATGGATAGTTAATATTTAGTAGTTGTGCGGCATAGTGAATGAAACTCGATTAAATTAAAAAAAAAAAAAAACGTAATCTAAAATCAAAATCTTAATTACATAAATGGGTTTGCTCCATGTAGATAAAGGAAAAACCACCGTGAAAATTTTGCGTTCTTATGGTATAAGGCGAAAAAGACTGATGTGTTGTCACAATGTGGACTATCGTTTCTTTGCTCACTAGTTGGCGCCACTGTTGACTAAGGTTCAGAGGTATAGCTGTCAAAGGCGACTTTATAAGATCGGCGCCGAAACAAAGTTTTAAATCTTGAATCTCATTAATTTTATTAATTATAAATAGCTATCATCTTATCGAGTAGCTATGCCGCAATGTTGTGCAGTTCCGCTTTGTTCGGAAAAAAAGCTTTCAAAGCGTTCACATGCATCGCCAAATAATCCATATTTGCGATAATTTCACGAAGATCACTTTTCAACAGGTAAATGAAAGAAATTATAATTTATGTCACGAAGCCCGCCAAAACCAGCGAATGAATGTTATTGGACCTCACGCGACACTAGCGCCTCCAGTGGCAAATTCACACGCGCTAGCCCCCATTGGATAGCCCTTATTGCCACCCTAACTAGTTATTACCTCTATGGGGGCTTGTGCTTAACTAAGTTTGCCCTTTGGCTTTGGCTAGGACTCACCAGCTTCTCTCCCGACAGCACTTCCAGCAGCGCCAGCAGCTTGGTGCCATCGCGCAGGTCGCGTATCAGATCGTCGATGCGCAGTGGCGGTATGCGCTGTAACAATATCATTATATGTGTATAAACGGTTAATTAAGCGTAAAATGCTGATTCCGTCACACGTGCCTCAAAATTAGCTGTCTTTTTTGCCTAATTTTAGTTTTGTTATAAGCAGGATGCTCACTCACTTGCTTAATCCTGTTCCTTTTATGTTAGTTAGTTTTACTTGTAGTGTAAGTCCCTAAACACGATAAATGCTGTCGCATGCCTGTTATTAGTGCATGAACATGGATTGCAACTTGTAATTTTGTTAATATTAATACAATAACTCTTTATTGAACACCACATATAACAACTAAAACAGAAAAAAGGTATACAGAATATTACAAGGTAACAATGGGCGACCTTATCGCTACCGAGCGATCTCTACCAGGCAACCATAATGGACTGGAGAACAGAACAGATCTGAGCAGGTGGTGCAATTCAGAATATATATTAATAGGTACACTAAGTACTGAAATACGTAATATATTATACATGAAACACACATTTACAATAAATGGAGATATAAATAGACACATACACACATACCTAAAAAAGCCAGCTACAAGATTCATGCACAAGATGACAGATAATGCTCCTTCAACATAGATTTAAATATGGGTAACGATTTAGCGCGCCTTATGATTATAGGCAAGGAATTCCACAACCGTATAGCCTGAACAGTATAAGAATATACATAGAATTTGGAATTAGAAAGAGGCACAGTAAGGAGAAAATTTTGTGAACATCTTACAGACTTACAGTGACTTATTAATGTTTTGTTTATGTACTGTTAGCATGTCTAAATAAATAAATTAATAAATTAATTCCTGTTTCCCTTGGTCACGGCATCACGTTTGAACGGCTGGACCAGTTTCGCTAATTCTTTTTTGTTGTGTTTGTTACTAAATTTCTAAACGACACTGATAATTGGAACACAGAAAAATCCGAAAAGCAAAGCTATGGCCGGGAATGGGACCCGGATCCTCGTCATTCTGTGACGCGTGCTGTACGCCTAGACCATCCATAGCGGGTGGGTAATCCTTCGAATTCTTCTATCTGTTACTAGCTGTCGCGTGACTTGTTACTATGCGAATTTTTTGTCGCTAAGCGTCATCTGTGTGAATGATGTGACTGGACGACACAATTACAAATATTTTTTTATGGTCAGGAGAAGGTTCTTATGTAACAATATTTTGAAAAAATTAACTGGTACGGGGGCGGAGCCGCTGGTAACAGCTAGTTTTGTATAGTACTTCGTTTTTGTACTTCAAAGGGTTCCGTACCCAAAGGATAAAAACGGGACCCTATTACTAAGACTACTGTCCGTCTGTCTGTCTGTCTTCACCAGGCTGTATCTGGGGAACTGTGATAGCTTGACAGTTGAAATTTTCACAAATAATGGTGTACATCTGTTGCCGCTGTAACAAATACGTACTAAAAGCTGATTTTTTATCTCTGTTTATCTGTGTAAGTTAAGTAACCAATAAAAAATGACCTCACACTACCCACGTTTTGCTTAAGAGCTTCGCTCTGCTAAAACTGGATTTTATATATATTCACATCCCGAATTTACTATGCTAAGCGCCATCTAGTAATAGATGTGTATCAAACAAAAACACAAACTCCTTTAGAGCTTATATATTGCTCACCCAGGACGAGAGATGGCGCTGTTTTCAACGATAAACAATGTTATGTTTTGAAACGCCTAATGTGTACCTCTGACCCACGTTTTTGTCGATAACCCTCATACAGCATTGAATATTAGAGCTCGATCAATACAGTTCACACGAATGTTCATTTATAAGGCGTGGTTATCCGTATACTAATGGCTTTAACAGTAAAATGCATCTTGCATAGATGCCATGGTAAACCGCCTGAGTTATATTGAAGTTATGTAACTTTAAAACATCTTACTAATATTATAAATGCGAAAGTCACTATCGTTGGTATATCGACTACTAACCTTCGACAAATGTGAATTGATCCAATTGACGAATGTCTTCTTCTGCACTCTTTCCTGTTCATCTGTAACAATGAAAAATAGATTCAATTAGAAAAGTAAAATAAGGGAGTGCATTATTAGGTCGCACGTTCCAGGACGTACATTCGTTAGTGGCTTGGATGTAAGTCGATTAACTACGCTACGCCTGACGGCTTTGCGAATAGAAAATTATAAGTTTGAACGTTATAAGAGCCTAAAGCTGCAAGGCTATAGCAACAGAGCCCTAGACAGCCAGTGTGACCATAACTATGCAAACGATCTGCGACACCGTTGTAAGGACGGGCAATCCCCATAAAGGCAGATTACTCGGGGATTCGGGGATTTTAGTTTTGTGTTTCAACTTACTATAGGACATGCGATCAGAATTCCCCTTTTTTTCTGTAACACATAAGTGACATAAGCCGTTAACAATTCCCAAGCAAAATGACGTACCGCCTCGAATCGCTTATGGTCGGCGAGCTCTCAGTTATAAGCGGCACCGAATAGCATTAACTTCGGCCTTAGGCTCTGGTGTAAGTTGTCACTCAAAAATACCTCGCGTTCACGTAAACATCTCAAATAAATTACTATGGAATTGGCAGCGCCACTAGCACCGGCAGCAAACGTTCTCATAGTATTTGACATTTTAATGCTAACGCGTTCGAGACGTATTTTGTGTAGGGTTACCTCCGCGTGTGGTCAAGAGCTGCGGTTCGTTTTTGAATCGGTCCGCGAAGAGCAGTGCTCGGTCCGGTGCATCCTGGGCAATCGGCTAATGGTTTCCTGGCAATTTCTGAGGGATATCAATGACCCTTGGCTAAGAGACAGGGGAAAGGGGAGTCTTTTGACCGTATTACCGTACAACGTTACGGGTTTTTTTTACAAGATTTCTGAATATACTTTATTACTTTGACACTGGCGAAGTTGTCATCACAATGACTTGATACTCCACAAATAAGAAGAAGACGTAGTTTGTGATGGAAATCTTCCATGAAGCATACTGGTAATATTCGGTATTGTCGCTCGCGTGCCAATCTCGAATAGAGGCCCTAATCTTCATTATAATTCTCCGTATTACATATCAATCGATGAATCATTATACCAGCCGATACTCCTGCCAAGTTCACTGCACCATTTACCCATAACCGACATCTGCCAAATATCACGGCGGTCTATTTCTAGTTTATGAGTTCATAGACTTTTAATACCGCCTAAAATTAGATTATAATGTTTATAAAGGGAAATTTTATTCAGTTGCAAGCCGAAGGATTAGCGGGGTATCACGTTAAAGTTAATTTATTTACGTCGGGTTTCCGCGTCTCTGTCGCATAGGAATGGTTAAAAAGGGACAATGATATAAAGGTCTGTAACGTCAACAATAAATTGGAATTAATTGCCGTGTTGCTTTAATAGACGTTATGGAAACGGATACTTTTCCTTTAGTATTACTGTTGCGACTCTAGCGCCACCTAGGGATCAAATACGTGAACTATTTCGATGAATGAGTAGCTATAGCTAGCGTTGACGACGTCATTCGGCCAATCACTGATCTACATGGCACTATAGAAGTTTCTCAACGCGGATGCATAAATGTAACTACCAATTCTCTTGCTTTGGACTTCGGTCCCCAGGCATTGCATCTGCCTGGAGAGGTCTCTCTATTGTGACACTACCCACAGGGTGTTGCTAAGGAGGCAAAGGGGGGCCCCTGCCCCCTCCCATAGAGACGCCATACTGTTTGAACTACCCACAGAAGCTATTTTTTTTACAAGTTTTAAGTATGTTTGTTATGGTGGAATCTTGCGACTCAATTTTGAAGCAGATATCTTCAACCGATTGAGCTGAAATTTTGCGTACTTGCGTAAGTCAGATGACAATACAATAATCTGGTAGTAGAATTCTGGTGGCCCGGTTAGGACCGTCTCCGCAGGAGGGAACTCTTCAACGGTTGGTCCGATTGACTTGAAATTTGGTACACATGTAGGACGCATGACAATGTAAGTACAGTCAGCACAAAAGCTTGTATATAAAATGAAACTTAGGTTATTTACTAGCCCCTTCGATCATCGGCTGGCGTCGCCCTTGCGTCAGTATTAACCCAAGATCGCGACCCAATTTTAAGGGAACAGCCCACCAGCTCCCTGTGTGATCAATACGTCTACCAATCACTCCTCCAGGACCCTCGAGCACGCGCTCACGCAGCCGGCACTGCCTGACACGGCACACCATCTCCCATAAAATAGGGTTGCCAACGCCCTTCATAATGAGTAAGTTCCGTACTTTTTTTAATTCCGTCGCTACCGCCTACCGCTTCCACATAAACGAAATTTAAAAAATCCTCTTCTTCCGTTTCCCTTTTAATTTAGAGGAATATTGGAGGAATTTTCATTTCACCGCGCATATCGCGTATTCACTCGCGCTCTCGTACATTTTTACTTAAATTATTCTTCCAGTGGGCAATTTTGATTATTAAAATAAACTGTATGTGCATAATTATACTTTCTATCATTTAATTAATAAATAAACAAGTACACGCAGTCTTTGTTCTATTTGATTTTTTTATTTTTTCAACTAGTAATATGTCAGTCTCGCACAATCCTATCACTCTTTGTCTTCCTCATTCGCTTCCACAAACTTTGTGCTAAATACTTCCTCTTCCGCTTACTGTTCCTCATTACCACTTCATCAACCCTACCGCAGAGCTGGCAGCTTCGTTAAACAGCGTATTATTATCGCTGTCCAAAGAGGACATGCTGCCAGCGTCTGCGGTACTATGCCACGGGGGCCTCTTTTTTTTTTAATATTTTATTTTAAGATTAGTTTTAGTTTAGTTTTCAATTTATTTTTAGTTAGTTAAAGTTCAATTTGTTGTTTTTTATTCGTAACAAAAAACATTGCAAATTTTGAAAAATCTTATAAAATAGTTGTAAAACAAACTTGAAGACTACCGTCGACAACCCTAACAACTCTTAACTGATTTTTCAACTTTTCCTCGATAACCTCGCGTGCAAGATAAGGATAAAACAACCAACTTAAGCCAAGCAAAGCTTCAATACCTACGCCTTATTTATTTAATGTTATTTAATGACCTTCGCAAATAAACCATTAACATCTCTATATTTCATCATCAGCCTGAAGACGTCCACTGTTGAACAAGCCTCCCCCTTAGAACGCCACAATGAACGACAACTCGCCACCATCTACCAGTTTCCCGCAACTCTCACGATGTCGTCAACGTAGTGGGAGCCCTGCCAACGCGTCTTCCGGTTCGTGGTCGCCACTCGAGAACTTTTCTCCCAACGGTTGTCTGTTCTACGAGCGATGTTGCGGGTGGTAGGGCCTTGTGCAAGGTCCGTCCGGATCGCTACCACCATCTTACTCGCTAATCCTGCCGCTAAGTAGCAGTGCTTGCACTGCTGTGTTCCGGTGTGGAGAGTAAGACAGCCGGGGAAATTACGGGCACAAGAGGCATTGCATCTTAGTCCTCTAGGTTGGCAACGCATCTGCAATCCCTCCGGGGTTGCGGGTGTCTATGGGCAGTGTTGATCACTTACCATCAGGTGACCCACTTGCTCGTTTGCCTTCCTATTCATAAAAAAAAAAAAAAAGATGTGGCCTGCCCATTCCCACTTCAACGTACACACGGCAAAATAATCAGGTAAGCACCTACGCACGCTCGCGCCGTATCTATCCTGCTTACCGAATAGCTATGCTGTGTGTACATACTCTTCGAGCTATGTTGGTGACTCTAATAGACTAATAGTACATTATGATACAAGTGTGCTATGTTGGTAATTACACACGAGGCGTATTGTACGCGCGAGCGATAGCGAGCGCGGGTAAGAGAGCCGAGATGTGTAATTACCAAAGCACACGCGTCGCATACGACGTTTTTCAACACATTTGCGAGGAAAAATTAATAAAATTTAGTTAATAAAAGGACTTTAAGAACTTTAGTTTACCTTTGTTACCAGACATTGCTTACCTGGAGCTGCTTTAGAACTTTACTTTATCATTTCGTAATTTACACCTTGGATTTCTTACTGATATAACTGTCCGAACATTGTCCGAACATATTTTAGTATTTCCAGCGACGGACACTACATTTCTTTATTACTTGAACTCGTAATTTTTAAATATAGCAGTTTATATAAGCAGATATTATTTCTCCGCGCCAATCCGCGCGCAGCACTCGCGCATGCGCGCTGTGCACTTAGCACGCGCGTGACGAAGACACTGACACAGACTGCTAAACAGCCTAATATTAAAATTATAATAAAAAATAATTAATCAATGCCTGAGATTGCAAATTATGTTCAGTTTTAGATAAAAATGAATAATTTGTCGGAATTAAATGTTTATTTATCATCTTTCCCCTAAAATAGTTTAATATTCACGAAAATATTCCTTGTTCCTATAAATAACTGAACTTTTTGCTGAGATTAAAAAATATATATATTACCGCACTCGTGCGGTAATATATTACAGCACTTGTGCGTAATAAGCTCAATTATGAGCTTAAATGCAGTGCAATAAGACTCAATTTACGAGCAAGTGTGTTGAAAATATAGTTACTTCGCCAATCGGCTTGTGTCGGATCGAATTGAAATGTGGTGACGCAATGACAGATGAATGACAATGCAACAACAGTCAAGAAAGACATGTTTTTATTACAAAACTATCTCCATTATAACGAAAATTGAGACGTAGATAAACGCAAAGAGGGTTCCATTTTTAACGCATCACAGGACCCTCGGAACTCGTAGACGTGCACGTAACAAAAGATTCAACGACCATCATAATTTCCTTCGGCAGTGAAAGAAACACAATAAGAAATAAACAGGGTGACTAATGGCTCATTGTCTAGCTAGAGTCTGGAGGCTCCTAAATATGATTTAGAACAAATTACGCTCCGGAGTAACGTTGCTATTGAGAAAGTTTTAGGCGCAGGAGACAGTAGAACTGTTGTTGTAAATTTGTTCGATTACTGTTTCTCTGTAATATTTATATACATTACATTATACCGTACAACGTTGCCGACATTTTTGTAAGATTTTTGAATACTGTATAATTATTACTTTGACATTGGCGAAATCATTGCATCGATCGATGGGGACATATTAAAAAAGAAGAAGAACTATGGATATGTAGGTGTTGGCGTTGTAAATAGTTGTTTTATATTTTTATTGTCTATCTTTCTATTATTTCAAGTTGTTTTTTTTTATACGTGTTTCTAATGTCACTACTTGTCTGTTGGTCTTAATATATTTGCAACGTCAGCTGCTTCGATTTTTACTTCTCTCCTACATTTCTGCTCCTTTTCTAAATAGTTATCAAATCCGTTTTATTAGGTATGTAACGTTCAACACTTATCATACCGCCAATTTCGCGGAAAGGCAGGAAACGACTATCAAAAATCGAATGTCGGAATATAAGGCCCGATTCTAAACTATCCGCAGTAGGTACCATTTCTAATTTTATCGCCAGTTCTAGACAGCTGCTATTAAACGGGGGTAATTCCGATTAAATACTAACTCGACCATATCACGAACAGTTCGGAGGTTCCCAGAATTTCTACCTGCGGGTTGACGGAATAATACGGATATTAAAGCCTCCACTGACTCACTGATACTCTTGTGACTCAACAATGAAACTTTAAACAGCAATTCGTAGTTTTATATCAGATGCCGTGAAAAACAATCCTCGGAAACATTTTATAGCTACAGCGTGATGGAATTTGTTGAGAAACTCTCTTGATGCTTTTCGGATATCATTTTAATTCTGATGTTGTCACACACATAAAAAAAATATTTTTGCAAATTGGCGGTCAGCGTCGCATCTAAAGTGGAAGTGCGTCTAACATGATTCCTATGATTTTCGCCCATTCCCTCGATGGGCTTTTACCATCTGCGCGGATAGAAGCAACTGGTACATTCTATGTTTTTCTTTGCTCCCAGACCAGCATGGCAGAAACGAAATATAATAACGTTTATTTCGAGTAAAGTTTCCATATAAGCATATCTTCGCACATTACTGATTTATTCGGCCAGCCCTTCCAATTGCGGCCTCATTGAATTGACCCCTGTTGCCGAATAATTGGTCTAACGAGACTCCACTTGCTACATTATACGTAGGACGGGACATAATATTCCCAAGATTGATTCACACTGTCTCAAAATTTGCCCAGGGCCTTAGCATAACGTCTTAATGCGATCAATTGCGATTCAGTTCAGTAGGCTAATTACCTAACTCGCAATCGCCATCGCGTTCATTTTGACAGTTCATGAATGGGCTGACAATGAGCGTCGGAATCAGCGTCACGTTCATATAAGAACTGTCAAAATGAACACGATGGCGATTGCGAGCGAGTTAGACAATAAGCCTTGTGTTTGTCCTAGGGTGACTCCACATCAGCACTCAGCCGAAAAGGGGTTTAGTTGCAAAATTATTTCCTTGCTGCTGCCTACTCGTTGACGTGGACAGAATCAACGGCACATTTGTCATTTAAACTGACATTGGCCCAAGCCTTACGGCCGCCATTAAGGGAGAATAGAATAGGACAATAAACCTACCCCCAATAGTTAGGTAAATTGTAGAAAAATTATGACGTGGACGTTTTTTTAAAACACTCTTTTGCCATGATAATGCCGCTCAGCACATTGTCATTTCCCCAGCGCCCTAAAATTGATGTAGCGTAAAAGCCTAAAGGCATGAAATCGCCTTTCCTATGCGTCTGCCGTCTAGACATTTTTTATTTATATGGCGCCATATTTCCACTTCCTACCCTTGGCGTGCGTCGTTGTAATTAACAACACTCTGTATATAAATGTTTTTATTAATTTCAGTGTTACTTTGTTTTCTCTTCAATATACGCTGTGTCTTAAAAATGTATGTCTTCTAATATTAACATGAGTTTTCGGAATTTATGTACGAAATTATATTTGAAATTTACCGTGGGTTTTTCGGTGAAGAAAGACACCGTGTGGAAACCTGCACGGTTTACCATCATTTGCTAAACATAGATACATACATACATCACGTCTTTATCCCTTACGGGGTAGACAGAACTTAAGGTGACAAGACCTAGGCCACGATTAGCAAGATTGTGAGCGTACAGATGGCAAAAAATGAAATCAAAATATCGATGGGTTGCTAGCTGCATCGCCTATAACATGATTCTTATGATTTTCGCCCATTCCCTCGCTCCATTCCTTCATTCATGTGATGATATCCCAAGAAATAGCCTAAAAGTGCATTTTCATTGATGGCTAAAGACCAAAAAGTCGTCCACCTTTTTGGTCGTTACCCTGATATGGAGACGAGAGAAGACATGCAGAAACAACCAATCACATCTTCACTACATAGTATAAAACAAAGTCGCTTTCTCTGTCCATATGTCCCTATGCTCCTATGTCCCCATGTCCCTATGTATGCTTATATCTTCAAAACTACACAACGGATTTTGACGCGGTTTTTTTTAATAGATAGAGTGATTCAAGAGGAAAGTTTTTATATATAATTCTACGCAGACGAAGTCACGGGCAGAAGCTAGTTAAATATATTACACTCTCTGATGCTATCGCGCTGATTAAGTCCTAATGTAAAGGCGCCATTAGAAAAGGAAGGAAGACAAACGAAAAGGTAAACAATAACAGGCTAATTAAAAATCCGTCGTTTGCACTTGACCGACATTTTTAACTGCGGTCTATTGGCAATGGACTCGATGACGTCACCCATTGACGGAGCTAGCGCCAGTAGCGGCCTATTGTCGACACGACCAGACATCAAAGACCTGCTGTTTCAAAAAACTAGCAACGCTTCATGGGTCTTCGTATACTGTTTCAGACCTTTACAACTAACCGACCAATTAACAGTGAGCCGTTGACTAGTTAAACTTTGAAAGATTGAGGGGTCTTTGTGTACTGGATGAGGCGCCCAAAATTTTATGAGCTTTGTTTCCGTGTACGTTTTATGGCTAGCGAGGTTTTCGTAGCTGGTCTTCTACCAGGATGTTGATGGTGTTTGTTACGAAATTTCGTTGTTTAAGTTAAAATGTTTCGAATAACATCCTTTATTTAGTGTGAATATAACTTACGGGCGAAAATCTTAGGAATCACGTTATAGGCGATGCGGCTAGCCACCCATCACTATTTTGATTCCTCTTTCCACATTCCCACCCAAATACGCTAAGCGTGGCTGTTAGGTCTTCTTACCCTAAGACCAATGGTCTTCCACATGACGAATCCGGATACGGATCACCGCCTTCTGGCAATGTAACGGGTCATACCGTTGAACCAGCGCTGAAAAAGCGGCGATGACGGAACATCCCGGGGGTTTTATTGGGTAAAAACCCCACATAACCCCATCGCCTCCCCGTGGTGATGGGGTATCTGGTTACAGAAGATTTCCTCCGGGCAACAAAAAAAGAAGGCTCTGCTTACCCTGTCAGCGACACATACAAATCACGTCTTTATCCCTTACGGGGTAGACAGAGCCTAAGGTAACAGGTCCCTACAGGCCACATTTAGCAAGATTACGGGCGTATAGGTGGAAAATGGAATCAAAATAGTGATGGGTCGCTAGCCGCATCGCCTATAACATGATTCCTATTTTCGCCCATTCCCTCGATGGCCTTTTACCATCAGCGCGGGTAGAGAAGCAACTGGTACATTCTATGTTTTTTCTTTGCTCCCAGACCAGCATGGAAGACACACAGTAACAGTGACAGTGTCAGGGACACAGACGAAATTGATATGTATGAACCACGACGATCCCATGCGCTGCGGTATTTGGTATATCGATATTGGGTGGTACAGTCGCCATCAGATATATCGGAGCGGGCGAGGTCCTCAAATATTTCGGAGCAGCAGTAAATTTCAATAAATTCGTTACATTAGATAAGGTTAATAACATCAGAACACGCAAATCGTCATAAATATAAGAGCAGCGACTTTTCAATAAATTCGGAACGTTCAATGAGGTAAAAATATCAGGAAGCACAGATCGTCAAAAATTTCGACGCAGTCAGACTGATCATAAACATCGGAACAACAAACTCCTCACACGTAAAGAAATAGACAAAGACAAATTTTGAAGGCGCTAGTCGCCTTAAGGGGGGCTCCATACAAATGTTCGTTGTCCGTCCGTCTGCCACCAGGCTGTATCTCATGAACCGTGATAGCTAAGCAGTTGAAATATTCACAGATAATGTATTTCTGTTGCCGCTATAATAACAAATACTAAAAACCAGAATAATGTATGTATGCCTGTATATATCTCACCAATATAAAGTGACCCCACACTGCGTACATTTTGCTTTGAAGCAGGGTTCTGCTTACACTGGTTTATAGATATTTATAGAAAATGTTACAGAACCCTTCGTGCGCTTAGCCGGTTTTTTTCTCCCTATCTACTTCGAAACGTTTGAAATTAATTTTCAGCAGTTATGATTCCCTGCTTGTGTGCCAAATTTCAAGACTAATAATTATAGTTACGGAGATAGGATCCCTTTTCTGTAGACTTACAAACGTTTGCATGCTATTTCCTGAGCTTTTCAACTAATTAAGTTCAATATTTTCAAAAAATAAAAAATAAAATTAATTGTCAGATTAGACGGATCCCTCCAGATAATCGTCAGATTATGAGTCAGCACATTTAGGGCATAAAGGTGACCCTATATATATTAATCTGACGCGCTTGAGTATGTCAAAATGGCGATTTTTTTTGCATATTCTAATAATGGCCACGAGTTTGCGTCACATCCAAATCGTCAGATTATTATATAAGAGCTTTGTTTAAATTCACTTAACATCCCCTTAGAAAATCTGACGCACTCGAGTAAATTTTTTTTTTTTTCATTTTCAAACCTTATATACGACCACCCCCATCACTGAAACAATCAGATTAACATACGTACTTATTTAAAAATACGTAGGAAATGGATGCCAGCAATATCTGACACGCTGGAGTATGTCCATGCAACAGTTATTTTTACAATTTTGAAAATCTATAGCCGCTCCCCCTCCGATGAAAAGGTATATATTTATATAACATTTTTTTCTTTTTATCATCTAAGCTTCGCAACTCAATAGGTCTCTATGACGCTTGAGTAAATCCCGATTTAGCAGCGTCGGCTCCCCTACCATTATCATTTTGTAGAGGAGTAGATTCGAATTCCTAACAAAACAAAAATATGGCTAATACGTCATACAAAAATGAAAGATGTCACCTATATTTAGTACTCGTTTGCATGCATAATTCACTGTAATTTAAACTGTATATTACAGAAGTAAGGTTTATTTTCCATAAATGTTCCGATGTTAATGATCAGTCTGACTGCGTCGAAATTTTTGACGATCTGTGCTTCCTGATATTTTTACCTCATTGAACGTTCCGAATTTATTGAAAAGTCGCTGCTCTTATATTTATGACGAATTGCGTGTTCTGATGTTATTAACCTTATCTAGTGTAACGAATTTATTGAAATTTACTGCTGCTCCGAAATATTTGAGGACCTCGCCCGCTCCGATATATCTGATGGCGACTGTAATCTTTAAGTGACTGAGACCCTACCATTCCTAAGGCCATGACATGTCACGTCACCTAATTTTGACAGCTCGCGACACAACAGCTCTAAGCTGACAAGTGTGTCAAGGTTGACAGACGTAAACAACGCGCGAGTGACTTTATTTACTAGAGACAAACAAGCTTCCATGCTGGTCTGGGAGCAAAGAAAATATACAGACATACATACACATTTACGGTTTTCGCAATTATTCTTTAATCTGTGCTATAAGACCTACCTTCATACCAAATTTCAAGATTCTGCGTTCACGGGAAGTACCTTGTAGGTTTTGATTCCCTTGAGAGTTGAAAATTTGCGGAAATTTGCGGCATAAACGGCTGTATCTTTTGATTGCGTTGGCTTAGAAGTTTGATTTTTTCACAGCTTCAAGGGACAGTAGACCTGAGTAATTGATATAAATTTCAGCTTCATACCTCCACGCGTTCCTGAGAAAAAGGGTCTTGACAGACGGACGGACGGACGGACAGACAGACGGACAACAAAGTGATCCTATAAGGGTTCCGTTTTTTCCTTTTGAGGTACGGAACCCTAAAAACATAGAATGTACCAGCTGCTTCTCTTCCCGCGCAGATGGTTAGCCCATCGAGGGAATGGGCGAAAATAGGAATCATGTTATAGGCGATGCGGCTAGCAACCCATCACTATTTTGATTCCATTTTCCACCTATACGCTCACAATCTTGCTAAACGTGGCCTGTAGGTCTTGTTACCTTAGGCTCTGTCTAGCCCGTAAGGGATAGAGACGTGATTTGTGTGTGTTTGTGTGTGACAAGCAAGCGCCTATTTCACCAATTCGAAAATTTTCGGTGACAACTGTGACAAGTGACAATTCTGTTTCCATTACAAAATCGACGAGAATCCACGCTTCATATTGACCTGTGGGCGTATAGGTGGAAAGGGGAATCATAATAGTGATGGGTTGCTACATCTATAATGATTCCTAAGATTTTCGCCCACTCACTCAAAAAATAAATAAATAAATAAATGTCTTGGGACAAATTACACCAATTGACCCAGCCCCAAACTAAGCAAAGCTGGTACTATGGGTACCAGGCAACGGATAAACATACTTATAATAATGTAGACAAATACATACAACATCACACTCAGGCACAAACATTCGTATTCATCATACAACTGTCTGCCCCTACCGAGATTCGAACCCAGGACCTATAGCTTCATAGTCAGCACTAACCACTAGGCAATCCGGTCGACAAATATTCAAAAACACTGAATTAATAGGTACGCAAGGACCGGACGCATCTCGTGCATTCTTCACTTATCAGAATCCAGGTAGTTAAGTAAATAGCAGAATGATCTAAAAATCAACGGCAAACAAGCACTAGTCACAGCCCACAGATAAACAGTACGCGAGAGCTGACATTGTTGCTCGGGCGGTACCTATATTTTTTTCCCAGATTCTTAAAATTTTGGTTTATTTCTACTCAGAATTAACACTAGTGATTCTTACACACGAGAAATGGTTATTTTTATTGAAATACCTAGTGTATGGTAATAGTAACACCGATTGGTTACAGATGGCGCCACTTAGCCGTTGCTTCTTTTAGCTTCTGAGAGAGCTGTGCTATCCGTCAGTGACAAATGTCATTGTGTACCACAGATTCAAGCACCCCGTTTTTTATTTAATTTGTGATGTTATGGACGTACTTATAATCAGCCATTATGGGACCGACAAGAAAATGAGAAAAATGTTTTTATTTTTATAAAATATAATGTCAACAGAAAAAAAACTAACTCTTTTCTTTAGTTAAGGATGGTTATTCCTATCAATAGAAAAACCTGAAAATAATTTACTGGCGTGTTCAAACTAACGATTTAACCCCATCATCGACTAACTAAAGTATTCTGGCTTGCTTTTAAGAGACAGTGAATGAAATAAATAATACCTGCCAGTAAACGGGTCACGTTACCGCGTCCCGAGCATTTCACGGTTGAGTTTCAGTTCGCAGAGCATTCGCGCTGGTATTATCTGTGAGGTGCGCGCGCGCCGCGACCGCAAGATGATCTAATGCGGCCTTGGCCGTTATATCAACGTTGTTTTGTACGTGACAACCACTACATAACGCCTTTTCCATTAGTCATTTATTACACTGGATATTTTAATTACAGGCCGACCGCTTAACTGAGTCTTCGCCCGCGGGGGTACAGGGGCGCGGGGTAGGACGACAAAGGGGCCCGCGAGCGGTGCGGGCGGGTCGTGCACCTGACAAGAGACCTGTAGGCTTATCATCTAACTCGCGCGCAATCGTGTTCATTTTGACAGTTCACGGGCTGACAATTGGCATCGGAATCAGCTAGCTGTCACATTAATGCAAGAACCGTCAAAATGAACACGATGGCGACTGCGCGCTACAATAAGCCTACTGCGCTTAAAAATAAAGCAAACTGTAAATCGATTTTTCTATTCCGAAAATCAGTATTGCTAAAAATCAATTGTCTTGCTTCGGAATTACTCGCCAAGTCAACAAGATCGTAAAATGAGTTAACCTACTGTTTTTATACTTGATTTTTTTATTTGCAGCAGAACATTTATTTCCGCTTGTTTTTTGTTCTTAGTTTTTGTCACGCAACCTTGCATTCTAGCCCTGAAGGGTCATCGTACTGTTGTTACCGTCAACTGTTTATAAACAAACTAGTGTTAGAATCCTTTCTATCCTTATTGATATAAATCAGCAGGCATCGCGATAACGATCGTCTTCATTTTTGACAGTTAATGGCGAGATTGCTTTCAAAATGAAAACAATCGTTCCACGTAACTCTATCGGCTTGACATCGCACAATGCGATTCGCACTCGAAAGCGATTGCGAGCCATTTATGAAACCAATTGAATAAAATTAAATGTTTTACCAAAAAGTCGTTCCACGTAACAAAAATGACAAATTGGAATCGATTTGAAACCGAAGGCGAGCCGTCAGGCGATTGTTCCCGCCTTGAGAGAATGGAGTTAACTTGAGTTGGATTTTTTCGATAGTTTATAAGTTATCAATATAATAATTGAGTTACAAAGGCACCTTGCTAATTGCTAGGTAATATAAAATATGTTGTTGTGATGTTTTTCTTTGAATGGCGATCGAAACTATAAAAATGGCGAGAAGTAAAGAAAGAAACGCCCGTCTTCGTATATGTATTTTAATGTTGTCAATTTTGTTAGTTTATTTTTATTCTGTACAATAAATTGTTTACTTAGATACAACTACATTTGTTTATAAAAAAATTGGGGGTGTTGGAACAAAATAAAAATAAACTTCGCATTTGTAATGTTTTACTGTTAATTAGGTGGGTTTTGCCATTACCTTTACGGCAAGGTCATTATTTCGTCAACTATTCAATACTCCAATTATCTCTAAGCACTGTTAACCGTAAAATTATAGTTGTTATACAAGGGAAACCCCGCAAGATCATGTTTAGCCCATTAACCCAATTATTACATGAGATTGCGAAAAGTAAAGGTCGGAATAGACGAATCGACACTGAAATTGAATAACCTTGCTTTAGCATATTATTATGATGATGAATTATATCTGTACATAAATCACGTCTTTAGGGTAGACAGAGCGTAGACTTAAGAACATATTCTGCGACAACTATTTACGTTGCGACTCTAGGCAGCTACGACCAGTGGCGTAGCGTAGTGGGGGCGAGGGGGGCGGCCCGCCCCGGGCGGCACTTTTAGGGGGCGGCAAAATTTCAGAATAAATAACAATAATATCGTATAAATATTTGAACTATTTCAGTCGCACTTACAATTTGGACCGAAGGAGCCCAAAATTTTTCATAACTTAACTTTTAAAAATGTATCAAGTTTTATTTTTATCCCACAATAAGCACAATACACATGACTTCTTGCGGAAAAAATCTTTAAAATTTCTCTTTATATTGAAATACGTAAGCAATGGGGCGGCAAAAATTTTCATCCGCCCTGGGCGGCCGAGACCCACCACGCTACGCTACTGGCTACGACCTTTCACACGTCTATCGCTATCCCGCGGGAAGTTTGCAATTTTCTGGGATAAAAAGTAGCCTATGTGTTATTCGAGACTATAATTTATCTAAGTTCCAAAATTCATCTCGATCTGTTCAAACGTGATAGAGTAACAAACTTTCGCATTTAATTTTAGGATGACAAGGTCAGGGTCAATAGATTCTTACCGTTATGTATGTCATAGAGTCAAGGGCTTTGCAAGTTAGAAGCTACAGTAAACATTTGAACTATATGTTCAAGTGTTCGTTGAACGTCTGGCTTTGTTTGACAGTGGATGTCATCGCTTTAAGTAGCTATCTTTTTTTTATAACAATTAAGTGTCTGACATATTCGATTGGCTGTTTGGTACTAAATTAAGATGCCTTTGTTTTTAGTTAAAATGTTTTTGACTCTCGAGTCGATAGGTACTGCAAATTGTACTTTTGCATATCGTTCTGGATTCAATATGTATATGGCGTTAATTTACATTAACTATCGGAATCCGACATGCATTAATCCTATGATTAATTTATAAAAAAAGAGGTTTGCGAGGGCAAAAATCAATCTAGATCATTCTGAGAAAACACAAAATAGAATACAATATTCTTACATTTTTATAAGTGGCGCCATCTTTTGTCGACAAGCAGAACTACATCGAACAACATCTACCGTTCGTTCTTTCAAATTTGTAATCACTACATAGTATAAAACAAAGTCGCTTTCTGCTGTCTGTCGGTCTGTCCCTATGTATGCTTATCTTTCTATGACGACTGGATAGCCTAGTGGTTAGTGACCCAGACTATGAAGCTAGAGATTCTGGGTTCGAATCCCGGTAGATGCAGACAATTGCATGATGAATACGAATGTTTGAGCCCGAGTCATATGTATGTTTATCCGTCGCCTGGTACCCATAGTAGGTACATACAAGCTTTGCTTAGTTTGGGGCTGGGTCAATTGGTGTAATTTGTCCCAAGATATATTTTTCCATCCAGTACCTTCACCTCGCAAATTGAAGCTAACATTCAACATACAATACCTACTTTACCAACTAGACTTGCAGCTCAACAAATCGATCAACAAGTCCAGATAGGCTGGCGTAGACGGATTTGTGCGGCCAAGGATCGCGTGACCCGTCGAAGTTAGTCTTATACTGATAGGTACCGTATCTATTAAATTAATTATAACTTTTCGACGTATATTCAGATTTATAGCGCTCATCTATTGCTAGAAAATATATGTAGGTACAGTCCAGGGAATAAATATAATGATATGTACGTTAAAGAGTACCTCTGCAATGATTATAGTAAATTTGATAAATAATAAATATCTTCTCTGTGCTGCAAACTTATTATTTTGATATTTTTAATTTGTATTAATGACATGTACTATTAAAGTAACTATGATAAGTAATAATTTTATAATATGGAATATTTGAGCAAAACTCCGTCAGTATTGACATTTGTAATAATAATTGTAGCGAACAATAGTAGTATTTATCTCTAGTTTTAAGATGTTTGATAATAAATAGATTTATGTCAAGTAAAATGGAATGGCAAATTCTTGTTCATTTTGACGTCTGTATTTACACAATATAGTGTCGAATCTGTAACAATGATGACAATAAAAAATTCTGATTCTGATTCTGATTCTGTTACCAAGACGTCGTAAACAACTATACACCTTTACGCCATCCTTACTATCTATCCCTTCTACTTATCTTTCCCTTTCCACATATATACCCTTAATCATGCTAAACGTGGCCTTAGAATTAGACTTAAGACTTTTGATAGTATATTCTGCAATAAGTATTTGCGTTGCAGCTCAAGGCAGCTACCTTTCACATGTTTATCGCTATCCCGCGGGAACCATGCAATTTTCCGGGATATAAAGTAGACATATTATTATAGACAGAGCCTAAGGTAACAAGACCTACGGGCCACGTTTAGCAAGACACTGTGGGCGTATAGGTGGAAAGTGGAATCAAAATATAAAGTAGCTTATGTTTTAATCCAGGGTACCAGCTATCTTCATTCCAAATTTTATCCAAATCCGTTCAGTTGTTTCAGCGTGAAGGAGGAACAAACATACACACTCACTCACATCGTCACAAGCATCGTCAAATTAGCAGGATTATCAAAAAAGTTGTCAAATTTCCATGCTAGTCTGGGAGCAAAGAAGAAACATAGAATGTTCCAGCTGCTTTTCTTCCCGCGCAGATGGTAGAAACCCATTGAAGAAATGGGCAAAAATCTTAGGAATCATGTTTTAAGCGATGCGGCTAGCAACCCATCACTATTTTGATTCCCCTTTCCGCTTCCACCTATGCGCCCACAATATGCTAAGCGTGGCCTTTGGGTCTTGGTTCCGTGGGCCAGGTCTAAGTAAGGGATAAAGATGTGATGTGTGTATGTGTTTATAGACAAATTTTATTCAAAATTGAATGTTTTTAACATTTTTAAATTTCACATAACGTGTTGAGCTTCTGTCATTTAAGCTAAAATAGCTAAATTATTCATATCAAAGCCAATGTTATTGAAAACCATAAAAAAACAAATTTAAATGTTATTAGTTTCGAGAAATATGACATCCGATGTATTCTTTGAAGTTCACAGACGCATAACGAGTCTATAAAATTGCATAATTGGGCGATTGGTTTAAACGTTTGCATCAGAAAACATATTTTTATAAATACCTAACTAGCTTCTGCCCGCGACTTCGTCTGCGTAGAATTATACATAAAACCTTCCTCTTGAATCACTCTATCTATTAAAAAAAACGCATCAAAATCCGTTGTGTACTTTTAAAGATATAAGCATACATAGGGACATAGGGACAGAGAAAGCGACTTTGTTTTATACTATGTAGTGATAGGAAAACAGTAAATTACTGGTGGACAGAGATGTCATAATTTACAAGTTACATACATATATCAGGTCTTTATCCCTTATGGGGTAGACAGAGCGTAAGGCAACAATACTTAAGGCCACGTTTAGCATGATTAAGGACGGATAGGTGGAAAAGGAAATCAAAATAGTGATGGGTTGCTAGCCGCGCCTATAACATGATTCCTAAGATTTTCGCCATTTCCTCGATGGGTTTTTACCATCTGCGCGGGAAGAGAAGCAAGTGGTACACTCTATGTTTTTTCTTTACTCCCAGACCAGCATGGAAGATGAATTATTTATTTCTGTACATTAATTCTAACGTTAAGAACGCGACCATAAATAAGATCGCCAATCTCATTGACCAACTATAGCTTGTGTCTATACCAAGTAAGGATCGCGTGTGCATGTCATATTGTATGTTAATTTTGAAAAGTGGGTTGAACATGTCAAAAGGAATGAGATTAACTATTATATGTATGATCAACTAAACAGTTATCTATAGTATAGAAAGAAGGAATGATTGTTAATTTTATAATAGTTGACTGACGTTCAAATTGATGACGGAGATTATGGTCTTACAAAGAAACATCCATACATACATACACAAATCACGTCTGTATCCCTTACGGGGTAGACAAAGCCTAAGGTAACAACACCAACCGGGCCGCGTTTAGCGACTGTGGGCGTATAGGTGGAAAGTGGAATCAAAATGGTGATGGGTTGCTAGCCGTACCGCCTACAACATGATTCCAATGATTTTCGCCCATTCCGTCGACGGGCTGTTACCGTCTGTAGGAAGAGAAGCAACTGGTACATTCTATGTTTTTCTTTGCTCCCTGGCCAGCGTGGAAGAAACATCAAATAAAAAGTAAGTTCCGCTCTACATATGTGTACCGAATTTAAGTCAATCGGAGCAACCGTTGAAGAGTTCCCTCCTGCGGAGACGATCCTGGCTGGCCCACCAGAACTCCACTGCCAAATTATCTGGGGGCACGGTAGTGCCCCCGCCAAGTTGAGCAAAAAAGAGGCACTAAGCCATCCGGTCGTCAAAAACAGGGAACAAAGCGGAAGCAGGGAACGTTCTATGTTTTTTTCTTTGCTTCCAGACTAGACCCCTATTTCACTAATTGAATATGACCATTGACAATTCTAAATGCAAATCGTATTCAATATTCTCCTCAAGTTTGCAATGTAAAGAGAAATGTCACTTGTTTCTTGATCTATTTTTCATGTCTGTGTTTATTTTTCTTGTTTATTTTTTATATAAAACTGTGTTATACATACATACATACCGTCACGCCTCTTTCCCACAGGGGTAGGCAGAGACTACTTTATTCCACTAGCTACGATCCTGACATATTTCTTTCGCTTCATCCACAGTCATCAATCTCTTCATACATGCTCGTCGGTTTCGAGTACTCCTGACCTGACCTTCCAAAACGTCTCCTATTTGGTCTCGGAACGTCCGTCAAGGCCTTCCCCTCCCAACGTAACCATTCACACTCCCCATATAGATCTGTTTAGTTAGTAATTGTGGTATATTCTCTTATATTTGTGTGTCTTGCAAAAAGGAACAAATGTCTTCTTTCTTTCTTTGCTCCCAGACCAGCATGGAAGTGTAACTTGTTATGTACAAGATTAAATATGTTGTCTGACTACAGGCTCCCGCGATACCTACGGCTAGGAGATAACACGACCGTCAACACAACGTCACGCCGTCTTGTGTCATCTCTATTTTAAAATGATCGAGAACTCGTTCGCTATTTTTTAGGTGCTATCAAACAATTTGATTCCTGACACCGTAGAACGTCCTCACAGTAAACGTCACAACATTTTCCCGCTTATTCCCCATTCCCCATACTTAACTATTTTACATAACCAGGACATTTTAAGGTAAAGTAAAGACTATCTAGTTCTTCCATGCTGGTCTGGTAGAAAAGAAAAAACATAGAATATACCAGTTGCTTCTCGGCTAGGGATGAGGCTAGCAATCATTAAGTATTCTGATTCCATTTTCCACCCATACGCGCACAATCTTGCTAAATGTGGCCTGTAGGTACCTGTTACCTTAGGCTCTGTCTACCCTGTAAGGGATAAAGACGTGATTTGTGTGTGTGCGTGTGTGCTAAAGACTATTTCTAAATAACAACAAACATGTTCGCAATCATTCAGTATCGTTACTAGAACACTGAACTATTTTTCATTAAATCATTAACACTTAGAAATTTGAGTTATTTTAAGGAATTTGTGTCATAAATAGTTATTTTTAAGATATTAGAAATAAATAACAATTACACCATTAAAAAAAGAACACTGTTTTTTTAAAGTATTATGCACTATTACCTTTGTTTTTACTTGTGTCCCGCTGTCTGTCAGCCTGTCACACGCCTATATCTTTTTTTTCATATGGCAATACGGTAGATTGACCAGTACCTATATATTTTGTTTTTCAATACACGAAGGAGGCCTATGCCATGAGGCACGCCGAATTACGCGACAATTTAATAATAAAAAGAAACAACAACAACAAAAATGAAATTGTAGCTAATTCGGAATAAAAAGGCTATATAAATAAATATATTTTGTATCGTAAAGTGGTAACATCCCGTTGTTTCCACATGGGTATGGTACCCTAAGAACGACATAGTAACTGCACTAAATGTATTTTAAGAAGCCTGTTTATATTTTTGTTCCATTTTGCATTCTTGGTCGCGACTCTGCCACACTAAGGTCAAGTGAGTTTTCACGATACACCGCCTTAAGCCAATGGAAAAAAGGTTAAATTTGATTGACTCTGTGTTGAATGGGAGTCAGTTTTTGTTATTGATGTATATGTAAGAAACTTAAGTTTCGACCGGTTGCAACTGCAATAGGAGCATACGTACATACATACACACGAGCATAAATCACGCCTTTATCCCTTACGGAGTAGACAGAGCCGAAGGTAACAAGACCTACAGGCCTCGTTCAGCAGTGGAAGTGTATATGCATGGAAGGAAAAACACTACACTACTTTTTTATATTTTTTGCAAGAACTTTGTCTTTCTCTCTTTTTTTCTTTGTATTTATTAAGACACTAGCGACCCGCCCCGGCTTCGCACGGTATACTATGCATGTATTATACATATAAACCTTCCTCTTGAATCACTCTATCTATTAAAAAAAACCGCATGAAAATCCGTTGTGTAGTTTTGAAGATATAAGCATACATCGGGACATAAGGACAGAAAAAGCGACTTTATTTTATACTATGTAGTGATAGTGATGCCCATTTTTTCTATTCAATTCAATTTTTGGTAATATAGCTCCATCGATACTATCGATGATTCCGCCAAATTTTTTCTATTATTCGCTCCGATAAACAGATGACATAATTTGCAACAAATTGACATTCACAAAACGAAAAACAGCAAAAATACCGCACTTTTAAAGATTTTCATTTTTTTCTTTTTTTAAACTACCCGCAGACAGGCAAATATTCAAAACTAATTCCAACAGTCTAGAGTGCGAGACTAATAAAATTTGCATAATTATTCATTGTCATTGTTTGGCGTCGAACCAAACGTCAGTCTGTCTTGTACCTAGAACACAACATTGTAAAATTGTAATACAGCATATCGCTTTTTACATAACGTAACTAAAACAATACCCGGACTGTCCTGCTCGGTGTGTGCAAAATGGAGAAAAAGTCCCGATGAGACATGGATCGAAAAAATTTTCAAAATCTAATTGATCATTATTCTCAAAAAGGCAAAAAACTTAAATATTGGTCGATTTAAGGATCGTCGTTTGACATCGATACTTGTAGTCTTTCTTGAAAATGAAAAAAAAAATGAAAAATAAATTAAGTACCTAGATGAGCCTTCAAGGTTAAGCAGGCGGAAAGGATAGAGACACATTTTCAAATAATTAAACAATTGAATCAGGCGATACTTTGTGGAGGTCCTTTTTTTTATTAACAAATTTTTGGTAAAAAAAAATTTTTTTTTTCTATAATGGCACCATAAGCAAGTTTCAAATTTAATTTATAAAACAATTTTAATTCAATGTAGGGACACTGATAAATGAAAATTTGCATACTTGTTCCATACACTAGATACCTCGTACTAATATTAAAAAAACCCGAAAGTTTGTAAGTATTGGATGGATGGATGTTTGTTACTCTTTCACGTAAAAACTACTGAATGGATTTGGATAAAATTTGGAACGGAGATAGTCGATACCTTAGATTAACACATAGGCTATTTTTTATCCCGGAAAATAGCATAGTTCCCGCGGAATAGCTAAAAACGATTTTTTTGCAGACGAAGTCGCGGACAGCAGCTAGTAGGATCATATATGCAAATCATCACAAATAGTCTATAGACTCTTAATTTGCCAAAAACGCCAAAAATACTTCAAAGTCACTTTAAATATTTGAACGCGTAGTGATAAATACAGGACCTGGTTTTTTGTTCGTTAAACCAGTTCTGCAAGCGCCAGTGATGAAGTAAGATGTCGGAGTTTGATTTATTACACGATAAAAGTAAGAGGAACATTAAAAAAAGGTCAGCCGGCTATCTGGCAAGAGTGCAATCTCATTATCTAGTTCTAAAGTTTCGGAACTTGATTCGTTTTTACCACGTTTCAAGACTGTATAACCTTAGTTTGCTACTCCGCGAAATAGTGAGGTCAAGTCATGCGGAATGGTGCGGAGTAGCAAAGTAAAGTTAGCCATTTAGTTTGATTATGTAACTCCGTAATTATGTTAGATATCGTTAGCAAGATATTTTAATTGTACTTTACATTTATTGTATACTAGCCTTCCGTCCGCAGCTTCGCCCGCGATAAATTAATTTTCCCGTAGGACTGAATAGGTATTTTCCCGCGGTAAAAAGTAGCCTATGTCACTCAGTAATAATGTAGTTTTCTAACGGCAAAAGAATGTTTTAAATCGGTCCAGTAGTTTCGGAGCCTATTCAATGCAAACAAACAAACAATCAAATTTTTCCTCTTTATAATATTAGTATAGATACATTAAGTTTAGGATAATTTTAGATTTTTATGTTAATTTTATTTTGTATTGTAGTTTTAGATCAGTTGGTTTAATAAATAGGTACCATTAACTACTGGCAGTAAAAAAAAGCGCTGAATTTAAAATACGGGTAGACTAGAAGGTAAATTACATCATCATTCATTTTTTATACCACTTCGAAATGTTATTTTTAATGACCCTCGGCCATTTAATTTTGTTTAAAATTCCACAATCCATAAGCTTCACCCTTCAATCCGAGCTATTCTGCAAGATTTGAATGCCAATGACACCATGACAACGATCAAGAACCAATGGGTGTGGCGCATGACAGTTTAATTTTTTAAAGCTGGACCTTAGCGACGACGCCAAACAGCCAGCCAGCCGTTACGCAAGCGATGATCTCATACTGGTCACGGCTATAGACCATAGTGAAATGGACGGTTTTATTCTGTAAATGCGCGGTTTTCGCGAGTATTGTAAAGTCGGATGGTAAACTAAAAACGATCGAACTTTTGAGGTTATTCATTCATCATTTTGTTGAAGACAATTGTTTTTTGTTTTCATTCGTTTTTTTAAACGTAATTGTTGCTTGTTTTCTGTTTAAAAAGCGCTTATAACTTAAGAATGAAGACGCGCGATGGCAAACGTTAGGAAATTTTACAGAATCGCTAACAAAATAGACTTTTGGAGCCCCAGTGACCCTTTTTAGTGAAAGAATTGCCATCTCTTGCAAATTCAATTTTTTGTACGAAACAACGATGCTAATGATTGAAACTCAATAATATTTACTTGTCTTATCATTTTATTATTTCATCAGTCATCCATCCTACTAATATTAAAAATGCGAAAGTTTGTGAGGATGGATGGATGTGACAATGTGTGTGTGTATGTTTGTTCCTTCTTCACGCTGAAACGACTAGACGGATTTGGATAAAATTCGGAACAGAGGTAGCTGGTACCCCATATTAACACATAGGCTACTTTTTATCCCGTAAAATTGCATAGTTCCCACGGGATAATAGCAATAAACGAGTCAAAGTTCGTAGCTGCTTAGAGTCGCGACGTTAACTATTGCAGAATGTCTACCAATATCAGTTCTTAAGTCTGATTCTACACGGACAAAGTCGCGGGCTAGCTATAAGACATAATCTATACTAATATTATAAAGAGGAAAAATTTGATTGTTTGTTTGCATTGAATAGGCTCCGAAACTACTGGACCGATTTCAAAAATTCTTTTGCCGTTAGAAAGCTACATAACAGTATTAAATAACTAGCCTTCCGTCCGCAGCTTCGCCCGCGATAAATTAATTTTCCCGTAGGAAAGGGTATTTTCCCGCGGTAAAAAGTAGCCTATGTCACTTAGTGATAATGTAGCTTTGTAACGGCAAAAGAATTTTTGAAATCTGTCCAGTAGTTTCGGAGCCTATTCAATTCAAACAAACAAACAATCAAATTTTTCCTCTCTATATATTATATTAGTATTAGTATAGATAAGATGAATAATAAGCTTAATAATCCGTTATTAGCTCCTAAAACGGAGCTCCCACCTACACGGCGTTGAGTGAACAAAAACTAAATGCGCCGGAGAACCAAGGTCAGGGTCACATGATGCAGCTACGGAAACCATGAGAATTTACCAAAACCAGTCTTGAAGTCTGATTAACTCTTTGATTTCAATATAGGTGAGGCCAGGCAAGCGTGTTTTTTTAAGAGTCGCGTAATTTCTATTTATCACTAATTTAATCCACTCCCTGTCTTTAGTACCTTATCTTTTCTTTTTGCTTCTGATCTAATCCTTTTCTGTTGTATGGCCTTCTTATTTTTCATTGTTACATTCTCACATTTATTTTATCTTAAGTAAGTATTATACAGTAATGTTATGTGTATATGTATGTATTATTTTATTTTATTTATTTAGCTATGTATTATATTTATGTTGGTATTGTTGTTTTTATTATCCCTGCGTTTATCATGTATATTTGTTTCCGCCACCTCTCAAACTGTCTCCAACTTATTTAGCTTTTTGGTTGTCTGGAAGAGATCGCTATTAAGCGATAAGACCGCCTATTGTCTACTTTGTTCTTTGTTTCTGTATTGTTTTGTACTGATTTGTGGTGTTCAATAAAGAGTATTTGTATTGTATTGTATTTCGGTCGCGTACTTATGCTATGCTGGTCTGGGAGTAAAGAAAAAACATAAAATGTACCAGATGCTTCTCTTCCCGCGCACGTAAAAGCCCTTCTAGGGAACGGGCGAAAATCTTAGGAGTCATGTCATACGCGATGCGGCTAGCAACTACTATTTTGATTCCCCTTTCCACCTATACGCCCACAATCATGCTAAGCGTGGCCTTTAGGTCTTGTTACCTTAGGCTTTCCACCCCGTAAGGGATAAAGACGTGATTTATGTATGTATATATCCATAGTTAAAAAAAATTGCATTTAAGGAGTGACCGCGTATTTGCAGTGACGTGTCGCATGCGTCACGTTTTCTCACCGTTTTTCCATACATTTTGTTGCGTAAACGCACCGTCAACTTCTTTTACGCACCGGTATGGTCGCACTTTTACAATATTATTAGGATGTAATAAACTACCATTATAGTTGTTCCAATCATTTATTTTCTCGATGACAGATGTAGTTTGATAGTTATCGATTCAATTTTATATAGGTATACGAGTAGTTGAGAAGTATTCAGCTATGGAGCGAATAAAACAACCGACTTACTTGAATGCTAATTTATTACTAAGCGTGACAAATGGCCGAAAGACAGTTGCGCGCGTTTGTTTTGGTGTTCGAAACAAATGCACATCATTTCTCCGCCGTTAATTTTAAGACATGACAAGCAAAACGCAAAATAAACATCTCACAACATACTGAATAGTTAAACTATACCTTAGGTATTATCTATTTTTTATCGATACAATATCGATAATTCAATCATAACATCACTATTTGCATTGCCATAGAATGTAACTTTATTAAAACGTTTATTGTTTATCGTCCTTTAAAAAGATATAACTGCATATATGGACTCAATTTCTCTTAGATGAATATTATATGGGATCAACGAACAAAATTAGGCAGTTGTCATATTTTTTATACCTCGCATTTAAAAGTTAATTTTTGCGTAAAAAGCGCAGTTACATTCTACGGGAGCTGTCATCGAGAAAATAAATGATTGGAAATACTATACCGTTGATATTTTTAGAATCTGCATTTCGGAAAGTCGCTAGCTCTGACACATCTGACGGTAACCGAGCATCGTAAAAGGCAATTTGCTGTTTGTCTTACATTTAGCACCGTCTTGCTAATTTGTAATTCGCTAGCCAAGGTTAACTTACAGTTTCTTGGAAGTTCATGTTTGTGCTATTAGCGCAAGTTTGTATGAAACGCTGACCCATTTGGGTCAGGCTAATATAGAATGGAATCTAACTTATTTTTGTGTTAGCGGTTGCCCGCAGAACTCGCTTATTGAAAAACGGGCAGGGCAGAAGTACCCGAAACCGACGAGCATGTATGAAGAGATTGATGAATGTGGATGAAGCGAAAGACGTATGTCAGAATCGTAACAAGTGAAACAAAGTAGTCTCTGCCTACCCCTATGGGAAAGAGGCGTGACTGTATGTATGTATGTATGTACTATACCTATTAGGAGTATCTCTACGGCATTTGATTGATCTCAAATAATAATATAATAATAATATAATAATAATAATATTAGGGAACAATTCACTCAAATTGACCTAGTCCCAAAGTAAGCGCTAGTAAGGCTTGTGTTATGGGTACTAGACAACGATATACATACTTATATAGAGAAATACATACTTAAATAGATAGAAACATCCATGACTCAGGAACAAATATTCGTGCTCATCACACAAATATATGCCCTTACCAAGATTCGAACCCGGGACGCTTGCTTCGCAGGCAGGATCACTACCAACTAGGCCAACCGCGTCGTCAAATCGACTTCAACTGTTTTTATAGCAAGTCCTTATACGTAAGAGAAAATGTGATTTTCCATAAGTTTTCACTTTTCAACACGACGCGCCGTATTTGTGCACCGTTGTGCGCAAACTGGTATTTACTTTCCAAGAATATACATACACATATAAATCACGTCTTTATCCCGTACGGGGTAGACAGAGCCAAAGGTAACAAGACCTGAAGGTCATTCAGCATGATTGTGGGCGTATAGGTGGATAGCGGAATCAAAATAGTGATGGTTGCTAACCGCATCGCCTATAATATGATTCCTAAGATTTTCGCCCGTTCCCTCGATAAATAATACATCATCTGTGAACATTTTTATTTATAGTTTTGTGACAATTTGTTGTATTTAGATAGTAGTTCAGATAATAATGTCGTTGCCATGACACAGTAAACTCGTATCATTTATTTCTTTAATTAAACTGCATTTCTTGAACATAAGATCAGCATTTTTATTAATCTTTTTAGCTTATTATTTATTTCTTTAATCAAACTGCATTTTCTTGAATGTAAGATCAGCATTTTATTAATCTTTTTAGCTTATTGTTTATTTATTTAATTAAACTGCATTTTCTTGAATATAAGATCAGCATTTTATTAATCTTTTTGGCTTATTAAATCAATATCTGCTTCCAGTGGAAGCCCTAAGCAGACATCCTTGTTTCGAATTATATTTTATTTAAAATTTTTATATTTTAACATTTAAGATTAGAATTCGACAAAGAGTAAAGAAGTCTTTACAGTACACACTAGTATTGTGATCTACAAATATCGTATCAGAATGCCATTTTATACAGTCAAGTTCGGCACACTGTATCTTGCGGGCGATAACCGCAGCAGTTCACGGCTGTTCTGAGACACCGATAAACCATGAACATGTTTATAGGCCGATATTGACAATGTATTGTTATTTTGCAACTGTGACAGAACAAAGTGTATTTTACCGACTGTTGACCCGGTGATAATAAGTAAATACATACATACATACCGTCACGCCTCTTTCCCACAGGGGTAGGCAGAGACTACTTTGTTCCACTTGCTAACGATCCTGACATACTTAATAAGTAAATGCACCCTACTAATATTATAAACTGGCGTCCGCCCGCGGCTTCGCGTAGAATTAGACTTAAGAATTGACAGCGCCATCTCTCGTCCCTGGTGAGCAGTAGATGTCCCACGGAAGTTTGTAATTGTGTCGCACAGACACATCATTCAAACAGATGACGCGTAGCGAAAAAAATTCGTATGGTAACAAGGCCACGTGACAGCTAGTAGCAGATAGAAAAAATCGAAGGCGTACCCGCCTATGGGTGGTGCAGGGGTATAGCACGCGTCACGGAATGACGAGGATCCGGGTTCGATTCCCGGCCATAGCTTTACTTTTCGGATTTTTCTGTGTCCTAATTTTCAGTGTCGTTTAGAAATTTAAGAATTGATGTTGATAGTATACTCTGCTATAGGTAATAAATTAATTAACGTCGCGACTCTAGGCAGCTACGACCTTAGACATGTTTTTTTTTTATTTATTTATTTAGGCAACAAACAGTCACATAGTAGAACATTGTATTGATACATAATAAGGTGTCAACCTGGAGTGCCATAACAATAATAACGTGAACGTCGGTAAACTGGAACGGTAGATGCAGTAGATGGCATTGCGCTTGAATCAGCAACAGGTGCAATACCCAATTAATAATTATACTACAAATTATACAAACAAAAAAATGGAAAATTGGAAAGAAGTGCGTGCAATTTCTAAGCATTTAAGTGACAAATAACACGGTTCTTAAAACTAAGACAGTTTCTGTGAGCAAGAATATCAATGTGAGATAATTCTGTGTTATAATACTTTAGACAACGGCTGAAATAAGAGTTAGCATAGTACTTAGTGCGAGAGAAAGGAACTGAAAACAATTTTTCATGTTTACCGCTATCCCGCGGGAACTATGCAATTTTCCGGGATAAGAAGCAGCACACACGAACGTTTTTTCCAGAATTTATATTTTGGCTTTTTCTTACTCAGAGTCGTTTACCCTATCGATTCTCATACAAGATAAAGTGTGCCAGATTTAACTATGGAATTTATTTTCCTGTTCGTCACGTTTCATACATACCTCAAGATCAAATCAAATTATTTATTAAAATAATCAATTGTACAAATAAATTATAAATGGTACCTACATTTAAAAAAGTGGCGAATTGGAATGGCAATTTTGGGACACATTTTTTCTTGTAAGGATCGATAGGGTAAACGATTATGAGTAAAAAAAACGCAAAATAAATGAACAAAACTATTTACCTTGCTACTCCGCTACACACGTGCAAGATAACCAAGCCTGTGTGAAATATATGTGTTATGATTGCATGAAAGCAAGGTAAATATTTTTGTTCATTGAAATGGACCTCCGCAAAGTAACGCCTGATTCAATAAAAACCCAAAACAGTTTTGTGTAAAAAATGTTCATGTGGACTTTCGGAAAACGCTCTAATATGAATAAGGGGGCGTTCAAGTATTACGTAAGCGCTTGAGGGGGGGGGGGGGGTCTTTGCTTTGCTTATTTTTGATGACATGGTGGGCGGGGGGTCGATATGGTGATTACGTCAGCAGTTTCGATTCGAACTGTGGTGCACACGAATCAATAAAAAACAGAATCCATTAAAAGAAAAATGCATATAGGTACCAATGATTACGTAAGCATGGGGGGTTAAGAGGTTTGCTTACTTTTGCTGACAAGGGGAGGGGGGGGTAAATAATTGTAAAAAATCTGCTTACGTAATACTTGAATGGCCCCTAAGAATAGACTGAGTAGTCTTCATGGATGACATCGTGGTTATCCTAGTGGATAGGCACCTGCGAGTGAGTAATGTAGCAGAACGATTGTCATTGTATTCACCGCGGTTCACAAATAGCCGGTGCACTGTTATACTACAATCAGGGAAAGTGCCATTGGCAAGTTGTGGTCTGCGCGTAAGGTGGCAAGAGCAACAAGTTGAGTCATCTACGTATACGTATAATAAATCAGTAGGAAGTTCGTCTGTACATTAAATAAATATCAAAAATAGAGTGCCAACGATCAGGGAAGAGGAATAGAACACAAAAAAATGTTTTATGGATGTGTTCATTAGTGTCTGTATTCGCTAAGCTCTAAAACTGCGCAACGGATTTTATTGCGGTTTTCACAAATAGTTAAAACTTATATCAGGGCATGTATTAGGCTTTATTTTATTGAAATCTAATGTCAGCCGAAAAAGTTATACCCTGAATAATACTGCAATCTTATGAATCACGTTATAGGCGATACTAGCAACCTATCACTATTTTGATTCCCCTTTCCACCTGTGCGCCCACAATCTCAGCGTGGCCTTGTCTTGTTACCCTAGAATCTGTCTACCCCGTAAGGGATAAAGGCGTGATTTTTGTATGTATTTAAAACCTGGATTAAGCAATTGGTCGCTGATGTCATCGGCTGCCGTCACGAGGCGTGTTTGTGCATTGTCAAGCCGCGGCTAAAAATAGGCATGCGATTTAGCGAGAATGCATTGCGAAAGTGCGATCGTTCAACTTTTAGCTCCGTGTACGCAAAGTATGTATTTAATAATTACACATTATATTTTAAAAGCCGTGGTAGCCTAGTGGTTTAACCTGCGGCCTTTCAAGCAGAGGGTCGTGGGTTCGAATCCTGGATCGCACCTCTGAGTTTTTCGAAATTACTTTTGCGTGTTTCGCGTGTTTCCCAATATTGCGTTGTGTACAATATGCGTATGTATGTACACACAGCAAAGCTATTCGGTAAGCAGGATAGATACGGCGCGAGCGTGCGTAGGTGCTTACCTGATTATATTGCCGTGTGTACATTTTGCCATGGTTATGTTGAGATGTGCATTTTGTGCTTTGTGCATTTTGCACCGAAGCGACCAAAACAGACCTTTACTTCTACGACCTTTCGTCACGGTACAATATTAGCGACAACAGAACTGTCAAGAAGTATTCAAAATAAGAGCTCAAAGTGAGATGTCATTTGCCGAGAGGACTATCGATACAACCTGTCATCTAGAGTTTGTTTACCTGAGAAAGTTGCAGTCTTAACAGTATTTTTAGAATTGGAAAATGCACCGAATCATGTAAACGACGAGCGTGAAAATTCACGAACACCACAGCTATAGTTTTTTCTTTCCATATACCTACTTAGATTCGTCATTTTGCCGCCATGAAAATTAGGATCATTGGAATTTTATCTCTATAAATATTTGCATCGGAGTTAGGTATTCATGATTACGCCAGATAAAAATTGAGTTGGAATCGGAAAGGAATTTTATCTGTAATTTTGTATGCACTTACTTATTATTAAACATGGTACAGTCAGCATGGTAAGCAAGTAATAAAAGCTATAAGACCGACCGCTCTTTTTACGACCATTGTCCGTGTAATAACAATTACATATGCCGCTTCAATGAACTCTAAATGTCGTGTTGTCTCCCTCACTCTTATGGGCTCGATACTTGAATAGATCAGTGGTCTATCGATTTTCACCCAACTTCCTATCCATGCCTTATCGACATAATGATTTCTTTACAACACACATTACTCTCTTATTCTGACTCTTGACAACATTTATTACGTTCGCTCATAGCAAAACAAAAACGTTACACAAATGAGAAAAAAGCACAGAAACAAATATTTTCAATTCCTTACTACTTAAGTAAGATGTAAGTAGTCGTATATTTGTTACCAAGGGGAAAGCCAGCGGCGGATTTACAAATTTACCAGTAGCCTCAAAATTTTTGAAAAGAAAACTTCTTTAGCGGCGTATAGCACTTTTTGGGATGGGTAAAAAATGTTAAACTCGCGTCAGGTAAGACGGAGGGAGAGTTAAAGTACCAGGACAGCAGATCCTCTAAGAGCTTATTTTGAAATACGAATGAAGCTGGAGTCGCGTTCGATTTTTGAAGTGCTTTTATTAAGTAAAAAGTACTAGGACATCAGCACATTAGAGGTCTGTACGTATAGACAATACGAACGTTGATTTCGTCCCTCACTCGTAAACCACGTTCGGCCTAGTGATAGGTGTAGGTGTGGAATAACAGCGCGTTCGCTTAGGTGACCGCGGTTCAAATCTCGTGTAGAAAAAGTTTTTTTATTTTTATTTTTAAAGTGCGTTGTGCATTTTTTTGGTACGTTTTATTGCGCGAGTGTGTGTAGTTTTCACTTGCTACCCGTCCGTTCGTTTTTAGATGATAGGTAGGTATATATTTATTTTATTTCTGTTGCATACCAATATTTTATGGGCCTAATTTGCCACCCAAACTATGCCTTCATAAGATCCAGCCTACTGGTATATCAACCAATGGGGAGAGCACCACTGGGGAGAGCACCACTGGGAAGAGCACCACTGGGGAGAGCACCACTGGGGAGAGCACCACTGAGGAGAGCACCACTGGGGAGAGCACCACTGGGGAGAGCACCACTGAGGAGAGCACCACTGGGGAGAGCACCACTGGGAAGAGCACCACTGGGGAGAGCACGCGTTACCTCAATCACGAATATTTTGTGCAAAACTCTTTCGCGATTCCGCTGGCTGTACTTTAATTATCAGGTGTCGGGATAGATAAGATTTAATTTGTATCTTTCAAAATGTTTGTATCAGATTGTTTTACCTGTAAGTGGTTAAGTATGTTTTTAATAATCGAACCATGAATTGAATATCTATCTATCTATAAATATATAATAAAGCTGAGGGTCGAAAGTCTGGACATCCTACTAATATTATAAACGCGATGTTTGTTACTCTTTCACGTTAAAACTACTGAATGAATTTTAATGAAACTTTACAATAATATATAGGCTACTTTTTATCCCGGGAAATTGCATAGTTCCCGGGGGATGGCGATAAACATGTATTGCTAATTCTACGCGGGCGAAGCTTTTCCACCTATACGCCCACAATCATGCTAAACGCGGCCTTTAGGTCTTGTTACCTTAGGCTCTGTCTGGGATAAAGACGTGATGTTTATGTGTGTGTATTTATATTCAGTTTTCCGGTACGCGTGGTCACCATTGAAACATTTATTTCCTCATAAACGTACCAAAATCATAACATCGTATGTTACAACTAGCTGTTGCCCGCAACTTCGTCTGCATAGAATTCGTTTATCGCTATCCCGCGGGAATTACGCAATTTTACGGAATAAAAAGAAGCCTATGTGTTATTCCAGACCAGTGGCGGATTTACAAATTTTCAAGGTATAGGCTGAATTTTTGCCGCCCTTGCAAAATCTGTTGCAGACTTCTTAATTTTTTTATTATGAGGAAAAAAAAAAAAAGAAAAGGTCGTGCCCCAAATTTGCCGCCCCCAAAATCTGCCGCCCTAGGCTCGAGCCTTCTCAGCCTTATGGTAAATCCGCCACTGTTCCAGACTATAATCTATCTATGTTCCAAATTTCATCATACAATAAACGTTTCTTATTTCTTATTTCTTATTTCTACATCCCGATCTGTCCAGCCGTTCTGGCGTGAAAGAGTAACAAACATCCAAACATTCTCACAAACTTTCACAATTATAATATTAGTAGGATAAGCTGTATGAGAGATGAGGCTCATATACTACGATCAACACAGCTTCATAATGATGTTATGATCATTAAACTATAAAATCTCGTTCACAATAAACGCCGGATTTAGGTATTACATACTTGTTTTTCCTTGGCCAAGGTTACTTTGACATTGCGCCTCTGTATACCTAGCTTAGTTCTACGGCAATCGTTTCGTAAATAATAAACATAACCTAACCTAAAAAAATCATTTTAGATGCAAGCTTTTATGCTAACTACTAGCATTATCATCTGTCCTACATATTATGTGAACCAAATTTTAAGTCAACCGGACCAACCGTTGACGAGTTCCCTCCTTCGGAGACGGTCTTGGCTGGACCACCAGAATTCTACTACCAGATTATTGTATTGTCATCCGACTTACATAAATATGCAAAATTTCAGCTCAATCGATTGAAGATATCTGCTTCAAAATACCTATAATTGCTGTTTGCCACTTAGAGTTCGTATGAGGAATCTTGAAATTTAGTTTTCCTCTATTGGTTTAAAGTTTTTGCTCATAACTTCAAAACCGGTGGAATACATAACGAGGGGACTGGTATGCAGTTTGTAATATTATAAATGCGAAAGTAACTCTGTCTGTCACGTTTTCACGCCTAAGCCACTGAACCGATTTGAATGAAATTTGGTATAGAAATAGTTTCGGGTCCGGGGAAGAACATAATACATTTTTTAATCGGAACACAGCTGGCTATATTTCTAGTATAGTTTATATACACACATACATATATCACGTCTTTATCCCTTACGGAGTAGACAAAGCCTAAGGTAACAAAACCTTAAGGCCACGTTTAGCATGATTAATGGCGTATAGGTGGAAAGGGAAATTAAAATAGTGATGGGTTGCTAGCCGCATCGCCTATAACATGATTCCTAAGACTTTCCCATTCCCTCGATGGGCTTTTACCATCTGCGCGGGAAGAGAAGCAACTGGTAAATTCTATGTTTTTTCTTTACTCCCAGACCAGCGTGGAGTTTATATACTGCTTTCATAAATTCTCGTTAAGGGTTTGTAACTCTTACGCGTGGACTTAACATTTCATTTTTAAGCAAACGTTAATTACTCTACCAATTAATCTCATTAACATTTATGGCGCCTGTAACGTTTTCTGTTCTGACATCATCACATGGTCAACACGTTACGTACCAAATTAATACCGCAACAAATACTTACTCACCCAATCATTGCCAAGGGCAATTCTACTCGCATTTGTCATGAGAAAAACATACTTAATAAGTTCTTGAAAGTACCAATTGCGGTAATCGTGCTCTAAGAATATTGGGCAACTTTCTACATCCCTATCAGGAAAACAAAAGTTTTTGAGAAAATTTGAGTCCAGTGGCCTTACCATGACGTCTTAATGCGATTCAATTTTACGTTTTAGCTGTCAGTTTTGACACTTCTAGTATGGATCTGACAGCGAGCCATCCAACTTTGGTTCGGAATTTAATCGCATTAAAACACGAAACGGTGAAACCTATTTTCATTAATTACCTAAATGCTGAGTTACCTATTTCTTCACTTCCTTTCTTGCCCTTGGGCTTAATCGTATCATTTTATAATTCAACTTGTTTATCCTAACTTTAAAATTTCGGGAGTCTCATACACCTCCCTATTTAAACCCCAAAGAGAAAATAATCTAAGTATCATTAAAAACCTGTAATGAAAAAAATCTGTTGTCAAAGGCTAAGAAGTTGATGAGAACTTTTTTTAAACGATTGCTCAATGAAAATAGAGTGTATTGTTTTCACAGTTCATGTGAGTACGTAATTATTTAATCGTATTTACGAGGCCTTTTATAATTATTCTAGAATATATTACCAAGTGGCTCGTTTACTTTGATTGAAAACTCCTTAAGGTTTTCGCCTAATATAGATAGATAATTAGTAATCAAAAATAAACAGCAGCTCCTATCATTTTTAACCAGAAATCTAGGCTTCCTACCTCGTATCTGCGCGATGTGCGAGTCATACTCGGACTTGCTCCTCACGTACTCCACCCTCGGAGCCGTGTGCAGCGTCTGGTGCCGGTACTCAGAGTACCACTCCAAAGGCGACTCCGGCCTCTCCTCCAGAACATGATGCTCGGTCACAGTCCTCTTCACCACTCTCTCAAACTTAAACTTCACCTCCTCATGCGAGACTTCTCTCGCCTCTTCAGCAGTTTCAACATGCCGCAACTTGTA
The DNA here is from genome assembly GCA_949127965.1 of Pandemis corylana. NCBI lineage: Eukaryota > Metazoa > Arthropoda > Insecta > Lepidoptera > Tortricidae > Pandemis > Pandemis corylana. Next base: position 14,227,767 of record OX421858.1, on the reverse strand, counting down.
ATCCGGGAACTGGCTATCATAACTTCGGGTTGGCGATTCAGTGTCGCGCGTATGTTTTAGCTTAACGTCGATTTTCGGCGATTCCGTGTGCCGTTTGCGCTGTTCGATTCTCCTTTCTATGTCGTCGACATCGATAGCTGCGTCGACTGTGTCAGCTGTTTGTCCTGTCCAGACTTTTTCGTAGTATTTGACGCGGTCTCGTAGGTTGCTGTGCGACGGGGAGTCGCGGCCGTCGGCCATTGCGACATGACCTCACCGCTCGGAGGTTCGCTCGATACTAAACTAGAAGGCACGGAGGCACCGCGGAGGCTTGGGCGCAGGCGTCGGCAACACGTGTAGACGGCTCACAGACAGCTTTGGGGTGCTTTGGTAGCCTTTGCATTACTTTAAGCCAGTTGAAGCTCTACTGTTGTCACGCGTTCTTCTTTGGTCACTTGCGTTTTTGAGTTTTAAAGCGACTACGAACACCGCTGAACGTATACGTGGATGATTTAATAGAGATTGCAACAGACGTATTTCAATAAGTTTTAATGTAATTTTAAATTAATGACTGGTAGCAAATCAGGCTTATCTTCGAGTGCAATTATCGCAATCAGCCGCGAACTTGTTCGTCTCGGTGATGTAACGTGATAAGGAATCGAGGTCGCGAACGAAAACATCCATTACAATCGAAGTATTCAAACTCCGGACCACGGTTCATCCGTAACATTTGAAATTGACTGTTGGTTCTTTTGTAGCATGTTTCACTGCCTTTTGGATGATGCTGGCTTACCAATAATTTTGGTCTAATTAGTTATTTCTCAGCGTTGTCCCGCGTTTTTCTAGTTTTAACTCTATTATCCGTTGTTTTCGCGTATAATTTTATTACATTTTCATTGTTCGACAAAACAAAGGGCTTTGATATATGGTTTGCTGAAAACGACACGTTTTATCTAATGACAATGGCTTGCAATATTATCGCATATAATGCGAAAGGTTCCCGCAGTTCTCACTAAAACGTAAACATGGGAAGTGCTGCGCAAAATATAAACAGATTGTCGACCCACTTTTGAAGACAACCCCATGCAATCTCCATTTTTACCCCTCATGAGTTTGCTCACTTTGCATTAGCCGGTATCAGGTTTTACTGTCTTTTGTCACGAAGACGCCATCATTCAATGACTACAATACCGATATGAGAAACCGATATCGTAGGTCAATTAACAAAATACGGTACGGGCTAAAGGGGTCGATGTATTTATATAAAAACAGATGATTGGGAACGCTTTTTAAGCGACAGTTACAACGTAATTCAGTACGAAACCATTTTCGAGGGAAAGCATTAATTTGCGCTTCATTAAAAACTGCCATGCTGGTCTGGGAGTAAAGAAAAAACATAGAATGAACGTTTAGCATGATTGTGGGCGTATAGGTGGAAAGGGGAATCAAAATAGTGATGGGTTGCTAACCGCATCGCCTAAGACATAATTCCTAAAATTTTCGCCCATTCCCTCGATAGGCTTTTATCTGCGCGGGAAGAGAAGCAACTGGTACAATCTATCTTTTTCTTTACTCCCAGACCAAGGAAGCATGGAAGTTAATAAAAAGCTTATAAAATAATAATAATAAAATAAAATCCATAGTAGTTTCGGCGAACGGTCTAATAGCGAAGAGCCTTGGCCATCACCTTAAAAGGCCCTTGCTAGGTGGTTGGGTCAAGAGCCAGATACAGAAGGCGGTACTCCTGGACACGGCTCGGATAGTCAGGAGGTTCCTCTCTGTCGCCCTGACCACCGGTAGCTTAGGCCTCGCCTCGCTGCCGGCGGCACCCTAGGTTAGGTTTTTATAATGTTTTTATATTTTGTATTAATATTGTTTTATTTAAATACTTTTTATATAAATATTGTAAGAACCTAACTTAAGATAAAAAGAAATACGACTTGACGACTGGATAGCCTAGTGGTTAGTGACCCTGACTATGAAGCTAGAGGTCCTGGGTTCGAATCCCGGTAGGGGCAGACAGTTGTATGATGAATACGAATGCTTGTGCCCGAGTCATGGATGTTGTATGTATTTAAATATGTACCTATTTATCTATATTATATAAGTATGTTTATCCGTTGCCTGGTACCCATAGAACAAGCTTTGCTTAGTTTGGGGCTGGGTCAATTGGTGTAATTTGTCCTAAGATGTTTATTTATAATATTTTGCGGTTGGTAGGGCCTTGTGCAAGGTCCGTCCGGATCGCTACCACCATCTTACTCGCTAATCCTGCCGCTAAGTAGGAAGTGTTTGCACTGCTGTGTTCCGGTGTGGAGAGTAAGACAGCCGGGGAAATTACGGACACAAGAGGCCATTCATCTTAGTCCTCTAGGTTGGCAACGCATCTGCAATCCCTCCGGGGTTGCGGGAAAAAAAATAACGATAGTAAAATAAAATAAAGAACCAAATGGCTCTGTAAAGGTATGCCATTAAGTTTCCTGTCGTGTCTCCGTCAGTTACGTACAGTTACGTAGGACGATTGACCCGAATTGCCTTTTGGCTTCGGTTTTGTAGTCACGAAACTTGATATGAGAATGCATTGTTTAATGTAGACTTGTCAGCATAGCGGGTATACATATATAAGATATCGTTTCATAGTGTTTTAGAAGACACAGTCAATCAAGGCATAATTGAGTTTCTCTGTAGGAAAAGATTTTGATTGCTTTACATGTGGGGATGATTGACAATAAAAATGTTTAGTAACAAAACTTTACCTGTAAGAAAAGAAACGATTTTTAATGTTATTAATAGCAATGTCGATTCCAAAATCACAATTACTGTAAATAGCTTTCTTTCTGTCTAGCATTAATTCATTTTTTTTTTTATGTGAGTAGGAAGGCAAACGAGCAAGTGGGTCACCTGATGGTAAGTGATCACCACTGCCGATAGACACCCGCAACCCCGGGGGGATTGCAAATGCGTTGCCAACCTAGAGGACTAAGATGAAATGCCTCTTGTGCCCGTAATTTCCCCGGCTGTCTTACTCTCCGCACCGGAACACAGCAGTGCAAGCACTGCCACTTAGCGGCAGGATTAGCGAGTAAGATGGTGGTAGCGATCCGGACCCGCAAATTCAATTCAAATTTAGGAAAAAGTGGCTCCATCAACTTTTTGATGTGTTTTTTTTTAATAGATAGAGTGATTCAAGAGGAAGGTTTTTATGTATAATTCTACGCAGACGAAGTCGCGGGCAGAAGCTAGTATTTCAATAATTTGTTTTCATTTGACATGACATGACAAGTACTTAAATGCTCCATAGATAATATAGTAACACAACCACAGATAACAAAACATCTCAACGGATAACATAAAATTTTAGCTCGAACGTTGTTCATATCACTTCACTATCACTACATAGTATAAAACAAAGTCGCTTTCTCTGTCCCTATGTCCTTATGTCCCTATGTATGCTTATATCTTCAAAACTACACAACGGATTTTGATGCGGTTTTTTTTAATAGATAGAGTGATTCATGAGGAAGGTTTTTATGTATAATTCTACGCAGACGAAGTCGCGGGCAGAAGCTAGTAATGAACAAATAAGAATCATAATTCTTTATTTCACGATTAACAGGATCAGAAGGTACAGGTAAATATTCAAAAACTTATCTAAATAAACGTGGTTGTAAAAAAGGGATCTGTACGTCTAGTGTAAGTTTTGCAACAAATTTTCGTTTACTATTCGAAATAGTTAAACGAGCTAACTCATAACGATACGTTTCTTTTCACCGTCACAATAGTATGCGCTCGAACGCTGTTACGTTGTCACGTCGCGGCGCGTATTCCATACAAATTCGGTGAGTTCGTTTCACTTGGCGTTGCGTTTCTCACAGATGTCACTGTTCACTTCGACTGCGTAAGTTCCTCGCGAGTATAAGTTCCAACTGTCACTTTCGTGACAGTTAACGTTCGTGAACGCAGTAGTTAAGTTTGTCACTACGTTTTTACCTAGTGAGAACGCTCTCACTCCTCATATTCAGCAAAAATAAGGTTCAAGTTTCTTTAGCAAATTTATTAACAGTCTAAACGCGGCGCACCAAAGTGCTTGCGATCTTGTATCTCTTTCTTACACATTGTGATGGCTCGCAAATGCGTAAAGGAGGTTAATTAAGGAACTAAGCACTTTTTGGATATATATTTTAAGTCCTTTTTACAAACTACCTAGTTACTTACATATTTTACATGTAGGAAGCGTTATGCGCGCACACGAATACGTGTGAACTAAAACAACGACTTACCGTGCTAACTCCTTAAAAATAAAGCCCAAACGTTCCTAATTACAATTAAATAAAAAGCAAAAAGAAAAAAAGGAAAGGCTGTGTCTACTCCATAAGGGATATAGACGTGATATGTGTATGTAAAAAGAAAAAAAAAAGAAAAAAGCAAAAATGACGCCTCCCGATCCCGGGGTTTGAACGCGAAAATGAAGGGATGCGTACTGAATTTAGACCACCGAGCCATCCGCTGGACCACGGCCACTTCGGAAGTTTAATTGAATTTGTTAATTGGTATCCGCTACTCTAGTGTCATCTTTGGACATATTTATCAAAATTACCCCTTAATAACATAATAATAAGAGCCACGTTGGTCGTTGCTGTGAATGACACCTTCTATACTTACATATATTTATAATAAAAAATATGTGTAGCAACCGCGCTGTGTGTGTGCTATTGAAATAAGGCGTCAAATGTGAATGATGATTATGATAAAGTTTACGTACATACTTAACTCATTCCCGTCTCAGAACTAGTGAGAAGGCTCTCCCTTATCATAATTTAGTAAAAATAAGGTTCAAGTTTCTTTAGCAAATTTATTAACGATGCTGCGCTGTGGACTTGTAGTTTAAAAGCGACGAACCAAAATGATCTACAAGTAGGAGGTTAATAAGGAAGAAGGCACTTTTTTGAACATTTATTTTAAGAGCTTTATACAAACTACTTGCCTACCTACATTATATTTTACATTTTGTAGGTAGCTCAGCGTAATGCGCGCTCACAAGCGTGTGAAACAAAAAAAACATATTAATAAACGATGTGCTATAGAACGACCTCTTAACTGAGTCCTCGCCCGCGCGGCACAGGGGCGCGGGGTAGGACGACAAAGGAGACCGAGAGAGGAGCGGGCGGGTAGTGTGCCTGCGGGGACTCATTTAAGCGGTCGGTAATAGTTGGTACCCTTTAAAATAAGGCGTACCTAAGCATTCTTACTTAATTAAAATTAAATAGTTACAAAGTAAATACAGAAAAAAAAAAGAGTTATTTTTGTAAAATATGGGCCACAGTTTACCAATGTGAAAATAAAGGTATAAAACATTTTCTTAATCATATTTCCAAAGTATGTATGTATGTTTGTACGTTTAACTCTTTATTGTACACCAGCTGTTGCCCGCGACTCTGCGCAGACTTCGCTTAGCACTTACTTAGCTTCACGCACGGGAGCTATGTGATTTTCCAGGATAAAAACTGTCCTATATACTTCCTCAGGATCATTCCTGAGGCTCTCGCTGATATATGAGAAAACTGTTGCGCTGGCAGTGATTATTTGCAAGTGCCTGGTGAAGTGCCATGTGTCTGATACCGATGTGAGCAGGAGCTTCTGAACTGGACGTCCTCAGACCGGCAAGAAGCGGCCCATCTTGGTCCACTTCAAAGATGTCACGCTCCTGGTTTGGGTGTAGCAGTAACAGAGTTTCTGACCCAACTCCGTTACTACGCGTTCATGGCTACGAGGAAAACGTTCGAAGTGTTGGATGAGAGATGGTGTGGTCATTGTGCTAGTACTGGATAGTGGCGGCGAGAAGCATCGCATCGTATCACTCGCTAAGCTACACGGGATTCCGAATGTCATGCCCGGGGCAGTGGGCTCGCGGTCATGCCTGCAGAGGCTGCTAACACTGCATAATAAAGAGTACTAGCGTATTGCTGTGCAGCGGAAGCGGCCCAAGAGAGGCAGGAAGGCCGCGGCATAATTATGTTACACTTCACTTATTTGTCACATTTTTCTTCATGTCCTTTCGAGTATTTCATAATGTGTAACTATCTCCTGTATTTGAGCATATTGTTTTGTATTCTTTACCCACTTTTTCTTGCTACTTTCGCTCTAATACCTCTAAAATATGGTTCTTGTTCTTGCCGGCATTGTTGCATTGCGACATGACATGAGTGAAGTTTGTCTGGCTGACAGTTGCTGGGTTTGACTTTGACGGTTTGACGTTTCGATCCATTTAACGTTAACTGGACGCTGCTATGCAATACTGTGTCAACCCACAAAATGTCAAACATCAAGATATTGATACCATTCGCTTCCTTAGATAATAATCTAAATCTTTCAAAAGTGTTTTAAGTGACTCAAATAAATTTTATACTGAACTAGCTTTTGCCCGCGGCTTCGCACGCGTGAACCATGAGCATTTCAAAGAAGCTAGCAATCAAGCAAGCGAACACCCAAACCTATGCAAGCAGGCATGCAAGCAGGCAAGCAAGCATGCAAGCAAGCATGCTTGCAAGTAAGCACGCAAGCATGCATGCATGCAAGCAAGCATGCATGAAAGCAAGTATGCAATCAAGCATGCAAAGCAAGGACTCAAGCAAGCATGCAAGCAAGCGTGCAAGCAAGCATGCATGCAAGTAAGCATGCATGCATGCAAGCATGCATGAAAGCAAATATGCAATCAAGCGTGCAAAGCAAGGACTCAAGCAAGCATGCAAGCAAGCCCCCGCATTGCCCCGCTGCCTTAATTTTTCTGAAACTGTAAATATTACAGGATTTTTATAAAACAAACCTAACCTAACCTAAAAGGCTGTCCTAAAATATATCTACCCCAAATAGCTTTTTCCCGCGACTTCGTACGCGCTAAGATGTAAAACAAAAAAATAAGTTTTTTCCCGTTCCCGTGAAAATTTTGGGGAGAGCTTTCGGAGTACACTTAAAGCCTTTAAAGAAACACACGTTATAAATGTTAAGTCTTTCTTCCGCTGTTTCGTCTGGAAACGTAAAATCCCGGTTTTTCCCGTTCCCGTAAAAATGTTAGGAAATCCTTTGTTAATGCTTCCTTACACTCCCTAAGGAAGCTAAATGCTAAATGCTAAATTTCATCTTTCTATAACCAGTAAAACGAAAAACCCCTTTTTTCCTGTTCTCGTGGGAATTTCTGGAAACCCTTTCTTAGTGCTCCCATACACTCATCAAGGAAGGTTCTTACCAATTTCTACGACCAGTAAAACAAAAAATCCCGTTTTTTCCCTATCCCGTGGGAATTTCGAAAAATACCTTCTTAGTGCACCTTTAGGATACTCAAGGTATATGTGTGCCAAATTTCAATTTTCTAGCCATATTATGCCTACCGCAGTATTTCTTTGTAAACAAATATTTTTCCCGTTCCCGTAAAAATGTTACGAAATCCTTTGTTAATGCTCCCTTACTCTCCCTAAGGAAGCTAAATGCAAAATTTCATCTTTCTACGACCAGTAAACGAAAAACCCCGTTTTTCCTTTCTCGTGGGAATTTCTGGAAATCCTTTCTTAGTGCTCCCATACACTCATCAAGGAAGGCTTTTACCAAATTACAGCTTTCTACGACCAGTATAACAAAAAATCCCGTTTTTTCCCTATCCCGTGGGAATTTCGAAAAATACCTTCTTAGTGCACTTCTAGGATACTCAAGGTATATGTGTGCCAAATTTCAATTTTCTAGCCATATTATGCCTACCGCAGTATTTCTTTGTAAACAAATATTTTTCCCGTTCCCGTAAAAATGTTACGAAATTCTTTGTTAATGCTCCCTTACTCTCCCTAAGGAAGCTAAATGCAAAATTTCATCTTTCTACGACCAGTAAACGAAAAACCCCGTTTTTCCTTTCTCGTGGGAATTTCTGGAAATCCTTTCTTAGTGCTCCCATACACTCATCAAGGAAGGCTTTTACCAAATTACAGCTTTCTACGACCAGTATAACAAAAAATCCCGTTTTTGCCCTATCCCGTGGGAATTTCGAAAAATACCTTCTTAGTGCACCTCTAGGATAGTCAAGGTATATGTGTGCCAAATTTCAAGTTTCTAGCCATATTATGCCTACCGCAGTATTTCTTTGTAAACAAATATTTTTCCCGTTCCCGTGGGAATTTGGGAAAGTACTCTCTTAATGCTCCTCTGCACTCCCGAAGCAACCTACATGCCGAATTTCAGCTTTCTGCAACCAGTAAAACGAAAAGTCCCGTTTTTCCGGTTCCCGTGGGAATTTCGGGAAATCCTTTTTTTATTGTTTACACTCCCCAAGGGAACTTGAAGGCCAAATTTCAGTTTTATACGACCAGTAAAACGAAAAATCGATCCCGTAGAACTGAAAATATAAATCCCGTTTTTTTCCTTATCCCGTGGGAATTTCCAAAAATCATTAAGATATTATTTTACTATTATAATCACCTACTTCTATGCCAAATTTGAACAGTCTAGTAATTATAGTTCATAGGATTTCGTTAAACTGAATATATAAATCCCGTTTTTTTCCTTATCCCGTTGGAATTTCCAAAAATCCTGAAATTTTTTTCTTCGTTTTGTAATCACCTACTTTTGTATCAAATTTGAAGAGTCTAGTTATTATAGTTACTGAGATAGCGTCACTCGGAGTCGAATATATAATTCCCGTTTTTTCCTTATCCCGTGGGAATTTCCAAAAATCCTTCCTTAGTGGATGCCTACATTGTATAAGGTATCTATGGACAAAATTTCAAGTCTCTAAGTCCAGTGGTTTGGGCTGTGCGTTGATATATAGTTAAGTCAGTCAGTCAGTCAGTCAGTCAGTCAGGACTTTGAATTTTATATGTATAGATCTACGATTTATGAAGAGAGCGATTATAAAAATTTTTCGTGTATTTTTCAAGCTGGAATATGATTACTGCTTTAAACTTTGCTTTATATACCTGTCCGCAGTGGGTTAATTAACATGAAACAAATATTTATAACTCAAATAATTTGAAAATTAGGTATGGCCGAAAAACCTAGTTACGACTTTATGCTCGTTTTCAAAAGGTCGTACCTATAAGAAAGTTACGACCTTTTGCGTTTGATCAAGTCCATTACATAAAGTCGTATGTCGTAAATACTAGGTAGGTACTATATGAACGGATATACTTTCTCATTAAAACAACGCATAAAGTCGTAACAAGTACGAGTTATGACCCCTAATTGTAAAAAAAAATGCAGCAAAAAGACGTAACTGGGTGAAGACCAAATAGTTACACACTTTTAAAGTTGCGTTAGTAGGTAGTTAAAATTACCACTAACTCCTTCCATTGTGACACGAAAATTAGTCATACATTTGTATGGATAACTTTCGTGTCACAATGGAAAAAAATGGTCGCAACTTTAACTACCTACTAACACAACTTTAACGGTGTGTAATTTTTTGGTCTTCACCCAACTGCGACTATTGTTTACGCATAAAGTACCTACCTAGTAAATAACTTAGAAGTTAAGACAATTTTTGCGTGGGATGTGATGAAGACCAATAGAGTGGCGCAAATCATCGAATGTTGTGATGCGACTATTTGCGTGGGGAAGTTGCAATGATACGACTATTAGCAATTACAAAACTCCTTAATTATAAGGAAGTTATAGCTTGGATTAATGTCTTTATAACGACTGAAAAATCTCATTTTGCATAAAAAACGTGTTAACTACGACCTTTTGCGTCGGAGGTAGGTATCGTTTTATTACTTACCTACTTGAATTTCATTGCAGTTACTATAACAGAAAAAGACATAAAATGGCTCAAGATAAACAACGACCAAGTAGGTTTTTATCGAGTCAACTACCCGCTGGAAATGTGGCAGAGCTTGATAGAGCAGCTGAAGCTGAAGTCAAAACAAGTATGGATCCACAGAGCAAAGCGGGTCACTTCCCAAAGAAAGTTGTTTGAAAAGTGACACGTTATTTTTGCTCACAGGCTAACATTTATATTATTATTATTACATTCAGTACATAAATATTATCTAGTTAAAGTTTTTCTTGCTGAGGTAGAAACAGTTTTGTTTAGTTGTTGTTCATGCTACTCATTACAGCTGACCATATCGGACCGGGCTCACTTGCTGAACGACGTGTTCGCGCTCGCGGAGGCGGGCGTGGCGCCGTACGAGCTGGCGTTGAACCTCACCACGTACCTGGCGGTCGAGGACCACTACGTGCCGTGGACCACCGCGGCCGGCATACTCAACAATCTGTCCGATAGGCTGTCCGACTCAACAAAAGAGAAGCTGCAAGTAAGCTACAATTGCTATTATTAGGTATGCATCCGCGGCGGTAAGACACTGTAAAAACTTTATCGTACGCGATCGGAATGTGAAAACACATCGTTCGTTATTATTCTACGGGGTTGTAGCCGTGTAGATAATTTTACTGCATTTTATGAGTATGACAGACATGAGATAGTTTCTTCTCAGCAAAATGATTATACGTTGCAAGCAGATTACCCAAAACTTTTCCATAATTAATTTAGTAGGTAAAACTAAATTTCAATTTAATGAAAAAAAATGTAAATTTTATTTTTTCACGTAATTTGCAATAATTTTCAATGACATTCTTTTAGAACGTATTTATTTTGTAATATTTTATAATAATATGTATTTTTTAGAAATCACGATAACTCGTTGAGTTTTTGCCTTTTTTTCAGATTTACGTACAGAGTCTTGTGTCCAATATTTATGCAAAGCAAAACTGGGAGAAAAGCAGCCTGACTGCTATTGATGGGTAAACCAATTTAGCCTTTCTTTAATGCTGACTAGCTTTTGCCCGCGGCTTCGCACGCGTGAACCGTGAGCATTTCAAAGAAGCTAGCAATCAAGCAAGCGAGCACCTAAACCTGCAAGCATGTAAGTATGCAAGCAGGCATGCAAGCAGGCATGCAAGCAGGCAAGCAAGCATGCAAGCAAGCGTGCAAGCAAGCATGCATGCAAGTAAGCACGCAAGCATGCATGCATGCATGCATGAAAGCAAGTATGCAATCAAGCATGCAAAGCAAGGACTCAAGCAAGCATGCAAGCAAGCCCCCGCATTGCCCCGCTGCCTTAATTTTTCTGAAACTGTAAATATTGCAGGATTTTTATAAAACAAACCTAACCTAACCCTATGGGGCTGTCCTAAAATATACCTACCCCAAATAACTTTTGCCCGCGACTTCGTAGTTACGCGCTAAGATGTAAAACGAAAAAATAAGTTTTTTCCCGTTCCCGTGAAAATTTTGGGGAGTGCTTTCGGAGTAGGTACACTTAAAGCCTTTAAAGAAAGACACGTTATAAATGTTAAGTATCTTTCTTCCGCTGTTTCGTCTGGAAACGTAAAATCCCGTTTTTTCCCGTTTTAGTGTTCCCCTACACCCCCGAATAAACCTACGTGACAAATTTCAACTTTTTGTGTCCAGTAGGTAAAACGTAAAATCCCGGTTTTTCCCGTTCCCGTAAAAATGTTAGGAAATCCTTTGTTAATGCTCCCTTACACTCCCTAAGGAAGCTAAATGCTAAATTTCATCTTTCTACGACCAGTAAAACAAAAATTCCCGTGTTTCCCTATCCCGTGGGAATTTCGAAAAATACCTTCTTAGTGCACCTCTAGGATACTCAAGGTATATGTGTGCCAAATTTCAAGCTTCTAGCCATATTATGCCTACCGCAGTATTTCTTTGTAAACAAATATTTTTCCCGTTCCCGTGGGAATTTTGGAAAGTACTCTCTTAATGCTCCTCTGCACTCCCGAAGCAACCTACATGCCGAATTTCAGCTTTCTGCAACCAGTAAAACGAAAAGTCCCGTTTTTCCCATTCCCGTGGGAACTTCGAAAAATACCTTCTTAGTGCACCTCTTGGATACTCAAGGTATATGTGTGCCAAATTTCAAGTTTCTAGCCATATTATGCCTACCGCAGTATTTCTTTGTAAACAAATATTTTTCCCGTTCCCGTGGGAATTTTGGAAAGTACTATCTTAAATGCTCATCTACACTCCCGAAGCAATCTACATGCCGAATTTCAGCTTTCTGCAACCAGTAAAATGAAAAGTCCCGTTTTTCCCGTTCCCGTGGGAATTTCGGGAAATCCTTTTTTTAGTGCTCCCCTACACTCCCCAAAGGAACTTGAAGGCCAAATTTCAGTTTTATACGACCAGTAAAACGAAAAATCGATCCCGTAGAACTGAATATATAAATCCCGTTTTTTTCCTTATCCCGTGGGAATTTCCAAAAATCATTAAAATATTATTTTACTATTATAATCACTTACTTCTATGCCAAATTTGAAGTCTAGTAATCATAGTTCATAGGATTTCGTTAAACTGAATATATAAATCCCGTTTTTTTCCTTATCCCGCGGGAATTTCCAAAAAACCTGAAATTAGTTTCTTCGTTTTGTAATCACCTACTTTTGTATCAAATTTGAAGAGTCTAGTTATTATAGTTACTGAGATAGCGTCACTCGGAGTCGAATATATAATTCCCGTTTTTTCCTTATCCCGTGGGAATTTCCAAAAATCCTTCCTTAGTGGATGCCTACATTGTATAAGGTATCTATGTGCAAAATTTCAAGTCTCTAAGTCCAGTGGTTTGGGCTGTGCGTTGATATATAGTTAAGTCAGTCAGTCAGTCAGTCAGGACTTTGAATTTTATATGTATAGATAATTCAAAAAAACTGTTGACACACATAACCAAAATCCTCTACGGGATAATCTACAATACTGTATCAAGTGCCTTACCACAAATATTCGTGGGATCGTGGGTAATTGTTTCATCTGTTTTGATAAAAATTAGTTATGAGGCTTGACACATTATTGCTTAATTTGTGTGGATATTTGCCCGAGTGGCAGTAACGGACGTTGGCTTAAATAATTAATTAATATAGTGTTTTCATGGCTAGTTGGATAAATACTATTTAGAAAATCAATTTGGATGACATGGTCTACTGCACACATTGAAGGCGAGTTCAAATTTTGCGTATTTTACTGGGTTTTATCAAACCGCTTGTAAGGTTAACCTTCAAATTTTAAAAACTCATCTTAATTTTAAACCTTTTTTTTACATTCATAAATTGTAAACGTCATTGATTAACGTTTGGTATTCAATATTCTAAATAAACGATTGGTTAGATTCATCAGATCATGTTCAAATAGTACTTTGTATCGAATTTTGCAATAATGTTTCAAGGTATTTAAAATGAATCAGGTCATATTCAAAAACTTTTTTCTAATTTTGCAATAATGTGTCATGAGACAAATCATTGTGTTATATAATATTGCTGATTCGACATTTTTCTAAAACCGAATATGCGATTTATTAAACAGGTAATTGTATTTATTTCCAATATTTTCAAATGCTTAACATCTTCAAAGATCACTTAACTATTATAATACATTTATGAAATCGTCGATTTCTATATCAGAGACCCCATTTTGAGAAATATGTTGATGTCATATTTAAACACGATTTTCTTAAAATGGACATCTTGAGGGTTGGTATAGTATTGCATAACAGCGTCCAACTTTACGATTGTCGCAGGGAGCTGTCGAATGCGACGAACGTATGTTCACAAAACCGTCATACTCACCGCGTTTCGAAAAACTATTTCGAATGAGTTTCCTCACATCGATTAACGTTACGTTTTAAGGTTTTTTTTAATTCAAAATGGCTGCCGCTACAGGCTACAGGTGTCACTGTCAAAGCAAACCGACTAAAGAAATAAATTGTTGGAGAAATACAGTGAAAAGTGATATTATGATTGATCCTGCTGCTCTACGCCATTCTACGCCGCGGAAATCTATTAGTAATCTAAAAAGTACGAAAAAATTATCAAATTCTTCGGGCGAAATATCAGAACTTTGTTTCATTTCTAACTATGGCGTTCTTATGGACGAACAGGAATTACGCCAAGGATGCTTAAGATCTTCTTCCATTCAGTACTAGTCTCCGCTAGATGCGAAGCTGAAGCAATAGCAAGGATATGTGCGGAAATGTGACATGAAATGGATTTCGTAACCCTGTAGATCGGAGATCAGGCTGGCAAACAGCTCTAAATACTGGTTTAATATAGCTAAAACTGGTGAGACTTTGATTACTGGGGTTATTTCCCTTTTGTTTTCAATTTATGTTAAAATTATATTTCTGCATCTGGTTGGCAGTTGGCAAAGGGCCCCTGTTCCCACTTGCAAGAAGCCACTCTTGACCATTAGTTTAATAGATATAGGTAATTATAAATTGAAGTTTTATTTTAATTAATCTATGCTGGTTTATTTTTAATGAATTTATTGAATACTCAATAGGTTTTCCAAGCATTACCTTCTATCAATTTCCAAGTTGTTGTGCTGAGAAATAACCTTGCAGAGGTCTATTTCAATCACCGAAAAACATTTACCTTGCTACTCCGCTACTAGTATGAAATAAATAAATAAATGTCATGAGGAAATTATAGCTCGCCTCAAATTATTTTTACATTTTAACTGGAATATAAACAACATTACAGTAGAACCCTCCAATAAGATATGATTTGTTAAAAAGAAAAACATTTTTAATGCAAGCTTTTTTACTGATTGTTGACTATAGGTACTTGCATTTTCATCCAAAACATGACTGTGTACCAAATGTTAAAGATTTCCCTCTTTCAGAGGCGGTCCTGGTTTAGAAAAATTCAGCTGAATTGCTTGAAGACATGTGCTTGAATTGAAAATCGAGTTGCAAGATTCCACCCATACAACCATACATACATATATTACAAATTAATTAAAACTTGTACCTATCAGTCCACCCCCTTTCCACCAATACGCCCACAATCATGCTAAACGTGCCTTTTTGACTTGTTACCTTAGGCTGTCTACCCCATAAGGGATAAAGACGTGATTTACATGTGTGTTGTTGTACCTAATAAAAAATAATAACTGTCATGAAATTGTATTTATTGGCATGACATGAGTACCTACTGTGTTGCTACGTGTATTATGTCACTACTATTATTCCTTATAGATTTGGATGAGGCACATGGCATAAATGTATGACAGGTATATAACTCAAGTGTAAGCTAGTTTAATTTCGTTTTTTTTTCATAGGAATATATGTATAAACTCAAACCATTTTAATAATAAGGGTAAGACATTGTAACTAACAAATCATAATGGATGCCGACTTTGGTCTGAATAAAAAGGATTTTGTTTTTAGTTCAATTCTTTTAATTTTTCTATATTTTATGTCGCAGGGATTTAAAATATACTACTAGATTGTCAATGCAAGATCTCACAGCAGTTAGTATTCTAAAATTACTAAATATATCAAGCAGCATGAAAGCAATAACTAAATGTTATTATTTATATAAAAATATATTATGTTAAATAAAAATAGGCAACAACATTTATTTTGGTATAGGTATTATTTTAATATTGCTAATTTAGTGCAGTGACATATAAATGGGGTTGCAGGATGGGCAAAATTCCTTTGGTCCTCAACTCTCAACTCTCCACCTGATGAATATAGAATGGGCCTCAGTCATAGTTTATGAAATGTTATTGCAATTTTTTATGCCAACTTCGATCTGAACGATTTGATGAACATCTGAATATCTAAAAAATCTGAAACAAAATCCATAAAATAATTAGTTCAATGAAAATGTTCTTTGTACAACTTGCAGCCATTTTCGGAAATATGCATTAGCTCTAATAGGCAACTTAGTTAGAACTCATAACTTTTTTGGATTGTTTGTAAAGATATTACTTAAACTATGTAAAATGTCATGCTACATAATATGGCCTTTAGGTCTTCTTACCCTAAGCTTTGTCTTTCCCGTAAGGACGTGATTTATGTATGCATGTATGTAAGTATGTTATTCTCCTATAAAACAGTAGTTGATGAAAACAACTTCTGAGTTTGGTAAATGAATTGAATAAGTACCTATATTCTAAACTTTAGAATCTAAAGGAACTGTTTGATCAAGTTCTGTTGTTTTAAAGAAAATAAGGCATCAGGCTAACACACGAACCTTTTCTTTGAGGTTAGTTCTGCGACGATGCAGCCAGTTCTTATTAATTTGTATGTTCAACTCTGTACGATTATCATCTTTATTCTGTTTGTTATGCTTCCTTTTATTGTACTATTTTTCCCAGTACAACAAAACAATTCTCACTAAGTAGGTACAACAAATAATAAAAATATTATATGAGTGAAATTAAACGTCAAACGTCAAAATATTTCAAAAGTGTTGCTAGCGCCCAATTTTCAATTGCCGTGTTCAATGAAGGTCTTTCTTGAAGGATTTAAAGTTCGGATATTACGGTGTACATTATCGCTTACTAATAGCTTTTAATTACTATTGGCTCAGTATAGATTTATTTATTTACTCAACAAAAAATAAATTGTATAAAAACATCCATGCTGGTCTGGGAGCAAAGAAAAACAAAGAATGTACCAGTTGCTTCTCTTCCCGCGCAGATGGTAAAAGTCCATCAAGGAAATGGGCGAAAATCATAGAAATTATGGTATAGGCGATGCGGCCAGCAACCCATCACTATTTTGGTTCCACTTTCCACCTATACGCCCACAGTGTCTTGCTAAACGTTGCCTGTATGTCTACAACCTTCAGCTCTATCTATCCCGTAAGGGATAAAGACGTGATTTGTGTATTTACCTATCGCACCCTTCGTGGAAGAAAGACGTAAGTCCTATTAAGGCTCTACAGGACTTACGTCTTTCTTCCACGAAGGGTGCGCTATGTATAAAAACATGCTTGTCACAAATATAAGTAACTATTTCTGATGAAATCGTCAAAATTAATAATAACAAGAACCTACTCAAGTATTTATAGCGGAAGTCATGAGCCAATCTGGTACAGTTTTTTTCCCTGGTTGACCTAGAAACATCACGATTTGCAGTACCTAGTAGACTAAATTCAAAAACAAAGTTTAAAAAACCACAGCGCACGTTAGAATTATTAGAATTAATATAGCGAAATTCCTCTCGTTCTGAGAGGCCTGTGCTCGGCAGTGGGAGGTATATAGGCTGGAAGATGATAATTATTATTATAACAAATATAAATTAATATACTAACATTAATTATTATATTGTACTTTTGAAATGGACATACTTAACTGTTAAGACTCATAAAAATTATTTTTTTTTATACAAGGAAGGCAAACGAGCAAGGGAGTCACCTGATGGTAAGCAAGCAAGTAATTTTATCCAAATTATTGGTTTACATTTAGATTTATTTTTTTGCTTAGCATAATACGTTATAAATAAAAATAACACAGTTTTAAACAATAAACATTTCTTATTTCTAATTATGAAATCACGGTAATTGCTTTAGAATTGGCAACACTGATTGGAACTTAACATAGCCTGTCGAGTAAACGCGCTCGATGAGTTCCGCGTTAACGTATTCGAAGGTGAGCGCGTTCACGAAAACTTACACTCGCAGTCTTTGTTGTGCAAACTTTCCGCTGGTGGCGCTGTTCACGTTTTCATAGTAATTGCTATTTTAACGCAAACGCGTGCGAGACGTATTTTGGGACTGAAAACTTACACTAAGCATACTGGCATTCACGTAACACGGTAACATAAATGATGCCTACGATGGGAATTTTGGGAATACAATCCCGAAATCTGTCGATTCAGCCAAATATAAACATTTAATAATTCTTAACCAAATCACAGAACTACGAGATTACTTAGAATTGCCTCAGCAATAGTCCCAAATCTTAAATCTCGCGAATAATGGGAGCCATTCGTCTTCAAACCTAATCACTGACAATACATAAAAATCCACCTACACACTAAAATCGGGTTCACGTCTCAAAATATAATCTAGAACCGTAAATCATACATTCTGGCACACACTTTTACATTCTTGTTAAACGATACCAGTGGTCTCACGGAGAAATAAATCAAATAGAGGAAATTACATTATATAAGAATTCGCTACCAGCATACCAACACAAATCACGTCTTTATCCCTTATGGGGTAAGCAGAGCCCGAAGGCCACGTTTAGCATCATCATGGGCGTATATAAGGCGCTAGAAAATTAGGTGCGGATATTTTCAGGATACCTATGTAATTAATAACCTAATAATCAATTAAAAACATAAATTATTTATTATTATTTCTTCCATGCTGGTCTGGGAGTAAAGAAAAAAAATGTACCAGTTATTCTGATGTTCTCTTCCCGCGCTGATAGTAAAAGCCCATCGAGGGAATGTGAGAAAATTTTAGGAATCATGTTATAGGCGATGCGGCTAGCAACCCATCACTGTTTTGATTCCCCTTTCCACCTATGCGCCCACAATCATGCTACATTCACTTTTCACTGGTTTTGGCGGGCTTCGCGACATAAATTTTAATTTATTTCATTTACCTGTTGAAAAGTGATCTCCTTCGTGAGATTATCGCAAATATGGATTATATGGTGATGAATGTGAACGCTTTGAAAGTCGTTTTTTTTCCGAACAAAACGGAACTGCACAGTATTGCGGCATAGCTACTCGATATGACGATAGTTATTTATAATTAATAAACTTAATGGGACTCAAGATTTAAAACTTTGTTTCGACGCCGATCTTATAAAGTCGTCGTTGCAACCACTTCTGAGAACACATCAAATTCCAATTTCAACGGACTGCAACAGTCCAGAACTGCAAGGCATAATAGCCCCATTATTGTTGCCGAAATCAGCTGGCTCTCGTATCCCTTTCTAACACATAGCGTGGAACATCAGTTGTCACTTTCCAAGATTGAGGCCGGAACCCTCCTGCCCTTGACTGACGAATTAGGGCACTGCGCAGCAGACGGTGACCTGGTTCGGACCCTTCCTTAACACCAGGCATCTTAATTGAAGATTGCACTAACACTGTTCTTAACCGACTTAAAAAAAAAGAGTTTCTCAATGCGTCGGTTTTTTTTTTCACCTCTCATTCAGAAAAGTAGGCTTTGCCTGTCGAGAGGAATCAAAGTGCAACTTTTCTGTTCAAGGCTTTTCTAAGTGTTTTTTTTTGCAAATTCATTTTGAAGTTGATAAATGTAAAACCACGCCATTTTCTATGCTGGTGGCTCTTTAATTATATTTAGAATTATTTTTTCAAGCTTTTTAGTGTTCGGTGTGAATTGTATGAGCACTGGGGAGCAAAATTATTTTCATCTTTGGCGTTAACACTTGAATCCCTCATTACGCTCTGGATTCTACTTTAGAATCCTTCGCTACGCTCAGGATTCTATTGTATAATCCTTCGCTACAATCCGGATTCAATGTAGCGCCCTCGCCGTAAATACATCATTTTGCTCCCTTGTGACACAAACAACTATTGTAAGACGAGATACTATTGAAGGTAAGCGCTTAACCATTTTCAATGTCAGTTTCAACATCCTAAAAAAAGCGATAAGGACATGCGATGCGGCTATCCCATCACTATTTGCGGGTGGTAGGGCCTTGTGCAAGGTCCGTCCGGATCGCTACCACCATCTTACTCGCTAATCCTGCCGCTAAGTAGCAGTGCTTGCACTGCTGTGTTCCGGTGTGGAGAGTAAGACAGCCGGGGCAATTACGGGCACAAGAGGCATTGCATCTTAGTCCTCTAGGTTGGCAACGCATCTGCAATCCCTCCGGGGTTGCGGGTGTCTATGGGCAGTGGTGATCACTTACCATCAGGTGACCCACTTGCTCGTTTGCCTTCCTATTCATATAAAAAAAAAAAAAAAAAAACTATTTTGATTCCCCTTTCCACCTTTACGCCCACAACCATGCTAAACATAGCCTTTAGGTCTTGCTGCCTTAGGCTCTGTCTACCCCGTAAGGGATAAAGACGTGATTTATGTTTGTTTGTTTAAGACGACACGATTTGAACATACATACATAAATCACGTCTTTATCCTTCACGGGGTAGACAGAGCCTAAGAAAACAAGACCTAAAGGTATAGGTGGAAAAGGGAATCAATATACTGATGGGTTGCTAGCCGCATCGCCTATGCCTATAACATGATTCACGATTTTCGGCCGTTCCCTCAATGGGCAAATCTTACCGCTTTAGGGCCTGTTCCATCTTTCTCTGTTAAGTTCCAGTTATCTTAAGTGCCAGTTATCTATGATGACGTCTGTCTGTTTCGTAGAAATAAATAGAGACGGAATAATGATGGGTTGCTAGAAGCATCGCCTATAACATAATTCCCGAGATTCTCGCTTTCGATTTAAAGATTTGAACTTTGTATTTCGAATAGGACTAGCTAGGAAGGCAAAGGCTCTACACGTAAAATTCTCGTTTTGTCGACGCGACATAAAACTGCAACTTTGCAACGAGCCGCCCGGCCTCTCCGGTTCGTTGAACTCAAATTTAACACACCTTTTGCACTTGAAACAATCTACTCTCAACCCTATTCTAAACCATCGAAGAATTAATCAGCTTTACGTAAATTTTATCTCGAGGCTTATGGTAATACGCTGCATTTATAGGTAGTATTTACACACATATAGAAAAGCGATAAAACGCCGAAGCACCAATTAGATGAAACTATTCCCTATGTTGATGTCGGTAGTGCCACGATATGCGAATGAGTAACTTGGTTTATCTATGCAAGCATGTTTTGAATTTAGTTTAAGATAATGCGAACAGTGGTTTTTGCAAATGAAATGCAATAAAGTTAATTTTAAAGCAGATATGCTTAATTCAAACGGGGTTTTTATGTCAGTAAATGTGTAGGATTCTGGTAGAGCTGGCAGCTTCCTTGGACAGCGTGTTAGTATCGCTGTCCATAGGGGGAATGCTGCCAGCGTCTGTGGTACACGCCACGGGGCCCCTCCTTTTTTAATTATTTTATTTTAAGATTAGTTTTAGTTCAGTTTTCAATTTGTTTTTAATTCCCCTTTTGTATAAATAAAATCATACATACCCAATTGTATTTTATTAGATAGTATGCGCAGATCTCGCTTATCCCAAACTGCAAATTTCCGGGAAAAAAGTGTCCTATGTCCGTCCCAGGAACTAAAACTATCTCTGTACCAAATTTCTTTAATATCGGTACAGCGGTTTAGGGGGGAAAGTGTAACAGACAGACAAAGTAAGATTTCAAACTGATGGTTGCCGTTGCGTTCCGCTAAAGGCGCTGTCAATTTGTTCATAGTAATTCAGACATATGCGCAAAATTTCGAGGCGTTTTTCACATCAGAAACTTAAATTAGACGCACAGACATGCAAACAAACCACATCAAACAAGTTGGACAAAGACACGACTTAATTGTACTTAACTGTGCGTCCGGCGACGAGTTGCAACGAAACTTGATATGTTATTGTGTTAGAACAAGATTAACACACGCATCATATCAGGTCATATATAAGTAGGTATACACTAGGTATACAGAGATATCATCACTTCATAGTATAAAACAAAGTCGACGTCCGCAACGCCTATAACAAGAATCCTAAGATTTTCGCCCATTCCTTCGATGGGCTTTTACCATCTGCGCGGGAAGAGAAGCAACCGGTACATTGTATGTTATTTCTTTACTCCCAGGCCAGCACGGATCAAAGAAATCTTAGGAATCATGTTATAGGAGATACGACTAGCCACCCATCACTATTTTGATTCCCCTTTCCACCTATACACCCACAATTATGCTAAACGTGGCCTTGAGGTATTTTTTTCTTAGGCTCTGTCTACCCTAACGGATATAGATGTGTATGTGTGTATGTAAATCTAAGAAATCTCGTAAGATGGTCGCACAACCTTGCTCTGAAAGCCTTGCTATAAATAGACGGTGGCTCGCGCCATTATAATATATCTTCACGCCTACGCCACAGTATATATATAAGCGAAAGCAGTAAGGAAACTACGAACAAAACAGTCAAAACGAACGCACACAGACGCGCGCTTCTACAAGGCCCCTAAGCGGATCTCGCGGTGCCGCCAGTCGCGAGTGCCGCGTTGAGACGAGCGGCCGTCTGTTACGCGCGCCCAGACAGTCCGCGAATTTTTCGTTTTAAACATGCCTAGATCGTATTGCGCAGTGTGTCCATGTTTCCCAATAGTATGTTTAAGAAAGCTATTCATGCTGATGAGAATTTTTCATACCATAAAATTTAATAATAGGGCTTTCCGAACGTATCGTAGCAGGCGAAAGTATCTTTCAGTAAGTAATATTATAATACTTACCAATCGACGAATAAAACAATCTTAAACTGTTGAAGTTTTTTTTAAATACCCTATTTTATTTATCAACGAGTTCATTTATTCGATTATTTAATTATTATAGAACCCAAATACACGTTTGTTTCTTTTTTACGGAAATTAAGGGTGCCAACCCTAATACTCTTAATTAAGTGTAGCTAGTTACTTTAAAACAGGCCTTACTAGCTGAGATAGCGCTAACTAAACAGAAAGCTTTTCAATTTTACAAAAATTAAATCGACAACCCTAACACTCCAACAGAGCGTTTGTATTTATTCCAAAAAATAAGCCTAGTTTCCATACTGCTCTATTTATTTACTGTGCTTAGCTGCGTCCAGAGTGCAGACCGGTCGGACCGGCAAAACTCGACCGGGACAGCCGGGACATGCTTGGAGGATCCCAGCATCTTAGTCTCTGGAGACGGCATTCAAGTCATATAGAAGCGAGTCTTAACTTCACCCGGTACCAGTGATTTGGCGTCTATAGAACTCGATTCCCACCGGCTTGCCTATTTTATCTTCCATGCTGGTCTGGGAGTAAAGAAAAAACAAAGAATGTACCAGTTGCTTTTCTTCCCGCGCAGATGGTAAGAGGGAATAGGCGAAAGCCTTAGGAGTTATGTTTTAGGCGATGCGGCTAGCAATCCATCACTATTTTGATTTCCCTTTCCGCCTATACGCCCTTACGCTAAACATGCCCTTAAGGTTTTTTTTACCTCAGGCTCTGTCTACCCTGTAAGGGATAAAGACGTGATATTATGTATGTTTGTATGTATGTATTTCTCACAATGAGTAAGTTCCGCAATTTTTGAATTGCTCTACATGACATACTAATATAAACTTACTTAATATTCGATTTTAACTAACGAAATATGGACCAAACGCTGTTGTCTGAAATAAACGATTTTTATTTTTTTATTTTATTTCTACCGGTACCGCTTCCACATAAACGGAATTAAAAAAATCCTCTTCCTCTTCCTCTTAAATTTAGAGGAAATCTCTTCCATAAACTACGCGCTTAATACTTCCTCTTCCGTTTCCTCATCAACCCTAGTCCATGAGCTGTAATTATCTTCTAAAAATATTGATTGCACTTCGACCGTTGAAAAGAGACAATCGGCGTCACCTAAGTTAGAGCGAGATGACGCTCTACGAAGCCGAAATTAACCGAAAAAAACGATGTCTTATCATTATGGCCGGATAGGCACTGTATGTAAACTCGTCGCAAAATAAGAGGCCCGTTTTGACATTTGTCTTCGCGACGTAACTAGTGATGTAACCATACGACTCGGTAATCGATACTCACGATAAATCGATTCCAGTTTAGATGAGTATTTGATCGATTTGAATATGTACTGTAAAGTGCATTGGATTAAAGTTCTAATAAGAAAATTTAACTTAAACTGATATTGTAAGTATTTTGAAATGATACAATGTTACGATACGTCAACTTTCTTTCATTTAATATTTTTGTTACAATAACACTCACTCAATCACGAAAAGAAATCAATAATTTATTTGTCCAAACACTAGTGTTTAAAGAAATAAAACCGGCCAAGTGCGAGTCGGCCTTAAAAATATATTTTGATCGATTTATTTTTTTCCTTAACCGATTATTAATAGTCTGTGGACAGTATGAAAAAAATCGTTATTCACAGCACTTAGCGGAGTGGGCGGTAACCATTAATGAAAAATGTAATTACCTTCAAAACATTTCGATCGGTAAAAAATACAGAACTTCATGGGCGTGAACTGTCAAAACGGGCCTTTTATTTTGCGACGAGTTTAATTGTAGAAAAAAATCAAGTGGTATTTTCACAAACTGTTTTCAGCCGTATTGATTCCTGCGCGATCAGGTTTCAATAATTATACGTGCATGACTTTACGCACTCGGCTGATTTCATCTCAAGGGAAACACGCGCTTCACAGCTCATTGTGCAAACAAAGCAACATACAAAGTTGGGTGAATAGCTATCCGTGCTAGCTTTTCTTGAAAGTAATGAACTACAGCATGAGCTACAATGTAAGTGTAATCTCAAAAATAT
This sequence comes from Pandemis corylana, assembly GCA_949127965.1. NCBI lineage: Eukaryota > Metazoa > Arthropoda > Insecta > Lepidoptera > Tortricidae > Pandemis > Pandemis corylana. Next base: position 14,203,544 of record OX421858.1, on the reverse strand, counting down.
TAACGTGTACGAACTTTTAAGAAAGAAAGGAATATTTATTTCTCAACAACGACAATAATATAATATAAGTAAGTACAGTTTGTATTTAAAAGAGCTTCATATCTAATAAATAACAAAATTGTTAGCTTGCGAGCTACCTTTACAATTCTCTACACCTTGGTATTAATGGTAAACTAGCTTCTGCCTGCGATTCCGTCCGCGTACTAGACTTAACAACTGTTGACAATATATTCTGCAATAATTATTAACGTCGCAACTAGGCAGCTACGAAGTTTGACATGTTTATCGCTATCCCGCGGGAACTATGCCATTTTGCGGGATAAAAAGTAGCCTATGTGTTAATCTAGGGTATTAGCTATCTCCATTCCAAATTTTATCGAAATCCGTTAAGACTGCATCGATAACTTTGACGATCTGTGACGTCCCGATTTTATTGAAAAGTTGCTGCTCTTTTATGACGTATTGCGTGTCCTGATGTTATTAACTTATCTAGTGTAACGAATTTATCGAAATGTAAGGCTGCTCCGAAGTATTTGAGGACCTCGCCCGCTACGATATATCTCATGGCGACTACGGTCATATGCTTTCTGAGCTTCTAATGTCGGTCGGTAAAATTACTTGCACTAGAGCTAGGCCTCTAGGCTGGCCCAGTGACACCTAGTGCTCCCGTAACGCTCACAGTCCATGGCCAGGAGGGAACGTGTGTGTTTTTAGACGGTAGGCCTCTCCCCTCCTTCCATAGGGAAGGCAGCGGCGAGCTGGAGAGCCCGTCATACTCCCGTTGATGCCCCGAGCGCGGGAATGCATGTTGCATTTTCCACACGTTAAAAAAGGCCTCTAGGCTGGCAACGCATCTGCAATTCTCTAGTGTTGCGGATGTCCGTGGGTTGTGGCGCTCGCTTACCAGGTGACCCACTTTTTCGTTTGCCTTGTCGTATAAAACAAATTATCAACGCGATATATAGCGCAGTGGCGTGGCGTCAAGTATATCAGAAGGCAAGCCGAGGGGCATTTAACTAGCCTTTTCCTCTAATTCTGCACAATTGCCCATCTGCCTTAAAATAGGCAAGCCGGTGGGGAGTTCTATGGACGCCACGCCACTGGTACCGCGATTCCCTATTTCGACGAAGCATTATCGTCATGATCACAAAAGTAAACTGGACAAATTGGGAGCTCTATATTCCATTGATAATGTCCTCTAATATTATTATTCATTAAAAAACGAAAAGGCTTTTGTTAAAAATAGACCCAGCATTGAATCGATCATAAAAGATTCCTAACATTTATAGTAGTGTTTAATAAGATTATCCCAGAGTATAACTTAATGATGTAAGCTGCAGTACGCGATGAGATCATGCGCCGAGGCTGTGCTATAAAAGGACTAGTGACCTCGACCTTACCGGCCTGCATTTAGTACAAATATAGTATTAACAACCAAATACTCAACACATCTGCGAACCAGTAATCGTAACGTAACGTAACGTTACACGTTACAGTACCTAACCATAACCAAAATCCCATTGCTCGTGAACTTGCCGATCACACACACACACACACACAGCCATTTACGTCAAACATGTAACACCCCTTTTTATCGTAATAATCACTATTATCAGTCAAACGTGTTTCTAGCATTGCCTCTAGTGTAAAATTGAGACGCAATATATCTCGAACGCGTTCGCTACGTTTCATTCACCTATGGGCAAATTGGCGGCGCCACTAGCGGTCAATGACGGTAATCCAACTTCGTATTTGACACTTCAAGCCGAACGTGTCCGATACGTTTAAAAAAACTTATGCTACGGCCTCAGAAATGTCCCCACAAAACAAAGCACACGCCCGCTGGCGCGCCGTCAACCTATTTGTGTGCTTCCGCGTCAAATACTTCAAATACCAGTGCATTGGAATGCCTTTCTTTCAAGACGGATCTGACTGAAACAATCTTAATTTTAAAATTTCGGTCCAAGTACGCTGTAAAGATCACCATCTGAGATACAAAATATAAGCTTCAGTAACCAAATTAATTCAGCATTGTAAGAAAGGAGTTACGTATTTTTAACATTAGTGTCGGTGGGTCCAAAGTACTAAACACTGGGTTCCGTGGGATGGCTATCTATGCAAAGGCAGACTAGACTTGGATGGATATCGAATAGGGTGGCAGTAACATGCCCTTGACATGGACGAGGGACGGAAAAAAAGACAGGCCTTTGGCCAGCAGTGGCATCATAATATGCTAAAAAAACTACTTAGTTACTTTTCAAAGTTGAGTATGTCTATTTGTAGACGGAAGTATTTGTTGTTGTATTTTTTATAGATTGAACTCGCATTGTCACTCATTTTACACCTCAATTTCAAGTCGATATGGCCACTGGAAGTGAGTCAAATTTGACTTGCAAGGTTTCACCCAATCAAGCATTCAATGCGACTCAAATGAAGACATTCATGTAACGAGTTGCCAAGCTTGAAGATAAATCAACAGCACAAAGACGGATGCTTGAAATCATTTTTTATTACGTACCCACCTACAGCATTGAACTCTTACATTTACAAAGTCTAGTCTATTATTACTCCAGCGACAGTCCTAAGAAAGTCTAGCTCAATTTCGGACACTCGAGCAAACGCGTTTCAGGTCAATGTCCGACTTCCGAGAAATGCCTAAAGCGTCCGAAATGAGAGTGACAAGACAATGCGGCCGCGACGATGACGGACAGACTGAGTGTTGGACACTTTAAAAATTAAACAATGTGTAAAAAACGAAATTGCAAGGTTCCTGGCACTTTATTTTAAGACTGTTAGCATTTACAATGGCTTCAAAAGTAAATCGTAGGTCATATCTGATGCAGCTTCAATGATAGTAGTTGAAATGCAGGACGCGCCTCCCGACCAAAACATAAGAAAAGCTGAAAATGTTGGCTGTCACATCGTTGGGAATGTATGAAAAAAATATTTATTGTGTTAGTTCGTAGTACCACAGCTACCAGGGACCCATTTTTACCGACTTCATTTGGCAATGGGTGCTTAAATTCTTCATTAGATATTTGCACAATACGTTTTTGTAAGAGTCCATAACAAGCTTTGTGAACTAAAACCAATTTACCCGATGGTCATCAAGGGTCTATGGAGTATCAAGGTACCTCCGCAAAGTAGCGCCTGATTCATTTAATTAAGCAAATATGTGTACAATGGAGAACGAGTAACGAATTCCACCCAAAACGAGTTGATGGAAGCAACCGTGCTCAAACTAAGCAGTCAGCCATGCTGGCAATTTCGAAGGGAAAACCAGCGTCGACTGTAAGACCAGCATTATACTGAGTAAGGATCATTTGTGGCCGATTCTTTGCTACAACTTACAATTTTACAAGACTATCACTGATTGGGATTTGACTAATGTTGCTAATTTGGACTACTAAAATTGTTATTTGTAGCTTCTGTGCCATTGTCACGAATTTTGTTCCCATCTTTTCTCCTAATTTAAGTGTTGAATATCATGAACAAATGTTTCTTCTTCAATTAGAAACAATCGAAGACCGATCATCAATTTATAGCGATGAATATAAAGTCATTAACACACGTTTTACCAGACGCCGTGACGTTTACGCTAGCACCCGTCTCTCTCTCCGGAAATAGACGCGGCCCACGTACCGCTCTCCGGCTATCGTTATTATAGCCCACATATATATAGCCCTCCCTCTTTCAGTCGCTTTACTATGACTTGTTAAATAAGTTAGTTTTTCTGAAATAGAAACACTAGCCAACTTCAAATGCGAATAGAATTATAATTACTGAATCGATTTTGTTAAAATTTATATGGGACCTCGTCTAAAGTATGCCCTTTTTAACAAAAAAAACCGGTCAAGTGCGAGTCGGACTCGCGCACCGAGGGTTCCGTATCATTATCTATAAATATATAAAACCAGTGTAAGCAGAGCCCTGCTCCAAAGCAAAATGTACGCAGTGTGGGGTTACTTTATATTGGTCACTGCTATATACAGACATACATACACATTTACGGTTTTCGCAATTATTCTTTAATCTGTGCTATAAGACCTACCTTCATACCAAATTTCAAAATTCTGCGTTCACGGGAACTACCTTGTAGGTTTTGATTCCCTTGAGAGTTGAAAATTTGCGGAAATTTGCTGCATAAACGGCTGTATCTTTTGATTGCGTTGGCTTAGAATTTTGATTTTTTCACAGCTTCAAGGGACAGTAGACCTGAGTAATTGATATAAATTTCAGCTTCATACCTCCACGCGTTCCTGAGAAAAAGGGTCTTGACAGACGGACGGACGGACGGACAGACGGACAACAAAGTGATCCTATAAGGGTTCCGTTTTTTCCTTTTGAGGTACGGAACCCTAAAAAGAATTTTCTAAATCCGATCACAATTGACGTAGTTATGGCATGTCGAGTTATCGTCATAAGGTGTCTTCGATTTTCTCTGGGATAGTTATTTCAAGTGGTTAGTTTGAATGAAAACTGAGAAAGGGTTTTCGTCGTATTTTTTTTATTCAAAATTAAGTCATCCCTATGACACTGTAGTACACTTCGAACATTGACCAATATATAGAAACATTACGCATGCTGCACGAAAGTGACTCAAGTCGAAAATTCACTTAGTAGGTAACAATAACAGAAGGACCTTCAAAAGCATACCTCACAATGTGAGGTTTGAGTTAGGTCAGTTTCGCTCTCAGCATGCAATTTGTCAGCCACTATTAAACAATCTGAAGAACATTAAGGACTTCTTAAAAGCGTGTTCAGTCAGATTATCCAGCTACTTGTGTCCCATTTCTCGAAGCTACGAAGTTTAAACTAAAGTAGACTCCATAATAAGGCATACTAACTTGAGAGATCATTGCACATGAATGTTGCCACAGTTTTGCTTGTGCTGTTAATATCGACGTTCAATAAATCCAGTTCATAGAGCAGCAGTACTGTGTTTGAAATGAAACTAATAGTCTCGTTAGAAATAATAACAAAAATAAATCGATTGAAAAATCTAAAATATTGACCATCATTTTGGATAGGACGCTGTCCGCCATTTTGTTTTGTTGACATTTCGCCAAGCAACCTATTCGACTTTCCGTCATCGGTCTGCTCGGAGCTATTAGTACAGTGATTGCGAATCTTTCGTAACATTGTTGAGTTGTATTTATTGTTATCTTTCTTGTTACTTGTTTTATCAACCGATTTTTTTTCCTATATCTGGCACCATTTTCAGCTGCCAAGTTAGTTCGCTTAGCAATATTGACCTAATCAACTAATAGTGACTTGGATATGACCAATGTTGCTAGTTTAAACTCTTAAAATTGTATCCTCTGTATTGTGGCTTCTGCTAAAGTATTCCAGTTAAATTTTAAGACACAATCAGAACACTACGCTCTAAATTTTTGGATTACCGTCGATTGTCACCGAGGTCTTAACCAAAATTTATGTGCCCCGTCCATTCTGTTTTAATTTCTGACCAAACCAAACGTTTGTGCCTGACTTCATTAATATAAATCACAATAATATGACACTTCACCTTTACGATCAAATTCTGGTGTAAATCTGTGCTTTTATAGCCATTTATTCTTGGTAATATTATATTATAGGGTCCGCAACGAGCATATCAGACAAAAGACGAAAGTTTTGAAAGAAGAAAATTTGAAAAAAACTTCGTGAGAAACCTGCATGAACCTGCGAAGCGATCAATAGTGTGTTTGACGACTTTGAAGTTCTCAATCCGCAATGGGCTCGCGTGGAAACTATAGCCCAAGAACTCTCATTCGGGGAGGCCTGTGCCCAGCAGTGGGACGTATTATAGACTGAAGATGATGCAGACAGGTAGAAGCAGTTAAAAGTACTTGTAAAAGCTGTAGGTTTGAAGCGTGGTTAGTAAGACATACATAAATACATATACCGTCACGCATCTTTCCCGTAGTGGTAGGCAAAGACTACTTTGTTCCACTTGCTATGATCCTGATACCTCTTTCGCTTCATCCACATTCATCAATCGTTTCCTACCTACGACCTAATCCTTTCTAAAAACGTCTCTTTTTTGCTCCCGGGACTTCCGTCTATACCTTCCCCTCTCAACGCAACCATTCAAACTCCCCATACAGATCTGTTTAGTTAGTCTACTTTCATCTTTCCTCTCTACGTGACCAAACTAACTAAGCATACTTTTTTCTATCCTAGTCACTATATCTTCTTTCACACCAGCACGTTGTTGAGATTGATGATCTCTTCATACATGCTCGTCGGTTTCAGGCACTCCTGACCTGACCTATTTGAAAAGGTCCCCTATTTGGTCCCAGAACGTCCGTCTAGATATATCGACGGGCGAAAGACTATTGTTGAAATTACTCGCACACGAGGTATATCATTTTTGGGTGCCATTATACGTTATCCTTCCAACTAAGCTGTCGGTGTCTAGCTAACATTCCCAGCGTAACGTTACAATATCAATTCCCAGAAGCCTGTTCATTCATAGCTCGCAACGGGGTCATCCAGAATTAGTCCACATACGTAATGTCGTAGATTTGCGAGTGAAATGACAACGTCCGTTGGCTCGAGATTGAAACAATGGCTGAACGCGATTTCGTTTGGACTAGGGCACACCTTGGGATACCGGTGGTACGGGGTAATTCAGTGACAGTAGTTTTTCTAGCTCGACCTTCAAGCTTCGAATCTTCAAATCTTAGGAATCGTGTTATAGGCGATGCGGCTAGCGACCCATCACTATTTTTGATTCCCCTTTCCACCTATAGCCCACAATCATGCTAAACGTGGTCTTTAGGTCTTGTTCCCTAGGCTCTGTCTATCCCGTAAGGGATAAAGACGTGATTTGTGTGTGTGTGTGTTCAAATCATAAAAAGACAGAATTATAAGACTAAATCGCGTTTTAAAATCAACAAGGTGTCTTAGAAGTGTTCTAGAATATTTGAAAAGGTGGTCGGCTTAGTTTGATCGAAGCCTCCTATTAACTTTTTCATCGTAATTTTAAGTAGTTTTTCTACTGAGTCAGGTGGTGGTAGCATTCCGGACGGACCTTGCACAAGGTCGTACCATCCGCAATCCGATTGTGATTCTTAGAGCGTTAAACGAATATGGCGTAAATATTTTAATACTCTCCCTAAAACAATTCAGTGGAACGGTTACATACGGAGCTCGGTATAGCGCGATGGCCGAAACTATGCCAAATTATTTATAAATAACTTCAGTTTTGCCATTTGTTCAGTATGTTCGGAATCCAGGGCGAGAAACGCCGCGCAACGAGGCGAGTGTTGCGCGGGTTAGTTCTATTTAAACATGGATTCCATTAGTGTGACATATGTCAACGTATTGACTTACATTATTACATGTATTTGGATGTGCGCCTTCGCCAGCAAATATTTCGTTTGGATCATGCGCTTGCGATCGCTGATGAAACAAAGTACTTGTGAAGACGATGTGTGCTTTTTTAACTGTCAAAAAACATGACAGGCCATGACTAGATTGGTCATGAGATATGTCTAAACATTGTGAACGTACGTGTACCATTTAGTTTATAGTAACTTTGCCATCTGACCCCAACATTGCGCCTACTGGTTTAGGGAAAAATTATCATTCACCTGTAACAAAATGAAAAAACAGCCAAAATCTCTTTCTTTTTTTCATAAGTTAGTGTTTAGAACAAACTTATTCATGAGGCTGAACATGCCACAGCATACGTAATTCGGTTGCAAACAGACACATCAATCTTACATATTTCAGGTCGTATCCCTTAAATTATTACACTCAGTGCTATCACATGTGATGCAGCTGATTTCAATCTGTACGTCACACGCCCCCGTTTTGCGTCAGAGACTCGGTTGGATTTAGTGTTTGGAAACTATTGAATATTTTTATCAAATGTGGGGACTATCGTTTCTTTGCTCACTTGTTGGCGCCACTGTTGACTAAGGTCCAGAGGTATAGCTGTCAAATGCGACTTTATAAGATCGACGTCGAAACAAAGTTTTAAATCTTGAATCTCATTAAGTTTATTATAAATAACTATCATCATATCGAGTAGCTATGACGCAACGTTGCGCAAATCCGTTTTGTTCGAAAAAAAACCGCTTTCAAAGCATTCACAAGGAGATCATTTTTCAACAGGTAAATGAAAGAAATTATAATTTATATCAAGAAGCCCGCCAAAACCAATGTAAAGTGAATGCTATTGGACCTCATGCGACCTCTAGTTGCAAATCTGGTCTGAGAGCAAAACAAAGCATAGGAACCATGTTATACTCGTAGGCGATGCGGCTAGCAGCCCATCACTATTTTGATTCCCCTTTCCATCTATACGCCCACGTAAACCACATCGCCTATAACATGATTCCTAAGATTTTCGCTCATTCAATCGATGGACTCTTACCATCAGCGCGGGAAGAGAAGCAACTGGTACATTCAAATTTTTTTCTTTCCCAGACCAACATGTAAGTATGTAAATACATATATATGATTATCCCTGTATCATTTCCTCGTCGACAACTAAATGAGCGCTTCCCGTATGATCGTCCGGTTAACTAAACAATTTGAACTCCACACCGCTTTCGGGAAACGTCTATTTTCGGCAGATCCGCTCGCCCTTAGGTTTGTTTATTTAAATAACAACTCCGGTGTTCTACATTGAAATCTTATTCGGAGTGGAATCCAGAGACGTAATGACATGACAGTTTAAGTGGTTAGAAATGCTACAATAAAATTAACCCACTCGATTACAAATGATACAGCTGTGCTTATAAGAAACATTAGTGACACGCTAAGCAAATACCTTTCGTGAACGCTAACAGTTACATTGGGTTACCTCAGCGTGTGGTCAAGAGCTGCGGTTCGTTTTTGGATCCGTCCGAGGGGAAGCGCAGTGCTTGGTCCGGTGCACCCTGGGCATCGGTTAATGATTTCCTGGCAGATTCTGAGGGATATCATTATCCGTTGGCTAAGAGCCCGACAGGGGGGTCGTTTGACCGTGTTCTACCGTACAACGTTGCCGACATTTTTGTCACAAGATTTTTGAATACTGTATTTATTACTTTGACATTAGCGAAATCATCGCATCCATCGATGGGGTCATTTTAGAAAAAGAAGAAGAACTATGATTTTGCTACTATTTAAAAGACACTGTTATAGTTCTACAATTCGTATCACTAAAAAATGCTTACTTACTTAGCTTACTCCTAAGCCCTCTAGGCTGACAATGCACTTAAAATCTTGTTCTTGCTTTCCAACCTATCGTATTTCAAAAATAACCTAACCAAAAAATTTCATTTAAGATACAAGCTTTTCTGCTGACTGTACCTACTTGCATTGCCATCCGTCCTACATATGTGAACCAAATTTCAAGTCAATAGGACCAACTGTTGAAGAGTTCCCTCCTACGGAGACGGTCCTGGCTGGACCACCAGAATTCTACTACTAGATTATTGTATAATCATCTGACTTACACAGTATGCAAAATTTCAGCTCAATCGGATGAAGAAATTTGCTTCAAAATTGAGTCGCAAGATTCCACCCAGAGAACCATACTTACATTCGTTGTAAGTTAATATAAAGCTTATAAAAAAACTACAACTCCGCCACATTCTTTAGGAGATAATTACACAAATGTAACACAAATAGCACCCACCCAACCCAACCTTCATATCGATGCGTGCTAAGAGCCGTGAAGAGAGCACTTGGGCCGGCCGAGTAGGTGAAGACCTGACCGTCCTAGGTACCGTTGGAGCGATCTCAGAAGCCTTCGGGGCCGATGGCTGGCGAGAGGTCGCTCAAGATCGAAAAGGATGGAGGAGTCTGGTGCCTGAGGCCTAGAAACGCTTCGGGTCACTGGGCCCCAAGCATCTTCTTGTTAAATACTCTCATATCCCCGAGGGATTGATGCTGATTGTTACAGTATGAAAAATTTCTACCGAGATTCCACGCATACATCGAAAGCTTAAAATGACTAGATAGAAAGTCTACGATAAGTAGTCTCAGCGAAATTTAGAAAAACCTTGGCACGATTACAAAACAATAAACAGCTACAAATATGCACGGAATCGCGTGATTTCCCCACAATTCTGGGGTCACTAACACTTTGTTTTACAATTGCATCTTGCATTCACCAATTAAAATTCGTTTCGTACAGGTTAGTAATTTTCCCAAACTCCTATGTCGCAATTTACTATGTTGTTCTAAAGATGTTCTTGCTGCGGTCATGTAAAGTTTATATTCCGCCGCACGGATGCAACATAGAACTCGCGAATGTTGGTAGAAATGTTTTTTCTCGCTCAATGGATTATTCAGGAAGCTTGGCGGTAGGCCAGGGGACGTGGGGTTATTTAAAAGGGGGGGGGGGGGGGTGCCACGGTGCCAACCAGACTTACAGTTACTGTGTGCACTATAGAATTTAGACAATCACACAAATTCAATGCAAATACTTCTTAATTTTCAAAGCTGTTATCTACCCCGTCAGAGCAATTCACTTGGAACTAAGGTTTTTCCTAAATTGTGTTAATGATCTTTAAATCCTCTCATTCTGGTGCTTCCCGCCATTTCAGTTTATCCAGGTTAACTTCTCCAAAACCTTCGGGTACATAAATTAAACTTTGAACAAATCGGATGGGTTCCCTCGCCGTAATAGGCAGTATAGACCTTTGTCATGAGCTATCAACACGATCACACAAACTTTTCTCCTTTATTGCGTTAGTGGATCTATTTACGAAACTCCAAATATGCCACCACGGAACACAGTAACAAATGCTGTCCCACGCCATCACTATATACACCTGTCCACACAACGATGCTGAACGGACAACTACACTCGAACAACAAGCTTAAATTTACCCGCTCTACTGCTCGTCCCAATACCTACAGAATGGAGAATTCCATGGATACTTTTATTGTAACTAAAACCTCTTTAACCTCCGAGTATAACCGAATAAAGTTAGCTACACACTACTTACACACTAATTGTTATTTTTCCTTTTTATTTTGTTTTGTTTATTTTTAGTTGGGGCTGTTGTTGTCCTATGCGTCAAATAAATGTATTTTCTTTCTTTCTTTCTTCTTTATATTCAGGTCATTGATATTTATTACTGTAAATCAAAATCCAAGGGCTCTTTTACATGTCTTCTTGTTAAACTACCAGCGCTTTCAAACTTGGCAGAAAATCATTGACAGCAAATATACGAAAATAATGAAATTCCATTATTTCAGAAGTAAACTGTAATTATAGAAGAACGGAACGGAAAAAAGAAACTGATAACATTCCAAATCTGAACTTGGAGCGACTGAATCCACAAAACAATCTGGGTATCCTCAACCCCAATGTGAATGTTACGTTTGTTACGGTAATAGTAACATTGCGAAATAGAATTATTTCGCAACAGGAACAGCGGGCTTCGTTCAAGGTGCATGATCTCACGTGCGAACATCACGGATACATTATACTTGTTTATTTTGGACGGACAAATGGGTCATACTTGGTGATTCATTGTGCACCAGAGAAAAGGTAAGGAGCAACAGTTGCAAGTCAATTGACAAACGTGATCAAGAAAAGAGGATAATTGAGAACGCGAATAAAACGTTTGCTTACAAACAAGTAGCAATGGAATCCAAAGAATAATAAAATGGTTTACATATTGATGTAAGTAGTTCAAAAATTAACAACAGCAATGGAGTCTACAATTTGGTTCAAGCGTTTTTGATTCTCGTCTCAACATCAGAAAACTATTGATTCATTTCTGACGCGCACGCGTTAATTTTTCGACCAAAAAATTAGCGCAGTATCACTTCATCCGCTAGAAATAGCGCGGTGTCTGCAGAATCTGCGCTTGGCCTAAATTGTAACTGACCGATTTACCCAAGACTCGCTGTCTAGTTTCGAACGGGACTGAACTGCTGAAGTTATATCAAGGCAAATATTTTCCAGGTTATACGGGGATATATGATTCATTAATATTTATATTTGTGGTGCTGGTTTCTGCATGGCTTTAAGAAGAACGTAGTCTTTCGCCCACTTAAGTGTGCCAAATATTTATTGCCCTTGCTAACTTTTCTTTAGTATTATTGTCTCAGCTGGACATTGCGTGCTACCATAGTTTTCTGCCACTCGGATCAATTTACGGTATATCCCTATTAATTTTCGTGTTACAGACCCTTGGTACGAACTTGTTCGGTTCAAAAGTTTGATGAAATTAGTTCCTAGATTATCAAGGTGTTATTATATCGTTAGACGTCAAAATTTCGTGTCCTTACTTTTGAGCAATGACCTTGTTTGACCGCCGTAGATTATGATAGAAAGAATACACAGTTGATTTTATTAGATCTAATGAATTACTTCCATGCTGGTCTGGGAGCAAAGGCAAAATAGAATGTACCAGCTGCTTCTCTTCCCGCGCAGATGGCAAAAGCCTATTGAGGGAGTAGGCGAAAAGCGTAGGAACCATGTTACAGGCGATGCAGTTAGTAACCCATCACTATTTTGATTCCCCTTTCCACATAAACGCCCACAATCGTGGCCTTTAGGTATTGTTACCTTAGGCTCTGTACCGTAAAGGATATAGGCGTATGTGTATGTACGAATTACTGAAGTTAAATAATATTTAACACCGCCTGAAGCAACCTTGGTAGTGCAGGACGAGAGAAAGACGTCAACAAATAAAAATATAGTTGAACGCTTGGTCGCTGGCCAAGAGTGTTAATTTCGGGGGCGTCTGCGCGGACGCCGCGTCAATCAACCAATATGACATGATCGAGGTGGACGGCGAATTACACCGATTGATTAATTAAAATATGTAATAAATATTGAACTGGAGTGAGATTCTCCAAACTTCGCCCGTGAAAGGCCGCGTAAAATACATAAAGTTTGAAATTGGGTCAAAATACACACATACATAAATCACGTCTTTATCGCTTACGGGGTAGACAGAGCCTTCTAACAAGACAAAGTCCACGTTTAGCATGATTGTGGGCGTATAAGTGGAAAAGGGCATCAAAATACTGATCGGTTACTAGCCGAATTGCCTATGATATTATGATTCCTAAGATTTTCGCCCATTCCCTCGATGGACTTTTACTTTTACCACCTGCGCGGGAAGAGAAGCAACTGGTATAGTCTGGTGCTCCCAGACCAGCAGGGAAGCCAAAATACATACTTAATACCCAAAATATGCGCAATTTTAGCTGTAGGTTTAGCTAGAACTTTTTTACTGCGCAAACTTTGGACCATTGTGTACTTCGTTTTGACCTAGCAGTCCTTTGGTGTAACGAGTGTCCATAGGCTCACTTGATGGTTTGTAACCCTATTTTTAAACCACCTTTATCCCATTCAAAGAAAACAACCTTGATGGTTCAAGTCTTAACTTTATCATAGCTTATTTGTTTGTTTCTCATTCTGAATGATTTTATTTAGGTAGGTACTTGTAGTCTCACGATTCAGAAATTTTGATCCTCACACGCTTAAGCAGTTTATATGTAGTCGCCTGAATTGGCTGAACATACAATCTGCAAGATCACGAAATTCCTAGGTTAATGATTATGCTTATGAGTATATAAGTCTGCTTCAATGTATTTATTACTTTATTTACGTAAAAGTTTATGGTTTATGTAGTACCTATATTTTATCTGTGTATCGATTTGTGAGTCACAGACGGTGCTGCAGGTGTCTAACACCTCAGCGTAATGCTGAGCCAGCGACCGTTTCACTTTTGCGAAGACACACACAACGCTCATGATCTATTTATCATGTCTGTGTGTTTTTTTTTCTATAAAATTGTGTATATTCTCTTGTATTTGTGTGTCTTGCAAAAAGGAATAAATGTCTTCTTTCTTTCTTTTTCTTTTTTTATGACATGCCTAGGAATTTCATGATCAGGCAGATCTTACGATCGGCGTCGACGACAGTATTGTTTTACTGTTCCTTCGTACAAAGATATATAGAAATCACAGAGTTTCAGAAAGTGTAAATTGGTTTAACAATCCACATTCAGTTAGACATAGACAGTATTTATTCAAATAAAATAATTAATGTATTGTTGAAATACAAGTTATAACTATACATTAAAAACACTACAACAGAACTGCGATTATCAAAGTAATAACGAGAAATACATAATACATGACCTATACCTAATTAATTATTAAATATTTCATCTATACTTAGAAAATCGCCTGCAAACGAATAAAGCTTCAGCCATCGATTATCAACGAATATTTATCGGCATGAAACAAAAAATCTCAACTCGAAAAGTTCCTGTTTCATCTTTTTAAAAATTCGCACACAAAATAAGCGCAAGGCAAAGCAATTAATTTGATTGCCTTTCTAATTGTCAGTTCAAATAATGCATTAAACAATTAGACGGCCCACTTGCGCTTGCGTCTCTGCCAATGTTGTGATCGTGTCGTCAAGACAAACTTCAGACGATAAAAGCCGCACGAACAGCGTTGATAGTAAAACTGCTACTGTGGCGGAATTCCTCTATAAATTTAAGTGTTTTGGGTGATTATTTTCTTAGTTTACGACACCAGGTTTATGGTCAACCTTAGACGAATAATAACTACTGTAAAATGATTCTCATCAAAGTTCTCTTGTCTACATTACTGCTTCAAAATAGCAGATTCAACCTTGAATATCGTTATTTCCTTTCCATCCAGTTCTAAAGTCGGAAAACGTCTCATATCTATGTAAATGTTGGTATCTCTTTCATCTTTATTGTCCTCTACATCTTTTAATCATCATTCTTGATTTTGGCAACCCTATTATGTCTTGATTTTCATCGAGCTATTGATCACGGGTACAGCGACATTGAAGTTAACAACGAAATCGAAGCTGTACGATACGTTTTATGGCAGTTCAAATGCGCATAAAAGATCGTCGATATACATTTATGAGCTCGGAAATAATCGGTTTCACAAAGGAATCGATTAGCTTGGCCACCGAACGTTTTTAACAGCATTGTTTGTTTGACAAGACGATAAAATGACTGTACCATGTTTTAATTTTAACTAGCAGTTATGGTGGGTAATTCACAATGAAAAACATTTGGGAAAAAAACTACCATTTTGCTCACATAATGCCGTCATTTTACCCGTCTTCTCATTTTAAGTCAAGGAACCGAAGGTCATAGAAGCATGGTCCTAATAATAGACCCAGATGTTAGACATGAAATCAAAGAAGGGGCTCCGTTTGGCAAGAGACTTTAGGTCCAATCCTTCGAAGTTGAACTTACCTTGCAATAACTGAATCGTGAGTTGATACTCTGCTAGCTTCTCATCCACATAGCCTTCCTGCGACTGACTGGCGATGATCTCAGCAGTAGACGGTCCTCTTTCTTCCTCTTCTTCATATATCATCGGCCGTGGCGGCGGAGGCGGCTCCAACGGCACACCAGCATAGTCATACTCCCGAACCGGTTCATAAGGTGAAGAGTAATAGTACTCAGGACTCTGACCCAACGTCGGTGACATAGGATAAGGAGAGATGGAGAAATGGGAGCTCGGAGAAGGTGAGTGTGGCCGGAAGGGAGAATGCAGAGGCCTGAATGGTTTCGGTGACGGTTGGACGGGTGGTGGGGAAACCAACGCTGTTGAGTGACGAGGGCCAGAGATTAGAGGGGGCGGGCTTGGGGCCCAGGGGGAGGGGGGACGGTAGTGGAGGGGCGAGGGGGGGCCCGGCGGACGCGCGCGCCCGTGCCCCGGCGGCGGTTGCGACATCTCGCGGATTGAGTCGTGTCAACCCGGTGTCACGCCGATATCTGCATCGCTGAAACAATGGAGTGTTGGATTAGCATGTTTGTTAGTACCCTCGTCTAAAAACGTGGCAAGAAATGTAACTCTAACTATAGTTTGGTAGCGAGGAAGTAGGAGTAGCAAGGTAAAGGATATTTGTTGATTGAAATTGACCTCCGCAAAGTAACGCTTGATTCAATAAAATAATAGACCCTGTTCAAATGAGACTTCTGGGAACTTCGCCGTGTTGAAGAATACACAAGAAAATTTATCGGTTAAACATTATTTACAACACGACTGCAAAACTCAGTAGTAAATCATTTTCTTTCTAAACACTCTAAAGCAGTGAGAGACTGAGAGCATTCGCGTGTAGTGAGCATTCGGCGTCGAATATTCGGGTGATGTGGAGTGGACGTTGAGCTGAACGTTACAAAGCTTACAATTGATTGCTTGTTTACAAATGTTCCGATAAGAATGCTTTCAGTGAGGACGCTCCTTAACGCGCCAAGCGTCCAAGCGACTACAGTAGTCCCTCACTTTTTCGGGCGGGAGGCTTAAAGAGAGAGCGAGAAGCATATATAGCGAGTTGTCGCTGGCTCTTCCAAGGGAGGAAGACCTGGCCAGTGGCGTGAATGCATAATGCAGTTCCTAGGACATTTCCCGCCCGAAAAGGTTAGGGACTACTGTAGTCGCTTGGGCGCTTGACGGGCTTGATGGCTCCTTAAAAGTAATATTTCCAGAGCTTAACGAAATTCAAGTCCATCATGCCCATCTCGTTCCTAAATAGGTAAAACGAAGTTTTACATTTTGGTAGCCTCAAACCTCATTCCGTAAGTAATACCATAACTTCTAATCGACTTAAAAACGGGGATGCCAATCTGAGATCGTTTTATCGGAGGATCGTTTTTAAAGTGAAAACTTCTTTCGCGGCGTTGTGCACTTTTTTTGGTTTGGTAAAAAATGATAAACTCGCGTCAGGGTCACGTGAGCCTGATCGAAAATGCGTAGGACGGAGGGAGAGTTGCTGCTGGTCTGCGGGCTGGGCGCTTGCGCGAGTGTGCGTGTGTGGTTTTCACTTCTGTCGGCACTCCCAGAGTGCAACCTGTTTCTTAAAGCAAAATAATCGAATCACTGAATCGATGGAGTGTATCTCCACCCCGAAAATCACCTTCACTTTTCTTTAAGTGTAGGAAAAAAGTTTTTAATCAGTACTTCGTTCATTAATTTTGGCTATATGGGCTGTGTTCTCTTTGCCTTTGTGATTGAAGAAAATTGAGAAAAAAGTCGTTCATTTGTATGCGTGCGTTTTCTTTCACACGTTTTGACCTCTATTTTTTAATAAGATTTTTTGGCATCCGATTTCAATCGTTTCCAGCATCGACCTTTTTTGGAAAGATACGCCATCCCTGCTCAGAGACTGCGACTACCGTTTCAAAAGCATAAACATTACGAAATATGTTTCTAGCATTGAATGGCTTGTAAAAGTCGCGTGTGGTTATTTCTGGATAGCTGTAAAGGGAGGCAATAAGTACCGTCCCGTATTTCCCGGCCTGGAAAGGTCGGTATTTCCTGGTAATACCGAGGTGATATGTCACGTACATGGAAATAACGACGTGATAATCGGAAGCCTGTCGGTTAGGTTAGTTTTTAATGTATTTCGATGCCAAGAATCGATTGTCATTGCGAACGAATATACACCGTTTAACAGGCCGATTTTTATCAGGTCAGGTTTTATCACCGCGGTACAAGCCAATACCGTGGAAATAGCAACCCGTATTTTATGTACAATGTATGCGGAATATAGGGTCGGGATTTTCAGGCCGGTATTTCCATGGTCGGGAATTAACTGCACCCGCTGTAAACTTCCAACCTAAAGGGTTATGGTTATGGTTGTGACTCTGTACGGATCTAACTGATATGTAGAGCAGTAGGCTTATTTTCTAACTCGATCGCAATCGCCATCGTGTTCATTTTGACAGTTCTTGTATGAATGTGACAGCTAGCTGATTCCGATGTCAATTGCCAGCCCACTGAGTCGGAAGTGAATCCCATTAAGACATCATGGTAAGGCCCCTGGGGACTCAATTCCGATTCAGTTTAGGTTCGCCCGCTGTCAGATACATACTAAAAATAACAGCTAAAACCTATACGGTTATTGTCTAACTCGCTCGCAACCGCCATCGTGTTCATTTTAACAATTCTTGTATGAATGTCAAACGTGACAGTTGACGTAGTTTTTTTTTATTACAAGCTAGTTTTAGGCAACAGAGCTTATCGGCCGTTAAATTTCACAAATGTCACATCGAGCATTTAAAAAATTATTGCTAATTAATAATAGGGAATAAAAATAAAAGAGCTGCAGTTCCTCGATCATTAAGGCGACTAGAGCTACCAATGACCTTGGCCGTCGGGGCGGAGCCTAGGCGCTACACACGCACGTATACCACTCCCCGCACTGATCAAAGAATACGCGGAAGCGCAGAAGCGCGCGCTATTCGGTCACCATTATTGCCTACACGCTAAAGAATCTAAGAGACTGCAAGCATTTATTCATAGCATTTATTCTTATTCCAGTTGCCTGAAAATTTTTATTCTAATATAGGTATGTAGGGTACCTACTTGAATTGTGCTAAGTTAATCCCAGCAGAATAAACTGCAGGGTTGGATGGATTTACTAACTTCCACGTATGAATGCAGTGTTAGACTTATGAGTATTGACTTATCACAGACTAGCTTCTGCCCGCGACTTCGTCCGCGTAGAATTAGTAATTAGCTCAAGATTTTTTCGAAATAAATGGTTATAAAGCTATCTCCATTTTAAATTGCATCTTAGCGGGAAATACCTAATGAACATACTAACTCATACATGCACACATTCATGATGGGCCAATGTTACAAAATGAGGCGCAGCAGAGTTTTGTAATAAAAGGCCTGAGAATTTTAGGACCTAATTTGTTGCATACAATATTTTTTACGACTACTTTTAAATCATCATCATCATCATCATCCGAAAGGAATCCACTGCTGGGCCTAGGCCTACTTTTGAATGAAAAACAATTAATTATACTTATGATTAGCTACCGAATAAAAATTGCTCACACCAAAGAAAAGAAATCGTGCGGCCAGGTTTAACGAAATTGACACACTCATGTCGATTAAGTAATTGTCAAACTGTAAAAATGTGGAAAATTACACTTGGGTGAAGTCACCAAAAGTTGAACGATTAAGCGACTACCCCTCCTTTGAACCCTTTTTTGTAAGCCATGTATGATAGTGATTTTTTTTATAACGCTAAGCACATAGTCTACTTTGCATTTTACGACTTCAAACCCTTATATTACAAACGGATCTATACAAAAAAAATATACGTTTGCCAAAATAAGGCAAATTGCCCTAAAGTTGAACGACGTGCCCTATTTATGAACGAATTGACCCCAAAAGATGAACTAATATATTGAGAGTAAATTAATAGTGGATAGGTGGTCAACTTTGCCCTTAATTGAACATTGCCGACTAAACAAATATACACGAATAAACGTGTAGTTATGTGTATTTCTGAAATAAACGAAAAAAATAAAAATAAATAAATATATTCCTAGTGTATATATATACTGAAATAAATTAATGGATTTTACATTTATAATTATGATACTGCAAAATGTAATAAATAAAATCCAAACTTAACAAATCAGCCTTGACTGTTCCATTTTGTTTAGGCTCCGAACGGGTCATCATTTTAGTGAAATATGTGGCCGGCCACTATTTGCATCTTGCTTTATTTCGCACACAAAAATAAGATGCAAACATTTGCCAGCCACACATTTCACGAAAATGATGGAAGTGTAGAAACTTCTTTACAATAAATATTTTAATAATAATCATAATCATTTGATGAAAAAGCAAGATCTCCTTATCCGATCTTACAAATTTTTATTATTGTAGTTTGAATTCTATTGAGAGAACCCATAGCTCATATCTTACATTAAGCCGAAATTACAAAATAGAAGATCTTGCTACTTCACTGTCGTTATTTTAGTAAGCTAGTACTCGGGATCTGCCGATTCCCCAATCATCTAGGACCGAACGAGCGATTTCTTTGGAGATTCTTTGCAATTACCTCCATTTTATTGTAGGTTGAGCTTGCCTGAGATAAACTTATTTGATTATTGCGAATCTTTTCTACGGCTTTTTCGAATGTAGCCTGTTCATATAGCCTCTCTTTTCTTTCAGGTTTGGATACCACCTATAAAAATCAGGTTATTATGTTACGGCACTTACCCAAAACATAACTAATGATTGTCTTTGATATCTTTAAGTAGGTTTCACGTAAGTGTCTCTAATAAAATTTAAAACGACGGTTTTATTTCATGGATATATATCGCAGAAATCAAATACAATATTGGATCTTATCAATTCACGAAAATTATATAAATCATTAAATACATTGAACATCCGCTGTAAGCGGTTAAGCTATCCAGCGTTTATACCAATTAGCAAAAACCTACACTCAACTCCTCTAACTCAAGCTATAGCGTAGTCCAACTTTGCCCGATTCCTTAGTACAAAATAGCTAGAAAGTACTAAAGCGGTTATACCTAGTGGTTAACCACACATTAATTTTGATCTTTTATATGATTTCATATGTGATAGATAAACTGTTGGTTCTAATTATATATTTGTTAACATCTCTGTACACAATTAAACAATAAACGTTATTCTATTCTATTCTATTCGATGGTGCTGCCCTACCACACACCGACTGACAGACTGACTTGTCAATTTTTTTATAGTTAATTAATTTAGTCTTCAATTTTTATTTGTTATTACTTTCTAATGTTTCTTTTTATGTTTAGTTTATAGAATATGTGTAAATAAATTATTTCAACTATCATTCTATACAAAATGTTCCAAGACATGTATTTTCAGTAGAATAATCTTACCTTTTCGTGGCCTTTAGGTCTTGTTACCTTGGGCTCTGTCTACCCCGTAAGGGATGATAACGTGATTTATGTATGTATAATCTTACTTGATCAGTAGATTCATCAGATCACCTAGAACTTTGCCAGCATAGGCAAAGTTGATAGTTGCTTCGCTCGAATTTGGCCCAGCGGCCATATAAAATAAAATTTCAAATAAAATGTTACGATCTCAAGGCTACCTTTGTATCTATATTGAATATTCTAAATTAATTAATTACAGTTATAAATTACACCAAAAGCATTTTTTTACCTTATAAAAATGTTCACTTAGATACCCTACCCCAAACATGAACGACAAAATGTTGTTACTTCAAGTTTTGGCCAAGAAATCTATAAGATGAACTAATTAAATCGATTCAATGTTCATCTACTGAAATAGAAACCAAAAGTTGAACCAGTAACATTTCTTCGTTCAAGCTTTGGCATTAAATAATAGTTGAACAGTCGCGATTCCCATACAACAAAAATATCAAAAAAATTCGCCTTAGGAACAAAATATTTTGTTCAACTTTTAGTTAAAAAATCTACGATAGGTATACAATTAATTTGAGCCATAAACGGTGCATTTATCATTTTCGTGCGATTTTATAACTGCATTTGAAAAAAGACCACTTTGCACATTAGTTGAACACCGTTCAACTATTAGCTCATACCTCTGATTTTGGACCCATTACTTGAACAGCGATTATATCATTAACTAATATAAAAAACAAATTTATTTATTTACGTAAATATTAAAGACATAGTCAAGAATACATACCAAACATAAAAATGTTAGTCAATGCATTATTCAATTTTATATGCAATTAAAAGCTTAAAATGTGAAGGTTTGCCGGGTACCCGAGACGCGGCGACCGCTCACATTCGTGTGCGTGACGCAATTGTCATGGAATTATATTTTTCACTTCGGCTGAGTGTTACCGCATTATAAAAAAAATATTACCAAGCGTCTAAAATGGGCCACGATTTAATTATTACGGTTTTTAGGCCAAACGTTCAACTTCTGGGTGTTGTTCATCTTTTGGGTCCACTACCTGTACTTATCCAAAAAATTAGTTGCGGGGAAGATTAAAATTTGATGTAATTTTTTTACAGTTGATATGGCTATAATAAACATAATTTAGGTAGTTGGACCTTGGAACTGATTTTTATTAATATGACTAGCGACCCGCCCCGGCTTCGCACGGTATATTATGAATGTATTATACATATAAACCTTTCTCTTGAATCACTCTATCTATTAAAAAAAACCGCATGAAAATCCGTTGTGTAGTTTTGAAGATATAAGCATACATCGGGACATGAGGACAGAAAAAGCGACTTTATTTTATACTATGTAGTGATGATAATTTTAATGATTATAAGTTATTTTTCAGGTTTTTTACGAGTAAATTTCCCACGTGTAGTATTTAATTTAGTATTTTAAACTAAAATAAGACGGAAAAATTAAAATTCAGTGAAATTTAATTGCCTTTCACAAAATTTGTCTCCAGGATAGACTACACTGTATTCGATCTCTGCATATTATTATGTAGGTAATTTTGCGATGGGCTCTCTGGGTAGGTATAGTGGGGTAGATAAATTAGGCAGGTCTGTACTTACATTACTGCGTGCATTTTCAAAGCCTTTTTAGCCGCATTTTTCCTTGATGCAGATTTTCTTGGCATTTTTGCCCAATTACAATATGTAAATATAGGTATAAGATAACTTATTAATCGTCTTATACGCGAAATAATTCTGAGATTGGCGATCACTAAAAACTTAAAAAGTAATTGTTCATTTAATAGGGATAAAATACCATTTGTACATTATAGCGTCCACGCGCAAACTTCACAACACGATTTACCCTCTAACTGCAATGCGAGCGAGTAATCTCTGAACTCACACAAATGAAAATCCTTATAAATATTTACGCACACAACTAACCGATTTTAGCGTAACAAGCGACGCAACCTCCCCGTCTGAACGGCAACGCGTGACTGCCGCCCGCGCCCGCGCGGAGCCCCTGCCGTAGTTTACGTTCAGCATTCCGAACTTTTCGATATTTTTGAATGAAAAAGTTCTTTGATTTACAAATGCTATGTTGAGTTTAAAGTACATCGGATTCTTTATTTTTTAACATGTAAATATTTTCAAACGTCTTTGCCGTTTAGGAGCAGTAGGGAATGCAAGCCAAAAAACTCCATTCGGTTGAATTGTATTTTAATATCGAATTTATGCTGATACCTGAACGACCTATGTTCCAAATGTTGTACAAGAGTTGATAATTCATATATATTTTTTTCAGAATTTTTGGCTCAGCCATTAACGAGGAGTAGGCTTTTGAAAGTACCTAATTTACAGCATTTGAGGGCTCTAGTCGCCTTAAGACGTCGACTGTCGAAAAATAAAATAATTTGCACCTCTTCCAAAAACTTTACTTAGCCAATTCTCAGCCCATACATGAACTGTCAAAATGAACACGATGGCGATTGCGAGCGAGTTAGATAATAAGTCTACTGATGCCTCGTGTTTATTAGGTTTTAATTGCCTTAGGGTTTGTAGATGCCACGTCTGAGTTAGTAGGAACATAAAGAAAGCTTTCTCAGAAGGTAATACCTATTATTAAGAGCTATAACATTAGTGTTATTAGGTGACAGTAGTTTTAAGTGACTTTATGGGATGGTAGGATCTTATAGGGATAAGTTTGTTTTTGCGAATTGTCTGTTTTATATTTGTAGTTACGAGCAATAAAGCATATAGTGTATCTCTCTGTTACCTCGTCACTCTTAAACCGCTGAACGTTTTGTTGTTGTCAGTTGAAATTTGGTACAGGGGTAGTTTGAGTCCCACAAAATCGTATAGTTATCAGGTCGCCAATCCCAGGCTGTTATATTCTCATACATACATACATAAATCACATCTTTATCCCTTACGGGGTAGACGCTAATGTGACAAGACCTACAGACCACGTTTAGCATGATTGTGGGCGTATGGATGGAAAGGGGAATCAAAACAGTGATGGGTTGCTAGCCACATCGCCTATATAACATGATCCCTAAGATTTTCTATGTTTTTTCTTTGCTCCCAGACCAGCATGGAAGAAACAGGTCTCAGGTCGTGCATTTACCGCACTGGTGCCTCACTTCCTAAAGATCTTCATTTCGATGTTTACGTTCCTCCGTACGTAAGGTTATAACTTTAAAAAATGGAACACGAACATTTCCAAGGAATATATCAGGCGGAACCCTCCCACAGGCAATAAAAACTGTTAAATTATCGCATCTCAGAAAAAAAACATCTTAAAACTATTACGCAAAACACAAATGCTTGAAAAAAAAACTAACAACGCTGCTAATAAGCGGCTTGATAAATTTCATAATATCATCAGGGAGATTAAACAATTTTTTTTGATAAATTTTATTTTAAGCATATTAAAATATATCCCTTGACGCAGCGATACGCTTGCACTGCTATGATATTTTGAAAGACATAACTGTTTTATTAATTATGTTGGCTGCAGGCCAATGTCAAAGGAGCTAAAAATATACAATGTTCTAGTAACAACTTGTACGATTTAAGGAAAGTTTGGGGTCAAGGAATCTTATGGGAGATAGTTGTGAGCGAACGTTTCCTGTGACTCATTACCCCAATACGTAAAAATGGTGACGTGATTAACTTATGTGGAAGGATCATTTTTGAACAAGGAGGAAATCTTTATGGATGCTCGCAATCCGGTGTGACGGAGTCTTCCGCAAGGACCGCACCAAAAAGTGGAGAGCCCGTACGCTGGGCCCGTCTTTCCTTAGACACATCATCAAAACCGAGTTGATGTCTGATTTGCTTGTGCTAAAACGCCTTAAGTCATGAAGTCTTCAAAAACTGTATAAGCGTTACTTTGCGTAGGTCCGCATGTCAAAAAATATAGGGATAAACTTACATTGCTACTCCCTGATATAGTGACGTCAAATCATGCAAAAACAGTCACGCTCCCGTCGAATCCTATTCATGTAGTCAATGTTCGAGAAAACAATGACAACACAAAACAAAAATCAACGGAAAAACAACCGAAATGACAATGAGAACCACCACCACCGCATAGAATATTCTGGACGCGTTCTCCTCTCCCCGAGGCATCCCCTCAGCGGAGTTTTTCCGTTGATTATTGTTTTCTGTTGTTGTTTTCTCGAACATTGACTACACGAATAGAATTCGACAGGAGAACGACTGTTTTGCATGATTTGACCACACTATATCGCGGCGGACAGAGTAGCAAAGTCAAGTTATCCATTTATTTTTGCCGTGGAGTCTTCGACAATCCTACACCACATTGTGCCATTAGTTTATGTTTCAGTCTTTCCTAGCCATAGACGATATTGAATGCGTTCATATTCTTGATCCTTGAAGCTTGATCGTTTCCTAAGTGTGTATTCATTTCATTTTTGGACTCCTAAAGTACGACCACGTGCCTCACTTCCGCACGCCGTTTAAGTGGTTGCCTGTCAGAGATCGTTCGAACATCCACATTTTGTCCTTGCTCTTCAACATTCTTTTTAATCCTTTACTCCTAGTATTATCTTTTCTTATATCCCTATCGACGCGGTCTTTCAAACTCCACATCAGTATTTTACAGGTTACATTTCGGAAAGTATGCACCGGAACTAGACCACCGAATTTCCTTTCCTGCGTCTCTTTGATGGACGTTAAAAAACGGTCACGTTTTCATATACTTAGATGAATGGGCATTTACTAGGCAATTTACTTAAATAATACATATATTTACAAATGTTTCCTTTCTTAAAACCCAAATGCGAATGCGAGCAAACGCGACACATGAATCCTGAAGGTAATGAATTACATTGCGCAAGCCAAAGACTATTAAATTCACGTAATACCGATGTTCAAATAGCCCTTACAAAACAAATATCCGTCTCACTGAAGCCAGTAATTATTTCATCAACATTACGCAATCACAGTCAACAACCCCTTTTAGTGATGACAATATGGCGGCCGTCCAAGCGGTTTTGCTGAAAAAAGCGGTGTTTGGACAATGCACCCATCCTGGCGGTCCTCCAAGCGTGCCAGTTACGTTGCCAGGATGCCAAGCGGCTTGGCGCTATGGTAGAGCACATGATGGTAGGTAATGGCTTGGACTTGGAGAAATGTCCGAATGTGGGTGGAGCTTGCAACGCTCTAGTACGTGAACTACAGCCAACAAAGAAGCTTACTATTTGGTTTAAGAAAAAGAATGTAGACTGCTCATGGTGCAGTAAGGGCGTCAGTCGTTGGGACAGCGAAGTCGTACTCGTTTTTTGCTTGAAACAAAAACCAGCTGCGATTGAAAGAAAGAAAGCACAATTTATTGCCACAAAAACAAATTAACAAAACCGAGTAAAAATAAGCAAAAGGTTTGTGACAAAAGGTGACAATGTCAGCATGCTGTTGCGAGCTTATTACCTAACTCGCTCGCAATCGCCATCGTGTTCATTTTGACAGTTCTTGTATGAATGTGACAGCTAGCTGATTCCTATGCCAATTGTCAGCCCATACATGAACTGTCAAAATGAACACGATGGCGATTGCGAGCGAGTTAAGTAATAAGCCTACTGGTGCCGGTCCCAAGGGCGACGCTCCGCAGCGCTGGTTTTCAGCCGACACCCTGACTTAGGTACTACTCCTACAGTCCTGCCAGGTGCGAAAGTAAAATAAATCTTTTGATCCTAGCATTTATCTAAAAGAAATGGACTAGTTTTTTCAGTAACAATAATCGTTAGCGCATTCCGTTCCCAAAAAATAAACGTGCGAAAAATACGGTATTCAAGACGCTAAAATATTGAAAGTAACTTTACGCAGTTCCGTTTGTAATAGTTTACAGCACTTAGTGCCTATTTCCTGAGCAGTTGTTTCTCACCAACTTATCGCTTCTATTTCGGCATCCATCAGTTTGTTTCTAAGCCCACGCGCACGCCTACACCCATTCGCAAACATTTTTATTGTGTCTGACGGTACGCTCTTGATTCTGTCATTTCTGTATTATGCCATTACTGTCATGAATGATGGTGAAATATATATAGATGCTTGTCATTTCTCTTGTAGTATTAGTTTCGCATTTGATGTTTGTAATGTATAGTCCATTAACGAACTCCTTTACCTCCTCTAAGGTATGTCATTTGAACAGCTATTATTTTTTCTGAAGTACGAACAGACTGATCGACTCAATCAAATGTTCAGGCAATGGACTTCTTATAAGCTCAAGGTCATTCAAAACAAAATTGAAAGTGTGCGTTTACGCGATTGGATCACAGAAGAACGGAAGTTACCGTTATATCTCAGAAGAGTACCCACTCAACATAGACAAAAATGAAGGCTACATTTTTCAGTTCTTTAGAGGGGGCAGCAGCCCCGTGTTTCGGTGCTGTCGTGCGAACGTCAAATGGTAAACAGATCGGGTCAACTTATGATTGTCTCCCAAGCGCAACAAACACTTTACCAAAAGTGGTTGTAACAAAAAAATACAAGTCTTTGACACTGTCCCTAAAGGTACTTACCCCCTTATTCATAAACGCTCTATAGGCTTCTGCTAACTTAGCAATTGTTTGTCATTATCTTTGACACCTTATATTTACCAACTTGACAAATGTACCATCGAGGGATTGGGCGAAAATCTTAGGGATCATGTTATATAGGCGATGGGGCTAGCAACCCATCACTGTTTTGATTACCCTTTCCATCCATACGCCCACAATCATGCTAAACGTGGTCTTTAGGTTTTGTCACCTTAGACTCTGTCTACATAAAGTCTGTCTGGGTAAAGACGTGATTTATGTACCTATGTGTGTATTGACAAATGTCGACGATATGTGTGATATATCGAAATGCAAGACGTAGTCAATATGAAGCCAACCGGCGTAGATTCTGGTCGAGTTTGCAATGTAAACAGAATTGTCACTTGTCAACGGGAATTGTCATACTCGTGGAGTAGGCGCCAGTACCTACTTCAGATTAATTTTAGAACATGTATATTCTTCCGATGTTCCAGCATACTAGGCTTTCCTTCTGATGATTTTTCATGTCTATATTTTTCTTGTTTTACCTTGTTTATTTTCTATAAAATTGTGTACATTATCTTATATTTGTGTTGCTTGCAAAAAGGAATAAATGTCTTCTTTCTTTCTTTCCTTATAAAATGTCAAATACTATGAGAACAGTTTGTTGCCGTTTCGGTCCGCAAGTGGCGCTGCCAATTATTCCATAGTAATGGGGACTATCGTTTCTTTGCTCACCAGTTGGCGCCACTGTTGACTATGGTCCAGAGGTATAGCAGTCAAAGGCGACTTTATAAAATCGGCGCCGAAACAGTCTTAAATCTTGAATCTCATTAAGTTTATTAATTATAAATAACTATCTACATATCGAATAGCTATGCCGCAATGTTGTGCAATTCCGTTTTGTTCGAAAAGAAAATCCGCTTTGAAAGCGTTTTTACATTCATCACCAAATAAATATTTGCGATAATTTCACGAAGGAGATCACTTTTCACCTCACGCGACACTAGCGCCTCTAGTGGCAAATTCACATGCGACAGCCCCCATTGAGACGTTTACGCGAACACGTTCGATACTTTTTTACATGCGAAAACTACCACTAGAAGCTCTGTTGGCGTCAAAGATACACTCACCATAAACATTTTTTTTTCAACTTTCGTTTTTTTTTAAAAGCAAAGACCACTAAATTTTCAATTACCATCCAACCTTTCCTAATGAACACTCCTACGCATAAACACTACATCACTCGCGCACTAAATCATAGATAACACAAGACAAGGCTATTTTTTTTGCAGCTAAATCCGTCGATTATTACGCCGCGCTGCAGCTCTAAAATTAGTGGATCGATGGCTCTAGAAGAGTGACGTTTAAGTTGAAAAATATTTAGATCTTTGTAGGATACACACACACATATAAATCACGTCTTTATCCCTTCACGAGGCAGACAGCGCCTAAGGTCAGACCTAAAGGCGGGCGTATGGTGATTGGTTGCTAGCCGCATCGCCTATATTATTCCTATGCCCATTCCCTCGATGGGCTTTTACCATCTGCGCGGAAAGAGAAGCAATTGGCACATTCTATGTTTTTTCTTTACTCCCAGACCAGCATGGACTACCTTCTAAACCGTGTCTTAAAATTAAAATCTAGAATACTTTAGAATTTATAAAGAACTCCATTTAAATTCAAGGCTACTAAACCATTATTGACCCACGCTATCATAGTTCTCAAAACAATACAAGATAAAAGCCCACAATCTTCGTAAAGTTCTCTTAGGCCCATAAAATTTCTGAACGAAAACATTTCACGCCAGTACCGCGAGTACTAAACCGTTTACGACTGCGAACGAATAACTATTGTCACTAAGTTTATGTTTGCCGCCCTAGCTCCTAAACAATACATTTAACTCAACATGGAGAAAGCCAACTGCGGCCCGCTACGACGGGAATTTATGCATTCATAAAGACACATAAAGGGTTGGATAGAAGGACATTATAGTCAGTAAGTTATCTTCAAACGAGCAAGCATTGGACATGGTTGGCTGCTTCTTTTACTATTTCGCGTTTACCAGTGAAACTGCGCTTTCAGTAGGCTTATTACCTAACTCGCTCGCAATTGCCATCGTGTTCATTTTGACAGTTCTTGTACGAATGTGACAGCTAGCTGATTCCGGTGCCAATTGTCAGCCCATACATGAACTGTCAAAATGAACACGATGGCGATTGCGAGCGAGTTAGGTATAAGCCTACGAAGCGGATTCGAAAAGAACGGCTCAATTCGACTAATCGTGATAGTTGAAATCCATGTCACTCTGTCGCATTGAAAGAGGAGAGCATTACTAGATGAGATTTATTTAATAACTAATGTAATTAATTATAGTTCCGCATGTCTGTCTCTGCTTTGCGTGTATACAAGTGCCGGTTTACTAATTTTGGTCATAAAACATTTCCCAATGTATCGCTTCGCAAACTATTTTACGCAAATTTTCATTTCCCAAAAAATCATAAGGCAAAACAACTTTTAGCAAAGTAACAGTTGTCAAATTTTTTTTTTGGCAAATTATTGTTTACCAAATAATTACTTGGTCATGTTTCATTTTACCAAATCTCATGTGGTCAAATGTATCGTTTCGCATAACATATTTTTTCCAAAATATTGTTTGGCAAATTTAGGGTATGATTATATTTCGTTAAGAGCACAACTTAAACATGGCACCAAAAATCAACATTTTTGGATTTCGAAAAAGCTAGTATTTTAAGCTTACGATCCAATTTTGAAAATGTCATACTACAAGGATGTTTGTTTCACCTAGGACAATTTACAGGTAAAATAATTTACCCTATCAGTTGAACACTTAACCCACTTTCGGTACTATTCTGGTAGCAGTTCTTTTCTGAGGGGGTCGCAGTTCTAACCTAACCTAACCTACTGTTCTGGTAGCAGTTCTTTTCTGTGGGGGTCGCAGTTCTAACTTAACCTACTTTTCTGGTAGCAGTTCTAGCCTGTGGGGATCGCAGTTCCGACCGAACCTAACCTACTTTCATTTCTTTAATTAGTCAATGATTAATGAGATACACTTTTCGATTCAGGCAAGTTCAAGCCCAGACTTGTACAAAGAAGTACGCATCAGACATGACTTTTAATATCAGTAAATATAAATTATCATTTGACAAACTTATGCTATAAATTGAGTATGCCAAGTGACAATTTGAACAAACATTTTTTTGGAATATAATATTTGCCAAAGGAAAACATTTGCTTAATAATCATTTGTCTTAATAAAACTTGACCAAATAAAATGATGCCAAAAATGATAATTTGACCAAACAAATAAAATACGAAATGTTAATGTGCTAAAGATTCGTTTGGGAAATGAAACTACTGCGATAAGTTTTTTGGGAAGTGAAATTTGGCGAAAAATATTTTGGCCAAACGGCAGTACACCACAAGTGCCCTCTAAGGCTTTTTCCTTTTCTGATTTACGTCCCTATGTCCACTATAGTTAGGTACTTCAAAAAATATTGTTAAGATCGAATCATACTGGTCTGGGAGCAAAGAACAACATAGAATGTACCCGTTGCTTCTCTGCCCGCGCACATGGTAAAGGCTTATCGAGGGAATGACTTCACCCAAAGCCAGACGGAGCCTAAGGTAACACGACCTAAAGGCTACTTTTAGTATGATTGCATGCGCGGCAAGAGAAGCAGTTGGCACATTCTGTTTTTTCTTTGCTCCCAAACCAGCATAGAAGGGAGGATGGAGAGGTTACACACATGGCCAGAAAAAACTCGAAAACTGCCAAATTCGATCTGTCATCGCCAAAACAACTCATGTTCAGCTAAATACGGCGTTGAGTACATTATATTCGTGTCCAAATTTTTTCCTGCCAAGATACCCCGCCCCGACCACCACTAAATTCATACTGTTATTTGCAATCCGTTTCATCACTCATCAGTCCAAATTTCATCACCGTATATAATAGTTCTTCCATGCTGGTCTGGGAGCAAAGGAAAAACATAGAATGTACCAGTTGCTTCACCCGCGCACATGGTAAAAGCCCATCGAGGGAATGGGTGAAAATAATAGGAATCATGTTTAGGCGATGAGGCTAGCAACCCATCGCTATTTTGATTCCATTTTCCACCTATACGCCCACAATCTTGCTAAATGTGGCCTGTAGGTACCTGTTGCCTTAGGCTCTGTCTACCCCGTA
The DNA here is from genome assembly GCA_949127965.1 of Pandemis corylana. NCBI lineage: Eukaryota > Metazoa > Arthropoda > Insecta > Lepidoptera > Tortricidae > Pandemis > Pandemis corylana. The sequence continues at coordinate 14,172,111 of OX421858.1, read as the reverse complement.
AGGGATAAAGATGTGAGTTGTGTATGTGTGTTTGTGTCTATATAATAGCATTCGGCATATCACACGCGACAGTGCGTTTGCGCCTTGGAACGCCGCCATGCGGGCACTGGGTAAAGTAAAGAATTACCTTCGAACGTTTAAAAATAAGATGGCGGTACGTCACGCGAGGAAGGGTTTCGCGAGGTTTACGCTTTTACGGGGCGTTGTCCGAAAACTAAGTACACTTGAGAGCATAAATATCGATACAACCGTCGTGTCAAATGTATGTGTCACCGACCTTAGGGGGAGTCCATTAATTACGTGAGGCATTTTTAAGGATGTTTAACCCCCCCTCCCCCCTTGGTGAGATGTCGTAAGATTTTTCTCGACCCCTCCTCCCCTACCCCAATCTCACGTGAGATTTTTCAAAACTTGTACTTTGGGTATAAAAGTACATACCTATTGGATTTCTTAAAAAACATAACACAATTTCGAACAAATATAATTGTGTCAGATTTTGTCATATTTTATTCAAGATAAGTTTTTATTTTTATTCAACTTTAATTTAACTTAATTTTCACGAAATTTTACACCATTTTCAGCTAAAAAAAAATTACGTGATATTTGCCAAGACCCCCCTCTCCCCCAAGTGAAATTTTGTAAGATTCGGCTTGACCCTCTCCCCTCCCTAAATACCTCACGTAATTAATGGACGCCCCCTTATTGTTTGTGTGTATAGTCCAATAGTGTAACTGTCCAACAGCCTGGGAAATAACGCAATTAAATGTGTTTCTGTCCGGGATCCAGGATGCTGATCTGTTTGCTGATCGTTGGGTGACACTCCTGTCTAGAATTATTTTATTTTTAGCCTTTTTGATTAGCATTTTTGACTAAAATTATACATACATAACATACATACATAAATTACGTCTTTATCCCTTACGGGGTACACAGAGCCTAAGGTAACAAGACCTAAAGACCACGTTTAGTATGATTGTGGGCGTATGGATGGAAAGGGGAATCAAAACAGTGATGGGTTGCCAGCCAGATCGCCTATGTAACATGATCCCTAAGATTTTCGCCCAATCCCTCGATGGGCTTTTACCATCTGCGCGGGAAGAGAAGCAACTGGTACATTCTATGTTTTTTCTTTGCTCCCAGACCAGCACGGAAGAAAAAATATTTTTGTTTTAAAATTATTTGATGACTTTAATGGACAAAAAAATTTTACCTTGCTACTCCGCTACTCACGTGCAAGATAACCAAGCCTGTGTGAAATATATGTTTTTCATGCAATCCCTCCCTCCACTACTGCCAATAAAACACATATACATCCCACAAACTTAATTATCCCTTACACCACACAAATACTGACGCATTTTGATCCCACTAGTATATATTTTCATGTCTCTTTACCTGTTAAAATTAAGTTTTCCAGTGCTTTGCTCTATACTGCAATGCTGGATAAATTATTTGATGAATAAATAAATAGATGTTTTTGACGTTTTGGTAATGTACAGTTTACCATTAAACGCCCTCGGCAGTGTTGCCGTTTGGTTCCGTTTCTTCCGTTTTTCGGAACTTTTGACACCCCCGCGGAACTTTTCGGAAATTTTAAGGTCCCGGCATAAAGATAATTTAAAATATTCCTAATTCCTATGATGAGGTAAAAAAAAAAGCTCGTTCCCGAAGATTTAAATGAAAATGGAACTTTTCTACCAAAAATGGAACTTTTTAGGGATGCCAATGTGATTTTCAAGGGAAGTGACCTGGCAACACTGGCCCTCAGATTTAGCCGTCAATTTTGGATTAAGCGATCTTACGAGTGCGTGACGGAAAAACTTCGTTACTAAATTTAATAGTCGACGAAATTGCCAAAAAATTAAATGCTAATTTATCGTTGACTTCCACGGTAATAAGAGTTACAGTTGCTAAAAGAAGGAACAATGCAACGTCCTTTATTTAGGACACGGTGGCACGCAACGCCGCAAGATACACGACACGAACAAATAATAAATTATCAAATAGGGATACAGTGATTTTCGCGATATAGCCGCGTGTATACCATCCTACTGTTTGTATACTTCAATGTATACCTACCAACAAAATTGAAATAATTGCACGTTCACACCCAGATATTACATTTTAACTACCTACCTTTAACTACCTATTTGTGTGCTCTTAGTCTTCACTATCACTATCAGTACATAGTATAAAACAAAGTCGCTTTCTCTGTCCCCATGTCCTTATGTATGCTTATATCTTCAAAACTACACAACGGATTTTGATGCGGTTTTTTTAATGGATAGAGTGATTCAAGAGGAAGGTTTTTATGTATAATTCTACGCAGACAAAGTCGCGGGCAGAAGCTAGTACTTAATAATTTAATTTGTACCTATTTTTCGATTACGATTATAATTATTATTTTAACTTGTATTACTGTTTGACTAGAATGTAGTACCGGCCTCCGAACGCCTGGTTTCTTGAAAGAGCCTGTTTTTTTTTGAACATATTTTCATTTTTGATTCAGATAGCTATATTTTTTGGCCATCCAGGACTTTCTCGGGATCGCAAATCGAAAAGCATACTTTCCACCGTACGCCCACAATTAACCGTGGCCTTTAGGTTTTGTTACCTTGGGCTTTGTCTACCCCGTAAGGGATAGACGTGATTTATATATGTGCGTATGTATGTCTTTATAAGCGTACACGCCACGACATCAGGCGGTTAAAGTCTGAAACGGAAGACGGGATATTGTGTCATCGCGTGACTCTTCCAGGTTTTGCGGGGAAATTGCTGCATTAGTTGGATATACGAGTATTTTTGACATAATCCCCTAGTAATTTGGTAGCTGAACCTTTAGTACTTTGTCGCTGGGGCAGTAACGAACAATGCTGGGGCAATTTGACATGTATACATTGGCAAAAGATGAAAACAAAACAAAAAATATCTTAAGGGCGGGGTGCGAGTGGGGTACCTCCGCGTGTGGTCAAGAGCTGCGGTTCGTTTTTGGATTCGTCCGGGGGGAAGAGCAGTGCTCGGTGTGCACCATGGGCATCGGCTAATGATTTCCTGGCAGTTTCTGAGGGATATCATTGACCGCTGGCTAAGAGCCCGACAGGGGGGAGGGGGTCTTTGACCGTATTTTTTTTATGTTAGAGAGGCCAGACAAACAAACTAGTGGGTCACCTGATGGTAAACGATCACCACTGTCCATAGACACCCGCAGCGCTTTACGCGATGCCAGTGCGTTGTCGGCCCTGCAGAAAATTGTACACTCGCCTCTTAAAGGCACCCAGGTCGTAACTCGATGGGAAGACCTCACAACCGCCGTACAACCGTACAACGTCGCCGACATTTTGTCACAAGATTTTCGAATTATATTTTTTACCGCAAACTTGTCATTTAAACTGACATTGGCCAATATTGGCAATAGGGGCAATAAGTATCCCAAAGTTTTTAACTTTCCATTTTGTTACTCTCATTCAAGTGTCTATGAAAATGTAACGGAAAAGGAATGAAAAAAATGGGTCACTTTTTGCCTTATACTAAAATCAATAGTGCTCGTGATTTTGAGCAGAACTGCCATCGAAGTTATATAATTCGAGAAAAAGGGTGAGTGGATTTATTTTCAGAAAAATGCCCTTAAGATATGTTATGTTATCCCTTAATGGCGGCCGTAAGGCTTGGGCCAATGTCAGTTTAAATGACAGGAGCAACAGAGATAAATAGACTCATAACATAAGGTTATTTTGTAGTCTATATTTGGTCTCATAAAATCGAAGATCCGAATGTATATTTTGACGTGATTTTCGTTAGTCATAAAGCGTTTTATTTTTGAGACAGTATTTTTTTTTGCCCGGGGGAAAACTGCTGTAGTCAAATACCCCATTACCACGGGGATTACCGCGGAGCGTTACCTAACTGCGCAGAATTGCTAAATAATAAAAACTAAAAAATTAAACTATCCTATGTTCCCCGGGACTCGAACTATCTCCGTACCAAATTTCAACTAAATCGATCCAGCGGTTTAAGCGTGAAAAGGTAACATACAGACAGACAGAGAGATAGACAGACTAGTAGGGATTGCAGCACCCGTAAGGTCCGACCACCAAGGGCGTGCAGTGGATTTTGACAGAGGGTAGGTAGGCATATTGCCAACAAAATCCGTATTGGTACGGAGCGTGTCGGGCACATTTACGTAAGCTTACAAGCACTGCTTATATGCCTGTAAGGGATGAACGCGTCTGCCGACCACACCGCTGACTTTCAGGGAAAATGTCGAAGTTGCAAAACCGTAAAATCTCTGTCACAACTAACAAGAAACTAACAAACTTTTTCTTTCTTTCCAAGGAGTTAAACTTTGAGAGTTAACTTTGTTATTCACACACGCATTCCACCTCATTTAGGAATCCCTACTAGTATTATAAATGCGAAAGTAACCCTGTCTGTCTGTTACGCTTACCCGCCTAAGCCGCTGAACCGATTTCAATTAAATTTGGTACAGAGACAGTTTTAGATCAAGGAAAGGACAGGCAGTGGCGTAACTATAGGGTGGCAGGGGTGGCAAAATGCCACGGGCCTCTAGCTCTACGGGGTCCCGAACTGGCTTGGTTTAGAGCACAGAAGGGACGCTGATGCACTTCTTTATATTGGAGAAGGAGCCCCATCTGATGAATTTGCCACGGGCCCCAGACGTTATAGTTACGCCACTGGGACAATGGATAATTTTTATCCTAGAAAATTGTATAGGTAGTTCCCGCGGGATAGCGATAAACGAGTTCTGCGCAGTCGGAGTCGCGGGCAACTGCTAGTACGACATAATTGTCTCGAACACAGAGGTAGCCATTAGATTTACAAGATAGGAACGTTACTTGATTTACGGTCCGCTCTGGGATGCATCAAGATGTTTCTAGTTGGAGCTGTAAAATATTAATAACTCCCACTGTATTACTATTAATATCATTCCGTCACGTGTCAGTGTTGCTAGCAGCGTAACGTGGCGGCGGGAAACATTGAAATCTATTTTATTGAATCAGGCCCGATTTTTGAAAGCACATCACTCGAAAGTAGATGAGAGGAGCCTTAAACGAGGGACCGACAACGTGTGAGTTTAAAATTCCAGATAGTGAAAGCCATAATAGAGCGTAAATTTATCTAAGTACAATAAACAAAACATAAAATAAACTACTAATTATCATTACACACATGCATACATACAAAATACAATAAGAGTACACACATACAATATCTAAGGAGATGGTGTGAGCCATATCTTCCTCAAGCCTTCCTTGAATGACGCCACGGAGGCAGACTGCCTGATGGAGGTTTGGTAGACCGGTTTTTATTTAGATATTATTTCAATATCAAAATACTCTTCTCCTTGTCCGAGACGATTTACAAGTAGTAGCGCCGATTATACAGAGGGCAGGTCAAGGAGCTACGTATACTTATGATAGAACTTTACTTCAGGTAAGTTCGTTTAATCATACAACTTGATTTAAAGGAAGGTTAACTAACATGACTATAAGATACGTAGGCGAAAGTCAATCTCGTTTAAACTAAATATATCTTCATGGGTCACGACAATTTAACAGATATTGCTTAAGGCCTAAACAAGATTCGCCTGCATAGTAATTTAGATCATTTCATCATATTTGACGATAGTTATTCATTGAGCAATTTGTTATTTTTTAAGTACATTTGGAAGTTATTCTTACTATTAATTTGTGATTTATAAAGCACGTGTGAACCCATGAGGTAATTATTTTGGTGAAATACACCCGATACTAACGGTGAAGCAAAAAAAAAAACTGCACTCGGTTGGTTTTAGATATTGGTTTGCCAAACACAGATACATATATCACGTATTTATCCCTTACGTAGACAGCCTAAGGTAACAAAACCTTAAGGCCACGTTTAGCATGATTAAAGGCGTACAGGTGGAAAGGGAAATCAAAATCGTGATGGGTTGCTAGCCGCAAGTCCCCGCCGCCGCGATAGTTTTTTTTTTATACATACACTAGCTTCTGCCCGCGACTTCGTCTGCGTAGAATTATACATAAAAACCTTTCTCCTGAATCACTCTATCTATTAAAAAAACCGCATCAAAATCCGTTGTGTAGTTTTGAAGATATAAGCATACATAGGGACATAGGGGACAGAGAAAGCTACTTTGTTTTATACTATGTAGTGATGATACAACATACACATACACAAACCACGTCTTTATCTCTTACGCGGTAGACAGAGCCTAAGGTAACAAGACCTATTTTTTTATTATCTCGCCTAATAATCTATCCTAACTTTGTCAATAATCCTACTAATATTATAAATGTGAAAGTTTGGGAGTATGTTTGGATGTTTGTTACTCTTTCACGCCAGAACGGCTGGAGAGATCTGGATGAAATTTGGAACATAGATAGTCTGGAATAACACATATGCTACTTTTCATCCCGGAAAATTGCGTAATTCCTGAGGGATAGCGATAAACGAATTCTATGCAGACGAAGTTGCGGGCAACAGCTAGTATAGCTATAATTATGTTTTAGACACTGTCGCAACAGAGCAAGAGATAACTTAAGCAGATAATTATTAATTCATCGATACAGGTTAATCCATAGCAACACACTAATCCATAGGAATACATGTAACGATTTAACTAAACCATCACAACATAATAAATTCGATTTAAACATAGGTAGTTTTGTTTTGAAAAACATTCGAAAAGGTAAAAAAATTACTAGATCGCAAACACACACCAACGTGTTATCAAATCTGTGTACAAAATCCTACAACGATTCCTTAATATTTCCGCAGGTTTTCTATCGAAGTTTTGATTTAAAGTTAAGACATCCTTTTTGGCTAAATGCGCCAAGAGCGCGAAGCTATATTAAAAAAAAGACACCCTTTTGACGTCTACACTTTGAATCAATGTGTAGAAATATTTACAAAATAAATAATACCGAAAAACATTCACAAAGGTGTAGTAAGCCAACCACAAACACGTGAAGTATTCAGACACAGATTATTTGATTCTAATAAAACACTGGTTTTCAAATCATAGCTTGAAATACTTAGACATTTAGGTTTAGCTTTGGCCTAGATCAATAAGGCAGCCTCCGCAATGTCTGAGATTAGCCGCCAGACCAAACGCAATGCGGAAAAAACAAAAAAAATACTGTATACAGTTACTGCAAAACTAACGCAAAACTAGCTAAATAAAAAGGTAACACTACATATTTGCTAATAAGCTATAGGTTAACACAGATTTTGAAGTAATAACTAGTTTATTCATTACAAGTTTAGCACGTTTGAGGTTATAAAAACCGCGGCGACTATCATGCATTCAAATTAAAAGCCGCGCATTATATTTTATCTGTGAAACTTTAAAAGCTAGACAGCAGCACGTTTAAAAAAACAAACAAACGCGAAAAAGCGTCCGGAAAAGCAAACTGGAAGGCAGACATATTGAAACTTAATACTGGCACGTTCCATAACGCGCGTTAAAAACAAATTAAAAACAAATGAACTCCTTTACCGGTAACAAACAACAAAACACAACACTGTCACTGCACGGTTAAAATTCAAACTTGGTTTGAATCCACTTCACTCTCGAAAGTTTTAACCGTTCTTAGTTATGTTACCGCGATTCGGAACGACTGAGCGGCAGCCGGCGGTGGACTGAGGCGGGCGGGCGGATCGGCTCCGTTCGACTACTTTCGGCCTTTAATTTTAGATTTTGGCTCACTCCCCGGTTTTATATAGCAGTGAGTACATCGTATAAACCGTATCCGAGATGCGGTCGCCGCCTGTTTATATATAGGAATTACAGCTTTTATTGAGAATTGTGAATTTTTCATGCCGCCGCCGGACGGTTGGGGCGGGGAGTGACTTATTTGGGCATCCAGGTGCTTATTAATCCTAAGCGCTTGGCAGTGGCTCCTCATTACTGCGCAGCCCAGCTGGCTCTCTCCGGTAAACTGTAGAAGCCGTGGCCAAAAGCAGTAGTCCGTTAAGAAAAACGGGTGGCAGACAGCAAAATGTCACGGGTTCCTAACTAGGACACCCTGGACTGGTGGAACCTAAACTACATTCAAAAATATATAATATTATTAGGGTTGTACAGGTGGAATGGAAGCTTTACCTAGCTAGATTAAAATGAAAAGGGTTAGACAGCGCTAAAAACAGAGCTTTCAAGTAAGGAACGACAGAGGTGGAGGTTTTGCGGGTGCGGCTTTTTCTCCGGTAAGCTGTCAAAGCCATGGCCAGCACAAGGCCGCGCGACATCCGTGTCTCGCCGTGCCAGACTACCCGTCATTTTAACCCCGGTCGAAGAAGGAAGTGTTATAGGTTTGACGTCAATGTGCGAGTCGGTCTGTGAGAACGTAATTTGATTGCGGTGGTCTTAGCTGTTTGGTACAAATCGGTCCAGCAGTCTGAAGAGTATCAGCTGTTTTCCACCTTTTTTGAAAAACATTTTTTTTTTCATTTTTTTTTTTTTATGTGAATAGGAAGGCAAACGAGCAAGTGGGTCACCTGATAGTAAGTGATCACCACTGCCCATAGACACCCGCAACCCCGGAGGGATTGCAGATGCGTTGCCAACCTAGAGGATTAAGATGAAATGCCTCTTGTGCCCGTAATTTCCCCGGCTGTCTTACTCTCCGCACCGGAACACAGCAGTGCAAGCACTGCTACTTAGCGGCAGGATTAGCGAGTAAGATGGTGGTAGCGATCCGGACGGACCTTGCACAAGGCCCTACCACCCACTACACACCCGTAATAGTCACCCGCAATTTCTTACGTAATCGATTATTGCGTGAAGATTTTTTTTTAATTTAATGTTCCGACTGTTCCTACTAGAAAGAGACGGACAGTCTATCTAGAAAAAACTAAAACCTGGGTACTATAGACCGACCGGTTAAATGAGTCCTCGACCGCGGGTGCAGGGGCGTGTGGTAGGACGACAAAGGGGGCAGAGAGAGGTGCGGGCGGCAGGCGCACTGCACTACCCGCCCGCACCTCTCTCAGTCCCCTTTGTCGTCCTACCCCGCGCCCCTGTGCCGCGCGGGCGTGGACTCGTTTAAACAGTCGGCCTGTATAGATACCAGTGGCGTAACTATAACGTCTGGGGCCCGTGGCAAATTCGTCAGATGAGGCTCCTTCCCCAATATAAAGAAAAGAAATGCATCAGCGTCCCTTCTGTGCTCCAAACCAAGCCAGTTCAGGGCCCCGTAAAGCTAGGGGCCCCTGGCATTTTGCCACCCCTGCCACCCTATAGTTACGCCACTGATCACCAGTGACCAGACCAGTGGTGGGCAAATTTCATGGCGGGCCAAAATTACAGATATTTCAGAGGAGGGCCAGAATTACACCAAAATGAATTTCTTTTTGAATTTTGGATGCATGGAATATGAACTACGTGGGAAGTGCAGTTGGCTCCTTTGCATCTATTGTTCTTTTTCATACAGCAGGACCGTCAAAATATCATCATCGTGGGCCATAACACTATTAATTTCGAAGGAACGTCGGCGGGCCGAATTAAATTCCTCTACGGGCCAGAGTTTGCCCGCGGCCCGGAGTTTGCCCATCACTGTACTATGCCTTCACTGCTGGTGTTTCGCGCATGCGTGGCCCAGTTAGTGTTTTCTCGAACCTCGCAAGGAATTAGTAAGTAATTTGTCCGTAAAATGCAGCGGCAAGCAAGGTCAATTTGATTACCGCGGCGGTAATTTAGCTCCAATCAGCTGATTCATTCGTCATAATTTTTTCTACTCGGAAACAAATAACCATAACATAACAAAAAGGTTCCGTACAAATTTGGCAAGTGAATAAATTCCAGTGTTAGCAGAACCCTGCTTCCTAAGCAAAATGTAGGCAGTGTGTCATTTTATATTGGTTACTTACGATAGACTAGACCAGGGGTCGGCAACCTGCGGCTCGCGAGCCACATGCGGCTCTTTGGATGTGAGGCTGCGGCTCTTTAGTTCCATTCGCAAATATTATTTATTTTATAAAAAAAATGTCCTGAAACGATTAACGAGGTTTAGGCATTATTTCTATCTCTCAGCTACTTATACTCGCTTTTCACCGCAGCACCCCTGTAATTTTGTGGCTCTTTAAAAACTTGAAATTTTGTAAAGAGTAATTTTTGGCTCTTCCGACTCAAAAGGTTGCCGACCCCTGGACTAGACAGACAGACAAAAAAAAAACATCTGAAAATTTCAACTGACAGCCTGATGACAGACAGACAGACAGCGGAGTCTTAGTAATAGGGTCCCGTTTCAACTTTTAGTAACGGAACCCTAAAATTTAAAATTAGAAATTCGCATTTCGTGCCTACCGATTACCGAACAGTTTCGATCACACTAATAGAGTTGGATAAAGTTAGAGTTAGAGAGAATAGCAGAGTGGGAGGAATGGCAATTTCTATCTTGATAAATACTAGAATTCATAATAGGTAAGTAGGTACTGCGAAATTCGAAATTCGATTCGATTTATCATGTTGTTCCGCTCACACTCAGCAATAGGAATCAGTTGTCGTAGTCGGACACGGGGAAGAGAAGATGAATTGTTATTATTATAGGAAAAGAGGGATTGTATTATACGAACTTCGAATTTTGATTTTCGGAGTAACTCCGCGGTCGCTACCTTAACCGCGACTCGTTTTGTCGTTAAGAGACTTCTCTCTCTCTCTAACACGTCTTAAAGAATAGAGATGCACTGAGTGTCACTGTCACGCATTAGACGTACGATGCAAAATAAAATTGCGGCAAAGCGTTATCTTTTTACTAAACCTAACTAAAGTATTTAATACAATACTTTCTAGCTTAACAAAATAATGTTACTTACTTGCATATCCATTTTATATAGCATTTTTCTCTCAAAAACCAACTTCATCAACAACTCCAGAGTTGAACGATAAATCCACGAACGTCAAGTTTGACATTACGTTTTTAACGCCGTTAGTAACGGCTGCGACTGACATTGACAACCAACCAAACGAAATAACGAGAAGTTAAGAGAAACTACCGCAACTAGACATTGGCCCAAGCCTTACGGCCGCCATTAAGGAGAGAAGAAGAAGAAGAGAAACTATAATAATAATACTTGCTGATTGAATAAATTGGTTTAAGTACTTACATTATGTTACTTGAACTGAAGATTCATTGCCGTCATAAATATTAATATTTGCAACCTACATGAACGTAGGTTTGGGTAGACAATGAGGTTGGTTTCAGCGTATTTACAACTCAAACAAATAAGAACAGCTAAGTATTTCCACTCTAAAAATTATCAAGATTGTTTATTTAAGTATATACGTTCTCGTTTGTAGATAAAATTTACACAATTTATTTTATCAAAACGTACATTTTGCAAGAAAAACTTCCTATGGCAGCCCCGGCAGACTACTTATTTGGTGCTAGCAACATCGACTCCAAACGTCAACGTCAAACATTAAACAAACATTTTTGGAAAAAAAAAGCGCGGGAAGTTACGACGAAGCGAACGTATCTTTTCATCTTTAAATTTTTAATAATATCTTATCGGATTATTTAACTGTTTAAATAGTCAATTTAGGACGGTTTTGCAATGGGGAAGAGGAAGAGGAAAAAGGGAGGAGAAGTTCTAACTGAAAAGTCAGATTCAGACAACGACTCTGTATCCTCGGATAGTTCTACCAAAGACCAGAACAAATATGAACCATTTAGAGTTTCGAATTATATTCGTAATTACCCAGAAAATGGCGGTAACTTTGAATACATTGTCTTCTTTGAATCCACTGACGCCGGGAAGCCTCTAGGTGACAGGGATTTGATGAATATGTCATCAACCCTTAAGAGATATAATAAGGGAGTAAAACAACTGATTCGAATAAATAAGTACAAAATAGGAGTGATATTTGAGCGAGCTTCATTTGCAAATGCTGCCCTCATAAACAATAAATATCTGGACTCATACAAAATGAGAGCATCCATCCCAGCCGGAGCCACAGAAGTCACGGGCGTCATTACGCACGTGCCTATAAACCTTTCCAATCAAGAAATTTATGATGCCATCTCCAGCACTAAAAATGTGGTGCAAATAAGAAGATTTATGCGACGTAATAAGACTGTTGATGATTTTCAGGTTACACCTACCCAAACAGTATCGATTACCTTTTCCTGCCCAATCCTGCCCGATTCCATAGACCTGAACAGCTGGCGCTTCACAGTAAAGCCCTACATCCCACCCATCAAGCAATGCCTGCGATGCCTAAGGTACGGCCACATTGGCAAATTTTGTAAAAATGCAGAACGATGCTCAGTATGTGGAGACAATCACAATTTTAAAACTTGTACAATTGATACTAAAAATGCCACATGTGTACATTGTCAGGGTCAGCATATATCTATTTCAAGAGATTGCCCAGTAAAAATACGCAAATTAAAAGAAAACACAGATTTATTTCAAAAAAGATCTTATAATTCAGTAGTCAATGATAAGTCATTTCCTCCACTATCTCAAACAGACCAATTCATGTCCCTCCTCAATTCAGACAAAATCTTAGACATTCTTCTTAATTCAATAGTTAAATTAATATCCCTCAACAAATCGAATCAAAAGGAAATCAACTCAAAATCCATTAAAGATGTCCTCATAGAAACATTTAATGTAGAGAAAAATAACTTAAAAATTTAATGGATTCTTTGAACATTGTTCAATGGAACGCTCAAAGTTTAATGTGCCATCGACATATTTTTTCTAAATTTTTATATGAAAATTCCATACATGTTGCTGTAATTTGTGAAACATGGCTCAGGCCTCATCACAAATTACAGTTTAAAGAATATAATATGGTTAGATTAGATTCAGGCAACACACATAATGGTGTAGCCATACTTATACATACTAAACTAAATTACACTAGTATACAAACTCAATATGATGACTCACTTCAAAATATTGCAATTAGATTACAATATCACAACAAAGAATTATCCATAATTAGTTTATATAGTCCTGGTAATTGCACACCTCAGTTTTCCAAGAGAAAATTAAATAAACTTATACACAATATTCCTGAACCAATCTTCCTGGCAGGCGATTTTAATGCCCACCACCTGCTTTGGGGATGCTCATCTATTGATGCAAGGGGCAGAGATGTTTATGAAAGTTCTGATGAAAATCATTTAGTCATTCTCAATAATGGACATCCTACAACTGTTGGCTCCCATATTTGGCAGCCCAATGCTTTGGACTTAACCATCGTTTCACCATCTCTGGCCCTTAATTGCGACTGGATGGTAACTGATGATCCACTTGGTAGCTTTCATTTACCTGTAATGACAAAAATAATTATTAATGTCAATTTTCATGACTCTGGAGTATTAAACAGTAAGACACTTAAACCCTTTCCACAACAGTTAAATTGCAGACACATTGATTTAGAAAAATATACAAAAAAATTGGATAGTTTAGTATTAAATCACGATTTTGACCTGTCTGAGCCATTAAAATCATATGCAGAATTAACTGCATTTATTAATGTTGCTACAGAGGAATGTGCATTAGTTCCTCGCAAATTAGTATCTACAAACACAATAAACCACACCTTGACAAAACAAAAAAAACAAAGAATACCACTGCCATGGTGGAATCAAAACTGCACAAATGCTGTAAATTCTGCCAAACAAGCATATTTGAATTTTAAAGCAAACCCAACTGAAACAAACTACCTATCTTTTAGACATAAGCAAGCTCAAAGGAAACTCATTTTGAATAATGAGAGAAAGCTAAGTTGGTATTCTCTGACTGAAAAATTTAATAGAACAACACCTTTGTCATACATATGGTCCATGATGAGAAAATTCAATAAGAAACCCAAAAGCAATAATATTACAACTAACTTAGACCTGATCAGCAATTTTCTTAAGAAATATACACCAGACACCGTTGAGTCTCCTTTAAATCTAAGTGAACAATCTACATCAGCTTCTCATGTTGATTACCTAACAAATCAGTTTTCATTAGCAGAGTTTAATGCAGCCATTTCCTCACGAAAAGATACAGCTTGTGGACTCGACGGTATTCCATACAAGATGCTGAAGTACGCCAGTAATAAAGTCCGAAAAGTAATACTGAATATTTTTAATTCTTTGTGGCATAAAGGTTTAATACCAACTCAGTGGAAAACAGACTGCCTCATTCCGGCTTTAAAACCTAACAAAGATAAGGATAACTACGAATCTTACAGGCCAATTACTTTAACATCTTGTATGGGAAAAATATTCGAGCAACTTTTAAAACAGAGGTTAGAATTTTATGTAGAACACAATAATATTCTACCTTCCAATCAGTTCGGTTTCAGAAAGGGCCGATCTGCTCGAGAGAGCATATCCCATTTACAATTAGATATTTTTAATTCATATAAACAACACAACGCGTTATTTGCGGTGTTTTTTGACATTACAGGTGCGTTTAATAACGTAAATCTACAGATACTGTCAAAAGAATTAATGTTGCTAGGATTGCCTAAAAAAATCGTACTATGGATATTTCATTTTCTGCATGGTAGAGAAGTGTATGCTAAAATTCAAAACTATCTAGTTGGCCCAAGAGAGTCCTATAAAGGTGTTTGTCAAGGTGGAATACTAAGTCCATTAGTATTTCTGTTGTACATAAATAAGCTTAACTGTATTTTAGGATCAGAAGTTAGTAACTTGCAATATGCCGATGATCTTGTGGTTTACGCCTCAGGCTCTGACCTACGCGTTACAATTAACAACTTAAATCTTGCATTACTAAAACTAAATAGCTATTTCAAATATTTAAACTTAGATATTAATGCAGATAAGACTAAAGTAGTGATTTTTAATGGAGTGGGCATTAAACAAAAAGCTTACAAAATCTTTTATAATAATGCTGAACTATTTTTTACTGACTCTGTAAAATTTTTAGGAATTACTTTTATGAAAAACATGTCTTGGAACAAATATGTCGAACACATCACGCTGAGAGCCTCAAAGGCTTTGAATGTTATAAAATCATTATCATCAACATACTGGGGTTCAGATCCTAAAGTTCTATTGAATTTATATAAAGCATTAATACGCAGCCATTTTGAGTATGGTTTTCTTTGTTTTGCATCAAATGATAAATTGGTCCAGAAATTGGATATTCTTCAGAATCACAGCTTAAGAGCTATCACTGGCGCTTTCAGGACAACTCCAATTAATTCCTTGCAGGTAGAGTGTAATACTCCCCCTTTGATAATAAGATTTAAATATTTAAAATTCAATTTTCTTCTTCACATAAGTTCATTAGCTTCCAATCTTCTCTTCAAAAAGATTTTTTCTTTACATAATTCTATTACTAATGGTAACTCTTCTACCGTCCCATATATTCTTCATGACTTTTCATATCTTAATGAATTAAAATTGCGTAGCAAATTATTTACAAACGAACAAAATTGGGCTTGTTTTAATGGAAGCTATGAAAGCAAATATACCACTATCCCAGTTCATATTGACCCACATTTGAAAATTAAACAAGAAGTATACCAGAAGATTTCAACTTTTAAAAACTTTATACCAGTATACACGGATGGTTCAAAGTCTACCCTTGCATGCTCATCTGCTTTTTATGTACCTCACTTTAAATTCGGTTATGGAGAGAAGTTAACAGAATTCTTTAGTATTTTCTATGCAGAATCTCTGGCTATATTTAAAGTCCTGCAGTTTATAAATCAAAGAAGGCACACTAATAGATGGTTAATAGTAACAGATAGCATGAGCGTTTTAAAATCTCTTCAAAACACACCCATCAACAGTAAAGTTAACTACATTATATATGACATCAAACAATTGTGGTGGCAACTACATTGTGATAATGTTTTTGTTGAATTTATGTGGACTCCGGCTCATATTGGTGTGAAAGGCAATGAGAGCGCAGATTTTCTTGCGAAGACCACATGCAATTTCAGTGGATGCCAGGGCAGTGATGAGGGCAGCTCTGTCTCATATGGCGTCCATTATACAGACTTAATAGCCAAGATCAAAGAATCAATTATTTCCGAATGGTCCTCTTATTGGAACAATGCAAAAATCCATAAAGGTGCCTGGTATGCTTCGATTAATCAAGTTGTTGGTAAAAAACCCTGGTTTTCCAAAGCTCAGCTGTATAAAGGAAGAAAATTCTACACTATTCTATCTCGCTTACGATTTGGTCACTGTCGTATTAATGCACATTTACATAGAATGAAAATAGCCCTGTCACCTAAATGCAAGGAATGCAATCTAAACTTGGATCAAACACTGGATCACATAATTTTTGAATGTCCCATTTATAACATTCAACGTCTAGCCTTCATTGATGAGCTATTGACTATTTACCAATCGAGTCCGATCCCGCGCGGCACTCAAGAGCTTCTCAAGAATACAGAAACTTACATTTATATTTATGATTACATTTGTTCAACTATACGAACAATTTAAAATGGATTCGAATGAAACCGGAATTGACACATCACTTGGAATTGACAAAATACTCGGATTTGTACTTTATACCCTGAATTGACTCTACTCGGATTTTACCACTAAAGACGAGGCTAAAAAGCCTTTACAACTTCAAATTTGAAGACATCACTGACTTAAGACTTGGCTTCGGCCTTACAAAAAACTACCATGAAGAGAAACTACTATAATGAAGACTTGGCTGTATGGTGTAAAACCCTCGCCTATTCCCTTGCGGAATGAATTTTAAAAACAACAACAACAAACATTTTTGTTGATTTATTTATTCCTCAAAGTGATTGAATTTTAATGGAACCAAAAGTATTAATAGATCTGTGTATAGCCAAATATGTTTTTCTGACATCAGCTCAGCTGTTTCGTAGATTTTTCTGCCATTGTATGTAATTTTAGAGGTAGATTTCGCGTCTATAATGTTTAACCCAGACTTCAATGATTATCAGTTGACTTCTATTATTACTGAGTGTTGTGGGGGCGGAGCGGTCGTTTATTCGGCCCTTTACAAGCCTAGTAAACAATATGTGGCCGTCAAGAGATACTTTGTTGACAAAAGCAAGGAGAACGCTAACTTGATACAGGTAAAGTTTTACGAATTCATAGATCCATTCAAGTGTAATTATCTTTTACCGCTGTGTCTTTCTTTGACCTTAGAACTATTGTTATTGTATGTGAAGTAATATCAGTGTAGGTTTGAACTTGAAGCATTTAGTTGTGTTACTGATTTTAAGCAAGTCTAGACTTAAGCAGGAATTTATTGGCTGGAACTTTTTTTTTTTCTGTATATTTCGTTTTATCTTAAGTTATACATGTAAAATCTTATCTCTCGATAATCTTAATGTATCCTAATTCTTTTAATTGTGTTTGTTTCTTTGTGTACAATAAAGCATTTATTGACTACTAATAAACCTCCAATTTTGGTGCAGCAAGACATTCAAACCCGTAAGGAGCTTCAGCATCAAAACATCCTCCCGTACCTGACGAGCTTCGTGCACGGCCGGGAGCTCTACGTGGTGTCCCCGCTCATGTCCCTTGGCTCGTGCCGAGATGTCCTGGACCAGTACTTTCACGAGGGCCTACCGGAGCTAGCCTGTGCTATCATACTGAGGGACGTGCTGTGTGCGTTACAGTATTTACATAAGCAGTTGTATATTCATAGGTGAGCAGGATGACCTTGCAATTAAGACTAAGGGCGTGTCTCACCACTCTCTGTGAAGTTCCTGTTATACTAAGTGTTATACTGTGAAAAAGACACAACATCACAGATAACCAACACTTCAAATATCGCACCCTTCGTGGAAGGGAGACGCAAGTCCCGTTAAGCCTTAATAGGACTTACGTCTTTCTTCCACGAAGGGTGCGATATCAGGGTCTTAACTGAAAGTGGTGAAACATGGCCTAAGTGTCAGTTATATATCGCACCCTTCGTGGAAGAAAGACGTAAGTCCTATTAAGGCTTAACGGGACTTACGTCTTCCTTCCACGAAGGGTGCGATATGATTCAGTCTCTATTTCTTACTATAAAACAGGCAGAGACAACATCAGATAGAAAAATTCGAAGGCCTACCCACCTGCTGTGGGTGGTGTAGGGGTATAGCACGCGTCACGGAATGACGAAGATCCGGGCTCGATTCCCGGCCGTAGCTTTACTTTTCGGATTTTTCTATGTGTACTAATTTTCAGTGTCGATTGGAAATTTATAATTAGTTCTTGGATTGCTGAGAAAGAACCTTAGTTGACCTCTTGTAGTTTATTAAGAGTTATGTAAAGTTTACATTCAAATAGCGGTTGGCGGTTCTTTCTCTTGTTAAACGCACGCGAGTTAGTTTGTGCACTCTGGTTCATTAACTCAAAGGTGACTGACTGACTGACATAGTGATCTATCAACGCACAGCCCAAACCACTGGACGGATCGGGCTGAAATTTGGCATGTGTAGATGTTATGACGTAGGCATCCGCTAAGAAAGGATTTTGATCAATTCTACCCCCAAGGGTATAAAATAGGGGATGAAAGTTTGTATGAAACTTTGTCAATTTTAAACCGATCGGGCTGAGACTGCATGCATAAAGCTACTATGCCGTAGGCATCCTCTGAGATCGGATTGCGTAATTTCTGCGGGATAGCGATAAACGAATTCTATGCAGACGAAGTTGCGGGCAACAGCTAGTTACTTCATATAATTGTTTTGTTAAGTGTAAAAGCGCGGCCCGAAAGTAGGTCGCAGCGTCAACAATGTACGCTAATAGATCGTCCTCGTGTCCTGTTTACCAGCAGGGTTGTTGCTGGTAATTATTGTTAGGGTGGAGACAGAAACAACTTTTGCAGTCCATTTCAAATCTGGTTTTAATGCAACAATGCCATGTTTATATACTAAACTATATCCTACTTTAACAAACAATTTTTGATGATTCTGCCAATGTCGAGGTTGGATAAGACACGGCAAGTAGGACGTCTTGTTCAATAATCTGCCAGTTTTCGGCGGGGTAACTACCAGTTACTATCTGCAATGAGGATACACATGGTTTCAACAATACTTTAACAATCTACTCATGTGGGCATTTAGGGTGAGGTCAGGTCATGTGCCATTAAATATTTTTTTAAATATGATGAGAATTGCTCAATCCCCAACGTGCACTCATTGTGGCAAGGTTGAAGATTTAATGCATTTTTTGATGGAGTGTGAAATGACGAAGGATAATAGAGAGAGGCGCCTTGCTGATGTGAGCCTGTTTAATGGAGCTGTTAACACAATATTAAGTTTTCCGGCATCAGAAAATGCGGTACGAATATACAGGTTTGTGAAATACTCCTTTGCTGCCAGAGAATCTGGTAGTGGGCAGGGGAGTGTTTGATGAATCTGACCCAAGAGACATCCGATGAGGCTGGCATAGTCACACAAGTGCACTGAAGCCTCGTAAAAATATTAGATTAAAAAAAAAAACTTCCTATCGATAACCTAGCTCGACTTGATCAATCTGCCAAATAGAAACACGTACATGTTTAAACATGTTTAAACTAATGTCACGCTCACTGACCATGACAATCATGTGACATCCGTCACATCCTGAGCCGCTGCCCGCCACGCTGTGCGCTCCGCTCCGAGCGTGTCGGACCTCACGCTTGCCCTTTGTGTCAGGAGCGTCCGCGCCCGCCACGTCCTGCTGCACGTGTCGGGCGGCGCGCGGCTGGCGGGGCTGCGCAGCGCGGCGCCGCTGCTGCTGCGCGGCCGCCGCCTGCTGCAGCTGCACGCGCTGCCGCCGCCCGACCACGACAACGCCAACCTCATGTGGCTCAGCCCCGAGCTGCTGGAGCAGGTACCGTCCGACTCAGACAATATTACAGTACTAGTGGTCAGGGGGGCACGGAAGAACGGACGGGGTTTACTCCCGAAATAGTGGGAGTTTTTGGAATATACAACAATTGAGTTGACAAATAGAGACCGGATCGAACTACGCCTTGCCGAATGCGCGTGTCGGTGTCTCGAACAATTTGTTTGACAAAGAGTACGTGCACGCGCACGCTATGAAGTTTAAACCGGCCTCGCTTTGCTTTTTATTTGATCTAAACCGTGCGCTAAGTCACGCGGGCGCCGCAGTAAGGGCCGTTGCTGGGTCAGTGGCGACGACTAGTGGCAGCTCATTGGCCCATTAGTGACGCGCATTGGGCTATTACTGGTAGTTCTCTAGGTCACTAATGGCAGGGACTAATGGTTGCAACCACTGGGTCACAAGAAGCGGGGACTAGTGGCCGAACACTGGATCACTAGTGTCTCCGGAACTGTACGCCACGACATAGCCGTTTGTTTTCATGTTTATTTCGTGAAGCGTGGTGGTGTACCATACCCTAGCAGCACCGCGGCTCTGCCTGAGAGCGCTAACCGTTGCACTGTTCCCACCTCCGCTTAGAGAGGCGGAGCTGGTGTGTTGTATATACTACGCGGTTTTTGTACCAAATTAAGATTAAAAAAAAAATACAGCTAAAGTTAAAATAGCAGCACCGTACGCCGCTCCGATGTGCGGAGCAGTGTGTTGACTTCTAATGAACCAACCGTCTGTATGTTTATTAATCATTGGAGGTTTAAACAACACTCACTTTTATTTTATGAATTGTTTTTTGTATTTAAAAATGTACGCCCGCAATCATGCTAAACGTAGCCTTTAGGACTTGTTACCTTAGGCTCTGTCTACCCTGTAAGGGTATGGATTTAAGTATGTATGTATGTGTCTTCAGAACCTGAAAGGCTACGACGAGCGCTCGGACATCTACTCGCTGGGCGTGCTGTGCTGCGAGCTCGCCAACGGCGCGGTGCCGTTCGCGGAGGTGCCGACGCCGCTCATGTTCACGGAGAAGGTGCGCGGCAGCCGCCCGCAGCTGCTCGACTGCTCCACCTTCCCCGAGCCCGCTGACGATGAAATGAAGAGTGAGTGCTGGCATCGGTCGGCTCTTTGTGTCTAAGGGCCAGTTTCCAGTGGCGTAACTAAAGGGTGGCAGGGTCTCTACGGGGCCCTGAACTGGCTTGGTTTGGAGCACAGAAGAGACGCTGATGCACTTCTTTATATTGAAGTAGGAGCCCCATCTGACGAATTTGCCGCGGGCCCCAGAAGTTATAGTTACGCCACTGCCAGTTTCACCACTATCTGTTAAATTCCAGCTTTTTTTTGGGTGATAAAATGCATTACGCATATGACTGCGCCGTGGGGGCGGCGCGGAAGTTGTGTGGGACTCTCCTCCCCGGCCCCCCTCCCGAGTGGAATGAGGCGGGGGAGGCATACCCACTAAAAACCCACCGGTATTCCCTCTGCTATTGGAGGAGTGCCACGAAAGCATGAGGGTACGCCCACCGGCCGCCCCAGCCTATACACCGGGGCTTCTGCGCAAGAGGGGGGGGGGCGAATACTTGGTCCCCCCTAGACTCGTGGGCCTCTGATGCTATCTAAGTGTCACTTGTCTATGATTCCGTCTCTATTTATTACTACCAAACAGATAGAGATGTCTTTATTTTTCTTCGTCGTCTTTTTCTTCTTTCTTTCTTCATAGATAACTGACACTTAATATAACTGGAACTTAACAGAGAGTGGTGAAACTGGTCTTTAGTCTTCCTTAACACGTCCAGTCGGTCGTTCGAAGGTTTCTGAAAAAAACCCTTTTATTGATAAGTTCGTCTATGTCTGTTTGATCCTATAATTGATATTTTCATGTGTTTTATGTACAATGAAGAGCTATACATATTAGGAGAGACAGTGACATTATCAGCGCCGGTCCCTTTTCATCACTTTTTCGTCCGTCTGCTTGTGAAGACCCTGCTTCTCAAAAATGCATGGAGGTATCATTCTTTTTATATCAAATACCCACGACTCTAGCTCTTGGAGCAGTAGAAAAACCAAACTTCGAAGTAGAGACCAAAAGATAATCAACTTTTTTTGATTTTTTTTTTTTTTCAATACAAATTTTCACTCGTGACCTTCCAGGCATGTACGCAGGCGACAGCGGCGTCGGTGACGGTGCTGAAGCGAGTGCAGCGCTGCGCCAGCTGTACTGTAGCCGGAAGCTGTCAGATAGCTTCCACCAGCTCAGTGACCTTGCGCTGCAGAGGTAAGCAACATCTGTCACTTTATCATAGAAACTGGTCGCTGTCTGTCAAGTGACCTAGTGTGCGGCCACTAGTCCCCGCTACTAGTAGCCTAGTGTTCGTCCACTAGTCTCGGTCACTAGTGACCTAGCGTTCGGCTACTAGTCTCCCCCTTTTTTTTTTAACGTGTGGAAAATGCGCCTTATGCATCTCCGCGCTCGGGGCAGCATACGAACGGAGGTATGACGGGCTCTCCATCTCGCTGCTGCCTTCCCTATGGAAGGAGGGGAGAGGCCTACCGTCTAAAAACACACACGTTCCCTCCAGGCCTTGAACTGCGGGCGTTGCGGGCGCACTACGGTGACCACCGCAACACTAGTCTCCCCCTACTGATCCACTGAATAGTCACTAGATACCGCCATTACTAATCCGTTGTGCTGCCTCTAGTGACCTAGTATGCGGTCTCTAGTCCCCGCCACTATTGACCCAGTGTGTGCCCACTAGTCCGCAACTAGTGACCCCACTCTTCGCCACTAGTGACCTACTGTGCGCGCTGTAGACCCCGCCACTAACAACTCATTATGCTTTCTCTAGCCCTGCGTTTTGTGACCCAGTGTGCAACTACTAGTCCCTGCCACTAATTCAGAGAACTACCACCAATAGCTAAATTTTCGGTCATATTTCCATCACTAATGGCCCAATGAGCTGCCACTAGTGGCCGCCATTGGCCCAGCAACGGCACTGAAGGCGTCATCTATTGCAGGGATCCAGAGAAGCGGCCATCGGCGACGCAGCTGTTGGGCCATGCTTTCTTCAAGCAGATCCGCAAGACCGACCATCTGCCCAGCCTCATCGGCCGCGTTAAGCCAATCAAGCCTGATCCTGGTACGTTCACAAATTTACAACGCCGATGCTCCGAATGTTTGCAAGGCAGGATCTGTTGGAGGTCAACCTTCACTGGTCTGATACCCGAGTAAAAACTGTTCCTTCGCGTGCATTGTCCTGGATCCGAGTCAAGAAATCAATTATTCGGTTACATAATTTTTTGATGTCATTTTTTGACATTCTTTAATAAACAAAAAAATTACCTTGCTACTCCGCTACTCACGTGCAAGATAACCAAGCCTGTGTGAAATATATGTTTTATTTATTTTCATGCAATATCTCCCTCCACTACTGCCAATAACACACAAATCCCACAAACTTAATTATCCTTTACACCTAAGACAGAGCCTAAGGTAACAAGACCTAAAAGCCACGTTTAGCATGATTGTGGGCGTATAGGTGGAAAAGGGAATCATAATAAAAGAAATAAGAAACATTTATTGCATAAAACCGTGTACAATTGTGATAACACGATTTTTATAAGTTTCAACAGTTTATCCATTTCGGACGTACAATTCACTTTTTCTCAAATTTCTTTTAATTTTTTCTTGAAATGTCTAACATGTTTCTAATACTTTTTTTTGACAAATTTTCAGATGACATGTCAGCCCTCCTTCTACAAGAGAAAATATCCGAAATGGAAATAGAAAAGACGACTGAATGGGACTTCTAGACAATACGGTACTGGCTATTCCGCCTCGGAATATAGTAAATGTTCAATTACTAGTGTAGTAAAGGACATAAGATATGCTTTGCTGCCTGTCTGGTGTAATGCGAGTAGTACAAGAGCTGGTGGACATTTTGAATTAGGTTTTTGAGACAGCGTAGTAATCTGTGCAACATTTCTTTTGCGATAATACATCTACACTACAAGCCCATGAAAAAAATAACTTGTGAAATGAACCAGCGTGAATAACGCTTAGAAGGCTGTTACTATATCATAAAATAACTCTGAGCGCTACGCCGTCATTTCTGAGCGGTACAGGTATGGAATTTCTCAGGTACAAGACTTTTTACGTTGCCTCAAATACTTACTCAAAAATGTCTGTCAGCTCTCAGACAAGAACATTAAGGAGTCGTTTAAAAAAATACATTTAAGGTCTTTATTTAAAAATAACAAAAGTTAATTGATTCTTCTGTGTTACGTCTTTTTCGACTATATTGCATTAGAATAAAAGTGAAACGGTCGTAACACAAAGGAATCAATTAGTTTTTAAGCTGTAATCAAGACCTGATGTAATTTTTTTTAAACGACGATAAGTTCTTTTAAATATACACAAATCACGTCTTTATCCCTTACGGGGTAGACGGAGCCTAAGGCGACAAGACCTACAGGCCACGTTTAGCAAGAATATAGGCATATAGATGGAAATAAATTGAAATATCATTCCTAAAAATAGATTTTAGTCGTTTTTTTTTTGGGTTGGATCGGTATGTGGTTTATTGAGTTATAAAAGGGTTTTCAGATATCTTAGATAAGGTTTGTTTATTTAATACAAAAACACAAACAGGCGTGTTTGTACAATCTGAGGTTCATATAATTTATTCAATGTATCAGTTCCGCATTCATACAGCGTTTGATGAGTGTTAAAATATTTAGTACAATTATTTTTATTTATAACTAGCTGTTGCCCGTGACTGCGTCCGCGCAGAATTCGCTTATCGCTATCCCGCGGGAACTATGCTGTTTTCTGGGATAAAAACTATCCTATGTCGGTCCCTGGGACTGAAACTAACTGTATAACAAATTTCAATTAATTATGTATGTGTTTACTGTAACCGCGGCAATATAAGGTTTCAGCACGTCTATTTTACTTAATTAGATGCTTAAGTTCTTGTGTACTAAGCTGCATAAGTTATAATTCTTAACTATCCCACGGGAACTCTTTAATTTTCCGGGATTAAAGATATCTAAAATATTGACCAGGGATATAAGGTACCACCACGCAAAATTTCGTTTAAATCGGTCCAACAGTTTTGGAGATTAACGAACACAGACATAGGTAAATGAACACATCCATACAAACATACAGACAAAAAAAATTATAAAATCTTTTTGTGTTTTATTACTCTTCCCTAATCGTTAGCACTCTATTTTTGATGAATTTATTTAATGTACAGACACGAACTTTCTACTGATTTATTATATGTATAGATATGTATAGGAGAAGAGATCTTTGATGAGCTCCCTATAATAATAATTGACCATCACTACATTGTATAGAACAAAGTCGCTTTCCGCTGTCTGTCCCTATGTATGCTTAGATCTTTAAAACTACGCAACTGATTTTGATGCGGTTTTTTAATAGATAGACCGATTCATGCGGAAGGTTTATATCAGGGATGTAACGGAGGTAGTTTTATCGGAACCGAAGGCGGAGTCGGAGTTTATAAATTTGCTTTATCGGAGTCGGAATCGGAGTCGGAGGCAGGGTCGGATAATTGACGATAGAGTGCACGTAGTGGGAGTCGGGGGGATTCCCCGCGCGACATGTATGAACCTGTTCATAACAGTCGGCACAGGCCGCCGCCGCCGCTATGTTATGCTTCGACCTCCGATTAAAACCTTCGATTTAAAAGTGTCGGAACCGAAGGTGTAATAATAATCGGAAGTTCTGACTTAACGGAACCAGAGTCGAAGCTCCGTAACATCCCTGGTTTATATGTATAACTAGCTTTTCCCCGCGACTTCGTCCGCGCACATAACGTCAGAGTGACGACACACCCCATACATCCACTCATGTCTCCAAGTATAAGGTTTTTATTGCCTATCCCGTGGGAAATTCGGAAAATCCCTTCTTAGAGCACCTACAGATCCTCTAGGAATATTATCTACTAATTATAGTCTTAATTATTTACCTTGTGTCTTTATCCCGTGGGAAATTTGAAAAATTCCTTTGTAATTGCATCTTTATACTAATCGAGGAATAATGTGTAGGCATGCTAAATTTAATGTCTGTAGCTTTATTAGTACAACATTTCGGAATTTTCCAATACCGTGGGAAAATCGGGATAAAAAGTATCCTATGTCCGTCTCCTGGTTCTAATCTACCTCCCCATCAATTTTCAGCCAAATTGGTTCAGCCGTTCTTGAGTTATAAATAGTGTAACTAACACGACTTTCTTTTATATGTATAGAATTCTACGCTGACGAAGTCGCGGGCAGAAACTAGTGAATTATATAAAAATGTTATGTGTTAAGATTTTTAACATAAAACTCGTTGCTTGCACCGGACAAGCTGTTAAGGCTCCGTAGACTAAGAGCCTGTATCACCACTAAGTTCCAGCTATCTTAAGTGTCGGTTATCTTCCGTCTCTATTTGTTACTACGAAACCGACAGAGACGTAATCATAGATAACTGACAGTTATGATAACTGGAACTTAACAGAGAATTGTGAAACAGGCACTAAATGTAATAGATATGTAATAATTTCCTACCAGTAGTTGTTGTCGCTGTGATTATTAAACAAATTTTGTTGAACTTTTTGAAGTTTTCTTCAGACCCACGTACTACAATACACAAATCACGTCTTTATCCCTTACGGGGTAGACAGAGCCTAAGGTGGCAAGACCTACAGGCCACGTTTAGCAAGATTGTGGGGCTAGGTATGTAAAATGGAATCAAAATAGTATGGGTTGCTAACCGCATCGCCTATAACATGGTTCCTAGGATTGTCGCCCATTCCCTCGGGTTTTGACCATCTGCGCGAGAAGAGAAGCAACTGGTACATTCTGTTGTTTCTTTACTCCCAGAACAGGTACATAAAAAGTACTCTGTGGTATTTACCTCTTCGGGCAACTGAAGATACCTAACCTAACCTAGGTAGGTATACATACATACATGCATATATCACGTCTTTAGCCCTTACGAGGTAGACAGAGTCTAAGGTAACAAAACGTTAAGGCCACGTTTAGCATGATTAAGGGCGTATAGGTGGAAAGGGAAATCAAAAATCTAGGTAGGTATACGTACATCCATACATACATAAATCACGTCTTTATCCCTTACGGGGTAGACAGAGCCTAAGGTGACAAGACCTGAAGGCCACGTTCAACATGATTGTGGGCGTATAGGTGGAAAGGGGAATCAAAATAGTGATGGGCTATAACATAATTCCTAAGATTGTCGCCCATTCCCTCGATGGGTTTTTACCATCTGCGCGAGAAGACAAGCAACTTGTACATTCTGTTTTTTCTTTACTCCCAGAACAGCATGGAAGAGGAGGTTATTATTGTATTAAAATATTATTGAGTGAAAATATGCAGGCAGTGCAAACCAAAAAGGGGGTAGATTTTAAAACCGAACAGGGAAGCCTCGCAAAAGGGACGGATGACCTTTGGCCTTTGCCTAAATATGCTATTAAAAAAACAAGACTCAAAAATAAAACGGCTGTAGGATTCAGTGCTCAAAGTGTATTAGCGATAGAGGCGAGGACGGCGTGCAGCCACACGGCCGCTGCGCGCGCGCCGGCGTCTTCGTCCTGCGTGTACCCGCTCGCTACGTACGACGCGCGACCCGCCCTGAAAACAAAGAACATACATACATAAACCACGTGTTTATCCTTACGGGGTAGACAGAGCCTAAGGTAACAAGAGCTAAAGGCCACGTGATTGTGGGCGATAGGTGGAAAGGGGAATCAAAAATAGTGATGGGTTGCCAGCCGTATCGCCAATAAAATGATTCCTAAAGCCACTAATAACATGTTACATCGTAACGTTGGTCAGTACCCAGCTTAAGATTTTCGCCCATTCCCTCGATGGGTTTTTACCATCTGCGCAGAAAGAGAAGCAACTGGATTCGCTTGCATGCATTAGGCCCGCGTGGGAAATAATATGACGTGACCATACGTCCAGCTTTCAGGCAGTATGTCCCGGTGTCCCCAGCGAGGCCGACATAGTCCCGTTTTTGCTAACAGACCAAACGACAATTTTAAATAAACTTTCAAAATTTATTCAGCTGACCCGGGTCGAAATTAAACTACCCTAAAAAGGGAAATCTTAACATGAAAATGCGATATTGTAAGTTTCGGCGCGGCTGTTGTTTTGGCCGAAACTGAACCTTTGGCCAAAAATTTTTAGGCCGAAACTGGCCGAAGCCGAGACCGAAACTTCGATCGGACACTTCCGAAAATTTACACTAAGCCTAGAAAAAGAGGTCGCATACCTGGCCACCATGCTGGCGGTGGCTTTGGCCCCCTGGTCCGCTGCAGCGTCGGTCTGCGCCAGCGCATGCTTCAGATCTTTGGACAGGTTTTGTTTGAACGCCGCGGCCGCAGTGTGGAGTGTGTCCAACTGTTACATTCAAAAAAATCACACTATAAAATCTTAGACCAATTAAAAAAATATTGTTGCCGTATTCCCATCTGCCCCATCCAGGGGCGGCCAGTGGGCGTCGCAGCGATACCTAGTGCTCCCGTAACGCTCAACAGACCATGGCCAGGAGGGAACGTCTTGGTTTTAAGACGGTAGGCTTCTGCCTTTCGTTATGGAAGGCAGCGGTGAGCTGGAGAGCCCGTCAACCCCCCCGTTGCTGCCCCGAGCGCGGGAATAGTAAAAAAACCGGTCAAGTGCGAGTCGGACTCGCGCACCGAGGGTTCCGTATCATTATCTATAAATATATAAAA
The DNA here is from genome assembly GCA_949127965.1 of Pandemis corylana. Taxonomy (NCBI): domain Eukaryota; kingdom Metazoa; phylum Arthropoda; class Insecta; order Lepidoptera; family Tortricidae; genus Pandemis; species Pandemis corylana. The sequence continues at coordinate 14,143,541 of OX421858.1, read as the reverse complement.
CCAGTGTAAGCAGAGCCCTGCTCCAAAGCAAAATGTACGCAGTGTGGGGTTACTTTATATTGGTCACTGCTATATACAGACATACATACTCATTTACGGTTTTCGCAATTATTCTTTAATCTGTGCTATAAGACCTACCTTCATACCAAATTTCAAGATTCTGCGTTCACGGGAACTACCTTGTAGGTTTTGATTCCCTTGAGAGTTGAAAATTTGCGGAAATTTGCGGCATAAACGGCTGTATCTTTTGATTGCGTTGGCTTAGAAGTTTGATTTTTTCACAGCTTCAAGGGACAGTAGACCTGAGTAATTGATATAAATTTCAGCTTCATACCTCCACGCGTTCCTGAGAAAAAGGGTCTTGACAGACGGACGGACAGACGGACAACAAAGTGATCCTATAAGGGTTCCGTTTTTTCCTTTTGAGGTACGGAACCCTAAAAAAGGCAATGTCTACTCTGTGTAAGGTTACCATAGTCCTGTCTCCGGGCTCGGCTCCTCCATACTTGGTGATGGCCTGCATGGCTGCCTCCCAAGCTGCCAGCCAAGACCTCGCGTCCACAGACTTGGCACTACAAGGAAATCAATGCCTTGAATTTGATTTATGCGTATCGCAGCGAATTCGGTTGTTTTTAAATACAAGATCCCATATTGACATACAGTATCACGATAATATTGACCTTTTAATACATACATACTTACATAAATCACGTCTTTTTCCCATACGGGATAGACAGAGCCTAAGGTAACAAAACCTGGCCACGTTTAGCATGATTAACCTTTACTAAACCTTATTTTATTTTGAATAAAATGACTCTCTGCTAAGTTTCTTGCGGCGCATTCTTCTTGGCAATGATGGTCTTTCCGAATGCGCTGGTAGTTTAAAAAAAGACATGTAAAAGAGCCCTTGGCGGCCTATTTGCAAAATAAAGATTCTGATTTTTGAATTCTTTTTGAATTTTGATCATTGGTCATGATATGTAATTTATCAAAATCGATAGAATTATGAGCGTACATAAGAACAGACCCACCTATGCTGCATATACAACCCTCAGTTTAGCCTTCGCCGTAATCGGGTAAAAAGTTGTGCCGCAGTCTCACCTAGCGAAGGACTGTGAGGCTGCAGAGAGTCCCAAGCTGTAGATCCCTCCTGAGGTGCCTCCCATGTCAGTCTCGGCGATCTCGGAGAGATCCCATAAAACGTTGGACGGGTACTCCACTGACGCTGTCTTCAGGTACGACAGGATTGCTGGAACACGTGATGTATGATTTGTACGCTTTCAAAGACTGAAATAATTTATAATCAGGCACACCTATATAATGCTGAGCCAGCGACCCTTTCACTTTTACGAAGACACACAACGCGCATGATCTATTTTTCATTTCTTGATTATTTTCTATAAAATTGTGTAGGTACCTATATTTCTTTCTTTTTTTCTTTCTTTCTAGATAGGTAGGTATTACTTGCTAGTCTTGGGACCAAAAAAACATAGAATGTACCAGTTGCTTCTCTTCCCGCGCAGATGGTAAAAGCCTATCGAGGGCATGGGTGAAAATCGTAGGGATCATGTTATAGGCGATGTGGCAACCTATCACTATTTAGTTTCCCCTTTCCACCTATACGCCCACAACCATGCTAAACGTGGCCTTCAGGTCTTGTTACCTTAGGCTCGGTCTACCCCGTAGATAAAGATACCCTTTACTTGATTTATCCATGTGGTGGGTTGCTAGCCGCATCGCCTAATCCTATTAATATTATAAATGTGAAAGTTTGTGAGCATGTTTGGATGTTTATTACTCTTTCACGCAAAAACGGCTGGACAGATCTGGATGAAATTTGGAGCATAGATAGATTATAGTCTGGAATAACACATAGGCTACTTTTTATCCCGGAAAATTGAGTGATTCCTGCAGGATAGCGATAAACGAATTCTATGCAGACGAAGTTGCGGGCAACAGCTAGTATAACATGATTCCTACGACTTTCGCAGATTCCGTCGATAGGCTTTAACCATCTGCGCGGAAAGAAGCAACCAGTACATTCTACGTTTTTTCTTTACTCCTAGACCAGTTTGTCAATGCTTGGTGGTTTTGTTTGACATGAACCAGGGGACTATCTATCTAGGTCAGTGGTTCCTAACCTTTTCAATGTCACTACCCCTGTGAACAAGTATGGGAATTGAGTTTACCCCCAGCTAATTTAAAATAATTAAAACCACACAAATTCGAACGAAAATATGTTTATTATGTAAGAAATTGCACGTTTAGGTAACTAGTAAGTAAAGTAATATATAAATCTCGGAGTTAACCGTACTATTATTTTGTTTATTGCTATTTTAATACTATTTCGTGCCATTCCGTGTTACCCCCTAGAATCTCCGTTTTACCCCTGCGGGGGTAATTACCCCCCGGTTAGGAACCACTGATCTAGGTCCTACACTGTAAGACAACTTACCTAATCCAAACTTCTTCAACGTGATGCCGCAGTCTCCGTCTCCGCAGCCTGAGTCCAGCCGGTTCAGCAGCTCCTCGCTCTTCACCAGCTCGTCGGCTGCCTTCGTCAGGCTGGCCCGGAACAACTCCTGGTGCTCAGCTGACAAAGCTGGACCAGTTGCCGCCTGTGGTTGGAGCAGGAGTTTCAAATTAATAATGCTCCAAAATTAGCCCAAAATGTGTATGAAAAAGGCGCAGTGGAAAATTTTTCAGGGGTCACTCTGAGTGTGAAATTGCTAGAGAACTTGTTAGTTAAACAAATTAACAAAAACATGTTTCCCACTAAAATATGGGTTTGCGGGTGGTAGGGCCTTGTGCAAGGTCCGTCCGGATCGCTACCACCATCTTACTCGCTAATCCTGCCGCTAAGTAGCAGTGCTTGCACTGCTGTGTTCCGGTGTGGAGAGTAAGACAGCCGGGGAAATTACGGGCACAAGAGGCCATTCATCTTAGTCCTCTAGGTTGGCAACGCATCTGCAATCCCTCCGGGGTTGCGGGTGTCTATGGGCAGTGGTGATCACTTACCATCAGGTGACCCACCTGCTCGTTTTCCTTCCTATTCATATAAAAAAAAAAAAAAAGGCTAGCTATAAATCCTACACGTAAACAAGGCACCAGACTATGACTGACCGCTTAAATGAGTCCTCGCCCTTGTGGTGTAGACGCGCGGGGTTGGACGACCGCGGGGGCCGAGAGAGGTGCGGGCGGCAGGCGCACTCTCCGCCCGCACCGAGAGAGCTCCCCGCGATCGTCCTACCCCGCGCCCAGAAGCCGTACAGGCCAGGACTCGTTTAAAAAAGCGATCGGTCTATAAAAATTGGTAGACATTTTGAACCTCCAAACAGCTAATCAGTGGAGAGGAGTGATTAGAAAAAGCAACGTACCTATGCTCACGAGTAGTTTAAACTGGTCTCAAATTCGCAGAACTCTCTTCACTCTTTATTTCGAGTGCACTTTCTGCTATGGTCGAGGTGGCCCAACAGGTTCAGTGAGAATCCGCATCTATCCCTCCACCTCCACGGGTCCCTGACCTTAGAATACCGTTCGAGACTGTCTATAGCTGTCTTCCTCGCTCTTATGGGTTTGATTCTTGAATCGGCCGAGTGAGGTAGACAGCAAGACATTTTGATGTCCCGGACTGTACTTTACCTTCCTCGTGTCGCTAGGCAGCAACGTGTCATCATCGGTATGCCCTCCCTCGCACCGCACGGACGCCTCCCCCCCTGTCCACCCCACAGCAGAAGTAGGAGCATCCAGCAGTTCAAGCCATAAATCTCCATGTTCCTTGTTCAGGTGAAGTAGGCAGATCTGGAAGCCATGCATTTCCAGAGAAGTCTTGAGGTGGCCGGAGAATATGCGCTCGACTGTGATCTTTTTGCTGTCTGTCGAAAAATAAACGTGGGTAGTTTGGCATGAGGACACGTAAGTACAACCTATGTCTATGTTATTGTGCTTACGGTACAAAATATTCTTATTGAATACCAAAAAGCAGTACGGTGAGACCTCAAAAATAAAAGGCAAAAGAAGTACAGTTTGACAACAAAAATAATGCTCCACAATGTACCTACGCAGTACCTAGACCAATTTTAGTAGCGCGGGAAACTCTGGCGCTGTTATTGGTCGATCGATTTCGTACCAACAATGGCAAAATCGTGTAAGCGGGACAGAGCTAAGAATGCAAAGCAAGCAATACTCTGCCAGTTGCGCTTGCAAATAAAGTTCAATATAGATTATTTACACGTTCGGCTACCATCGGAAACTGGTCTGCGCTTCTCTGCGCAAACGAATACTGCCGATGCGCATTATATTTGTTGTCAAACTGTACATATTTTATTGAATCAGGCGTTACTTTGCGAAAGTCTATTTCAATGAACAAAAAATATTTACCTTGGTTCTCCGCTACTCACGTGCAAGGTATTTTTTTTGTTCATTTTAAGAAGTACATAGGTAAAGCCTAAATTAACATACGAAAATAGAGAAGTTGGAGAACTTTATAACAAAAATCTGAATTTATGTAACGGATATGTAAGGCTTTGCTATATCTACAGTACAATGATCGAATATAAGAAAGGATTCCAATTTTGCAAAAGTCAAAATATTCTTCACCATACTCATTCTACTACTATTAACATGCCGTGGTAGCCTAGTGGTTTTTCCTATGGCATCTCCGGCAGAGGGCTGTGGGTTCGAATTCCGGGCTCGCACCTATGGGTTTATCAGAATTTATGAGATTTTCGGTGAAGGAAAACAGCGTGAGGACACCTGCACACAACTACGAAGCAATTCAATGGTAAAATACTCATTCTTAACGCAAGCCAAGTTTAAGTTTATCAAAATAAAAATGTCTTGAAAACTGTCAGGTCGATTCCCCCTCAAAGGATCAAAATAGGAAGTCTTACCCAAGTAGTCCTTAGTTTCTGCGCTGATGATGTTCATCTCCATGAAGGAAGTTCCTCCGAGGTTGTCGATCATGACGGCCACTCTGTCGCCGGACTTCAGCTTTAAATGCGCCACAACCTGGTGAATTGAAAATTGACGATCATACTGCTAGTCCAAAGACTACCCTCAAATGTTTATTAACAAACAGTTTTCTTATTAACAAACAGCATAAACGAACAAATATACTAAGCTATTAAATTCATCGTACCATCAAGCGATCCAGCTGTCTATTCTGACTAGATTTTAATTTCATTGTACATACTTTAATTTTCTTCCATGCTGGTCTGGGAGTAGAGAAAAAATATAGAATGTACCAGTTGCTTCTCTTCCCGCGCAGATGGTAAAAGCCCATCGAGGGAATGGGCGAAAATCTTAGGAATAAAATTTTTGGCGATGCGGCTAGCAACCCATCACTATTTTGATTCCCCTTTCCACCTTTACGCCCACAGTCATGCTAAACGTGGCCTTTAGGTCTTGTTACCTTAAGGGAACATACCCAAACTACGTGACCGATTTAGGGGGGGGAGGGGGGTCTTCAAAGTACCACTCATGGTCACCGGGGGGAGGGGGGGGGGTTTGGTTTCTTGTCACGTAGTCAATATTTTTTTTTTAAGAACGCCACGTTTTTATTACCCCATCAATAAAACTTGTCCAGTATCGCCACATCACTATAAAATTTACATTGCCCGTACATATACATTGTGCAATGTACTATTTTTTCTTGATATATTTTTTACTAAACACAATTACAACCGTATGCAATTATAGGTACGCATTCTCAAAGTACGCACTTTTAGGGGCCGTATAAGAAAATACAAACAAAAGCCATTATTTTGTAACTTTACGCAAAAAATATTGATAAAATATACTACGTGAAAACTAGGGGGGGGGGGGAGGGGGTCTGGGCGTATACTACGCTTGGTCACCGAGGGGGGGGAGGGGGTCAAAAAACACGAAAAAAAGGGTCACGTAGTTTGGGTATGTTCCCTAAGCTCTGACTATCCCGTAAGGGATAAATACGTGATTTATGTATGTATGTATGTATGTACTTTAATTAGTTTTTGTCATGTCCTTCCTTTCAATTTTTTATGTATAATGAAGAGATACATTTATTAAATACATATAGAAGAAGCAGGCAAACGAGCAAACGGGCCACCTGATGGTAAGCGATCACCGCCACCCATAAGAATCAGCAACCCATGAGCCTTTACAGGAAGCATACTCATTTTTTGGAGGCCCGATGTCAATCAGGTGAGAACATCGCTGACGGGGCCGATTCCACAACCTCACAGCACATAAATTCACAACAAACCTGTTCTAGTATCATGACCACGGTCTCCTTTGCAGTCCCCATCTTCATCTTCTTGATCCCGGCCTCGCCGTGCACTCCTGCGCCGAGTTCCATCTCGTCGGCCGCGATTTCAAACAGCGGGGGCTGACCTGAAATAGTGTGAGAATTTTATAACTACTCTACTCTATTTTGTATCAAGCGTTACTTTGCAGAGGTAGAATTAGAGCCGCCTTAGCATCAGGTCATGTGCTGCCTACACTAGTTCATAAACAATGAATCAAAGCTCGGCTCGGCCGGACAATGGCGTCGCCAAGGGGGGGCAAGGAGGGCAGCAGCCAAGGAATCAAAAATCTAGCCTTTATTTTTCGGTCAATGTTGACATCCAAGTACCACCATAATGTTTGAGCTGCCGATTGACGGTATACTTTTACTAGCTTGCTAATAGACTCAAACATGTATGACTTCTCTTTTCTTCTTACCTGGTAACGAACAGGCGCTCAAGCAGACTCCAAGAGTCGCCATGGAGTTGTTGGCTTCAGCAGCTATGTTACGGATAGTCGCAAGATCGAAGCCCTTGTTAGCCATGGCTCCACACAACTGCAACACAATCAATAGTTAAAACTTTGGTTTCCAGGTAGTCCGCCAGGGGGATCTAAACGAAAAACCGGCCAAGAGCGTGTCGGACCGCACCGAGGACTCCGTACAAATTCGGCAAGTGCACCCTGCTTACTATATATTGGTTACTTACATAGACAGACATTAAAATATGCCGTTTTTAGTATTTGTTGTTATAACGGCAACCAGAAATACCTCATCTGTCAAAATTTCAGCTATGGTTCATGAGATACAGCCTGGTGACAGACAGACAGACCGGGGAGTCTTAGTAATAGGGTTCCGTTTTACCCGTAAGGTACAGAACCCTAAAATAAAAATAGGGGGCAAGGTATCTCTTGGAGGAGGCCGCTGCTATTATTGATAAAAATCGCCTGTATTTCAGTGCTTTCATCGCAGTTTATGATTTTGTTCTATATGGTACTGTTAAGGGTTTAAGGATAGATCACTTTTGGTATACTTGCCTTATAAAAGAAGACTTCACCACACATGCTTCTTCCCCCAGTCTTGTTATGGCTGGAAGCAACATCCTCGCCCACGATAAGACCTTCTACCTGCAAATTTAAATTGATTCTTCTTCATAAACTATAAATATTCAAGGTAAATCTGTCAAAATATAAAATAAACAGCTGAAAGTACCTTAATCCCAGCGATCTTGGCTTTTTCAATAGCCTTTCCGAAATTCAATCTATCGCCAGTGTAATTTCCGATGATAACAATGACCCCACCTGAAACAGAACATCATTCATCATGATAAATTTTAAATGAGATTTAACACAGAAATTGCGCAAAACTCAAATGTGCTAGCCCAGGCTCGAACCGACGATTCTATTCTTTAAGAGCCATACGTCAAACCATCAGCTTACCATGCCTACAAACCATAATTGGACCAAACTACGGGAAATCGTCAATGGAATACAACATTGGACATGGGCAATATGACCGTTGGCTAAGAGCCAGAGGGGAGGGGTTCTTTTGACCGTGTAACCGTACATGGTCGACATGTTTTAAAACTGTCTTTTACTTTGACACTGGCCAAATTGTCTAATGGACTGAGCCAATACTTTTTTTATCATCAGTAGTGTGGTATTCAGATCTTCTTCTTAGCCTTTGTCAATTATTTAATGGCTTCCTACAATTTATCCCACTGCGCTTTTTTTGTGCTTGCATCCATTTCGTTCCCGCCTCTCTTTCCATATAAACATCATCGTACCAGCGCTTGTGGTCTACCGCGTTTGTGTGGGTATTTCGATCTTCAGAAGGTTATATTCCCAACCTGTATTGTATTTGTAGAGCTGAGCTATCCCGTACAGCACGTGTCCCGTGGGCGGAGACGCGAACACTCCACCGGCCACTGCTCCATCCAGCATGCCACTCCCCACGAGACCTGCCAACAGAAGTTGTCTTATGGATACAGACCATTATGACGTAATGGAAGTCTATTTGCTGGAAGCATAGCATATATTTCTTTCTTCAGTCGCAGTGGCGTAACTATAACGTCTGGGGCCCGTGGCAAATTCGTCAGATGGGGCTTCCTAATTATAAAAAAGTGCATCAGCGTCCCTTCTGTGCTCTAAGCCAAGCCAGTTCGGGGCCCCGTAGAGCTAGGGGCCCGTGGCATTTTGCCACTCCTGCCACCCTGTAGTTACGCCACTGTTCAGTCTGTTTCCCATTGTTAAGGATCGGGACCCCGAAAAATGTAATTCACAGTGTGATCGGCGGAGTCTCTTTGCCTTCAAAGTTTCACCACATTATAGGCCGGCCGGCGTTAGACTAATACGAGTACAGTAATCGGCAATAGAGATTGCACATCGGTCTTTGGAAAGAGACAATTGGCGTCAGTTAAAGCGAGACAACGCTCTACGAAGCCGAAATTAGCCAAAAGACCGATGTGCAGTCTATGGCTGGGTACTGTACAATGCATTAAGATGCCATTAATACAATCCTTCGTTACATACCTCCTGCAAAGGGCTCATGTCCTGAACCACCACCGCCCAGAACTGCTACTCTCTTCGAATCAACCTGAAAAAAAGATTATTTTGGGTTCTACTGGAGATGATTAAATAGGAACCTGAAGACGCCTTAATCGTTACGCTGGATTATCGAAAGCGGGAAAGATTAATGGAACCTGATTCAATAAAATAATGGGAGGTTTTCCACAATGTAGGCTGGGGACCTGCGAACTTAGTTACTATCAAACGCACACACATAAAACAGGTCTTTATCCCTTATGGAGTAGACAGGGCTAAGGTAACAAGACCTAAAGGCCACGTTTAGCTTGGTTGAGGGCGTATAGACGGAAAGGGAAATCAAACGCCATTGGTGGTAAAAAAGGTGGAGATTATGGTGCGTGCATTAAACACTGATACACGCTTCGTGGTAGGCTAGTGGTTGGCCTGTAACCTCTCAAGCGAAGGGTCGTAGGTACGAATCTCGGGCTCGCATCTCGTGGTTGTCCAGCCTACAGTTGTACTTCTGATGACGAGGAGCATACCGTGCTTCTGACGGTGACCACCCGATGCTTCGGATGCAGCTGCAGCTGGGGATAGGTGGCCACCACTCCGCGAAGGTTGTCGTCCACGCAGCTCTCCGGTGAGTTGATCACCTTCTTGGTTATTGGCTTGCCGGACATTTTTGAGCTGTCAAAAGTATTTTTAAATCAGGCGTTGCTTTGAAAGTGTTATGAATCAAACGTTTCTTTGAACTAAAATAAATTAATTTACTTTCGAACGACCTCCGTTCGCGATGGCACGTTTAACACGTTTTGCGGGTGGTAGGGCCTTGTGCAAGGTCCGTCCGGATCGCTACCACCATCTTACTCACTAATCCTGCCGCTAAGTAGCAGTGCTTCCACTGCTGTGTTCCGGTGCGGAGAGTAAGACAGCCGGGGAAATTACGGGCACAAGAGGCATTTCATCTTAATCCTCTAGGTTGGCAACGCATCTGCAATCCCTCCGGGGTTGCGAGTGTCTATGGGCAGTGGTGTTCACTTACCATCAGGTGACCCACTTGCTCGTTTGCCTTCCTATTCATATTAAAAAAAAAGTACCCATGTATTATTTTAAAACGAAAACCAACCGATCAACCGCTTCCAGAAAATAATTTTGCATAAAAAAAGAAAAAACCTCTAGTAAAGAGGAAAACGTGCGAATACTATGATGACTAATGAGACTTCCTTTCGTTATTTTATTATGAACTTCTCGGCGGCTTCAGAACGGGCTTTATCTACATCTACACCAGTGGCGTAACTTTAGGGTGGCAGGGGTGGCAAAATGCCATGGGCCCGTAGCTCTACGGGGCCCCCAACTGGCTTGGTTTAGAGCACAGAAGGGACGCTGATGCACTTCTTTATATTGAGGACGGAGCCCCATCTGACGAATTTGCCGCGGGCCCCAGACGTTATAGTTACGCCACTGATCTATCTCCACGTATGATCCGTACGTCGAACTCTGGAAACAGCTAGTTGCGCCAATATTTCCAAACCGGTGCAACTTAACGAAACTCCTTTTTTTCTCTCTCTTTGATAATGCATGATATACCCCTATGATATATCCATAAAAAATATTTTTCCGAACAACGTTTAAACCCGGGACAAATGGGGAACATGGGTGAGGCTTTCCCTCATTGGTCCCCCTATGATATATCTATAAAAAATAATTTGCCCGACAACGTTTAAAACCGGGACAAATGGGGAACATGGGGCTTTTCATTGGAGTGGAACACCTCCCGGGCTGACAATAATAAAAATGATAATGACCTACTCACGAACTCTGAAACACAAATGCCTGGAAAACTAACAACTTACGTCGTGTTAACATTGATAATGAATCCAATTTGTTAACTTAATTTCAAACAGTAAAATAAACACTCACCTTTTTCACTACCGACACCAAACTAACTGGTCACTTGTTTTTACTAACTCACTCGACCAATTATGTAATTGTTTCACAGATACACACTAACGCCACAACACAACAGTGTTTTGAACACCACCAATTTCTTAAGAATTATCTTATCTTCTAAAGCTAAAGTTTACGACCCCGGCGATAGCATAATGTTTATCTCCTTAAAAACATTTCCATCATAATCTACCTACTTAAAATATGCTTAAATAATTACCTACTTCACTATAACGCCTGTATTAACAAAACTCGCAACCTATTGCACCTAGGAACACTATGTTGGAAAGATTCGAACACTCGCCACCGCAAAAAAACACATACGGAGCACAATGTTGTTTTCATCATTGTGAGAGCGATCATTCAAATTGAATCATACAATAACAATACGCTTAAGAATAGTCATATCTCATTGAACCACCAACGGAAAATTACTCTTAAAACCATTGGGTTTGAATGGTAATTTATTTATTGCTTGGTGGCATTTACATCGTTGCGTTCCGTATTCCAATGAATCGGCGTTTGACCAATGGAAGGCAATGCTATTATTAGTAAGAAGTTTTAATTCTAGGCTATTAAACAAATGAGAGAAACTTAGTTTATAACCTTCCCATGTAGAACTAGGTAGGTACGCTTAATTGTACAGGGGTCGCAATTGGGACGACCGTTTCTTTGCTCACCAGTTGGCGCCACTGTTGACTAAGGTCCAGTCCAGAGGTATAGCTGTCAAAGGCGACTTTATAAGATCGGCGACGAAACAAAGTTTTAAATCATGATTACACAAACAAACCTCTGAATTAGCTGCTTTTTGAGGCCGCTTTTTCTTAATTCCGCTTTCAAAGCGTTCACATTCATCGCCAAATAATCCATATTTGCGATAATTTCACGAAGGAGATCACTTTTCAACAGGTAAATGAAAGCAATTATAATTTATGTCACGAAGCCCGCCAAAACCAGTGAAAAGTGAATGTTATTGGACCTCACGCGACACTAGCGCCCTCTAGTGGCAAATTCACACGCGATAGCCCCCATTGAGACGATGAGATGCGTCAACATAACGCTCTTAGCATTTGACTATATATGCTGTAACTAGCTGTTGCCCGCAACTTCGTCTGCATAGAATTCGTTTATCGCTATCCCGCAGAAATTACGCAATCCGTTCTTAGAGGATGCCTACGTCATAGTAGCTTTATGCATGCAGTCTCAGCCCGATCGGTTTAAAATTGACAAAGTTTCGTACAAACTTTCATCCCCTATTTTATACCCTTGGGGGTAGAATTGATCAAAACCCTATCTTAGCGGATGCCTACGCCATAACATCTACCTGCATGCCAAATTTCAGCCCGATCCGTCCAGTGGTTTGGGCTGTGCGTTGATAGATCACTATGTCAGTCAATCAGTCACCTTTGCGTTACCTATATAATGTTTAGATGTATGTATTGTTCCTAGTCATGCAATTAAGTAGGTATTGCAGCCGGGTAAATAATATCGTTCACCGTGATACATAATTATAATGTAAAAAAACAAGGTTTAAAGTACGAAATTAATATCGGCTATTTCGCAATCTTGCGGCCACTTGTGAAAAATATGTTTCCCCCCCCCTCCCTAAACGCTTCAAGCAAAGTATCGAATGCACCCTTGCCTAACTGATACTTAAAGCGAAATAAAAATCACTTTTATTACCTACAAACTTTATTGACTAGTTTAATTTAAGTACAACTAAAGTGGCAGTTCGTGTTCCAAATACAAATTATTTTTTTCTAATTAACCTTGACGATACGAGGCCATACATATATAAATCACGTCTTTCTCCCTTATGGGGTAGACAGAGCCTAAGGTAACAAAACCTTAAGGTCACGTTTAGCATTAAGAGCGTATGGGTGGAAAGGGGAATCAAAACAGTGATGGGTAGCCACATTGCCTATATAACATGATCCCTAAGATTTTCGCCCAATCCCTCGATGGGCTTTTACTATCTGCGCGGGAAGCGAAGCAACTGGTACATTCTGTTTTTTCTTTGCTCCCAGACCAGTAGGCTTATTACCTAACTCACTCGCAATCGCCAGTGTTCATTTTGACAGTTCATGTATGGGCTGACAATTGGCATCGGAATCAGCTAGCTGTCACATTCATACAAGAACTGTCAAAATGAACACGATCGCGATTGCGGGCGAGTTAGGTAATAAGCCTACTGTACGGAAGAACATGATGTTTGAAATAAAACCACAGTAATATTATCCGCTACTCGTTTAATATGGTGAAGCTGTTACTGGTCCCCGTGAATTCCGTGATGGTGCCGAAAAGCGCCCGCGAGGCCCCGTAGTAGACGAACCGGTGGGGCGCCGCCAGCGTGTCTTCGGGGATCGTCCACTCGAAGGTCACGCGGCTGGTGCCGAGGAGGGTCGACACACGCTCCCAGTGGAACCTGGACAGGTGGACTTAAGTGTGACTGGCACCAAGTTACCTTTATTATTACGACCCAGTTTACTAATTTAAGGCACAATAAATTAGCCACCGCTGTGGTAGCAGTGGTAGCCTAGTGGTTTGACCAGCCGCCTTTGAAGCATAGGGTCGTTAGTTCAAACCCCGGGCTCGCACCTCTGAATTTTCGGAATTTATGTGCGAAATTACATTTTAAATTTATTATAAGGTTTTCGGTGAAGGAAAACTTCGTAAGGAAACCTGGAGCCTTGCCATAGCTTCTTAATGCGATTCAATTCCGACTCAGTTCAGGTCTTAGCTGCCATTTTTAATATGGATCTGACAGCGACTAAACCTAAACTGAATCGGTGCCCGTGCACACATCTGCGAAGCAATTCAACGGTGCGTGTGTGAAATTAAGGATCCGCATTGGGCCTTTGAAGGAACTATAACTATATAGCCCAAGTCCAAGCAGTGGGACGTATCCTGGAGATCATGATGATGATACTAGCGGCCCAGAAGACCTTTCAATTGGTATAAAATCTAAAAATGGCATGAGCATAATTAGAGTTGGAGTCCGATGCTCGCCAAATTCGAAGATCTCTAGGTACGTAGTTAGCGGTGGCGTGGCGTCAAGTATATCAGAAGGCAAACCGAAGGGCATTTAACTAGCCTTTTCCTCTAATTCTGCACAATAAAAGTGCCCAACTGCCTTAAAATAAGCAAGCCGGTGGCAATCATCTGTCATCGAAACTGACAAACAGAAAAAATCATGCAAGTCGAATTGAGCATATTAGAGAATCCTTCTTTTTGATATCGATTACTAAGGCATTGCTGTAAGGTGCCAGTATAGTCAGACACTCACTTGGTCTCCCAGTTGGCGTCGGTGGCGACCACCACCCACTCTCCCAGGTCCTGTCTCTCCACTACAACGTGGGATGACCCCTGACGAAGGTTGTTGCGAGGGTTTGCTCCGATCTGAAACATGAGCCACAATGAGCTACTAGATTCTGTCCATCCAGAGGCCTTATTGTGTAAGGTACTTGGAATCACATTCGCACGCATTCACCGTCCCTTTCTGTCAAACGGTAAAAAAACGGGGTGGCGAATGTGATAGCGAGCTAGCGCATTACGCAATAAGGCATTTGTGGTACAAAGTAATGGGTTATGGCTTTCTGCTTTCAGCAAGATCTACATATAACTAACTTTGAAACTGTGAAGACAATTTGTGCACGTGGCTTTAAATTAAACATACATACATATTAATAAATAATGTATTCAGTGGCGTAACTATAACGTCTGGGGCCCGCGGCAAGTTTGTCTGACGGGGCTCCTTTCTCAATATAAAGAAGTGCATCAGCGTCCCTTCTGTGCTCTAAACCAACTCAGGTCGGGGCCCCGTAGAGCTAGGGGCCCCTGACATTTTGCCACCCCTGCCAGTAGTAGGGATTCGTGCGTTCTGGCTCACCCCTTGAGCTAGACCCACTGAGCTAGACCCCTTGAGCTAGACCCACTGAGCTAGACCCACTGAGCTAGACCCACTGTACAAGCTTTTTTGTCCCCTCAAACCTAAAAAAAAAAAAAAAAAAAAAAAAAAAAAAAAAAAAAAAAAAAAAAAAAAAAAAAAAAAAAATAGCCCCCCATTTGAATCGATTGCGCTGGGTCCCAAGATCGTAACTGTAAAGGTTTCGGAGATAGCTTTTTGTAGTGCAGGCCCGAAGATATTACTAATTCTTAATTACGCTCAACGCTCGGTGTTAATGTTTTTTTAACGACTTGCTAATGTTTTAATCAATTACTCAATAATCATCAAAAAATATGAAACCAACCCCTCAAAATGTTGAACTATTGATAATGGTAATTATAATGCTAATGATAATGATATTGATAATGCTAATCAGTTGTTATATTATTTACAAACTATTAGGACTAATGAAGTTTTAATGACCAATTACCATATAAAAGGTCTATTGTAGTATAATTTAGATCAGTACTTAACGTATTACCTCATAACATCGTGCTTCCGTGGTCAGCAACATGGCGGTAAGTGTCATTTCTATTTATATTATTTCTTGTGTTTTTAAACCATAACGTAAAGTGTTTGTAATTAACGTGTAAATTTTGTTGTCTCATAGAACTCCTCTGCCAATATCATCGACGATGAAGAATATACATTCAAGCACTACTATTATCCCCTATCGGACGGCGATGAAAGCTCTCCATCGGTGCAAGAAGATCCTCAAAAACGGAAATTAAACGCGACACCCGACATTGACGCCTTTTTTGAACAGTCGAAGACAAAGAGGAAGAAGGCAGACTCATCAACTGTGAGTCAATCCAGTAAAGGGGGAGGAGTTTCATACTTGAGTACAAATAAAGAAGATGGAAATAACGCAACACATTTGGTGAAGATCGAAATGTACGATCTAAAAAAAATAAGTAAGGTTCCCATAAATGAGCGATGGAAGCATGCAGATGTGCGTGTAAAGTACTACACAAAGGAAAAAGACGATAAGCACTATCGTCAGGCCAAAGATGTGATTTACGGAATCACAAAAGAAATTGCCGAGTCGGGTGACTGCAAGAGATACCATTTTAAATCTTAACTTAACCAAATGTTGTTGGATTTCTTCATGAATAAATTAACCTTTATATTTGATTTCTTCTTTTAATTATCTTACCTTTAACCGCTTCGAATAAAACAATGAAACCTTTTATTATAACATATTTATTCGAAAATCAAACTAAATAATTTACATATTATCAAATCATTACTAATAGTATTTACGGAAAAGAATTTAGTAACAAAATCAACAAGTTTTACATTTTCCATTTTAAAATAAAGATAAACTAAACAGTATATTCCACAAACAGATGAAAGGTAACTTTGAAGTTGCTTATGATTGTAATACCACTTCTTTGTATTTCTTTTTAAGAACATCTTATGATAACCTTCTGGTTTTCGACCATATGAATCAAAGTATTCACCAACACCATTAGTATCAATGTAAATCGCAACCCAATGAGAACCAGGTTTATAATCGGGGTCCAAATTGCTTATTAGGTAAATGGGTAGCTGAACAAATACAGGCATTCTGTTGGCTGCAAATACATTTGATTTTATGTCCCAATTAATTTTGCTCATAAAGTATTTTATTTCCTGTGTATTCATTACAGACTATGTTACTGAAGTGACAGACTTAGTAATTACCTGCTTTATTTAACTGTTGTAATCAACACTTACATCGCGGTTTTTGTTAATTTCTACAACATTATCAAACTCTGCGTAAATAATACAATTTATTGTTGTTGTTAAAGCTGTATCAAAGCGGACTTCTAATCTAACACTACCATGTCTAACTAAATTCCAATGTGAACTTGAACTGGCTGAAAGATCTGGAGTTAAGTCAAAAGCTAATAAACAAAATCCTCCACCATACTCTTCTCTTGCTATTGAATTACCTTCATTCAAAAAGTGAATACCCGTACCAGAAAACAATGTATGGTAAGTTGATGTGATCAAACCATCTTTAAAAGAGGGTTGTAATGTTTTTGAAGGAACCTGTTGTCCATCAACATATAAGCTGAATAAATTTATCCCATGATTATCAAAGTTAAAAGGGTTTTGTGTCAGGCTACCATTAAATGCAGAATTCTGTACAAAACCTATAATACACCTTTTAGGTACCTGTCCTAGAAATATGTTATCTAGCGTTTTACCCTGAATCCCCGATGGAATTGTCAAAACTTTAACTTCAGCCCGGGTGATAGAATATTTAGCGGTTGTCGTTGCCAGGACTTTTTGATGCGCTATTAATATCGATGGATTTATTCGAGCCTTACGAATAATGAGGCTGGCATCAGTAATTTTTACTTTTATTTTCACATCCGCGGTATTACATATAAGATTAAATGCTTCCTTACTGCGTACTAATTTAACACGCATTTCCACACCATTAATTAAAAATTTGTCTTGGTTAAATATATCACCATGTAAATGACCAATCATATCAATCTCTTTGTTCAGTTTAACCAACTCCTCTCTCTTCGCAAATCCTTTATTGGTTCCATCTGTAGCATCCATTTTATGTGGAGTATCCCCATACCATAAACCACAGGTCAGATGAGAGCTTTTGGCTGCTGGACCATAGTTTAGTAGGGTTTCTAAATATGCGCGATATGCGTATGTATTATTTGGCGGAGATATGAGTTTTTGATTTAAATATACATCTAACTGATTAAAAAGTGAATGAAGCCAATTATTAACCGGTGCAATGTGAATAGTTTTTCCAATTTCATTTGAATCAGAACTCGTTATCTTAGCTTTGATGTAAAGCATGGTGTGGGACAGGTCTACATAATCATCTCCAGTACCAGGTACTTGAAATTCTACAGGTCCATCATCACTTAATGATGAAATTGGTTTGTAATGAATCCACTGTCCACTTTCGATGCTCGTTTGAGTCGATGGTAAAGCAAATAAGTCTAACTCTGACTTGGCACATTCACATGAATGATTATGTAAGAACGACATTATTTAGACGGAAAAAATATCTTCGAATTTAGTTTTTCTTGATGATTTAGATCGTCGTCCTCGCAAGACTTTCCGCACAATGGTGGAATCGCATGTCTTTCTGTTTCTTTTATACCCTGAACCGCTCATTAGAGATTCGATTTTTTCATCAGCTTTCCTTTTTAAATTCGCACTAGCATCTTTAAAACGTGACTTTATAGATTCCTCCATAGGGTGTGAATTCATCATATCCGATAGTAGTCCAACACCAGCATTTAAAGCTTCTTTCCCTACAGTTCGAAATCCATTAGACAACAAAGGTAAAACGGACCTAAATAAGCCCCCCAAGAAACTACCGATTCCATGACCGCGTTGATGAGGGATACCTTTATACACAATTCCAACTCCAGATCCTGCCTGAAGTGAATAATAATGCTGATACGGACAAAAGCCATTAACGTTTCTTCGATTCATTTTATACGTCTGAAATGCAGTTTAACACACGATGTGCCGAACTGGAATGGTACTTTACCACCAATGCTTGTTCTTATATCTATTTCAATCGTATCAAATTCTCTGCGCATAACAGGTAAGTAGTGCGCTGGTGAAAATGGATGCATTTTGTACGCTCCATAGATGTACTTAGTTGGATCTAGAGGTATGATTCGTATTAATGATGTCATGACGTCACCTACTATCTGCGGTTGAATAATATCCGAATAAATGAAGAGCTGTGATGGTAATCCCAAATACAAGTTAATAGGATATTTCCCATTTGGTTTTGTAACTAAATCAGTTTTTGGTGCAAAACCTAACTGAAGACTTAATTGTGGTGATGCGATTACAGATATTATGTCAGTGTCCTGACGAGTTGCTGTTACTAGTTTTGTTACTTGATCGCATCTCATTCTAAATTGATTTTTTAACAATGGGTGTTCATTAAAAGCACTTAAAAAGTGATTAATACTATCATACGTAGTCGCAGGTATATGTGCTTTATATTCTGCAATGATATTCGCACCCGCATTTTTTGGATCATTATCATCCTGTAAGCGTGCTTTCTTCTTTATGTATATAACGTTTTCATGTTCTTGTACATTAAACATTGTACATGGATAGTGAAACTCCACCAAACAAACAACCCATTCCCCTTCTAACTTAATAGTTTTAGGTAACTTAGTTAAGAAATTAGCTGTAGTGTTTTCAGGATAGTATAAAATGGAGCTATTGCTCAACAGTGTCAAGTAAAAACTGTCTTCACTCATATTTCTTCTAAGTCTGATGCCGGGATCCAACTATTAAATTTATTAGGATAACCTTTCCACTTGACTAACACTTCCTTTCTGCCTCGGACGCGACGTGATTTTATTATTTTATCTATTTTGTATTTAGTGGTGGGGTCATAGAAGACTTTCTGTAGCTCTTTTGAATAAAACGTCCCTGTAATTGGTTCGTCATCTAAATCTTTCAAAGTATATACTACCCAAGGTGTTCTTCTAATAATTGAGTCAACCACGAATATTTCATCACTCCAATTACTTTCATAACCTTTTTGAAAAACATGTTTATGTTTTGTTATTCTAACATGATCACCTATTTGAAGTGTGGGATATTCATCGGCATATGTTTTTTTCTTCTTTTCTCCATATAAATTTTGCCAAACAGTCATAATATTATCAAAGTTTACTTCGCTTGGACTCATCTTTATGCTCGAATGAAAACTATGATTATATGAATGCATTAAATCTTGTAAGATATCAACGTATTTGTATGTGTTTTTAAACGTAAAGTAACGCCACATCTTCATTTTGAGAGTTCTTTGAAACCTTTCCACAATACTAGCTTTAATATCAGGATTGTTAGTTGTGTAATAATTAATGTTCCTACTTTTAAAGTAATCCCTTACAATTTTAGCAACAAACTCTGTACCTTTGTCAGATTGTATATGACGAGGAGTGGCACTAGCTTCTGTAAATATGCTGTCAAAACAGGTTTTAACAACTTCTGCGTTTTTACTCTTCATTGCTCGTGCAAAAGCATATTTACTAAATACATCAATAACACACAGAATATATTTATAACCATCATTATATTTACTGTAAGCACGCATGTCGCTCAAATCAGCTTGCCAAAGCTCATTATAATTCGATAAAATATACTTATTTCTAGGAAAACGTTTCTGAAGAGGTCTATGGAGTGTATAGGTTTCTTGAGACTGCAACCAGGTTTTGATTTCATCACGTTTTATTTTACCGCGCATTGCTTTTGTTAAATTGTTTATACTACTAAAACCAGCAGGATGAGAAACGTCATAGTATATTTTTGACAGATCTAGTACGGGCTCCATTTTTCCCAGGCAATTTTCCTTTTCGATTTTTCGCTAGACTTAGCTGCAACTGCAACGGGTGTTTTAGAATCGTTTCCTTGGTAAGTTTGCGTTTCCTTTGACAGTCCTTTCAACTGCAGTTGTTTTATATGTTCTAGAGAGGTAGGATTACCAACACATGATAAAGGTACTCGTATATCGTTTAAAACTGTAGCAAATTTCTCCCAACCCAGCGGTTTAGGTCGTTTATGTGGTCTTACAATATCACTTACTAAATCGTATATATTGCTTCCAGATAAAACTTTATCACCGAAAACTACTTCTCCTCCCTCTCTCCACCAAATTGTGTGACCATTTTGTTTAATAAATTGCAGTAACACTTCACCTCTTCTCCGATAACTTTTAGGAATCAATGAGAGTATTTTTGTTGGTGTGTACTGATAACCGACTGCTTCTTTATTCTGTGGAGATACATCTTCGTTTGTTGGAGGGGGTTGTACAACTGTAGTGGAATCGTCTTGCTTTTCTTCTTTACGTGGGACATCATCGTCATTTGATTTGAACGGTTCATCCTCAGTATCAGTGAATAAGGGAAATTTAAGAGGTCTTCGTCCTTCCTCAGTGATATGTAAAAATCTTTGCAATGCTTGAGAATACAAAGCCCATTTTTCACGATCATTCAGTTTGCTGTTCAATATTTTTTGCATTTCATC
Organism: Pandemis corylana; assembly: GCA_949127965.1. NCBI lineage: Eukaryota > Metazoa > Arthropoda > Insecta > Lepidoptera > Tortricidae > Pandemis > Pandemis corylana. Next base: position 14,122,834 of record OX421858.1, on the reverse strand, counting down.
ATCCAGACGTGACAAGGAATTATCGGGCTCATATGCATTTCGAGCCTTCAGTCTTTCAATAACTTCTGGTTCTACAAGTAACATTTTCTTTGCGTACTGCATGTTTACTTGAGTAACGTACTTAGTAAACCATTTATAACAGCACCCAATATTATTGGTAAAAATGCTCCTCCCTTTTGCACTATAATGTTTTTTCTTGTTATATTTTTACCTTTGGAAATTAATTTTCGTAAAATGTCTTTGTATTTACCAAGACGTTTTTTGTCTTTTTCTGGAAGTGGAATTTTACCTTTTAAAATGTTGTAGATGCATTCGCAGATAACGTTTACTTCTTCTTCATCACAAGCTTTCAATATTAGTTTTTGATATTTTGGCTTCAGAAAATGTAATGCTTTAAGTAGATGTTGATGTGTTATTACTCTCCCATGCATTGTGTTGAAATGATTGAAATAATCAACATCGAAACTATTTAAAGCCCTTCTTTGGTATGTAGACTGTACAATATTTTGTAGGAGGTAGTACATTCGTTTTAAATCGATAGCTGTCGTCTGTAGCCTGCTTCAGATCGATCATTAGATATCCATGAGCATCTTTACTACCATCTTTATATGCCTCTTCTAAAAATTTTAGGTTTTCTGGACAAACTTGTCGTGCTAAATATCTTATTTGCGTCTTATCTCTTGGATTTTTAAAATAAATAATGTAATTTGCATTTAATGAAATATCACGTTGACCTCTCCCTTGATGAAATAAATTTTGAGTTATGTAAAATACACTCAAATTTCGATGATGACTCCCTTTTGTAAAAATGTCTACTATTCTACCATCAGACTCTCTCATTAAATCATCTATGATGAGTAGTTGAGGTTGCTTACCATCAAACATGCTTAAATCAGGTATTCCTTGAACATATTCAACACTGTGCAAATTATACAGTGGTTGCATTTCATCGTAACACCATATTGTTCGTTCAAATGTTTGATCACAAACTTCATTCATGTTATTTAAGAAATTAGTAACAAATTTTGATTTACCACAACCACTTGGACCAGCAACTATGGCTGTGAATGGGTGGATAAAATGGATCATTACTTTATTTAATTTTTAAATTTTTAAGCAAAATCGATGTCTCTCTTTCGAAAGATCTACGACATGAATGAATAGGCAGAAAAGATAAACCATCCAAAGTGATTTCTCAAAGAATGATGCAATTATATAACTATGAATAAAAAAAACACAAATATGCTTAAAACATTAGATTTATTGATATTTTGCTAAAACTAGTTTAGTACATACACACCATTATTAATTATAGTAATTACACTATTTACAAGTTTTATTTTAACGACTAACATTTTCATTTAAATTGATTATTATATACATTAAGAACAAAATTATTTACAAAATATCTCTTAATCTGTAATGACCCCACGCTAAAGTGTCTGTCGAATTAGACAAAATTGACCGTTTGGTATCATCGTAAGACAAGCTAGTTTTATTAATTTTTTGTGTGAATATGATATGCTTTAATGATCTAAATCTATACATTTTTGAGTATTGTTTGGTTTTGCTGAAGAGACAGGTTTTGAAATTATTCATGTTCATCTTCTTTGTTACACTTTTGTTAACACCTTTAGCTCTAGCGATGAATTTGTCACCTACAGTGATTGCATACATTTTCGATCTTAGTCCTACAAACTCTTTTAATATTTTACCGTTATTTTCATCTTTGAAATATCCTAACTTTTTTTTATTCACCAGTGGGAAACCAAAGATGTTGTCAGTCGCATAATCTGATGTATCAAAGTATTTCATTAAGTCTGGTTTTATATCAAAATAAAAATTTTCTGTAAAATATTGATATATCAAACTGTCAGTGTCAGTATACAATAACTTAGCTTTATAGCTAAATTTCTTCTTCATGTAATTGTAATGAAAATCGTACATAAGGGTTTTCGATATATCTAAAATACAAAAACCTAAGTAAATGGGTTTGTTGTAGTACAATTTTGTTTTGTGCAATTGTATAGCTACCAAATTCTCTGAAAATATACTTAAACTATGGAATTCAGGTTTTGCTGCTAAAGATTGTGCGCCTTGTACTTTACCTCTATTATCCCAGTGAGTTATCAATTTGACATTAACCCTTTTTTCAATGTTTTCCATCGTTTTACCAAAAACTGCATTATTCATTAATTTGTAAAAGTCTTTTTCGAAATCTGTTTTAGCTTGTGTTCGTAGCTGGGTATTTAAGTCAATGTATTTCTTTAGCCATGGACTCTGTTTAAATTTCAGCACTCTGTGCACTTTAGTCAACTTTAACCCTAAATCAATACACTGCTTGAGATTTCTATAATGAATAATGTATTTACTTTTTTTGTTTAAATTTGGAACTAATTTTCGCTCTTTACACTGGCCGATAACTATATTTTCTGGACAAAGGGGCAGATCTGAGTGTAAATCGTGCAAATCGTCTGGGTAATCAAGATCCACTTCAAGAATATAACCATAATCACATGTGTCCGGTATATCAAAATCAACGTCGGTATTTACCCACTCAAAATTTCCAATAGGTAAGTACTGTGACATAGCCCACCCGTATAAATTATTAGCATCAAAATAAGCTAAGTAAGATTTTGGTTCATTAGAATTATAATCTTCTAAATATTCGTTATTGGCCTTAGCGTAACGATTGCTACATTGAGATATTCCTCCTCTAATTCCGGATTTAACAAAAGAGATTTTATCAAAGTCTGTTAATAACTCTAATTCAGCATTAGTGTATTTAAGCATGGCATCCCAACTTAGTCCAGGTGCTGTATAATAGTGTGTCGGATCCAAATCATATGTTGACAGACAAATTTTACGGAAATTTTCAAAAATGTCCGTCAGTAGCATGACATCAGTCTTTAAGTATAAGTTGGAATAATCGACCATTGTTTTACACTTAAAGTGGCTCCAGACGTCTTGAGCATGACTATAGTCTTCATCAGAAACATGGCTATCGTTTAAGGAATTATAAAAATCGTCTTTATTAGGAAGCGATGTCGCGTTTAAAGACTCAAATGACTTTACAAATTCATATGGAAAAATTCCTTTTCTTATTAATCTTTCATAATCATCGTGCAGTGGAAATTGCTTTTTTAACTCTTTGAACTCATCAAGGCTGAGATTTTTGGCAAGAGTATCTAAGCTGGCGGACATAAATTTTAGGGAGTCTAAGAAGCGTAAGCTTATTTCTTGTCCACAGATTTGAATTTTTTTAGTAAATGATATATATTTTTCTTTATTTTGAGGGATAATTTCAACTTCACCTTCTTGAAAATTAAGTGCATGCACAATAAAATGTGCATCATAATTGCTTAAATTATGCAAAAATATTGGTATAAAACGTGGAGTTTTAAATTTTGAACTACAAAGGGAATGTGCCATACCTTCAAATTTACCAGTGCCCCATTCAAAATGTTCAACAAAATCTGATCCTAAATCTTTGTTGCATACAAAACATGTTTTCGCTTTGTTGCTTTTTTCTTTGTCAGCTGGAGACAATGGCAGGGGGGACTTTTGAAAACATATATTTTTATTAATGACAGCAATATTTCTTCTTATGCTTTCCATAAAATGTTTTGCACAATCGGGTCCAGTATACGTGTAGTATTTGGAAAGTCTATCATCATAAGAACATTTAATGTAGTAACCGTAGCTATAAACCTTATGTTCATGAACATTATTTGTAAAGGCATTTGTGGGGTCTTGGTCACAACTTTGAATTGGTTTAAGGAACGATTCAAAATCTGCATAAATAACAAATGGCAACTTTAGTTTTCTATGAAATTGATTGAACAATATTTTATCTGTAGACTGATTCTCGTTGAACCAATTTTTTGATGTTTTTTGAGTGTTTGGAAGTACTGTAACAATATGGGTGCAATCATGTCTCTGATGTTCATTTAATTTTTGTTCCGTTGTAAAATATAAAAGACAACCATCACAAATGTGGATTGCATCATTTCGACCGGTAACTTGTTTATTTACTAGACGCGACAAATTTTTAATGAAGCAGTAGTGACCAGTCGTACCATTATTAAAATACAACAAATTTATATGCTGTTCTTTCCTCGATTTGGAAAAGTATAGAGGACCGATTACGCTATTTAATTTGGTTGAATCATTATACTCTAATCCGAATACGTTAATACTGATGTTATTTAATGCTTCGACTTTTTTAATATCTTGAAGTTTTACGGGGAAGCTTATATTTCCGAACTTCAGCTTTTTTTGATGTTGTGCATAAGAAGTCGTTCTATCAGCATTCTTTGGTACCGGATACATCGCGGAGAGTAAAGCCCATTTGAGGCATTCATGATCGTTATTTTTTACATTTATAATAGCCTTTTTATTTTTAATGTCCTTCGGTAAATCCAGAAAAGATGAACCTTTTAAGGGATTAAATTTATTAATATTCATTTCTAAATGTAATATTTTCTTTAACGACCACCCACTATCTTTTTTCTCAAATTCACTCATTTTTGTAGAAATATTTTCTCGGATTTTATTTAAAAGCGGGTTAAGGTCATCTCCAAGACAAAAGTTATAATTGAAAGTTTGGAAATCGAAAGTGTTTGTCAAATCTTTGGTTTCTTGTGTGAATTCAGCGTGAACTATAAAATTAACTTTTATTGCTGTTAATTCGTTTAAACATTCTCTAAGCAAACGGTCAATTTTGTCCTTGTTGGACTCCAAAAATATTTCCGGTGTTTGTAAATTTACATCATGATTGTCGGAACTTAATCTATACGTTCTGATACGAGAACCAAAAGCAGAATTTATCAAACTAACGTTATGAATCTCGTGAGCATTTGATTTAATAACATTGTTTTTATGAACATTACTTTTGAAATGATTGGAAAAATATTTCCGTCTTACCCAAATATTGCATATTTCACATAAAGTTTTGTCGTCGTTTCTAGTCGTTTCAACTACTGCACTTGACGGCCCAGCTTCTGTCATGTCTTCTGCTTTCCTTTTGAGTCCTCTTCCCGATTGAAGAGTATAACTGCAATTAAATTAAATATGTTATAACCTTACATGTCTGTTAAGTTAGATCAATAATAATCACATAATAATAATGTAGTCAAAATCACTTACCAAGCAGTGTCGGTCTCTTTTTCTCCAAAATTGCATTGCTCCCACAAACTTTGAGATGTCTCTTTAATAAAATGGATATCCTCTATTTCTTGACACAAGTCAACCATTTCACATTCTTCACTGACCTCATCTCCAAAATTGCATTGCTCCCACAAACTTTGAGATGTCTCTTTAATAAAATGGATATCCTCTATTTCTTGACACAAGTCAACCATTTCACATTCTTCACTGACCTCATCTCCAAAATTGCATTGCTCCCACAAACTTTGAGATGTCTCTTCAACAAAATGTATATCCTCTATTTCTTGACACAAGTCAACCATTTCACATTCTTTACTGTCCTCACGAACAAAGAAAGCACTTAATACAGTTTGCGTAGAATCCATCTTGTCTGTCTTGGTTAAATATCTCTTTATTCAATTTAACTAACCCTCTCTCTTCGTAGTTCCTTTATTGGATCCCAACTGTAGAGTACTGATCTAAAGTATGTTACAATAGACCTTTTATATGGAGATTGTTCATTAAAAACTCATTATCATATAATTATCATTATCACTAGCATTGTCATTAACATTATCATTATTCATCTGTTTGTGGATAAATATGTTATCATATAATTATCATTATCACTAGCATTGTCATTAACATTATCACTATTCATCTGTTTGTGGATAAATATGTTAATAAAAGGTTTCATTGTTTTATTCGAAGCGGTTAAAGGTAAGATACTTAAAAGAAGAAATCAAATATAAAGGTTAATTTATAGTAGTGCTTGAATGTATATTCTTCATCGTCGATGATATTGGCAGAGGAGTTCTATGAGACAACAAAATTTACACGTTAATTACAAACACTTTACGTTATGGTTTAAAAACACAAGAAATAATATAAATAGAAATGACACTTACCGCCATGTTGCTGACCACGGAAGCACGATGTTATGAGGTAATACGTTAAGTACTGATCTAAATTATACTACAATAGACCTTTTATATGGTAATTGGTCATTAAAACTTCATTAGTCCTAATAGTTTGTAAATAATATAACAACTGATTAGCATTATCAATATCATTATCATTAGCATTATAATTACCATTATCAATAGTTCAACATTTTGAGGGGTTGGTTTCATATTTTTTGATGATTATTGAGTAATTGATTAAAACATTAGCAAGTCGTTAAAAAATCATTAACACCGAGCGTTGAGCGTAATTAAGAATTAGTAATATCTTCGGGCCTGCACTACAAAAAGCTATCTCCGAAACCTTTACAGTTACGATCTTGGGACCCAGCGCAATCGATTCAAATGGGGGGCTATTTTTTTTTTTTTTTTTTTTTTTTTTTTTTTTTTTTTTTTTTAGGTTTGAGGGGACAAAAAAGCTTGTACAGTGGGTCTAGCTCAGTGGGTCTAGCTCAAGGGGTCTAGCTCAGTGGGTCTAGCTCAAGGGGTGAGCCAGAACGCACGAATCCCTACTACTCCTGCCACCCTATAGTTACGCCACTGAATGTATTCATCCTTTACGCAGTAGACAATGCCAAAAGACAAAGACCGTGCATCCGAGGCACCCGTCATAAATGGAAGCCAGCAGCGAAGCTGTTTGGTTTTGATGATGGTGCTGCCCTACCACACTCCGACTGACAGACTGACTTGACAATTTTTTCATATTTAATTTATTTATTAGTCTTCCATTTTTATTTTTTATTACTTTCTAATGTATCTTTCTATGTATAGTTTATAGAATATGTGTAAATAAATTATTATTTTTTGTGTAAAAGACCAAGACCCAAAGGTCACGTTTAGTGTGATTGTGGGCGTATAGGTAAAAAGGGAAATCGAAATAACGATGGGTTGATAGCCGCATCACCATGTTTTCCAAGATTGTCGGTCATACCAACGACGTGTTTTTAGGATGTGGCAGTTCTGGAATGGAGAATCTGAAAAGACTACGGAAGACCGACTCATACTTACAAAGGTTACGCTAACAGTCTCTCCCCTCCTGGCTTCCGCGGGGGGTTGTTCCACCACATTCCCGAAGCTCTGACCGAACGGGGTGTTGTCCACCACGACGGGAAGGATCAGGGTGATGGTGCGCTCGATGTTGTCAGCTGGTTCTGGCCCTGCTGCGACTGTGCCGCCCTGGGGAGGGAGTTAAAAATCTTAATGGGGTTTCATCATATCAGCCGGAAGGCGTCTTCTGTTGGACTGCCTTCCCCATAGAACTACACGGTCTTGTGCTACCAGCAGCCAATGGCTTCCCGCGATACCTCATCATTCTGCCGGAGATTCCTAGCACCCCCTCTCTTGCCGTTACGGGGAACGATTTTCAAGCGTATGGTTCATAATTCTGGGGCCCAAAATAAGTACTTCTGTGGAAAATTCAGAACTATCTTCCTTTTCACTAAGTTGCATCCCAGAATTGAAAGAATGGATGCTATGATAATCATTTTGGGGCATGTTGTGGCGAAATATAAAAGCGCCTATTGATTCCGCTGTGCAATTTTTTCTAAATACAGTATAATTATGATTATTAAATCTTACTTCGAGAGCAACGTCTGTGAACTCTGAGAACTTGTTCAAGAAAATATCCAGCGTGTTGGGTCCGTATATTGTCGAGGCACCCTCGTACCTTTGCACCTGCAATGAGAAGGCCAACTTTACTAACAAAAGAAACTCCTTAACTTATTTAGTAAGGTGTTCTATAATCTTCTATCCTGCTCACTCATCACACCCCTGTAAAAGTTTTTGTGCTTTAGAATTCAAAACTTCACTCCTTTGATGCCGTTTTAAAAACCTAGAAATGAATTAAGAACGTGTTCAAAACTAAACCAATCACAGTTTTAAAACAGTGTATTATTATCAAACTACGTTACAATGTCCTTCACGTACAGCGAGGGAAATGTATTCACGTACCACCGTAGAACCCTGTCGCAATTGACAGGCCGCCGTCACTCAAACTCAAGCGATATGTTACCTTATTGCGATAGGGTTCTGTGGTGGTATTTGAATACCCTGTACAATTTTCATCTGGGGGTTTATGGAAACATCCTCCGGTTATGCAAGGCGTCATCGCCTACCACCAAGAAGACCTTACCTGATACTCCTCAAAAGTCGCCACATAGTGTATGTACTCGTTGGTGAGCCCGGACACGACAATCCGCCTCTCGAGTCCGCGGCGCTCCAGGGCGTCCCCCACCACGTCCCGCATGCGTCTCCCGGCCATGGTGGTGGGCTCCCCGGGTACTCCAACGATGGCCAAGCCTCCCAGCCAGATGAGGGTCGCGGATACGATGCTCGGATGCCAGGGGAGAGGGAAGTTTGCCTGGTGAATAAAAACAGTACTTAATTTGAGGTAATCACATATTTTAACCGCTGAACCTAGTTGGAATAGAGATATTATTTTGGTGTTTGTGAAGTTCACAGTTCGCGTGGGAACTAGTAACATAAGCCCTCTCATTCTGAGAGGCCTGTGCCAGCAGTGGGACGTATATAGGCAAGAGATGATGATGATGATGAAAGATAGTGTCAGTCCGTGGAAAGGACACACACACAAATCACGTCTTTATCCCTTACGGGGTAGACAGAGCCTAAGGTAACAAGACCTACAGGCCACGTTTAGCAAGATTGTGAGCGTATAGGTGGAAAATGGAATCAAAATAGTGATGGGTTGCTAGCCGCATCGCCTATAACATGATTCCTATTTTCGCCCATTCCCTCGATGAGCTTTTACCATCGGCACGGGAAGAGAAGCAACTGGTACATTCTATGTTTTTTCTTTGCTCCCAGACCAGCATGGAAAGGACATAGGATAGTTTTTATAAAAATAGAGACACACACTTTGAGAAGGAACTGGCATTGAACGTACAATGTGCTCACCACAGAACACCACACGTGGGAGACCTCACAATTTTAACTATACCGGCACATCCCGAGTAGATTCTCTCCCATCAGATCACAACCTAACTGAGTTTCTTGTCGATTCTTCTCAGCCTGGCTTTACGTAGTCCTTCCGAAACGATCGTAGCATTAAAAATGTGCTTGCAAATTATCTCCTTATAGACCTAAGCAAACCCCTTGCTGAGCTACCTGGCTGGCGACTCGCTTTTTCTCCGCTAAATTGTAAAGCCATCATAGGTAGCTAACAGATGTAGTCAGTTAGAAAAAAAACACTGAAGTAGATATTAGTAGTGTGTTAAAAGAACTTACTCGTCCCGTAGGCAGGAGGATAGGCTTAGGGGCATGGCACTCAATATCTTCGTCCGTTGACTCTGCTATGATGCCACCAATCGCGTCCAGAAGAGGATTCCCTTCGATTGTACCCTGGAAGACGGTACAGATGGTTAAGGCTTATACAAGATCATTTTAAAAGTAGCTAACTACATAAATCACGTCTTTATCTCTTATGGGGTAGACGAGCCTGAGGTAACAAGACCTAAAAGCCACAATTAGCATGATTGTGGGCGTATAGGTGGATAGGGAACCAAACTAGTGATGGATTGCTAGCAGGGATGTTACGGAGCTTCGACTCCGGTTCCGTTAAGTCGGAACTTCCGATTATTATTACACCTTCGGTTCCGACTTCGGCTCCGACACTTTTAAATCGAAGGTTTTAATCGGAGGTCAAAGCATAACATAGCGGCGGCGGCGGCCTGTGTCGACTGTTATGAACAGGTTCATAAATGTCGCGCGGGGAATCCCCCCGACTCCCACTACGTGCACTCTATCGTCAATTATCCGACCTTGCCTCCGACTCCGATTCCGACTCCGATAAAGCAAATTTAAAAACTCCGACTCCGCCTTCGGTTCCGATAAAACTACCTCCGTTACATCCCTGATTGCTAGCCACATCCCCTATAACATGATTCCTAAAATTTTCGCCCACTATTAGAATGAAAAAGGTCCTATGTCTTGGAATGGCAGACTGAGATACGAATGCGAACCATAAAACGATATTATGCGAAGTAATATTTAGGCCAAACAATATTATGCCAAATAATCATTTGATTAATTCTGAGACATGATGAGATGTGCGAAGTGAGTTACGGAAAGTCAAAATATAATAAATAGAGTGCTTTATCTTTCTTAATCTTTGAAAATGAACTGTTCTTCGCTTACCTGGGTTATGTTCAAGGTGTTAGCACCATCGATGGTTCCAGAAGCGAAGCTGTAACCCATGGCTGCCACACAGCCGGCTACGGGGTCAGTCTGAAATTATTATTTTCATGTTGATACTTTTGCCACCTAACTACAAGTGAGTACCACGCCTTGATATTTATTATTATATATATATTTTTTTTTTATATGAATAGGAAGGCAAACGAGCAAGTGGGTCACCTGATGGTAAGTGATCACCACTGCCCATAGACACCCGCAACCCCGGAGGGATTGCAGATGCGTTGCCAACCTAGAGGACTAAGATGAAACGCCTCTTGTGCCCGTAGTTTCCCCGGCTGTCTTACTCTCCACACCGGAACACAGCAGTGCAAGCACTGCTACTTAGCGGCAGGATTAGCGAGTAAGATGGTGGTAGCGATCCGGACGGACCTTGCACAAGGCCCTACCACCCGCAGATTAGCTTACACCTGGAGATTTCAGATGTACTATCAGCAAAGAGGGCTCAGATAGAATAGATATCTTTTGTGCTCATTTCACCAGCTGCCTTTATCTCTACACCGAAACAAAGCAGTGCAAGCCTTGCACTACGTCTTGGTATTTTTGGCATTTGCCAGTAAATCAGTGAAATCTGCTTAAATAGTAAATACACATTTTTGACGTGATAACGTCTTATTAATCGATGAACACCGGCTGCACGCACGAAAAAGTGTCACTGTCGCGTTCCGCGTGACGTCAGAGCCAGCAGTTTTCGTCAATGTTTCTTTATGATGATATCACGTAAAACCATCGTCCGTAAACCGACTTTTGAATTGAATTCCCGACCCATCGAGAAACCTCTTCACATGAAACGTCATAGTGACATCGCATTGCTTAACTAGGAAACTCGTTACGACGCTTACTATAAAAAGGTTCTTTGGTGTACATACATAAATCACGTCTTTATCCCTTAAAAAAGGGTTAGACATGTTTTAGACGACCGGATAGCCTAGTGGTTAGTGACCCTGACTACGAAGCTAGAGGTCCCGGGTTCGAATCCCGGTAGGGGCAGACAGTTGTATGATGAATACGAATGTTTGTGCCCGAGTCATGGATGTTGTATGTATTTAATTATGTATTTATCTACATTATATAAGTATGTTTATCCGTTGCCTGGTACCCATAGTACAAGCTTTGCTTAGTTTGGGGCTAGGTCAATTGGTGTAATTTGTCCCAAGATATTTATTTATTTATTTATTTATGTCTAAAGTAGTGTCTGCCTAAGGTAACAAGACCTACTGGCCACGTTTAGCATGAACAATCATGCCCACAAGGGCGTAAAGGCGGAAAAGGAATCAAAGACTCGTAGTGACAGGCTGCCAGCCGCATGTTTCCTAAGATCGATCATTCCCTCAATGGGCTTTTACCATCTGCACGGGAAGAGCAACTCGTACATTCTATGTGTTTTCTTTGCTCCCTGACCGGCATTGGAAGCCAAATTATATCAGTTTATGTGTACCCACTTACTTCATTAAAGGTCCTCGTCAGGGGGTCGTATTTGGAGACAACCTGCTGAGGCATGTCCAGAAACTGGTGGACAACGGCGATGTCGCCGCGCAACTCCTCGCCGGGGGCGTTCAATGCTTCCTGGGAAACAAGGTTTTTTGTTTTGTAATGTTTTGTAGATGGTCCCAACGGAAGACCAGCGCAGGCTGTCAGGCCAGCATAATGCTGAGTTCGGACCATTTCGTGATTTTTTTCGTGTATGTGAAATTCCTGACCCACAGTGGACCTTTAGAGGAACTATAGCCCAAGCCCTCTCATCAGAGGAGACCTTTTTCCAGCAGTGAAACGGACTAGCACATGTGCTGGAGATGGTTTCCTTTGTACAGCAAGAAAACTGTATTCACGTACCACCGTAGAACCCTGTTGCAATTGACAGGCCGCCGTTACTCAAACCAATAAGGTGACAACCTTATTGCGATAGGGTTATGCTGTGGTACATACGTGAATAGGTTTCCCTTACTGTAGCTGTAGTTAAAGCTTACCACAGCCCCCTCGTAAACCGCAGTGCCGATGATCCTGGTGCTCTCGAACATGTCGTCTCCAGGTCCTAAGGAGTAGCAGCGTTCGCCAGCCGCACACAGTAGGAACTGGTTGTCACATTCGTCGCCGCTGAACTCGCAGCGGGCCCCTCGGATGTTTGGGGAGACGTCGCCGAGGTTGGAGGCGAAGAAGCCCGCCACGATGGAGCCCTGGAAAGGGGATTGGCATAGCTATAGGGAGGCTGGACTGGCGAAATTCTCGGGGCCCTTAGTACTACGGGGCCCCGAACTGTGATTTCAAAAATCGGATAGCACGTTGTTTGTTAACTATGAAAATAGTGTACAATATAGGCTATAGGCCCATCTTCAAGACTAAAACAATATGAATAAAAATGTTGTTGTTGGTCTAGAGAGAATGGATGAAAGAAGGTTAACTAGACAGATTTATATGGGGTGTGAACAGGTGCGTTGGGAGGGGAAGGCCTAGACGGAAATTTTGGATTGTGAAAAACGGTCAGGTCAAAAGTAGTCGAAACCGACGAGCATGTATGAGATTGATGAATGTCGATGAAGCGAAAGAGTTATGTCAGGGTCGTAGCAAGTGGAAAAAAAGTCTGTCTACCTACGGGAAATGTTGAAAAACCATGAAAGTAAAATAAAGATAGATCAATTTTAAAATCGTGTACAAATCATGAATTAAACGTTTTCGAGATTGACGATAGGAACTACAATATACAATAGCCGGCCATAAAGATTGTACATTAAGTCTTCACGGCCAATTTCAGCTTCGCAGAGTCATCTCGCTCTAACTTACGTGACGGCAATTGTCTCTTTCCAAAGACCGAAGTTCAATCTTTATGGCCTGTACCTTGTAGGTGCAGACCTTACCTTCCCAACCAGACTTTCAGGGTTCAGCATGGCTTCCATCCTGATGGCCGCGTACCCCAAGTTGTCAGACGACACGAGCAGATTTGTCATGTTCATGCTGGTTGTGTGCACCGCGAACCAGTTCAGCATCCCGTGCAGGGAGCCATCTTCTTTCACCACTCGCACTTGGGTTAACACGTCGTCTGTGTTGGATTCGTACCTGGAATTTGAAATTGCTTTAGAAGACTCACCTTTTAAGGCAGGGTGACATGCCAAGTGGGACACATGATGGTAAATAAGCTCCACCACCCGTGGACACTCTTAGAGGATTTCAGATGCTTTGCCAGCTAGAGGGCTAAGATGGAACTTGTGGGAGTGTCACAATAGAGTTCTCTCTCCAGGCAGGCTTATACCTGGGACCGAAGTGCGAAGGAAGAGAGTTAGAAGTTGTATATATGCATCCGCGTTGAGAACCTTCGTTGGCGTGATGTAGAACATTGAGACTTTACTGTGGTGCTAGCAACTCGTGTGTCGTAGCAGTTTATGTAGTGAACAACTAGGTGGCGTTAGGGTCGCTACAAATTCATGTGTCAATAATACCACCGGCTGCAGTGGCGGATTTACCATAAGGCTGAGAAGGCTCGAGCCTAGGGCGGCAGATTTTTTTTTTTTTTTACCTCATAATGAAAATTTTAAGAAGTCTGCAACAGATTTTGCAAGGGCGGCAAAAATTCAGCCTATACCTTGAAAATTTGTAAATCCGCCACTGACCGGCTGTCTTATTCTCCACGCCGGAAAACAGCAGCGCAAGCACTGCTACTTGGCGTCGGATTAGCGAGTAAGTTTTTGGTAGTGACAGTGATAAACAATTCTTTTCAGACCAAGTCGCGGTCTTAGGGATAGTATTCAGTAAATTATATTCTTAACGCGACTCAATTCCGATTTTAATTTACTTTTTAGATCTGACAGCGAGCGATCCGACTTTGGTTCGCATTATGACGCATTAAATCGCATTAAGACGTCATGGTCAGACCCCAGGAGTTTTCTGATCACCTTTCCAGCTCCTCAGGAGGATTGTAGTCGTAGGAGTAGGGCGATCGGTTCATGTGCGCGTTGGGGACGACCGCTGTGCTGAGGAAGAGTCTCGCCGGAGCCATGTTCTCGTGGGCTGCTATAATGCTCTGGAAATAATAATACAGCTTTTTAATTTGACTAACTGTTGCCACCAGCTTCACTCCTGTTCCAGCTTTTCTTCTTTATTCTTTTTTATTCATAAGAAAGATTCTATCCTGTCTGACAGTAAAAAACACAATAAAGAAAATTTATATACAGTGATTTAAGAACTTCGGGTATGTCGTGCTGATTCATTCGCTTTTGTGAGTTTTATATTTGAATCAGCCGATGGTACCCGAAACCAGAATGTTGTTCAGGATAAAATATCATCATCATCAGCCAAAAGATGTCCACTGCTGGACATAGGCCTCCCCCAAAGAGCGCCACAGAAACCGGTCTTGTGCGGCCCTCGTATAGCGGACAAGATAAGATTGATTAGGAGCACTTCAAAAACAAACGCTTGCAAATATTCACTCAACTCAAGTGTGTGTATATTTTTGTGTTTCGTGCCAAGGTGCAGTCAGAATCACAATCTCTTTCTATCTCTCTTTATGTCTTTTGATGGATAAAATTGTGATAGCGAATTAGCGATTGCGACTGCGCAGCGGTAGCAAGTACAACGGGTTGTGGATGGATGCAAAAAGCCAACGATTCTGGTGCTCTTTGAGATAGCCGTAGTCTTTCCAGCTGATGATGAGAAGATATTAAAATCTCCTCAACATTCTACATGGAAGCATCGATAAGTATTAACAGAAATAAAAGTTATAAAAAATTGAATACAAGCTTTTTTTGCTGATGCTACATATGTGTACCAAATTTCAAGTCAATCGGACCAACCGTTAAAGAACTATCGAGAGAAAGACTCCCAGGCCAAGACAGTAGAATTCTACTGCCAGGATTCCATCCGAACCAACACACACACATACATTGCAAGTTGAATAAACGCTTGTAATGTAATAAAATAGAACAGCATGCAAGGTTCATCAACAAAGCAATAATAAACAAACAGAAGACACAGAGGTAACTCACGTTAGTGATTCCTGTGACGTACGCGTCGAAGGTCTCCCGCGAGAACCCAAGGATGCTGACATCGAGCACGAAGTCCACCAGGTAGCCTCCGGGGGTAGCGTGCGTGTGTGTACCGGTGAGGATGACATTACGCAAGGTATAAGTGTCACCGTACAGCGCCTGGAGATTCGTTACAACCTGGTGGTTGCAAAATAAATATTAGAAGTTCTGTCGTAAATCACACGAAGGCTAGACGAAATAGTAGCGTCGTAAAAAAGAAACAAGTTAGCCTGTTGCCAGTTTATCTTGTCCTCTGAATCATTTATTATTTTCTCAGCTAAAGTTAAAGTTACACCACATTCTTTTTAGTTAAGACATCTTCATGGTAGATAGTCCACGATCTCATTGCAACTTCATGAAAGTACGAGTGGATGAACAGAAAAGGTTTTTAGTGCTTAGCTTATGCTAAAAGAAAGAGTCCCGCTAGGCCTATACAGTGGCGTGCAGCGGAGGGTAAGCAGCGAGAACATCACGCAACACTATTTGTACATACTTTAAAAGCAGACCAATCTAGTCCCTCAGCTGCTGCAAGCTATTACTGGTCACAGAAGAAGAATAAAGTTGCAGCAGTATCAGTGGTAGTGGGAACAGACCTGCCGCCTGACTGCAATGCCGATGGACTGGACATCAGCGGTGACCAGCACGACCCTGGAGCCATCCTTCTCGAAGATGAAGGCGCGGGAGAACTGCCGGAGATGGATACCAGCCCCGGACTGTGATAGCTCGGCATAGCCCATCTAAATAAAAATAAAATTTACTTAAGTATAGATCAGCTATTAACAAGAGATAGTTGTCATTTATACGCATGTCTTTTGATGCATAAGTAGCTGGTTTCTGGTCAGGTTGCTCCGACATCCATCTATGTTTTGCGGCAAGCACTTTATCACTATACCCTATCAGTTTTCTATTTAATATTTACAGTGCGGCTATTTTCTTAATGTCTCTCTGCATCATCGGACTTTCTAATGAATTTTAATCCAAATGGTACCTATGTGGCGAGTCCAGTGGAAATTGGAAAACTGTATAGTCATGTTGTTCTATTATATCGTCAACCTGTGCAACTGATAGCAACCCAACAACAGTCGATACACGAAATTTGACGAGGCACATTAACAAAATGGATGCACTGCAGTGTAGACACGTTTATTAGATGAATCAAATATTATTATTTTTAAGGAAAGCATCAATCAAAAACTGAATCTGTACAACATGGTGCGGAATATATCTACTGAACGCATTAGACAAATACCTGTTTTTCAGGATTTTTCAACTCTGATTGACCATGTTTCTATACATTTATCGATGTTCAAAGTGTACGGCTTCAAAGGAGTGGCTCAGTTTTGCATCCAAAACCAATCATTTCAATTGCGCGGCCTCGGAGCGAGGCAGCCGCTCGACCTGAGCCTGCCTTTAGTGGATAAGCACCTCAAGGGGGCGTTCTAGTATTACGCAACGCAATTTGGGGGGAGGAGGGGGTGGCGTAAAACGTTATGATGCGTTACAGGGGCGGGAGGGGGCCTTTTTTACAACACGTTACGTAACATTGTTTCGTTTTTTAAATAAAAAATTAGGGAATTAAAACTGCCACTTTGACAAAATACCTACATGCGTAATGCGAGTTAAACATCTCTTGTGTTATTTAATATGATTACCGCCAAGGCGATTAAAACTATAATAAAGATATTATAGCGACTTTCTTGTACTTTGCGCAACGTTATTTTTGCGACTTTTGGGTAAAAATGGTCACTTGAGTGTTACGCAACGCTTAGAGAGGGGGGGGGGGGAGTACAGAAAAACGTTACGGCGCGTTACAAGGGGGGTCAAAAATCTTCAAAAATTGCGTTACATAATACTTGAACGCTCCCCAAGATCATTCAGTATCAAAGTAACCCAACCATATCCAGGAATATTGAGCGAACCTGTATAGTAGGTACAACTTACAAAAGTAATTTCAACGCACGGCCCAGTCATGTCAGCTATGCCAACTCCAACATTGTACAGTATGTCCGTATCAGGAGGACCAGGACCCGGGGGATCAGGTCCCGGGGGATCAGGGCCCTCAGTGGGCGCCCCCGTCGTCATCTCGTCGTAGTTCGACGACCCCTCGTCCGTCACGACGAGGTATATCGTCGCAGTCATGCCGCCGATGACGCCAAGCGTCACAGCGGTTATGATGAGCTTTCCGATCAGCGAGATCGCCATGATTCCTGAAATTACAGGACTTTATACAATTTAACCTCTTGAAGAAGTCAAGTAAAGTCAGTAAAGTCTTATTTGTGGCAAAAACATAGAATGTACCAGTTGCAGTTGCAGTTGAATCATGGTTAAGTAGCGATGCGGCTAGAAACATATTCCTTCCCACCTTTACGCCCACAATCATGCTAAACGTGGCCTTAAGTTTTTATTACCCCAGGCTGTGTCTACCACTTAAGATGTAATTTATGTAAATTTCACAGGGGTCGGGTCGACTTGAAATTTGGTTACCGTATGTAAAAAAAAAAAACCGGTCAAGTGCGAGTCGGACTCGCGCACCGAGGGTTCCGTATCTTTATTATTAAATATATAAAACCAGTGTAAGCAGAGCCCTGCTCCAAAGCAAAATGTACGCAGTGTGGGGTTACTTTATATTGGTCATTGCTATATACAGACATACATCCACATTTACAATTTTCGCAATTATTCTTTAATCTGTGCTATAAGACCTACCTTCATACCAAATTTCAAGATTCTGCGTTCACGGGAACTACCTTGTAGGTTTTGATTCCCTTGAGAGTTGAAAATTTGCGGAAATTTGCGGCATAAACGGCTGTATCTTTTGATTGCGTTGGCTTAGAATTTTGATTTTTTCACAGCTCCAAGGGGCAGTAGACCTGAGTATTTGATATAAATTTCAGCTTGATACCTCCACGCGTTCCTGAGAAAAAGGGTCTTGACAGACGGACGGACGGACAGACGGACAACAAAGTGATCCTATAAGGGTTCCGTTTTTTCCTTTTGAGGTACGGAACCCTAAAAATACAATCACAGCAATCCTTGGGCATGAGCTGGACAGAGCTACAGGTCGCAGCTCAGGATCGACCCAAGTGGAAAAATATGCTGAGAGCCCCGTGTCCCTAGTCAAGGATTACTGGTAATATAGAAAAAAAGGTAACTAGGTACCTACTTCGTATAATAAAAAGATGCATACGGCTTTTAAGAGCAATTATGTCTCTTATGATATATTAATTAGATATACGGGCGGCACTTTTAGGGGGCGGCAAAATTTCAGAATAAATAACAATAATATCGTATAAATATTTGAAATACGTAAGCAATGGGGCGGCAAAATTTTCATCTGCCCCGGGCGGCCGAGACCCATGCTACGCCACTGAGGTATCTGGATCCGGGTTCGATTCCCGGCCATAGCTTTACATTTCGGATTTTTCTGTGTTCTATATTTTAGTGACGTTTAGAAATTTATTTTCTAAAGGTAAAACCGTAAAAATTCTTGATTCATTTAAAAGTACCTACTATCATTTGAAAAACAGCGCCTTCTCTCGTCCCTGGTGACCAGTAGATGTTCAACGGGAATTTGTAATTGTGTCGTATAGACACATCATTCAAACAGATGACGCTTAGCGACAAAAATCGCATAGTAACAAAGTCACGTGACAGCTAGTAACAGATAGAAAAATTCGAAGGCTTACCCGCCTGCTATGGGTGGTGTAAGGTATAGCACGCGTCACGGAATGACCGGATTTGATTCCCGGCCATAGCTTTACTTTTCGGATTTTTCTATGTGTTTTATATTTCACTGTCATTTAGAAATATTATCTAGATACTGCTTTATATTTTACCCGGAAGAAATACTTACTTTAATTATTTTATAATCCTTTTTATCGGCCCCCTTGTCGATAACAACACTGTTTAATTCACTTAAAACTTACTCTGAGCACTGTTATAATTAAATCAATTATACCTAAAGAAAACGTGCGAAATAGTTTACGAACTAATTTAATTTATTTTTTTATTTATAATTCTACATGTCCTTACAACTACGCCTCCAGGCGAGAATAATATAAAGCATATCAATCAATAGTCGAATGATAATATTAATCTTAAATTATCAACTTATAATCAAAATTAACGGTGATATTATAACGTAAAGACAATAATAAAGTGTGTACAGGGTGTCAAAAAGCCATCCTTTTTTTACATGTTTATTCTATTACAAATGACTTTACTACCACAAGAACTTTTGCTTTAAGAAAGTTCCACAATCTATAATAATCTTGATTCAGTTCGTCTACACGTATGCATATAAATGTATAGTTACCTCAACTCAATAAATCCCTATTCCCTACTAATATTATACCTCTGTCAGTTGCCTCTTTACTTTTACCGCTTAACCAATTTCATATGTAATTTGAGTCCCTGGAAAGGATATAGGATACCTAGTTTTTATCTCGGAAAAGTCTATTGTTCGTGCGAGAGAGGGATAAACGATTATTTCAAACAAAATGGCAGGCTATATAGCGAACTAGGGGCATTAGCATGAACTCTTAATGCGATTAAATTCCGACTCCAGGTTTTAGCTGTCATTTTTAGTATGGATCTGACAGCGAGCGAACCTGAACTGAAACGACATCGCATTCAGACGTCACGGTAACCGCCCTGTTGTTGTATTTGAATGCTTAATAGAGTTTTAAAAATGACCCCTCACTTTTTCTCTTTATAAAGGATCAAAGATGTAGGATGAGGAATTTTTACGTTACAAAATATGCTTATCCTCTCTGGCATTGTTATGCGGGCACTTCCTATTTACAAACATCCTGTACATTATAAAAAAAACAATTACAGTACAATTACTAGGGGTTCTTATCCTGATAAGAGCTAAATGAGATTTTATAATGGAAGGTTGTTTTTCTCGCATTTTTATTAGTGCATGTTGCTCTGTTGTAATCGTATCTTGTTTGCTTCTTTTTATTTCGACCTTAATCACGTCCTTATCCCTTACCGGTTACGCAGAGCCTATGGTTTAGCGTGACTGCAAGCGTATAGGTGGAAAGGGGAATCAAAATAGCGATGGGTTACTCGCCGCATCGCGTATAACATTCCTAAGATTGTAGCCTTAAGAGAAGCAGTTGATACATTCTACTTTTTCTTTGCTCCCAGACCAGCATGGAAAGTAAAATTGGATTTTAAGTACCTGTAGGCTTATTACCTAACTGGCTCGCAATCGACATCGTGTTCATTTTGACAGTTCATGTATGGGCTGACAATTGGCATCGGATTCAGCTAGCTGTCACATTCATACAAGAACTGTCAAAATGCACACGATGGTGATTGTGAGCGAGTTAGGTAATAAGCCTACTGGTACCACCTTAAATAGTTTAAGGATCGTTATGGTCTATTAAATAGGGAGAGGGTAAGTCGCAAGTTTAGTCAATTAATTATTTCGTGCGCCTTATCGGATTAATTAGATACCACGGAATTAACCTATGTTAATTAATGCTATAATCTGTGTTCTAATCATTTATCTGGTTTATTAACGTCAAGAATTTATAATTTCAGATAATGATTGCCAGGTTAATCAGTACCGTAAAACAATGAATAGAATCAGTGGCGTAACTATAGGGTGGCAGGGGTGGCAAAATGGCACGGGCCCCTAGCTCTACGGGGCCCCGGACTGGCTTGGTTTAGAGCACAGAAGGGACGCTGATGCACTTCTTTATATTGAGGAAGGAGCCCTGACGAATTTGCCACGGGCCCCAGACGTTATAGTTACGCCTCTGAATAGAATGTACCAGTTGCATCTCTTCTCGGGCTGATGGTAAAAGCTCATTGAGGGAGTTGGCGAAAATCTTAGGAATCATGCTATAGGCAATGCTACTATCGAGCGTTTAGGTATTGTTACTTTAGGCTCTGTCAGCCCCGTAAGAGGTTATAGGCGTGATTTATATAGTCGTATCTATGTAAACCACTTGATTTTTTTCCTGGAAACCCCCTAAAGGTGTTTTGATTCTTTAAATTGAAAGTAATTATTGTATTTCGTTATCTAGTATTTACACGAGGAATTCGATAATTACATTAATTTTAAAGATAATCTAACACGACTTATTATTGGAACAGAGATAATGTGCCTACTTTTGAGCTGCTTGACGTAACAGATAGGATTACGAGATATGCAGTTTGTGCATACGATATATTACCAGTCTCTGGGCCACGGCACAACATCGCTGCTCAACTGGTTGAGCCGTTGGGAACTTAAGGTCCCCATGGCACAACTAGTTGTTCCGTGGGGAAAACCTATGTACATAGCGCAGAGGCTTTTTTTCTCAGGAGCTTTGAAATGGCCTTGCTGTAGAGTAGAACTCTATAGGTTAGGTTAGTTTTATAACAATCCTCAAAGTTTGGAGGAAAAAGAGTTATGACGGAACCTCACCTTGGAACCAGTTGAAATGAAACGAAATGAAATGAAATGTATTCTTGGCAACAGGCATTACAGGTCACCAAAGCTTATTTATTCTGCGAGTGGCAAATCAAAAAATTCTACTCTGGGGCTCTGTCTACCCCGTAAGGGATAAAGACGTGATTTTTATGTATGTATGTATTTAAAAAAAACAGTCGTTTTATAATAATAAATCAGTTTATTTGTTTTTCATATTTTTTTTTATATTGGCACCTTTTAACACATTTTTAATAAAAAATATTATATAACTTATACTACGACAACAGCCATATACGTTACATTGTTCGAAAATACTTAATTGTGTATCTTAAATAAAAAAATATTATAAACATTGCAATTGAGTTTACTTCTATAGGCAAGCTATTAATAAATCTAAACATATAAAATTTATATGTTTATTTATATTATAAATAATAGCAACTATCATATATAAAAACCGGCCAAGCGCGAGTCGGATTCGCGCAGCGAGGGTTCCGTGCAAATCCGGCAAATTATTATAAAATCCAGTGTTAGAGAGCCCTGCCCTTAAGCAAAAATGTATGCAGTGTGAGGTCAATTCATGTTGGCTACTGACATAGACAGACAGTCTGTTATGTTGTTATAGCGGCACCAGAAATAACATCATCAGTGAAAATTTCATCTGTCTAGCTATCATGGTTCATGAGTTCAGTGACAAAGCGCATACAGACAGACGGACGGACAGCGAAGTCTTAGAAATAAGGTCCAGTTTGATCCTTTTGGGACGGAACCTTAAAAAGATTTATAATTACAGAAACCAAAAACCTGTAACATTATTAAGCAAACGAAAACACTTTACTAAATAAGTAATCCTACTAATTATTTAGAGAAAACATCAAGCAAACATGAAATAAACAACTATACTTACTTTCTACTTTGGTATACATTACATTTTCGTATAAAGTATCACAAGAAAATGTCTTAGTGAATCCGGGTCGAAGGACCATTTTTATCGTAACATGATGAATATTATTCAGTACACACAGATAGCCAAAAATTTAATGTTCAATCTTTGAAAACTGTGTAGCAGTAAATGCTAGGTAGTTAAAATAAACATGCATAAAACCTTAGATGAGAGATAATAATAACAAAAAACTGGTACAGTGAAACTGTATCGCTAGCCAGTGGAACCTTTTTCTACAAAATGTCATAATGGCTACCATACACCTGCTAAAGAAATGATCGCAAAGTTGTATGAAGAACAGTTCTACAGAGGTCGTGATTAAATTTCTTCAAACGTACCTGTACTATGTTGCTGTTTAAAATGGACTCCATGCATCTTTGATCTGTGAAGAACTAGCTGAAGACAGCCATACTGTATTGTTTATGGAAATGTTTAATATTTCAACACAATCATGACAATTATTCCTTCAAAATATGTACTTAGTTGACTAGTCCATACTTTAATTATACATATTACCTAACTTCAAACAAAAATATCGAGGATACCGCCGTATACTCTAAGATATCTTCATAGCTCACTTATTTGTTCCATAAAATATTAGGATATCAATCATTACTTAAATGGTCTGGCCACATATAATTTGAACAGGGGTCTTACCATGACGTCTTAATGTGATTCAACTCCAAATCAGTTCAGGTATTAGCTGTCATTATTAGTATGGATCTGACAGCGAGCGAATCTAAACTGAATTGGAATTAGGACGTCATGGTAGAGCCCCAGATATTAGGGCCTCTATGGACGAACTGGTTTGAGCAGTCAGTGCCAACAGCTTCAAGCAATTTCAATACATTCATAGCAGTACGGTTGAAGTCGACTCCAATCACAACTCGCTCCAAGCAGTCCGCCTATCAAGGTCCTTACGTGTTATTAGTTTTCTGGTAATCTGCGGAAGAACTCTTGGCAATATAGCATCTCTCCGAAAGTATTATGGCAGTTGCCGCTTTTGTTGGTCCAGACATGAACCAGCCTCGAAAATTACAACTAGAGAATACATAGAGGTAGGACTAGCAAAAACTAGAGTTATCTGACTTCAAAACTGTTGGAGAATCCGTGGTAAGGGTAGATGCCGCCTAAGATGTACTTGTAGTTTCCGTAGTGATGTAGGCGGTAGGTCCCGGCGGGGGTTCCGACTGGGATGTGCCATTCTATCTCAGCGTGGCTGGTACCTAGAATCTTGTTGTTGCGGTGCCAAATGTACCTGGGAACAAATTGAAAAGAGCCATGAGGACGAAGTCTCATCGCCTATCGAAGAATCGAGAATTTTACTATTCTGCATTTTTACGGTTTCCCGTTAGAAACATTTCTAAACAGCACCGAAACCCGGATCCTCATCAATCTGTGATGCGTGCTTTAACCCCTGGACCACCCATAAAGGCTTAAAGCATAAAGGCTTTATCTGCCTCCAACCCATGGGCATGTTGAGATTTTTTAAATCCCTCTCCCCCTCATGACATTTATGCAATTAACAAATGTCTTAAGGCGTAACGCATCGCACCATCCTTTTCTATCCTCAGCCTTAATCATTTGATAGAAAGGGATGGTGAATGCGGTTTGTGATCCGAGCGCGTTGGGCGATAAAGCCAATTAAAGCATCAGTAGGCTTATTACCTAACTCGCTCGCAATCGCCATCGTGTTCATTTTGACAGTTCATGTATGGGCTGACAATTGGCATCGGAATCAGATAGCTGTCACATTCATACAAGAACTGTCGAAATGAACACGATGGCGATTGCGAGCGAGTTAGGTAATAAGCCTACAGGTCTTCAACGAGGCTTCAGGTCTTATAATGGCCGTAATATTCTTCCACTCTACTCGTATTTCAAATTCAGCACAATTTTTCATCAATTTCGAGGGGTATTTTCACATAAGTACTTACAGTCCGTGACGACTTAGAATGCTATTCGGTTTTGTCTGGCTATCTCACTCTCTTGGGCTTGATATTTGAAAAGGCCGAGTGAGGGAGACAGCAACACCACCAATAACCCGAATGGCATTCTAAGAGCTCACAAACTATTAAGTGCTTTAAAAAATCTGGAGCCTATAAAAGAGAATATTCCACCAGACATGCAAATTAATCCAAGATGAATCGAAGATGCTTCGCTCGCGCTTTACGCTCGCTTGCTCGATTAAGTTTTCCTCCCTATTTCAAAAACTTATAGATAGTCTTACTTGGTTTCCCAATCTGCGTCAGTGGCGACCACCGTCCAGGCGTCGTCTTCTGCGGACTCCAGCCGCTCCACCGACGCGTACCAGCTGCCGTGACGAATGCTGTTCCGTGGATGCCCGGACACCTACATCGTAATATAATTTTTAGCAGCAAAACCGGAGAACTGTCGTTGGACAAAACGAGAGATAGAGAATCGGAGACCTATGGTTGGGAAGGGGATGGAAGACCTTGGTAATTTGGCTTTCGCCCAGAGGTTACCCTTTCGTTTAAAGCAGGCTTATTTTTTTTAGAAGTTTCACATTCACCTGTCCCGTATCGATGGCAATCTGTCTGTAATCAAATCTTGCAAAAACATATTGAACCACTTCCAGCGTCACATTGATGTAAAATTAGACATATTATATAAGTCCGCTGATAGTAGAATATTAACGCGAAATTCTGGCGGTACGGCCAGGATCGTCTCTGCAGGGGGGAACGCTTCAACGGTTGGTCCGATTGACTTGAAATTTGGTTTATACATAAATATAATGTTGGATAGATGACAATACAAGTAAGTACAGTCAGCAAAAATAACGTGTACCTATTAAAACACCGTGGTATTGGTTTGAAATATGGCCTCTCAAGCAGAGCCCGAGCTCGCCTAAGTTTTTCAGCATGTACGTACGAAATCTCATATTTTTTCATGATCTTTCCGATGAAGGAAAACATCTTGAAACCTGCACCTACAAGGCAACAATAGCATATGGGAACAATAGCACAAGCCCTCGTTATGACAGAAGGCCTGTGCCCACAGAACGTATACCCGGCCATAAAGATTGCACATCGGTCTTCTCGTCTAATTTCGGATTCGAAGAGCGTTCTCTCGCTCTAACTTACGTAACGCCAATGGTCTTTTTCTAAAGACCGAAATGAAACAGAAATAGAAAAAGATTAAGCTAAAAATGCTGTAACTAACGATCGAATAAACCTGCCAAAGAATAACAAAATACTACAACATGATGCCTCGTCGAATCTAAAGACTTACAAAGAGCGCCGTCACGATGTCTCCGTAGCTGTACTGTTTCTGGGGCTGCTGGGTGCAGTCCCCGAACTCCTTGCCCCAGGGCGCGGCGTCCCACAGGACGGGAGGCACCAGCGTGATCAGCTGGTCGCTGAAGTCGGGAGGCTGAGGGCCAGGGTCCAGGGTCACGTCCTGGAAAGGTGAACTGGTTAACAGACCCGGAGCTTATATCCTGAAATTCGATTTTTAAAGTTCGTTTCGTGCTATCACGCTCACACTAATAGTGAGAGATTGAGAGAGATAGAAGGGGGGCGATCATCGAAAATCTTCGGAGTAGCCCCCCTGCTTAGCGTTACGCAGTTGGAAGTGATTTCGACTCACAGACGTGCTAGATGCGGAAATTACTGACCTTCATCAAAGCTTCAGTCAACTCGAGGTATTTATTGAGATAGATATCCAAAGTGTGCGGACCAAAGATGGTGGACGCCGCTTCGTACCTTTGTGCCTGGAGAAAGAATAATGTCTACATTACAGAAATAATTCCAAGATGGGTTTTTTTGTAGGATAAGGTGGTAAGATGGAAAACGAGACGATAGTTATTGACCAGTGAGACAATGGGGGCTATCGCGTGTGAATCTGCCACTAGAGGCGCTAGTGTCGCGTGAGGTCCAATAACATTCACTTTTCACTGGTTTTGGCGGGCTTCGTGACATAAATTATAATTTCTTTCATTTACCTGCTGAAAAGTGATCTCTTTCGTAAAATTATCACATGATTATTTGGCGACGAATGTGAACGCTTTGAAAGTGGAATTAAGAAAAAGTGGCGCAAAAATAAGCGGCCTCAAAGAGCAGCTAATTCAGAGGTTTGTTTTTTTAATAAATTTATTGAGATTGAAGATTAACTTGGTTTCGGCGCCGATCTTATAAAGTCGCCTTTGACAGCTATACCTCTGGACCTTAGTCAACAGTGGCGCCAACTGTTGAGCAAAGAAACGATAGTCCCCATTATGTTTACATTACAAAATTGATGAGAATCTACGAAGTTTGGCTTCATTTTATATATGCATTGCATTTGGAATTGACAATGGTCAGCGACAATTGTCGTGTTGATGAAATTGGGGGCTGATGGTAAGGGAGCTCCAGCACCTATGGATAGGTACCCGTAACACGAGAGGATTCCAGCTAGACGGCCTAGAGGGCTAAGAAGGAATAGCCCAGCATGTAAGAATAATGTATGTGGGGGCGTTCAAGTATTACGTAACGCAATTTGAGGGGAAGGGGGGGTATCGTAAAACGTTACGATGCGTTACAGGGGTGGGAGGGGGTCTTTCATACAACACGTTACGTAACGTTTTCTTTTTTTAAATAAAAAAATAAGGAATTAGAACTGCCAAGTTAACAAACTACGCATGTATTGCGGGTTAAACATCTCTTGTTTTATTTAGTATTATTACCGTAAAGGCGATTAAAACTATAACAAGGATATTAGAGCGACTTTCTTGTACTTTGCGCAACATAAATTTTGACACTTGGGTAAAAATGGTCACTTGAGTGTTACGTAACGTTTGGGGGAAGGGGTACAGAAAAACGTAAAGGCGCGTAACAAGGGGGGGAGGGAGGCTCAAAAATCTTCAATAATTGCGTTACGTAATACTTGAACGCTCCCTGTATCTAAATACTCATAAGATTCATAACATACCTGGTATTCTTCGGGAGTAGCAATATAGTCTGAGTAAACGTTACTTAGTCCCGCCAACACCACCTTGCTGCCGCCCGCGGCTCTGCTTACCACACTGAATAAAACAAGCTCTTTTTTAAAAAACCGGCCAAGTGCGAGTCGGACGAGCGCAAGTAAGTACAAAAGTCCAGTGTTACCAGAGCCCTGCTCCAAAGCAAAATGTAGGCAGCAAATATTCCAGCAAGTGGTTGGGTGAGTATGGCTGAACACTGCTGTAGGTTACACACAAATTATTCAGCGTTTTTGGATTCAAAATTAAGTCACTCCTTTGACGCCGTACACTTTAAACATTTTGTCAACTATGTTTCAAAAATCCTGAAAATCACCGGAACCGGATCAAATCCATGTACACGGAAGCCTAAAAATACAAGATGGCGTGTATACCTGCGCAAGCGGCGCCCCGACATCGTGGTGAACTCTCCAGGCACGGCGGCAAGCAACAAGCCTCCGATGCGAGCCACTGAACACGACACTATCTTGGGCTGCCACTCGTAGGGAAACTTCGCCTGTAACCAACGTTTTGAACTCGTATGTCATTGCGGAAAAGCTGAAAATTGACTTCTGGTATACTGCAAACTACCAAAAGGTTCATCCCGTAGCAGAAGTATAGGCTTGGGCGCCTGGTACTTGATGTCTTCAAGGGGGCGTTCAAGTATTACGTAACGCAATTTGGGGGGGAGGGGGGGTGTCGTAAAACGTTACGATGCGTTACAGAGGCGGGGCCGGGGGGGGGGGTCTTTCTTACAACACGTTACGTAACGTTTTCTTTTTTTAAATAAAAAAATAAGGAATTAGAACTGCCAAGTTAACAAACTACGCATGTATTGCGGGTTAAACATCTCTCGTTTTATTTAGTATTATTACCGTAAAGGCGATTAAAACTATAACAAGGATATTAGAGCGACTTTCTTGTACTTTGCGCAACATAAATTTTGACACTTTTGGGTAAAAATGGTCACTTGAGTGTTCCTCCGGGGTTGCGGGTGTCTATGGGCAGTGGTGATCACTTACCATCAGGTGACCCACTTGCTCGTTTGCCTTCCTATTCATATAAAAAAAAAAACTTGAGTGTTACGTAACGTTTAGAGGGGGGGGGGGGGGTACAGAAAAACGTTACGGCGCGTTACAAGGGGGGGAGGGAGGGTCAAAAATCTTCAATAATTGCGTTACGTAATACTTGAACGCTCCCCTGAACCCTAGGCTCGGCTATGAAGTCCCAGACGGCGTTCCACAGTGGGTTGGAGCTGACGGTTCACTACTGGGAAACTGCAAACTACCAAAAGGTCCTTACCCGTCCCGTGGCCAGAAGAATAGGTTTGGGCGCCTGGCACTTGATGTCTTCCTCCGTGGGCTCGGCGATGAAGTCCCGGACGGCGTTCCACAGCGGGTTGGTGGTGACGGTGCCCTGCTTGAAGTCGAAGGCGCCCGGGCCGTCCGTCGTGCCCGCCGCGAAGCTGTAGCCCATGGCCGGGAGGCAGCCAGATGCTGAGCCACTCTGTGAGGAAAACGACCCAGTTCACTGACCAGTTAACATCACCAGAAATGGACGGCAACATCAAAGATTGTATATGCCAGCATATGCCAGTAGTTTCACCATTTGCCGGACCGGAATACAGCAACGCACTGCTGCTTGGCGGCAGAATTGCCGAGTAAGGTTACTACAAGCTGAACGGACTTCGCAAAAGGCTACTTCTAGACCAGTAATTCCTAACCTGTGTGCCGTGGACCCCTAGAGGCCGTGAGTATATCTCAGGTATAAGAATCTAAAAAAAGCGAAATATTGCTACTTGCTTACACATACATACATATATACATAAATCACGTTAACCCTTACGGGTAGATCGATCCTTTTTTTAACGTGTGAAAAATGCGCCTCATGCATTCCCGCGCTCGGGGCAGCAACGGGGGTATGACGGGCTCTCCAGCTCGCCGCTGCCTTCCCTATGGAAGGAGGGGAGAGACCTACCGTCTAAAAACACACACGTTCCCTCCTGGCCATGAACTGTGGGCGTTACGGGAGCACTATGGTGTCACCGCGACGCCCACTGGCCGCCCCGGGATGGGGCAGATGGCAACGGCACCGTTGAGTGCGGGTTCCGGATTCCCCGTCCTCCCCCGCCGGTGACCGTTTGATTTTTTATAGAGGTTGACTCTTCGCAGCCCCCGCAGCGGCCCACGTTCCCAGCGCACGGGATAGATCGATCCTAAGGTAACAAGACCTAAAGGCCACGTTTAGCATGATTGTGGGCGTATAGGTGGAAAGGGAAATCAAAACAATGATGGATTCCTAGCTGCATCATCTATAGCATGATTCCTAAGATGGTTGCCCGTTGCTTCCATAAGCTTCCCGGACCAGCATGGAACACTCATTGGTAGGTGGCATCACAAACACTATTGTCGCATCTGTACCAACAGCAACACAGACTGAATCAGTGTTCTATAGTTCACTTACAGCATTAAACATCTCAGTAACAGGGTCGTAAGGCTTCGCAGTCGCGTTGGGCATGTCCACGTACTGGTGCACTATACCCAGCGGCCCCGTCAAGTCCACGCCGGGTTCCTTCAGGACTTTCTGTAAAACAATATCATCATAACTGATCCTAAATACTTGAGCAGCTAGGATACTTAAAACTAAGTCAACTCTTTGAAACCGTATTTTTTTTTACATTTACCAGAACCTAAGGTAACAAAACCTTAAGGCCACGTTTAGCATGATTGTGGGCGTATAGGTGGAAAGGGGAATCAAAATAGTGATGGGTTGCTAGCCGCATCGCCTATTAGACGATTCCTAAGATTTTCGCCCATTCCCTCGATGGGCTTTTATCATCTGCGCGGGAAGAGAAGCAAATGGTACATTCTATGTTTTGTCTTTACTTCCAGACCTCCAAAATCCTTATAAACATTTACATGTGTCACAGTAAAACTAACTCGATCACCAGTTTGAGAAATCTAGAATTAAATTTCTAAGCGTCACTGAAAATTAGAACACAGAAAAATCCGAAACTTAAAGCTATGGCCGGGAAACCCGAATCCTCGTGATTCCGTGACGCGTGCTATACCCCTACACCACCCATAGCAGGTGGATAAGCTTTCGAATTTTTCTGTCTGTTACTAACTGTCACGTGACCTTGTTACTATGCGTTTTTTGTCGCTAAGCGTCATCTGTTTGAATGATGTGTCTGTACACAACATCTACTCTAATTACATCGTGGAACTCTAGAATTTTAAGACTCCTTTCATAGTATACCACGTGAGCTAATTAACTTTCTTCGCTTCCTCCTCATCTTCCACACCAGTTTTCTCAAAAGAAGCAGTCGCGTCATGTAAGCAACTCGATTCCAACCGAAATCCCTTGGCAACTTCTCTCTCTCTCGCTATTTCCTCACTCGCCGCTAAGATATTTCGATTTTTTTCTCCGGGATGCTTGATCCTAACGGAAATTGTCACGGAATGCCACTACTGTCTAAACAGACTGATGGATATGCCTGAAGTAACTGGGGTCTTTGGGTCCAGAATTCTGACACTCACCATAGCGGTTTCAAACATCTTAGTAGCGATGATCTTGGTGCTCTCGAACATGTCCCTCCCTGGGCCGGAGGCGAAGCACTCCTCCCCGTGCAGCTTGCAAAGCAGGGTCTCCTGGTCGCAGACCTTGCCGGAGATGCTGCAGCGAGGACCCGCCGTGTTGGGGGAGACGTCGCCGAGGTTGGTGGAAGCGAAGGCGCAGACGACACGACCCTGTTGGAGACAGTAGACTTTTAGACAACGTATGATTAGGTAAGCTGCAATTTGAAACTGTTTGACCACCATCACGCCTGATGGAAAGTGATGATAGGGCCCCTGATAATATAATCTGGAATAACACATAGGCTACTTTTTATCCCGGAAAATTGAGTAATTCCTGCGGGATAGCGATAAACGAATTCTATGCAGACGAAGTTGCGGACAACAGCTAGTTTTTACTTGTACTCACTTTACCAGGTATAGTCCCCTTCCCGTTGAGCTCTTTCTCCATCAGCAGAGAAGCATACCCCACGTTGTCAGATGATATCAGTTTGTTGGTGTTGTTCATGCTGGTGGGATGCACCGCGAACCAGTTGATGACTCCAAGGATGCTGTTGTCAGGAGCAAGGAAGCGAACCTGGGCTAGAGTCTTATCGGTGTCGTATTTGTACCTGGATATCAATAAAATAACGTTGTTTAAATTGCGACGAACAAATAACATTTACTTTGCAACTCCGCCATCACACGTCCAAGACAATCAAGCCTGTGTGAAATATATATATCACCCTCCTATGCTTCACATAACACACACATTCATGTACAAATCACGTCTATACCCTAACGGGATAGACGAAGCCTGAGGGAACAAGGCCACGTTTAACATGATTGTGGGCGTATATGTAAGGGGAATCAAAATAGTGATGGCTAGCCGCATCGCCTATAACATGATACCTAAGATTTTTGCCCGTTCCCTCGATGGGCTTTTACCAACTGCGCAGGAAAAGAAGCAACTGGTGCATTCTATGTTTTTTCTTTGCTTCCAGACCAGCACGGAAGGATACATACGGATAGCTTTTAAAATGGTGTGAAACGCAGGCTTGTATGTCTGAAACGTGTGGTAGCGGAGTAGCAAGGTAAATGCTTTTTGTTCATTGAAATGGACCTCCACAAAGAAACGCCTGATTCAATAAATTAGTAAACTGTCACTTGAAAACATTCTGGCATTCTTAATTCCACTTGAGTCCAATGTTTAGGCCACCATCGGCCAGGACCGCGGATATACGTTAGACTTAAATGTAAATTTATGAGAATCACTCTAGTTGGCTGTAGTTGGCCCAGCGCCATCAACGCCACAAATCTCAAGAGAACAAGCTTTGATACTTGCTGGTTTCTTGTCCTGGGGTGCTGTTGTCAAACCTACTTGGCTCTCTCTTCGGGCGGGTTCCGTAGATACGAGGACGGTGATCGGTTGATGTTGGCATCGAGCAGCTCGCCTTCTCCGTACTCCATCCGAGCTCGCTTTAGGTTCACGTGGGCCATTGCTATACTCTGCCAGACAAATAATAGGTCAAATGACATGGAAAGATCCGAAAAGTCCATCAATCCGTGATGCGTGCTTTTACCCCTACGAAGACTGTCACAGGACCTGGCAGTGGCGTAAAACTGAAGAGGCCTTTACCCGGCAGTAGTGGATGTGGGCTGATTAAGTAAATAGATTAGATACTTAGATAGAAAATAAATGATGAATATCCCAACCAATTTAAACAAACCATCAACTTTAATTTAAGAATAAACAGAATCTCACCTTATAGATCCCGGCGATGTAGGACACGTAGGTCTCCTTGACGAAGCCGAGGATTGGCAGGTCAAAGAGGAAGTGCATGAGGAACCCTCCAGGCGTGGAGTGCGTGTGTGTTCCGCTGATTATCACGTTGTGCTCGTTGTAGACGTCGCCGAAGCGTTTTTGGAGACGTTTTACGATCTGAAAGATTTTGTAGACATTTAATAAAGACTGGTTGAGCTATTATTACACATAAACGGATAACTCACGTATAAAAAGTCGAGTGATGCTCGACATGTTTCGGACTATTCCGTAGTCCTTCTTCCTGGAGCGCTCGCCCCGGCGGCAGCGAAACGAACACTGCGCGCCAGCGCTCTGTTCGCGCGGCTGCTCGACGCAACTGACAGCGGCGCACAACTACCCTCGTTTTCATCGTCGTTTATGTGTAATAATGATTAAGTCTCACGGTAGTTTCATGTTGAAAGTGGTTGAGCTATGTTTAAAATATCTTAAATATCTAAGTTTGGAATAGTTCAGCACAAGAATGAAGAATATAAGTGATTAAGGATATGTGGGCTGTTTTTGTTGGAAAACTATTGAAGAGTGAAGTGACAAAACTACGCTCAGCTCAAAGCTAGCTAGTATGATCAATAAAATAAATCTGTGCATTTTTTTGAACCTAGATCTGCTATTAACTTGGGCTGATCTGAAAAGTCCTCAATATTTTGGAACCGCCAATTAATTAGCTAAAGGGCGCTACATGACGCTGCAGATGCTCCTTCACGGACATCCTGAGATTTGTACAATCCCATAATGGCAGGTGGATTCTACGGCAAATACTCACTTCCTTCCTAACCCCATGGCCCATCATAGGGGCGTCCACTGACACGAAGACGATTCGCTGCGTGCTGTTGCCATTATCATCCGCTAGCACGAAGGCTCGAGAGAACTGACGGAGGTGGATCCCATGGCCGATCTGTTTGAAGTGTGCGTAGCCCATCTGGAATAAGAAAGGGGTTATTACAAGCTTGATGTGACTCTACTACCCTAGGAAGGTTCTTTAGTGGAGACCACGTGCCGGAAGACGTAGTGTGCGAAGCCCCCCCACAATATATGGACTGATATCCTGGTGAATGTCTACTGGATGGGAGCGTGCGAGGTCTTTATGGCACTCTTTGGGGAAGCTGCAGTGAACATCTTTTGGCTGATGATGACGATTACCCTAGTGGTGGAAATGTTTTACCCTTTTGATGATGCATCAAGTTTTAGTTCAGACAAAACAGTTCATTGGACCACGGCACAATCGGTTACTGTTGCACAGAACTTTAAAATGCTTCGAAGTCAACGCAATTTTTCAAAAGCCTTACCATGGCGTCTAATGCGATTAAATTTCGATTCGATTTAGGTTCGCTCGCTGTCAGATCCATACTAAAAATGATAGTTAAAACCTGAACTGAGTCGGAATTGAATCGGAATAAGACGTCATGGTAAAGCCCCTGTTCTTTTTGCAAGTATACTCACAAAAAACAGCGATAAATGCCAGTTCCAACATGAAACTACCGTGAGACTTAATCATATTACACATAAACGGATAACTCACGTATAAAAAGTCGAGTGATGCTCGAAATGTTTCGGACTATTTCGTAGTCCTTCTTCCTGGAGCGCTCGCCGCGGTGGCAGCGAAACGAACACCAACGTCGACCAACACTCGACTTTTTATACGTGAGTTATCCGTTTATGTGTAATTATGATAAATGCCAGAGTAAAAGCTGAAAATTTTATTAAAGTTCTCGTGACAACAGAACATGCAAAAAATCAAGTTACATACGTGAATATTAGATTATTATAAGATGGTAAATGGTGTCAAAAAACCTGTCTACTTTTCCATGTCATAAGTGTTATTTTCCAACTAGTTTTTGTTTCCATTTAAACTTGCCCAGTGCCCTTAAATTGCTACACCGGTTAGCATGAGTTCGTAAAACTGGTTTTACATTCACTAGGCAAGTTTCCCTTGAGATTCCGGCCAAGTGCGAGTCGGAGTCACGCACCGAGAGTTCCGTAACAATTCGGAAAATAAATATAGGTACAACATGTTACTTACTCTTAAAATTACAATACCTATGCTATGTCGCCGGGCTTCCATGCTAGTCTGGGAGTAAAGAAAAAACAGAATTTACCGGTTGCTTCTCTTCCCGCGCAGATTGTAAAAGCCCATCGAGGGAATGGGCGAAAGTCTTAGGAACCATGTTATAGGCGATGCGGCTAACAATCCATCACTATTTTGATTTCCCTTTCCAGCTATAAGCCCTAATCATGCTAAACGTGACCTTAAGGTTTTGTTACCTTAGGCTCTGTCTACCCCGTGACACCCTCATGCTCCCGCGGTGCCCCCCAATGGCAGCGAGGGAATACCGGTGGGTTTTTAGTGGGTTACCCTTGGCGGAAGGCCTGTTTCTCTAGTAACGATCCGTCGAGCTGCGCGAAAGCCGTTACCGATGTGTTGCTTCTGGGTATGGAATATTTTATTCCCTTCTCAGATGTAACAACTGGTGGCAAAGCTCGTCCATGGTTTAACGCTGAGTGTGCTCAAGCTGAGGTTCTTAAGCACTCAGCTTACTTAGCATGGGCTGACGCTCGTAGTCGCAAAGCTCCGGAGGTACACGTTAAGAAACAGATTTTTAACAAAGCTGCCAAATCCTGCAAAAAGGCAATTCAGAAAGCACGATTCCTCCATGTTGGTCGTATTGGTGCCAAACTGGCTTCTTACCCATCAGGGAGTAAAGCGTTCTGGTCCTTGGCCAAATCGGTGGAGTCCAATTTCTGTCGCCCATCTTTACCACCGTTGCTGAAGCCAGATAAGTCACTAGCTCATACCGCGGTGGAGAAGGCTAACCTGTTTGTCTCTCTTTTTGCGGAAAATTCGCGTCTAGACGCTGGTGGTGCAGTTCCTCCCTCTATACCTCATCGCGGATCGTTTATGCCGGAGGTAAGAATTCACCAGAGAGAGGTATTAAAAGTGCTACGTTCTCTGGACGTGAATAAAGCTAGTGGCCCCGACGGAGTTCCAGCAATTGTTTTGAAAACATGTGCCCCTGAGCTGTCTCCTGTTTTAACACGCCTGTTCAGGCTCTCCCTGGAGATGGGCCAAGTTCCGGATTCGTGGAAGGTTGCTAATGTGCAGCCAGTGCCAAAAAAGGGAAGTCGTGCCGACCCTTCGAATTATCGACCTATCGCAATCACCTCCATACTGTGTAAGGTTATGGAGCGTGTATTGAACACTAAGCTCCTGGCGTACCTTGAAGGTAACGATCTCCTCAGTGACCGACAATACGGGTTCCGCCGAAATCGGTCTACTGGGGACCTTCTGGTGTATGCCACTCACCTTTGGGGCGAAGCTGTTGAGAAGCATGGCGAGGCTCTTGCTGTGTCTCTTGACATCTCCAAGGCATTCGACAGGGTCTGGCACGGGGGCCTTCTTAGTAAGCTCTCCGCGTATGGAATTCCTGCCGGCCTGTGCGGCTGGATCGCAGACTTCCTGCGGCACCGATCTATTCGAGTCGTCATTGACGGGTGCTCGTCTGATCTCATGGCAATTAATGCCGGGGTGCCTCAGGGATCGGTTCTTTCTGCAACTCTTTTTCTGCTGCATATCAACGATCTGCTCATACCAGGTATCTTTGGGTATGCCGATGACAGCACAGTTGCGGAGAGGTACCTAGCTAATGGCCGAGCTGGTAGTGACGAGATCAGGTCTCTCAGGGAGGCTATGGTTCAGCGAACGAATATGACCTTGGAAGCTGTGTCCGACTGGGGCACTGCCAACTTGGTCCAGTTCAATGCATCCAAAACACAGGCGTGTCTGTTCACCGCAAAGAGGAGTCCATTCACCTTGGCTCCTTCTTTCCAGAATGTTCCCTTGCCCCCGACAGACCACCTTGAGCTTCTCGGATTGGATCTTCAATCCAATCTGAACTTCGGCGCGGCTATCGAGTCCAGGGCGAAAACTGCTGCTAAAAAGCTTGGTGTCCTATATAAGGTGAGGCGGTACTTCACGCCGGAACAGCTTCTTACTCTATATAAAGCACAGGTTCGATCGTGTATGGAGTACTGCTGCCACCTTTGGGACGGGTCTGCCAAGTATCAGTTGGCCGCGCTGGACTCGGTAGAGCAGCGAGCCCGTAGGCTCATTGGTGATGCCTCGTTAACCGAGAACAGACTGCAGAGTCTCGGACACCGTCGAAGAGTTGCATGTCTGTCTGTTTTTTATCGGATACATTTTGGTGAGTGTGCGCAGGAATTGCACGACCTTATAGTTCCATCTCCGTTTCGCCAACGGACTTCCAGGCGGGGGGAGCGTTTTCACCCATTTGTTGTCAACATACCATTGACCCGCACGAGGCGGTTTGCTTCATCCTTCCTAATGCGAACTGCTAGGGAATGGAATTCGCTCCCATCGTCTGTATTTCCGGACAGATACAATCTGGGGCTCTTCAAGGCTAGAGTGAATAGGCTGTTACTGAACCAGTGAGTTACACCTTTGGCCTCATCTGCACCTTCCACCAAGTGAGATAGAGGCCAATCACTGGTCAGTTCGTAGTAAAAAAAAAAAAAAAATCTCCTTCTACTCGGGAGCGGGCCGGGGAGAAGTCCCACATAAATTCCACGCCGTCCCCACGGCGCGGTCGTATGCGTAACACATTTTCCCACCAAAAAGAAAGGCTCTGTCTAGCCCGTAAGGGATAAAGACGTATATATGTATGTATGCGGGTTAGATTAGACAAGAAATAGCATTCGATCACGATAAGTTTACACACGTAGTCACACTCATGTGTAATATTATAGATTTGAGGTTAAGCGTTCACACAAACTGAGTCTAAATGTGATAAACACACTATTCACGACATGACTTAGTTTGGTAAACATAGAGGCTATTGAAGTGGTTTTAAGTAAATAAAACAGTTGCCTAAGTGTATTTAGTTTGTACCTACTCGCGTGGGAGACTGGCCACAATAGAGAGATCTCTTTCCAGGCATATGTGTATATCCCTTACAGGATATGATTGGTGGAAAGGGGAATCAAAATAGCAATGGGTTGCTGTAACATCGCCTGTAACGTGATTAAGGTCCTCGCCCATTCCCTCGATGGGCTTTTTCCACGCGGGAAGAGAAGCAACTGGCACATTCTGTTTTTTCTTTACTCCCAAACCAGCATAGAAAAAGAAAAAGTTGTTGAGAATATCTAAGGCCTTGGTCGCTCTGACGCGCCACCGGCGGAAATTATCGCAAATATGGATAATTTGGCGATGAATGTGAAATCTTTGAAAGCGGTTTTTTTTTCGAACAAAACGGAACTGCACAACATTGCGGCATAGCTATTCGATATGATGATAGTTATTTACAATTAATAAATTTAATGATTCAAGATTTAAAACTTCGTTGTAAAATCGCATTTGTAGCTAGAAAAAGCATAGCTGTTTGGTACCTCGGCAAACAAGCATACTTTTGGCAAAAAATAAGTTAGTAAACAGTAAATCAAACCTCTGAATTAGCTGCTCTTTGAGGCCGCTTATTTTTTCGCCTCTTTTTCTTAATTCCGCTTTCAAAGCGTTCACATTCATTTGCGATGATTTCACGAAGTAGATCACTTCTCAACAGACAAATGAAATCAATTATAATTTATGTCACGAAGCCCACCAAAACCAGTGAAAAGTGAATGTTATCGGCCCTCACGCGACACAAGCGCCTCTAGCGGCAAATTCACACGCGATAGCTCCCATTCCGACTCAGTTCAGGATTTAGCTGTCATTTTTTGTATGGATCAGACACATTGGCGTAGATAACTATAGGGTGGCAGCGGTGGCAAAATGCCAGGGGCGCCTAGCTCTACGGGGCCCCGAACTGGCTTGGTTTAGAGCACAGAAGGGACGCTGATGCACTTCTTTATATTGAGGAAGGAGCCCTGACGAATTTGCCACGGGCCCCAGACGTTATAGTTGCGCCACTGATCAGACAGCGAGCGAAGCTAAACTGAATCGGAATTAGATCCCATTAAGACGCTAATAAAATGCTAATCCTGCCGCTAAGTAGCAGTGCTTGCACTGCTGTTCCGGTGTGGAGAGTAAGACCGCCGGGGAAATTACGGGCACAAGAGGCATTTCATCTTAGTCCTCTAGATTGGCAACGCATCTGCAATCCTTCCGGGGTTGCGGTTATCAATGGGCAGTGGTGACTTACCATCAGGTGACCCACTTGCTCGTTTGCCTTCCTATTCATATAAAAAAAAAAGTCATGGTAACGCCCCTGAACAAAGGCAAGTAACATGTGGACACCGGGTGGCGGGTAAGAACGATCATGGCCGTATCGTAATGTACGCATAATCTCACGTTTTAATAGCTCCGCATAAATTGACCCAGCAAAGGCCAATTGTAACGCATGTTACGCAAAAACACGCAAATATTCCAAAACAATTAATTAATAGCCCAGATAACGTGTTTACTTGGCAAATAATAAATGAGTCAGAAGTAAACGATGGAAACAATGAACAGCCTAGTTTGAGAAAGGTCTACACCTCTACAAATTAGAGACAGTATTTTTAGCGGCGTTTGTTACAAACTGTAATAGTTTGCTTCTCTTCCCGCGCAGATGATAAAAGCCCATCGAGGGAATGGGCGAAAGTCTTATGAATCATGTTATAGGCGATGCGGCTAGCTACTCATCACTGTTTTGATTTCACTTTCCTCTATACGCCCTTAATCATGCTAAACGTGGCCCTAAGTTTTTTACCTTAGGCTCTGTCTACCCCGTAAGGGATAAAGACGTGA
Source organism: Pandemis corylana (assembly GCA_949127965.1). Lineage (NCBI taxonomy): Eukaryota > Metazoa > Arthropoda > Insecta > Lepidoptera > Tortricidae > Pandemis > Pandemis corylana. The sequence goes on along the minus strand of OX421858.1, from coordinate 14,083,058 downwards.
TATAAGTATGTATGTATGTATGTGTATGTAGTAATAGGAAAAATGGATGGTATTATAAAAACTGGTTTTGAGAGTGTAAAACACAAAGTTTGTTGAAAGGAAATAAATTAGTTTTAGCACAACACGTAAGGAATATAGAAGAAATAAGAACAAATGACATAAGTTATTTTTATCCCTACTAATATTAATAAAATTCGACTCGGCAAACGTAGTGTAGGACGCCCTCCGGCCAGGTGGGATGACGATCTGCGAAAGACTGCAGGCAGATGCTGGATGCGTCAAGCTGAAGACAGGGCGCTATGGCGCTCATTAGGGGAGGCCTATGCCCAGCAGTGGACTAATATAGGCTGATGATGATGAATATTAATAAATGCGAAAGTAGCTCTCTCTTCCTGTCTGGCTATTTTTTACTACAAGTTAAACTACAGAACCGATTCAGCTGAAATTTTATATAGAGATAGTTTAAATCCCGGGCACGGATATAGGATAGTTTTTCTCCCAGAAAATAGCATAGTTCCCGCGGGATTCTGCGTAGACGAGTCAAGGGCAACAGCTAGCATTTTATAACTTTGTAAAAGCGAATTTTGGGTAGCTTCTGGTGGTTTGTCCTTGGTATTTGTGTGTAATTGCCTAGTTGGCCTAGCCTAGAGCACTATAGGAGTTTAAATGTTACTAGCCTCTCATAAATCTAAGCGATGCAATCCATAACGTCCTCTGCCGTTGCGATAGCATCGGTGAGTATGATGCTCTGTTTGTTATGACACGCGCGAATCATTATATTCTGACCTTGACCGCCAGAGTCACTGATCAGGGGCCTTACCATGAAAGAAAGGAAGAAGACATTTATTCCTTTTTGCAAGACACACGCTAGACTACACAATTTTATAGAAAATAAACAAGAAAAAAAAACATAGACATGAAAAATAGATCATCAGCGTTGTGTGTGTCTTCGCAAAAGACTGTCGGTGACTCACGAAACGATACACAGATAAAATATACTACATAATCCATAAACTTTTACGTAAATAAAGTAATAAATAGATAGAACCCGACTTATGTGTTAAAAAAATACATAAATTAATTAAATAGTTTACAATAAGCAAAAAATAAAAAGGAGGGAAAACTAAATTGTTCAAAAACAACAGGCTGGCATATCAATGTGCAAAGTGCTGGAGGACTATTGTAAGGATTTTTGGAGCGTCAATAAGTGATTCTTCAGCTTGCGCTCCTTGGATAGCTCCTCGGGTAGTGACGTTGCGATTCAATTCCGACTCAGTTCAGGTTTCAGCTGTCATTTTTCGTATGGATCTAACCGCAAACCTATTCAATTCAATTCAATTTTTAAAAATCTAGCTCCATCGATACTGTCGATGATTCTGCCAATGTCGAGGTTGAAGAAGACACTACTTGTTTTTAAATAAGCCGTTGTTCGGTAGCTTCAGCGTGCGGTACTCTGATGAGAATCTAGACAGCGGACCTAAACTCAATCGGAATTGAATCGAACGTCATGGAGGCCCCTGGTGTCAAACTTCCTAGTCCAACTGCACCAGCCAGCAAAGGTACCTAATGACTTGTATACTATACTTTTAATACTCACGAATGCGATCTCCGCGGGTGGCCCGGTGACGTCAGCGATGCCCACGCCGACCCGCAGCGCGTGCGCAGCCGACAGCGCCGCGCACAACACCCACACATGGAACATCCTGGAACGAAAAACATTTTGCTATAGACTAGATTTAAGTTCGGCAAAAAGCACTACTTTGATTCCCCGTTCCACCTAAGTCGAAATAATTGACAGTTGAAAAAAGAACACATGTTTGTTAACGTAGGTATCTATAATTTCAAAATTCCTGTGGAATGTTAAGTCGACTTATCGGGTTTGACCACGCAGCCTTCGGTGTATACGAACACTACCTTAAACGTGGCTTTTAGGTATTTTTACCATAGGCTGTATCTGTGTCTAGTCACCCCGCACGGGATAAAGACGCGATTAACAAAAATGTATGACACGTATAAATCACCTCATCACATAAATCACGTCTATCCCTTACGGGGTAGACAGAGCCTAAGGTAACAAGACCTGAAGGCCACGTTTAGCATGGTTGTGGGCGTATAGGTGGAAAGGGGAATCAAAGTAGTGATGGATTGCTAGACGCATCGCCTCTAACATTATTCCTATGCCTATTCTCGATGTGCTTTTACCATCTGCGCGGGAAGAGAAGAAACTGATACATTTTTTTTTCTTTACTCCCAGACCAGCATGGAAAATAACGTAACAATTAAAATATCGTGTCAGAAACTTATCATAGCGATACTATAGCCCGATGACTCACAGCGTCATCTGAATTCAACTCGCGCGCGTCTCTGGCATTGACCGTACCTTCCGTAGCGCGTGTGGCGGAAGACCATTCTGTGGTTCCTGTTATTGCAGAAGGCCTTGGGGCTGCGGAAATCGTCACCAATCGAGCTGCTAGTCGATGTGGCTGTTGGCCTTTTTCCCACGTTAAAGTGTATAATGCCGATTAAAGCCTTTATTTCCCGTGGCACTACTGTCCGATTTCTATTTCAAAATCTCTCAAGAGCTCTTACTTTTGGGTATTTTTAAGCGCCCCGTAAACGATCAAATTTGTTTGACAAACTTGCTTGTCAAACTTCACGTTTTCATCAAACATAAGCGTAAACGATCAAACCAAATATCAAACAAATTTGTTACAGCGCCCCGCGCAAACGGTCAAACTTGCTTGACAAACTTGTTTGTCAAACTTCTTCTTCTTCTTCTTCTTTTCTAATATGGCCCAATCGAACCATGCGATGATTTCGCCAATGTCAAGGTAATAAATACAGTATTCAAAAATCTTGTGACAAAAATGTCGGCAACGTTGTACGGTAGAACATGGTCATAAGACCCCCCCCCCCTGTCGGGCTCTTAGCCAACGGATAATGATATCCCTCGGAGACCGCCAGGAAATCATTAACCGGTGCCCAGGGTGCACCGGAACAAGCACTGCACTTCCCCTCGGACGGATCCAAAAACGAACCGCAGCTCTTGATCACACGCGGAGGTAACCCGACTCGCACCCCTTTGTCAAACTTCTTCTACCGAGATCTTGTTTGACAAACACCGTCGCACACGTTCAAACCTGTTTGTCAAACTCGACATCTATCCAGATTTTCATCAATTGCATCAAACACGTAGATTGTTTGACAAACGCCTCAAACACAGCCGTACACGATCAAATTGTTTGACAAACACGTTAAGTTTGACAAACAATTTCATCGTTTACCGGGCGCTTTAGCCCTTCGAGCCTGTTGAAGATAACATTACCTAAACCTACCTCCCATTTTTGATATTTATTTTGGGCTGTAGTGCCACGTAGTAGTGCCGTAGGTAATACTCTGATTAAAGGCTATCTTGCACCACTTTCTGGCAAAGGAGAGATAAGGTCGGAAGACAGTTATTACTAAGCCGCATTGAGAATATAGTTTGGGCTCAAGTTTTTTTTTTATACATATTAAAACCGACTAACGGGCATGCGGTGCACCTGATGGTAATGGACCAATGGGACTGCTAGCGCGTTGCCGGCCTTGCAAGAAATGGTACACTCGCCTCTTAAAGGTACCCATGTCATAGCCAGTTGGAAATACCCCAGCCGCCAGCGCATTCCAAATTTTGCACGTACGTAGGGGGCAAGAAAGGCCGCTTAAATCGCACGGTGCTGGAGCACCAACTATCACTAAAGTTGACAGTTCTTTGCAAAAAAACAAGTTTCCACGTGGTTTCCATAGTGTCCATGGTCTCTTGGAACAAAACATACCTACTAAGGACCATTCTCAATTGTTATGCCCATTAACTCTGCCTCAACCACCGGGGATATCAATTAGAAAATTGAAAACCGCTCAACGTTGATCCAGTTAGAAAGCGAACCTTGCCCAGTAATTACAATTGCATTTGGTCAGTTGCTTTACAAGGTTTTCTCTTGTTTTTCTTTCATGATCACGACTGAACCAGCCATGGTTGAAAATGTACGAACTTGCCGTAAAGACCTGTTGCTGGTTTTAAGCGTCGAGATTTGAAAACTTTTTCAGTAAATAAGCGGGATTCTTTCGTCGAAAGCGGGACATACAAAAAAAACGTATATAACGAGGAAGTTTTTAAATATTTATCTTTTATTAGAGTTTTAAATTACGTTTACATGACAACAGATAGCAAAAATAGTAAGTAAGTAAGTAAGTAAATGCTTTATTGTACAAATATAAACAGATACAATTTACAAAAAAATAAAAAATAACATTAATACATGCACAAAGGCGAACTTATCCCTATAAGGGATCTCTACCAGTTAACCTTTGAGTAGATGAGAGGAGCATTAAACGAGGGACCGACAAAATGAGAGTTTAAAATTCCACGTCAATAGTCATAGAAATGTGTTTTTTAAGAGGATATTCTACCTATAGTACCACCTATCATTTGAAAAACAGCGCCTTCTCTCGTCCCTGGTGAGCAGTAGATGTTCCACAGGAGTTTGTAATTGTGTCGTACAAACACATCATTCAAACAGATGACGCTTAGCGACAAAAAAAAATTCGCATAGTAACAAGAGGTCACGTGATAGTTAGTAACGGGTAGAAAAATTCGGAGACTACCCACCTGCTATGGGTGGTGTAGGGGTATAGCACGCGTCACGGAATGACGAGGATCCGGGTCGATTCCCGGCCATAGCTTTACTTTTCGGATTTTTCTATATGTTCTAATTTTCACTGACATTTAGAAATTTAGGATATTCTAGATCAGATTTACCCTATCCTTAGGTAGTTGAGTCTTAGTCGTGTTATCCTCGAAAAGCGGGACTGAGAATTTTGATTTAAAAATCGGGACGTCCCGTCAAAAGCGGGACGTCTGGTAACGATGGTCGCCATTTCTGTCCAAAGAGGCGACGCGGCCGGTGTAATTTTTGAGTCTGCCAGGGTAGGGGGGAAATTTTAGGTTAGGTACATTTTAATTCTTTTTGGCATGTATTTTTGAATTATTTATTATTATTGCTTAGCTTAAACTTCCAAAGTAATTTGGTGGCATATTTGCAAAATTAAAGTTTTTGATATTTTTTATAATGGTTTACCGTCGCTTCTAGATACCTACCAACATTTTGCCTTTGCTACGTTTACTGACATAAGTAGAGCTATTTGCAAGTTCGCAAATATCGCGGAAATTCTATTTGTCTATTTACTATCCTAGATTAGTTACTAAGCCATGTTTTGACCAATTGTCACGTACGAGTCTATGGTGAAAATGCGGTACCAGCTTTTGCTTGCTATGACCTAGATAGAGTCTAGGTCAATACGAGTACCTATCTAATTTTACCAATATAATAAAAATAATATTCTACAGCAACAAAATTGAATGGACGATGGATATTGTAAGTAATGAGAAGTTCCTTTTTCCACCTTTACGCCCACAATCTTGCTAAACGTGGCCTGTAGGTCTGCCACCTTAGGCCCTGTCTACCCCGCCCACGGCGGGTCCCTCTCTTACCGACTCGTGCAGGTACTGTCCGGGCACGGATGCTTCGGGCGGTACCTGAAAAGAGTCGGTAGAGAGGAGACGGAGTCGTGCCACGAGTGCGGCGCGGCGGCGGACACGGCACAGCACACGCTGGAGCTGTGCCCCGCCTGGTCCGAGCAGCGCCGCACTCTGGTGGCGGCTATCGGCGGCGACCTCTCACTTCCCGGCGTAGTGTACGCCATGGTCGGGAGTGAGGGGTCCTGGGAGGCCGTCGCCTCCTTCTGCGAGGACGTTATCTCGCAGAAGGAGGAGAGGGAGCGGGAGCGCGAGAACGACCCCCTCGCCCCCCCGCTCCGGCGCAGACGAACGGGGAGGAGGCGGCGGCAGTTTGCCGCTGCCCTCCCCTAGTGGAGCCTGCTAGTGGGGGATGGGTGATCCCCTGCTAGCTCGTAGAGGCCCACGAGTCTAGGGGGGGGCCAAGTATTCCCGGCCCCCCTCTCTTTGGCGCGGGAGCCCCGGCGTTTAGGCTGGGGCGGCCGGCGGGGCGTGCGTGGTGACACCATTATGCTCCCACGGCGCCCCTCCAATGGCAGAGAGGGAATACCGGCGGTTTTTTAGTGGGTAGGCCTCCTCCGCTTCCCCCCGCTCGAGGGGGGGGGCCGGGGAGGAGAGTCCCACATAACTTCCGCGTCGTCCCCAAGGCGCGGTCGTATGCGTAACGCATTTTTCCGCCGCCGCAAAAAAAAAAAAAAAAGGCCCTGTCTACCCCGTAAGTGATAAAGACGTGATTTGTGTGTGTATGTATGAGAAGTAAGAAGTGTTTTACAAAAAGTAACAATTTATATTCCTAAACGACATTGAAAATTAGAACACAGAAAAATCCGAAGCTATGCACGCGTCACGGAATGACGAGGATCCGGGTTTGATTCCCGACCATAGCTCTACTTTTCGGATTCGTTTAGAAATTTAATGTGTCAGCAGGCGGAAAATAAGTAGGCCAACAAATCACATAGCACTTTATATATTAACGGATTCTGTTTAGCGGTACATGGTAGCGGTGATGTCAAAAATATAGGATGATTACATTATCAATGAATAGTTAAGACAGGCCGAAACACAGTTTTAGCAGTACATCACGGAAAGAGGAAACGAATGAAGAGAGCCGACATCTTGACAGGACAGTCAGTATTACCATAGGTATAATTTTTCAAAATTAGAAACCATAGTAAACTTATGTATTGCCATATTAAAGCACAATGCTATAAGGCTTACCATACAACAACATAGGATAGTTTTTATCCCAGAAAACTGCTAGTTCTTTATAAACAAGCACTGCTCTACACCTGTCCGTTATTTATTATACAATAAAGGGCACGAAATGGATACAGAACAGCCATATGTATACATTATGTATACACGAACGACCCGGTACAATTGGGATTGTCTATTTTTTTACAATGTATAGTCAATCGAAAACCATTTCGAGATAAATGCTTTTTAAATCGTTTTCTGTATTTACTTTATTTTATTTTACTATAATGAATTTATTACATGAAAAATAAGCAATGACCTTCATTTGACATTCCCAGACATGACGTAGACGGTCCAAAATGTACTTTATTTGCAAATGTTACAAATTCTAAGCTATTTACGCGTGGATTATACTACGGAGTTCAATTTGGACCCGCAATCTGACATTTCATTCATCTTATGACAGCTGACAAGCAAAATGACAATCTTGTTACTGTCATTCTTGTTTTTTCCACTGATTACTTTAATATTGTTGTATTATAGTTTAGATTTAGAAGCACTTTCGGTAGATAATTAGGCAAGAGTGTATCCGCACAGCGATGTGCTTCGCTCACATGAAAGATTTTCCGCTAAATATTTTAATGGATAGCGAAATATTACGTTTTTCGGTTTACTTTCACCTACTGAGTTTACTGTCTTATTTCCGGGTCCTGTTTTGTCTTGATCATACCTGGTATGTGTTTATGGACCTTTCTGCTTCGCGCAGAATGTTATGGTATGTGTAACGGCTGTGAAAATATAAAATTCATAGGAGAAGATCGCGTGAATCTTCCTGTGTTATTGTTGAATCATGTTGACATTGATACTAATGACAGTATTGACAGTTTGCCAACTTCACCACAGATAGAAAAGACGTTAATGGCGGCGCTTCACATACGTTTTATGATCAATTTATCCAATAAGCAGATGTGTGACACCGGCAGTGGAAACTCTGACGTCATCAACCAAAATACTTTCAATAATTAATAGTGAAAAAAATACCGAGTTATATGAGAAAATATTGAAATTGGTTTCTTATAATTGACTATTCTGCACAAAAAAAATATAAAAAGGATAGGTATTTTTTTTTAGACAATCCCAATTGGCCCCCTTTGCTTCCCTACCGGCGTCAAGTCAACGACCGCCGTTGTTTCAACCTTGCATGCTACGTAGGTACCTACTCGGAAGAATTAGACGGGGTAAATAAGAATTAACCTTGAGATTGCGGTATTTGGTAATACAATACACAAATCACGTCTTTATCGGGGTAGACAGAACCTAAGGTAACATGACGTAAAGGCCTCGTTTAGCATGATGGGTGTATAGGTGGAAAGGGGAATCTAAATAGTGATGGGTGGCTAGCTGCATCGCTTATACATGATTCCTATTTTCGCCTATTTTCGCGGGAAGAGAAGCAACTGGTACATTCTATGTTTTTTCTTTGCTCCCAGACCAGCATGGAAGTTCACATCAAACTAATATAGGCGAAAGTTTGTGAGTGTGTGTGTCTTAGTTACTTCTTCACGTGGAAACGGCAGAACGAATTTGGATAAAATTTGGAATGGAGATAGCTGGTACCATAGATTAACACACAAGCTACTTTGTATCCCGGAAAACTGCATAGTTCCCGCGGAATAGTTTTAAACATGTAAAACGTCTTAGCTGCCTAGAGCCGCAACTTAGTTATTGCAGAATATACTCGTAACTACTAACAGTTTTTAAATCCTACTAGTCCTACTAGTCCTACTAGTATTATAAATGTGAAAGTTTGTGAGTATGTTTGGATGTTTGTTACTCTTTCACGCCAGAACGGCTGGAGAGATCTGGATGAAATTTGGAACATAGATAGATTATAGTCTGGAATAACACATAGGCTACTTTTTATCCCGGAAGATTGCGTAATTCCTGCGGGATAGCGATAAACGAATTCTATGCAGACGAAGTTGCGGGCAACAGCTAGTAGTATAATAATTAGCAACAGGATGTTGAACCTTGTCTGCGTTTTACTAGCGGCTGTGTACCTAAGGGAAAGCGATAGTTACAATCGACCCACCAAGTGCATTCGAGTTTCCCCACTGCACTTTCATAATACGCTGCAATACGATGCAGGCATATTGCACAAACACTATTTTCGTGGCCCAAACCGCTAGATTTAACATATCCTACACACATACATACACATACACAAATCACGTCTTTATCCCTTACGGGGTAGACAGAGCCTAAGGTGGTAAGACCTAGGCCACGATTAGCAAGATTATGGGCGTATATGTGGAAAAGGGAATCAAAATAGTGATGGGTTGCTAGCCGCATCGTCTATAACATGATGCCTATTATTTTCGCCCATTCTCTCGATGGGATTTTACCATCTGCGCGGGAAGAGAAGCAACTGGACATTCTAGGTTTTTTCTTTACTCTCAGCGTGGAAAAGAAAAATATATTTTTTAATTTACGGTTTGATTACTGCGCCCCCAAATCCGCCACTGCCATGTTTTATTTATTTAACTAAATCTTCTTATTTTCTTTAAAAACTTTTGCAGACACTCGAAGGTTTCAGCGGCGCCAAGCGTAACCTTGACTCACATCTGAGATCAGCATAAATTATGAATTAATTTAGGATTATGTTAAGTGTTTGGAGGTGTCAATGAAATTTCGTGGCATCTCTGCAAAGAACTCCCAAACACGTAAGCATATTAATAACAATAGAGTTAGGCAATTACCTCTCGTAAAACAATAGGGGACTTGGGGAAATATTTCTTCATATATGAACCTTTGACGCTTGAAAGGCAATATGTCATAAGCGACAAAATGGTAATTTTACAGGAGAGCCAAAACCTCGACGCAGACAAATCTGCTGATTTCAATGATATATATAACTCAATATCACAAAAAATGTCGCTTATCCCATTTTGCCTTTCAAGCGTCGTATATGAGCAAGGGCATCGTCAGCCGATGATTAAAGGGGGGAGGGGGGGCAGTAGAAGTTAAGCGTCTATCGATAGGTCAAATCCCACATAGGGAATGCAATCCGGACTTACAGAAGTTTTTATTTAATTGTCTTTTTAAGTTGGCCATTCTTCGTGATCCCACAGTATTTGACACAACGTACTGTAGACTACGTGCCTATTTAGTTAGGTAGCTACGTGTACCCTTTTTATTAAATTCACACATTTTGGTCACGGCCGAAAATAAATTTTATTCTATCATTAGTGCTCTAAAATGCGTTCGGAAACCGTAGGAAATGACCAGCATTATTACACCCTTATAATCTGTACTTTAATGTTATTAAGTAGGTACAGTACAGTTTTAGATATCATACATAACCTTACAAAAATCTATACTGGAATATCGTTAAAGTACAGATTTTACCTACTACCACAGACAAGAAAGTACTTAACATAAATCACGTCTTTATAATCCCTTACTTACGGGGTATACAGAACTTTGTATAAATGGTTGTAATAATGCTGGTCATTTGCCTACTGCTTCTGAACCCATCTTAGAGTACTTATTGTATTGTAGTATCAAAACGCACCCCATTAACTGTCTATGACCTGTCACTTTTGATTTTGACAGCTCTCTTGTTGCGAACCCTTGAACCTGTGACATGACGCAGCTCTCGTTAATTGTGAAATTATTAATAAGATTATTATAAAATAAACCTCCGAAAATCCCAAGAAAATCTTTTATTTTTTAACAATACACTTGTGTAGATAAAGTAATGTATGCAACTGTATATAATTAGGCCTTAACCCGTCAAGCGTCCAAGCGACTACAGTAGTCCCTAACTTTTTCGGGACTTCTTTATGGACTGCATGGACATTTCCCGCCCGAAAAAGTTAGGGACTACTGTAGTCGCTTGGACGCTTGACGGGTTAAAACTTAAAACACTCGTATGGCCCTCGTGTGAGGACCCTCATTATATAACGGTTGCATAAAATGATAAATGCACAAAGCACTGAAAAAGAATAAAACAAACGAAGTCAGTAGTCGTGTCATTGCTCTTGTCAGCACTACATGTTGATATTTTTAGTACTTATGTACATTTTGAATTGTTTTATTTAACTGTTTTCTGCAGTCTACACAACGCAAACGCGTTGGGGGCGTATTTTGCGACCGAAAACTTGCACCGCATGCGTGGCTTATGATTATGAGTTGGTGACGAAATTTAATTATGTCGTCTAGAAATAACGGCGAATGAACGAACCATCATTTTCTCGAAACGGCATGATGCAAGTATGACTTTGACCGAGTTACTACCAGGCGGCCACCTTCGCGCGCGATTGTACTGAATTTATTAAATTTTATTTTTATTCGTTCTTTCCCTCAAATCTTTACTATTCATATGAAAGTTTGGATAGATTGAGGTTTGTTACTCGATTACGCCAGAAGGGCAAAACAGATCTAGATTAAACTTGTCAGAATCATTTTATGTGCACCTTTCGTTAAATTTATCGATAAAACTTATAGTTGAAAACCGCCAAAATGTAGATTCAGGTTCCTAAACGAAACACGTCTATGGTTCCTGAACAAAATTTTCACTTTGACAGACTAACGAAGTTTTTTTAAAATAATGTGTACGCATTCTCGCCGCGATGTTGAAAAATAGTTTTAGAAGCGTATTTGTGTCCATAAATGAATGTTGCACTTTAACGCAATAAAAACAACTGAGTTCGCTGCAGTCGGAAAAAGTAGCGTGAAATTATTTTATCTGGTGATTCGTTATCACAATCATAATAGCTATTGATCGTGTCGTGTCGTGTCCCCTTTTTCCTTTGTTCGTCGCTAGTATCGAAATTTATCAGATAGGCAACTTCATATCTAGCATCTAAAAGGACTAAGCGACAGTTTTTGTTTCCATTTAAGTGAATTAAAGTGGAATTTTCAGCATTCCATGGGGCGTTACCTAGTAGATATGTATTTTAAACCGACTATATTATATAAGTTTTGGAAAAAAAATAGGCACATGTTTTTTCCTGACTCCTTTGCATTGTCATCAGATTCATCATACTTATTGCATACCAAATTTTAAGTCAATCGGGTTACTACTAGTACCTAATATAGCTCTCAGTTTGAAAATCAATTTATAAATATTAATTTATTTTTGAATAGTAAAGTTAAAAGCTTTGTAACTAGATAAATAATAATTTTAATTCTGCTGGTTCCTTAAGGTGGATTTAGACCAAATGAGCGAATGCTCATTCTATCAAATTTATTGTGCACAGCAAAAATAAAGGGGCACTCTCCATACAAAATTATATGAAAAGCGACCCGTTATTTTTGCTTGGCACAATAAATTTGATAGTATGAGCATTCGCTCGTTTGGTCACACTCCACCTTAATGATTCAACAAAAATTTTCAACATTTTAAATACGATAAATATGATTCTGACACTTGAGGAAAAAGGTTGTTCAGATTCGTTTGCCTACTGCAGTCGGTTAAGCTCTTCTGTCGTTTTTTGTGACCGTGAATCACTTCAATTGTTTCAACAGTCTTATCATTATCACCAATTTGGCTGTTTGATCAAACCTCAATTACTAATGTAGTCCGAATTTTGGTTTGTTTACGTTCTTGTCCGAACACAACGCTCGACAAATGCGTAGAAAGAAACGGTTCGATTTTTTTCTACGCTCCGTTGTTTAAAAGTTATTTTTATAATATTAAAATGAAGTCGTTACATTTTCACTTCTTAAATGATGAATGAATTTGTAATTGGAAAGATAAAATTAAATTGATCAGCCTGAAAAAAGGATCTTATTTAAATACCGAGGAAGGTATTAGTCCACCAATTGATGTTTTATTGGAACACTTTTATGGAGGAAAAGTTCGTATTAGGAACAATGGCAATGACATTTTGTGAGAGTGACGTTCGGCCATCTTGGGTAGCTTTTTTGGAATCTAATTTTATGATGCAGTATAATAGAAGAGTTTGGAAACAAATAATCCTAGCTATATGTTACTGAAATATTTAAGTGCATTTTAATGCTTTGATCGTTAGCGAATATTTACAGTTCGTAGGTACTTACACAACACACGGGTTTTATATGATTGTAGGTCACTTGTAGGTAAAGATAATATACCCAGTTTTAATTAGCAAGTTAATACAGACGAAGGCATTGATTGGTGTTTTTCTTAACCTGTGGTCTCATATCTGGGCTATACAATAACATATTTTTTAAATAAATGCCGCCAATTCTAGCAAACACTGCTCTGAACTTTTTTCCCAGGATTTTTTTAATGTAATGTATGTTTGTCCGGGTTATCTTGAGACTCAATTTTCAATTTTGTTTTTTTTTTTCAATCTTCATCCGATTAAGCTGAAATTTTGCTTACTTGTGTAAATCAGATGACAATACAATAATCTGGTAGTAGAGTTCTGGTGACCCGGCCAGGATCGTCTCCGCAGGAGGGAACTCTTCAACGGTTGGTCTGATTGACTTGAAATTTGGTACACATTATTTAGGACGGATGACAATGCAAGTAGAGTGAACAAAAAGTACAGTCAGCAAAAAAGCTTGTAACTAAAATGACATTTTCAGGTTAGGTTTTTATCCTTGATAATTGTGCTTAACTTGGGGTCCGTTGCTGAAGAATGTTAAGGAACACTGGTGAACAGCATTTCATCATTGAGTATGTAATATTTACAGTCATATTTCATGCGAAAATATATTTTTTTGTACGCAGGAAAGGTCGGCGACACGGACAACAACATGTTGTTGTCCGCCGGACTCGTGCACAGAGTTCTCAATTGCGCAATTTATAATTGGCTTCAAGGTTAGGTTTTATATTCATACTAGCTTCAGCCCGCGACTTCGTTTGCGTAGAATTAATATAAACCTTCCTCTTGAATCACTCTATTTAAAAAAAACCGCATCAAAATCCGTTGCGTACTTTTAAAGAAGCATACCTACACAGGGAGAGAGCACAACTAGCTTCTGACCGCGACTTCGTCCGCGTAGAATTAGCAATTGACATCCCACGGGAACTATGCAATTTTTGCACTGTTTACTTTCCAGGAGGATTGCGTATTTGGGAGGACCAAAGACTACAATGTACAGTCAAGTGTAATAATATGTATCTAGTCAATGTCTCAAAAATAAGTACCACACGCTCTTACACCAGCGTAATAAGATTGTGGGACATATTTTTGAGAAGTTCGTATCGATACTTATTTTTGCACTTGACTGTACATATGAGAGGTCTCAGTAAATAGGAGTGAACAGACTTTGGCGTAAGAGGTACTTACTTCTTTCGATACTGGAAAAGTTTTCACGTAAAGTACTTGAATATAATATATTATATACAAGAATTGCTCGTTTAAAAGTATTAGATAATAAAAAAAGTATTAAAAATACTAAAGAGGTCCTATTCAGAGTCCGATAGTGATAAACTACCCACATCCTTATTTTTAATAAATTTATGTCACATAACTAAGATTTGTTTGGTTATTCAGTACTTAATCAAAGAAAGAAAAATACTAGCTACTAACAATTTTACTTAGTTCTAAATACACAAATACGATTATGATTCTAGATAGGTACAAAACTCACCTAAAATTCATGTTATCAAGTTTGCAATACTGGAACCAATATTTTCCTGTGGAAAACCCAACCACAGAACCAAAAACAAAATAATCAATTAAAATAAATAACCGTTTATTTTATCACGTAAACCAATTAGTCAACAATAGAAAACTAAACGCACGAATGTCACATTTTTACCGCCAAATTCACCGAAGACTGAATTAAAAAAAATAAAAAGGGTGCGTTCCGATTCTCAAATTTAAACCGCGCGTTTCCAATTAACCCTTTCGATGAAGGTCGATCTTGTTTTCAATTACGATTCCCGCGAGCATTCGCTTTAGAATACAGACGTGCGGTATCGAGCGTCGTGTGTGACTAACTAAACAAAACTCTACTGAAGGTGATGTTGGCGGCAATCATTTGCTCCAACGTTGTCGCCAAATAGGATTTAGTTCTTGGAAACACAGAGTTTGTTTGGAAACAAACTGACTCGTCAATTTATTAGTAGGCTTGGTTTGGTACTTACCTACGATTGTTTGTAGCGAGCAAAACGGAAGGCATTCTTCTGTTGTGGCTATGGTCAAAAATTTATTTCGAGTAACAGTTGAATAAGCTTTTCTCAAAATACAATTTTTAATGGATGTTGTTGTTGAGTTGGCTACGATATGGGACCATCAGCAAGTGTCTTAGTACCTAAGTACTTAAATGTTTTTTTGGTAGGATATTGTGTTACAATTTAACCTAATCACACTTCCTTCATTATACAAGTATGAACTTGAAATGGCTGTATGTGATTAACATTAACTAATTCAAACTGCGATGTCACAGCATACAACCGTGTTTAGAGACAAGTAGGGTAAGTGCCCCGGTTCCGGCCACTTTAAGACCATAGATTTATAAAAATTGTCTATGCCTTAGTAAACTCAATTGAATGTCGAAAAATGGCCAAAACCTGCCCTAGCTACCTAGACAGCGATACTGCACATCATGTAAGGGAACATTTATAATAAGTTACCCATTAGACAGTCATGGAGGATATTGTTCCTAAGCAACAAATAAAAAAAGTAGTTGCCTGGCAACCCCATCATTCTTTGCCTCCCGTTTCATTTGGGGTCGGCTCTGCTCGTGATTTTTTGCCAGTTACATCGCTCGCTATTTTTCGCCATCTTAATATTTAATCCTGCCGCCAAGCACCAGTGTTTGCTATTGATATAAACCTTATTGTGCTCCGGCGTGGAGAGTAGAAGTAGGACCGCCGGTGAAATTATTGGCACATGAATTATTTTACCTGGCCCTATCAGCTGGCAACGCATCCATAACGCTTCGGTGTTTCAGATGTCCATGGGCAGTGGTATCGGCATTTTTGCTAAAAAAAGTGTGGTAAAATAGGTGATTGTAAAAAAAATCTATGCTGGTCTGGGAAAAAATAAAAAAACAAAGCCCATCGAGGGAATAGGTGAAAATTTTAAAAATCATGTCATAAGCGATGCGGCTAGAAATCCTTCACTATTTTGATTCCCCTTTCTACCTATACGCCCACAGTCATGCTAAACGTGGCTTGGTTTTGTTACCTCAGGCTCTGTCTAACTCGTAAGTGATAAAGACGTGATTTGTGCATATACAAACTTCTGCCCGCGACTTCGCCTGCGTAGAATTATTCCTCTTGAAACACACTATCTATTTAAAAAACCGCATCAAAATCCATTGGATAGTTTTAAAAATGTATGCATACATAGGGACAAACAGACAGACAGGCGGAAAGGGACCTCGTTTTATACTAACTACGTAGTGATGTATGTTAATTTATTTTATAAGTTGCATTTCACATTTTACGAGTAGGTACGTCATACGTTCATAGCTTAGACAGGTAAAGCGTCAATGTAACCCTGTAAGGTTTGAATATCCTACTTGTCAATTTGCCGCGTAAAAATTTTACAGACACCCGTTGCCTAGCAACAGCATGCGCGAGCAGATGCGCAGATGGTCACAACCCTCTTTTTTGGCAATCCCGGACGCATCTGCCGGCCGCAAAAGAAATCAAATGCGCAACTTCAACAATTAAAGACGTTTTGTGGCTTGTTTATTTATTTTACGAGCGGGTTAAGTCAAATTTCCTTTTATTAATTTTGCACACATCCCAAGCCTAAATTTAAAAGGTTATCTATTTGATTGTATTTTGTTTAATAAACTAGGTACACTAATTAATACAATACAATACCTAATACCCTAATACATATAATATTCCTCTCGTACACTCAAAGGTTCACGGTTCACCTATGTTCCTGTATCTTAATGTTTGTCAACTGCGTTTGCTTCTATTTTTATTTTTGTACAATAACATGTTTACAGAACGACGGCGGGAAGTGATTCTGATTTGTAACGGAAAGTTAGGATTATTTAATTTGCTGTACTCATGTTTGTTCAATTAACTTAGCAAAGTAAATTAGCGGACGCTGAAGGCCGAATTAGTTAGAGCCCGAGCGCAATAAAGCAAACAGGCGAAATAATATTGCAACCTAAATACCTAGCTAGCAAGCAAATCGATACAATCACTTTTTTCTAACAATTTAGAAGCCATAATAAATAAGAATAAAGGAGCCAATTACTTGATGGTCAGTGGCGTAGCTACCAAGGGACTAGGCGGGGCAGTGCCCCGGGGCCCTCAAGCTCAGAGGGCCCTCGAATCCTTACCAGAAAATCTCGATCGAACTATTATTATTAAAACGGAACCAGTTTAGATAGTAGTGGGGCCCCATTTTTTTATTTGCACCAGGGCCCTTGGTTACCTAGCTACGCCACTGTTGATGGTTGAAGACGACACCAGCCTTAACGAAAATA
This sequence comes from Pandemis corylana, assembly GCA_949127965.1. Classification (NCBI taxonomy): domain Eukaryota; kingdom Metazoa; phylum Arthropoda; class Insecta; order Lepidoptera; family Tortricidae; genus Pandemis; species Pandemis corylana. The sequence continues at coordinate 14,065,906 of OX421858.1, read as the reverse complement.
TGTATTTATAAAAAATAAATTATTTGTTCGATCGTACACCCATGAGCACCAGGAGGGTTACAAATTACAGATGTGTTGCCACACAGTACCTAACCTGTTTTTTTTTATTTTATGGCCGGGTTTCTGGACCTTTAAGCCAACCTAACCTAAGTAATTGTTAATCTAAGTTGCCAGCTTACTTTTAGAATATACAGCCATCCGAGGTTTTCCTGAGACTACGTATTGGTTCTTTAGGCACTGGTCCCACCGAGGGCGAGGAATCGATTAGATGTAGACTATTTTCTCGCTCAAGACACGAACAAAAGATAGATCCCGTGTCGGTAAAAGGGACGGATATTATTTATAGTTGATTTGTAGTTGATATTTTAATTAGTTTATAGGTTGGTTGAGGACTTTCTCCGTACCAGTTCTCCCTACTAGTAAGAGCCAGCGACAACTCGCTAAACTCGCTTCTCGCTCATCGTCAATGGGAGGACCAGTGCCTAAAGAAAAAGAAAAGTGTTAAATTTTTTTAATGGTCAGCAACGCATGCTAGTTCTCTGGATTAGCAAGCGTCCATAGACTACGGTAGCCGCTTCAGGCAGACCGGACGCCTGTTTGCCATCGACCTGTTAAAAAAAATCTTACCAGTAATTTTTACTTATATGCCGGCTGAATAGACGCAAGTTATTAGAGTTATTTTCTTTGGTGTATTTATTGTGATTGTGACTGACGCCGAGTTCTGGCGTGCCCACAGACTTGTTTTTGACCGACCCGTGATGGCACGGTCGAGTGCAAAAATATGTATCGATACGAACTGCTCAAAAATATGTCCCACGACCTTATTACGACTTTAGCTCTTCGACTAGATAGGGACATAAATTTAGACTAGACTGTACTTTATTTTAGTTATCAGGCTATTCGATGGAGCTCGAATTGATCATAGATTTGGACGAAACATTACTTATGCAACTTAAAATGACCGATAGTTAATTATTATTGAACAAAGGTGATATCATAAATTATCAGATAACCAAAAAATATATGTATATAGCATTTATACGTTGCCAATACCTCGCCAACAAAAGAATTACACTAAGAAATTCGCAAATTGTGTTTCAAAGTTAGCCGCGTAAATATTTGCCGCTATGAGACTGTCAACGCCACCTATGCAATCTATTTCGCACTTTTGATAGCGGTCATTAGAACTAGATGTCGTTGCAATCGCGTTCACGTGACTAGTTCCCACACTACTAAAGCTGCATACACAAGATTATTATTTTACCGTTATCTTGAGTGCCGCCTATACGGATGCATTTAACCTTTCTCAGAAGACACTTCTTGCATAATAGGGGCCTTTATATTAACTTTGTACCTATATGTATCCGTTCGCCGCCATTTTTTCTAACTAGTGAATTTTAACTCGATTCTGGTTTGATCGTTTTGAAATTCGGTACGTGCAGATCTTAATAAATTAAAATTACAATAAAATTATCACCACGTCATAATTCTTGAGTTCGACAGCACGGTTGGTAACAAGTTTTGCTTCCTGTAGGGCATCTGCCCCCCTTTAGCCACCCTACGCTTGGTCGGCGAGGGGTTTCTTTCTACGTAGTGGGGCCACCCCAGTCGCCTTAGCTTAGCCCTCTGACAATCAATCTATTTGAAATAATTTAATCTTAACGGCTAGCACTTATTCACTTTTTCCTTCTGCCTCGTTCATGCGACAGTCACTACCACTTCTAGCCACTCACATGATTGTTTTAGAATAATTTCAGTTTCGTAGCATACCTAAACTTACATACTTATTTACTATCACGCGAGCGACGCTAGTAAGATAAGAGAATCAATCTAAATGCTGCGGTACTCTTATCCGGTGTGCACGCCGCCTTATCATTGCGATATGTACGGAATTGCGCATCACACAAGTGTTACTTATTTATACACCATCTTGAACACGTTTTTCGTGGACTAGGCCTTTGGATTTTCAGGCCTTAGTCCCCAGGGACAAATAAATAAGCTTGAAAACAAAATAACTTTTTACTTAAAATCGGTTGTATTTACATTTCGTCCATCGTAGAAAATCAATAGTGTTCAACATCACAAATAAATAAAATCGTACTAAAGGTATTCACATTAGCCGCACGTCGTATACAATATGCGACACCATATAATTACCACAAAATGAAAAGGCGGGACGATACGATTTACTCATAAGATAGATTTATTTATTCCATTTTGAAACTCCATTGCTGCTAATCAAAACATTTGCTCCCTTTGGTATTCGATAGCCAACGGAACGATTATCTAAATGCTTCGGAATACATCTCCCAGTCTCCCATTGAAGCCGGACGTTATGTAAAAAATAGTCTCATTAATTAACATTTATAATCGGTGCATCACACCCGTGCCCCACGAAAGACTGCAAAGGTGAATTACCGGAGTGAAAACTGATTCGGCGAGTGGGTAAAATCACTCGAGTGGCTATCGCTCGGCGCGGCCGGCGGGCATGGCGGCGGAGGCCGCCTCGCGCCTCGCTCCTCTCGCCCGGCGAGCAGCGATGGATAGCGCGCAGCGGGTGATTTTCCACACGGCGGAGCGCGTTGCCATGCCGTGGTACGGGGGCGCGGACGCCGCGGCGCGCGGGCCGGGGGCACGCCGGGCGGCGGCAAATCGAACGAGGCCACGCGGAGCCGCGGCTCGCGGGGCGCCGGCGCGGCCCCCCCCCCCCCCCCTGCGCCCGTAGCGTCACGCCGGCTCCCCTATGCCCTTTCATAAAAAAACATCCTACACACTAAATCACGTTAACCTAGGAATCTCGTAATCTACATCGTGAAACACTGGAATACCGAACTGAAGGTTATCCTAATTAACAATTATGGACAAAAATTACCGGCCGGTTTTTGGGTAATGTTTATCGTCGCGTCGCGCGCTTTTATCTCCGCGTCCGAGGCTAGCGCGCGAAGTTGAATGATAGTGGTAAAATTGTGATGTTTTTCTTTGAAAATGGTCTCGTTTCGTGGCAGCCAGCGCTGAAAACGCTTCCCCTAAACTCTCGACTCCTACAGGACGCTCATTTCATGCTCAAGTTCATTTCATTCATTTTTATTCACTCCGTCCTGTAGAAATTCTGAGTAGAATGAAGGACAAACAACAGGTGGCCAAACAAAAACTAGATAAATGTAAAAAAAAAAGTTCATCAAGCAAAGAACCGAATGCTATAACCACACTTAGCAACATGACTGATTTATAAAAATTACAGGTTTCACTTACTCTAATCTAAATATTATTATGTACACAAACTCGCTTCGACAACAAAAAAATGTATTATTGAGCTTAGTGACTTATTCTTATAAGCTACTACAGGTAATGCCATGTCTGTTGGGTTTATTTCATTAATCAGATAGGTCCCACTACATAGAAAAATATCACAATTTCACCATTCAAAAGGCTAATTGGGTAGACCTAGAATACAGTTTGGATTTTACTTAATCTTTACTTTCTGAAAAACACATTTGTACATGTTAACAGCATTCTCTATTAAGTCTTAATTATGGGCTCCACAGAGCCAAAACTAAAGATACTTCTGTATCAAACTTAAACATTGTAAAAAATTGAAAATCTGCATTGGATTTGATATCTTAATTACATTTTGTCATTAAATAAAACTGCACCCGTGTTAGGTGGGAGCGGTAGTCGGCCCCGCATGTTCCCAACTGTTGGGTTGCTTGGTGCTGTCGGCGGCTATGGCCAGTTGGGGCGAGGCGGGGCCGCGCCAGTCCGGGCGTCACGAGCACTAACACATCACTGTGACATTGTCCTTAAAGAGGCACGAGGCGTATTACGCGTTATCTTCCTCCTCCTCGTCTAATAACTCCTCCTCAACTTCTTCATCTGTAACAAAATGAAACAATTAGCCACCAATTATCCAACAGGTACATTAACAAAGCAGCAAGACATTATTAGCAGTTTTGGTTTGTTTGAGTGGTCTTTACCTTCGAGATCGTCGTCCTCGCCTTCGCCGAGCTCCTCCTCGTCTTCCTCCCCTTCTTCACCCTCCACTTCCTCGTCATCATCGTCATCTCCTTCACCCTCCGCCTCTAGATCTTCCTCTTCGCTGTGGGGCTCATCGTCTCCGCCCGCACCGTTCTCTTCCTTTCGTGCCTTTTTCGCTTCCGTCACCTTGTCCTATAACAGAAAAATCTCAAATTATTGGCGGGAAACAAAGTTGCAAACTTCACTTTATTTATTTACATACGTCGACTACGCGACGCCATGACGCTATTCAAGATCGAAATAATCATTTAGCAAGTAATAACTGGCTATTAGCCAAATGATTCCAAATGTTCTTGCAGTGTAATTGTATTCGAAAAGTGAAGAGTTCCGTGAGATAATGAGGCGCAGGTGACAAAGATTCGTTACGATAAAGAAGCGTAGCGTGGGTTATTAGTTGTGGGGGAAAAGCGGCGCAAAGCGCGGGCCCGGCGACGTACGGCCCATATTCCCGTGGCAGCGCACGGAACGCGGTCACCGCGCATACGTAACCACAGTCAAGCGTTGTCGAATTCTTCTCGAAAACCGCCTTAACGACAATATTAGAACGCCTCAATACATAACCTAATTATGATGATCCATAGATATTAAAAATAAGCTTTCCGTACGCTACACACTCCATTCGATTACTTACTTCACTACCTACGAGCGTTCGCGTGCACTTATTTAGGTTAGAGCGTTAGAAAGAGACGGAAGATATTATTCCCACAAGTAGTTATCACGTTTTATATACAAAATATCATCGATTTTTAAGATTCCCTCTCTTTTAGGTTAAGGAGTAAACACTGCCTACCAGACTATTGACTATTTGTAAAACAAAGAAGTGTGTAAGTACCTATACCACCTACATGCAAATAAATGCCGGGTCATTGACTAGTTCTAGGTTGGTACCTAACCTAAAGTTAATTCATAATAGGTAACTATGTAGTTCTAAAACGCGGCTGACCCGATAGTAGTAGCAACAAGAAACCACACAAAAGCAGGTTTAGCTTGGTAGGTACCAAACATTGGCAAGGTAACTGTCACAGCCAAACACAGGGCACTTGACGTTCGCCGGCCATATTACCGAGGCGTCACGCTGCCATGAGCATAAGCTCTACGACTTAAAATAGAAGATTGTACGCAATAAAATCAATAACAAAATGAGGACGCGATAGTAAGTCTCTTTGTATCGACATTATTTCGTTAAAGCTAGCACAAGCGAGCGCGGTGCGTTCTCGCGCCATGTTTTTTTTGCCAAGGTCATGCCTTCGTATCGAAAACGGGTAAACAAAGCTATCTAAGTGGACGCTACCTGTTAGGGAGTGTTCTTGGCGGATAACCCTAATGCTAGAAGTATCATGGACCAGCATGGTACTGACTCATCGATTACCTCACACACTAAAATGCATAACTCAACAGAAATGACGTCCAAAAATACGCCGGCACGACACGGCACTCTTGCAAGCGGCAGATTCCAATACACCACGTGGTGAAATATGAAGATAGCATTGTTAGAGTACACCAGATATTATGCCTTATTAAAACGTTCAATAAAATGGCGCGGGATTAAACGAATACGTTAAAAAGACATGTGCACTCACCTCTGCCGCCCTTTTGGTAGCCTTTACGTCACTTTTCGCGTCCTTCTCATCGCCAACCTTGTCCACCGCCACTTCACTATTATTTTCCTTCGTGCTCATGATTAATATGATTTAGGTTTTGGTTGCTAGATAGAAACAGTTAAGATGTAAGACTCTTCAGATCCGACGCGCGACTGACTGACCGGCGGCGACACAGGCGAGTTTGAAAACGAAGATGGCGCGGGCTTCCACACGCGTTCTCTGATTGGCAGACAGCGTCCGCCATTAACAAACTATGACTAGCATGTGGAAAATAATGTCATTTTCATTTATACCTTTTTGAAAGTATAATTAAGCAGTGATTACGTAAGTAGCTTTTTAAAAGCAATTTAATTGTAATTAAAATGCTCATTACTGCTTTACTTTAGTAATGTTTGCGATAAACGCGAAAGTAATGTCGTGTTGGCTTTAATTAGTTCAAAATATTGCCACTACGTAGCGCTGTTGTCAATGGCAGTTGTAAAGGGAATAAAGCGGGAAAATAAATTAATCTTATCTCAATAGGTATTTAATATTATTAAAGAATAATAAATCACGTAGTTATTAGGTTAAATATTGTACTCTACTAAGTTAGGATTGTTACTTTGAATTGAGAAACAATAATTAAGTAGGTACTATTAGGATTTTTTGATATGACTATGGCCTACTTGCCAATCCCGTGGTATTTTATGTTGGTTTTTTCAGTTTATTTCATCTCGCACAATTTGAAAATTTACTAAATTGAATAGCGAATAGGCGATTTTAGCACGTAGCACATTTACTTTTTGGGTAGGTACCTATTATTATACACCTGCCAGAATTTAATCTCACATCTCTTACAAATAATAATAACATTTATTGTTTCAAACCAGTACAATCGTGATTTGGGGGCACGGTAGTGCCACCGCCAAGACGAAAAAAAGAAGGCGGGGCAATACCTACTTTTCTCGAACTGTTTCGTCGTTGACTATAACTATAACTAACTGAATAAATAATCCTATGAGTTCACCCATTTTGGGCACTGTTAAATTTATGTAAGCTTCAATTCTAGACTCACCGTGCCGAGGCACCGAAGTGCATTATATTATGTATTTAAAATCGAATCTTAAATCATTTTAAAATCTTATCGCATAAATAAAAAAAACGCAAAAAAAACCGGCCAAGTGCGAGTCGGACTCGCGGACCGAGATTTCCATACAAATTCAGCAAGTGAGCATAAAATCAAGTGTTAGCAGAGCTCTGCCTCCTAAGCAAAATGTAGGCAGTGTGATGTGTACATACATACATACCTACATACACAAATCACGTCTTTATCCCTTACGGGGTAGACAGAGCCTAAGGTAACAGGTACCTACAGGCCACATTCAGCAAGATTGTGGGCGTATAGGTGGAAAATGGAATCAAAATAGTGATGAGCCTCATCGCCTATAACATGATTCCTATTCTTTTCGCCCATTCCCTCGATGGGCTTTTACCATCTGCGCGGGTAGAGAAGCAACTGGTACATTCTATGTTTTTTCTTTGCTCCCAGACCAGCATGGAAGACAGTGTGCACAGTGTGGGGTAGTTATAAAATAAAAAAAAACAAGTTACTTAAAATCTTCATTTATTTACACCATTGAATTGAGGGCTAACAATAAGTACTATTTTTATATTACATAAGTAGCTCCTACTTACAGCGTTATCGGATGGATAAGACAAATTTTAACTGTCAATTACTTTACCGGATTTCTACAAAACAAAATTCCGTAAAAAACTGTACAGCATATAATGTTTACCGGTAATTATCTTTGTAAATAAAAATCAAAGAACTTTGGTAATGATCAGAGATCGGACAAATGGATGTCATTGTTGGCAATAATATAGACATGACTCCAAAGATCAATTAATTATTTTTACCTGTAATTTAATTTGTATACTTCGTAAAATATTAATCAATAAATTAAACAGGATTATTGTATAGTTTTATTAAAGTAATGTCAGCATATTAATGTCAATGTAAAAAAAAATGGATCGTATTTTTAAGAAGGAAATCAAAAGAGGTACGATATCTTTCTTTTATTATCCCATTGAAGTCTTAGCAATTACATACATACATACAGACATAAATCACGTCTCTATCCCTTACGGGGTAGACAGAACCTAAGGTAAAAAGACCTAAAAGCCACGTTTAGCATGATTCTTAGCAATTATCACTAAGTAATCAATTAATTCATTAATTAATCTGGAGTCATGTCCACGTTCTTGCGAGTAATGACACCCATTTGTCCGGTCTCTGGTAATGATGCTAACGCCATCTCACTGTTCTTTTCTAATTTCATCTAAAAATATATTGATTTGTACTTTGATACATTCCATGTACAGTCGACACCAGATAATGTCATAGAGCGAAAGTGAAATTATGTCCAAGTTCAGCTATTTGTTTGCTAACATGGCGCTACTCCGACACCGTTCCATGTCTACTCAACAATAAAGTTCTCGAGTGTATAATATTTGATTGTGTCCATAATAATTTATAGTTCTTTGTAACTTTCTATCACTACTTCTTTTTTTGTAATTATATTCTGGCGATATTCTCATATTGTGTGACTTTATATTAATTATTCGACATTTTAAGTTATTTTTAAAATAGGAATTGTAATTGTATTTTGTTTTTATTCAAATTAATATTATTTTTTCCTTTTTATGTGCACTTGATGATCTCTTTGTGAATTACCTAATCACATTTAGAGATCGTACATTGGTGGCATGCGTTTTCATAGCTAGTAAAATCAAACCAAATGAAATTTTATCCTTATATTACTGGTGTACTAGATGTAGCACCACTAGAATGTGCTCCACTGTGGAACCATTTCACAATTACTGTCATAGTGACATCGCTACGCCTGTCAAGGAAAATCAATATTCTAGGCGGTTCTACAGTGGATCACGCTTCTGCTCATTTCAAGTGTAACATTTTTCATTTTTTTAGGTAAGTTATTTATTTACTTAACAAAAATAAATGCGGAATTTGTTGCAAATATAATTTAAATATAAAGTCAGTAGGTTACATACCGACGCAGGTAGGAATAAAAAATATGAAGTTCAAACATCGAATAAACAATAGGAAGATCCTTCTGCTAAGTCCTAAGTACCGCATAAAGAGAACGCAGGTAAATTCTTGGGTATCACTTACCCAAATGAGAACTTGCCCATTCTTTTATGGACGCTTAGTGTACGGGACCCGTCCCTAATTTTATGACTACTATTTTTTTGCTCGTGACTTCACCTGCGAAGAATTCGTTTAACACTGAAATCCCTTGGGATTTTATTTTAAACTGGCTTTTTTCTACGAATTCGCGTATAATTAATATAAGCTCTTGCGACTTCAAATATTAAGTTTTGGTATTCACTGTACTGCGGGAATTTTGAATAATCCCGAAATTACTTTTCAGCATTTATGATTTCCAGCTATAATAATCATACCTAGTAAGATTGCTATAAAATATAGTGCGATATCAGGTACGATCCTTCCAGTGGCGTAACAATAGGGTGGTAGGGCTGGCAGAATGACAGGAGCCCCCGACCCAAGAGGCCGCGAGCTCAAAAATATTAAAATTAAACTGAGTACACCGTGACGATTTTTACTGATAGGGCCCCATCAAAAGATTTTGCCACGGGCCCCAGATGGTCTAGTTACGCCACTGGATCCTTCAACATTCCGGTGGATGTGATCCTAATTGCTTACAATGAGTGACTGTGGGAATTTAAATGAAATTGGTTTGTTTGCAAACGCGTTAAAACAGATTGCAATGGAGAATAGGTAACAGTTACCATTCTCGACAGGCTGTTACAAAAGCACCCACGAAGCCGAAGGGGAGTTAAATAATACAAGGGAGTTAAATAATATAGTAACACAAACCGATTAACTGCATGACAAAAATACAACGTGAGCGTGGCTATTTTGCATGCTAACCATAAACTCACAGTTTATTAAACATGGACCTCCGCTTAGCTGCATTTATTTTACTTTCCATTATTATGCGCCCACAATCATGCTAAATGTGGCCGTTTGGTCTTGTTACCTTGGGCTCTGTCTACTCCGTAAGGGAGACATGATTTATGTATGTATGGACCTGCGCAAAGTTACGCCTGATTCTATACAGGCATTACACTCCGAAATTCGAAGTTTGTATGGTACAGTTCCACTCACACTAATTATCCATTAATAGGAGAGTGAAGGACTGAATGATACGAACTTCGCATTTCGAATTACAAACTAGCCCCTCAGCACAGTTCGATTTCTTAAGGAGAAAAAAAAGGAACGTCGACTTGGCAGGGGCACTTCCGTGCCCCCAGATATTATGTACTTATGTCCAGTGGCGTGGCGTTTATGATTCGAATCCCGCCGGTTTGCCTATAATATAAGCCATATATCATGCCAATGTGAATGTCTCTTTCTAATCTTCCTATATTTATTGGCAAAAAGTAGCCAAATTAGCTTCGGCTTCCCTAAAGTTGTCCGACAAAACGCCCCTGTTGTAGTTAGCGTGACCTTGTGCCGGCCGACATCAAAATTATTTATTTTATTTATTTTCGGAGAACCAACAGCTATAAATTAGAGTAGATTACTTCTATATAGTACCAAATAGTTTCTTATGTACAAATATATTCGTGTAAATATACACACGGCAGCGTCACCAGTTCCGTTCACTTTGAACTTGGCTAAACACGCTCCCGCGTGTCTAGATATTGCCGTCCTACTGGTCTTTCCGAATGCGCTGTTAGTTTCAAAAAACACATGTAAGAGCCCTTGAATAACTAAAAAGGACGCATGCCCAAAAAGATTTAAGTAGTTTTTTTTTACATTTTTGGACAGATTAGATCTATCATAATGGAAATGGTAATAAAATTAAATAAAAATTCGCATAGTAACAAGGTCACGTGATAGCTAGTAACAGGGAGAAAAATTCGAAGACTACCCGTCTGCTATGGGTGGTGTAGGGGTATGGCACGCGTCACGGAATGACGAGGATCCGGATTCAATTCCCGGCCATAGCATTACTTTTCGGCTTTTTCCATGTCCTAATTTTCAGTGACATTTAGAAATTTAAAATTACTGGCACAAGAGGTAAGTATGCTATCCTAGCCCTCTAGGCTGGCAACGCGTCTGCAATCCTCTAGTGTTGTGGGTGTCCATGGGCGGTGGTGCTCGCTTACCATCAGGTGAACTGCTTGCTTGCTCCTTCCTCGTCGTATAAAAAAATAAACATTACGATAGAGATAGGTTCAGAGAAAAAAACAATAGCTTTTTAATTTTGTTATATATATTTTTGAGTAGTACTGTACATATCTTTCCGTAGGGGTAGGCAGAGACTACTTTGTCCCTTTTGCTACGATCCCGGCTTACCTCTTTCGCTATCGTCACACATGCTTGTCAAAATAAACGCTATAAGTAAGTTACATAGTTTTTTTCCCCTGACCTCTGGCTGCAGTAAATGGTACCTAGCAAACATAACAGATGGCGCTGCCGTAGCTTAAACCTGATTGGTTAACCAACGCGCCATTATATTACAGACTTCGCTGATTGCTCCACGCACCGCAGGCGCGAATTTTGATTGATAAACAGTTTCTGATATGCGAGCGTAAAACAACTAAAATAACAGTTAGTGTAAGTAGCACCACAGGTTACTTTGACAACAACAATAACCGACGAATAAATCTTAGGGATCATATTATAGGTGACTAGCTTCTGCCCGCGACTTCGTCTGCGTAGAATTATACATAAAAACCTTCCTCTTGAATCACTCTAGCTATTAAAAAAAACCGCATCAAAATCCGTTGTGTAATTTTGAAGATATAAGCATACATAGGGACATAGGGGCATAGGGAAATAGGGACATAGGGACAGAGAAAGCGACTTTGTTTTATACGATGTAGTGATGCGGCTAGCGACCTATCACTATTTTGATTCCCCTTTCCACCTATACGCCCACAGTGTCTTGCTAAACGTGGCCTGTAGGTCTTGTTACCTTAGGCTCTGTCTACCCCGTAAGGGATAAAGACGTGATTTGTGTATGTATGTAACAACCGACTAGTCGTCATCTTTCGCCGAATAGTCGCCGACTGCAAATAACGCCGAATTACGGTTTCCCCGACTAGTCGGCAAATAGTCGGCCCATCTCTAGTAGGTATATGCAACCGACGATTTTGACATATATTTTATAGGTTTTCTGTCAAGCGTACGTCAAAATCGACGGTTATTTGAAGCAATTCACACTGATTGAACAAGAAATCGTTTTGACAACTCCAATGTACTTATAGTCGACATAGTTATTCACCATTTTTACAAAGCTACACTTAAAAACGTTCTACTATTTAATTTAAACGATAGTTCTACAAATAAGGAGATCTACTGACATTATCGAGACGAGAGAGGATACTGTTCGCCCAAAAGCGGACTTTGGTCCATTTGAACTTCAACCCGAGAAAATGTACGGACAGATACGAAACTCTCATACTTTTAATTTTCTCATAAACGCAACGTAACATACTCGTAATTGGCATTGTTCATTTTTTTAGTATGCTCCAATTCGAAAACCATTTCGAGGAAAACCATCAATTATCCAATTTATCTTGTCCGATTTCAAAAAGACTTTATGATTGCAGATATTTTTGTAAAAGTGCTTTGAACCTTTGTTTGACCGAACGACCTGGTTTTTAGACAGAATCCAGCATCGAATGTTTGCCACAAAAATGAAAAAAAAGTTTGACTACGGCAACTGTCACGTGTCACTGTCAAATCTACAAAACCATAGACAAAGCCGTTTTTTTTTTATAGCCAGCCGAACGAAGGCGATTGGGATTCTGTCTAAATTCACGAATTATCAAACAGCGAAAAAATATTTATTATTAATTAACAAAGCTACGTAAAAGCATAATATTCAAATTAGTTGCTTGAAATAGTCCATTTTATCAAATAAAGGTGTTAAAAGCACAGCTTAAAAAAAATGAACAATGCCAATTCTTTCTGGACAAAGAATTTGCAGTGAATTTGCCACTAGAGGCGCTAGTGTCGCGTGAGGTCCAATAACATTCAGTTTTCACTGGTTATGGCGGGCTTCGTGACATAAATTATAATGTCCTTCATTTGCCTCTCTGCTTTGCTCATCTGCATTTACATGTCATTCTAGCATTTCACTTCACATTAAACTTTGGTGTTGAATCCATTGATAAGTAAAGTAATCAAGTCAACAATTCCAGTAATTTGGAATCGGCATCGATTCCCAATTACTATTAATTATATTTGTATAGACGATTACTGATTCCTTAATTACATAATCGTAATTCACCGTTTCGCTTGATTACATTACAAGTAATCTGACCCAGTAGTGGATTACAAAGTAAAATCAAGTACTTTCAACATGAAACTACCGTGAGACTTAATCATTATTACACATAAACGGATAACTCACGTATAAAAAGTCGAGTGATGCTCGTAGTCCTTTTTCCAAGAGCGCTCGCCCCGGCGGCAGCGACACGAACACTTCGTGCCCCTGTGTCACTGCGTGTTCGTGTCGCTGCCGCTGGGGCGAGCGCTCTTGGAAAAAGGACTACGAAATAGTCCGAAACATGTCGAGCATCACTCGACTTTTTATACGTGAGTTATCCATTTATGTGTAATGATAAAATCAAGTAATCAGGAATCTCTGGGTAAAATATAAGCCATGAATTTCACACACTGTATAGCGACTAAACGGATGACCGGACCAACTAAAAAAAAAAACATTTGTAACTGGTACATTTTTTTTTTAACATCACGGCACTATTTACATTTGCACACACCTGGGGCTGAATAAAACTAAACATTATTGGAACATCTATAATATAACCAACAGCCCGTTCACTAGAAAGCAGTACACACATTCCCGTCGAATTCGATGTTGCCACCGTAACGCGATGCACCTTCTTCGTCGGTGAAAGGCGTAAGTCTATTCTCGCCGTTCCACGCGTTATAGAGTGTAGGTAAAAAATCACTGAACAACGGGCTACGCTGCGTGCTGCTATTTTCCCGGACCGTCTGAAAGAGAAGGAAAATGTGAGCATCATCACTACATCTATATCTATATATATAAAACTCAAAGGTGACTGACTGACATAGTGATCTATCAACGCACAGCCCAAACCACTGGACGGATCAGGCTGAAATTTGGCATGCAGGTAGATGTTATGACGTAGGCATCCGCTAAGGATTTTTGGAAATTCCCACGGGATAAGGAAAAAACGGGAATTATATATTCGATTCCGAGTGACGCTATCTCAGTAACTATAATAACTAGACTCTTCAAATTTGAAACAAAAGTAGGTGATTACAAAACGAAGAAACTTATTTCAGGATTTTTGGAAATTCCCACGGGATAAGGAAAAAAACCGGATTTATATATTGATACTTTTTGTCCCGGAAAATTGCATAGTTAACGCGGGATAGCGATAAACATGGCAATTGCTGATTCTACGCGGACGAAGTCGCGGGCATAAAATTCTCGTGTCACAATGTTCGTTCCCGTACTCTTCCGAAACGGCTTTACCGATTCTTACCAAATTTTATATGCGTATTCAGTAGGTCTGAGAATCGGCTACTATCTATTTTTCATAGTGAAATTTAGAAGAAAAAAAAAACGGGAGCGAAGCCGCGGGCAACAGCTAGTAGTATAAAACAAAGTCGCTTTCTCTGTCCCTATGTCCCTATGCCCCTATGTCCATATGTATGCTTACATCTTCAAAACTACACAACGGATTTTGATGCGGTTTTTTTTTAATAGATAGAGTGATTCAAGAGGAAGGTTTTTATGTATAATTTTACGCAGACGAAGTCGCGGGCAGAAGCTAGTAGAGTAATATAACCAATCAGAGTGGTAACCCCTATATAACCCCTTTCATTCCAAATTCTTCCATGCTGGTCTGGGAGTAAAGAAACATAGAATGTGCCAATTGCTTCTCTTCCCGCGCAGATGGTAAAAGCCCAACGAGGGAACGAGCGAAAATCTTAGGAATCATGTTATAGGCGATGCGACTAGCAACCCATCACTATTTAGATTCCGCTTTCCACCTATACGCCCAGTCTTGCTAAACGTGGCCTTTAGGTCTTGTTACCTTAGGCTCTGTCTACCCCGTAAGGGATATAGACGTGATTTGTGTGTACTTTTTTTTTATATAAATTACCGCGTAATTCGGCGTGTCTCATGGCACAGGCCTCCTCCATTTATTGGAGGGTTTGGGCTATAGTTCCCACGCGGAACAGCTAGTTTATAATATTAGGAGGATTGATACCTTCTCTAGTCCCTTGTAGTCTGGATCCTCGTGGTTGGAAGGGATCCATATCTTGACATCCTTGTCCAAGCCGCTGCTCGCCAGTACTGGACTACGGGGGTGCGTTTCTATACAGTTCACCTGCAAAAGAACACAAGCCGTTAATTTAATCATCATCATCATCATTGTCTGTTGGATGACGTTCAACGTTTTGGGAGATGACCAGCCCTGAAATAAATATAACGTACATATATCACGTCTTCATCCCTTACGGGGTAGACAGAGCATAAGGTAACAAAACTTTAAGGCCACGCTTAGCATGATTGTGGGCGTGTAATAGGTGGAAAGGGGAATCAAAATAGTGGTGGGATGCCAGCCGCATCGCATGGATGAAATAAATATAAATAAGTGACAATTTCCATGCTGATCTGCGAGCAAAGAAAAAACACAGAATGCACCAGCTGCTTCTCTTCCCGCGCAGATGGTAAAAGCCCAATCGAGGGTACGGGCGAAAATCTTAGAAATCATAAATGTTATAGGCGAAGCGGCCTGCAACCCATCACTATTTTGATTCCCTTTTTCGCCTATACATACTCCCACGGTCGTGCCAAGCGCGGCATTAGGTCTGGTTACACTATCTACAGCTCTATCTACAGAGACTCTCGATGGAGACGTCATTCATGTTATGTATGTGTGTTATTTTATTTACATAGTGGCTATGTATTATTTTTATGTTAGTATTGTTCTTTTTATTATCCATGGGTTACTCCTGTCTATTTGTTTCCGTCACCTACTTACTGTCTCCGACTTATTTCTTTCTTTTATTGGTTGTCCTGTAGGGGTCGCTATTAAGCGATAAAACCGCCTATTATATACATCTCTACTATAGACTAATATAATTGAAGGTCCCCTTATACATGCCTTTTATAAATGTATTTAATTTAAGCAGAATTTAAGTAATCTTACTGTATTTTATTTTGAAAAAAAAAAATGACTTTCTGCCAAGTTTTTTGCGGCGCCTTCTTCTTAGCAATGATGGTCTTTCCGAATGCGTTGATAGTTTCAAAAAAGACATGTAAAAGAGCCCTTGGCGGCCAATTTGCAAAAATAAAATTTTGTTTTTTTATTGTCTACCTTGTTCTTTGTTTCTGTATTGTTTTGTACTGATTTGCGGTGTTCAATAAAGAGTTTTCGTATTTTATTGTATATTAGCCTTCCGTCCGCAGCTTCGCCCGCGGTAAATTAATTTTCCCGTAGGAAAAGGTATTTTCCCGCGAGAAAGAGTAGCCTATGTCCCTCAGTGATAATGTAGCTTTCTAACGGCAAAAGAATTTTTGAAATCTGTCCAGTAGTTTCGGAGCCTATTCAATGCAAACAAACAAACAAACAATCAAATTTTCCTCTTTATAATATTAGTATAGACTAGCCTTCCGTCCGCAGCTTCGCCCGCGATAAATTAATTTTCCCGTAGGAATAGGTATTTTCCCGCGATAAAGAGTAGCCTATGTCCCTCAGTGATAATGTAGCTTTCTAACGGCAAAATAATTTTTGAAATCTGTCCAGTAGTTTCGGAGCCTATTCAATGCAAACAAACAAACAAACAATCAAATTTTCCTCTTTATAATATTAGTATAGACTAGCCTTCCGTCCGCAGCTTCGCCCGCGATAAATTAATTTTCCCGTAGGAATAGGTATTTTCCCGCGGTAAAAAGTAGCCTATGTCACTCAGTGATAATGTAGTTTTCTAACGGCAAAAGAATTTTTAAAATCGGTCCAGTAGTTTCGGAGCCTATTCAATGCAAACAAACAAACAAACAATCAAATTTTTCCCCTTTATAATATTAGTATAGACTAGCTTCTGCCCGCGACTTAGTCTGCGTAGAATTATACATAAAAACCTTCCTCTTGAATCACTCTTATCTATTTAAAAAAATCGCATCAAAATCCGTTGTGTAGTTTTGATGATATAAGCATACATAGGGACATAGGGACAGAGAAAGCGACTTTGTTTTATACTATGTAGTGATATGTTGGTAACTGACCACGCCTCCGTTGTCGCCCTCCATCCACTGCACGATGGCCTCAGTCTCCTTGTCCCAGATGTAAATGTGGCTGCAGTCAGAGCCGGACACCACGTACTGGCTCCGGGGCCCGAAGAACGCTACACCTTTGAACGTCGCGCTGTTGCGATGTCCGCTGTACCGGTGCGTGTAGCCATTAGCGCCTTTGTCTGTACTGTTCCTGGAAGTACGTCATCAGTCATCTCATGATCATTGAAATTTGTATAGTTGGTTGAAACCGAAAAAGTGAAACAAAAATCAAGAAATAAAATTTCTTGATACATTTGATAGTACCTATCATTTGAAAAACAGCGCCTTTTCGTCCCTGGTGAGCAGTAGATGTTCCATGGGAGTTTGTAATTGTGCCGTACAGACAGATGACGCTTAGCGATAAAAAATAGCATTGTAACAAAAGGTCACGTGACAGTTAGTAACAGGTAGAAAAATTCGGAGACTACCCACCTGCTATGGGTGGTGTAAGGGTATAGCACGCGTCACGGAATGACGAGGATCCGGGTTCGATTCCCGGCCATAGCTTTACTTTTCGGATTTTTCTCTGTGTTCTAATTTTCACTGACATTTAGAAATTGAACATTATGTTTTTAGCTGTACAGTCGCCATCAGATATCGTAGCCAGTAGCGTCAGTCGGGGCTCCTTCCTCGATATAAAGAAGTGCGTCAGCGTCCCTTCTGTGCTCTAAACCAAGGCAGTTGGGGGCCCCGTAGAGCTAGGGGCCCCTGGCATTTTGCCACCCCTGCCACCCTATAGTTACGCCACTGATCGTAGCGTTAAATTTCAATAAATTCGTTACACTAGACTAGATAATGTTAATAACATCAGAACACGCAATCCTATCTATACATATAATAAATCAGTAGAAAGTTCGTGTCTGTACATAAAAAAAAAATCATCAAAAAATAGTGTTTTTTTAAATATTTTATTGAATCAGGCGTTACTTTGCGGAGGTCCATTTCAATGAACAAAACCTACCCGCTTACCGACCTGCTATGTGGTGTAACGGTATAGCACGCATCACGGAATGATGAGGGTCCTGGTTCGATTCCCGGCCATAACTTAACTTTTTGCATTTTTCTAATTTTCAATGTCGTTTAGAATTTTTTTTTTTTGATTTTCATTCGATAGGATTTATGTGTTGTCGGCCTCTTTTCTTCCATGAAACTTACTTGTCATAGACGTCACGTTTGGTGTCGAACAGGTAAATGTCTTCGTCGTTGTATGAGCCCAGGACTTCGCTTCCGTCGTGGTTGAATATAGCACACGTCAGGTGCATCATGTTGTATCTGAACTTCTTCTTGCCTTCCGCCTGTAGAAAAAAAAAAGTTTTTGCTTAAAATTACAAGTTTGTCTTACCCAGTCAAAGCTCAAGGTGACAAGATCTACAGACCACGTTTAGCATTATGGGCGTATAGATGGCATATGGAATCAAAATAGTCATTCCTATGCCTTTTGCCCATTTTCAACATGAAACTACCGTGAGACTTAATCATAATTACACATAAACGGATAACTCACGTATAAAAAGTGGAGTGATGCTCGACATGTTTCGGACTATTTCGTAGTCCTTCTTCCTGGAGCGCTCGCCGCGGCGGCAGCAAAAAAAACACTCCCACACTCAAACACTCTGTGTTCGTTTCGTTGCTGCCGGGGCGAGGGCTCCAGGAAGAAGGACTTTGCCCATTCCCTCGATGGGCTTAATCGGCGCCGGAAGAGAAGCATCTGGTACATTCTATGTTTTTTCTTCGCTCCCAGACCATGGTTATGTTTATTTCTGAACAATACTGACTACCTGCTATGGGTAATGTAGGGGTAAACGCGTCACGGAATGAGGAGGATCCGGGTTCGTATCCCGGCCATAGCTTTACTTTTTGTTTTTTTTCGTGTTATAGATATCAGTATGGTTCAAAAAAACAATTTCCTATACTAATCGAGTTATTATGACAAATGTGGTAAATTAAGTTATCAATGTCTAAATACTTAGTATATTATAATGGCTTCTAGTTTGTTTAATGATAAATGATAACCATAATAGTTAAAGTTAACGTAACTACATAGCAATTAGTAATTAGGAGTCCAGTTTAGTCGTTACTTTAAAGACTGACTAACGCATTTCGTAATACAATTTAACTAAAAACAATTCGAGACTCACTCAATTACTAGTTACTAAGTATCAAATGAATCTAGAATTTTATAATGAGGATCCTGTAGGCTTATTACCTAACTCGCTCGCAATCGCCATCGTGTTCATTTTGACAGTTCATGTATGAATGTGACAGCTAGCTGATTCCGATGCCAATTGTCAGCCCATACATGAACTGTCAAAATGAACACGATGGCGATTGCGAGCGAGTTAGGTAATAAGCCTACTGGTTCGGTTCTCGGTAATAGCTTTACTTTTCGAATTATTCCATGTGTTCTGGTTTTCAGTATCATCATCATCATCATCATCTCAAGCCTAAATACACCCAAATGCTGGGCACAGGCCTCCTCTCAGAATGAGAGGGCTTGGGCCAGTTCCCACGCGGGCCCAGTGCGGATTAGGAACTTCACACACACCATTGAATTACTTCGCCGATATGTGCAGGTTTCCTCACGATGTTCTCCTTCGTAACATCGCACATAAATTCCGAAAAACTCAAGAGTTGCGAGCCCGGGCTCGAACCCACGACCCTCTGCTTGAGAGGCCACAGGTCAAACCACTAGCCTACCACGACTTTTTCACGGGTTCACAGCTTTATTTTTGTTTACATACACGTTTTATCCCTTACGGGGTAGACAGAGCCTAGGGTAACAAGACCTAAGGCCATGAACAGCAAGATTGTAGGTGGAAAGTGTTATCAAAATAGTGACGGGTTGCTAGCCGCATCTTTAAAATGACCATATATATTTTTTCCCAGATTTTGGAAATTTTTGGGGTTATTTCTACTCAGAATCAACAACACTACTGGAGCCGCCGAGTGACTGAGTAAAACTAAAACGTTTTTATTTTTATAAAATATATAGCTCGATGGAAAAATCTGTAACTTTTCCTGTAGCTAAGGACGGTTATTCCTATCAATAGAAAAATCATCAAGCACTTTTAAAATAATCATCCATTCTCAATTTGTGTTTAATTATTTCAACAGGTTTGAACGTGAAGACACGCTTTTGCAAATAATTTACGTGGGAGGCGCACTTCAAAGTTTATCGAAGATAAACAAATTAATGAATGAGGATAATTAACAGCTTGTTTGTCTGTAGTTGGATAGTTTATCTTCTAACTGCCCTGACCGCGCCCGACCTTCTCGTATTAAATAGTTTTGATAGGAAATATACGGGGGGCATCGAATATTTATTTCTCACCCGAGAATCTAGACAACAGCCCGATACAAAATAAATAAATAAATATCTTGGGACAAATTACACCAATTGACCCAGCCCCAAACTAAGCAAAGCTTGTACTATGGGTACCAGGCAACGGATAAACATACTTATATAATGTAGATAAATACATACAACATCCATGACTCAGGAACAAACATTCGTATTCATCATACAACTGTCTGCCCCTACCGGGATTCGAACCCAGGACCTCTAGCTTCATAGTCAGGGTCACTAACCACTAGGCTATCCGGTCGTCATAAATGTGTCGGCGCAACTATGTATGCATGTATAACTCATAGACAAATCACGTCTATATCCTTTACGGGGTAGACAAAGCCTGAGATAACAAACCTAAAGGCCACGTTCAGCATGATTGGAGGCCTATAGGTGGAAAGGGGAATCAAAAAGGTGATAGGTTGCTAGCATCGCCTATAACGTGATTCCTAAGAATTTCGCCCATTACCTCGGTGGACCTTTACCACTGGTACATTCTATGTTTTTCCTTTGCTCCCAGACCAGCATGGAACTCTAATGAATAGATGTATAACTCTTTATTGTACATAGAACACATCTGGGTGCACGGCAGTGCCCCCGCTAAGTCGAGCAAAAAAAGCGGCACGGCCGTACCATCCTTTTCTCGATGCTTAATTTTACAGGTAATGAGATAAAAAGATGTATAAAGGCGAACCTATATACTAAAGGGATCTCTTCCAGTTAACCTTGGAACGATTGACAGGACAACAGGAACCAGAGTGTAGGGAGTACATACTAAAAAGCTAAAAGAGCAACGACCCAACTTAAACCTAAACAAATAAAGCATTAAAATAATAATAAGAATACACAAAAATACAGGTACGGTCAAGTGCAAAAATAAGTATCGATAGGAACTTCTCAAAAATATGTCCCACGACCTTATTACGTTGGTGTAAGAGCGTATGATACTTATTTTTGAAACTTTGTCTAGATACATATTATTACACTTGACTGTACATACATACAATAAAAATACGATAAACTAATATATGTCAGCAATATTCTACATATAAAATACATATACACTATATAAATATACACACACAAATCATACTACTTTAAGTAAATATTATACAGTAATGTTATGTGTATATGTATGTATCATTTTATTTTATTTATTTAGCTATGTATTATATTTATGTTGGTATTGTTGTTTTTATTATCCCTGCGTCTATCCTGTCTATTTGTTGCCGCCACCTACTTAAACTCTCTCAAACTTATTTAGCTTTTTGGTTGTCTGGAAGAGATCGCTATTAAGCGATAAGACCGCCTATTGTCTACGTTGTTCTTTGTTTCTGTATTGTTTTGTACTGATTTGTGGTGTTCAATAAAGAGTATTTGTATTGTATTGTATTGTACGTTTATTGTTTATTCTATCGCCGCGTAATGCCGAAGCCGAAGACAGGGAAGAGTGGCGCGTTTTATGGGAGGCCTACGTCCACTATGTGGACTGCTACACGTCAATGACAATGATGATGTGTTTGTAAAAAAAAACTCACTCCAGGGTCATTGAAGGTAGCGCAGTATACCGCGACGGACGCGGAGGCCTGACGCGCGTCAAAAACGCGCACGAACCGGTGTACAGAGGGATCACAGAGCCGTGCTCCTTCTTACTAACCCCAAAGTCGTTGAAGGCAGCGGGGCAGTTCAATGCTACGGGCGCAGAGGGCTGACGCGCGTCAAACACGCGCACGAACCGGTGTACAGAGGGATCACAGAGCCGCCCTACTTCTTACTAACCCCAGTCTTTGAAGACAGCGGGGCAGTTCAATGCTACGAGCGCAGAGGGTTGACGCGCGTGAGAAACGCGCACGAACTGGTGTACAGAGGGATCACAGAGCCGTCCTCCTTCTTACTTACCCCAAAGTCATTGAAGGCAGCGGGGCAGTTCAATGCTACGGGCGCAGAGAGCTGACGCGCGTCAAACACGCGCACGAACTGGTGTACAGAGGGATCACAGAGCCGTCCTCCTTCTTACTTACCCCAAAGTCATTGAAGGCAGCGGGGCAGTTCAATGCTACGGGCGCAGAGAGCTGACGCGCGTCAAACACGCGCACGAACAGGTGTACAGAGGGATCACAGAGCCGTGCTCCTTCTTACTTACCCCAAAGTCATTGAAGGCAGCGGGGCAGTACAGCGCTACGGGGGCAGAGGGTTGACGCGCGTCAAAAACGCGCACGAAGCGGTCGCGGCCCGCCACGCAGAGTAGCCGGGGCTCTAGCGGGTGCCCCGACACGCTGTACAGGGGGATCACGGAGCCGTCATCCTTCACGTGGAACAGCCTGTCAATAACCAAAGCAATGGAATAAAATGATAATAAATATTTAAGGTATTTTAGGTACATACTTGAAAAAGGAAACACGCAGTTAAAAGAATTATGAACGATTCCGGCTACTATAGTTCTTTGCCGGCCTTGGCATTGTTCATTTTTTTTAAGCTGTGCTTTTAAAACCTTTACTTGATAAAATGGACTATTTCAAGCTACTACTTTGAATATTATGCTTTTACGTAGCTTTGTTTATTAATAATAAATATTTTTTCGCTGTTTGATAATTTGATAATTTTGGCACGATCCCCAATCAGTTCGTTCAGCAATAAAAAATAACGGTTTTGTCTACATGTCAACGTCATAGATCTGTGAATGTGTGTGTCAAGTCAACGTCAGTTAACGTTCATGTGTTCGAATCGTTCCGTCCGTTGGTGCTGTTATTACTTTTCTCGTTTGACCACAAAGCTTTTGATCCTTGTACATTTTTCCGACTCCTACTTACATTAAAGTGTCTTTTGCAACATTTTGCAACAATACATCGTGTAAACTTTGCCATGTTCCACATAAGCTCGCGTGCACCATTCCTGTCCCCCCCCGTACCTGTTGGCCTGCTCGCGGCGCACGTCGCACTGCATGACCTGGCCGTCCTCGCCGGCGGAGACCACGACGTGCGGCTCGGCGGCGCACACGTGCAGCTTGTGCGCCGCGCGCGCGTGCGCCGCCAGCCGCCGCCGGGACACGCTCGCGCCGCCGCTCGGCGCGCACTGCAGCAGCCGCACCTGCCACAACACAATCCCATCTACACAACCCATAACATACATGGGGGTACCTCCCATTTGTTCTATAGAACTAAAAGCACCTCAAGTTTGTGATGGGAAAACTTGAGGTGCTTTTAGTTCTATAGAACAAATAGCACATTTTTTGTTTCATTAGTTCTACCATGGAACTGCTGGGAATGAAAAATGTTAACAGTTCTATGACGTCACAGTTCCATAGAACAAATGGGAGGTACCCATACCCACATACATAACGAATCAGAAATGAGGAGATACGTAGAAGAACAAGAGTCACAGTAATAGCCAAGCGAATTAGCTCGTTGAAGTGGAAATAGGCAAGCCACATGGTACGAAAATCTTAGGAATCATGTTATAGACGATGCGGCTAGCATCCCATCACTATTTTGATTTCCCTTTCCACCTATAGCCCTATAATCATGCTAAACGTGGCCTTAAGGTTTTGTTGCCTTAGGCCCTGTCTACCCCGTAAGGGATAAAGACGTGATGAGAACAGATGGTCGTTGGGGCCGAAAGGTTCTCGAGTGGAGACCGCGCGGCAAGCGCAGCGTAGGACGTCCACCAACGAGGACGGAAGACCTGGTTAAAGTCGCGGGTTCACGGGGGATGCAAGCCGCTTCCAACCGAGGCAACTGGAGGTCCATGGGGCAGGCCTACGTCCAACAGTAGACGTTCTATGGCTGATATAATGATGGCGGAGAAAATGATGAGATGGACGGATGACCTGGTTAAAGTCGCGGGTTCACGGTGGATGCAAGCCGCTTCCAACCGAGGCAACTGGAGGTCCATGGGGCAGGCCTACGTCCAACAGTAGACGTTCTATGGCTGATATAATGATGGCGGAGAAAATGATGAGATGGACGGATGACCTGGTTAAAGTCGCGGGTTCACGGTGGATGCAAGCCGCTTCCAACCGAGGCAACTGGAGGTCCATGGGGCAGGCCTACGTCCAACAGTAGACGTTCTATGGCTGATATAATGATGGCGGAGAAAATGATGAGATGGACGGATGACCTGGTTAAAGTCGCGGGTTCACGGTGGATGCAAGCCGCTTCCAACCGAGGCAACTGGAGGTCTATGGGGGAGGCCTATGTCCAACAGTAGACGTTCTATGGCTGATATAATGATGACGGAGAAAATGATGAGGCGGACGGATGACCTGGTTAAAGTCGCGGGTTCACGGTGGATGCAAGCCGCTTCCAACCGAGGCAACTGGAGGTCTATGGGGCAGGCCTACGTCCAACAGTAGACGTTCTATGGCTGATATAATGATGACGGGGAAAATGATGAGGCGGACGGATGACCTGGTTAAAGTCGCGGGTTCACGGTGGATGCAAGCCGCTTCCAACCGAGGCAACTGGAGGTCCATGGGGCAGGCCTACGTCCAACAGTAGACGTTCTATGGCTGATATAATGATGACGGAGAAAATGAAGAGGCGGACGGATGACCCGGTTAAAGTCGCGGGTTCACGGTGGATGCAAGCCGCTTCCAACCGAGGCAACTGGAGGTCTACGGGGGAGGCCTACGTCCAACAGTAGATGTTCTATGGCTGATATAATGATGATGATGTTGGCGGAGAAAATGATGAGGCGGACGGATGACCTGGTTTTTTTTTTTTTTTTTATGTGAATAGGAAGGCAAACGAGCAAGTGGGTCACCTGATGGTAAGTGATCACCACTGCCCATAGACACCCGCAACCCCGGGGGGATTGCAGATGCGTTGCCAACCTAGAGGACTAAGATGAAATGCCTCTTGTGCCCGTAATTTCCCCGGCTGTCTTACTCTCCGCACCGGAACACAGCAGTGCAAGCACTGCTACTTAGCGGCAGGATTAGCGAGTAAGATGGTGGTAGCGATCCGGACGGACCTTACACAAGGCCCTACCACCCACCCGGTTAAAGTCGCAGGTTCATGGCAGATGCAAGCCGCTTCCAACCGAGGCAACTGTCGGTCTATGATGTGTCGGGGTGTTACGCGCGTCTGTCCCTATGTATGCTTAGATATTTAAAACCACGCAACGGATTTTGATGCGTTCTTTGAAGTGTAACTTCTTATGGGAGGGTAAACCGCTTCGTAACGTAACGCGTTACGGCGCCAGTGCGCACGCTCCGGCAGCCGGGCGGCGCGCTGACGAGTCCGCGGGAATAAAATGGCGGATGGCGTTATAGACTACAAGCCGATGGACAAAAAAAAACATGTGAAATGAACCAGCGTGAATGAAGCTTAGAAGGCTGTTACTATATCATAAAATAACTCTGAGCGCTATGCCGTCATTTCTGGGCAGTACAGATTTTTTGACGTAGGTACATTTAAAAAAAAAATGCACTAACTTCCGGCACCACCACTTTAAAGCGGCACTAGGTTTTTCGACATTTATTTTTAATCATCTATAAGCTATAAAAACGCCGTAAATTAATAATTAGTCGTATTTCCTCACTTGTACCTGAGAAATTCCATAAATGTACCGCTCAGAAATGACGGCATAGCGCTCAGAGTTATTTTATGATATAGTAACAGCCTTCTAAGCTTCATTGACGCTGGTTCATTTCACATGTTTTTATTCCCATGGGCTTGTAGTCTGATCTTTTTTTCTTTAAGGAGTATTATAGATAGCAGAGGCGTGGCGTCAAGTATATCAAAAGGCAAGCCGAAGGGCAATTAATTAGCCTTTTCCTGTAATTGGCATAGTTCATTTTTTTTAAGCTGTGCTTTTAACACCTTTATTTGATAAAATGGACTATTTCAAGCAACTAATTTGAATATTATGCTTTTACGTAGCTTTGTTAATTAATAATAAATATTTTTTCACTGTTTGATAATTCGTGAATTTAGACAGAATCCCAATCGCCTTCGTTCGGCTGGCTATAAAAAAACGGCTTTGTCTATGGTTTTGTAGATTTGACAGTGACACGTGACAGTTGCCACAGCCAAACTTTTTTTTCATTTTTGTGGCAAACATTCGATGCTGGATTCTGTCTAAAAACCCGGTCGTTCGGTCAAACAAAGGTTCAAAGCACTTTTACAAAAATATCTGCAATCATAAAGTATTTTTGAAATCGGACAAGATAAATCGGATAATTGATGGTTTTCCTCGAAATGGTTTTCGAATTGGAGCATACTAAAAAAAATGAATAATGCCAATTCTGCACAATAAGTGCCCAGCTGCCTTAAAATAGGCAAGCCCCTGGCAATCGAGTTCTATGGACGTCAGGCCATTGGTAGGTAGTTACTATTGCACCACATAAATTCGCTCCTCGAGTCGGCACCAAACTGTGATGTGTTCGCAAACAGATGGTTAGATGTGTGTGTTGAGTGTTCGAAGTTCTGCGAGATGACGGATGTGCGGCCTTCTTCTGTAAAGTTCTAGTTAACTTTCTCTTATTTTTGTATGTATTTTTGGATATTGTAAGATTTAGTTTCACAGATTCACTTCCATGCTGGTCTGGGAGCAAAGGAAAAACATAGAATGTACCAGTTCCTGTCCCGCGCAGATGGTAAAAGCCCATCGAGGGAATGGGCGTTATTCTTATGAATTATGTTATAGGCGATGCGGCTAGCAACCCATCACTATTTTGATTCCTTTTTCCACCTATACGCCCACAAACTTGCTAAACGTGGCCTGTAGGTCTTGTCACCTTAGGCTCTGTCTACCCCGTTAGGGATAGAGACGTGATGTGTGTATGTGTGTATGTAGTTTCACAGTGCCTTGGTTTTACTGTCATACTGTGAAATTTAATGAAATAAATAAAATAGTTCAGCTTAGATTAGTTTATATTATCACTTGTAGTCTTTTTTTTTTTATATGAATAGGAAGGCAAACGAGCAAGTGGGTCACCAGTCTAGTAGTAGTATAGTAGTTCTTCACTAGTGTCTTGCTAAACGTGGCCTGTAGGTTTTGTTACCTTAGGCTCTGTCTACCCCGTAAGGGATAAAGACGTGATTTGTGTATGTGTATGTATGTATCACTTCTATCGGACGTCCCGGGACGCACACTTTTTTATTATAGAAAGAGTGTTTCAAGAGGAAGGATTATTATGTATAACTCTACGCCGATGAAGCTAGTTTATTATACACACCTGTCCATCCCTGGCGCAAGTGACAATATTGAGCTGACTCCTGGCGTTCAAATACAGGAATTTGCTCTGGAAGACGTTGGACTTGTGGCCGGTCTTGATGGTCTGGAGCACGTGCTGGCGCGCCCAGTCCCAGATCACCACGTTCGTGTCATCCGAGCCTGACGCTAGCAGTTGCCCTGTCAACAATTAACATCTTATTTATCTGGGAGTGAAGAAAAAACATAGAATTTACCAGTTGCTTCTCTTCCCGCGCAGATGGTAAAAGCCCATCGAGGGAATGGGCGAAAGTCTTAGGAATCATGTTATAGGCGATGCGGCTAGCAACCCATCACTATTTTGATTTCCCTTTACAGCTATACGCCCTTAATCATGCTAAACGTGGCCTTAAGGTTTTGTTACCTTAGGCTCTGTCTACCCCGTAAGCGATAAAGACGTGAATGATGTATGTATGTATGTATGTATGTTTATTAAACGGCAACTTTTTCCATCGTCTCAAATTACAGTGCCTCCAGTGAAAAGGGGAATAAGACGAGCTATGCCCTTATGTTTTTATAACACTATTGGATTCAGCGTGTTCGGTTACGCATAGTTACAAAAGGCCATATCTCTAGCTATCCCCTAACCTAGATTTCTGGATAACGCTGTTTGCATAACACACCGTTTCTAAATCATATTTCAACGTATCTGCAATTTTTTATCAGTCAGTATCCAACATCCCACCTAAAGACAAGTCCGCAGTTTTTTTTTTTATAAAAAGACACAACTTGTGTTGGTCCGTAACAATGTGGACGTAAATAGAACTAAAAGCGACCATTTCCTTATAGCACGGTTTACATAAAGACATAAGAGGGGTCGCCGCGGAGCGGGGATAAAGTGACAGGCGCTCAGCAGAGCAGTCAATATGGCGGCTCCCATAGCCCGCATCAGCTGACTGAGTAGCATTTACATATTTTACATTCTCACTTATAACCGAGACACCCCCTGCCCCCCTCGTGAGATAGGGTGAGATCCGGCGCAAACCCCTCCCGCCCCAAACGCCCACAGAATTTATGAATGCCCCCTTAGGATATAGCAGTTATAAACGAACGTTGCGCGTTAACCTTTTCAACACCAAACAGCTCTAGTGTCACTCGCAACTGTCAACTTTGTCTCGTGATAAGAAGGTGCATTTTACACAGCATGTAATGACTTCATAATCAAGTTAATGGCGGCGTAAAGGTTAAAAATCATGTTGGACATAGGCTCTTAGAGAGGGCTTAGGCTATAGTGGTTATAAACGAAAGTTTCGTGTTAAAAATCATACCTTCAGGGTGAAAATTTATGGAGTTGACGCATCCCTTGTGTTTGTTGAGATGGTGTAGCTTCTTTAGCCTGTAGACGGAATGGAGAGACCCGTAGAACTTCTGCTCAAACATGACGTCGTCTTTCCTGGACTTGCCACAGGGATACGTGAGACCCATCTCTCTATTTAGTACCTCTGAAAAGAATAAGACGCGAGAATGAATATCAACTTCAATAGCAGCTGGAATTCCTTAACCTTTACCGATAAACAGCTCTAGTGCCACTCGCAACTGTCAACTTTATCTTTTCAAATGAAGGTGCATTTTACACGAAAGCTCATGACACTTTCAAGTGTCCTTAGCGTTGAAAAGGTTAACCTTTTCACCGCTAAACAGCTATAGTGTCACTCGCAACTGCCAACTTTATCTTGTCAAATGAAGGTACATTTTACACTGTCTTTACCGACTTCATATCAAATCAATGGTGACGAAAAGGTTAAAAAGATTTCAGCTTCGTCAAAAAGGAATTGTGCCTGTTATAACAATCAAAATTATGCCAAATATACAAAATTAAACGCAATACATACATGATTTCCTGCTTACCTCTCAGTATAATATAGCTATTACGTGGTCTAATCTTGGACATGACTCTGGCCGTCTTCGCTTTATCCTCGCTATCCAGATTGGTGCGAGGCCAGAGGTCGACATCTTCACTGTCCGAATCGCCCGAGTTGATCAGGTTAAACTCGTTGCTAGAATATGTGTCGTTGCTGGACGAACTGTGATTGCTGTTCGTTCTGTAAACAGGTAAACAAGGGGTTGATAAAACAAGAATAGGATAACCAGGTGATACATACATACATATATCACGTCTTTATCCTTTACGGGGTAGACAGAGCCTAAGGTAATAAGACCTAAAGACCACGTTTAGCATGATTAAGGGCCAGGTAAACAATCAAACTCAATCAATCAATCAATGACTTCCATGCTGGTCTGGGAGCAAAGAAAAAACATAGAATGTACCAGTTGCATCTCGTCCCGCGCAGATGGTAAAAGCCCATCGAGGGAATGGGCGTACTTCTTAGGAATTATGTTATAGGCGATGCGGCTAGCAACCCATCACTATTTTGATTCCTTTTTCCACCTATACGCCCACAATCTTGTTAAACGTGGCCTGTAGGTCTTGTTACCTTAGGTTCTGTCTACCCCGTAAGGGATAAAGACGTGATATATGTATGTATGTATATATCTACGTTCGACCGCGGGGGTCCAAAGTCAAAATACAAAATTTATTTTTTGC
Source organism: Pandemis corylana (assembly GCA_949127965.1). Taxonomy (NCBI): domain Eukaryota; kingdom Metazoa; phylum Arthropoda; class Insecta; order Lepidoptera; family Tortricidae; genus Pandemis; species Pandemis corylana. The sequence goes on along the minus strand of OX421858.1, from coordinate 14,035,789 downwards.
AAATTGGCCACCAAGGGCTCTTTTACGTGTCTTCTTTGAAACGACTACGATTTACTTGAAAACATGTGGTTTATTTTTTCGCAGGTTTGAACTTTGATCAGATAACATCCCGCATTAAAAAATAACTCTGTAATTTGTTGTTATCATTCCAGCTTATCATTAATTGAGAAATTATATATCTGTATTTTTCAAAGGGTTCTGTAGGCTTATTACTAGACATCGGATTATATGCATTTGCATATTTGCATATGCAAATGCATATAACTCACTGATTACGGCGTTAGCGCATATTTCAGCCTTTATTTTACAATCGTGCGTATTTCCTTTAGTAGCGGGAGGTACGCATAGGGACCTAGGTGAGTAGGTGACGACGCCGTGCAGGGCGCGAGCGCAGCGGCTTACAGCATTTCTAGCACGAGAGCGCACAGGAGTCGCGTCGCGCGCGAGATAGATTGGCTGTCTTTTTCTTACTGTTCGTACTAGAAAGAGACGGGTAGTCTAACTCGCGCGCAACGCTAATCTCGCGCGTTCTCGTGCTATACGGGCTGAATGACGTAGGTTGATGTAGAGAGCTCGTTTTTGGCGTAAATATTGATACTGGGTGACAAACATCTGAAATTTGCTTTCGAAAATATTGAACAATTCTTTTGTATATATTGTCACAAAAACTATGCGTAAATTTAATAATATTTTGCTGTTTTTATACTGTATTTAGTTAAAATGTATAAAAATAAACATGGTTTTTTGATATTGCATTGTGCATATTTTGGGCATTACAACACTTTTTAGGGCATATTTCGTTCTTTTTTCGTGCATATTCGCATGCATATTTTGGCACTTTGTTAGTGCATATAATCCGATGTCTACTTATTACCTTACTCGCTCGCAATCGCCATCGTGTCCATTTTGACAGTTTGTATGAATGTGACAGCTAGCTGATTCCGATGCCAATTGTCAGCCCATACATGAACTGTCAAAATGAACACGATGGCGATTGCGAGCCAGTTAGGTAATAAGCCTACTGTACATAGGTATATAATACATAAATCGTGTCTTCATCCCTTACGGGGTAGACAGGGCTTAGGTAACAAGAGCTACAGGCCACATTTAGCATGATTGTGGGCGTATAGGTGGAAAGGAGAATGATATAAGTGATAGGTTGCTAGCCGTATCGCCTATAACATGATTCCTAAGATTTTCGCCCAAGATTTTCTGAACATATTAATGAGAAATTGATCACTACATGGTATAAAACAAAGTCGCTTTCCGCTGTCTGTCTGTCTGTCCCTATGTATGTATATATCTTTAAAACTACACAACGGATTTTGAGGCTGTTTTTTTTAATAGATAGAGTTATTCAAGAGGAAGGTTTATATGTATAATTCTACGCAGACGAAGTCGCGGGCAGAAGCTAGTTCACCAATAAATTAAATTATAATTACTTTCATTTTGGAAGTCTGTTAAGAGTCGCTATTCACGCCTTAAACCGCAATTGAATGTACTGGGTTAGTCTTCATGAGGTGTGTAGCGTTACGTAGGTATACTTTGATATATTCTACCTAGATATAGGACACTTGCATGTGTCATTAGATTAAGGCTTCAGTTCTAATACAACCGCTGATCAGTGAACTCCTCTCATTTGCGCTCCAAACCATCCCACATGGCGACCCTGCCTTGGCGATCGACGGTTCGCCAATGTCAAAGTAACAAAAATATAATTAAAAAATCTTGTGGCAAAATGTCGACAATGTTGTTTTTTTTTTTTTTTTTTTTTTATGTGAATAGGAAGGCAAACGAGCAAGTGGGTCACCTGATGGTAAGTGATCACCACTGCCCATAGACACCCGCAACCCCGGGGGGATTGCAGATGCGTTCCCAACCTAGAGGACTAAGATGAAATGCCTCTTGTGCCCATAATTTCCCCGGCTGTCTTACTCTCCACACCGGAACACAGCAGTGCAAGCTCTGCTACTTAGCGGCAGGATTAGCGAGTAAGATGGTGGTAGCGATCCGGACGGACCTTGCACAAGGCCCTACCACCCGCAAAACACGGTACGGCACGGTACGGTTGTACGGTAACACGGTCAAAGACCCCCCTCCCCGCCTGTCGGGTTCAAAATTAGAATTCCTTAATGACCCAAGCATCAATGTCAATGACATTTGAATGACTTAAAACATCATTCATCAACATTGATAAATTATCATCACCTGCCGTTTAGTTTACTGCCACAAAACTAAAGTATACAACAATTTTTGAACTTGACATACTCTGAGTGCCATTCATTCTGTTGCTCTCCCTAACTAGCCAATTCAAGTCAGACCTTTGATAACCGTTATTTTTGCATAACGCTATTTTTCGTAACGTTATATACTTAACCGAATTGCATATTTTAATAAAACGTTTTGCATAACGCTATTTATAAAATGACGAAAATACCGGTTTTTATCAATTGAATACCGGTATTTTGAAGTCCTTAATTTGGTCCGGTATCCCGGTATTTTCGAAATCCGAGATCTCGGTTTGCGACCCCTAATAGCGAAGCGGCGACAGCGCGTAGTTCATAACCAGTTTTACATAACGTTATTATAACGCTATTTCATAACGCTATGGTTTTCTTTCCGTTATGATACGATATAACATAACGTTATGAAGGAATATAGAATTTGTTTAAATGTTTTGACCGGGTTCTACCGTACAACGTTGCCGTCATTTTTGTCACAAGATTTTTGAATACTGTATTTATTACTTTGACATTGGCGAAATCATCGCATCGATCGATGGGGCCATATTTAAAAAAAAGAAGTATTTTGAATATGAACTACTTAAAACATAGTTTCATAATATTGTGTAATCTTAAATATCACATTATCAATGAAGCAATTAACTGTGCAAGTAATTGTAGATAATAGTTTTATTGAAGTGTCAGATTAATAATACTATAAGAATGATGAGTCAGCGTCTATTCTAGATTTATTTTATTTAAATATCATTGTCTTCAAAACATTGTGTGAGTACTCAGTATGTGACAAAGTTCATAACAACACTGTTCAGACTTAATCATACATATCAAAGTTATATGATTAATTTCTCTCATTAATTTTTTCTTAATTACTTATTACGCCTCATTCTGTCCTTATCACTCATGTGTACATGTCAGTGGCGTAACTATAGGGTGGCAGGGATGGCAAAATGCCAGGGGCCCCTAGCTCTACGGGCCCCCCAACTGGCTTGGTTTAGAGCACAGAAGGGACGCTGATGCACTTCTTCATATTGAGGAAGGAGCCTCATCTGACGAATTTGCCACGGGCCCCAGACGTTATAGTTACGCCACTGGTACATGTACATACATACACACTGTCACGCCTCTTTCCCACAGGGGTAAGGCAGAGAATACTTTGTTCCACTTGCTGCGACCCTCACATACCTCTTTCGCTTCTTCTATGCTTGTCGATTTCGGGTACTCCTGACCTGACCTTTTTCCAAAATATCTCCTATTTTTATTACGCTTCCATACATTTCCCAAATAAATCTGTTTAGTTAATCTACTTTCATCCATTCTCTCTATGTGACCAATGACCAAACCATACTTTTTTCTATCTTAGCAGTGGCGTGGCGTCAAGTATATCAGAAGGCAAGCCGAAGGGAATTTAACTACCCTTTCCTCTAATTCTGCACAATAAAGTGCCCAACTGCCTTAGAATAGGCAAGCCCGTGGGAATCGAGTTATTGGGACGCCACGCCACTGTATCCTAGTCACTACACATTTCTTCTTTCACACTAGCACAATCCTTATTCTATCTTTCAGTGTTACCCCTTCCATACTTCTTAACACTCATTTCTACTGCATTTATTCTACTTTCACGCTGTTTCTATGTTTTACACATTGTCAAGTACTCATAGCATGAGTTTTGCTTATTTCGGGATTAGTTTGGTCGGTGTATATTGTCCCACAATATTATTTCTTTATAACCACAGCAGTAAGCAGATGTGAGCGGAGGATTGATATCGATAATTTTTTCAACTGACAAAAAGTTTTTTTTTCTACCCTCGTTGTATTTTATCAAAGACGAAAAGTAATTCGACCGGTATTCCGAATTTAAAACATGATGCAGTCTAAGTTTGAAAATTGATTTTTGTTTTATGTAAAATCTAAGTATCATAATTAGTCAATTAACTTAAAAAATAACATACGCATCAATTATTTTTTATTAGGTTATGGCTAATAAATTACATTATTTATTAATAATGAATTAATTATTGCATAACTTAAAAATTGCATAACTTGAATATACATCAATTAAGGTCTTAATAATCTATTTACAATGTATTAAAAAGTATTTGAAAATATTTAGTATTGTATTTTCAAATACTTTTGAACTTACGTTTTGGAAAAAGGTCAGGTCAGGAGTACCCGAAACCGACGAGCATGTATGAAGAGATTGATGAGTGTGGATGAAGCGAAAGAAGTATGTCAGGATCGTAGCAAGTGGAACAAGGTAGTCTCTGCCTACCCCTGCGGGAAAGTGGCGTGACGGTATGTATGTATGTATGTAGAATTGTATTACAATTAGTAAAAGCAATTATTGCAACAAATTTACGCTATAGATTTTGATCACATACTTTTTAAACCCATGTTTATCTTTGCAATACACACACACAAATCACGTCTTTATCCCTTACAAGATAGACAGAGCCTAAGGTAATAAGACCTAAAGGCCACGTTTAGCATGATTGTGGGCGTATAGGTGGTAAGGGGAATCGAAAATAGTGATGGGTTGTAAGCCACATCGCCTATAACATGATTCCTAAGATTTTCCCTCATTCCCTCGGTGGGCTTTGACCATCTGCACGGGAAGAAAAGCAACTGGTACATTCTATGTTTTTTCTTTACTCCCAAACCAGCATGGAAGATAGCTGCTTTATATATGCTTTGCAAGTTGTTTATTTCAATCCACCCTCCACACATTGCTGTTTATATTACCAAGGTTAAACTTAAAATTAGATTGTTTGACCTTTTAACCAACAATTAAAATTGATAAGCCAAATATTAAAAAACAGTATAAAAATGGGTACACATGGGGCCACCTATTCTTTTTGGCAGTAGTACATTGTGGTTGCTAATCTAAAGGAACCCATTGCCACAAACAGTAGCATAACAACACGGTGGCAGACGGACAAAATGCCGGCATAGCTCTATGGGGCCATGCCTACATAGGCATAGAGCACAGACGTATGTCAATGGTACATATTTGTTTCAGTTGATGAAGGTCGAGAGGTGTAGCTGGGTAACCAAGGGCCCTAGTGCAAATAAAAAAATGGGGCCCCACTTCTATATAAGCTGGTTAGGTTTTGTTAAGTAAAAATATTAAATATTACTTCGGGTAGGGCCTCAGGGCACTGCCCACCCTAGCTTATAGGAAGCTATGCCACTGTGAAAGTCACACGTGATAAATTAGCCACAGCTGCAGACGTTTTATGTAGTTTTAGTTATGCAACCAGCCATTAATAAAATGTGGAAGTATACTCACGGACTCCTCGATCCCTCTGAAAACGTGACCAGCCTGTCCAGCTCCACACTGTCCGCATCAGAATTAGACCTTCTTGACACCGAAGGACTTTCCGTGTCCGAGAAATCATCCGAATCCCTTAAAGAGTTATCGCTATTCGAGTCTCTGTCGGGCGTCTTCCTTTTTCTGTAGCAACGGCCGAGTTTTGGTCGACGTATGTTCAATACAATCCCGTGGATACTACTTGATGCTGCAGCGTTTACGAGCACATTTGAAGGGCCCTCCAGGGGCTCTGGGGCTTTCTCTTCGCTACTAGTGCTCTCAGATTTATCAGCAGACACGCCACTGTCTGCATTTTCATCTTTCATCATCTTGCTCGACGATGCTAAAGAAAATAAATACGTAGTTAGGGTGACATTTAAACTGACATTGCATGATTAATTATGCTATGATTTGTCACCTGATCCATTCGAACTCTCCTGTGAGCTCCCGTCGTTCATTTTAAGCTTCTTTCCGCCCATAATTGGGCTGAGAGGAGATTCCTTAACTTCGTCATCGCTCGAAGAATTATCATCCATATTAGTTACGATAGCAGACTATGGACAATGGACACAAGAAAATTAACTAACAAATGTTAAAAATAATTGCATAATAGTTTAGAAGTAAAATACGAATATAATTCTACATTACTGTGAAAAACAGGAGCAATGGAGGATGTTATTTTTTTCTGATTTTTCTGACTGACAGACGATCAGTCGGACGAACAAGCACGGTGTTTGCTTTTTTGACGTCAAGTCAACACTGAAACGTTTTTGAAATGTAACCACAAGCAGGGTTCCATGTGGTAATTTAGAACAAGTGTAGCTATTACTTATAATTATTTAATTCTGAACGCATTACTTTACTTGACACGATTTTTGGTAGTGTTGCAAGACTTAAAAGAGCCCTCAAAAATCTGTTTTTTTGAGGAATGTCAAAGTGAGTATTTTCTGATGAATCTCGTGAATGGGTTTGTAATTTAAACGTTTCACTGGGATCATCTAAAACGTATTTAGGAGATTTTTCATTCAATATTCGAGCATGCGCACTGGGCTGTCTTACCAACTGCCAGTGAATTGAATTGAGTACCAGTGCGGACCAGTTAAACGCGTAAGTGACGCGATATAAGCCGTACTTACGCCGTTTTTCTCACAAGCTTAACAGAGCGCCGTTTGTGCTGGCGCATGCGTACTGCGCTCATGCAATTCGCTCTCGTGGATACTTTTCATACTTTACATTGATGTGTCTTTGTTTTTGTTTTGGTTTTTGTTTGCTTGCTTGTTTTTTTTTTAACATTGTAAATAATGGCACCTAAACCAATCTGTGGACATTGTAAAAAAGCGATTCACTTGAAACACTATCTCATATGTGTACTCTGCAAAAAACCGTACGACCTGTCTTGCTCAAATATGGAGAAACGTTATAATTTACTGGATAAAGATAGGAAAGCTTCTTGGACCTGCATTGAATGTAGACAGAATGCGATACGACAGAAAAAAAATAGTACACCTAAGCTACAATCAACAAAAGTTCCAAATGCTCATAACTTAGTGCCACCTCGGACAAGTGAATCTGCAAAGTCGCCGACAAAACCGACAACTGAGTGTATACTAACTGCGTCTTCCGAAAGTAAATGCCCGTCTCCCATAAGAAGTCGCCATGACTCCATGGACAATGTCACGGTACGAAAATACAACGTTCCAGTGCGAAATTCGTTCTCATCCTTATCTTGCGATGATAGTTTCGCAAACAAGAGCTGTCCAGAGCCGGACCTGACAGTCCAAACTAGCCACACGAATGCTCACAGGCAACCAAACTTGGACTCTCAATTTCATGGACTTGTTGTCGAGGAACTAAAAAGGCAAGTTGAAGAATTAAAGGATCAGCTTATGAATACCGACACCGAAATCCAAAAACTACGTGGAGAAAACTATGAACTGCGGGATACTTTGGCTGAGACGCGTAAAAAATGCGCCTGTGATAAGAATCTTCCTCAAGGATCTAAATCTACATCGCAATATACCACGCCCGTATCTGGCCAAAAACTTCAAAAAAAGAAACGTGATTCGCCTTTACAGCTTTCTCGATCGGCTTCGGATTCCTTCACTGAGGCGGTTAGCCACGCTGATATCCCGACTGGGCGACATCCAGTGCAGTTAACGCCAACTAATAATAATAATGATGATGCTAAGTGTGAGGTGGACGAGCAAAGTCCAGTGATAAATGTCACTCAAAGCACTGAAGGCCTGTGTCTCCCTAGCAAGGATAAGCTGCTTATTGTGAGCAGTAATAATACAAATAAAATAGTAAATATTATAAGAGATAACAATAGTCTTCAAAAGTACTCTTATTTTCACCACATTATGCCTGGTGCAGGTGTAAGGGAGCTGCTTAAAGGATTACCGGCGCGCCTATGTAATATGACAAGGAATGACTACTGTGTGATCCTTATTGGAGAAGAGGACTTTAAAGAACTGACTGATGTAAATGCACTAGTGCACCACATAAGAGAAGTTGTAGAAAGTATACAATTTACTAACATTATCGTATCCTGCCCAACATTTATATGTAACCGGCCTCTGTTTAATGAAAGGGTAGAAAGATTTAACTACTTGTTGTTCAAAGATTTACATAACCATAATCAATGCTTCTTTGTCTATGATTGTAATGCAAACTTAGATTTTAATATGTTTTCAATTAGAAGCGGAAGATTAAATAATCGCGGCATGAAAAACATCATTAAAAACTTACAATATAATATTTCCTGGATCTCCAACTGCTCTGACTATGACATAACTAGCACTAAACATGATGATTTTTTTCGTGTCTGAAGGCTCAGCACACAATGATACATTAAATTTGCTTCATCAAAATGTGTGCGGCATAACGAATAAAATAAGCGAATTAGAGATTTATCTTGAAGAGCAAATTAGACCATTGCAATTTGTGTGTCTTAGTGAGCATTTTCTTAACAAGAATTCTATTTCTTCTCTAAGTATACAAAATTATAAAGTAGTTTGTCATAACACACGTCCAACAAAAAAAAGAGGCGGCACTTTAATATTGGGCCTGAACGACAGAGACACGGAGAATTTGGATTTCTGTTCCAATTTGTATACAGCTGAAGGGTTTGAAATTTGTGGCATAAAAGATATAAGTACGAATTTGCATATCTGTTGTTGCTATAGAAGCCCATATAGTAAAAATTTTGAAACTTTTATGGAAAGACTTGAACTACTGTTAGAGCAACTTTTTAATAAAAAAGCTATTATCTGTGGTGATTTTAACGTGAATTTGCTGATAAATAGTAAACAGCGTAATGATTTTCTAAATCTGTTAAAATGTTATAACTTTAGGCATCTTATAGACGATATCACTTACAGAAGAAACGATTCTCAGTCTTGCATCGACAACTACATTACGAATTTGCCTCTGGATTCCATTTTGTCTACTGAAATAGATCACAACGGTATAGCTGATGGACATGCTGCTATATTTTGTGAACTGATTACCGATGCTAGTAAAAGGAATAGTACTGAAAAACGTTCAGTGGTCAGAGAAAAAAGATTTGTAAACGATAAGATAAGCCTACAGTTATTTAGAAATAGATTGAAAATTATCAACTGGCATAACTTAGGTATTGATGACTTTCTAAAAACTATCTTAGAGATTTTCCGTGAAAGTTTTAGGAAAAGTAAGAAAAAAATTAAATTAGTAAAGAATTCTAAAGTTAAGTGGATCACTAAGGGCATTAAAGTGGCCAGTAAAATGAAGCGCGTTTTGACTAATTTAAGTAAGGAAACCTGTGATAAATCTATATTAGAATACCGTCAAAAATATTTGAATGTTTATAAAAGAGTTGTCAGAAACGCGAAAAGGGCAGCAGTTCAATCAGAAATCAGTAATGCTAAAGGATCACCTAAGATCATATGGGATATTGTAAACAAATATCGTAATAAATCACACAAGAATCAACATGGTAACCTTATCTTGAAAGTAAATAACGAGATTCATGAAAATCCCCAAAAGGTGGCCAACTTATTTTCTACAGGTTTCGATTACAATAATAACCCAAACACGGGTGAATTGAGTTCTGCTGTAAATATTCTTACACAATCCACCAACATAAAATTCAATGACATTTCCTGGAAAACAGTTACTTCAACTGAAATAATAAAAATAGTTCAAGCTATTGAAAATAAAAAATCTTATGGTCCTGATGAGATGCCTATTTCGGTGATTAAGGATTGCATAGATTTACTGGCAGAACCTTTGGCATACTTCTTTAATAAATGTTTTGATCTTTCAGTATTTCCTGATCAGCTAAAAGTGGCTAGGGTCATACCTATCTATAAAAAAGGAAAACAGACTGCCCTTGAAAATTATCGGCCAATATCTCTTCTCCCGGTTCTTTCAAAAATATTTGAGAAACTAATCAAATCACGTCTTCTAGATCATTTTGTGTCTAATTGTATATTAAGTCCTAGGCAATTTGGATTTCAAAAAAACATAGGGACCTCTGACGCTATTGACTCGTTAGTAGATGACATTATAAGGGAACTTAATGAGGGGAAAAGAGTTGCAAGTTTATTTATTGACCTAAGCTCCGCCTTTGATACAGTTGACCATGCGATTCTCATGAATAAACTCGAATTTTATGGAATCCGCGGAAATGCACATCAGCTTTTGTTAAATTATCTTCAAAATAGAAAACAGTTTGTGGAAATAAAAAAAGTCCAAGATGGTTTTGAGAAATGTTTTAAATCTAAGGTAGTCGATGTTAAACGCGGTGTCCCTCAGGGATCAATTCTGGGCCCTTTGCTGTTTCTTGTATTTACTAATGACCTCATAAATTTTATTGATAGTACAGTTACAAATTGCAGGTTGTCAGTATATGCAGATGACATCAGTGCGACTATTTTTGCTGATAGTAACACTGAATTGAATAAAATTACTAATGATGCAGTCTCTACCTTTAGTGTTTGGTTCTCAAAAAATAATTTACGTGTTAATACTGATAAAACTAAACTAATATTGTTTAAATATAACTCTAAAAAAACTGATAAACTAAAAGTCTCAATGAATGGAGCTATCATAGATGTGGTAGACTATGTTAAATGTCTTGGTGTGCGTATTGACTCTCATCTAAATTGGAAACATGAATTGGAACATGTCGAGAGCTCTAGTGCGTCGGCATGCTATGCCTTACGGAGTCTAAGGGAGGTCATGGGAATTGAGCAGCTTAAAATGGTATATTATGCCTTGATAGAATCCAAATTAAGATATAGCATTAAGCTATGGGGAAACAGCTACCAATATAACATCAACAGAGCTCTTACGATACAAAAGCGAGCAGTTCGTACCATGTTTCGCATTCCTCCATGGGTATCGTGTAGAAATTATTTTAGAGAACTAGGAATTTTAACTGTGCCTAGTTTATATGTTTCAGTGCTGCTCACAAAGTTCCTAAAATATGAGTCCTACGAAGAACAAAATGAGCGCCTACTTACGCGCACTAAAAATCGAAAATTTAATTTTTGCCCAAGACTGAAGGTCGTATCACATTCCGGTGCTCACCAAGCTGTAAAACTGTACAACAGGCTGCCTACTGATCTAAAAATGATCACGAATTACTCATTGTTTCAGAGGAAACTAAAAAGTTTTTTGTTAAGAGGTTGCTTTTATAGTGTAGAGGAAATATTTAATGATGAATTAGGTATAGGTTAGGTTTTTTGTATTTCTCGTTATTTTTTGATAATCGTAGTTCTCTTGTAGTGTTTTTATTGTATAGTTTAATATTCTTTTTTAATTAAGTTACTTCATCTGTATTTCAAACACAATCCCTGTATTGTTTTTTTGAATAAATACTGTCTATGTCTATGTCTAATACACAAGCTATTCAAATGATTAGTCACATGACTGTATCTGCAACAGGGGTGGATGACGAGAAAGATACTTTTTGTAATTAATTTACTTAATACTCTGATGTTCATGCTTAAGTAAGGTCGAATGAAGAGCACGAAGAATTTTGTCTAATAACCAAATACTATTTGTAATAATTATTAGAAGAAGTTCCTAATTCTCAACGACTGTACTTTAATAACCCACGTTGTGTATTCGAGTGTAATGATCTTCATTGTGTATGGGTCTGGAAAAAAAAACCGGATTCAGTAAAACTTGATTAAAATTTATAATTATTGTTACCTATTCAAAGTGTAAATTCGGTTAGAAGTTGCTTTAATTTTTTTAATGTAAGTACATGATAGTGCAGTTATAACTCTTATTGCACATTTAAAAAATCACAATAATGACAAAGAGTGGTATGGTTATATTGTTGCGAATGTTTAGTGTGAAACATATTATGAACTAAACTGAATAAAAAGGTAGTTAAAAAAAACTATCAGCATAGTAAGAAGTGGCTGGTTTGCCTCGCCATGAACAAAATGTAAGTGCTATGAACTGAATCAAAATATGCCGCAGTTAAATCAAGTTTACATCTACATTAATATTATAAAGAGGAAATATTTGTTTGTTAATTTCTTTGTTTGTCTGTATTGAATAGGCTCCGAAACTACTGGATCGATTTGAAAAAGTATTTCACAATGAGATTATTTTTGATGAACCTATGATCTAGCCTATGCTAGAATAAACATTATTATGATGGCACCATCGCCACTTCTTTCAAAACTATCAAATTTTTAAGTACACCAGGCTGCAAAAGTGAAGGCGACCGTACCTACCTATGTTCAAGTTTTTTTACCTACTCGTTTTGTGTCCTTGCCTCACGAGCAATTGACTTATTTTAAAAGATATTCATAATACATTTTTTAAACTATTGAAAATGGTCTTTTGAATGCAAAGGCGCAGGCAACATTATGTTCAAATGTCAAATCCGCGTGGCACTTCTGACAGATGTTGGTTGTGTATAAAATATTTTGAAAAACGAAAAATAAAAGGTTAATTGAACAAGACGTCCACCTACTTGCCGTGTCTCACCCAACCTCGACATTGGCAGAATCATCAAAAAGTTGATGGAGCCACTTCTTCCTAAATTTGAATTGAATTGAAAGGTTAATTGCCAAAAATTTACTTTAACTCAGAAAATAATTTGATCATAATAATAACGTCGGTTTTGTAGGTTTTTATAATATACTTCATCAATACGTTACAAGTGGAAATTTCCGTTAATTACGTTTAAAAATGAATTCCGGTGACGATGTGTTGTCCTTTATGGATTTATTGGATTTAGACGAAGAATTAGTGGACAAACGGCTTCAAACTATAATGGTAAGAGAAAGTTATTCCAATAAGCATCTATTATGGGCTATACAGTTGCTCAGATACAAACAATTAATTAACAACAAAGAAGAAACAGATTGTGAGAACAACCAGGAGAGCGACTTTGTGGCCAAGCTAATAAAAGAAATAAAGGACGAAACGGTTGACAACGTTTGCCAAATCACAAATATTGTTCTTAATTTGAATCCGATTTCCATCGTAAGCAGGTCAGAACATTTCTTGCAACAGATTCTTTCCAATTTAGATGCCAACTCTGACCAATTGAGTCTAAGCCCTGTTGACAATACAGAAGGAAGTTTGCCCTCAAAAATACTTTTGAACTTGAGGCTGTGTGATACTATACTTGACGTGGTAATTAAAAATAATGAAAAACTCTACTTACCATTCTTGGAAACTCCGTTAGAACAGATTTTGTTAAGTGATAGTGAGAAACTCAGAATGCATTTTTTGACTCACACTGTACCAAGGTTCTTTGAAGCAGTTACTGGTTATGGTATATTAGACAGGCTGTGGAACTATCTGATACAATTGAAAAATGATTCCAGGCAGACTTCTCTAAAAGTTCTCAGTTGCTTGTCTAATTTCTTCTTGCCTACCGAAGACAGTAGGGGCAACTTGAAATTCGAGTCGGAAATAGTCCACCATTATGAATTTTGGAATGTAATTCTATTCGGCTTGATGGGGAATGATCCAATATATCGTAAAATATCTGTTTACCTTGTAAAAAGGTCCATTGACAGCATATGTGCCATGAAAACGAATGTTGAAGTTCAATTAGGAGATATCAAATTATTTTCATGGCAAAAAGAACACGAGAGGAAACTGAAAGACTTATGGGACAATTATTTTGTATTGATCGACAGTTTAGAAGAAAAACAGAGTAACATAGTATTACCATCTTTACAATTATTTGTAAAGCTTAAAAATATTGGTGATCATTGGTTAAATTGTGTTTTCAATATGGGATTAAAACATGATAATGCTCAAGTCAGACTTAAATGTATTGAATACAGACTAGATGTAAGAATCAATAATATTTCAGAAGCACTGATACTACTAGAAGCCTTGAATGATTTGAATTTGTATGATCATCCAAGGGAATGTGGAAAACTTAATACAAAACTTGGTGAAAAACTTAATGATGTTGACACTTTTAGCTATATTTTTCAAGCTATGCCTCTATTAAAATGGTCACCAGTGCCATTTTTTTATTTGAGCTGTATCTTAGCTGATGTGGATGTTGGCGATTTTACAACGAAAATTGATCCTGATAAAATAACTGAGATTGTTAATGAGTTACTAAAGATACCTTGTAACAACTTGGCTGCTAGAAAGGCTGTCCATATAAACATATCACAATTTGTAGGTAGATCTTGTAATGGATTTAAATGGAGAGACTATGCAAGTATATACTCTGCATTTAAGTTTGAATCCATGTCTGATGAGGCTAAAAGGAACAATCCTCTTTTGTTAAGTATTAAGAAGAAATTGTTACTAGACAATGACAAAACTTCGTTTTTCAAGCTAGTCAGCGATTCACATGTCAATATTGATTTTGGGTTATTATACCTAGATAACAACAATGATGATTTACATTTTTTTTTCGACATAATCAATGAAAAGATTTTAAAAATAAATGATATTGTAAATAGGCAGTATTCCAATAAAATTGAATGCTTTAGTGATGCTATTTACATAGCTTACCTGTACAGCAAAACTGTGAACAGAGAAAACACAGTTCAAGAAGCTTTGAATGCAATAATAGCTAGAGAAATCAAGACAATATTTCAGTATGTTTTAACAATGGTAACAAATGAAGTCATAGTAACAATAGATGAAACCAGACTATTTTTCAATGAAATGCACAAGTTGTTTCAAAATTCCACAAGCGATGTTAAAGATATTTTGCTGCAATTGTACAAAACATCACTCATAGTCTTGAAAGATAAGGCATCAGACTTAAATAGTAAAGTGTTTTGCACATTTGTCGTAGCAAACTTGGCTAGTAATGGTTTACTGGTTAGCCAATACAAACATGAAATGATTGACTTAAAGGGTATCCTGAATATAGTAATCAAATTTGAATTTGGGGATAACAAAAGCAAAGAGAGCAATGGTAGACTAAAGAATGTTATTTATGAAAAATCATGTGAGACGATACATCATTTAATAGAAAATAGTGACCATGCTAAGAATAACTTGAGAGAAATAGACGATTTTGTTGAAAATGTTATTGAGTGTGGTGGTTATGGTTGTCTTAAGTGGACACTGAAGATTGTTAATAAAATATTACATTTACTATCAGAAGACACAATTAACTTTAATGTAGCCCAGTTTATCGATAAATCATGGAGAGAAATTGAAGAATTAAAATCAAACAATCAATACTCGCCTTGTATGAAGGAGTTCGTGGATCTGATAACACAAGATGTGTTATTAAAGAATCCAACATACAATAATGTTATTTTGCTGTATTGTAACAAAATAGTGGAGTATGGACCAATGAAAAACACGCCATTATATTTCTTAGTAAAGCAGTTGAGCACTAAAGACATTAATGCCGAATATGGCCAGATAGTCTATGTTCTTTGTGAAATAATGCTGTTTTCGCCTGTACCAAGGAAAGACCAGAGGTACGATTAACATAAATAAGCTTTTTTTATTGATGCTAAATTACGTAGAATCATTGGACGGTAATGTAATGTCATTATTTGCACATTCAAAATGTAATATTGCTTACATAAACTTTACTTTGTACGTATTTGTCAAATTGTGATGTTTCTAATATTATTTCATCCTTTTTTTAGGATTTCTGAAAATGTTGCTGTGGATATCCTTCATAGTCCTGAATATGGCGTCAATCAGGATCAGTGAGTTTCTTAAATTCAACAGTACTTGTTATAACCATATTATTGCTAACTATTTCATTTGAATAATTTATTATTTCAGAAGCGGCATTCATTTCAATTACCAAATACTGTTCATCTCAATTTCCATACTATGCAAGATCACAGACCCGAACATTTTGGATACAGTTTCGGTTCTGATAATGGAAAGAATAAACAAGATGTTGGTGAATAAATGCATGTACCACGGCAATTCGCAGCCACATCGGACTTTGATGAATGCAGTGCAACATCTATTATTGATTTTGCTGTTGAAACCGAGAATACAGACAAATGTTGAATCGAAGATATCAGCGAATTGGTGTATGGATTTGTTAGGAAAGATGCCTCATCAGCCCAGTGTACGAATCTGCTTAGAATGGTACATTGCTCTGCATTTCTACATGAAGGTAAGCTGGATGTTATAATCTAAATAAAACGTTCAAATTAGCTTGATACTTTTTTTTACTTTGCTAAATTTTTGACTTCAGAAAGACAACGTTGATGAAGATTTTCTAAATGTTCTAAAATCTACGAAAATTCCTCTGGCATCTCAGTTCATTATTTTATATTGGATCGTGAAACACAAAATCATCAACGTAACGTGCAAAGAAGAAGAGTTCAAGTTCGTTATGGCGGAGTTACTATCCCATACTATGGGCCAAACGTTTACCGTGAGACTGCAAGCACAGTTCCTTGCTACAAATCTTTACAAAATGTCCTATTACAAACCAAAGGAATACGAGTACGTTATAAAAATAATAGAAAATACATTCTACGGAAGCTGTAAGGATAAGAACTTTATCAAACTTCAAAAGGATTATTTCGCTAATGATTTTGATATAGTTACTCATCTGACGCCCTGTTTTATTTATTATTTCTTACCGAGACACTGCGAAATGAGCAACAATGAAAACGTCGACATAGATTACCTACGCAATGTTTTGAATGATGTCGGAACTATATTATCAGACAAATATTATTACGTTGATGATTTGATAAAAGAATGGGACGCAAGTAAAATTTTGGATGAAGATATTTTTAAACTGAATGTGACTAAAAACGCTGAGACCAACGAGACGGTTGCAGATGTGGATGTTGGAACGATCCAGAAGAAATATGTCCCTTGGAAGAACATGAGCGATATTGATGTTTATGAAATAACTAAAAAGGTATTTGAAGTATTGTTGCTAAAATTAATAAATATATGAAAAATGTGTTATAAGCAATAATCCACTGACGAACTTCTTCTCTTTTTTCAGCGGGAAAGCCCTAGTGATTTGGTAGTAGTCGCATCACTAATTGACAAGTTGCCGAATTTAGGGGGCATGGCTCGTACCAGCGAAGTGTTTGGAGTGAAGACTTATGTTGTCGACAGCCTGCGGCATTTACAGGACAAACAATTCCAAGGACTAAGGTTATTAGTAGATATAACATCTTAATTTAGATAGGTGACGACAAAAAAAGGGATTCCGCTAGATCGGTCGTGGTAGCTGGCAGCATTCACTCGACGGTGGAAAATATTAGCACAAAAGAGGGTAGTCCTTTCCCCGATAGGACACTTTTTTATGGAATAGATTCGCAAATGAGCAAGTGGGTAACCCGGTGGTAAGTGATCACCACCCATGTCCATCTCGAAACACCAATTCACATTGTTGCCATCCTGGATGGCTGAGATGGAATACCTCATGTGCTATTAATTTCACCTGCTGTCTTACTCTCCGAGGAAGCAATGCAAGCACTGCTCGTTGTTGACTGAATTAACGAGTAAGGTGGTAGTAATCAGGATGGACTTAGCACAAAGTCCGACCACCCAGCAGTCCGTTCCGTGCTATTTGCTAAGTTCTGATTAAGTAAAATATACCTTTTGTTGCGGTAGTGGAATACTTTTTTATCATTTACTTCCCGTCTTTGATATCCGTTCAAACTAAACATTCTTGATCAACAGTGTCTCAGCAGAACGTTGGGTGGACATCGAAGAAGTCCGTCCAGGGACGCCTCTCAAAGATTATTTGGTGCGAAAGAAGAGGGAAGGTTATTCCGTTGTAGCTGCCGAACAGACCTCCACCAGTTGTCTGCTGCAGTCGTTCAAGTTTCCCAGAAAAACTTTGCTGCTTTTAGGGTAATTAACTTAAGTCTACTGAAACTTAATTCAGTGTGATTTTTTAGGTTGTACCTACTTTAGTTTCGATTCCAGCAAATTAAAGGAGGCATCATAAGCGTGGTTTACTTTATGAATCGATATTATGAACTGAAAAATATGTTGTCAAATATAGTCCTCCCTTTCTCGGTGTTTCACGACGAAGTGTCAGTAGCCTTGTGCTGTGCATCAAAGTACGACGAAGTGTAAAGCCTATTTACCAGTACACCAGTCTTAAACCTAATAGGGTCGATGACAGGGTAAAAAAAACAAAAATCTATTGTCTAAGTCTGCCAAGTCCATTAACAAAAAATATTGAAGACGTATTTTTTCTTTCGTCAATCAAACAAAAAATTTAAAAGTAACAACTAAGTGAAAATTATATCAAGGCGTGCGTCATGCGATATTTCAACTTAATATATCACCGTAATGTTTTGTCTGTGCGAAAAAAGAAAAACTACGTGTCCTTCCAATAATCTATCTAATAGAAACAGAAAAATATATTTATTAAATTGGAAGGCTTAGTAACGCTGCTCTATCTATTATTACCCGATCACCACACAACACGAGTTCCATTTTTCCACTTTTCATAATTTCTAAAATACTATACCGATATTGGTGCTGTTTTTAAAATTCTATCCTTTTTTTTAGGCATGAAAAAGAAGGCATTCCCTGTGACCTTTTGCCGATGATGGATTATTGCGTGGAGATACCGCAGCAGGGTTTTGTGAGGTCGCTAAACGTGCATGTCACCGCCGCCATATTTGTTTGGGAGTACGCAAGGCAAAACTTCCTGTAACTAAATGATTTTAAAATTTTGCTATGAAATGACAGAAGATAAAGTTCCTGTGATTTTGATGAATTTCATAAATATATTTTGTAGAATGAATAATTTATTAATAAAAACGAGTTCGAAATTGACTTATTGTAATTTCACACTTAATCTATAATGTTAAAAATTCACTCCTAATTCAACATTCATAAAATAAAAGAAACACAAAAAATAATTTAAGTGTTATTTAATGTTGGTCTACAGAAAAATTTGACAACTTTTGGTAGGACTGTGACCTTCACCGGTTTCAAATCAAACTCTTCCTGGTCTATCTCAATAGTTACTTCCCTACCTGGGTCTTCAGGCGATATCTCCACTGTCCTCGCAGGTATTGTGTAACCACCCAAAGCCTTGCTTTTTAATCTGTTCCACCCATCACTTATAAACTCTGTGTATGAATACTGGTTCTTCCCTAAAACTATATTCAGAGATGGTACTTCCTGTTTCTCAGTAGAAGTTTCTATCCTGAATTCACTAGTTTTGAAACACAGCTCCTCTGTTTTAGAACATAGTGGGTTTATCGTGTCCGTTTGGCTGTCAACTGCTGCTTGTGTACTCAGCATGAAGAAGGACCATGTGCGTTTGACTTCTTGACGTTTTTGCAAGCAATTACTGCAACCAGCACACGGCGGTGTATATTTGATTGTACCGGAGCAATCCCATGTGATTGAGTTCTTATAACCATTAAAAATGAAAGCAGCATACTCCCTTAAGCCACCAGTGAACCAATATTTGTCTTTTTTTGCAATTGTATCTCTGAATGCACCCCACTTAATAGAACACATGGCAAATATAGGTCTTGCGGTTTCTTCTTCCGCTTGCGGTATTGGTTCGATTTTGAGGGCATCTTTCCATTCAGTATTTCCCTCGATAATGGCCATGGAAGCATCAATGAGTTGTTTAACTCGTTCTATTCCGTCTCCACCAGGGAACAGTGTGTTACCAAGTGTGTTTGTTCGGCCGAGTGGTAGGACACCTAGTGGAAATTGGTTGGCATTGTCATTTCTACGTAGAAGACCTGGAAGACGATAATTGGTTAATGTAATCAAAATAAATGGATTTGAATGTTTAATGAAAGTGGTATTGTTGTATAAATACCTGTGACAGTTTCTGATAAAGTTCCATCCCCACCAGCAACAATGATTGCTTCTGTGCCTTTCAACGTTTCAACAATCTCCTTTGCATTGCCTTCAGATGCTGTTTGTACTATATCCACTTGTAATCCAGCGAGGTGTAGCAATGGTTCACAGTATGTCTCAAAGTCTTTTTTAGCCGCTCGTTTATTAGCAACAGGGTTGAGGATAACGGTAACTACTGTTGGGTTCCTTTCCATGGGAATGAGTGCATCACCATATTGAGCTGCCTCCTTGCAGGCTGCGCGCATAAGAATATTAATTCTGAAAATCAAATAACAATTAAGAAATTACATTATCATTTTTCGATTAGGTGGGTAGTTACTTTGATTTATATACTTTAAAAACCATTAAAGGTAGACTCAGATAAATGAGCAGATTATGCAAGTTCTGTCATAGAATTCAGTATAGTTTTTTTCTAGTGTCTTAGTACGCACTGTATCTAGACCTCATAATGGAAAAAATAGTAAGTAATGATTGTGTACTTGTAGTCTTATCGCACAAATTCAGTAAAGGTAGATTGTATACCTAATTACTCAACAAGGATAACTTAGGTTAGTTAAGTAAAATTTTCTGAACTCACTCATATTTTTCTTTAGCTACGGACGCTCCATATACCAAAGCGCAAGCACCTACTGTGGATTTCTTCCAGTTGTTTCGGATGGTCTTGCTTAATTTCACAATTTTCTCCATATTTTTTAACTACTGTAATTTCCAAACATCCAAACTGAATGTACGTAATGCTTAAATCAAATCAACAAAACTGAATTACTTTCCGATATTCATTTTTCGCGTAGAAAGGTAGACTTTTTTAGGTTAATCTTAGCTCAGTCAGCTGTTTCCTGACATTACGGGTCTGTCAATATTGATTTATTTATGAACGCATCCGTTTCGCCGCAAGCATAAGTGTTTGCTTGCGTTTGCTTGCGGTCTGAGGCGGATTTTTGTAGTGTGGACAGGTTTTGCGATGTAACGAAACGCTCGGGTAGAACCAAAACATAAAGGATCATAGACAACAAAACGTAAATTAAAATTTCTCAATTTTCGTGATGTGTAAATGAAAAATTCTTATCCTAATCGCAATGAATTCGGAAAGAAAGGATGCAGGAAAGCTGCCTGATGGCTGGGTATTATGTAAATCTAAATCAATACCAGGCAGAAAGTATTTTTTCAATAAGAAAACAGGAAAATCTTCGTGGAGTCAACCACAAGTATGTTTCGCAATTTATAGAATGATTATTGTTTACAATGAAATATTATGTTTCTTGGAGCCCTTCTTATGCCTTCTATGTAGATTAATTAAATACCACGTTTAATTAATGTTTACTTGGACATATCCCAATACATCTGATCAATACATAATATTTATTCAAGGCTGAAGACGAACATGATAAAAGCAAGAAAAGGAGTAAAAAGCAGAAGGAAAAGCAGGAAAAAAGTCGCAAAGAAGAGATTCCAAGGAAAAACTTGAAAAGGAAAAGCGACAACAATGAAGATAGTTCTAAGAAAAAACAGAAAAAAGGTTGGTTTTATAATTTATTCTTTGAAGCTAATCATTTTTTAATTTCAATTTGCCTGTGTAGAGTAACTCTATACAGGGACGAGTTAATCTGTTGCGGAAACGGGAATTTTCGTAAAAGTTGTCAATAATGCTAACATCTTCATTAATTAACTTTTAATGTACAGACAGCTTCTAAAAATGTGAGATGTGAGACAATTTTAATTTGTCTATTTATTCTTTATTAGGAATTTGCCAGATTAATAAAAATGCACCCATAGCCTAGGGATAGATCTAGATCTAGACTTAATAAAACCAACACTTTAGCAAAATATCATTAGGTGTAAAGTTAGTTATTCATTTTAGCCACCCCAATACAAACACCAGAAAAACACAACCAAAGCGTAAATAAGACACCAGAAAAACCATCACCAAGCCCAAACTCTGCTGGTAAAACCTCAGCGGGAAAAAACTCTGCCAATTCAAGACTCGCCAAACTGAGAGCGCAACTGTCAACCGAAAGCCAGCAAGAAATTATAGACACCACACCAAAATCTAAAGCTAGAATAAGCCCAAAAGTCACACAAACTGAGACGCAATCCAAAGTTCCCGAACTAAAAAGCCCGATCAGTGAAACAAAATGTCTGACAACTCAATCACCGGGCAGCGACAGCCTCCAGTCTGCACCTTCACCGTCTCAATTCCTAGCTGCTACCAAAATCCTGTCATCCATGAAAGCTCAGTTACCGGAAGAATTTTGTAACAAATATGTACAAAAAGACACATTTGCAGATATTGAACAGGGTATATGCAATCAGACTGCTGAATATCCTTTTATGAAGCATCCTGCTACGCCTCCGCAGTTCTCTGAGGCTAGCAAGCTGGTATCCGCCATAAAATCGAAATTAGGTTATAAACTAAAGGATGTTAAGACATTTAGTTCTGCGAAGGACAGGATGGAAGCCCTGAGAGCTGATCTGAGTAATGAAGCAATAGAGGAGAAAAAAGATTTGGATGTTAGTACGGAGTTCACCATTGAAGCTATGGAGGTAGACTGTAAAGAGGTATGTTACCATTGTATCATTTTATAAATTGTAGGTTTAATAACCATGGAGCTAGGAGGTCAGGTCTTTCAACCCTCAATGACTGAGCCTCAATTTGCAAAGGTCTTAAAATTACTGAAGCTAATTACACCGATTACTTATTATTTTTCAGATAAAAAACCCACCTCCACCTCCAGTCGTCCCATACCAACCTCCAAAAGAAGTTACAGAGAGCAACTCTGAAGATATTGTTTTAGTTGTGGACACCAACATATTCATACATGAGCTGGATGTCATCAAGAATGTTCTTAATTCACATATAAAAGGTATGAAGTAAATATTAAGATTATTAAGCGTAATATGGGGATACCTGAAAATATCTATGTGAAAATCATAGTATTGTCACACCCTTTTTAAGGGGCAATTACACTACTGCGTTCGCCTAAGGCCGTCATCGAACTTGTTTCAAACAACTTTTGGCCAATAAATGTTCATCTAAACATTAGTCTCCACTTACAATAGGAACATTGCCTAAATAGCAGTATTTGTACTCTTAATCCCTACTAATATTATAAATACGAAAGTAACTGTCTGCATGTCTGTCTGTTACGCTTTAACGCCTAAATCACCGAACCGATTTTAATGAAATTTGGTAGAGATACTTTCAGTACCCGAGAAGTCCTTATCGGATAGTTTTTATCTCGTAAAATAGCATAGTTCCTATGGGATAGCGGTAAGTGAATTCTGCGTGGACAGAGTCGAGGGCAACAGCCGGTTCGTTATAAAAACCGAAGTATGTTCGGGCGTCGTCGGTTAAACTCGGCCCATCAAATCAAATGAACGAGAGCGCATACATTACGTTTTTTTTTTCTTATCTCATATTTTAAAGAGAGTTAAGTGCACCTGTGTGACTATGCCAGCCTCATTGGATGGGTCAGATTCATCAAGCACTCCCCTGCCCACTACCAGATTCTTTAGAAACAGGAGTATTTCATGAACCTGTATATTCGTACTGCATTTTCTGATGCCGGATCACTCAATCTTGTGTAACTGCTCCATTAAACAGGCTCACATCAGCCAAGTACTATTATTATCCTTCGTCATTTCACATTTCATCAAAGAATGTTAAACCTTGCCACAATGTATGCTCCTTGGGGATTGAGAAATTCTCATCATATTTAATGGCACATGACCTAACTTCACCCTAAATGCCCACACGATTAGATCCCTGTCCACCCCGTAAGGGATAAAGACGTGACTTGTATGTATGTATGTATTAGATCCCTGGTAGTGGCGTTACTATAGTGTGGCAAAGGTAGCAAAATGCCACAGGCCCCTAGCTCTATGGGGCCCCGAACTGGCTTGGTTTAGAGCACAGAAGGGACGCTCATGCACTTCTTTATATTGAGGAAGGAGCCCCATCTGACGAATTTACCGCGGGCCCCAGACGTTATGATGATGTTGATGTTGATGTGGGGACGCCTGGCTGGGTCAGGCGGGCTGTCGATCCGCTGTGGCGATCATTCAGCCCAATTCCCCTTGGCTGGAGCCGCCGGTTACTGTCCCAGCAGCGCTCCCACACAGCAACTCTCCTCAAATCTTCGTGTCTTCCTGCCGAACATAAGGACATCTTTTAATTTGATGTCTAAGCTCGTCCTCCTCCAGTTCATCGCTCCCGAATGCTTCGCGCATGACGCACTCGGTGAGGACGTGTTTACTCGTCTCCTCTTTCCCACAGTGTGGGCAGGAGGGATCACCCTGTTCTACCTATAATGCTTAGATGCCTGTTTAGAGTGGTAGGTGTATGTTAGACTATATGGTTCCAGTATACTTATACTGAGTGCTCTCATCCAGGTCACAGCGAGCAGCCGACACTGTTAGTGCCATGGCGCGTCATCAACGAGCTGGACCGGCTCAAGGACAACAACAACGGCGCCGGCGCAATCTGCAAGCGCGCGCGCGCCGCCATGGACTACCTGTACAAGTCGTTGCCCGAGAACAACAGGATCAAAGGTCAGTCACGTATAAGAAAGACATAAGCTATTCGATCCGACCGTTGATATTTGAATCTATTTTAGAAAACAAGATACTTTATTACTTTGAAGATGTATTTTTCTGTTTTAAGCAGAACTGCAGTAATAGAATAGAATAGAATAGAATAGAATATTTATTTGCATTAAGTGTTGGTTACAATGGTCTTATGTTAAGCATTAAAATGTACATACACTTAGCTATCTATAATAGCATGCAAAATATAAAGTTTACAATCTAGAAATTTTATTATTATTATTAATGTCAGTCTTATGAATAGGTATCATGTCCACGATGATAATGATGATTAAAATTAAAAAATTTCAATGAGGAAAGCAATATTTAAATTATCAATTTCGTGTCATAGTTAAATAATCTCTCACTGAATAAAAACACATGTTTGTTAACCACTGTTTCAACTCTTGTCTGAATTTAATAATCGGGGTAGTGGCTTGTCTCAAGCGTTGTGGTAAATGATTGAATATTTTTATGGTCATTACATAACAGTTCCTGGAGTACAATGCAGTTTTGCATTTTGGTAAAATTATTTTCGTAGGATCCCTTGTAGTTATATAGTAGGAGTTATATGTAGTTATATGTAGTTATATAATAGTTAAAAAAGAGGAAAATTAAAATAAACCTTTTTGAAAACACACAATTGTTTTCAGGTCAATCATTAAGGGACGCCAATTCGCACGTATACCCGTGCGAGTCGCCCGACGATGAAATACTCAACTGTGGTCTACAGCAAGCCGGAAGGGGTAAATCTGTGGTAAATGACAACTTATTACATATTATTAATTAACATCATTTATTAGTTATTTTTTATACTTTGTATCGCAAGTTTATCTTTAATTCACGTAGTAATCACTTGGTAGTAATAGTAAGTAAAGTAATTAAGTAAATGTTTTATTGTACAAATAAAAAGTCGGTATACGGGCGAAAGTTTTACGTGACAACGACTTTGAGTGGTAAAATAATTTTAATGTGAATATTCATTCGTATAGTAGGAAGAAGCGCAAGACATGAACCGGTGTGTATGCCTATCTCTCTCACTCTCTCTCTCTCGCTCTGTCTCTCTCGCTCTTAGGCGGGCTAACTGTGCTCGAGTGGAAGGGACGCGTGCCTTTCACTTTTTATGTCTGTCTCTCTCGCTCTTAGGCGGGCTAACCATGCCTCTCACTCGCTCTCATTGTGAGCGCATAACGTGAGCGGAGCGTAACGCAGTTTCTTGAAGTGTCACCCGGCAAACCAATTTATAAGACGTTGTCACGTCAAAAAAGAACCAGAGACAAATCACAAAAAAAATACCTTAAATATATGCACAAAGGCGAACTTATCCCTATAAGGGATCTCTACCAGTTAACCATTGAGTAAATGAGAGGAGCATTAAGCGAGAGACCGACAAAGAGCGAGTTTAAAATATTCATATAGTGAAAGCCACAACAGAGCGTACATCGCAAAATACAACAAACAATTCATAAATAAACTACTAAATATCATTAATAGTTATGACATCGCTTATTTTAAATATTGGTTAGCAATTGCATCAAACACCAAACGTTATTTTTTGGAATATGTATTTATTTAAAAAAAAAAATGATAAAGCTTGAATTTATTTGACGTCGGTTTTACATTTTTCAATTTAATTGGCCTCGTCAGTAAGTTTGTCTGTAGGTCGAACTCGCAAGTCGAATTTCACCCACTTTTATTGGCCGGAGTGACTTGAACTGTGGCATTAAAGTTGACATCGGATTACACTTATTCTATTCCCTATCCAGATCCTACTGACAAATGACAAGAATCTGTGCAACAAGGCGATGATAAACTCGCTGCGGTGCATCAGTTTGGACGAGCTGAAGGGCCAGCTCGAGAGCAAGCCGTCGCCGGCGCCCGACCCTGACCGCTGGGCCAGCGCGCGCCACTGCCGGGACGCCATGCACCAGCTGCTTGCCAACATACTGGAGGTACAGTCAGCGTCAAATAGTTCATGTACAGTTCACCAACTAATGTAAATGTAGTAATAAACTCCAGGCTAGAATGAAACACCGGCAAACTGTACTTAAATGGATAGAGATGAGGAAATGAAACTATCCTGTTGCTCCTATCCCTACATCCCTAACCTAGCTCAGGTGTGGAGGACACCTGTACATGAAGTGAGAGGAAGTCTGTGCCATGAGACCTACGGGCAACAGACGGATGGTTGGAAGGACAGCGGGTTTTGTGAGGTAACGGTTTTCTCACTGCCAGCCCACAGACTCATGGGACTGATCAGAGATGGCTAAGGGTGTCTTGGCCACAGTGAGAGGTATCAGAATAGGAGGGAGTAGCTTCCAGAGAGTAGCCCTGGCAAGTCATGTAAGGTGAGGAGGTAGAAGTGAAACATCAACGGTCAGTTGACATCTAATTTATTGTTAACAAATGTTCTTATTTATACTATTTACATTGATACACACATAGAACTAAAGATTGTAGTGTACTATGCGTGTAACTAGCTACTATAGCAGATATTTCTGCCGTCGTGCGAGTAGGTCGCCGTTCAGCAGATTGGCGTGAACTGCAACTGGGTCGTGCGTTAGGTTGTGTCAGCGCGCTGGTCAATGTTCATCTCTGAACAGTTCACGACACCCAAAGTGGCCAAAAAGTTAGCAACACGACCTTATTTCCACTGTAAGAGTGATGTGTTGCAAACTATTTGGGTACTTTTGGTGTCACGAACTATTTGACGCTGACTGTACGCAGTCACTCAGTAATAGACTACATGTCCATGGAAAAAAAAACATGTGAAATGAACCAGCGTGGATAACGCTTAAAAGGCTGTTACTATATCATAAAATAACTCTGAGCGCTATGCCGTCATTTCTGAGCGGTACAGGTTTTTAGTCATACATGGAAAAAAAATTGCACTATCCGGCACCACCACTTCAAAGCGGCACTAGGTTTTTCGACATTTATTTTTAATAATCTGTAAGCTATAAAAAAGCCGTACATTAATAATTAGTCGTAATTCCTCACTTGTACCTGAGAAATTCCATACCTGTACCGCTCAGAAATGACGGCATAGCGCTCAGAGTTATTTTATGATATAGTAACAGCCTTCTAAGCTTTATCCACGCTGGTCCATTTCACATGTTTTTTTTTCCATGGGCTTGTAGTCTATAGTCTATAGTCTATCTATATCTATATCTATATTCTATATTCTATATCTATATAAAATAAATATTATAAAGAGGAAAGATTTGTACCTATTTTTGTATGTTTGTATGTTTGTAATGAATAGGCTCAAAAAGTACTGGGCCGATCTGGATGAAATTTGGAACATAGATAGATTATAGTCTGGAATAACACATAGGCTACTTTTTATCCCGGAAAATTGCGTGATTCCCGCGGGATAGCGATAAAAGAATTCTACACAGACGAAGTTGCGGGCAACTGCTAGTAGTCTATAAAGCGTTACCCGTATATTGTTTTTTTTTCTAGTTTACTGACAAATTGTTCACTTTCAGAACGAAATGAGAGCCAACTACAACAATTTATGGGAGCATGTGCTATTCAAAGCGCCGCCTTGGACGTTGGCCGACGTGCTCCAATGTTTGCTCAAACATTGGATCGCGGTGTTCAACGAGGTGTTCCCGAGAATCGAGCATTTGCTCACTGATCTTAAGAACTCTCTGGCTTCCATAGAAAGTAAAGGTAATTGCATGTCCATAAGTTTTTACGTCGCCCCGGGCATGTTTATTGCCCTCACTTTTTGCTCGTGCGGAAAGTACCTGCGATCTGAGATATTCTTTATTTCACCACACTCGAAATGTACACACTAAAAGTAATTACAGTAACTTTGCAAAAGCTGAACTGGCAAGGTAAATGTACCTTGCTAAAAATTCTCGTTTACATTGACGACATTCTGTTATCAAAAAGTACTTGTTGCCAGTAAAATAAATCATTTTAATTGGGCCCTATATACGTACATACACAAATCACGTCTTTATCCCTTACGGGGTAGACAGATCCTAAGGTGACAAGACCTAAAGACCACGTTTAGCATGATTGTGGGCGTATGGATGGAAAGAGGAATCAAAACAGTGATGGGTTGCTAGCCACATCGCCTATATAACATGATCCCTAAGATTTACGCCCAACTCGATGGGCTTTTACCATCTGCGCGGGAAGAGAAGCAACTGGTACATTCTATGTGTTTTTCTGTGCTCCCAGACCAGCATGGAAGAAATATGCCCTATACCTATGTCACATAAAATTTAGGATTCTAGCTTTAGTCTACACTTCCATGCTGCTCTGGGATCTAAGAAAAACAGATTGTACCATCAGTTGCTTATCTTCCTGCGCAGATGTTAAAAACCCATCGAGGAAATGGGCAAAAATCCCCCAAACCCATCAAAATTTTATTTTTGTAAATTGGCCGGCAAGGGCTCTTTTACATGTCTTTTTGAAACTACCAGCGCATTCGGAAAGACCATCTTTGCCAAGAAGAATGCGCCGCAAGAAACTTGGCAGAAAGTCATTTTTTCAAAATAAAATACAATAAGTACAGTACAGTCTGGGAGCAAAGAAAAAACATAGAATATACCAGTTGCTTCTCTACCCGCGCAGATGGTAAAAGGCCATCGAGGGAATGGGCGAAAATCATAGGAATCATGTTATAGGCGATGAGGCTAGCAACCCATCACTATTTTGATTTCATTTTTCACCTATACGCCCACAATCTTGGTAAATGTGGCCTGTAGGTATCTGTTACCTAAGGCTCTGTCTACCCCGTAAGGGATGAAGACGTGATTTGTGTATGTGTATGTGTATGTAAATACAATAAGAAAATTTAAATTGTACTTAAATTAAATACATTTACAAAAGGAATGTATAAGTTCCCCGAGCCTTAAATTATATTTGTCTATAGTAGATATGTATAAAGTCTCTACTAGTCATTTACATGTACATAACTATTTTGATTCCCCTTTCCACGTATACGCCCTACCTATGCTAGACGTGACCTTTAGGCCTTTTAACCTTGGTCTCTGTCTACCCTGTTAGGGATAAAGACGTGATTTATGTATGTTTGTAGCTTAGCCAGCATAAAATTACAGGAGGTTGAAAATTGGGCTATTGTTTGTCCCCTAGATTAGTAACATTGAAAATCCACAATAAGCGAAGTATAGAAACTTGTTAAGCTTTGAGTTGTTTGTTTTAGATCCCAAATCCCTGTCACAATCTGAAGTGACCAACTTCAAGGAGCTCTGTCTGGATGTAGCTCGGAAATGTCAAATTATACCTGAATATATGGAGCTGGCCAAGTCGACAGTTGAACGGTTAGAGCGGCCCGGCCCTCGGGTGGAGATGGCGGTCATAGAGGCCTTCGAGGGTATATGGACTGTATTCTCTAGTTATTGGTAAGTCTATGCAATTATAATACTTCCATGCTGGTCAAGGAGCAAAGGAAATACATAGACACACACAAGCACTTTCTGGTCGGCTCGATTCTCTGGCTGTGCGGAGGGATGTAGCGTCCCTCTGCATACTGTACCGTATCTATCATGGGGAGTGCTCCGATGAACTCTTCGGATTGCTGCCTGCGGCTAAATTCCACTACCGTACTTCGCGGAACCGTCTGTCCTTCCATCCTCAACATCTTGATGGTTGGCAGTCAAGTACCTACCAATTTTCAGTCAAATCGGTTAAGCCGTTCTTGAGTTATAATAGTCGTATTTTTATCCCGTGGGAAATTTGAAAAATTCCTCGGTTAGTGCATCTTTATACTAATCAAGGAATAATGTGTAGGCATGCTAAATTTAATGTCTGTAGCTTTACTAGTACAACATTTCGGAATTTTCCAATCCCGTGGGAAAATCGGGATAAAAAGTATCCAATGTCCGTCTCCTGGTTCTAAGCTACCTCGCCACCAATTTTCAGCCAAATCGGTTCAGCCGTTCTCGAGTTATAAATAGTGTAACTAACACGACTTTCTTTTATATATATAGATTTATAATTAACGGTGTTTGTTTGTAGTGCCAAGCTAGCGACGGGTCTGGGCTTGCCGCACAGCATTGAAGACAAACTACCAACGGAAGATCCTATAGATGTTATCACAAGCAAGCTACCTATGTTCAGCAATCAGGTCAACTATCTCACCATGGCTATTAAAGGGTATGTATGTCGGTCTGGGATTAAGAAAAAACATAGAATGTACACAGCAAAGCTATTCGGTAAGCAGGATAGATACGGCGCGAGCGTGCGTAGGTGCTTACCTGATTATATTGCCGTGTGTACCAGTTGCTTCTCTTCCCGCGCGGTAAACGTCCATCGAGGGAGAATCGAGTGAGCGAAAATCTTAGGAATCAAGTTATGGGCGACTGGCAACCCATCACTATT
Organism: Pandemis corylana; assembly: GCA_949127965.1. Taxonomy (NCBI): domain Eukaryota; kingdom Metazoa; phylum Arthropoda; class Insecta; order Lepidoptera; family Tortricidae; genus Pandemis; species Pandemis corylana. Next base: position 14,005,003 of record OX421858.1, on the reverse strand, counting down.
TTGATTCCTCTTTCCACCTGTACGCCCACAATCATGCAAAATGTCCCCTTTAGGTCTAGTTACCCTAGGCTCTGTCTACCCCGTAAGGGATAAACACGTGATTTATGTATGTACGTATGATACAAAAGTCAAAATTCGCTTTATTTTGCAAATAGGCCGCCATGGCCTCTTTTACGTGTCTTTTTTTGAAACAAAAGAAGAAGAAGAAGAATTTTGAAGAGGCATTGCATCTTAGTCCTCTAGATTGGATCCCTCCGGGGTTGCGGGTGTCTATGGGCCGTGGTGATCACTTACCATCAGGTGACCCACTTGCTCGTTTGCCTTCCTATTCATATAAAAAAAAAACTTCCAGCGCATTCTGTAAGACCATCATTGCCGAGAAGAATGCGCCGCAAGAAACTTGGCAGAAAGTAATTTTTTACAATGAATTTTTTTTTCGATTATTTCACAAAAATTGAATGAAAGTTTGAAATGTGCATCTGTTGTGTTCTTCGTTTTTAGTGTATTAATGTCCATCACGATTAATTATTGCATTGGACGTTAATACATATAAGAATATATTATATTCTTATATCGTTTCTTCCATGCTGGTCTGGGAGTAAAGAAAAAACATAGAATTTACCAGTTGCTACCCTTCCCGCGCAGATGGCAAAAGCCCATCGAGGGAATGGGCGAATGTCTTAGGAACCATGTTATAGGCGATGCGGCTAGCAATCCATCATTATTTTGATTTCCCTTTCCACCTATACGCCCTTAATCATGCAAAACGTGGCCTTAAGGTTTTGTTACCTTAGGCTCTGTCTACCTCGTAAGGGATAAAGACGTGATGTATGTATCGTTTTAAAACCAGAAATGCGACGTTGCCAGCTTAGTAGGAATAAACCCTCTCATGGTAACTCTCGTTAGGCTAGCTCCTAACAAGGTCTTTTGAAGCATATATCTTCAACCGATTGAGCTGAAACTCTGCATACTTGAGTAAGTCGGATGACAATACAATAATCTGGTAGTTTAGTTCTGGTGCCCCAGCCAGGATCGTCTCCGCAGGAGGGAACTCTTCAACGGTATGTCCGATTGACTTGAAATTTGATACACACATGCAGGACGGATGACAATTCAAGTAGAGTCAGCAAAAAAGCTTGTAATGTATTATTAATCGTCAATATCTCAATAGGCAGTGGCCCAACTATACCGTCTGGGGCCCGTGGCAAATTCGTCAGATGGGGCTCCTTCCTCAATATAAAGTGCATCAGCGTCCCTTCTGTGCTCTAAACCAGTGGTTCTTAACCTTTCAGACATGAGGGACCATTTATCAAAATTTTTGTCTTGCCATGGACCACCTAGTAACTACATAATATCTGACGTATGGATTCGATCGGTCCCAATGGACGGAATTGCACCTTCACGCGCTGTGTCTGGTTGTCACTTATCTAATTAATTTATTTGATTGGCCCCGCATACCACTGGATGCTTCCAGGGACCACCAGTGGTCCGCGGACTACCGGTTAATAACCACTGCTCTAAACTAAGCCAGTTCGGGGCCCCGTAGAGCTAGGGGCCCCTGGCATTTTGCCACCCCTGCCACCCTATAGTTACGCCACTATCAATAGGTAACTATTGATTTGAGAATTGGGTACTACACGACTTAGAGCCTGTTTCTCCACTCTGTTAAGTTCCAGTTATCTTAAGTGTCAGTTATCTATGATTCCGTCTCTATTTATTACTACGAAATAGACAGAGACGTCATCATATCATACACAACAGAGAAAGATTGGCCCAACACTTTAGCAATCGTCTTTTATATATTGTTACAGAGCTTTGAGTACAGACGAGTCTGATCCCCAACTGGACGAGCAAATGTCGCGGCTAGAGATGGTGTTCAAAGACAGTGTCGGGCTGGTGTGTCGCGACACCCGCGACATTACGCAGCACAGCTTGCGCGTCTTCGCTGTCAAATGCAGGTCAGTGTTACAGAGCAGTGTGGACGAGTCTGATCCCCAACTAGGAGCAAATGTCGCGGCTAGAGATGGTGTTCAAAGACAGTGTCGGGCTGGTGTGTCGCGACACCCGCGACATTACGCAGCACAGCTTGCGCGTCTTCGCTGTCAAATGCAGGTCAGTGTTACAGAGCAGTGTGGACGAGTCTGATCCCCAACTAGGAGCAAATGTCGCGGCTAGAGATGGTGTTCAAAGACAGTGTCGGGCTGGTGTGTCGCGACACCCGCGACATTACGCAGCACAGCTTGCGCGTCTTCGCTGTCAAATGCAGGTCAGTGTTACAGAGTAGTGTGGACGAGTCTGATCCCCAACTAGGAGCAAATGTCGCGGCTAGAGATGGTGTTCAAAGACAGTGTCGGGCTGGTGTGTCGCGACACCCGCGACATTACGCAGCACAGCTTGCGCGTCTTCGCTGTCAAATGCAGGTCAGTGTTACAGAGCAGTGTGGACGAGTCTGATCCCCAACTAGGAGCAAATGTCGCGGCTAGGGATGGTGTTCAAAGACAGCGTCGGGCTGGTGTGTCGCGACACCCGCGACATTACGCAGCACAGCTTGCGCGTCTTCGCTGTCAAATGCAGGTCAGTGTTACAGAGTAGTGTGGACGAGTCTGATCCCCAACTTTTAAACATGTTTTAAGCTTGTGGGTTGTTAGGTGTTTTTTATATTAAAGCCGACATACGGGCATGCGGTCCACCTGATGTTAAGTGATCACCGCCGCTCATGCACCACCTACCAATTCCATATACAGTACCTACCAATTCCATAAATGTACCGCTCAGAAATGACGGCATAGCGCTCAGAGTTATTTTATGATATAGTAACAGCCTTCTTAGCTTCATTCGCGCTGGTTCATTTCACATGTTTTTTATGTCCATGGGCTTGTAGTCTATATGGAAGAATTCAAGTAACAAAAACTTATTTAGGTTTTTTTTTACCAACAGAAACATGCTCCAAGAAGCTTACAGTAAGTTTGAGCAACTAAAAGAGATATTGGACCTGTGCAAGCAGCGCGTCGCTTGCAAGTGAGGCTTGTCGTATCCGTATCGTCGCGGTCATAGCACGCTAGCCGTATTTGGTAAAATTCTATGCATTTAAATTGCTATTTTTTGGCTGTATTAAGTATAATTTTTCAAGATGAACTCGAGTCTGAGACAGAATATCAGCAAATGTTATATGATTCCAACAATTTTTCATGTTTCTTAATATGCCATTATTTTTCCTTAGATAAATATTCATGTGAAAAGTTTTAGAAACTACAAAATGAACGATTATTCACGATTATAAGTATTGGTGCGCCCGCGCAGAGGGCGCGGAGAGAGTGGAGTTATAGTCTGGCAGCTATATCACTGCAGTAGAATGACATATCTAAATTTAATTTTACGAAATAATGATACCACATAAAGTAAAGTCAATAATACAAGATAAAAAATGTAAACACACGTTCAGGGGTTCGAAACATTTTTATTTAAGTAAACTATATACATAGACAAATCACGTCTATATCCCTTACGGGGTAGACAGAGTCTAAGGTCAAGACCTAAAGGCCACGTTTAGCATGATTGTGGGCGTGTAGTGGAAAGAGGAATCAAAATAGGAATAAACGGACAGAAAAATCTGTTTGGTCGTATTAGTAGGAATAAACGGACAGAAAAATCCGTTTAGTCCTATTAGTATGTATAAACGTACAGAAAATTCCGTTTAGTCTTCTCAGTAGGTGTAAACGGACAGAACATTCCGTTTAGTCCTATTAGTGGGTGCAAACGGACAGAAAATTCCGTTTACTCCTCTTAGTAGGTATAAACGGACAGAAAAATCCGTTTAGTCCTATTAGTATTTATAAACGGACAGAAAATTCCGTTTAGTCCTCTCAGTAGGTGTAAACGGACAGAACATTCCGTTTAGTCCTATTAGTAGGTGCAAACGGACAGAAAATTCCGTTTACTCCTCTTAGTAGGTATAAACGGACAGAAAAATCCGTTTAGTCCTATTAGTATGTATAAACGGACAGAAAATTCCGTTTAGTCCTCTCAGTAGGTGTAAACGGACAGAAAATTCCGTTTAGTCCTCTTAGTAGGTATAAACGGACAGAAAAATCCGTTTAGTCCTATTAGTAGGTATAAACGGACAGAAAAATCCGTTTAGTCCTATTAGTAGGTATAAACGGACAGAAAAATCCGTTTAGTCCTATTAGTAGGTATAAACGGACAGAAAAATCCGTTTGATCCTATTACATAGTAGGTATAAACGGACAGAAAATTCCGTTTAGTCCTATTAAGTAGGTATAAATGGACAGAAAATTCCGTTTAGTCCTATTATGTAGGTATAAATGGACAGAAAATTCCGTTTAGTCGTCTTAGTAGGTATAAACGGACAGAAAAATCCGTTTAATCCTATTAGTAGGTATAAATATATGATAATGATACCCCTCGGAGACAGCCAGGAAATCACTAACCGTTGCCCAGGGCGCACCGGGCCAAGCACTGCTTTTCCCCGCGGACGGATCCAAAAACGAACCGCAGTTCTTGGCCACACGCGGAGGACTCGCACCCCCGGCCTTACTGTAACTGTCATACTCATAGTTGTCAGACAGACACGCGAGTCAATTGCGTCTGTGCGAATAATCGTGAGTTTATGTTTATTTTGTGGTTTTTATAAATCGCGTTTGTTTTTTTTTTTTTTTTTTATATGCGCAAGTGGCTCTGACCGCGACATTAATTAAGTCTAGTCCACGATTTGTACAAAGTTGTACGTATTTAGAGAGTACCAAGTTGGTACCTTCACTTAGTGACGAGGGTTCTTTTCATAAATAATGCTATTTTCTTTGTTGGAAATGCATATTGAAATGACATGAAATTCTACATTCCCTGACACCAGTTTTTGAGATTTAGAACTAGAAAAGTATGATGTGAAAATCATTACATGGTAGCGATAGTTGGGTATGGCAGAAGCATGAAAGTAGAATAAATGCAGTAGAAATGAGAGCGTTAAGAAGTACGGAAGGTGTGTCACTGAAAGATAGAATAAGGAACAGTCTGATAAGGGAACGTGCTGGTGTGAAAGAGGATATAGTGACTAGGATAGAAAGTATGCTTAGTTGGTTTGGTCACGTAGAGAGGATGGATGAAAGTAGACTAACTAAACAGATGTATATGGGGAGTGTGAATGGTTGCGTTGGGAAGGGAAGGCCTAGACGGAAGTTCCTGGACCAAATAGGAGACGTTTCGAAAAAAGGGCAGGTCAGGAGTACCTGAAACCGACGAGCATGTATGAAGAGATTGAATGTGGATGAAGCGAAAGAGGTATGTCAGAATCGTAGCAAGTGGAACAAAGCAGTCTCTGCCTACCCCTATGGGAAAGAGGCGTGACTGTTAGTATGTATGTAAATATCCTGACTGTTTTATGTATTACTAGCTGTTGCCCGCGATTCCGTCCGCGCAGAATTCGCTTATCGCTATCCCGCGGGAATTATGCTGTTTTCCGGGATGAAAACTATCCTATGTCCGTCCCTGGGACTGTAACTAACTGTATACCAAATTTCAAATAATGTATGTATGTTTAATGTAACCGCGGCAATATATCATGTATAATATGTCAGCACGCCAATTTTACTTAATTAGATGCTTAAGTTGCTGTGTACTAAGCTATCCCACGGGAACTTTAATTTACCGGGATTAAAAGTATCTAAAATATTGACCAGGGATATAAGGCACCGCCACGCAAAATTTCATTTAAATCGGTCCAACAGTTTTGGAGATTAGCGAACACAGACATAGGTAAATAAATTATAAAATCTACTTTTTTATGTTTTGTTACTCTACCCTCATCGATAGCACTCTACTTCTGATGAATTTATTTAATGTACAGACACGAACTTTCTACTGATTTATTATATATTATGTATAGATGTATTATTTATGAAAGGAATCCTCAAAGTGTCTCCTAAGACTGACTAATCATTATTTTGACGTTCATATAAGTTGTTTAATTTAAGTGAAGTATTCGTGTTATTCGTATTTAGGTACTAGTGCAATATAAGTATTAGTTTGAATGCACAGTTCGTGAATCTCTGAACAAAAATCCGACACTGGTGATGAAATTGTATCGACTTTTCCTTGTACCGTCAGATGCAGAGAATATACCCCCCAGTATGGTTACCGCTATTACGGGAGATGGGGGAGGGGGGGGGGGTCACCTCTCTGCGACTGACTGTTCGTTTCACGTGGAAACTTAACGCTCTGGTGGCATTTGCGTAAGTAGGTATCAGTGGCGTGGCGTCAAGTATATCAGAAGGCAACCCGAAGGGCATTTAACTAGCCTTTTCCTCGCAATTCTTCGCAATAAAATTGCCCAACTGCCTTAAAATAGGCAAGCCGGGAATCGATTTCAATGGACGCCACGCCACTGGTAGGTATGTACCCTCAATTCGTTTAAAGTCGATGTGACACTTTTTATATTCACTCTGGCTATATTTCTTTGTTTTTGCTGTAGACGAAATGAACAACTATACAAACTTTTTAGACGTGTTTAAAAAGCATTTGCCTTGAACTGTTTAGCCAGCTTGTTTATCTCGTCCATCGCTATTTAAAAAAGTTTTATCTTTTTCTTCTTTGCATCTCTTTCTGGCGTGCGAATGCCACCGTAATGTTACGATAGGGATCCTGAGTTATTCCGTTTTGGGACCTAAAATTTAGGTTCTTATTTTCATACCTAAAAATCTAGGTACCTATATATAAGTAGTTAATGGACACAAGGAAATATTTAACTAATTGTTTTAAAAATATTGTCTAGTTTTTAAAAACCCACCTCTTTGGCGAAAGCGAAAAAAATTGGTAGTTGTAGCCTAGATTTAATTAAAATAATTATTGTAACTGTATATAATATTGGAATACGTCTAAATTTATATTTGCATTATTTTCTAGCTTACTTTCTCATACTTTATAGCATTTTTTATTATATAAATAAAAAAGTAAAATGGAATGATGAAAAAAATATAACAGTGTTACGGGTAATTGTATCTTTTAGGTGAAAGTGATTTGTTTTGGTACCTCGGCAGCAAAAAGTATTCCTGTCCGCATTACTGCTGTTTTTTGGACCTGAACTGTACATAGGTTTAAGATAGGATGTAAAGGTCATCATTTCGAAACGTTTATGATACAATTTGTGTTAAATCTATGTAGGTGGAAATAGTGGAAAATTTAAACAAACCTTTTATTCGTTAGCCTATTCACACTAACCTTTTTCCCAACCATCTGTTAAGTTCCCGATAATTTAAATGTCAGATATCTATAGTGTCTCTCTTTTCAGTCGTCTCTATTTAATACTATTTCGGATTTTTATGTTAGTCCCTTATTGTTATAACTGTCTCTAGTCTTCGTGACACAGGCCCTGACTCTAGTGCGGAGGCTGCCGAACAAACCTTTTGCATATTATAAAAAAATACTTTTTTACTTTTACTTTACTATGAAACAGACAGAGAGCCTTAAACTCGTTTAACAATAATAAAGGTGTTTATTTTATTAATTTGTTCTCCTAAAACTACTTACAACGAAATAATAAATCTGGATATGTTATAGAAAGTTTGTTTACATACTTCACGATTCCTATCTGTGTACATTTTGAATGTGTATTTGTCTTGACAATTGTTTACGCCCACCTCCCTTTGTCCCTTTCATTCGCATACGAAAGTGCAACAGAGAGCGCTATATTAACTCGTTATCCTTAGACGCAGTTATAGTACATTATAACTCTAGCAAATCGAAACAAATCATAGACAAATGGCTATTCCGCAAGGTTGATCTACTGTTATCTGCGCCTTTTTCTCGAAGCTACAATTTTACAAGTCTAAACTGGCAACATTGGCCCAATCAGCCAATCAGTGGCCAAGATTTGTCCAGTGTTGCCAATTTAGGCTTGTAAAATGCTTATAGTTTCGAAAAATGGACCACTAGAGCACTCCTAGTAAATACTACTTGAAAATTTCTTGTTTAACAGTGTAAATTCCGGTTTAAACTGCAAGTTTCTTTTCATCACACTTGCACATTTCATAAACAATTGTTTGTTTACAAAGGCGTTAAAATGGATTAGAATGGACTATAGAGAGCGTTACGTTGTACTTTTCACAGGCCTATGCTTCGAAATTTGAAAATTGAAGTATGTATCCTGCCGTTCTGCTCACACTAACCCCCTTTCATAAACGCTCTGTAGGCTTCTGCTAACTTAGCAATCGTTTGTCCTTATTGATCACTTTGTCATTTACCTTTCACAGATAAGGACAAACGATTGCTAAGTTAGCCGAAGCCTACAGTGTGTTTAGGACTAAGGGGTATGTCATCAATAATGAGAGTGAATGGGAAGGAATGATACGCATTTCAAATTTCGGTGTTGCTGCGTAGAAAAATTGCGAGTATTTTTTTCCGGCTCCACATGTCAGCAAGTACGCAGCCAATCTAAAGGGCTCATTTATTTTCTGTCTCACTCTGATGTATAACCCTGTCCATAGACCGTGGTGCCGTGGTTATAACTCCCCCGATATGCGTTGAGGGCACACTAACGGATTACCGATCCGACAAATCTATACTCTGTGATCGTTTTTGATAAATATTACCCCTGTAAAATGTTGTATGATAAAAATGTTGATTATACTTAATTCTAGTTGTTACTTAAAGCGTCTAACATATTCCTGCTGTATGACATAAATAAATGTGGAAGAGGGGAATTGTGTTTGTTTCATTTTCTCCTGCTATTGGTTTCCCATAATGCAAATCATAAGCAAATATGTTTTTTTTAAGTTTTATGGCTTATGATTTGTTACCTTTTGTTTGCTAGTGGCTAGCCGTTATATTTCTTGAAAAACTAAATAAATAACAATTTTAGTACCCAAGCGATAAGGGTTCAATCTTATGAGTACACCCGAGAAATTTGCACTTAAAATACCTATTTAATTTTGGCTGTATGGTCAAAGTCCTTTGTAACATAGTAATTATATAAAAAAAAACTTACGCACATGACATTGACAGATGTCACAACAGGCTAGTATTTTGAGGTTATGTCAGCTTTTTGAAAATCGCATCAGAATTTGTGGCGTTCAATGTGATTTATCATGTCTAGATTACGCCAAATACTTAACACGTCCTATTGCCGCTATTACAGCCAGCAGGCTAAGAAAAAACTGCCAATAATAACTTGCAAACGTCCAGAATACAATCACTACGAAGGACAGAGTTACAGTAAGTTTGATGGCGTAAAACTCGCCTCTGCTGGTTGGTTACACGTTAGATCTAAGGGAGATTACTTCACTGTGTACGGAAATGCTAATAAGAAGGAAGAAAAAGAAGTTTTCAAGAAGAGTTTCGAAGATGTAGGCGTCCGACCAGAGTTGATAGAGGTTATGTCAAGTCAAGGATATGATTTGCCCACCGCGATCCAAGCGAAAGCGATCCCGTTTATTCTAGAAGGGTACAACACTGTGGTGACTGCGGAGACGGGCTGTGGTAAAACTTTGGCGTATCTATTGCCTATTTTCCAGCATATAATGGATTGGAAGACGTCTGTTAAAGATGACTTTAATAGTCCGCTTGCTGTTGTTATAACTCCAAGCAGAGAGTTAGGTAAGTTTTACATTAACAAGTGTCTGGAGCTTTTATCGTACTAACTACATACAAGCTTACGTAGACAGTTGTTAAAATAATGGTGAAAGGTGTAATAGTAAAAAAAAAGGTTCAAATTTTCTTCCAAGCTGGTTGGGAGCAAAGGAAAAACAGAATGTACCAGTTGCTTCACGTCCCGCGCAGATGGTAAAAGCCCATCGAGGGAATGGGCGAAATTCTTAGGCTAGCAACCCATCACTATTTTGATTTCTTTTTCCACCTATATGCCCACTATCATGCTAAACGTGGCCTTTAGGTTTTGTTGCTTCAGGCTTTGTCTACCCCGTAAGGGAAATAGACGTGATTTGTGTATGTGCATATGTATCTATGTAAAATTTTCTTCAAAAAACAATTTCAATATTTAACTATTCTAATGGAGATCCTTATCTCGTGGAAATTTAGATTGTATAGGACATCTGGATAAAATGCTCCCCAAGGTTTTGGGTTGAGTGTCGAGTCAGTCAAGACTTTTTAATATTTTCTGTAATTTGTGACAAATAATTATCTACCTATAACCTCCGTCTCCCCCATTCCAGCAACGCAAATAGGTGAAGTAGCACAGAACATAGCTCACAATCTCAACTTGAACGTTACAACGCTTGTCGGTGGACGTACGAAGCAGAAGATGCTAAACCCGCCGATAGAATACTGCGACATACTTGTCACGACACTGGGAGCATACAGCAAATTGGTCACTACCGGAATTTATAAGATCAATAATGTGCATCACATGGTTTTGGACGAGGCAGACACACTGTTAGATGATAGTTTTAGCGGGAAGCTTTGTAATTTGTTGAAGAAGTTTCCGGTAAGTTACTGTTAAAATTTTCTACTTTTGTTTTATTGGACTATGCTGGTCTGGGAGCAAAGTAAAAACATAGAATGTACCAGATGCTTCTCTTCCCGCGCAAAAATCAAAGGAATCATAGGCGATGCAGCTAGCAACCCATCACTATTTTGATTCCATTTTTTGCCATTTATACAGCCACAATCTTGCTAAACGTGGCCTTAAGGTTTTGTTACCTTAGGCTCTGTCTACCCCGTAAGGGATAAAGACGTGATATATGTATGTATGTATGTATCTGTTTCTTTCCAGATGCAATTTAAAGTGCAACACCAAATCCCACCAGTTGGCTGTCAACTGACGCTAGTCAGTGCAACAATGCCCTACGAGTTGCCAGAGTCGGTCAGTTCGTTCGTAAACGCGCAGTCACTGAAGACTGTCACCACTTCCAGGATACACCGGATATTACCACATGTGCCTCATAAGTAAGTAATGCGAGGATGCAGTTCCTTAACCTCATAAAGCCCAAGATATTTTTGGGATGTTGGCTAAAACAACCCGTTGTACTAATTGACCTCTTGAATGCTGGATTAAAAAAAAACGTGTATGTATATAGGTTTTTTTTTATTGCTCGAATGAATGAATGAATGAATGTTTATCCAAGTTTGTCCTGGAACTGGATCAGCTGATATGAAGACTCAGCCACGAATTGAGAAGCTTCCACTGGGGAGCTGGCTCTGCGCGACATGAGACACCCACCACATCTGCTCATAGTCGTCCGACAGATCACAAGATAAATCTTGCATTAAAAAAAGAAAAATTCAAGTATGTCTACTTATGGAATGTTGGGCCGCTAATTGTTAAGTTTCGATATGGAATTAACGGATTTTAAAATAAATTAATAATGGATCGCGCGTTTCCGAACGTGACAAAATGTTTTTTTTTAATCGAATGACTAATTTAGGGGTCTGATAACAAGTTCTACATTTGAAGTGTACCGTCCCTCTCACTTGCCTAATTAAGTACTATTCGTCCAAGCGGGACGGCAATATACGAAGTTCAAATTTCAAATTTCTGAGTAGACTATATGACTAGGTGCAAAACGGTGGTCATAGTCGCGTTCGAATTTCAAAAACCTTTTCCACCCAAAAGGGGAAAAAAAATGATATTTAATATGCACAAATCTTACCTAAAAAGCCATAGTTATAAAAAAATTCGAAGAGTGCAGAGCCCGGTCATAATACTTAGCCTGTCACTTCTCCAGATTCCTCCGCCTCGGCAAAGCAATGAAGCCGGTAGAACTCCTTAAGTTGGTTCGAGCAGACCTGAACCTCAAGCGGCCCGTCATGATATTCTCGAACCAGACTCCCACCTGCGATTTCGTCTCCATGTTTTTGAATGAGAACGGTGTTGACTGCATCAACATTAACGGGCAGATGGCTATACCGCTGAAGGCTGGAAAGTTCGAGATGTTTAAAAGTGGCAAAGTCGATGTGCTGAGCTGCACTGACATTGCGTCGCGCGGATTGGATACCAATCGGGTAAGCGGTTACACACACACACACACACACATCACGTCTTTATCCCTTACGGGTAACAAGACCTAAAGGCCACGTTTAGCATGATTGTGGGCGTATTGGGACCGTGCGCGACGACAGCGCCACGTGATAGGCGGCCATTATGGACAATATTGTCACCGCTGTCAAACAAGAAGTAAGTAAATATTGTGAAAAATATTAATGAAATCTTGTGTTATTTTACTATATTACACAATTTTGGACAATGGTAGTCAGTAACATTATTGCCAATAATATTAAAATTGTTGTTTTCAGTGAAATTTTAGAGGTTAGGTAACTAATTTTTTTTTTCTTACGGCAAATATCCACTTATTTCTTTGGTCTCGTTTCCACCATGGTCTTGGAAATTGGTAAAATTTACAGTCGCTATTCTTCTTGGTGTTATTACAATTCACAACAACACATCTTGCCAGGACCATATTTTTATCTCAAAAACGATTAGAAAATGTTTACTGCAATATGGATTTGACAGCTCAAGTCAGCGACAAAAATGACAATTTTAGCCGTAGCGAGCGCTGTGATCGTTTAGGCTACCCCCTCCACCCGCTTTGCACTCTGCCAATAGGTGGAAGGGGGAATCAAAATAGTGATGGGTTGCTAGTCGCATCACCTATAATAGTCATGATTCCTATGCCCAATAAGACATGGTGGTTCGTTGTTATTATACTACCTATTGTATTGGTGTTGCCCGCGCAGAATTCGTTTATCGCTATCCCGCGGGAACTATGCTGTTTTCCGGGATAAAAACTATCCTATGCCCGGCCCTGGGACTGAAACTAACTACACCAAATTTCAACTAATTGTGTATGTATGTTTAACTAGCTGTTGCCCGCAACTTCGTCTGCATAGAATTCGTTTATCGCTATCCCGCAGGAATTACGCAATTTTCCGGGAAAAAAGTAGCCTATGTGTTATTCCAGACTATAATCTATATATGTTCCAAATTTCATCCAGATCCGTCCAGTAGTTCTGGCGTGAAAGAGTAACAAACATCCAAACATACTCACAAACTTTCACATTTATAATAAGTATGTTTAATGTAACCGCGGCATATTATGGTGTCATAAGTTATAGTTTTTTAACTATCCCACGGGAACTCTTCAATTTTTCGGTATTAAATGTATCTAAAATATTGACCAGTGATATAAGGTACCAATAAAATTTCATTCAAATCTTTCAAATTTACTTTTCGGGTTTTTCTGTATGAAATTAAAAGACTTGTCTGTTTTAACGTCTGCCTTGTTGTTCCAGGTACAGCACATAATAAACTACGACTTTCCCCTCTACACTGCTGATTACATCCACCGCTGTGGTCGGACAGGCCGCATAAGTTCGCCCAACCAGTGTACCGTCACCAACTTCGTGGCTTGGCCGAGGGAAATCAAGCTGGTGCAGAAGATAGAGACGTCTGTGAGGAAGAATACGGAACTGCCCAGCGTCAACGCCAATATCAGAAGGATTATTGAGGATAGGATTGCTAAGAGCGCTGAGACTGCGCTCAGGAAAATGGGATAGGTTAGTTCCTAAGGGGTAGACAAGAGTAAAGTAACTGGACTTAAAGGCCACGTTTAGCATGATTGTGGGCTTATAGGAAGGGGTGGGTTGCCAGCCGCATCGAGTATAACATGATTCCTAAGATTTTCGCTCACTCGATTTTCCCTCGTACTTTTACCATCTGCGCGGGAAGGGAAGCAACTGGTAAATTCTATGTTTTTTTTCTTTACTCCCAGACCAGCTTGGAAGAAATGGATATCTGTAATATGCCATATCTCTGATTTATGTAAGACTTAAGTGCAGGAAACTTAGGACTGATATAGTTATAGTCTCGTTTACTTTTACATAATTATCAATTTGTGTTTGCCAAATTCGGAAATAAGTTTAGAACAGCTGTTTCTATGTTTAAGAACAATATACCCACATTTTCAAATTATTAACTCTTTCTTTTTACAACCTACTACTCCCAAAGTAGAAAGCGGAAGAACGAGGAACTAAATATTTCAAAAATTCGCATAGTAACAAGGTCACGTGACAGCTAGTAACAGATAGAAAAATTCGAAGGCTTACAGTTTGACAACAAATATAATGCGCATCGGCAGTATTCGTTTGCGCAGAGAAGCGCAGACCAGTTTCCGATGGTAGCCGAACGTGTAAATAATCTACGGCGGCATTGGCGCACGGCCCGGCCGCCATGTTGGTACGAAATCGATCGACCAATAACAGCGCCAGAGTTTAGCGCGCGTAGAATTCTATTTTATCATTGGTGTATCGTAATTTCCCGCGCTACTAAAATTGGTCTACTGCGCAGGTACATCGTGGAGCATTATTTTTGTTGTCAAACTGTACCCACCTGCTATGGGTGGTGTAGGGGTATAGCATGCGTCACGGAATGACGAGGTTCCGGGTTCGATTCCCGGCCACAGCTTTACTTTTCAAATTTTTCTGTGTTCTAATTTTCAGTATCGTTTAGAAAATTAAATATTTCCCTATTCAATTGTTGCCATGTTAAAGCATTTTACCTCAAATATATATATATTTTTTATGTTAGAGAGGCCAGACAAACGAACTAGTGGGTCACCTGATGGTAAATGATCACCACTGTCCATAGACACCCGCAGCGCTTTACGCGATGCCAGTGCGTTGGCGGCGTTGTCAGTTACTTTACGATCTTAACCGGTTTTATCAGTCTTTATAACCGTACATACATACATACATACATACCGTCACGCCTCTTTCCCACAGGGGTAGGCAGAGACTACTTTATTCCACTTGCTACGATCTTCACTCATTTCTTTCGCTTCATCCACAGTCATCAATCTCTTCATGCATGCTCGTCCGTTTTGGGTACTCCTGACCTGACCTTCCGTAGTTCTGTTTTTAAATCACTGAGACTGCACAATCAAGTGCAAAAATACGTGCCAATGTCTCAAAAATGGAATTTGCATTTGCATTAACATGTATACATTGTTTGAAGATCAGATACCGATTTACTTATTTTTTTAAATAATGATTATATACATATATTTACACTTGACTGTACTCTGACGAAAGAAAGGCCACTTATTTAATTTCTACTCATATAGTCTTACTTGCCAGGAATAAAAATCTTTTTTTTTTCTTTAAAACTTTTTATGTATTACTTTACACACGTAGGGCCTAGACGATTACATAATTAGGTCCGGCTTACATTAAAGCGACGCCGAAGCGACGCGATACATCGGAATTTATTTATTAAACTAGCTGTTGCCCGCGACTCCGTCCGCGCAGAATTCGCTTATCGCTATCTTGCGGGACAGTGGCGTAAGTATAACGTCTGGGGCCCGCGGCAAATTCGTCAGATGGGGCTTCCTCAATATAAAGAAGTGCATCAGCGTCCCTTCTGTGCTCTAAACCAAGCCAGTTCTGGGCCCCGTAGAGCTAGGGGCCCCTGGCATTTTGTCACCCCTGCCACCCTGTAGTTACGCCACTGCCGCGGGAACTATGCTGTTTTCTGGGATAAAAACTATCCTATGTCCGTCCCTGGGACTGTAACTAACTGTACACCAAATTTCAACTAATTATGTATGTTTAATGTAACCGCGGCAATATAAGGTGTCAGCACGCCAATTTTACTTAATTAGATGCTCAAGTTGTTGTGTGTTTTTAACTATCCACGAGAGCTATTTAATTTTCCGGGATTAAAAGTATCTAAAATATTGACCAGGGATATTAAGGTACTACGCAAAATTTCATTTAGTTCGATCCAACGGCTTTGGAGATTAGCGAACACAGAGATAGGTAAATGAACACATCCATACAAACATACATACATACAGACAGACAAAAATTATAAAATCTACTTTTTTGTGTTTTATTGCTGTTCCATTGCAAATTCTACGGAACGAAGTTAGCAGAAGCTATTATATATGAGCAATCGCGTCGCTTTAGCTTCGCTGCAATGTATGACGGGCTTTACAGCTTATAGCTACAAGTTTGAACACGATGTCTAGGACCTTTTGTGGGGTGAGAAAACACTGTTTTGTGTTAGTTGACATCAACCATATTGAGTTAACGGCGTGAACTACACGTTAATTATGGAGATACTACATACACACACATACGTAATGATTATACAAATCACGTCTTTACTTACGGGGTAGACAGAGCCTAAGGTGGCAAGACCTAGCAAGATCGTGGGCGTGTAGATGGCAAAAAATGGAATCAAAATGGTGATGGGTTGCTAGCCGCATCACCTTACAACATGGAGACAGTACTACGATACTATACCATGTCAATACAGGATCGCGGATTTCCAATACGCATTGATATTTCGTCTAATCTAGAATGAAGTTTTTAAAAGTCAGATACAGTATTGAAGTTTTTACGCAAATCGGTAAGGAAAGAATATACTTCATCTTCAGCGTATAATACGTCCCACTTCTGGGCACAGACCTCACAATGAGAGCGTGGCGCGGATTGGGATTGCTTCGCGTTTGTGCACGTTTTCTCACGATGTTTTCCTTCACCGAAAAGCTCATGGTAAATTTCAAATGAGTTATCGCACATAAATTCCAAAAAACTGAGAGGAGCCCCGGATTTGAACCGACGACCCTCTGTGTGGCCACAGGTCAAACCACTTTACTACGGCTTTAGGAATACACTTACTAGTTGTAAATTTAAATAAATCGTAAGTCATAGTTATTCCATGCTGGTCTGGGAGCAAAGAAAAAACATAGAATGTACCAGTTGCTTCTCTACCCGCGCAGATGGTAAAAGACCATGGAGGGAATGGGCGAAACTTATAGGAATCTCGTTATAGGCGATGAGGCTAGCAACCCATCACTATTTTGATTCCATTTTCCACCTATACAACCTCAATCTTGCTAATTGTGGCCTGTAGGTACCTGTTACCTTGGGCTCTGTCTACCCCGTAAGGGATAAAGACGTGATTTGTGTATATGTATGTGTGTAAGTCATAGTCAAGATAGCAAAGAATTTTGGAAATAAAAAAGGAAGTTTCCGTAGATACAAATGAATTAGAAGTTAAAAAAAAATGTGTTATTTAGGTTCAGTATTTTTTCCCCTATTTACTTACCCACGATTTTTTTTGCAAATCAGAGTCACAAAAGTTACAAATGAAATGTCCAAGTTACAAATTTTTTTAGACATGCTCGAATATATATGACTTTTTATATCCATGTGCTGTTATTTTATTAATTGAAGTGTTCTCACCCCTTGTTAATTTCTTATAATTACTATACTATTCATTATAATCTCATATTGCTTATTCTTTTGAAATATCAATAAATTACAAAATAAAATTATCTAGTTACATCAATTCACATAATTATTTTACATTAAACATTACTTAATTAAAACATGACTAGATTTAGTAACACAGTTAGGTCAATGGTTATTTAAACTAGTATATCAAAATATTTAAATTGCAAGTTTTTTTTATAGTTTACAGTTTAGGTAGCCAAACGCAATTACGGATTGATAAAAAAATTAAATTATGTAGGCCATTTTATACCTAATAAATACATGTATGGAAAAAATACAGATTTTCCCTTAGACAAATTCTAATCTACAATTTGGTGTCAATGTTCCTTTGTCATCAATTATATCTACAGGATTTACTATTTATACCTACTTACATATATCTCTGCAAACTAAACTACAATACATATATAATAAATATGCTATACTACTTTAGTCTCCAACCAAAATCATTTAAGTTGAGCAGATTTAAAAATACTAATTTAAATAAGTAGTAAAAATACTGCGGATATTGCTAACGTACGTAAC
Source organism: Pandemis corylana (assembly GCA_949127965.1). Lineage (NCBI taxonomy): Eukaryota > Metazoa > Arthropoda > Insecta > Lepidoptera > Tortricidae > Pandemis > Pandemis corylana. The sequence goes on along the minus strand of OX421858.1, from coordinate 13,987,216 downwards.
TGACTCACACTTTTACCGATAACATTTGGCAAACATTTGGCACTACGCTATACCTAATTCCTCGAGGAAGGACCAGGTCTCGCGTCTTCCGTGGACTTCCATCTACTTTCCAACACAGTTTTTCCTTTAGGCTCTTGGTTCGTGACATTCTGATGGCTATACCTTCGCTGTTCGTCGAAGGTCTTCCCTGTTATACTAAAGACGCTATCAGCACTGGTTTTTCTGCCACTCAATGCGGTTAAACTAGACGCAGCAGGCGATATCCTATGAGGGAACCTTGGGGAACCCTTTATCTTCTCGCAGGAGTTCTCATGTGACATTGGTCTTTTGTGAATAGTCGGTAAAACGAAGTTCACCTTGGTCTCGGGCTCAGCAATATACTTCTGAGGTCCTCGTTCAGGGTATCTAGAGCAGGATGGTTCGTCGTCCGTAATTCTAATGATAGGGCCACTCTTGGCGTATGATTCCCTTCTCAGCTTATGCTCAGGATATGGGACGTTTAGCGTATTGCAAGAGAGTACCATGGAATGTTTCCTTGTGCCTGGAACTAGGCCTGCTATCATGCCTACGTGCATTTTCAAGGCTGCTGCTATACCCTGTCCTGTAGGATCAGCTATTGACATGGTAGACGCTTTTCTGCTTGAAGGTCTGCTGCCAAAGAAGCTCTTTAGTCTGCTGAGTAGACCGTGGTGTTCTTCTCTCTTGCTAAGGCAGAGGCTGTAGAGGTCTATAGCTGGTTGGGATTTCCTGTAGTTTAGTTTTGGTTGTGAGCTGAAGCTGACTGAGTTTCGTCCTCGACAGTGTTCGGCGGATGGCCAGCTAGCGCGCGGGATGACGGGGGGAAGCACTGAGAGCAGAAGCATAGGAAGACCTCCAGTAATGCTGGGAGTCCGCTTGTCCGCATCCGCGCGGCTTCTGCCTTCTTCTTCCACGGTGTTTAGTTCAGTCTGTAACGAGAAAATTTATGAAGCATCAAGCAGGTAGACCAAAGCAGGTGACCATATGTATACATATGATTCAGGAGATAATTTTATTGAATCAAGCGTTACTTTGCAGAGTTCCAATTCAATGAACACAACGCATTTACCTTATCGCTCCCGCCAACACACCGTTATAAAATATCGTGAGATATCAGTGAGTGGTTGTGTGGGAATTTAGGTAAAATTGGTTTGTTTACAAATGCGTTAAAATGGTAGGCATGAACAATTCAAGTTTAAGCAAATATGAAGGATGAGGGTAGACGTTAACCCGTCAAGCGTCCAAGCGACTACAGTAGTCCCTAACTTTTTCGGGCGGGAGGCTTAAAGAGAGAGCGAGAAGCATATATAGCGAGTTGTCGCTGGCTCTTCCAAGGGAGGAAGACCTGGCCAGTGGCGTGAATGCATAATGCAGTCCCTAGGACATTTCCCGCCCGAAAAAGTTAGGGACTACTGTAGTCGCTTGGACGCTTGACGGGTTAAAGAACAGTTGTATTTGTTTTCTTTCAGTGACAATCTTCAGTGTTATATGGATAAGTACGTCGACCAACATGGTGTGTGATTCTGATTAGATTTAGGTTAGACTTATCTAGTGGTAGCTGCTCAGTAGGCGTAGCTGTTGATGCATAAACACTCACTCGTTTATGGAGCGCGATGGACGCGCTGGAACTGCTCGCACTCTCCAACGGCTCGGCCAGCAGCCTCTCCAGCCGTCCGATCTCCCTGTCCAGCGCATCCACCTCCCTCTTGTACACTTTGTTCTGGATCTCGATGCGGAAGTGCAGCTCTTGCGTCTCGTCTGTCACGAAACGACGCGTTTTGCATTCTAATCGGAGACCAAGGCTTTGGATTACGGGGTCGTCTTCGGCTGAAACAATAAATACATGCAATCAGACCTAAATCACGTCTTAATCCCTTACGGGGTAGAAGGCCACGTTTAGCATGTTTGTGAGTGTATAGGTGAGAAAAGGAATAAAATAGTATTGGGTTGCTAATTGCTAGCCGCATCGCGTATAACATGATTCGTGCAGTTTTCGCCGATTCCCTAAATACAATAAATACAACTAAATACTAAAAAAAAAAATACAAAAATATAAAAATTCTGAATGTTTTATGAAATACCGGAAGACCTCTGTTACCAGCTTTGTAACAGAGAGCCTGTGCTGTCACTGGTTGACAGAACCACGTCTACGTTTTAGCATTAAGCACATTGACACAACAGGTTCCTCTATTACTGACTGGGCACTAAACTACCCTGCATCTTAAAATTAATTCAGAGTACTATAACAAATGGTTCGCTGTACACTTCAGTACATGTGTTTTAGGATGTTTAAATTGTAGTTGTCAAATGTTTCCAGGCCCATGTTCAAAGTGTAGAGCATCAATGGGATGATAATTTTGAATACAGAATTACATTATTGTGTCGTACAGACACATCATTCAAACAGATGACGCTTAGCGACAAAAAATTCGCATAGTAACAAAGGTCACGTGACGGTCGGTAACAGGTAGAAAAATTCGGAGACTACCCACCTGCTATGGGTGGTGTAGTGGTATAGCACGCGTCACGGAATGACGAGGATCCGGGTTCGATTCCCGGCCATAGCTTTACTTTTCGGATTTTTCTATGTGTTCTGATTTTCACAGATATTTAGAAATTAAATTTCTAACGGTAAAACCGTAAAAGTAAAACATAAAAATCAAGAAATAAAAATTTCTTGATTCATTTGATAGTACCTATCATTTGAAAAACAGCGCCTTCTCTCGTCCCTGGTGAGCAGTAGATGTTCCACGGGAGTTTGTAATTGTGTCGTACAGACACATCATTCAAACAGATGACGCTTAGCGACAAAAAATTCGCATAGTAACAAAGGTCACGTGACGGTCGGTAACAGGTAGAAAAATTCGGAGACTACCCACCTGCTATGGGTGGTGTAGTGGTATAGCACGCGTCACGGAATGACGAGGATCCGGGTTCGATTCCCGGCCATAGCTTTACTTTTCGGATTTTTCTATGTGTTCTGATTTTCACAGATATTTAGAAATTACAGAATTACGATGAAAAGGCTACACAGGGGTATTTAATTATTTTAACCCGAACTGCTGAATATTCCAGAATAAGGCACCTTGTATACAAAAATAACCATAAAACTTACATTTACTTCTAATAGCAATAATCTTCGGCAGAAACAGCAAACACAACGTGGACGTAGTTGTTATGAGTATCAGACTCGTTATGGTGATGTAGGCCAACGTAGCTCTCTCAGAGATGATGGTCCCTATGACCACCACGCTGGTACTGGTGATGACAACTGAGTAGACGCTGATGCCGATGTACTTGGAGTCATTAAGGGCTGATATCTTCACGTGCCTGGTCTCCCAGGCCATGTAGACTCCAACGAGGAGGAGTAGCCCTTTGTAAGCGTACAGCGCGCACAGCCAGCCTGTCGTATTCTGGGACTTGCAGACTTCTATCTGAAATGCAAATAGGACTGGATGAATGAATTTTATAACTAGTGTATGTGAAGCACATATTTGCGTTCGCGAACACAAAGAACCGGAATTGAGTGCGAGAAAATATGTCGGCAAAACAGCTCTCAAATCGCTTTCGGAGCTGATATGTCTCATCGGGCTCTGTGTCACGGTGACGTCGCCAGCTACGCATCCACACATAAGACGTTGCTAAGCCGTGCCACGTGTTAGATGCCATAGATGTCCATTATAAACATTTGGTTATGATAACTGACAACGCCGTGGTTTTCAGAGCTCGAAGGACCATAACAACGGATGCGTTATACCTTTCTACGATATTCACCTGCGGCTGATAGACCACGCTCCGGTCGGCAGCGCTGATCTCCTGTGTCAGATTCTTGAGCTGGCGCTGCATGGGGTCGAGCGCCGCCCACAGGGTGACCAGCACGCCGTCCAGCACCAGCAATGCCATCACCAGCGAGATCAGCGGCGTGTCCTGCAGAAGCTTCGTTTTGCAGACGCCGCTGCGGTTGCTGGAATGAGTCATACACCGATTGTCAACGGAATCTACTAGTGATATGAGCTGATGAGGCTTCTTGAGCAGAAGTTCGTGGGTTTGAATTCAGGCTCGTGCTTCTAAATTTTTATACGCATCGTTTTAACGTGACTTAACTTGATACCTTCACGTTCCTTCTTAGGGATAAGTTCGCCTTTGTTCTATTTTCTCTGTATTTCTGTATTTTTTAAATTTTTATGTGCAATAATGAGTTTACATACATACATACATAAAGTGTCTTGCTTGACAAACAGACGGACAAGGAAATGGATCCAATGAGGATCTCGAAATGATATTCTGATGTTGAGTAATACATTCCTATAATGTATAGACAGAGCTTGTTTAGTAAAATAACTGACCTGATGAATATCCTGTGGACCCGGTAAGTCTTGGCGAACATGGAACCGAAAGCCAGAGAGAAGCCCGCCGACAGTATGTACACTCTGCCCTGAAAACAAGAATTATTCTGACGACTGAAAAACAATGTCATTTTGCGGAGAATTAGTTCTGTGGCGGCCGTCCGACCAGTAGCAACACTGGACGACGCCGCCATCTTGGGTGAGAGGTCTGACAGTGACAGAAAGTCAGAAGAGAGTTTTCCCTCCCACGAAGAAATGGCAATATTGTATCTTGGTAAACATTAAGTACTATAACCGAAATTATACGTAGTACAAAGTTCGTCCGCCGTTTCATTTCTTCTCGAGGCGTAATCGACGCCAAAGTTCTATTATTAGATAGCGCCTTTTATTCCGTTTTCGCTACAATTTCAGTACATTGATATCCCTCAGAATCTGCCAGGAAATCATTAACCGTTGCCCAGGGTTCACCGGAGCAAGCACTGCTCTTCCCCTCAGACGGATCCAAAAACGAACCGTCTTGACCACACGCGGGGGTAACCCGATTCGCACCCCGAGAAACTTCGTTGGCGTGATGTAAAACAATGTGACAGCTGTCACTAGTTTTGGCGCTAGCTACTCGTGCGTCGAAGTAGTTATGTAGTCGACAACTAGGTGGCGCTATGGTTGCTACTGGTGGAATCAAGCTTTTGCTAAAATCATGGTGAAGATTCCTGAACAAAAACTTTTAGCTTGCTACTCCGATACTAAGCGCAAAGAGCGGCAAGCGGTAGTGGAATTAAGGTAAATGGCTAGCATTAGGCGGTGAGTATTGTCGTGTGATCCAAGCATATTGCGATCCATATCACGAAATATTGATGAGTATCGCAGCGAATCCAGTTGTTTTGAAACCCCACGATAATATGGAGTGTCTAATCCGTGCCCTTGTTTTTCGTCCTTGAATAAGTTTTTTTTTAGAAGATCCGCGTTAAATAATCCACTAACTTCATATTTAGAAATGTGGGCACATTCTAGCATGTTAGTAGGCACGTTAAACTCGGGATAATCCTCCTGTGACATAGGTAGACAACTGGCCGTCTGTCGGATACTTTCCCTATTTTTCCCGAGCATCACATACCTATTCGGCCGTAGAATAAAATATTTCTCACGCGCATGCAAATTATCTTTACGTGACGTAGTTTTTAGTTTTACTTGGAACTTGGGACGGCGTCTAAGAATTAAGTAACTAGGTCACGTTTTGAGCGATTTACTTTGAGGCGTTTTTTGTGACAAAAACTTGGGTATGCTAGACTCGATGACTACAGTGACTATAGTAGAAGCTCAGTAGGGTTCTTGGAATCTTTGTTTTACTACACTTCACACACATTGGAGACATCTCCATTTAATTTATTTGACGGTAGAGGCGTTTTACACCTCCACTGAACTTATTGTTATTATTTTCTTTTCTTTGTTTTTTATTTTTGACTAGTAGAGACTTTATACATCTCTACTATTTATAGATTAATATAATTTAAGGCTCGGGGACCTTATACATTCCCTTTTATAAATGTATTTAATTTAAGTAGAACTTAAGTATTCTTACTGTATTTTATTTTGAAAAAATGACTTTCTGCCAAGTTTCTTGCGGCGCATTCTTCTTGGCAATGATGGTCTTTCCGAATGTGCTGTAGTTTCAAAAAGACATGTAAAAGAGCCCCTGGCGGCCAATTTGCAAAAAATAAATTTTCATTTTCATTTTCATTCTTCAAAATGTTTTGTTTCAAATCTAGAATATTATACACAAATTATTTTTAGTCACAGTACTGTCGGTAGGTACTGTATGTTTCTTTTGTGAGGTAACTTATCAATCGGTGGACGTGATGGAAGTGCAGCGCCAGCTCTAACTACAATATTCCTTTCTTCTTCTTTTTTATTTGTGGCGTATCAAGTCGTTATAGCGACGACAACTTCGCCAATGTCAAAGTAACAAAAATATAACTCAAAAATCTTGTGACAAAATGTCGGCAATGTTGTACGGTAATAAGGTCAAAAGACCCCTCCCCTGTCAGGCTCTTAGCCAACGGTCAATGATATCCGTCAGAAACTGCCAGGAAATCATTAGCCGATGCCCAGGGTGCAGGACCAAGCACTGCTCTTCCCCCCGGACGGATCCAAAAACGAACCGCAGCTCTTGACCACACGTGGAGGTAACCCGTCTCGCATCCGAATATTCCTTTCTTTCTTCATGTTGTTTTTTTTTCTTAACTTACAGTACACATAGCAGAAAACGGCACATATGAGGGTAGTGTAGCGTTGTCGACTCCGAGAAGCGCGACTGCGGTGTAAACCAGCACACAGCCGATCAGAGTCATGTTGTTCAAACGAGGCGAGGATAGCTTTATAGACCTGGAAGAGAATGCGTTTATCGTTGTTAAACAGTGGTAGAAAACTTGAAAACTGATGTTGACAGTATATTCTGCAATATTGTTTCACGTTGCGACTCTTAGGCAGCTACGACTCTTGACATGTTTATCACTATCCCGCGAGAACTATGCGCTTTTCCGGGATAAAAAGTAGCCTATTGTGTTAATGTAGGGTACCAGCTATCTCCGTACACTCACGCACACATAAACTTTCGCCTTTATAATATTAGTGCGATGATTGATTTAGCTATGTATTATATTTATGAATATAGTTTTTATTATCCCTGCGTTTCTCCTGTCTACTACGTTTAGCATGATTGTGGGCGTAAAGGTGGAAAACGTGACGGGTTGCTAGCCGCATCGCCTATAACATGATTCCTAAGATTTTTGCCCGTTCCCTATATGGGCTTCTACTTCTACCATCTGCGCGGGAAGAGAAGCAACTGGTACAAATTGTACCAGGATGGAATGGAGAGTCCACTTTCTTCTCCTATTTCACTATCACTACATATTATAAAACAAAGTCGCTTTCTCTGTCCTTATGTCCCTATGTATGCTTATATCTTCTAAACTACATAACGGATTTTGATGCGGTTTTTTTTAATAGATAGAGTAATTCAAGAGGAAGGTTTTTATGTATAATTCTACGCATACGAAGTCACGGGCAGAAGCTAGTATAGAATAAACTTACCTCCTCTTGCTATAGTGCAAGTTGAACGCCAGAAAGCCGACCGCCAGCGCCACGCCGGCAGCCGCCAGCGCGGCTACGGCCAGCCTCGCGGGCGCCCACACCGAGTCCACGCGCAGCACGAGCACGCGCCGCGCGGCCGGCACGCCCCCGCCCCACTGCGCGCGCGCACAGCTCCCGCACGCCATCTGTCGCCCGTGCGTGTACAACGCCACCGTTTTAGGACGGCCACCTGGAATGCAAGTTCAGTCATTATCACAAGTTGATAAACAGTCGAAGTGCTCATGATCTACACACGAGTCTATCACGAAGATGTGTAGATCATTTTGAGCTCTTCGATTGTTTATTAACTTCTGATGCTGACTTTATAGTTCTTGAGCTTTCAACATGAAACTAACGTGAGTGATAATTATACAAACGGATAACTCAATACAAATTCGCAGTTTTTTCTCTTGGAGCACTCGCTCCGGCAGCGAAACGAACACTGCGCGCCGGCGCTCAGCTCGCGCGGCTACTCGACGCAACTGACAGCGGCGCACAACTACCCTCGTTTTTATCGTCCTTTTTATTCAACAAAAAATATTTACCCCGCTACTCACGTGCAAGATAACCAAGCCTGTATGAAATGTATATGTTTTTCATGCAATCCCTCCCTCCACTATCAATCGGGATCATTATCAAAGTTTATGTGACGCGTGTATACCCCTACACCACCCATGGCAGGTGGGTAAGCCTTCGAATTTTTCTATCCGTTACTAGCTGTCACGTGACCTTGTTACTATGCGAATTTTTGTCGCCGAGCGTCATCTGTTTGAATGATGTGTCTGTACAACACAATTACAAACACACCATCACAATGTGTCATTATATATTGTGACGTGCAAAGGATTTTTAACCTTAGGTATAGACCACTATTTGGCTGATGGTACATACAATTTTGAGGCTATACTTGTGATTTTACCTTGAATTTGATAGAACGCAGAAGTTCCTATCCTGTCAGCTCCATTAAAAGACACTGGTCCCTGAAAAATAACATCATTTTTAATCGATGACATTCCTCTGCGCTTTACTTCCATTAATTCAACTCTAGCATAAAGCGGATGTCGCAAAAATCATTAGCAAAATTCCAAAAACTCGGGTCAGCCAGCCGGAATGAACATTGCAAAGTTTCGTGCACTAATTAAAACTTCGAAAACATGGAAAAAATATGAATAAAATTGACGGGACATCAGAAACAAACGGGTAAATTCAAGCATTTTATCGCTCCCGTCAGATTTTATCCTTTTAAGATTATTAGCAAATTGAGTGACAACTCGCCATAACTTTGATCAATACCGAACAACGGCTGATTAAAAACAAGTAGTGTCTTCTTCAACCTCGACATTGGCAGAATCATCGACAGTATCGACGGAGCTAGATTTTTAAAAATTGAATCGAATTGTACTTTGATCAAACGCCGGGACTTAAATTTACAAGAGCGTTAAAAAAAATGTGTGTACGCTCTATTTGTGCGTCTTTCAAAAGAGAATAAATGTCTTCTTTCTTTCTTTTCTTTACCTTTACCTACCGAAACTCCGAGGAAGCTCAAGTTCGCCAGCTGATTCAAGAACTCCTCCGCCATGTCCTTTCTATTGTAGTCGAAATTGCTCAATCCCAGCATAGCACCGCCTTTCAGCAGCGTACCGTTGTGATGCGTCATGTCCAGGCTGCGCCAGAGTTGCTCCGCTTTAGACAGGGATAGAGCTATAGCCCAGACGGCGTCGTAGGTTTGCGGGGCGAAGGGGGAGACGGAAACGCCCGCCGCTGCCATCTCGCGGTGGAACATTTCGTTGGTCTGTTGGCAAAGTTTACCGGTTATTTTTTAAACAGGGATGGGAAACAAGTGGGTTATCTCATCATCATCATCAGCCTATGTTAGTCCACTGCTGGACATAGGCCTCCCCTAATGAGCGCCATAGCGCCCTGTCTTTAGCTTGTCGCATCCAGCATCTGCCTGCAGTCTTTCGCAGATCGTCATCCCACCTGGCCGGAGTGGGTTATCTGATGATAGTAATAATAATAACTACAGCTTATAGACAATGAAAGCCGTGGTAACCTAGTGGTTTGACCTGTGGCCTCTCAAGCAGAGCGTCGTGGGTTCAAATCCCGGGCGCGCACCTCTGAGTTTTTCGGAATTTATGTGCGAAAATTACATTTGAAATTTGCCATGAGCTTTTCAGTGAAGGAAAACATCGTGAGGAAACCTTGCACACATCTGCGAAGAAATTCAATGGTGTGTGTTAAGTTCCCAATCCGCACTGGGCGCGCGTGGGAACTATAGCCCAAACCCTCCAATACACGGAGGAGGCCTATGCCATGAGGCACGCCGAATTATGCGACAATTTAATAATAATAAAAAAAAATGAAATTGTAGCGAATTCGGAATAAAAAAGGCTTTAATAAAAAATTTTAATAAAAAAAATAGACAATGAACACTGGAGCGTTACAGATGTGTTGCCAGCTTATAGAGCTCTTTTTTGATTTCACCGATTGCCTTATTCTTCTCGCCGAGACACATCATTGTACGCCGATGCTTGGGTCGCTCTTTGTCTTGGGCTCGAACAGCAATCTGATTAGCACCAGGATTAGAGCGTTTTCCAAAAAGAAGTCCATATGATAATGTTTTCCAGAATTTAACTGTTTTGGGTTTTTCTTACTCAGAAACGTTTACCCTATCGATCCTTATACACAAGAAAAAATGTGTCCCAAAATTTCCATTGCAGTTCGTCACTTTTTTTCATATTGGTATGTATGGAACGTGACGAACAGGAAAAAAATTTATAGTAAAATCTGGGACACGTTTTTTCTTGTATGACAATCCATAGGGTAAACAATTCTGAGTAAGAAAAACGCAAAAAAAAATTCTGGAAAAAAATTACGAGTATGAGTAAGTTTGTCGTCCTCGCCTTATAAAAAAAGATGGTGGTGGCGATACGGACGAACCTTGCACAAGGTGCTATCACCCGCGAAACACTGCAAACCTACTACATCTAGGTAGGTACTATACTATTGTCTTCTAATCATTCAGGTATGAAAGAATATGCTCTTTGCACTCATTTAAAGTCTCACATTGATCCTTACCTAAAATGTTTTTTTTTATATTTGACGCCATTCCAAATTCATTTTTCGAAAGTAAGACAGTTTAAAATGTTTTAAATTATCTTTCCTGATTGTAGGAATATAGGTCACACGCACAACACCTTCCAGATCGGGAAAGGAGATTTCACGATCGGTATTATAAAAACACTCCCGTTGGTGGCGCTAGTGTCGCGCCGAAGAACCATTTCCCAAGTAAATGGTGCGTTCCGATTTAACGATTTATCGGAGACCCATTAACACAAAAATAAACTAAAACCAATGCTACCAACCAAATTGTGTCGTACGTGTACCTAACACGAAATAAAAAAAAATAACGAAAAAATGTATTCGTCCTGGTACGGAACACTGATGATCGTCATTTGTTTTATATCCTGCCAATAGGTACGAAACGGCGACAAAACAAATATTAGATCTGATCACAGCGACAAATGATCGCGTTGTCGCCGCGTAGATTTATCGCCTAATCCGAGTCTGAATAAAACATGAACTAACTGAAAGCGGGTTTACACGCGGCTTGTTATAGTTTCGTTATTTACACGCGATTGTCGGCGTAGGGTTGGTACCAAGTTCGAAATTTAAAATCCGTACCACTAGCCTAGTGGTTTGACCTGTGGTCTCTCAAACAGAGCGGCGTGGGTTCAAATCCCGGGCGCGCACCTCTGAGTTTTTCGGAATTTATGTGCGAAATTACATTTGAAATTTGCCATGAGCTTTTCGGTGAAGGAAAACATCGTGAAGAAACCTTGCACACATCTGCGAAGAAATTCAATGTTGTATTAAGTTCCCAATCCGCACTGGGCGCGCGTTGGGAACTATAGCCCAAACCCTCCAATACACGGAGGCCTATGCCATGAGGCACGCCGAATTGCGCGACAATTTAATAATAAAAACAAAAACAACACAATAACAACAACAAAAATGAAATTGTAGCGAATTCGGAATAAAAAAGGCTATAATATAATAAATATAACATATCTCTTTCATGCTGGTCTGGCAGCAGTGGCGTAACTATAACGTCTGGGGCCCGCGGCAAATTCGTCAGGTCCTTCCTCAATATAAAGAAGTGCATCAGCGTCCCTTCTGTGTTCTAAACCAAGCTAGTTCGGGCCCCCCTAGAGCTAGCTCTGGCATTTTGCCACCCCTGCCACCCTATAGTTACGCCACTGTCTGGCAGCAAAGATAAAACAGAATGCACCAGTTGCTTCTTTTCCCGCGCAGATGGTAAGACCTATACGCCCACAATCATGCTAAACGAGGCTAATGGCTTGGCTATGTCTACTCCGTAAGGGATAAAAACGCGATTTGTGTATGTGTATGTATCACTCCTCTCACTCTAAAGGTAGGTTTCTACGACACTTTGGTGTATACATTTAGTCAGACACTCGAGTGTCTGTGTTTGAATGCGATCTCGCTACATAAACTACATACATACATACATCACGTCTTTATCCCTTACGGGGCAGGTAAAGCCTAAGGTAACAAAACCTTAAGGCCACGTTTAGCATGATTTAGGGCAGCAAGTGGCAAGGGAAATCAAAATAATGATTGGTTGCTAGCCGCATCGCCTATAACATGATTCTTAAGACTCGCCCATTCCCTCGATGGGCTTTTAACATCTGCGCGGGAAGAGAAGCATCTGGTAAATTCTATAAACTACGACATCTAACAAGGTTTAAATTTAATTAGATCAGACATTAGTGAATTTCTAAATGTCAGTGAAAACCAGAACACATAGAAAAATCCGAAAAGTAAAGCTATGGCCGGGAATCGAACCCGGATCCTCGTCATTCCGTGACGCGTGCTATACCCCTACACCACCCATAGCAGGTGGGTAGTCTCCGAATTTTTCTACCTGTTACTAACTGTCACGTGACCTTCTGTTACTATGCGAGTTTTTGTCGCTAAGCGTCATCTGTTTGAATGATGTGTCTGTACGACACACATTACATCATCGTCATGTACGACAGACATTAGTGTCGTATGCGTGTAGGTCACTTTCAGCATGATTGCGGGCGTACATGTGTAAAGAGGAATCAAAATAATGATGGGTTGCTAGCCGCGGGTGTTCACAGATTTAAATCCAAAATAAATGAGGATGGGAGTTTGTAATTGTGTCATACAGACACATAATTCAAACATTGTAACCAACACTTAATGCAAATAAATATTCTATTCTATTCTATTCTATTCTAAACATATTACGCTTAGCGACAAAAATTCGCATAGTAACAAGGTCACGTGACATCTAGTAACAGGTAGAAAAATTCGAAGACTACCCACCTGCTATGGTGGTGTAGGGGCAGCTCGCGTCACGGAATGGCGAGGATCCGGGTTCGATTCCTGGCCATAGCTTTACTTTTTGGATTTTTCTGTGTTCTAATTTTCAGTGACATTTTAGAAATTTCTTGATTTATTTGATAGTACCTATGATATAACTCCACTTGGCAACCCTAACCATGTTAGAAAAAGCTCTAACTTAGTAATACTCGGCTGGTAGATGCCAAATGTTTTGTTCAGCTTTTAGCGGTGAGGTGGCTTACATCCATTATGTATGTTTTGAAAGCGATCGAACACAGAAACTTATGTATGAGATGAGCTGTAGGTAGTTACTGTAGGTAGGGATTAGGAGGTTTTAGGCGAACATGTTTTAACACGTTTATCTGAAGGGGAATTACGGGTATTATTTTAGTTTAGGAGTCAAACGTAGTCATTTAGGTAAAGTTCTTCCTTTTTATTATGGCCCCACCGATCGATGCGATGATTTCGCCCATGTCAAAGTAATAAATACCTACAGTATTCAAAAATCTTGTGACAGAAATGTCGGCAACGTTGTACGGTAGAACACGGTCAAAAGACCCCCCTGTCGGGCTCTTAGCCAACGGATAACGATATCTCTCAGAATCTGCCAGGAAATCATTAACCGATGCCCAGAGAGCACCGGATCAAGTACTGCTGTCCCCCTTGGACGGATCCAAAAATGAACCGCAGCTCTTGACCACACGCGGAGGTAACCCAACTCGCACCCTTTAGTTCATGAGGAACATCTACCGCTTTTGAAGTTAAGTTTGTCAATAAAAAGTCAAGTCAAGATTTAATACCTCTTATAAATGTATGTAGAAAAATAAGTAGGCGATAAAATTTTAAACTCACTATAATTTATGCTATAAGCTACTTCGTCACTAGTCCTCGTCGTGTCGCTTTTTTTTAGCCATCCGGGTACACCCCCATTGACCTACACAGCTAGAACGGAACGGGAACAATGTCTTTCTGTTTCTAGTACTAACTGTAAGATTCTCGCGTGCACTCGCGCAAGTCGTGCTGGTCATATAGTCAGTGGGCGACTCTGAAAAGGCATCCCCCCTCTCTATAGGGGATCAGAACTGGCGGTCGTATCTATAGACTTGTGGGGAGTGCCACAATAGAGAGATCTCTCTCCACCGATGTTATGCCTGGGGACCGAAGTCCGAAGGAAGAGAGTCGAAAGTTGTATTTATGCATCCGCGTTGAGAAACTTCGTTACGGGAACGATGTGACAGTTTTTTTTTTTTTTATATGAATAGGAAGGCAAACGAGCAAGTGGGTCACCTGATGGTAAGTGATCACCACTGCCCATAGACACCCGCAACCCCGGAGGGATTGCGGATGCGTTGCCAACCTAGAGGACTAAGATGAAACGCCTCTTGTGCCCGTAATTTCCCCGGCTGTCTTACTCTCCACACCGGAACACAGCAGTGCAAGCACTGCTACTTAGCGGCAGGATTAGCGAGTAAGATGGTGGTAGCGATCCGGACGGACCTTGAACAAGGCCCTACCACCCGCAAATCATTAGTCATTATGTCATTGTCATCAATGTCATTAGAACTGGCGCTAGCTACTCGTGCGTAGTAGTTATGTAGAGGCCAACTAGGTGGCGCTAGGTTCGCTGCAGACTCACCAGGCCTGAGTAGGCCACGGCGTCCCCCACGATGCCGCGGTGCGCGGTGACGGAGACGAGCCCCTCGAGCGCGGCGGCGAGCTGCGCGCGCGCACACGGCGGCGCGGCGCGCACCCGCGGCGGCGCGCCCGCCACCACCCACGCGTACTCCGCGCCCCACATACCCAGCTTGAACGCCTGCAACACAATAGTACATTAGAAGTGCTCTAGAGCAGGGGTTCCCAAAGTTGTCTGGGCTACGACCCATCTAATACAAGTTTACAAACTTGGGACCCACCTCTAAGAAATTCAACCGTTACCAATACGAAGAAAGGACTTTTTAAATAACAAAAGAAGTGTTCATAATTTTTTTTTGGTGTGTCGTTCTACAGGCTGGGCCTACTTAATATTCGCTCGCGTCCCACCAGTGGGTCGCGACCCATGGTTTAGGAAACCCTGCTCTAGAGTTAGCCTCCTCTCCCCCGCTCGCAGCAGCCCCCCAGTGTGATCTGGCGACCAAGATAGCGAGGCTGGAGATGGAATGGAGAGTGCTAGAAAGGATGCAGGATAGGCGTAGGATAAAGTTTAGTGTGTAATTGTCTTATACTAGCGATTGCCCGCGCCTCCGTCTGCGTAGGATTTGCTTATCACTATCCCGAGGGAGCTATGCGATTTTCCGGGATAAAAACTATCCTAAGTCCTTCCCCAGAAACTATCTCTGTACAAAATTTAATTAAAATCGGTTCAGTGCTTTAGGCGTGAAAGCGTAACAGACAGGCAGACAGAGTTACTTTCGCATTTATAATATTAGTAGGGATTAAGTATCTAATGTAACGCTATGTAGTGAATTGTCATGTTACATAAATGTACCTATAAATATATAAATAAATATAGGGGTCTCGGCACCGAATATAACTTTGTCCCTTTCGGTGTTGTGACCCTTGGTCCGTGGGGTTCTAGCGCTATTAGCCTCTTCAAAGATATTTCGAAGAGGCTAATAGACGCTACGGGTGACCGCAGAGCTGGCAGTTTCCTTGGACAGCGTATTAGTATCGCTGTCCAAAGGGGGAATGCTGCCAGCGTCTGTGGAACTATGCCACGGGGGCCCCTCCTTTTTTAATTATTTTATTTTAAGATTAGTTTTTAATTTAACAGTTTAATTTGTTTTAATTAAAAGTTTAAAAAGATAAATAAAATAACAAATACATTAATTGCGTTCCGAGGATGGAGAAATAAAGCGAAGGCGATAAACAAGCGACGCGGGCTTTCTTTATCACCGCCCGAGGTGTGTACACAATGTTACGTCTTCCCTGACCAGGAAGTGGAACTTTCCGCTCGTGTAGCGGGCGGTAAATTGCTACTTACGGCTCGGGCGACGTTAAGAATATATATACAGCTTGTAGATCTTACAGGGGCGCAAATTTTGGCAAACGCCCCACAAAAAAAAACTTTTCTGCTTCTCTGTTTCTCACAAGAATCATAGCATGTTTGTTAGTAATTAATAACCAGGTACTCTATGTTTTTTTTTATTTTTGAGCATAAGATTTCATTCGGAAGTAACTACAGGCGGAGACTGTTTTGGCTGATGCGTTAACTGAATTTGTCTATATCTTAAGTTTTAATGTTAAGCTGTTTGTTTCCCAATAATAATAAATAAAATCATGCTAAACGTAGCCTTCAGGTCTTGTTACCTAAGGCTCTGTCTACCGTAGCGTGCAGTGCGGGTCACCGTGGTAGGCAGCGCGTACAAATTGTGTTGCGTCACCTTCCGGCTGCCTACACGCGACCATCCACTGCACGCCACTGTATACCCCATAGAATTAATTACGTGTGTATACCTTTCTTTATATCACTAAAGTATTCTATATTTAATAGTTTTCAAGGAAATAAGTCAGACTGAATTCCATTTTACTTTCTAAGGTAACGCGCAAAAAACTAATTCCATGTTCCACGAACAGGAGTTTTCTTCAAGAACCTCATTACCAGTTTCCATTAAACAGTAATATGACGCCATTGAGGAATTAACCAATAGAATGGTAAAGCGGATTATCAAATTCTACAACATCCTGATTTGCCACTTAAATTAATCACGTGCTTATTCCTTCACGGGGTAGACAGAGCCTAGGGTAACAAGACTTAGCATTACCGTGGGCGTAAAGGATCTCCTATAACATGATTCCTAAGATTTTCGCCTATTCCCTCGATGGGCTTTTACCATTTATGCGGGAAGAGAAGCAACTACCATTTTCGTGGGAAGAGAGGTGTATTCTATTTCTTTGCCCCTGACATTTCCACTCTATAGATAAATTACTCAGTGTAATGCTTGCGATAGAAAGCTGTGTACAACGAAGGCATTGAAAATGCTGTGAAACACCTTTAACTTGTTAACGATTATTTATTTGACTTAATTGTGCTTTGTTTGAAATAAATGAACTCTCTTTCAAACCAACCGTAGCTTGAAAGTAGTGAACAACTGTACTGAATTTGCAACAGATTAGATTATTTCTACACACACACACACACACACACATAAATCATTTGGTCTTCGCTTTTTAGTATGTCTACTCTCTATACTCTGGTTTCTGTTGTCCTGTCAATAGTTCGTAGGTTAGCTGGAAGAGATCCTTTAAGGGATAAGTTCGCCTTTGTACATATATTTTTCTCATTACCTGTAAAATTGAATGTGTTTTGTGTACAATAAAGAGTTATACATACAAATACATACATAGAAATCACGTCTTTATCCCTTACGGAGTAGACAGAGCTTAAGGTTACAAGACCTAAAGGCCACGTTTAGCAAGTATAGGTGGAAAGGGAAATCAAAATAGTACGTAACAAATATAAAGTACAAAGTACAAATATAAAGAAACAGGTACAATTCACAAAAAATAAAAATAACATTAATATGTGTACAAAGGCGAACTTATCCCCATAAGGGATCTCTACCAACAAATAAATAAATGATGATGAGTTGCTAGCCGCATCGCTTATAACATGATTCCTATGCCCATTCCCTCGATGGGCTTTTACCATCTGCGCGGGAAGAGAAGACACGAGCAGAAGGTTCAATTTAGAATGTATATTAATATATTAAGAAGTGCAAATACATAATAAATTATACATGAAACACACATTTATAATAAATTGAGATATAAATAGACACATACACACATACCTAAAAAAGCCAGCTACAAGATTCATGCACAAGATGACAGATAGTCCTTCAACATAGTTTTAAACATGGGCAAAGCTCGGTCATCCGGGTACTGACGATAATTTATTATTACTTGAAAGCGTACTAGTTATACTTTTCTTTTCATAATTCGGAAATTTTGCTTTGTTTTCACTTCCATGTTGGTCTGGGAGCAAAGAAAAAACGTAGAATTCTTCCCAGATGGTAAAAGTCCATTCGCGGAAATTGGTGAAAATCGTAGCAATCAATGGTTACAGGCGATGCGGCTATCTTAATTATAAGGACATTGGCGTTGAACCTTTTTTTTTAACGGAGAGGAAATCTTTATGGATGCCCTAGGCACGGGCATGCCTAGGGATATGTGGGATTCCCCCCGAAGGTATACCCGAACTAAAAACTCTCCGGCGTTGCCTCAATCCGGTGTGACGGGGACGCAGTGGGATTTCAACCACAAACGCCCCCCGGTGGCCTCGGCCTTCGCCACGACCGCGCCAAGAAGGGGAGGGCCCGTACGCTGGACCCGTCTTCCCTTAGACAATGACACCGTGCAATGCAGGTATTAGGTAATGATTGGCGTTGAACCTGCCGTGACGAAAAGGTTAAACGCTGCGAGATGTTTCCCAGAGATTATACTAAATTGCAAACAGGCAACTTAATTGCATCGAGTTGCAACTAATTAAAAACCCGGCGATTTAATTTATTGCCGCTACGGAACGCATCGCGACTCGGCGACTGTTTTCCCATTATATCCTGTGTTGGAAACTGTTTTAATTAAGAGACGTTTTAATACGGACAAATGAATGGAATCGCTAATATAATTAATTATAAGTGAACTGAAATAGAACAGGAACTAATGAATACCTATTTTAATCTTCGTGTTCTTGTTGTCAGCGTATTTGAAGCCACTCAGCTTTAGATTTTGTTTTAGCGTAAGGTTTTTGTTTTAATAAACAAAAACGACTTTGAGTGGTAAAATAATTTTAATGTGAATATTCATTCGTATAGTAGGAAGAAGCGCAAGACATGAACCGGTGTGTATGCCTATCTCTCTCACTCTCTCTCTCTCGCTCTGTCTCTCTCGCTCTTAGGCGGGCTAACTGTGCTCGAGTGGAAGGAACGCGTGCCTTTCACTTTTTATGTCTGTCTCTCTCGCTCTTAGGCGGGCTAACCATGCCTCTCACTCGCTCTCATTGTGAGCGCATAACGTGAGCGGAGCGTAACGCAGTTTCTTGAAGTGTCACCCGGCAAACCAATTTATAATAAGACGTTGTCACGTCAAAAACGTGTTCAACGTTTTCGGATCAACATGCTGAACTGAAAGTTCAAGGAGCCTCTGTTGTAAGATTTGGGAGAAAAATCGTCTTCTTCTTCTTCTTATTTGTGGCGTACCTATCAAGTCAATGACAATTCAAAAATCTTGTGACAAAATGTCGGTAACGTTGTACGGTAATACGGTCAAAAGACCCCCCTGTCGGGCTCTTAGCTAACGGTCAATGATATCCATCAGAAACTGCCAGGAAATCTAGCCGGCCAGGGTGCACCGGATCAAGCACTGGTCTTCCCCCCGAACGGATCCGAAAAATCATCTGGAACGCGTTCTCATTAACAGATTTACGCAGTCTTACAAATCTTAAACTTGACTAGTAGAGACTTTATACATCTCTACTATAGACTAATATAATTTAAGGCTCGGGGACCTTATACATCCCTTTTATAATTGTATTTAATTTAAGTAGAATTTAAGTATTGTAGCTTTATGTATTTTATTTTGAAAAAATGACTTTCTGTCAAGTGTCTTGCGGCGCATTCTTCTTGGCAATGATGGTGTTTCCGAATGCGCTGGTAACTAGTTTCAAAAGAGACAATGTAAAAGAGCCCTTGGCGGCCAATTTGCAAAAATAAATTTAGAATTTAGAATTAAACGTCTCAGTGGAAAAATTGGCAGCGCCGCTTGAATCGAAGCGGCAACAATTATGTTCTCGTATTATTTGACATTTTGAAACAAACGCGCTCGTGACGTATTTCGTGACCGTTCAAGCCGAAATCTTACACTAAGCTTACTAGTGTAAGCCTTCCGTTGTAGCAACTGTCTTCGAGTTTTCACATTAATGTTTCGAATTGAGAAAACTTTTAGCATTTAGTAGCATTGGAGACGTTAGCGCGCTACTCAATCTGTTAAATGGGCAATTATTAAAATTAAAAAGCACTAAAGTAAAACATTTTGCTGAAGCTTAAACGGTCGACTGATAAATTACTTTACCACCCCTTATTCAGCACCATTTGCAAATGCATCTAATAAAATGCCTAATATATTTTCCCTCAAATTTTCATTAATAGTTCTAAAAATTTCTAAACGACACCCCTACAATACCCATAAGTCCCTGGTACCTGCTATGGGTGGTGATTTTTTACTTCTTGATTTTTTATGTTTACTTTTACGGTTTTACCGTAAGAAATTTACAATACAATACAATAACTCTTTATTGAACACCATATATAACAACCAAAACAGAAAAAAGGTATACAGAATATTACAATAGGCGGCTTTATCGCTACAGAGCGATCTCTACCAGGCAACCATAATGGACTGGAGAACAGAACAGATCAGACAAACAGACAGATCTAAACGACACTGAAAATTAGAACACATAGAAAAATCCGAAAAGTAAAGGTATAGCCGGGAATCGAACCCGGGTCCTCGTCATTCCGTGACGCGTGCTATACCCCTACACCACCCATAGCAGGTGGGGAAGCCATCGAATTTTTTTATCTGTCACTAGCTGTCACGTGACCTTGTTACAGCCATGCTGGTCTGGGAGTAATGAAAACACATAGAATTTACCAGTTGCTTCTCTTCCCGCGTCGATGGTAAAAGCCCATCGAGGGAATGGGCGAAAGTCTAGGAATCATGTTATAGGCGATGCGGCTAGCACCATTACTGTTTCGATTCCCCTTTTCTCCTATACGACCATAATTATGCTAAACGTGGCCTTTAGGTCTAGTTATCTAGGCTCTGTCTACCCCGTAAGGGATGTAGACGTGATTAGTGTATGTATGTGTAGGGACACACTTTGTGGCCTTACGCCAGGTCAGCTCATATCCCAGTACATTCGCACTGGAATATGAGTTGACTAAGCAGTTATAAGTAGTCACTCGCGGAGCTTACTGGAGGACGTACACACGGCAATATAATCAAGTAAGCACCTACGCACGCTCGCGCCGTATCTATTCTGCTTACCGAATAGCTTTGCTGTGTGTACATGCCCCAGCCTTAAGTTAGCGGTGCTCACTTTAAACCATGTAGTTTAGTTATACAAACTTACTTATTTAATACACAGTTAAGTGAATTAAGTATTTCATTTACCTCCACGCAACCACTTCCCTAAATATATATAAACTTAGTCACCGTAAAATGTTTTACTACACGCTTCTATGACTGTTGGTAAACTAAAATTGAATTTAGCAATGTTAGAAGTTATTAAGTGCCGCGTTATCGGCACAGCTTTGGCATACAAATGAAATTTAATAGAGCTTTCAGACAGGCAAATTGTTTTATTGCTTTATACCTACGTTCGTTTCGATAAATTAAATAGACAACCGATTCTGTTATCGTAATGAGTTTCTTGATTAAACAATGCGACTGAGAAAGCGAAATTTAGGCAAAGTTAGGTCTTGAAGACTCGCCAGCTAAGAGGCTAGGATTTCTAGTATTTTAAAATCATAAAAATCGAAATCTAAATTTTATTTTTGCAAATTGGCCGCCAAGGGCTCTTTTACGTGTCTTTTTGAAACTACCAGCGCATTCGGAAAGACCATCATTGCCAAGAGGAATGCGGCGCAAGAAACTTAATAGAAAGTTTTTTTTTTAATAAAATAGGTACTTAAATTCTACTAAGATTAAAAATGTATTTACATTTATAAAACGGATGTATAAGGTCCCCGAGCCTTAAATTATATTAGTCTATAGTAGAGAAGAGACGTATAGAGTCTCCACTAGTCAAAGTAAACCAAAGTAGTTATGGAAAAAAAAATAAGAGAAAAAAACAATAAAAATAACTTAAGTTCAGTGGAGGTGTAAAATGCTTCCATCGTCAAATAATGTCGAAGAGAATAAAAAAATTAAATATACATTTCATGTCAAGTAAGTAACCAATAAGCTTTTGGATTCCGAAGGCAGGCTTACGTCTGCCGCCCCCAATGTCGTCTCTCTTTAATATTTAGTAGAATACTACGTTTGAAGTTTATGTTGCTTCTTAACAGACATAATTGTACGTGGAGTAATAAAAAAATACAAGTTTCACAATCCAATGGGAGTACTGAAAAATCCCTTGCACCTCTTTTTAAGCAGACTATTATTTATGTGTAATTTATATAAACAACGTTTGTAAAGTTATGCCTCATTCTATAATTGTGCAAAATGTATTTTGATGAATCTATTTAATGTACAGACATGAACTTTCTACTGAATTATTATGTACCTAATAGATAAAAATTAAACTCACCTCACAGAATATTTTGGGTATCATCTCCTGAGAAAAACTGCCAATAATTATGCGGGTGTCTAGTTCCTGAAAGAAATAGTTATTTGTCATGCTAGGCTGCAAAGTTGTTGTTTGGCGCGATGCCTGTACCCGAGCAAGTGAAGGACTCTATGATTCGAAAGAAGAATCCTGAGCGTCGCGAGGGTTTCAAGGCACGAGACACTAAACAACTTTGCTGCCGAGCGAAACACAATTTAGTACCTTACTACAACGAGAAAAAGTGGATGGAAGAAATTCTGAGTATTTGAGTAAGTGGACAAAATGGTGGTCATTGTCATATTCAAATATCAAGATCCTTTTCCACCTAAGAGGGGAAAAAGCTTTCCACGCAGATTTTGAAGGAGAAAGACAGCCGAGCAAGTGAGGTGAAAAAACTATTATTAGTTTCAAATTTTGCGTATAAACATTTCCAATTGTCTGCAACGAATTTAATTTTAAACTAGCTTGAACAACTAGCTTTTACTTTGTACGCATGCGAAGCGATTCGTATTGGTGCATGCAAATTTGCTCATTATTCAACTTGGATGCAAAGTGTCCGTTATTTTTGCTAGCTATAGTATTTCCGATCATTTATTTTCTCGATGACAGCTCCCGTAGAATGTAACTGCGCTTTTTACGCAAAAATTAACTTTTAAATGCGAGGCATAAAAAATATGACAACTGCCTAATTTTGTTCGTTGATCCCATATAATATTCATCTAAGACAAATTGAGTCCATATAATGCAGTAATATCTTTTTAAAGTACGATAGTCAATAAACGTTTTAATAAAGTTACATTCTATGGCAATGCAAATAGTGATGTTATGATTGAAATATCGATATTGTATCGATAAAAAATAGATAATAAGGTATAGTGTAATTATTCAATATGTTGTGAGATGTTTATTTTGTGTTTTTCTTGTCAGGTCTTAAAATTAACGGTGGAGAAATGATGTGTATTTGTTTCGAACACCAAAACAAACGCGTGCAACTGTCATTCGGCCATTTTGCACGCTTAGTAATAAATTAGCATTCAAGTAAGTCGGTTCGGTCGGTCGGTCGGTCGGTCGGTCGGTCGGTTGTTGTATTGTATTGTATTGTATTGTTGTTTTATTCGCTCCATAGCTGAATACTTCTAAACTACTCGTATATATAAAATTGAATCGATATCGTATCTACTGATCACTTATTAGGTCACAACACTATAACTATCAAACTACATCTGTCATCGAGAAAAGAAATGGTTGGAACAACTATAGTACAATAAATGAGAAATTCCGATGTTGTAACTCAATAACAAACTGTCGCTTGACTTTGTAAACTGTCAATGGCGCTACTGTCAATACCCGCACATATTAGATGTAAAGTTTTTGTATCAACGGAGAATGGTTTTGGCAGCCGATTTAAAGTTTTCTAATCAATCGAGTAAACTTAGCAGACAGAAACTAAATTGATAGAATACAGTTATTTATATAGTCATTATCTTGTATAATCTTAGTACTTTCTGGGACATTCGTCATACGTAAAGTGATTCTATTTTCCTAATGTCTCCCAGCATTCTTCGTTTTTAATTATGACTGACGTCTGAATTGAAGACACGAAGTTTGCCAAGCTGAATTAAGAAACTAAAAGCTTTGTAATTAAATATATCCTACATATAAAGTACAGTCAAGGTCACCAAAGGTATACGCCACAAAGTGACAAAAATTATGTACTACCTACACATTTCTATGGTAATAAGAATGTTTTTTTTTTTTTTTATATAAGAGGGGGCAAACGAGCAGACGGGTCACCTGATGGAAAGCAATCACCGTCGCCCAGGGACACCTGCAAGACCTGGGGAATCACAAGTGCGTTGCCGGCCCTTTGTGGAACAGGAAGGCTCGCTTTTTAAAGATCCCTAAATTGATTGAGATGTTTACATTTATTTACAAATGAATAATATAAAAATAGATACAAGAATATAAACAAGACTAATGGCAACCAAAAGGATAGTCATGTGAAAAAGAAAGATCCCGTAGGAGATGCGCCAGGAACTTCCGCAGCCATAACGAAAGGAACCAGTTGAGGTGAGGGGACGACCGTGACAAATCAAATCTTCTCTCCTCTGAAGACATGCAAGATGTACCCGATGAACATTGATATTTATACACTTTTGCAACGTTGCGGGTATCCATATTAATGACATGAACTGTACAAAGTTTTGCTTAGTTCGGGACCAGTAGGCTTATTTTCTAACTCGCTCGCAATCGCCATCGCGTTCACATTGACATTTCTTGTATGAATATGACAGCTAGCTGATGCCAATAGTCAGCCCATACATGAACTGTCAAAATGAACACGATGGCGATTGCGAGCGAGTTAGACAATAAGAAATGAAATGAAATGAAATGAAATGAAATGGTTTATTTGCTAGATATGGGTTACAGAATGTGGATGTTATAATAATTTATATTACAAGTGCGCCAATATCTGCTTGAGTTAGCATGCAAAAATATAAAATTTCTAAGTGATTATTATCAATTATAAAAATATAGAAAATATCCTGGTATTATCAATAATTAAAGTTGACAATCATTCATTACATATCTTCAAATTTGTGGTTTAAAAATTCGTTGATGCTGTAGAAACAGTTTTCAGTCAACATTCTGCGCAGGTTGGTTTTAAATGCGCGATAAGGTAATATTCTAAGAGCGCTTGGTATTTTATTAAAAACGTTTATACACATATTGTGAACACTTTTTCTTCTGAGTGCAAGCCTGTTGCAAGTGGGTAGTGCCAACCTACATCGTCTGTGACTCCTTGTGGTTTCCTTATCTTTGACAAAGGTAAATAGGTCCGAATGGGCTTTTACAAATATGGCAATCTCGTAGATATAAACACAGGGTAAAGACAACAAATTAAGTTTGATGAATAAGGTCTTACAGGATTCTCTTGGGCCTACTCCACAAAGAGTTCTAATGCACTTCTTTTGGACAATAAAGGCACGATCGGCGTCAACAGAGTTGCCCCACATTATTATACCATATCTTAGAGTTGACATAACATAACCATGGTAAGTTAATAAGGCACTTTTTAATGATACCGTTTGCTTAACGCGCCAAAGTGCAAATAGGAATTTATTAAGTTTATTGCAGATTGTATTTATATGTTCTTTCCAGTTGCAATGAGTATCCAACGTCAAACCCAAAAAAACAGTACTATTTACCTGTTCGATCTTCTCTGCGTTATATTTGCTGCCTACAGTTCAATGCTTTAATTTGACAGCGTACATTGGAACATCTGTTACCTTCAGCTGTTGGAGCTGTTCCTTGAAGTCTGACTCCGCGAAGGTGATGGAGGCGGCACAGGTGATGTTGGCTGCCTCCAGCTGCGTCACTAGCTCGTTCACAGCAAGCGAGTATACTTCCTCGTTCTGGGAGAACGCAGTCACTGTGTCCCAGCCAAATTGTCTGTAACAAGCAATAGAGCATATAGAATAGGAGTGGCCAACAGGTCGATCGCGACTGTTAGTCCATTCGATCGTGGCAAGGCAAAAAATATAAATACGTAGACCAGACTGCGCAACGTTATCACCAACTGCTGATTTAAGGTTTCATGAAGTATGTAATTGGTAGATCGCACAGGGTTTCGTTAGTAAACAGGAGATCTTGGGTCTGATCAAGTTGGCCACCCCTGATATAGAAGGTTGTTTCATGAAGGCATTTGGAGTTTTGGTTCATAGATTCAATGTTTTTTTATTCTTATTTTCTCTTATGACTGTCCATCTTCAATCTTCAGACTACTCGGATTGTTCTCCCGATTTTTTCACGGAATATTGACTGTTCTTATAGGAAATACCTGATGAAGGCGATCCTGGCGGGGTTGTGCGAAGAATCAGGCGCCACCGTGCGGCAGAACAGGGGAAACTCGGAGCGGTCGCTGAGCGCCGGTGACGTAGACCCGAATGACACCTGTCAAAAAAGCTGTCAGTTAACGTCACAATACAAATACTATGTTTTCAACAAACCTTTCTAATATTTTGATCTCTATTGAGGACACACCATACAGTATAAATAAAATGGTTCACTCTTTGTCAGTCCCTAGTTTAATGCTCTTCTCATCTACTCAAAGGTTAACTGGTAGGAATCCCGTATTGGGATAAGTTCACCTTGCATATACATAATCTATTCTTTTTTTGAGAATTTTGTTTATTTCTTTATATTAGTACAATAAAGCAAATGGATGCAGTAAATACATACTTTTTTTTTATACGAGTAATATTCTTGTATTCTTGTATTTTTATTTATTTATTTTAAGCTTTGTAGTTTGCTCGTTTGTCCTAATTACTAGGTGCTATTTAATTTATAGAACAGTAACTATGCAAGCAAATCCAAATAAAGACCATGTACCTAAATAACGTTAAGCTATTCGTTTCGACACGCTTTTTTAAACGCACCTTTCCTATCTAAATTATGTAACTAGTCCGTAAGATTAAAAAAAAGATTTCGACCGCCTGTGTGTTTGGATAGACTTAAAATTCGGCATATATCTGTAAATTAGACGGCAATGCATGTTCAGTTAACTGACAACAATTCCAAAAGGCATATGACACCATCCTCACTGTCGTACAGTAAGACAACCATATCATCCACATAAACGAGCGTCTGTATTTGCCTTTCAAACGTCCCCCTAACTCGATTCCGAAAACTAACCGAATACCTATCCTCCAGTCCTGTCCAAATACCAGACCTTTCCCCTGCTAAGTTCAACCTATTGCTTCAACGTATAAAGTTGGATTTTGTGTTACATTCAGCACAAGCTCAGATGTTCCAAGGAGAATTCCATCAAGACAGAAATTTGCAGCGATGTCGGCTGGCGATGTAGGTAAACTGAATTCAGGCCCAGATTGCCTTAATAATCAACTTGGGCACTAGCTTATTGGATAACTTGGCTTATAAAGCTGTGTTTAAAACCAGATGGTGTTTTTTTGCTCGAAAGGGGAAGGCATCGTCCTAACAGAACGCGAATGATCATTGCGCGAATAGCTTTAAACAACAAACTAATTTAATTTAATTTAATTCCACTACCGTACTTCGCGGAACCTTCTGTCCTTCCATCCTCAACATCTTGATGGTTCGCAGTCTGGTACCGTGCGTTTTAAACGCAATTTCCTTCCACGTACAACAAAGATCTGGAACCAACTTCCTGCTGCAACATTCTTTAGGCGGTACAATTTAGGGATCTTTAAAAAACGAGCCTTCCTGTTCTTGAAAGGGCCGGCAACGCACCTGTGATTCCCCAAGTCTTGCAGGTGACTCGTCTGCTCGTTTGCCCCCTCTTATATATATATATATATATATAAAAAAAAATGAGACGCGCGATCGCGTTATGTGATTGTCTGTTAGGAGACCTATTCGAGTTCAGTATGTTTGATCGCACGTTCGTACGAGTAAAATTTGCGAACTTACGATGATCGCCCATTCGCTTTCTATTTGGACGATGCTGAAGGGATCATAGCCTACACAACCAAGTTTGACGTAAACAGTATTTTTAAAACTATTAGCAGGGTTTTGTTTCCTCCGGTTTTGGGAATTTTTGGTTATTTCTACTCAGAATCAACACTGCTGATTCTTATACGAGAAAAAACGTTTATCCAGCTTAGTTTTTTTTTACATACAATACATGTAGGTGTGTATGGTGTGGAGGTAACAAAACCGATAGCAAAATTATTTCATAAAATTGGGGATACCTTTTTCTTGTGTGTGAAACACTCCCATGCTGGTCTGTTAGCAAATAAAAAACATAGAATGTACCAGTTGCTTCTCTTCCCGCGCAGATGGTAAAAACCCATCAAGGGAATGGGCGAAAATCTTAGTAATCATGTTATAGGCGATGTGGCTAGCAATCCATCACTATTTTGATTCCCCTGTCCATTCATACACCCACAATAATGCGAAATGTGGTCTTTGGGTCTTGTTACCTTAGGCTCTGTCTACCCCGTAAGGGATAAAGACGTGATTTATGTATGTATGAAACAATATCCTTGATTCCAAGCAGAACACAATTTCCAAAATCTGAGAAAAGAATAACCTGGACAATATTCCAGTAGGGCACGATCTTCGCGATGCTCTCCGTGACCTCGGAGCAGGCGGTACCCAGCAGCATCACCATCCTTGACTCCCGTTCCGTGTAGAGCGCATGGAAGAACCGGTCCACGCCCACGCCTGGGTCGCACTGCCCACAAATATTACATTAAAAATCGTCCGCCCAAAATGGTGAGAAATAGTTTACAGTGTTTAAAAATGAATACATATACATATACAACGTGTTACAAAATACCCCGTAAAAATATAATTAATTATTTAAGCCAAAAATATTGTCAACCCTCGTAAGCTGTCATGTCAGGGAACCAGATTATTTAACAGAAAGGCCTACGTACCTATTTTACATAATAATTGTCTACTTTAATAGTTTTTCTATTTTTCATTCATAAATGTTTGCTACGTCAATACACGGATGTCATCATACTCAAGTACTGGCTTCAAAAAATGACAAGTTGGAAAAAAAATGTTGTCAATTTCAAATCTTCTAATCGATATCCTACAACTGTACGTTCTGCGTAGTTTACTCTTTAATTTTATTGAAATAGGGTTTGCACATCAGTGAAAATAATAATATTTTTAATTTTTTTTGGGGTATATTATACAGCGTTACTACGGTTCTTAAATATTGTGAATGAACTCGTTATAAGGCCCCATTTAACCTCCTTTCGGCTTTACGGGTAATTTTGTAACACACTGTATTTTTTTTTTCATAAAATTATCTTTTTCTCTCTCTCCTGAAGCTTTTACGTACGTGACTTACTTTAGTATCATTGGTGATAAGATGCAACCGGTAGCCGGGTAGCAATGCTCGCTGGTTGACATGCTGGACAGCAAGCTGGGCGGCCGCCAGCTCAGAGGCCCCCTCGGCTCGGGGGGACGAACCCACTGATAGCTCGAACAGGCCCAGGATGGACACGATCCGGCTTGAGGTGGTCTTTGGGAGCTCTGCGGGAGAAGAGTTAAAATTTAAAATGTTGAAGAGATACTTTTCATGCTGGTCTGGCAAAGAAAAAACATGTAATGTGCCAGTTGCTTCTCTTCTCACGCAGATAGTAAAAGCCCATTGAAGGAAAATCTTAGGAGGACCCATAGCTTTACTTTTCGGATTTTTCTGTGTTCTAATTGTCAGTGTCGTTTAGAAATGAAATGACATTCCAGCTTTTTAATAATAATAATAATAATGGCCGAGAAGGACAAAGTCAGCAAGTACCTTGACTTGGCTCACGAGGTTACCGCCATGTGGCCTGTTGATTCCACGATCACTGTCCCGATAGTCGTTTCGGCAAACGGTTTAATAGCGAAGAGCTTTGACCATCACCTTAAAAGGCTCTCGCTAGGTGGTTGGGTCAAGGGCCAGATACAGAAGGCGGTACTCCTGGACACGGCTCGGATAGTCAGGAGGTTCCTTTCTCTGTTGCCTTGACCACCGGTAGCTTAGGCCTCGCCTCGCTGCCGGCGGCACCCTAGGTTAGGTTTTTATAATGTTTTTATATTTTGTATTAATATTGTTTTATTACTTTTTATATGAATATTGTGAAAACCTAACTTGAGATACAAATAAATATACAGAATAATAATAATAATTTATTTCAGACTGAGTCCATAAAATGGTTAGTAGTACATTAAATCTTATAAAACTAAGAGGTTAGTAGTTTTTGAAACTGTAGAAAATATACTGGAATTCAAGCACAAAACATTTTAATGAGAGTGTGTACCAAAATAATCTCTGCCGCGGTCACAATACCACGCTTTCAAATATTTGTTATATCCCAAAACCAATAAACCGCAGTCTGCTGCGCGAATTGAAAATGTACACGTTTAAAGCGGAAATTCATTCAGCATCTCCAAAAAGGTATTTAAAATTATTCGTACACCTACCTCCGGTAGGAAATGGCACCTCAAGAAGAATAAATGTTTTTCAGGATTTTTGAATCATAGTAAGCATTGACAAATGTTTCCATACATTGACATAGACATAGACATAACTTTATTCGACATCAAAAAATACACAGACTCTTAAACTAATCAAAAACATACTAAGTTAATGATGCCGAAAAGGTATTCGACTCAGCATTATGCTGCTGGTGCCTACTACAGCGCCGATTTTCAATCAAACCCTTTGCATCAAACGCGTTGGACCGGAATCAGCACAAATAAGTTTGTGTAGGAAAAGTGTGTAAATAAATAAAATAAATAATGAATTCATAAATTTTCCAAAAACTGCAATATCGTATATTGGCAGAGTGCAAAGCGGGTGGAGGGGGTAGCCTAAACGATCACAGCGCTCGCTATGGCTAAAATTGTCATTTTTGTCGCTGACTTGAGCTGTCAAATCCATATTGCAGTAAACATTTTCTAATCGTTTTTGAGATAAAAATATGGTCCTGGTAAGATGTGTTGTTGTGAATTGTAATAACACCAAGAAGAATAGCGACTGTAAATTTTACCAATTTCCAAAGACCATGGTGGAAACGAGACCAAAGAAATAAGTGGATGTTTGCCGTAAGAAAAAAAAATAAGTTACCTAACCTCTAAAATTTTCACTGAAAACAACAATTTTAATGTTATTGGCAATAATGTTACTGACTACCATTGTCCAAAATTGTGTAATATAGTAAAATAACACAATATTTCATTAATATTTTTCACAATATTTACTTATTTCTTGTTTGACAGCGGTGACAATATTGTCCATAATGGCCGCCCGACACGTGGCGCTGTCGTCGCGCACGGTCCCAATAGTATGTACAATCTGTTTTTAACTGTGTTTAAAATTAAAATAAAGGTAGCCGCGTCAGAGGTAAGAAGTAGCCTTCCCGCCTGCGGGCAGTGCTTGTTGCAAATTAATTCGATATTCACTTAGTTTAAACTTAAAATTATTAATAGTGACATATTTATAGTGAGTACATTGCTCGCTGTTTAAAGTGAATCGCATCAAAGTCGAATTAAGCCAACTCCTTCTGAAATAGTCCGGTATCCGAAAGAGCCTTTATACGCCCCACTTTTGCGCACAGAGGTCTTATCATGACGTCTTATGCGATTCAATTTCCACTCAGTTCAGGTTTTTGGCTGTCATTTTTAGTGTGGATCTGACTGCGAGACGTCATGGCAACCCAGGCCTCTCAGAACGCGGGCCCAGTGCGAATTGGGAACTTCACACACACCATTGAATTGCTTCGCTGATGTATGCAGGATTTCTCACGCCGTTTTCCTTCACCGAAAAGCTGGTAAATTTTTAATGTACACACAGCAAAGCTATTCGGTAAGCAGGATAGATACGGCGCGAGCGTGCGTAGGT
Source organism: Pandemis corylana (assembly GCA_949127965.1). NCBI lineage: Eukaryota > Metazoa > Arthropoda > Insecta > Lepidoptera > Tortricidae > Pandemis > Pandemis corylana. Next base: position 13,955,616 of record OX421858.1, on the reverse strand, counting down.
GCTTACCTGATTATATTGCCGTGTGTACATAACTTCGCACACAAATTCCGAAAAACTCAGTGCCGCGATCCCGGGATTCGAACCCATGTCTCTGCTTGAGAGGCCACAGGTTAAACCACTAGGCTACCACGGCCTTTTAGTGGCCCGATAATGTAGCATTAAAAACCCTGGAAATGGCGGAAGAGACGCCATACCTAATTTGGAGTGGACCTCTGACATTAAGTTAATAATCATCTCGTTGATGACGTCGGTTAAAAATGACATGAGCCATTAATCCAGCCCTCATACAACGTAACTAAGTAACGCAAAACAAATTAACAAGCGACAAGTAAAGGTAGGAACCGCAGTGGATCAATTAAGTCAGTAGCGATAGTATTCTCTTCCGTTGTCACCGAGAGGGCAGCACTAGCTGACGGTGGTGGCAGTTCAGGCTCTAAAGCAAACGGGGTGACGTCAAGGGACGCCTTGCACCGCCACTTGTTTTTTTTTTACTGGCCACCGAGCGAAAGCCGTTGTTCTTAACAGCTTTAATATTGGATAGTTATATTTAATATAATAATTCCAAGTAACTCGCATTCCATTAATACTTATTTAAACAGGAGATCATCTAACGCATTACAATCACAATCGGGTATTCACCTTTCTCTCGAGATGAGGGTAGAAATGTTTTTTCTTTGCTCCCAGAACGAAACAAACAAACAACAAGTAGATGAAAGAAATTATAATTTGTGTCACGAAACCCGTCAAAACCAGTGAAAAGTGAATGTTATTGGACCTCACGCGACACTAGCGCCTCTAGTGGCAGATTCACACGCGATAGCCGCCATTGGTGTAAATTGTGCAAAGTTTTTTTTTTTTAATTTCACTCACCAAAATATATCGATGGTGTTCGAACCTCTGCTGTCTGTAAGCTCATTACCTAACTCGCTCGCAATCGCCATCGTGTTCATTTTGACAGTTCATGTATGGGCTGACAATTGGCATTGGAATCAGCTAGCTGTCACATTCATACAAGAACTATCAAAATGAACACGATGGCGATTACGAGCGAGTTAGATAAAAAGGTTGGGGTGCGAGTCGGGTTACCTCCACGTGTGGTCAAGAGCTGCGGTTCGTTTTTGGATGCGTCCGGGGGGAAGAGCAGTGCTTGGTCCGGTGCACCCCGGGCAACGGCTAATGATTTCCTGGCAGTTTATGAGGGATATTGACCGTTGGCTAAGAGCCCGACAGGGGGGGGGGGGTCTTTGACCATTACCGTACAACGTTGCCGACATTTTGTCACAAGATTTTTTGATTATATTTTTGTTACTTTGACATTGGCGAAGTTGTCGTCGCTATAACGACTTGATACGCCACAAATAAGACGAAGAAGAAGAAGAAGAAGATAATAAGCCAACTGTTCACGGTCAACGAGGCGTCACGTACAAGTCTGTCTTACTGATTCTGACATGTTTACCAGGCCCCGGGTAAAATTTATTGGATCCATTGAGGGGTTATTGGATTTAAGCCGTATTAAGTTACTCCGAAGGCGTCGCCGTATATAAAATCACAATTACGGCCTTAACATATTTATGTACGTAATGTTCACGTAAATCTCAGTTTTAGGTGCGCCCTTGAATAATGTCATGTCATTTACAACTAGCCGTTGCTCGCGTCTCCGTCTGCGCAGAATCAGCTAGTCGCTATCCCGCGGGAACTTTGTAATTTTGCGGGATAAAACTATCCTATGTTCTTACTATTTAATACTTATACACATACACAAATCACGTCTATATCCCTTGCAGGGTAGACAGAGCCAGAGGTAACAAAAGCTAAAGGCCACGTTTAGCATGATTCTAGGCGTATAGGTGGAAAAAGGAATCAAAATAGTGATGGGTTGCTAGCCGCATTGCCTATAATGTGATACCTAAGAATTTCGCCCATTCCCTCGATGGGCTTTTACCATCTGCGCGGGACGAGAAGCAACTGGTGCATTCTATGTTTTTCCTTTGCTCCCAGACCTCACACCATCTCCTTAAATATTGTATGTAGTGTGTATGTATGCATGTGTGTAACGATTATTCAGTAGTTTATTTATGAATTGTTTGTTGTATTTTGAGATGTACGCTCTATTGTGGCTTTCACTATTTATGGATATTTTAAACTCACTCTTTGTCGGTCTATAGCTTAATGGTCCTCTCATTTACTCAAAGATTAACTAGTAGAGATCCCTTATAGGGATAAGTTCGCCTTTGTGCATATATTTAAGGATTTTTTTTGTGATTTGTCTCTGTTTCTTTATATTTGTACAATAAACTTACTTACTATTTAAGTGATAATGTAATTTTATATTGAACTAGCTTCTGCCCGCGACTTCGTCTGCGTAGAATTATACATATAAACCTTCGTCTTGAATCACTCTATCTATTAAAAAAAACCGCAACAAAATCCGTTGCGTAGATTTAAAGATATAAGCATACATACGGACAGCCAACGGAAAGCTACTTTGTTTTATACTATGTAGTGATGATCAAATAAACACAAACTTGTTGGAGTAATTCGGAATAATTCAGAGAGAATTTGTATTATGTGTATAAACAGATATGTATGTAAACTCTTTATTGTGCAAAATAAACAAGACAAATATAATTTCTAAATTTCAGTGAAAATTAGAACACAGAAAAATCCGAAAAGCAAAGCTATTTCCAAGCCCATCCTATGCTATGCTATATGGGTGGTGTAGGGGTATAGCACGTGTTACGGAATGACGAGGATCCGGGTTCGATTCCCGGCCATAGCTTTACTTTTCGGATTTTTCTGTGTTCTAATTTTCACTGACATTTAGAAATTTAATTTAAAAACGGTAAAACCGAAAAAGTAAAACATAAAAATCAAGAAATTTTATTTTTTGATTCATTTGATAGTAAGACAATAAATACAATTGACAAACACTGAGATACATGCACAAAGGCGGCCTTATCCCTTTAAGGGATCTCTTCCAGTCAACCTTTGAGTGGATGAATGGAGTATTATATTAGGGATGGACGAGTCAGTTTAAAAATTGCAAACACTGAGAGCCACAATACATAACTTTACCAATTATAAATACATAAACTCCTAAAACCTGATGTATGGTGTTTTGAGGGTAGCAAAGTAATTTGTTTCAATTATGAAAATGGAAAATTTTCGTTTAGCCGTGTTTTTCCGTCATGTTTTACGATTATTACCTCGTTACGTCATATTATTTCAATGGTGTGTTTGCTTTCATGGCGGTTCTTTAAGCATACATACACCTACATATATTACGGGGTAGACAGAGCCTAAGGTAACAGGTTCCTACAGGCCACATTTACCAAGATTGCGGGCGGATAGGTAGAAAATGGAATCAAAATAGTGATGGGCTTTTACCATCTGAGAAGCAACTGGTGTATTCTATGTTTTTTCTTTGCTCCCAGACCAGCATGGAAGAAATAATAATAGGTTCTTTAAAATTATACTCTTCTCCTTGTCCGAGACGATTTACATGTAGTAACGCTGATTGTACAGCGCACAGGTCACTATTTTTAAAGCTAAAAAAAAAAAACAAAACCTCTCTTTTGTTTGACAGATGTGACAATGTCATTACGCTTTGAGTGCGCGCCAAGGTCGCTTTATAATCTCTCATTAATAATATAAATACAGCAGTTTTAATGATAGTTCACTATATTATCTATATTCAACATAATTACGGGTTTACAGTGCGTCCGTCTAGGCCTTCCCCTCCCAACGTTACCATTCACACTCCCCATATAGATCTGTTTAGTTAGTCTACTTTCATCCATCCGCTCTACGTGACCAACTTTTTTCTATTCTAGTCACTATGTCCTCTTTCACATCAGCACGTTCCCTTATCACACTATTCCTTATTCTATCTTTCAGTGATACACCTTCCATAATTCTTAACGCTCTCATTTATACTGCATTTATTCTACTTTCATGCTTCTTTTGCCATACCCAAGTCTCGCTACCGTACATTAATGTTACGTATATACATAATTTACATACAGTAAAGTTATTAAAAAAAACCTATTTGACCAGCAAATGACACATTTATTTTTCTTACGTACCTACTTTGTTGTTTTTATTATTTTAGAGGTCAGCTGCCATGGATGTTGAGAAAACTCCTGTGTTAGTATTTACCTGTAGTGCATCTCTGACAGTCGTTCGTATAAGTCATCTCGCGTGTAACTACCTATTTACCCCAATTTTTGTATCGTAACTTGTAAGTAACATACATACATAAATTGCCTCTTTATTCCTTACAGGGACAGTCTCGGGTAACAAGACCTAAGACTTTGATTATAAATGTATCAAAAAAGACATGTATTGTGAAAGAGACCTTGGCGGCCAATTTGCAAAAATTAAGTTTGAATTTTATATTTTTAAGGCACATTTAGCACGATTGTGGGCGTAAAGGTGGAATTGTAAATAATTAATACATACATAAATCACGTCTTTTTCCTTTACGCGGTAGACAGAGCCTAAGGAAACAAGACCTAAAGGCCACGTTTAGCATGATAGTGGGCGCATATAGGTGGAAAGGGGAATCAAAATAGTGATAGGTTGCTAGCCGCATCGCCTATAACAAATGATTCCTAAGATTTTCGCCCGTTACCTCGATGGCTTTGTACCGTCTGCGCGGGTAGAGAAGCAACTGGTACATTCTATGTTTTATGTTTGCTCACAGACGGCAGCGGTTTTTTTTGCGTTTTTAAAATTTTCTATAATGTATCTTATTCTTTTTAATTATTTCTGTCTAATTTAGCGTTTCGAAGAAAAATGTCGGCTCAAAAATTGACTTCGAGTATCTCCAAATTCTATGATGGGAAGTCTGTATTTGTTACGGGAGCTACGGGTTTTGTGGGTAAGGTAAGAACTTCCACAGCATACATATTACAAACAAAGTCCTCCGCCACCTTTGTCTGTCTATCGATTCGTGATAAACTCATAAACCGCCGAACGTATTTTCTTGCGGTTTGTACCAATAGAGTGATCCATGAAAGTTTTATTGTAAAACTAGCTTCTGCCCGCGACTTCGTCCGCGTAGAATTAGACTTAAGAACTAATGTTGATAGTATATTCTGCAATAATTATTAACGTCGCGACTCTAGGCAGCTACGACCTTTGCAAACTTTCATCATCTGTTTTATCCCCTTAAGGGTGGAATTTATCAAAATCCGTTCTTAGAGGATGCCTAAGTCATAGTAGCTTTATGCATGCAAAGTCTCAGCCCGATCAGTTTAAAATTGACAAAGTTTCATACAAACTTTCATCCCCTATTTTATCCCCTTGGGGGTAGAATTGATCAAAATCCTTTCTTAGCGGATGCTTACGTCATAACATCTACCTGCATGCCAAATTTCAGCCCGATCCGTCCAGTGGTTTGGGCTGTGCGTTGATAGATCACTATGCCAGTCAGTCAGTCACCTTTGAGTTATATATATTTAGTAAGTAAGTAAGTAAATGCTTTATTGTACAAATATAAAGAAACAGATACAATTTACAAAAAAAAAAAAATAACAATACTAATATTTAGATGGAAGACGGAAGATGGATGAAATGCGACAAAAATTATGTCAGCGTTGAGTTAGTATCTACATTACCCGTGCGACGCCGGGTTAGGCCGCTAGTGTTCAAATAAGTACCTAGCAGAAGAAATATTATCCTCTCCAGCAGAGAGTCGCGGGTTCCGGCCTTGCGTTTTTCGGAATTTATGTGCGAAATTACATTCGAAGTTTACCGCAAGGAGACCTGCTCACATCTGTGAAGCAATTCAATGGTGTGTGTGACGTTCGCAACCCGCAATGGGCCCGCGTGGGTACAGTAGCCCAAGCCCTCTCGTTCTGAGAGGAGGCCTGTGCTCAGCAGTGGGTCGTATATAGGCTGATGGTGATGATAAAAAATATCATCAATAACATCATCAGCACTAACCTTATCATCATAATAAAATATGCTGATATGTCTGCAATGTTGGACTAAGGCTTTCTCGAAGGATCTCTCTTTTTTATTTGTAGCTTGTCAGGTCAGTCATTACGATGACAATTTCGCCAATAATAATTTCACAAACATATCTGTTTGTGGCGTATAAAATGTTTCGGACTATTCCGTAGTCCGTCCTCCAGGAGCTCTCGCCCCGGCGGCAGCGAAACGAACACTGCGCGCCAGCGCTCTGCTCGCGCGGCAACTCGGCGCAGCTGACAGCGGCGCACAACTACCCTCGTTTAACTACCTGCGTTTCGCTGCCGCCAGGGCGAGCGCTCCTGGAGGTAGCACTACGAAATAGTCCGAAACATGTCGAGCATTACTCGACTTTTATACGTGAGTTATTCGTTTGGGTAATTATGATCCTATCAAAAACAAAACTTGTAAAAAAACCAAGTCTCGCAACTCAGTTCTTCTACCGTAAAAAGTTGTGAGATCCATGTAATAACAAGTCGGTTAATTTATTCAGTCCCTACTAAAGAGACCGCCTGTCTTAAGTAATTACGTAATTTGCTAACCTAACAACATAAATAATGCCCATATCAAAATTAAAAATCGTTTATGTTATAAACGTTGTTATGTTGTATACTCTATTTGTGGTAATAAATTATATTCTATTCTATTCTATTCTATTCTATAAATAAATAAATTGACTTGGCATTCGCATTAACCCATCAATTTAGTATAATCTTTATTACTTGTGAGAAAAATTGTGATTATAATTATTAAATCCGCTTTTTTTGCTCGACTTGGCGGGGGCACTGCCGTGCCCCCAGATTAAGTCTCACGGTAGTTTGATGTTGAAAATTACGCCAATAACAAAAATATATTTAACTAGCTTCTGCCCGCGACTTCGTTTGCATAGAGTACCTTCCTCTTGAATCACTATCTATTAAAAAAAACCGCATCAAAATCCGTTGCGTAGTTATAAAGATCAAAGTTACATAGGGACGGACAGACAGCGGAAACCGACTTTGTTTTATACTATGTAGTGATAATCTTGTGACAAAACGTAGGCAACGTTGTACGGTAGAACACGGTCAAACGACCCCCCCTACTCATTTAAAACCAGCATGATTGTCTGAAAAAAATGTTGTGCTCATACGTAGGTACATTGTTTTTAGGTCTTAATTGAAAAACTGCTATACAGATGTCCGAATATAGAAAAAGTGTATGTTTTAATACGGAAAACAGCTCAACAAATTGAAAGCCAGCGTTTGGAAGGACTGCTTCAAAATTCGGTAAGCAAGTGACTACAGTAACTTGTTCATTTTTAACTTTGTTTTTGTTTAAAACTTTTCTTTTAATCAACTACGACAGAGAGTTATGTTTTAATTATAAAATATTGTTTATGATAGCTCTATAATATACAGTTTATAGGACCGCTCCGGTTCGTGGCTGGTTCAAAGGGTTGCCATTGCAGTTCAAAGAGGCAACGCAGCCAGCATAATGGGAACCTTTGAACCAGGCACGAATCAGGGGGGGATTTTTTAGTTTAATTTTTAATTATTTTTGACTTACTTTACTTTGAATCAACTTTCCTAGTTTTAGTGTTCTTTATTGTTATTTAGTTCTTAATAGTTTGTATATTAATAAAAATTGAGTACCCCGTTTATGATAATATATTATTAAGTGTGATTAATGTGTTAAGTAGAATTTCATTTTGTAAAGGCATGCATTTGTTTTGAAACAAATGTCTTTCTGCCAAGTTTTTTGCGGCACATTCACCTTGGCAATAATGATCTTTCCGGAAATATTTGATATTGTCAATTCCAGGGGGTTAGAAAATTGTTTACTCGTTTTTTTTTCTAGGTATTCACGAGAATCAGAACAGAGAAACCACAAGCTTTGTCCAAGATTGTTCCGGTGGCTGGAAATTTGACATTGCCTAATCTGGGTATCAAAGACCACGACGAAGAAACACTACTAGAAAAAGTAGGTACAAGTTTAGTATCCAAAAAGTCTTAGGGCTTGTTTTACCACTGACATGAAATGAAATAAGTCACTCTCAGTTAAGACTCTGATATTATACTTCTTGTAATTAGTTTAGTTTTTTTTGCCATGCATGCATTGCTGGCCATACACCGTCCTTTCTCTTGTCCAATCGGCATGAACGATGATGATCTATTTTTCATGTCTGTGTTTTTTATTTTTTATGAAATTGTGTGTATCCAAACGAGTATGGAAGTAATTTATTTTTCTCAAACATTGTCGTAAATGCCGTCATTGTATTCTAAGTAACTGAACACGGACGGCCTGTTTTTAATTTGTTTTTGACTTTTTAAAAAGTCAAAAACAAAATAATGAACAACAATGTCATACAGCCAAGTCGATGTCCAAGAAGCGCGTGTTTTGTTCGAGTCTAACGTTTTTATCAATGTCTCAAATAGCTTACGGTGACAGATGACATAAAAAAAAACTTAAGAAAAAAGGCGGGAACGTGAAAACCACCTAAGTTGCGAGGAAGTTTAGTGTAAAATTTTATTTCATTTCCTCTCAATGTTTGAGAAAAACATTGTACCTGCCTCAACTGGAAGAGCAATTGCTAGATTCGTAACTTTAAGAAAAATTCACCTGCGGTTCGTGTTTTTAAACAGGTTACTTATCCAGCAATTGGCTACTTCCCAGGCCTCGGCATTAATATACTATTTTATGATGGAATATCAGCATGTGGTTGAGTTAGTTCGCCTGAACACTCCTATAATAGGACATTTACTGCAAATGCCAGGAAATAGCAATTCGTGGATGAGTTTTTACTTCCGCGTCGTCCGTCAATAAATACGAATTCCCGAATTGCCGTTAAAGGAAAAAAATGTTTTTTTTATTTACGTACGTTTTTCTAATTTGATGTTATCTTTATTAGGTATCGGTAGTGTTTAATATAGCAGCCTCAGTCAATTTTGGTGCGCCCTTGAAAGAGAACTTCATATTAAATGTGGAGGGCACTGAGAGGGTGCTGGATCTCGGCCGACGAGTAAAAAGACTGGAAGTAAGTTTATTGTAGGTACTCAATATTACAGACTTGTTTCGCAGAGATATCTTTGATCATAGAGGGAAAGGTTGTAGAGAAGCGGAAGAAAGAAGATTTATGGACCAGGTGATAGAGAAAGTAGAAGTGATGTCATATCAGGATGTCAAAGAAAAGGCACTGGAAAAGACCATATATGGAAATTGCTCCACCGATAATAGCTCTTAAGTTTAAGAAGAAGATCCTTGAGTATTATAGAGCTGTACTAAGAAGGGATTTTTCAAAATTCCTACAGAAATACAGATAACAGATAATACAGATATAGGAAATACAGATTTAAAATTTAGTAGGCATAGGTACATTTTTAGGATCACGTAGGTATTCTAAGATAGTATTTTATACAATCGTTGCCTATTGAAGTACTGGTATAACAACCAGAAAAATTATGTTAGATGGGGTGGTGCTCTCTCGGATAGCTACAAACTAGAATGTAGTGTGAGACAGGGAGGAATTACTTTACCAAAGCTGTTTAATCTTTATGTCAATAAGCTTATAGATGAGCTGAGCAGTGCACGTATCGGTTGTCACATAGACGGAGTTGCCGTTAATAATATAAGTTACGCTGACGACATGGTGCTGCTCAGCCCATCGATAGGAGCCTTGAGGAGACTGTTGAAAATATGTGAGACATATGCTGTGGCTCATGGACTCAAGTACAATGTAAATAAGAGCGAACTGATGGTTTTTAAGGCCGGTTGAAAAACTTTCCCAACGGAACCACTGGTAACACTTAACGGAGCACCGCTAAAAGTGGTCACGAAATTCAAGTACTTGGGTCACTGGGTCACAGACAACTTATCTGATGATATTAACATGGAGAGGGAACATAGGTCCCTGGCTGTCAGATGCAACATGTTGGCCCGAAGGTTCGCGCTATGTACTAAGCAGGTAAAGATTACGCTTTTCAAAGCTTTTTGCCAATCTTTTTATGTATGTAGTTTGTGGACTAGCTTTAGGCAGACGACATACAATAGCCTGCGAGTCCAATATAATAACGCGTTCCGGGTGCTGATGGGGCTGCCGCGATTTTGTAGTGCCTCGGGTATGTTTGCGGAGGCGCACACAGCCGGCTTTGCGGCAATAATGCGAAGTAGATGTGCCTCTCTGCTACACCGACTCCGCGGCAGCCCCAATCGCATCATGAACGTCATGACAGACCGCTGGGACTCCCCTATTCTCGCCCGTTGGATAAGACTGGATAAAGTCAAGTAACAGCGGGCGGCATACTTGCATACTTGTTTATTTATTCATTTGTTTGTTTTGTCAATTTACTACTAACCTCTTAGTTTTATAAGATTTAATGTACTACTAACCATTTTATGGACTCAGTCTGAAATAAATTATTATTATTATTATTATTATTATGAAGGCTCTTAAAGTCGAGTACCGTGTTTAGACCACGAGGCTTGCCGAGTCACATGCCGCTTCTAGGTTTCTTTTTTTCAAACAAACAGTATGACGGCACTTGGATGTCCACATTGACAAAAACAAAGGCTACATTTTATCGATTCTCTAAGTGAAGGGGGCATCAGCCCCCATGGCGACGCTCTTATGGCCAACCTTATCTATTCTTCAGCAGTGCTGATCTGAGATTCAATGGTTCCAGGGATTCGGTCACGTTTCCACGGCATTTTGCCATACCAACGTGGGAGTGTTGGAAGAGCTGGTCTACCCCCCACCAGCCAGGAGAGAAGATGTCTACAAATTCCTAGAAAACAACGGAAGTATCAAGGAGTTAAGGAAACTATTAAGTAAGGAATTATCGAGACCGCGGATCAGCAAGCGCAGGGTAGGACGTCCACCAGCGAGGTGGACGGATGACATGGTTGGGTTCACGGTGGAACTGAAGGTCTATGGGGGAGATCTATTGGAAAGGCCTATGTGCAACTGTGGACGCCCTATGACTGATATGATAATGATGAAGAAACTATCAAGATGTAATTCTTCAAGTTAATATAAATACAAATATCCACCTTACTGTCGTATTCAGACAATTTCGATTGCCACATTGGAGGTACGATTATCATCATCATAATCATCATCATCAGCTCGTGTCAATCCACTGCTGAACATAGGCCTCTCCCGTGGCACGCCACTGAACTCAATCTTCAGCTCTCCTCCAGCCCTTGTCTTACAAATATCATCACCCCAGCTCCAGGACGCCCCACACTGCGTTTGCTGACACTAGGTCTCTACTCGAAAAAAGGTAGGATTACCCTCGTAAGTGCATTTTATAAACACGGTATCGATACAAGTTGTGAGTTCAAACACTGAGGCGTAGTCCACGACGCGTTGCTGCATAGACGCTCCACGAAACGCAGTAAGCGTACTTATAACCTACGTGATGATGTCTTCAACGATGAAGGCGTTATTTTAGCTCATTATTATCTTCGAAGTCGTCTACGACGCCGTTTATATTGGATACATCATTTTCTGACTGAGATAGGACATGACAATGGGGACTATCGTTTCTTTGCTCACCAGTTGGTGCCACTGTTGACTAAGGTCCAGAGGCGCCTCTAGTGGTAAATTCACATGCGATAGCCCCCATTAGTACAGCAGCATGTGGAACCTTATTCACACAAGTGCTTATTTATTAAGTAAAACAAAAGTTTCAAGTGAATAATAATAAAAATACATCCAAGAATAGGAACAAGGATAATGGCAAACAAGAGAGTAGTCATGTGAAAAAGAAAGATCCCATAGGAGACGCGCGCCAGGAACTTCCACGGCCATAGCGAAAGGTTGAGTGGACCACTGTGACAACTTACTCTTCTCTCCTCTGAAGACATGCAAGATGTACCCGAATAACATGCCGATGAAGAAGGGCGATGATCGCACCAAAACGTTAATGTTATAATATGGCATGTACATGTGGAACCTTGTTACAGATAGTCATCCAAACACTTACACTTTTACGAAAGCTTTGGCCGAAACTTTGGTGGTGGAAAAGCGCGGAAATATGCCTACTGCAATCCTAAGGCCGACTATTGGTAATTATCCTGATTGTACGCCAGGCCTATTTAACCAACACGAAACTAGTCGGATGGCTATTACGGTCGAAGCAAGTATATGTAGTGCTTTTCTTAACCTTTTCAACGCCAACGACACATATATCAGCACCACAGGTTCAACGCCAACGACCTATATATACGTCCATTACTTCAATGCAAAAGCAGCGTTCGTTCAATTGGATTTAGGTTCAATTTAAGGCATCGCAATATTCGCAATAAAGACGTCTGGCGTATGGGTGACGTCTCTTGTATTTGACGTGGCGCCGAAAAGGTTAAAAATGAAACGAGAAGATAGTAAAATAAAAGCATATTAAAAAAATTAAGAAATATTGAATGTGACGTTATACACGTTAGGGCAAATGCCTATTGTTACTGATTTTTTTTACTTCATAAGGCTTGAATTTTGGTTCATTTTGCTAAACTTAAAAAAAAAATGTTTTTTTTTAATTACAGTGATGCCATCATTGGCTGAGCCCATGGAGGGATGGATTGACAATTGGCAGGGCGCTATTGGTTTAATGACGGCCGCCGCCAAAGGAAAAGTCAGGAGTATGTTAGGCGCTGACCATTATGTTACCGACTTTATCCCGGTCGACTACGTCGCCAATATGGCCGCCATCGTTGCTACTAAGTGTACCAGGTTAGTTAATATACTTGTTATGTAAAGACAGGTGACGAATGACACAATATGATGACCCCACACACATCAAAGACGAGCTCGCTCCATTTAGGATAGAATTAGACAGAAGGAAAAATGGTGCCGTAGGTGATTGACGTTGTTTATAAGAAACGCGACCAGCAAAGGTCGATTGCTCTGAGAGGAACAGGACCTGTTCATCGTCGTGATATGGAGCGCAGCGAAGTCCAGAGCAACCACGGAGCAACAACGTGTTTACACTTCGACGGCCGCGCGCAGAAAAGGATCAATTTTTCGCCGCGTGAGAACGAGCGCGAGAGCGAGACAAACGCCACGAAAATATCTCTCGCACACTGCCGACACGGTATTGGTCGACTACAACTCGCGCGCGCTCCTAGGTTATAAGTGTACATTGTAAATATTCCTTAGTCGTAAGTTTTCTGTAAATAATTCATTCATCTTCATCGTCTCTTTCTACATACAACAACTCAAATAGGAAGTATTATTTACCACAACTATCATCCTCAAGTGGAACCCGTACTTCCTAAAGTTCTTTGTAGCGCAGTTTTTAAAATTTCATGAAATAGTAGTACATTACTGTCTAGGCCAGGAAGTAGGCAATTGCTGGCTAAGTATTGGTTTGAACGGACGAGCTTGCGAGTCCGTTTAATAATACGTAGCCAGCAATGTTATTTTGGCCGAGGCAAGTATAGTGCTTTTCTCAAAAATCGAAAAGAAAACAACAACAAAAATAAATGAAAATGTAATTGATATAATTTATTAATTATTTTTGCTTTGCCGCCTTTTTCTATCAATGGCATTTGAAGAGAGTATTTTTCTACCCAGAACATCTAAAGCTATTTCAGACACAGATAAACACGTTGTCGTACTAGCTTTTGTTTTAAATTCTTGTGCCTTTATTTTTAATAATGGTGATTTGCATTTTTAAAAAGTTAATAACTAGACAGTAGTGGAATTTGTATGCTACATCACTGGAGAGTTTAGCGCTACAGTAATGTTTTTTTTTAAATTTTGGACTGACCGGCAACAATTAACTTCCTGTTCTGATTGATATGTAACTACATTGTTAGTTAACAACAATGACGACTTTGACGGTCATTTTTGAGAAAACAATATTTCAATTTTTTTTGAGGTCTATGGGGAAGGCCTATTGCCTATGACTAACAGTGGACGTCCTATGGCTGATATTATGATGATCATGATGATGATGAGGCAATTTCTGGGTTTGACTCTCCAAACCCACTCCATAATAAAGTATCGAATGTTAAAATTCTTTCACCCAATTGCGGTTTTGCATATTACATTAACCTAATTTGTATAAGTACCTAATATGCAAAAACCTAGTCGTAGTTTACATAAACTAAAGACAGTTTCCGTAAAAAACTCCTAAAGAAGCAGTGGTAAATAACAGGTTTTATGAAAATAAATGATACCTTTAGCTCTGTTCAATGGCAGTAGGTGTTATTGCTATCCTTGTGTATAATTTGCTTTAATTGTATTCGCTCACTTCTTCGTCTTCTTCTTCAGCGATTAACGCCCACCGTTAGGCATACGCCTCACTAATCCGACATCCCGAACGGTTGCCCCTTTCCCTCTTCCAAACTGGTCCTGCGGTCTCCCTTATGTCATCGGACCATCGGACAGGTGGTCTGCCTACACATTGAAAGAAAGAAAGAAAGAAAAAGTTTATTTATGACAATCACAAAACATCAAATAAAATAAATTAAACACACTTAAAACAATACAGATAAACTGCCACAAAATGGTCCCAACTCAGCATTTGCTGGCCTTACAGCCAGCGCTGGTCTTCCGTTGGGACCATAGGGTGATTACATTAAATAACAGTAAGAAATAGACACTAAACATAATAAAATATAATTGTGTCGCAATCGAAGTCGTTCACTGCTATGCTATCAACGTTTCTGTTATATCATATTATATTCACGAGAAATGGTTAGCAACTACTGATTCTAGTCTAATGTTATCCTGAACGGAGTATAGATACCATATAAAATGCCAACTGGATATCTAATGCTGTTTTACTGGCACCCTCCTTGCCTTTAACCTTTTCAACGCTGACTCATATATGTATAAGCATCGCAGGTTAAACGCCAACAACTTATATGTATATACGTCCATCACTTCAATGCAACCTTCGTTCTATTGAGTTTAGGTTTAACTTAAGGCATTGCAGTAAAGAAGTCTGGCGTATGGATGACGTCTCTTGTATTTGATGTGACGGCGAAAAGGTTAAATTTAGACTTCATCATCAACTGCTATCCGTCTGTTAGGTTCAGGCATGGATAGTAAATTTTTAAGCTCGTGGAATTCCAACATATTCTGTTTTTAATTTTCAGCGAGGTAGCTGTCTATCACTGTTGTACGAGTTCAGAGAACCCGGTGACTTGTGGTGATGCAGTCACTGATTTTATAAGCGAAGCTGTAAACAGAGGATTTAGTAAGTTTGTTTCACGTTCCTTTGACTTCAGACACGGGCCATGCTTCTGGCATCGTTTCGTCTCTTACACTCATAAGCACACCAACTGTGTGTGTGAAGAGTGGCGCTGCTTAAGGTGCTTGTCAGCGTCTTGAAAAGAACAATCACCAGACCATTTTCTGGTCTTTGCGCCTTCGTCAGTACGTTGGCATTGGCAGGGGAGGTCCAAAGCCGCCATTAGTACCTATCATTTGGTGGTACTTTACCTGGTGAGCAGTAGATGTTCCACGGGAGTTTGTAATTGTGTCGTACAGACACATCATTCCACCTTTTGTACCATATTTCAAGCGAAATAAAGTTATTTGTATTTGTATTTGACGCTTGGCGACAAAAAATCGCATAGTAATATGGTCACGTGCGTGACAGCTAGTGAAAGATAGAAAAATTCGTAAGCTAACCTACCTGCTATGGGCGGTGTAGGGGTATAGAACGCGTCACTCCTGGTTCGATTCCCGGCCATAGCTTTACTTTTCGGATTTTGCTGTGTTCTACTTTTCAGTGTCGTTTAGAAATTTATATTTTTGAAGATTTATTTTCTTGAGCCCCTCCCTGATATGAAAACTTGGTAACGCCCGTGCTGACCGATTTATAGATCTGTTAAAACCTAATTGGCATTGTTCATTTTTTTTAGTATGCTCCAATTCGAAAACCATTTCGAGGAAAACCATCAGTTATCCGATTTATCTTGCCCGATTTCAAAAATACTTTATGATTGCAGATATTTTTGCAAAAGTACTTTGAACCTTTGTTTGACCGAACGACCGGGTTTTTAGACAGAATCCAGCATCGAATGTTTGCCACAAAAATTAAAAAAAAAGTTTGGCTACGACAACTGTCACGTGTCACTGTCAAATCTACAAAACCATAGACAAAGCCGTTTTTTTTATAGCCAGCCGAACGAAGGCAACTGGGATTCTGTCTAAATTCATGAATTATCAAACAGCGAAAAAATATTTATTATTAATTAACAAAGCTACGTAAAAGCATAATATTCAAATTAGTTGCTTGAAATAGTCCATTTTATCAAATAAAGGTGTTAAAAGCACAGCTTAAAAAAAATGAACAATGCCAATTCAAAATTAATCCTTGGACCAAAAAAGCTGGAATTATGCATAGGATTTTGCGAAATTCCCACGGGATAAGAACCTCCGCAACTATTGGTTAATGATCTTATACGACTTTTTTTCAGATAATAAAGTCGCGCCGCTGCCTCATGTGACTTTCTTCAAGCATGCAAGTGTTCACGACTTCTTCGCTTTCCTGACGCTAATCGCACTAGCATATTTTTTCGATTTCCTGCGAGTTATAGGCAAGAAGAAACCCAGGTGTGTTGTAGTAATAACTTTATGAACTGGGGCCTCACCGTGACGTCTTAATGTGACTCAATTCCGATTCTTTAGATGAAATTCTTTTTTGGGGTGCGAGTCGGGTTAACCTCCGCATGTGGTTCGTTTTTGGATCCGTCCGAGGGGAAAAGCAGTGCTTGGTCCGGTGCATCCTGGACATCGGCTAATGATTTCCTGGCAGATTCTGAGGAATATCATTATCCGTTGGCTAAGAGCCCGACAGGGCGGAGGGGTCTTTTGATCGTGTTCTACCATTGAAAAACAGAAAACGTTACGTATTTTGATGTGAAATTGTTTATTGTAGAAAACAGCTTCGCTTTGTTTCATAAACCCATACATATGTTTTAATGCCCTTCATTATAATACAGTCGCGTAAACTACTATTACAGATACGTGAAAGGTCTCAGACAGTTGACACTTCTCCGGAAAACCATACAACCCTTCATCGACAGAAGTTGGCATTTCCGCAGCGATCGTGCGCGTGAGCTGTTACACTCCCTGCCCCCCGCGGACCGGCAGCTCTTCCCCTGCCGCCCCGCGGACATCCAGTGGCGGCCCTACCTAGCGGCCTGCTTTAGAGGTGTGCAGCAATACTTGTTGAAGAAAAAGCAAAATTGAAAACTTACAAAAAAGCCACGACGAGTAAAACGTTAATGGTGACCAAGAGCATTTAAACAATTTGATGCTGTCTTACTTTTGGAAAAGGGCTGGTACTCTTCGAACTGCTGGGAAGATTTTGAACAAACATGGGTTAGATTGTAAGGAAACTGGTTTTCGAATAAAAAAAAAATCGCACGAATCCGTCTATACGTTTGAGAACACACCAACACACAAACTCAGAACAACCCTTTTTCCGTCGGGGTTAAAAAAAGTATTATTTTACAATGGGCAAATTGTTGTTTTTTTTATGTTAGAGAGGCCAGACAAACGAACTAGTGGGTCACCTGATTGTAAATGATCACCACTGTCCATAGACACCCGCAGCACTTTACGCGATGCCATTTATTTTTATTTTTTTATTTACATACATAAATCACGTCTTTATCCCTTACGGGCTAGACAGAGCCCAGAGTAACAAGACACAAAAGCCACGCATAGCATGGTTGTGGGCGCATAGGTGGAAGTGGGAAGGGAATTAAAGTAGTGGTGGGTTGTTAGCCGCATCGCCTGAAACACTCCTAAGATTTTTACCATTCCCTCGATGGGCTTTTACCATTTACGCGGGGAGAGAAGCAACTGGTACATTCTATATTATTTTTTGCTGCATGGAAGTGACTTTTATATATACGTATACATTTAATTGGCGCACACGGACGTTGTTAAGTAAATTAACAAAAAAGAAATAGTACGATGGCAAGCGCCCCGACGGGGCTACTCTGGTGCCATGGAAGCTGGGTAGGGCTCTGGTGTGGGACGCGACGTGTGTCGACACTTTAGCACAGTCCCACATCCAGGCAACCCGCTCACAGGCCGGGGCTGCAGCTGACCAGGCCCAAGTTCTCAAGCGTCGCAAATACTCTTCTCTTTTAAATGACTATGAGTTTGCGGCGCTCGCAGTAGAGACAAATGGGTCCCTGGTCGGCTGACATGAGGGCCTTCATGAGAGCCTTGTCGTCCCGGCTAATAGAGACCTCAGGAGACCCCAGAGCTGGCGCTTACCTCTCCCAGCGAATTTCTCTGGCTGTACAGAGAGGTAATGCCGCCAGTGTCTTGGGGTCTATGCCGCAGGAGGGCCTTTTTAGATGGTGTTTTCTTTTTATAGTTAGGTATATTTATTTAGTTTTAAGTTTTGTATTTAGTTAACTTTTAGATTTTATCATAGTTTAATTTTTTTTGTAATTCAATTATGAACTTGTATTTTTGACATCATTAAACAACTTACTGCTATAGATCAAATAATTAATCATTTAATTAATTTCTCGAAACAAAAAAGAAAGTAATAACCAAATACGGCTTCAAAAAACCCTCCCTAAATTCTTACCAGACCAACGGACGAGCGAAGGGTTCCTTTTTCATTCGTGATACGGAACCCAAAGGGGTTATGAGATGACAATTTCCCATTGAAACAGCTACAATACCCCATTTGTCAGCCGACCTAGTTGAGCCAACGAATTTATCATAACATAATCTGGACACTGAGGTCAGCCGTAAAAAATTTAATGGTTGGGCGATGTGCCGGCACAGAACTGTTGGTACAGTCCTTGGACGACATGGTACAGTCCTTGGACGACATGACACCGTCCAATTGGCATTGTTCATTTTTTTTAAGCTGTGCTTTTAACACCTTTATTTGATAAAATGGACTATTTCAAGCAACTAATTTGAATATTATGTTTTTACGTAGCTTTGTTAATTAATAATAAATATTTTTTCGCTGTTTGATAATTCGTGAATTTAGACAGAATCCCAATCGCCTTCGTTCGGCTGGCTATAAAAAAACGGCTTTGTCTATGGTTTTGTAGATTTGACAGTGACACGTGACAGTTGCCATAGCCAAACTTTTTTTTTTCATTTTTGTGGCAAACATTCGATGCTGGATTCTGTCTAAAAACCCGGTCGTTCGGTCAAACAAAGGTTCAAAGTACTTTTACAAAAATATCTGCAATCATAAAGTATTTTTGAAATTGGACAAGATAAATCGGATAATTTGATGGTTTTCCTCGAAATGGTTTTCGAATTGGAACATACTAAAAAAAATGAACAATGCCAATTATTGTGCATTGCATTCTGTCCAGTTTGCTTCCATGCTGGTCTGGGAGCAAAGAAAAAACATAGAAACCTTTTTCGTTGCCTCTCTTCCCGCGCAGTGGTAAAAGCCCATCGCACGGACGAAAATCTTACGAATCAATCCATCACTATTTCGTTTCACGTTTCCTCCTTTACGCCCACAATGTTGCTAAACATGGCCTTTAGGTCTTGTTACCCTATGCTCTGTATACCTGTACGGGATAAAGACGTGATTTATTTAGGTACTAGCTGTTGCCGTCCGCGCAGAATTCGCTTTTGGCTATCCCGCGGGAACTATGCTGTTTTCTGAGATTAAAACTATCCTGTCCGTCCCTGGGACTGAAACTAACTGTATGTTAAATTTCAACTAATTATGTATGTATGTTTAATGTAAGGTGTCATAAGTTACAGTTTTTTAACTATCCCACGAGAACTCTTTAATTTTCCGGGATTAAAAGTATCTAACATATTGACCAGGTATATAAGGTATCGCCCCGCAAAATTTCATTTAAATCGGTCCAACAGTTTTGGAGATTAGCGAACACAGACATAGGTAAATGGACACATCCATACAGACAGACAAAAATTATAAAATCGACTTTTTGTGTTTTATTACTCTTCCCTGATCGTTAGAACTCCATTTTTGATGAATTAGTTTAATGTACAGACACGACCTTTCTACTGATTTGTTATATGTATAGATGGGTATAGTACAGTGTAGCAGTCGTCGTCAGAAACATCGGGCCCGAATCGGGGCTCAAAAATACATGACTTTTATATGTCACTAGCTTCTGCCCGCGACTTCGTCTGCGTAGAATCATACATAAAAACCTTCCTCTTTAATCACTCTATCTATTAAAAAAACCGCATCAAAATCAGTTGTGTAGTTTTGAAGATATAAGCATACAAAGGGACATAGGGACATGGGGACAGAGAAAGCGACTTTGTTTTATACTATGTAGTCATGATTACAGAAAAAATTGATGCATGAATTTTCAAAGTTAGAGTGTTATAGTGACTTTCGCTTATTAGCATTAGCACGAATACTATTCAGTATTAGAAGCATTAGAAGTCAGTAAGGTGCATTGGGGTAAATTCTAGAAGCCAAAGACATTGGAGCTTCTAGGTAAGCGCCGCTAGATTATGTATTTATAATTGTTCCCAGTTTAGTGGTAATGCATTTGTATGAAGAGATTGATAAATGTGGATGAAGCGAAAGAAGTATGTCAGGATCGTAGCAAGTGGAACAAAGTATCTGCCTACCCCTGTGGGAAAGAGGCGTGACGGTATGTATGTTAGTGGTAATCCCCGAGTTTCGCCCCCCATTTTCGAATTTACCCCAATGCACTTTAAGTATTCATATAAAAAAATAATCTTTGATTTTCCAAATTCGAAACATGATTTGGGTAGATGTACCGTTTTTGGCCACCTTAGCACCGTTTTTGGCCAGTTAACATTTGAATTAATTTATAAAAAATTATAACATTATAACGATATTTTTGTTGAGTTTTAAAAAGCTTATAAATATTAAAACAAATTGAGTTTGTAATGGTTTTTTTATATAAATTCATTTCTATCGTTTATTTAAACAATAAATGGCCATAAACGGTACAGTGGCCAAAAACGGTACTTCTACCTTATGGACAAGGGCATCCAGAATCATCATTACCAAGAAGAATGCCACCATGTTCATTCCGGCGTATAGGCAGTTCATTATTCTCTAATATCATTCGACTGCACTGTTTCCTCGTATATTATCCGTGTACAGGGTACACAAAACGAAATACCCATCGAGAGGTAATGGCCCGCAATATATTAGGCATTTTTTCTTCCCTAACCCTTTGGCTGAGCCGGTTGGAATAGGTTAACGAGTGTTGACCAAAATGGCGCATAATACGTCGTTATGAAACAGCAAACAACTCAATACAAGGCTAGAAATGTATCCTCGTCTTTAACTCGAAGAGGAGACGAGAGACGATTTATCATGCTTTCAACATATTATCCGTAACCTAAGGAAGGGTAATTGAAGCTTTTTGGCTTTTTTGGATAATTTTGCTAGTCGGTTGCATCAAGAATCATCTACATAGGTTTTCATCCAGAAATAAGGAAAATATTTAGTTTGTGTTCTTTAATATGTGGCTCAGACGGCATCATAGTCTACTGTTTGAAGTAGATTCTACGTAAAGATGTAGACCTCTTACTTTATGTTGAATTCCTATTTTGAAATTGAAAATAAAATTAAAAATAAAAGAATTCAAACAGCAAGGAGAAAGCAGTCGGTATAGAATGTCCGCTGAAAGCAGTTGTAACGTTTTATGAATATTTAAATAATAATAAATACCAAAGTTATAATCTAAAGTTCATTTTCTTTAGTAATCAATAGTCTCATTTTAAAACGCAAAATTAAAACGTTCTATATAGATGGACTTTAGACAAAACTTTGCCCTATGATATGCCAACCTATTGTTTTAAAACAATTTAGTTTTCCCTCTTTTTTTTAATTGTAAACTATCTAATTAATTTATGTATTTTTTAGTTACACATAAGTCGGATTCTATCTATTTATAACTTTAATTACGTAAAACTATTTGGATTATGTAAGTAGTACATTTTATCTGTGTATCGTTTCGTGAGTCACAGACGGTTCTGGCTGAAAATCAGTGCTGCAGTCTAACACCTCAGCGTAATGCTGACCCAGCAACCGCACTTTTGCGAAGACACCACGCTGATGATCTATTTTTCATGTCTGTGTTTTTTTTTGTTTCTTTACTATAAAATTGTGTATATGCTCTTATATTTTGCGTATCTTCTAATCTAAATCTAACTAAGAAAGAAAGTAAGAGCTTACTTTATGATTATGTAATTCATTTACATTAATTGAGGAAATATCTCAAAAGGTCGAACTTCGGTCGCCAAGATACACAGAGCACTAGTTACCAAAACGACTTATAAATATTATAAATACCATTTACGTTGACGACGGAATTTAAAAACGTTTCCGGTTTTAATGGTTTACACGAACTAACACACAAACACAGTAACTAGGAGCCTAATACGGAACTGCGGTTTTTGCTAGCAGCCTGACAGAGCAACTGTCTTGGAAGTTGATGTCGTTCTACGAACATCTACCCGCTGACTTAAAAAGTGAACGTTCGCATGCAACGTTTGGACGCCGACTTAAAAAACTTCTGTTGGATCTGTCACTGTACTCTATAAATGTCTAAAAATTATTCCTTGTACCATTATAGTACCTCAATATTATTTATGTTCTGACAATATTTCCACATTTTGTGGTTTTATATTTTTATTATTATTTGACATTTTAAATTGCTTATTTAAATTGTTATTATTTTCTCTTTTTGTGTACCCATGACGATCTTTTTGTGAATTTACATTGACATTTCATTATGCTTTATTTTTGTTTGTTGTTATTTTGTTTTTTATTTAATTTCAGTTATTATAAATATGATTACTATTTTATTACAATTGACGATCCTTTTGTGAATTACTACTTATGTTTGACATTTAATTATATTTTTAAAAGGGTGATAAATAAATCTATCTATCTATCTATCTGTCAGCACAAAAGAAAGGTATTTTAAAATAACTCTGTCCCTTTCGGTGTTGGGACCCTTGGTCCGTGGGGTCCTAGCGCTATTAGCCTCTTCAAAGATATTTCGAAGAGGCTAATAGACGCTACGGGTGACCGCAGAGCTGGCAGCTTCCTTAGACAGCGTATTAGTATCGCTGTCCAAAGGGGGAATGCTGCCAGCGTCTGTGGTATGTCACGGGGGCCCCTCCTTTTTCAATTATTTTATTTTAAGATTAGTTTAAGTTTAGTCTTTAATTCGTTTTAATTCCCCTTGTATATGAAATGAATACATATTTTAAAAGTGGAATATACAATATTGAAGTAGTTAAATATACAAACTATGTACCAAAAAGGAGGCTCCAAGCCAGCCAGTGAAACCAGTCTGTTTACAATAAACACGAACGTTCGAGAATGTTGTGAAGTTAAATTGAAACACATTGCTTTATAACAAAAGCTTGGAACGTAAATAAATAGCAGAGTTTATGAAATTTTGCGTTGAAATTGTTACTCATTTTTGATGAGAGTTCATTTTGAAATTTGCAATTCGATGAGGTTTCAAATTGCCCAGTTTTGACTTAAAACTGAGTAGAAAAATTACAGTAAATACGCTTTGAAACATCAGCTCTTTACGAAGATAGTGGCGATTTATTAACAGAATAAAAAGAATAAAAATCAAACACCTTCATTTTTTGGTCCTATCAAATGAATCAAGAATTTTTACTTCTTCATTTTTTATGTTTTCTTTTACGCTTTTACCGCTAGAAATTAATTTTCTAAACAACACCGAAAATTAGAACACGTAGAAAAATCCAAAAATCCGGATCCTCGTAATACCGTGACGCGTGCTATACCCCTACACCACCCATAGCAGCTGGGTAAGCCTTCGAATTTTTCTATCTGTTACTAGCTGTCACGTGACCGTGTTACTATGCGAATTTATGTAGCCAAGCGACGTCTGTTTGAATGATGTGTCTGTACGACACAATTACAAACTCCCGTGGAACATCTACTGCTCACCAGAGACGAGAGAAGCCTTCTAATT
This sequence comes from Pandemis corylana, assembly GCA_949127965.1. Lineage (NCBI taxonomy): Eukaryota > Metazoa > Arthropoda > Insecta > Lepidoptera > Tortricidae > Pandemis > Pandemis corylana. The sequence continues at coordinate 13,931,712 of OX421858.1, read as the reverse complement.
TTCAGTGTCGTGTAGATACATATTTAATTTTGGTCTACAAAGCAAATAATTTTGGACGGAGGAATTAGTACTAATGACTTTTCGAAACGAACCTCAAGTTTTTTGCAAATCGTAGTCTTAAATAAAATGAACAAATTGTAATATGATCCTACACACACACACACACAAAACACGTCTATATTAGAGTTGCCACGAATAGTGATTTGGCCGAATACCGAATACCGAATATTCGGCAACGCTGTCGGCCGAAGCGCGGAATATTCGGCACAAAATACGTGCTTGTCTATAGGCTGATCCTTACAAGTGGTGGTCAGCAAACGAAAAACAATACCCAATTCTCTCGAAATTTGCTTAAGTTTGTCTTTCTTCTCCTGGGAGTAGCGTGTATGCGACGAAAAGCATAATCCTTTGCTACCAACAAATGCTAAAAAGCTTGTTTTTATCCATCACAACTTAACACTGATCAATTTTACTTACTAAAGTATTGTAACTTGGTAATGCACACATATAATCTTGAGTAATATGACGTGTCTTTTTTTCATAATTCGGTATTCGGTATTCGGCCGAATAGTACGTATTATTCGGCCGAATACCGAATACCAAAAAATGGGCCGAATAGGCCGAATACCGAATAGTAGCCGAATATTCGTGACATCTCTAGTCTATATCCCTTGCGTGGTAGACAGAGCCTGAGGTAACAAGACCTAAAGGCCACGCTTGGCATGATTGTAGGCGTATAGGTGGAAAGGGGAATCAAAATAGTGATGGGTTGTTAGCCGCATCGCCTATAACATGATTCCTAAGACTCGCCCATTCCGTCGATGGGCTTTTACCAGCTGCGCGGGACGAGAGGCAACTGGTACATTCTATGTTTTTCTTTCTCTCCCAGACCAATATGGAAGTACCAAGGTGGAGTAAGTGGTATGATCCTACTAATATTATAAACGCGAAAGTTTGTAAGTATGGATGGTTAGATGTTTGTTACTCTTTTCCGTCATAACGGCTGGACAGATCTGGATGAAATTTGGAACATAAATAGATTATAGTCTGGAATAACACATAGGCTACATTGTATCCCGGAAAATTGCGTAATTCCTGCGAGATAACGATAAACGAATGCTAGTAATGTTAGGTATAAATGTCATGTTTTGTCTCAAAATATTTTAAGACATTTTGTGTTCTTAAAATAAAGCGTTACGCCACTCAAAAGAAAACCGATAAGCGCTCTCTATAAAACGTACCTACTCCAAACTGATTAAGGCGTATTAGGTATGCAAAGCTTTATACTATCGCCTTGAGGCAAGTTCTCGCTTAATTCAAAAACTTGATTCATAATAGAGTTTTTAAGATATTCAGCCTTCGAGAAAACCCTTTGAAATCAAAAGGGCACCTCAATCGGTACTCGAACCCATTCGAAGTTAACGAGTTCATGATTACTTCAGAATGGATCATTGTCTCCCCGACAAAAGTAATTCTGTAGATCGGAAATTTTGATGTTACGAAACGGAAGAATTAAAAACGTTATCTGACGACGTTGGCTTAGTTGGTAGTGGCTGCTTGGGAGCGTCTCGGGTTCGAATCCTGGTAAGAGCATATATTTGTGTGATGAGCACGAGTATTTGTTCCTTAGTCATGAATGTTTCTATCTATTTAAATATGTATGTAGGCGACGCACCTATTTAGGCAGCAACCTTTTTTTATCAAACTGTTCTATTTTGGCACTGGCCACAAATAAAGCTAATCGCACGCCGCGCTGAAAGAAAACAAAAACAAAAGAGAGTCGTGTCTTTGCTCTTGTCAGTGCTGCGTGTTGAATATTTACTATAATTTAGATTGTTTTATTTATTAGTTTCTACAGTCTACATTGTATGTATTCCTTTATATAAGTATGTATATAGTTGTCTAGTACCCATAATACATGCCATACTAGAGCTTACTTTGGGACTAGGTAACATAGAATTTACCAGTTGCTTCTCTTCCCGCGCAGATGGTAAAGGCCCATCGGGGGAATGGGCGAAAGTCTTAGGAATCATGTTATAGGCGATGCGTCTAGTAACCCATCATGTTTTGATTTCCCTTTCCACTTATACGCCCTTAATCATGCTAAACGTTGTTACCTTTGGCTCTGTCTACCCCGTAAGGGATAAAGACGTGGTACATGTATGTATGTATTTTATTTATCTGTCGCATTTCAAGCTTTATTTTTAACTAGCTTTTACCAGCAGCTTCGTTCACGATAATCGTTACAACCGGGTGAAATATACATATACCTACTCAAAAACTAGTGACCGACCGAAATTTCGGTTTCGGTTTCAGTTTCGGCCAAAAAATCTAATTTCGGCCTTAGTTTCGGTTTCGGCCAAAATATAGCCGAATCTTTCGACCCCGCCGAAATTCGAGTGTTCGTGAATTTTCGTGCGGCGTTCGGTAAACTTCGCAGCTAACTCGTGCTTGCTCGCCGGCGGGGCCCCGGCTCAGTTCGCCACCGTTCATTTAATCGTGAGTTGAGGTTACATTTTGCAATTGAGTGATTTGGTAAGTAAGTGTTAATAAATGTTAAAAAAAACAGTGAATTTCAGTAAATAATCGTAATTTTAAATGTTTTATTTCGGTTTCGGTTTTGGTTTCGGCCGAAACAGAAAGCAAGACCGAAAGTTCGGTTTCGTGGCTAAAAAATCAGTTTCGGCCGGACACTACCAAAAGCTATGCCAAATGATTAACCATTCCTCCATTAACTTTAATGATTCGAACCCCATTCCTTTCCGGAATGCCCGTGAAACCCTCTTCGTATCTCGCTTCAGGGGTTCCGTACCGGTTCATTGAACGTCGGACAATACCTTTATCTATTAGATAGACACTTATCTATTAGATACGACAGCTTCAAAGTTAGGGGTCGGTTTGACCCCGAGCTGTGGATTGCGTTGAATTAGTTTCTTGATTGCCTACTAGCTTGTGCCTGCGGCTTTGCCTACGTTCCTTGATGTGTCGGCGGCGTTGTCCGAGTTTCATCTTCAGGCACAGACCTCTCATGTTAAGAGGATTAAGGCTACATTTTCCACGTGGACCCAGAGCGGATGGTTCTTCATACAATTTGCCTCGCAGGTTACCTCACGAAGTTTATCTTCGCCGAAAAGTTAATGATACAGTTCGAAAACTCCGAAAAAATTTGAAGCGCGAGATGTACGTCAAACTATTCCACCACGGCTTATTTGATGGTGATTATGGTAAAGGTCTTCCATGCTGGTATGGGAGTAAAGAAAAAACATAGAATGTACCAGTTGCTTCTCTACCCGCGATGGTAAAAGCCCATCGAGGGAATAGGCGAAAATCTTAAGAAGGCGAGGCTTGCAACCACTATTTTGAATCCATTTTCCACCTATACGCCCAATATCTTGCTAAACGTGGCCTTTAGGTTTTGTTACCTTAGGCTCTGTCTACCCTATAAGGGATAAAGACGTGATTTATGTATGTATGTATGTCTCGTTTACTATGGAAAAATTGGCAGCGCCACCAGTGGCCACTGCCGGCAAACTAACCTCATATTTGTTACGTTACGCGATCGCGTTCGAGTCGTTTGCTGTGACAAAAACCGTTACTAAGCTCTGTGTCAATTTAATTCGGTTATCCGGTTTATTCCGGATTAATGACTTTTGCATCCGGTTCTTAATTCAATTAATCCACGATAAATGGACTAAATCCCTTTGTTCACAGAATAAATGCAAAAGCTGAACGCCCGCCAAATAACAAGTCACGTTTGGAAATTTGATTTTGTAAACAATGAGCTATGCGTAACTCGTTAATTTTGTTTTAAGCCATTAACCGACAGACCAAATAAAAAGTTGAGACGGTGTTCTGCGAATGACAAAGTGAGACCGGCTACTGTGCTTTACCACGTGTAAATACAAATGGACTTTTACAATCTGCGCAGGAAGAATTCTATGTTTGTTCTTTGTTCCCATGGACCCATGGAGACCAACATGCAATTGAAAACAAAACAAAATTTCCGAATTATCAAAAGAAAAGTATAAATAGAACGCTTTCAAGTAATAATGCTTTGCTCGGTTTTTTATACGTTTCTGAAACCTAGCTAGATCGTTTTATCGCCCCAGAAACACCCTGCATATTAAATTTCATGAAAATCGTTAGAGCCGTTTCCGAGATTCAGATTATGTATATACAAAAAAAAATCGTTTAAAGGTTAGGTATTAGATGAAACAAACCATTATCCTGAAAGTAAAATCGAAGTGGAATCGCTACTTTTATTTAAGAAAACTAGCTGTTGCCCGCGACTCCGTCCGCGCAGAATTCACTTATCGCTATCCCGTGGGAACTATGCTGTTTTCCGGGATAAAAGCTATGTATATGCCCATGTCCGTCCCTGGGACTGAAATTAACTGTATACCGAATTTCAACTAATTATGCATGTATGTTTAATGTAACCGCGGCAATTTTACTTAATTAGATGCTTAAGTTGTTGTGTACTAAGCTGCATAAGTTATAGTTTTTTAACTATCCCAAGGGAATTCTTTAATTTTCCTGGATTAAAAGTATCTAAATATTGACCAGGGATATAAGGTATCACGACGCAAAATTTCATTTAAATCGGTCCAACAGTTTTGGAGATTAGCGAACACAGACATATGTAAGTGAATACATCCATAACATTCAGAGAGACGAAAATTATAAAATCTACTTTTTTGTGTTTTATTGCTCTTCCCTGATCGTTAGCACTCTATTTTTGATGAATTTATTTATTGTACAGACACGAACTTTCTACTGATTTATTATATGTATAGATTACCGTGATTCAATATTTTTTCCAACTCACAACTTCGTGATATTGTACATGCATTTCGTGTGATGATTGATTGAGTAACTTGGCAACTAATCGATCAGAAAATTGCGAAGTTGTGTTGCAAAAGACCCGTAGTTACCAATATTTTCATTTCGACAAAGTTACTACATAGTTACTTGTGCAATACATCGTTAATTTTTAGGGTTCCCTAGCTCTACACCAATCCGTAATCCGACAAACTTCAACAAATGGGTCAATGCATATTTGTGCCCAAGTCATGGATGATGTATCTGTTTAATTATGTAGTTATCTACATTATATAAGTATTCAGTAGTCCGTAGAACTCAGTTCCCACCGACTTGCCTATTTTTGCAGTTGGGCACTTTTATTGTGCAGAATTAGAGGAGAAGGCTGGTTAAATGCAGTTCGGCTTGCCTTCTGATATACCTACTTGACGCCACGCCACTGATAAGATGTTTACCCTTTGTCTAGTACTCATTATCGTAAGCTGTGCTTAGTTTGGGTCTATGTCAATAGACATTTGTTTCTTTTTTTTTTTTTTTTTTTTAATTGTGAATAGGAAGGCAAACGAGCAAGTGGGTCACCTGATGGTAAGTGATCACCACTGCCCATAGACACCCGCAACCCCGGGGGGATTGCAGATGCGTTGCCAACCTTTATTGCGTTGTTTATCGCTATCCCGCGGGAACTATGCAATTTTCCGGGATAATAGGTAGCCTTTAACCTGGCCGATGATTATCTCAACAGACTAGTAAACTTTGCATCAAAATTCGTTCAGCCATTCACGTGATGCGCTCGCAAATACCACAGCCACAAAATCTAAAAATTGTTAGAACGTGTTCTGTTATCGATTCTAAGTATCCTCAGCCGATTTTTTTTTATATCTACTACATACAAACTTTTACTCCATGCTGGTCTGGGAGCAAAGGAAAACATATAATGTACCAGTTGCTTCTCGTCCCGCGCAGATGGTAAAAGTCCATCGAGGGAATTGGCGAAATTCTTAGCAATCATGGTTATAGGCGATGCGGCTAGCTACCCATCACTATTTTGATTCCTTTTTTCACCTATACGCCTACAATCATGCTAAACGTGGCCTTCAGGTCTTGTTACCTCAGGCTCCGTCTATCCCGTAAGGGATATAGACGTGATTTGTGTGTATGTATGTGTGTACAAACTTTTGACCCTGTTCAGCTTTAATATATTATGTATAGATTGTCCAGGTAACTGAGCAATGAGCATGAAACACTAATTTTGTTCACAATTTACGTTTTAACCTGTACAAAGTAAAGTTTTCTTTCCCTACTTTTGTTTGAGCTTGAGCAGTAGGTTTATTGTCTAACTCGCCCGCAATCGCCATCGTGTTTATTATGACAGTTCATGTATGGGCTGACAATTGGCAACGGAATCAGCTAGCTGTCACATTGACAAGAACTGTCAAAATGAACACGATGGCGATAACGAGCGAGTTAGGTAATAAGCCTACTGAGCCTCCAGTAAGTTTTCGCATATAAAAACGCCTCGAACGCGTTCACGCAAACGTCTCAATTACTATGGAATAATTGGCAGCGCCACTTGCAGAGCGAAACGGCAACAAACTTTTCTCATAGTATTTGACATTTTAACGCAAACTCGTTCAAGACTTATTTTGTGACAGAAAACTTACACTAAGAACCCTATGTGTGATCCAGTCTCACTTAGTCGGGTGTTTGTAAACTCAATTCACACTGTTTTTTGTTTACTGGCTTCTCGTCGGTGAAGTCACTGACAAAAGGGTTAATTATCTCGACCGCAAGCTCTAACTTTGCAGACGTCAACAAACAGGGCAAAAAGTTACTGTTTCAATTTAAAACTGACTTAGCTACCGTCTGAAGAATGTTTCGGTCTTTGAAACAATTTTACATTAAGCATTTGAAAATTCATACATTTATATTTGCATAAATCACGTCTTTATCACGGGTAAAGAGAGCCTAAAGTAACAAGACCTAACACGTTCAGCATGATTGTGGGCATATAGGTGGAAAGGGGAATCAAAATAGTGATGAATTGCTAGCCGCATCGCCTATAATAATATGATTCCTAAGATTTCGCCTATTCCCTCGATGGGCTTCTACCATCTGCGCGGGAAGAGATGGAACTGGTACTGGCTGGTTTTTCCTTTACTCTCCCAAACCAGCGTGGCAGTAAAAATCCAAGTTTTCGAAAAAAAACAATTTTTGTTTATTAAATATTTTTTGTTTATTGAAATGGATCTCCGCAAAGTAACGCCTGATTCAATAAAATATTTATTGTTTGATTAAAACAGGCACAGAACTAAATAAGAAAACAGTAGTGAAATAGTCTAATTTAATCTTAATTAAACTTAATAATGAGGTGTTCCCGGAGGACGCCTGCGTGGTAATTTAATTAGTGTACCTACCCAAGGATTTGTTTACTTATTTCCTAACTAAATAATAATACTATACTTCTTTATCCCCTCAAATAAACCACTTCTAGATTAAAAAGTAAATTAAAAGCGCTATTAGCCTCTTTAATGATATTTCGAAGAGGCTAATTGACGCTACGGGTGACCGCAGAGCTGGCAGCTTCCTTGGACAGCGTATTAGTATCACTGTCCAAAGGGGGAAAGCTGCCAGCGTCTGTGGAACTATGCCACGGGGGCCCCTCCTTTTTTAATTATTTTCTTTTTAGATTAGTTTGTTTAGTTTCTAATTCGTTTTTAATTCCCCTTGTGTATTTTTTTCATTAATAAAGGTTAAAGTAAATAATAAGTACACGTTTTTCCTCACACGTAGAAGTATTACTTGCGAACTGGGAGACGCTGTGTTGGCAGGCCTCCCACTAGGTGGACCGACGACATCGTGCAAGTTGTGTGAAACCGGTGGATGCAGGTGGCGAGTTGTCGTTCATTATGGTTCTAAGGGGGAGGCCTTTGTTCCACAATGGACGTCTTCTGGCTGATGATGATAGATATCACTTAATTTTGTAGGAAATCGAATTGCGAATTTATCTCTCGTCTCGGTATCACAATAAAAAACGGGATGGCGAATGACCTATACCCTCTCAAACAGAGGGTCGTAGGTTCGAACCCGGGAACAAACAGAAATGAAATGGAAGAGTCATTTCATACGTAACAACTTCCTAAGCTATTATGTCATGATTTCTAGGGGATAAAGACCGTTGACGATTGTGAGTGCATAGGTGGAAAGGGGAATCAAAATAGTGATGGGTTGCTAGCATCGTCGCCTATGACATGATTCCAAAGATTTTCGCCCATTCCCTCGATGGGCTTTTAACATCTGCGCGATAAGAAAAGCGACTGGTACATTTTGTTTTTTTCTTGGCTCCCAGACCAGCATGGGAAATTATATTAGTCTAAGAGAAAATTTTAAAGTATTATTTTTTAATTTTTGCGCTAATCTACTTACTCTGGGTCGGGTATAATCTGTTAAAAAAAGGATATAAACACTACAAGCGCCCTGAAATAACATTCTATTTTGTATTCAAGTATTCTCTCCAAAATCAAAGCATTTTCTTTACCCCTCATAATTCAGGTAACTTATTACGCGTCTCATAAAAAAATGTTTCCCCAAAAGAGCGCCGCTTAGAATAAATATTCGTCAACCGCCACGCTCCATACATAAATCACTGCAATTACACAAAAAAATTTTGTGTCTCTCTCAACATTCTTTCCAAAAGCCTTAATTTTGCTACGTCGGTCTTACCTTCCACGAATCCAGGTCTCGGTGTTTGCATTCTGGTAAATGAGGGCACGCGAGGAGAGGAAAGGTCATCAGGGTAGACTAATGAGTCGTTCGAAAACCGCCGACGAATCTTGGTATCACTTTCAGGTATCTCTGTTTCATTAAAAAGTATATCGATTGTCTCGTTGTAATCCATAATGTCTAATGTAACAGAATCATTAGTACCCTCTTCGTTTTCATTGAACTTATTCACTTTGTTAACAGTAGAATAATAATCATGGAATATTTTCGTTCTAGTTGCATCGTCTATCTTAAGTTTTTCCGCATCCTTTGTGCCAACTAATTCTACGGAGTCTAAAGTAAATGAGTATTTCTCGTAATAATGTCCTAAAGGATTGCTTTTAGTATCATTCAAATCAATACTATCACGAGTATCATTATTGCTCTCAATCGTGTCGCTTTCATCTTTTCTCCTAAACCTATCTAGAAATACTTGATATTCTTTACTATTTACAGTGTAAAGTTCTTTAGTGAGAGCTACATCTGTTTTGTTGGCATCACTTATCGATTCTTCACTGGGATTGGTCAGGTTTAGATTTGAATTGTTGTTAGTCATTTGTGTGTTGGCTATGGGTAGTAAGGATAGTATTAGGATTAAGGGTAGGGGGTAGGAGTTGTTCGAGGTTGGTCCGTAAAGGGAAGAGCAGTGGAAGTGGGGAGAGCGGCGCGGCGGGCGCCTCATGCCAGGTCGGCACTGCGACTATCCTGGAAAGAAGAAAAAACACCTTTAGAACATTGGAGGGCTAAATTCTTTGCCACTGAGTAGGATATATATGAATTAGTCTCTTGTCCCTTTTCCTCCTAAATCCCATTCGACTAATACTCATTCAGTACGTTTGTTTACAAAAGTCACAGTCGGCTCATCACGCCAAAGAATGAGCCAGAGCCGTCGCTATTCAATTTCGTGCTCTATTGTCCGGGATTCAGGGAACAAATTTGATTAATAGAGTATTCACTGCGCTGAATAGTCTTTTAACCGATAGCTGCAACGAGGGTTCTGTTTTTCAAGATAAGAAATGTTGAAGGTTTTTTTCTGTCAGTATGTAGAAGATTGACTGAATATCACTACAAAGATTTTGATGCAAAATTTAGAACCGCTCTTAACGCGGTTCAGTTTGAAAATCAACCAATGAATGGGAATATTTGTGAACTGGTTCAGAACCCTGAAAAACATTTACATACATACACAAATCACGTCTTTATCCCTTACGGGGTAGATAGAGCCTAAGGTAACAGGTACCTATAGGCCACATTTAACAAGATTGTGGGCGTATAGGTGGAAAATGGAATCAAAATAGTGATGGGTTGCTATAGCCTCATCGCCTATAACATGATTCCTATGATTTTCGCCCATTCCCTCGATGGGCTTTTACCATCTGCGCGGGTAGAGAAGCAATTGGTACATTCTATGTTTTTTCTTTGCTCCCAGACCAGCATGGAAAAGGACACAAATCAGCGCTCTCAAAAAATCATAGGAATCATGTTATAGGCGATGAGGCTAGCAACCCATCACTATTTTGATTCCATTGTGGCCTATAGGTACCTGTTACCTTAGGCTCTGTCTACCCCGTAAGGGATAAAGACGTGATTTATGTATGTAGGTATGTATGTGCAGCGCTCTCATGGCCGCCATCCGTTTTTTAGACATTATTTTATCTAACACATTCATTCACTCTCTCATTCTTCCATCTCAATCGTTCATTCTGTCATTCCGCTCACTCCCACATACATGCGGCAAACTTACAAAACAACCTCTTGCTCGCGTCTAGGTTAAATGCAAACAATTCAAAGTTATGTGTCCTTTACAGCAACTTATGCCAAAGCTACAGCGAATCCGTGCCATAGTTTTGATGGTTTAGTGTAGTTTCTAATGGTATACTAATATATACACAGGGTGTATTCGAATAATATGTAGTCCTGTGTGACCTTTTTAACGCCTGAAGAAGTATTGGCTTGATTAATCTTCTTGAGTGGACTTAGTATGTTTTGTGTGTGTATATTTATGTAAATTATATCACTATCATCACTACATAGTATAAAACAAAGTCGCTTTCTCTTTCCCTATATCCCTATGTATGCTTAAATCTTAAAAACTACGCAACGGATTTTGATGCGGTTTTTTATAATAGATAGAGTGATTCAAGAGGAAGGTTTATATGTATAATACATGCATAATATAGTCGAGAAACATTGATTGCACCCGTGCGAAGCTGGGGCGGGTCGCTAGTGTAGTATATTTCTGACATATATTAGTCTATCGTATTTTTTTATATGTATTAGGGTGTATCTGTATTGTTGTGTAGGTGTATTCTTATTATTATATATATTATTATGCAATACAATACAATACTCTTTATTGAACACCACAATAATAATGATTTATTTGTTTAGGTTAAGTTAGGGTCTTTGGCCAGAAGCTAAGGCTTTTTAGTGGGTCTTTTCTCTATACTCTGGTTTCGAAGGCTAGCTGGAAAATATGCCTTTAAGGGATAAGTTCGCCTTTGTACGTCTGTTTTTCTCATTTCCTGTAAAATTGAATGTGTTTTATGTACAATATAAAGAGTTATACATACATACATACATACTTTTGGCAAGGCGGCGAAGCGTCTGTTGGAGCTGGTAGGTGCTCCTGCTTGAGCTTCGCTAGTAAAAACTATAATCCAAACTTTACAAAAAAATGCCAGAGCCAGTAGGGTTTAGGCGTTTTTATGACTTAACTGAAGGTTAACTCCGTAGAGACTCCTTATAGGGATAAGTTCGCCTTTGTGCATATATTAATGTTTTTTTTTGTGAATTGTATCTGGTTCTTTTTATTTGTACAATAAAACATTTACTTAAGTACTTACTTAACTACTGTAGGGCTCCGAGGGTTGTAGCCAGGTCTACAATAAATTACTTAGGAGACTCCTGGGTTTATGCGGAGAGTACGATTGATTATATTTTATTTATAATCATAAGATCCTTATGATTATAAATAAAATATAATCAAGCTTTTAACCGTATATTACTTTAAACTCATGAACTTATACAATCTATGATATAGCAGTCATGCCTTCGGAGGCAGCTGTTCAGGTAATGCCCTAAAGAAAGACTTTGTTCCTTTCGATTCAATTTAAATTCTAAAACCAAATTATAAATATTTGCATTGCCAGCGAGTGGATTTGTATAGACAAACTCAAGTTGTCACACTAGGTACCTACCTACTCGCACGACTCGCACTTGGCCCGTTTTTTAATTACAAAGTGTCATCACTGATTTTATACCAGTTAGGGGCAAAACCGCAATTAGTCCTTTCCCAACACTATAATTTAAATAAACCTTTATCCGATCAGCGCTCGCGTTAAACGCCGGTTAGCCGGAAATTAAGCGCCATATCTGTGTCGCTTAGCGAAAGGTTAGCAGTTAGCTTAGAGCCTGACCTTTCACCTTTCAAATAGCCCTGTGACGTCACTTTTTCAACGCCCTATCCACTTAGAATTAAAGAATTAGCAAGCTGAAGTGGCAGTGGGCCGGCCATATCTCGCGAAGAATCGACAACCGCTGGGGTAAACGTGTTCTTGAGGAGACCGCGACTTGGCAAACGTAAACGTAAAACGTAAAACGTAAATTTAACCTCTTCTTCGTCTTCGACCTCTCCTCAGCATTAGAGGGCTTGGGCTATATACCCACGCGGGCCCAGTGCGGATTGAAAACTTCACATGTAACGTTTTAAATATTTTTTAATTTCAAATGCCAAGGTTGTAAGTACGCTCAACATAGACCGAGAGTCCATGGTTGACTACAAAGACTAATATTCTGTGTAATATCGGCTCTTCCATGCTGGTCTGGGAGCAAAGAAAAAACGTAGAATGTACCAGTTGCTTCTCTTTCCGCGCAGATTGTAAAAGCCCATCGAGGGAACGGGCGAAAGTCGTAGGAATCATATAGGCGATGCGGCTAGCAACCCTTTATTTTCAAATTCAAATTCAAATTATTTATTAAAATAATCAATTGTACAAATAAATTATAAATGGTTAGTAAGCACTATATTATGTCTATCTATGTATTAGTAAGTACACAACAAAGTTAAGAACTAAACTAATGACTCGACATAAAACAAGTGTGCCTGCGCTTACAACGAGAGTATATTATAAACTGTGCGTAGAGTAATTAAATTAAATGCCTAAACTAGGATACGAGAGTACCCTGTATCTTAGGCAAAAGATAGGGTCTATGATTAAATATTAATTGATACAGGGAGTATTATTTTCTGTACAAAGTTAGAAATCAGCATTTTTATCACATATTAAACTATTTTGATTTCCCTATCTACCTATACGCCCTTAATCATGCTAAACGTGGCCTGAAGGTTTTGTTACCTTAGGCTCGTCTACCCCTTAAGGGATAAAGACGTGATATATGTATGTATATAGGTAGATATTCGTGATACGACATCTCAAAATGAACCCACAAAAGCCCTGCATTTAAAAAGCACAAAATTAAACGAGATCCGATTTATACCGCTCCTTTCGGCATATAAATGGGTTTTTAACGTATAAAGATTGCAGCCATTTTTGAGACGGCTTTGGCTCCCCTTTACGCATGTTAGGTCTTAAATTTTCTGCTTGAAGGGGCTCAAGGCAGTTGGAAAACTAATTTTCATTCACATACTTAGTACCCTCGTTTCTACTACAAACAGTATGCTTAGTATGTATGTAAACTCTTTATTGCACATAAAAATCAAAAAATACAGAAGTACACAGAAAATAGTACAAAGGCGAACTTATCCCTAAGAAGGGATTTCTTCCAGCTTACCTGACACAGAAAGGAATAGTTTACAAAGAAAGGCAAGCAGTCATTGTTCGCAAATAAGTAGTCTTAGTGTAGGTTTTCGGTCACAAAACACGTCTCGAATGCGTTTGCGTTAAACTGTCAAACACTATGCGAACAGTTTGTTGTTGTTTCGATCCGCAAGTGGCGCTGCCAATTTTTGGGAGAGTAAGTGGTTCCATGCTGGTCTGGGAGCAAAGAAAAAACTTAGAATGTACCAGTTGCTTCTCTTCCCGCGCAGATGGTAAAAGCCCATCGAGGGAATGGGCGAAAATCTGAGGAATCATATCATAGGCGATGCTGCTAGCAACCCATCACTATTTTGATTCCCTTTTCCATCTATACGTCCACAATCATGCTAAACGTGGCCTTTAGGTCTTGTTACCTTAGGCTTTGTCTACCTCGTAAGGGATAACGTTTTTTATGTAAGTAAGTAAGTCATTTATTTGTGATACACAGGTAAATTACATAGGATCTACAATAAATACAATTAGGCTGCTCTGTGATCTACCATAAAGGTGTACAAATATTAAACTTAAAGACTAAAACACTATTCAACACAAAAGCCAAGAGAATGTGTCATAACAATAGAATTTATAATGTATGTATGTATAACTTCCATCCGCTTCAGCCTATAACTTGCAGAGATTCCATCTCCCTGAAGAACTAAAAATAAATTATTTACACGGCGAATTAAACGCTTGATTTCCCAGGATTTTTCACAAGTGGCTCGAATATCCCGGCGTCCTAATCTGATCCCGGGCATCCCGGCGCCATAACGGGACTTCACAGTGGGGCTGATTTACCGGGTGATTCTGCGCAACTTTGGAATTTTTAAAACAGTACCAGATAATTAGAAGAGATTTTTTTAAAAGGTAAGCTCGTATTTTCTTCTCAATTTCATTGCAAAGAGTTTACTTACTTAGTTTACTTAATCTTGCTAAACGTGGCCTGTAAGTCTTGTCATCTTAGGCTCTGTCTACCCCGTAAGGGATAAAGACGTGATTCATGTATCTATAACTGTATCTTATTTACTTGCGAGTCAAAATGTTCAAAAAAAAATGTTAAACTCTGGAATCAGTTGACGGCACCAGTTTCTAGGGATCTTCCAACGACTACTCTTTTCTTAAAGAGCCGGCAACGCACCCGTTACCTCCCTACGTTGTGTGAGTCCATGATTGCTTTCCATTAGGCAGCCCACCACGTTAAAAAAAGTCTAGTCGTGATCATGGCCTCTGCATCGCCGCCGACATGTCGGGGCAGTTATAATGATAATTTATGTTTTAACTTCTTAAATCTCAAGTGCGGTGCTGATAGCAATTACAAGTAAAATAGCGGAAGTTTTAATATGTTTTAAAAAGTCCAAAGAGCGACCCTAATAAGGCTTTTAGGTACAGGCTGGTTGATTTAATCACTTCCCTGCAATTTCAACTTTCTGGAGGGTATTGCCTCGTAAAGACAACAATCGGTATTGTTCATTGGCAGTCATTTGGGAACCTCAGTAATGGCGGCCATTTTGAAAAAGGATGGCGGCCGCCTTCTGACATGTTATTAAGTTCTTTTGCGAGAATTGAGGGGTGCGAGTCGGGTTACCTCCGCGTGTGATCAAGCGGCGGTTCGTTTTTGGATTCATCCGGAATCAGTTGGTCCGGTGCACCCTGGGCTTCGGTTGTTGATTTACTGGCAGATTCTGAGGGATATCATTATCCGTTGACTAAGAGCCAGGGGGGGTGTTTTGACCGTGTTCTACCGTACAACGTTGCTGACATTTTTGTCACAAGATTTTTTAATACTGTATTTATTACTTTGACATTGACGAAATCATCGCATCGATAATGGGACCATATTAGAAAGAGAAGAAGAAGAGAATTGTTGAAATGATCTGTCAGTTATTTGGGATTGCAATCTCGTACATGCCATTGCCATGGTAGAAGGAGATGGTGAATGTCAATGTAATTGCGAGTGCGTTAGACAGGCCTTTGAATTTTCTTTTTAATCCCCGACGCAAAAAATGGGTGTTGGGTGGGGGGGGGGGGGGGGGGGGGGTGGGATGGGGTTATTAATAAATAAATTCGAAATTTAATTCTCCGCGGATTAAGTCGCGGGCAAAAGCTTTAACAGGTTACTTCGTCTGTCGTTTAAAAAATCGGGTGGGTATTGAGTTTTTTTTCTACTAAAAAGAGTAAATACAGTCTTTCATTATAATGTCGACATGACTGAGACACGCGGTCCAAAACTGTTTAATTGTCTCGTCCCCGTAACTAAATTCAATGATAATCCACGCCGGGGCTTTTAAAAAACCATTAAAGTACATTCAAGATTGTTAACTGAGCGTAGCAATTTGCGTTGGAAAGTTATAGCACTCAGAACAGAACCTTTTAGGGGAGGCTTCGCAATTTAATTATTAACTCATTATTAATTTTGACGACGTGAGCCCCCGCGTGGGCCTGCGGCGGAGACGACAGCTAAGCGAAGAGGTAAGTAACGGGGAAACAAGCAGTTCCAATTCACTTCAACCCTTTTAAAGAAAGAAAGAAAGAAAGAAAGAAGAAAGAAAACATTTATTGACACAAAACGACACATAAAGAAAATTAAAAAAATAACAAATAATAATAAAACTAGGTACTTATGTGCCGAAAGTGCCAAAAGGGCCACACTCAGCATGTTGCTGCGGCAGGCCGCAGCGCTGATTTTCAGTGTGACCCCTTTTGTAAACCAATGAGCAAAAAATTTACCTTGCTACTCCGCTAGTAGAAATGAGAGCGTTAAGGAGTATGGAAGGTGTATCACTGAAAGATAGAATAAGGAACAGTGTGATAAGGGAACGTGCTGGTGTGAAAGAGGATATAGTGACTAGGATAGAAAAAAGTATGCTTAGTTGGTTTGGGCATGTAGAGCGGATGGATGAAAGTAGACTAACTAAACAGATCTATATGGGGAGTGTGAATGGTTACGTTGGGAGGGGAATGCCTAGACGGACGTTCCGAGACCAAATAGGAGATGTTTTGGAAAAAGATCAGGTCAGGAGTACTCGAAATCGACGAGCATGTATGAAGAGATTGATGACTGTGGATGAAGCGAAAGAAATGTGTCAGGATCGTAGCAAGTGGAATAAAGTAGTCTCTGCCTACCCCTGTGGGAAAGAGGCGTAACGGTATGTATGTATGTATATATGTACTCCGCTACTCACGCTATTGAGTAGCGGAGTAGCAAGGTAAATTTTTTGCTCATTGAAATGGACCTCCGCAAAGTAACGCCTGCAGGCTTATTACGCAACTCGCTCGCAATCAGCATCGTCTTCATTTTTGACAGTTGATTCCGAGATTGGTTTCAAAATGAAAACAATCTTTCCACGTAACTCGATCGGCTTGGCATCGCTTTCGAAAGCGATTGCGAGCCATTTTTCAAAGCAATTGAACGAATGATTTGCCAAAAAGTCCTGCCTGATAAGCAGTACGTCAAAATAAAAAAAAAGGCTGCTTGAATCTGTGGTACACAATGACATAAGTAGCTAAAAAAAGCAACGGCTAAGTGGCGCCGTCTGTGAATTGTTGGTGTTACTCAACCATACATGGGGAATTTCAATAAAAATGACTTGTTGGCTACTGGCTCGTTTGTGGCCTATTTTTACCCTTTTGATATTTAGGAGATCTTAGGTTGTAGAAGGTGCGAAGAGAAATGAGCTCGAGATCGTAATAATGGAATACTCTTTATTTACAGGGAGGTTCTAAATATACAAACTTAACAATGTACAACTAGCGGGTTTACCCGCGAATGTAGACGCGCCAATCAGAGGCGGCGAAACCATCGCGTGATGTCCCGTATACACATCCAAGATTGATTGACAACAAAAAGAAAGATTGGCTACATAAGTCACATGCGAGCACACGGTCGTACTCTAGGAAGGAGTTGAGGCGGTCGCCATGGTCGGAAACGGCCGGGAGTACATCATCATCATCACACATCCAAACGCTGTCGTTGTGTGCTCACAGCGCGGCGGTCTCTCGCTCGCATATAAAAACGCGCAGCGCCTAAGTTGCGTCCATTCCACACGCAGACGTCACGGCGTAAACATCGCATGCACTTCTGAGAGCGGCGAGTGTTTACGTGAGACAAGGCTTGTCACCGTTTCTTGCAGACGTCGCTTTCTTCTTGTTTCTTGCAAGACGATAATATATGTGTAGCTTGCAGCTACAGATACATGTCAATATATTTCTTCCTGTCAGTCTGCCTTGTACCACCTTATGTACGTGTTGTGTTTTTGCTAAAGTAATTAAATACTGTTACATTTCTAAGTGTTTCCATCATCCTCCATTCACGTTTATACAGTCCACCACCAGTAGCTATCAGACTATATATATTTTTTTTCCCAGATTTTGGAAATTATTGGGCTTATTTCTACTCAGAATCAACAACACTATTGAATGTTGTATGAGAAATTAATGTTAATGTTTAATGAAATTCCCCGTGTATGGTTTAGTAACACCAACAATTCACAGACGGCGCCACTTAGCCGTTGCTTTTTTTAGCTACTTAGGTATGTCATCGTGTACCACAGATTCAAGCAGCATTTTTTTTTTATGTTATGGACGTACTGCTTATCAGCCGTATATAGGGGCCGCCGAATGACTGAGTAAAACGTTTTTATTTTTATAAAATATATCGTTCGATGGAATCTGTAACTTTTTTCTGTAGCTAAGGATGGCTATTTCTGTCAATAGAAAAATCATCAAGCACTTTTAAAATAATCATCCGTTCCCAATTGCTAGGTAAAATTTAATATTTTGTGATGTTTTCCTTTGAATGTCGATCAAAACGATAAAAATGGCAAGAAGTAAAGTAAGATAAGCCTGCCTTTGTATATGTATTTTAATTTTTGACTATTGTGTTTGTATATTTTTTTTTTTTTTAGGTACATTCAATAGTGTTAACTTAGATACAAGTACATAAACAAAAATAATCATGAAGGGGGAGTTGTATTCGAATAGGAATAAAATGAAAATAAACTTCGCATTTGTAATTTTTTATTCTTTTTAATTTTAAAAATAACTATTAATTTCCTAATCAGTAATTCTTAACAATACTATACGACACTAATCGTCATAATCCAGCCAATCATATTGCGATTGCATTCGTCGTCGAAGTTGATTGTGATTATGATTCCGACTCCGACCGCCTTGAAACATTGGTATTATATAAAAAAATGATTCCAATTGCCCTCGCAATCCCTTTCAAAAACGAAACAAAGTGAATGGACCGATAAGTTTTGCTTTTGCAAACATTTTTTAGTGACGAATGGTTTTTATTAAATTAATTGACCCTAATTCTAGCGTTTTTATTCACTTAAATAACTAAATTAGATACGTGATTTTGGTTAATTGAAATATTAATATCCAAATAATAAAAAATATCATTTATAACTAAAAACACAAAATACAGTGTGAACGAAACTAAACGCAAACTTTATTAAAAAAAACATCTTGTCATGTCGGTGTCTTCCACAGATTAGAGAGATAGTAGGTAGGTGTCTTCCTAATAATCAACAAACTAAGTAAGTTCGGTTTACATTTTTAACTCTGTTTAATTGCTTTACTGTGTGTTTTAATCAAGGTATTATAGCTAAATTGATAGAATACAATAATGAATTTACCCTGGAGTGATTACAGTTCCGTAAGCATTGTTCCCACGAAAATAGATTAATATAGAACACATCGTGTCGGAAATGTTTGTTCGAAATAAACGTTTTGTTTTTTAAAGTCAGATACTATTGGTGATGCTTTCTTTTTGTGTATAAACATCCAGTGCATTTGATATACGATGTGTGGTGCTTCCAGTGGCATATTAAAGCACTCAGTGCATCTGGTACGAGAAGTTCCGAAAAGTTTCCAAACTTGTTTGCTGTACCTTAAAATCATTTTCCCTCACGCAATATAATATGTCCCATACTTATTATTATACAACGAAAACAGCGGTAGACAATTCGATAGCAACAGCCTTTCCCCACAAGCCTACGAACGAACTACGAATATCGAATTTTGGTGTATAAGAATTATTAACATTGTAGGAGCCGTCGCTGGACATGGCCAGCAGCTTTGTGGCGGCCACCGCGCTTCATCCCGACGCCGTAGTGGCCGCAGCGGAAACGTGCTGCATGCTGCACAGGTTAATACAACTACAGAGACCGGCACCAAATGTTATTTATAAAAATAAGTTTTTGAATAGTTGACTTTGCTGGGTTTAAGCATTTTAAAGTGAAAGCGAAAACATCGAATTTGTACATAAGTCATTTGTTCGTCGCTTTCATGTGTACATTGGATCTTACAAGCAAATAAATACCCCAAATGAAACCCAGTAGTGGGCACTGCAACATAATTTAACTTATTATACTTGATTTATACAACTTATTTATTCATTTATGTATAATTACCTATTCAATTCAATTCAATTCAATTTTTGGGATAATAATGGCCCCATCGAACGGTGCAATGATTCCGCCAATGTCGAGGTTGGATAAGACACAGCCAGACGACTTTTGATCTTGTGCGGTAAGGTAGACAGTGTTCGGTGAAATACCAGCCACATCCAGTCTAAAACAAATATTAAAGCTAGCTACAGCTATCACCACAGAGCTTTAATCCTTTGTGACATTGCTTGTTTTTTTAATCTACCTCTCAAAAATTAAAAAATTACAGTCATACCTTGGATTAAGTACCTAATATTAATAAAATACATACATACATAAATCACCTTTATCTCTTACAGGGAAGACAAATCTTAAGGTAACAAGACCATATACATGATACATAATATAACCCGTAAGGTATAATAAATAGGTGATTTATGTATGTAATTACTATGTATGAAACAGATGTTTTTGTGTTTACTTCAAAATGCTCAAAAAGTATGCTAAAAACTTTTTTATATTTGTCTCCTCAATGTTTGACAGCACTTATGAGTAGATACAATCCGCCTCAGAAGTAGAACACTTTAATACTTTATGGCAATAACCAACTGTCTTTAAATTTCCAATGTACTTTGTAAAAGTATGTCATAATTGTAATATTTCAGGTACCTATCTACTTCTGAGTATGACCATACTGTGCACCATTTATTTGTTTCAGTCAGAGATGAATATGGAACTAAAAAAAACTTTATTTTTATTTTGAGGAATAAAGTGTCCGATGTTATAAATTTTATGTATTATTTCCAGAGCGCAGAGTTACACAGTCTTTACACTCACCAGCTGTTTTGAGCGGCAGCGCTTAGCGGACGCAGGCGCTGCCCGCGAGCTCGACGCCGGCGGCCGGGAGCCGCCCCACATATACATGACAAAATCTGGCCATAAATGATTGGTGTATCGTTGCAATGAATGCTAATTTTCATGTAACACTTTTTTAATTTCCATGCTGGTCTGGGAGGAAGGAAAAAACATAGAATGTACCAGTTGCTTGTCTACCCGCGCAGATGGTAAAGGCCCATCGAGGGAATGGGCGAAAATCATAGGAATCATGTTTTAGGCGATGAGGCTAGCAACCGATCACTATTTTGATTCCATTTTCCACCTATACGCCCACAATCTTGCTAAATGTGGCGTGTAGGTACCTGTTACCTTAGGCTCTGTCTACCCCGTAAGGGATAAAGACGTGATCTGTGTATACTTTTTCTGTGTGTACTTTTTCAAATAATCAATGGTTATCAAACTACATAGGTACTAAAAATACAACCATAATGAAATGTTAGGGCGTTTGTGAGTTTCAGCTTTATATATTTTACTGTGCCTAAATTACCTTGAACAGCGTTTTTGACAGTCTTTACTAGGCTTTTCTGTTAAAAGTACATATATTTTTTAATTTGGACGTTCCACTTTATACTTTATTACATTGTTTTTTCACTAATTGACTTCAGATTGAGGGACTTTGGAGGTGTTTTAACTTTGATAATTTGCCTTTTTGACAGAAAAATGCCCCCCATATAAAATATCAACCCTACCAATATTATAAATGCGAATGTTTGTGACAATGTGAGGATCTCAGTGAGTGAGTAAGTGTGTATGTTTGTTCCTTCTTCACACTGAAACGACTGATAATATAATATCAATATAGCGATAAACATGTCAATTGCTAATTCTATGCGGATGAAGTTGCAGGCAGAAAGAAGTAATAAATAACTAAAAAATGATCCAGGTTTTTTGTTAATCACCTTTTATAAATCCATTATTCCAGCAATACAGATTTTGTTGTAAGTGCTTGTTTTTATTATTCATAATAATGTAATAAACCCTCAATAAAGTTGATTTATTAGAATTATTTGTGGAATTATTAGTACATGACTACGTATTTTTGGGGTATCGTTTATCTTGCTGGGACAGCCAAACCAAGGAGATCGCTAGACGAATCGCTCAGATGGGTCACCTTCAAAAACTTAAAAATGTAAGGCAAAGTTCCAACAATACCTTAAAACCAAAGTATTCGACCAATGTGGCAATGAAGGCAAACATGCGCCAAATAAAAGTTGCACAAAGAGCCATGGAGCGAGCCGTGTTAGGGATCTCACTTCTCGACCACATCCACAATTCCGAAATTCGGAAGCGAAATAGAGTTGTGGATGTGGGAAATAGAAACGCACAGTTGAAGTGGAGATGGGCGGAGCACTTGGCAAGACTGAACAACGAGAGATGTTCGAAGGCGGTCACCCGTTAGTCAGATAACATTTAGCAGTCTGCTGGAGAGCTGTGGATGAGACTGGCACAGGACCGGGCAAAGTGGCGTGTAAATAAAGAGGCCTTTACCCAGCAGTGGGTGTGAACAGCACATCGCTGCAAGCTACGCCCCGCCGGAGCGTGGCCGGCGGCGACGCCGCGTGCCGCCCGCATTTGCTGAGACTACGCCTGCGCCGATCGCCCAATCTACTAACTCGCTCGCAACGCCTATTAAAATCTATTTTTCCGATTCAATTCTATTCACAATTAATATCAAACTGTTTAACTTTCTTTTCTCTTTAACAATTAAACCTTTCTTAATAACCAAAATCTTGTCAATTAAATCTTAACATTCTCAACCTAAGTAAGGTATAGGTAGTAACTAACCCTGGATGTGGACTGATTTCATAGATAGATTAATAACTCTCAAGCAGAGGTTCGTGGGTTCAAACAGGTACACCTGCGAGACAATTCAATGTTGTGTATGAAGTTCCTAATCCTCACTGGCCGGGCTCGCGTGGGAACTACAGCACTAACCCTCTCATTCTGAGAGGAGGCCATGCCCTGCAGTGAGGCGTAGGTATATTGGCTGGATATGATGATTAGTGTCATATTAGTAGGTACTCGTATTGTTAAGAATTACCTATTAGGAAATTTATAGCTATTTTTTAAATTAAAAAGAATAAAACATTACAAATACGAAATTTATTTTTATATTATTCCTTTTCGAATACAACTCCCCCTTAATGATTATTTTTGTTTAATGTACTAAGATACATATGGGTACGAAGGCGGGCTTGTCTTACTTTACTTCTTGCTATTTTTATTTTTTTGATCGACATTCAGAGGAAAACATCACAACAAAATACTCAATTTTACCTAGCAATTAGCAAGGTGCCTTTGTAAGTCAATTATTATATTGATAACTTAAAACTATCAAAAAAATCCAACTCAAGTTAACTCCATTCTATCAAGACGAGGACAATTTCGTCCTCGCTTTGGTTTGACGGTTTGCCTTGGGGTTCAAGCCGATTGCAAGCTGTCATTTTAGGTACGTGGAACGAATTTGTGGCAAATCATTCGTTCAATTGGTTTGAAAAATATGGCTCCCAATTATTCCAACCGCTTTCGAATGCAATGTCAAACCAACCGAGTTTTTTCACCGATTGTTTTCATTTTGATACCAATCTCGCTCGGAATCAACTGTCAAAAATTCCGTATAACTCGGAGGTTTAATTGTTAAAGAGAAAAGAAGGTTAAACAGTTTGATATTAATTGTGAAAAGAATTGAATCGAAAAAATAGATTTTACTAGACGTTGCGAGCAGTGGCGGATTTACAAATTTTCAAGGTATAGGCTGAATTTTTGCCGCCCTTGCAAAATCTGTTGCAGACTTCTTAAAATTTTTATTATGAGGTAAAAAAAAAGGTCGTGCCCCAAATTTGCCGCCCCCAAAATCTGCCGCCCTAGGCTCGAGCCTTCTCAGCCTTATGGTAAATCCGCCACTGGTTGCGAGCGAGTTAACTAATGCATATACAGTCCACTCACTTAAAACCGATGATCAACCCTACCATTGTAGCTCATAATCACCAATGCCTACATAATAATAGTGATACAGGTATTGGTTGTAATTGTAACTGTGGCAGACTGGAGGTGGTATCGGAGCATACGTACCTTGGTTTAGTTATAGATAATAACTTCAACTGGGGACCCCATATAAATCATGTTTGTAATAAACTAAGATCCGTGTTATCCAAAATTTCCCTACTTAAATTTAAACTGCCGTACAGTATATTGAGAGTTCTGTACCCACATGTCACTTGCGCAATCAGTTATCGAGTTATAGTCTGGGTAGTCATGGCAGAACATTCAAAACCCATGTAGATAAAATTTATAGATCGCAGGTAAGCCCACTAAAGGCAATTAGGAATACCCAGTTCTGCCAAGAAAAAGATGCGCGGGTTTGAGGCGAGGCTCTTTGAATATAGTAACGTAGTAAGTATGTTCACAACCTCATTAAAAATGAAGTACTTAATTACGAAATAGATAAGTTGCATAATTTGAATAATGTTAGATCACAAAATCTCCGTCAATTAGATTACTTGCCGAAATATATTCTACCTAAATGTTCCAATGTATACGGCAAACGCACATGGCAGTATATGTTACCAAGTATTCTCAACGAGTTACCATCGGAAACTCATAATGAAGTGTGTGCCAACCCCAATAGATGCAAGAGAATTGTCAAAGCATTTTACCTAAACTGTAACGCAGCACAACAATAACTCATCTGTTTAGTTTAAGGATTAAATGGGAGTAACTAGCAGCAGCAGATAAACTGCCGAGTTTTTGCCCGCTGACATAAACCTTTAAATTGTATATTATGAATTTGTTTTCAATAAATAAATAAAAAAAAACACAAATAATACTTATAAATTAACTTTATTGAGGCTTTATTACATTATTTTTAATTAGGTAATAAAAACAAGTTCTTATAACAAAATCTGCATTACTCCAGCAATAATGGATTGTATTGCTCCAGGAATATGAATAATGGATTTAAAAAAGGTAGTTAACAAAAAAACGTAGATCATTTTTTAGTTATTTATTACCAGTTTCTGCCTGCAACTTCCTCCACATAGAATTAGCAATCGACATGTTTATCGCTATATTAATATTATATTATCAGTCGTTTCAGCGTGAAGAAAGAACAAACATACACACTCACTCACTGACTGACATCCTCACATTTGTCACAACATTCGCATTTATAGTATTGGTAGGATTGATTTTAAACTTGAATAAATCTATACTACATAATATTATAAATAGCAAAGATTTGATTGTTTGTTTGTTTGCATTGAATAGGCTCCGAAACTACTGGACCGATTTGAAAAATTCTTTCACCTTTAGAATCCAACTCATGGCCAGATTTTGTCATGTGCATACTTTATGTTCTTACCAATCGGTCTTAAAAATCGGTTCGGCAGTATAAGCATGTAGAGGTAACAGACTCCATTTCAAATGAGGAGAATAAGAATGTCATAAGCAGCAATCGTTTAGACTGCTGATATAAGATCAATGGGGCGGCTGGCCAGCGCCTGCTGCTGCCAAGCGCTGCCGCTCAAACAGCTGGTGAGCCGACGCTGTAATTCTGCACTCTGAAAATAAATAATACATAAAATTATAACATAAGACACTAACATAAAGTTTTATTTTTATTCATCTCGGGCTGAAACAAATAAATGGTATGATCATCCTCAGAAGTACGTACCTGAAATATTACATTTATAACATTTTACAGGTAACTTAGAAATTTAATGGCTGGAAATTTAAAAGTTTCTACTTCTGAGGCGTATTTTTTTAAACATTTTGAAGTAAACACAAAACCATCCGTTTCATACATAATAATTACATACATAAATCACCTATTTATCCCTTACGCGTTATATTATGTGTATGGTCTTGTTACATTAGGATTTGTCTTTCCTGTAAGTGATAAAGGTGATTTATGTATGTATGTACGAATTGGATGTTTTCGCATTAATTTTAAATGCTTAAACCCAGCAAAGTCAACTATTGAATGTTGTGCTAAGTTGTATTACCTGTAGATACGGCATGCAGCTAGTCATAGTCGGGGTGAGGCGCCACGCGTCGGGCCGCCACAGAGCTGCTGGCCATGTCCGGCGACGGCTCCTAAAATGTTAAAAATTCTTATACACCGAAATTCGATATTCGTAGTTCGTTCGTAGGTTTGAGGGGAAAGGGTGTTGCTATCAAATTGTCTACCGCTGTTTTTGTTGTATAATAATAAGTATGGGACTAATTATAATTCGTGAGAGAAAATGATTTTATGGTACGGCAAACAAGTTTGGAAACTGTTCCGTACTTCTCATACCGATGCACTGGGTGCTTTAATAAACCACTGGAAGCACCACACATTGTATATCAAATGCACTGGATGTTTATACACTAAAAGAAAGAATCACCAATCGTATATGAGTTTAAAAAACAAACGCTTATTTCGAACATTTCTGACACGATGTGTTCTATACTAATCTATTTTCGTGAGTATAATGCTTACGGAACTGCTGTAATCACTCCAGGGTTAATTTATTATTGTATTCTATCAATTTAACTATAAAACGCACAGTAAAGCAATTAAACAGAGTAAAAAATGTAAACCAAACTTACTTAGTTCGTTGATTGTTGGATTTGTGTTGGGAAGACATTGTCAAGATGTCTTTTTTTTTTAATTAAGTTTGCGTTTAGTTTCGTTCACACTGCATTTTGTATTTTAGGTTATAAATGATATTTTTTGTTATTTGGGTCTTAATATTTCAATTAACCAAAATCAAGTGTCTAATTTAGTTATTTAACTGAATGAAAACGCTAGAATTAGGGTCAATTAATTTAATAAAAACCATTCGTCACTAAAAAATGTTTGCAAAAACAAAACTTATCGGTCCATTCAATTTGTTTAGTTTTTCGCGTTTCGATTGCGAGGCTAATCGGAATCATTTTTTACGTAATACCAATGTTTCAAGGCGGTCGGAATCGGAATCACAATCGTCTTCGACGACGAATACGATCGCGAGCGAGTTACGTAATAAGCCTGCTGATTCAATAAAATACTTTTGTAAACCAACAAGGGGGACTTAACCCTTTATTTTGCAGTGTTGATTATAATTCTATGTGACAGTAGTGGAGGTAGGTGCATGAAAAACATATAATAATAGCCAGCGACCATTTCATTTTTGCGAAGACACACAACGCTGAGGATCTATTTTTCATGTCTGTGTTTTTTTTTCTTGTTTTTATTTCCTATAAAATTTTGCATTTCTCTTATATTTGTGTGTCTTGCAAAAAAGAATAAATGTCTTCTTTCTTTCTTTCTATATATATTTCACACAGGCTTGGCGAGTAGCGCGGAGTAGCAAGGTAAACATTTTACGTTGATTGAAATGGACCTCCGCAAAGTAACGCCTGATTCGATTAACGCAAGTAATCTAATTGACAAAGATTTCACATTCATCGTTTCAAACAGGTCATTCATCTAAAATTTTCACTTATACTACGTTCTTTATTTTAACTGACACATTCAGACACAGCAAAGAAAAGTAAAAGACACACGCTAAGGCTCGCCTTGTTCCATACGTCACTCCCCGTCTGTCATCTCGTCATGCTTTCCAAAACCATAACATCGCCCATAAAATTGGTTACTTCCAGCGTAACACGCGAATACATCAGCAAAAGAAATTTTATGCGCAATAGTAAAGACAGCGAGTAATTTGACAGTCACACGTATCTGAACAAACGTGTGACGTAACTCGTGGTCTGTGGGTTGATTTCTGAACGAGGTGGCTGCAAACTCGCCGATGTGAAGGATTTTTGGTGGTAAAATTAAGTTATCAGATATTCAGCCAGGGAGCCGACGAACCTTTTTCAAATTATTTCGGGGACGCTACCCGTAACAAATATAAAAGGCTTTTGGCATTTAGAAGGAGATATTTAAGGCAGCAAACGGGACGAGATTCCGTATTCATTTTATTTCGTTTTTAACTAAGAGTAGTGAGGTGACGTCTTAATGCGAAGCTAGTTACTTGACATGAAATGTATATTTCATAGTTTTGTTTTATTTTTTTTCTCTTCGACATTGGAGACATCTCCAATTAATTTATTTGACGGTGGAGGCGTTTTACACCTCCACTGAACTTTTTTGTTTTTTTTTGTTTTGACTAGTAGAGACTTTATACATCTCTATTATAGATTAATATAATTTAAGGCTCGGGGACCTTATACATCCCTTTTATAAATCTATTTAATTTAAGTATTCTTACTGTATTTTATTTTGAAAAAATGACTTTCTGCCAAGTTTCTTGCGGCGCATTCTTCTTGGCAATGATGGTATTTCCGAATGCGCTGGTAGTTTCAAAAAGACATGTAAATAAAAGAGCCCTTGGCCCTTTAAATTCGAAACACCACAAAAGGCAAAAACATTAAGAAACAAAATAGTTTAGCAAATGTTTATAGTCAACTAATATATACCTAGTAAACTGTTACTTCCATGCTGGTCTAGGAGCAAATAAAAAAGATAGAATGTACCAGTTGCTTCTCTTCCCTTGCTTGCGTAATACTTATTTCCTGTCAATCGTTCAGAGGTTAACTGGAAGAGATTCCTTTTAGGGATAAGTTCGCCTTTGTGCATGTCTGTTGTCCTGTATTCATCTTTTTCTTGTGTTTTATGTACAATAAAGAGTTATACATACATACATTAGTAGGGGTAATCTCGAACACACTTTGTGTTTGTAAAAATGAGTAAAATAACTCTCTGATCATTCGCACGAGCGAGGTACTTATTAACATAACTACGTTCTTGAAAATAAAATATAAAAATATTTGAACGTGCCCGCAAAAATGTATGTTAAAATTACATTATAACCCAATCCGGGCGGCTTTCATATGTAAATTGCTTTGTTTATTCACACGTATACATTTGCATTTTTTATACATGACATTATATTTGCAGCCGTTGGTGGATCGCGCTACTTACTGATTGAGTAATTTGTTTAATTTAGCCCCCATTTCAACATTTTCAACCAAAATAGAAACTAGTTTTTATTTCCCGATATGCAACTTCGTCTGCATAGAATTCGTTTATCGCTATCTTGCAGGAATTACGCAATTTTCCAGGATAAAAAGTAACCTATGTGTCATTCCAGACTATAATCTATCTACGTTTCAAATTTCATCCAGATCTGTCGAGCCGTTCTGGCGTGAAAGAGTAACTAACATCCATCCATACTTACAAACTTTCGCATTTATAATATTAGTAAAATTGAATGTACCAGTTTGCTTCTCTTCCCGCGCGGATGGTAAAAGCCCATCGATAGAATGGGCGAAAATTATAGGAATCATGTTATAGGCGATGAGGCTAACAACCCATCACTATTTTGATTCCATTTTCCACCTATAAGCCCTCAATCTTGCTAAATGAGGCCTGCAGGTACCTGTTACCTTAGGCTCTGTCTACCCCGTAAGGGATAAAGACGTGATTTGTGTATGTATGTATGTATTCTAGTTTTTAAATTTGGTATACAGATAGTTTGAGTCCCGAGGAAATATAGGATAGTTTTTCCCGGAAAACTGCAGTTCCCGCGGGACAGTGATACGCGAATTCTGTGTAGGCAGAGCCGCGGGCAACAGCTAGTATTATAATACAGGTACAGTGGCCAACATTTCGGCCAAGATGGAATTTATGAAATAGAACTAAATTAATTCTGCCAACCTTAACGAACTTGACTTCCATGGCGGCCAAATTGAATATTCGCATGTCAAAACGAACTAGGCCCACTTTCAGTGTACCGTAAAATAGACCCTCTACTCAAGATACATGGTTTACAGTCATATATTGGGAGATAGACGCCTTGGCTCTTTTGCAATTGTCACGCCCAATTTTATTTGGAAAGGACGTCCGACCCGTAATTTCATATTTTAGGGATCAGTTTATTATGCATACGTACATACATACCGTCACGCCTCTTTCCCGCAGGGGTAGGCAGAGACTACTTTGTTCCACTTGCTACTAGACTACAAGCCCATGGACAAAGAAACCATGTGAAATGAACCAACGTGAATGAAGCTTATAAGGCTGTTACTATATCATAAAATAACTCTGAGCGCTATGCCGTCATTTCTGAGCGGTACAATTTTTTTCTCATACATTGAAAAAAAAATGCACTAACTTCCGGCACCACCACTTTAAAACGGCACTAGGTTTTTCGACATTTATTTTTAATCATCTATAAGCTATAAAAACGCCGTAAATTAATAATTAGTCGTAATTCCTCACTTGTACACACAGCAAAATAATGCGGTTAGCACAGCCACGCACACGTCTATGCGTGTTGAGTATCGACATGAACGTTAAGTAGAATCTATGACATGTGAATGTGTGAGTAAGTTCGATCATAAAATCTACCCCCTAAGTACAGATTTTTTAGCAACAAGATGAATGAGCAATGTCGCTGTAAATTACCTGTTTATTGAATAAACAACAACTTACTATAAAATAACAATGAAGAAAGTTACAACTCTTTAAGTTAGTTTATAATAAATTAAGTAAAAAATAATTACAAATTAAAGTAAAATAATCCCCCCCGGTATCGTGTCACACTCAAAGGCTGAAAATGCAATATCTCCGGTTTCAGTTACTTCTACAAAAATAATGTAAAAGTATTTTTTTTATTTAGACTGTCCTAAAAATATTTTACCTAATCTTACATTGGATATTGTCATCCCCAGTGTAAGCGAGAGAACCGAATCGAAGCTTCCTTCGACCTTGAATCTTCAAATTTATGCAATCCCACGCATTGAACTATTATTACTAGCGAAGAGTAGTTACCATCTCACTGATGCGACGATGTTATATTATTATTTCTCAACAAGTCTGAGATTCCAATTCCAAAGCAATATTCCTCACAACCAGCATGGCCATTGAAATAACATCCAAAAATGTCATTTTATTATTACTATTTTATATTCCGTTTTCTTCGGATACGAACCTGGTTCACTAAAGCAGAAGTCAAATCTTCGACCTGTCTTCGACCGCTAGGCCACCGAGGTATGCAAGTTACATGGTGAATTTATGAATTATGTTCAATCTGCGACTACTGTATTGCAATTTGTGTAAATAGCTGTTTTATGAGCTTTGAAATAAGGTTGAAATTATATATTTTTTTCCGTAACTATTTAATTTTATGGTGGTTGCAGTCTGTTGTATGTTTAATTTTACTCTTATATAATATGTTAAAAACGCGAACGCATTGTGTTTTCTTTTAATATAATTATTAATAGGTATGACTCTTTTTACTGGAGTTTAAAAGTTGCTAGCTGATGGCTATTTTGGTCGTTATCGTCTTAAACAATATAAAGTGTTTTCTACCCTCAAATTTCTAATAATATGATTTTGTGAACAAACAACTGTCACCGCTGGCAGCCATTATTAGCTGCGGGATAAACCGTGTGTTATACTTACGAACTGTTTAATTTTGCCTTTCGAATACCTTGTGATTTGCAAAACATGGATTTTCATTTATCTTTGTTGAAAAGAGCAAAACAATATAACTATTTATATAAGGAATCGCTAGGCGTTTTTTGATATGGGTAAGTAGACAAACGGTGTTAAAAACTATGACTTATTATTTTATCGGTAATGTTTTAAACAACTTTCTTTGACGAAAAATGTTTTTATTTAAACTTCATTTATTTTGCAGCGGAAGACTGTGCCATTATGGATTCACCCTTACGCAGACTTCGGACACGATAAAAATATTCGTTCTGGGCCTAAACCTGAAGCCTCATCTCCTGCCATTTGGTTTGGACATTTATTGTAGTTGCCGCACCCGCTAGTGACCCATTTCACAGCAACAAGACACAATGCTACGTTGCAACCTGTGCGAAACCATCTGCATGCTGCAGGATTGCATTGCCGTAGACCAGCAAAAAACATGCGTTAACGGACCAGCATAGAAGAAACCTATGCTCGTGAATATCTTGACTTTGATTATTACATCAATCAAAGTCAAATGCAGTGATTTTTAGTGATGAAGACGAAATATATTAACTTAATTAAATATATAAACACAGTAATGTTTTACAGTGCAGAACGAGTGGCAGTGTTACTTTAGGCTATGGGGTTGGATGTCATCGATGGGCCCTGGTGTCCAAATCCAAACCAAATCGAGATAGGTAGCTTAGTCGCTTCAAAGTGGAGATTATAACCCAGTGTGAAATGATGTTATTGTTAATGGCTGTCATTTAACATGTCTATTCATTTCACCACTGACTTACACGTCCGCAAATAAAACGTTTCGTTCATCTTTATCAGACTTAAACCTAATAAACCAGAATTTAAGATATTAATTATGTGTCATCTTAAAAATAGCCCTATTATGGTTGTGTATTCAATTTGCAAGATAATTATTATGTTAGTGACATAAGACTTTTTAGTAAACATAAAATCATACTGGCCTCTAAAGTGTGTGTTATTTTATGAATATTATTCTATAAGGAAAAGTGTGCCGTTTTATTTAGCTAATTTAATTACTTTTGGTAATAATAATAATAACACAAATAGAGGCTAATACAATAAAAATTAAATGTTGCAATAAACAATTTGAACCAATAATCGCATTTTATTGTTTTATTCTTTTACGTCCTTTTTATCTTGTTTTAGGTAAACATGAGTTTATTTTGAGATTAGTAATTTAAAATTGAAAACAAAAAAGATACACTTGTGCAGGATTCGAACCCGGTTCTTTAGGTTTCATAACTCTAGGTCAATACACCTGAGCCACCACGCTTATAATACTGGTGGCAAAATTATGCTTCCATTGAACAAAATACCAGCAGGTTTGAATAACTATGCGTGAAGGTAGTCAGAAAACACAATTAGCACAGATAGGGCATTTTGTTGTGTGCGTAATAAGGCAGCGGATAAGTGCGGATGTGTGTATAGAATGACACACGTGGATAACTAGGGTGCTCACCGATTCGCTTTGCTGTGTGTACCTGAGAAATTCCATAAATGTATCGCTCAGAAATGTCGGCATAGCGCTCAGAGTTATTTTATGATATAGTAACAGCCTTCTAAGCGTGTTTCATGCACGCTGGTTCATTTCACACGCTTTTTTTTGTCCATGGGCTTCTAGTCTATTAGTAATGTTTTGTAAAAATCGGTCCAGCAGTTTGAAGAGTATCAGCTCATACAGACACAACATTCGAACAGATGACGCTTAGTGACAAAAATTCGCATAATAACAAGGTCACGTGACAGCTAGCAGCAGATAGAAAAATTTGAAGGCTTACCCACCTGCTATGGACGGTGTAGGGGTATAGCACGCGTCACGGAATGACGAGGATCCGGGTTCGATTCCCGGCCATAGCTTTACTTTTCGGATTTTTCTGTGTTCTAATTTTCAGTGTCGTTTAGGAATTAAATTGTTTGATTACTAATTTGTATGGTTATTAGATGAATGCGTGGGAGTTTATACATTTTTAATATTAATGTGATTAATATGACGTGTTATTTTAGTTTTCAATTAAAACTAGATTTAAAAAGATTAACTGATTAGATTAAGGTTAACTGGTAGAGATCCCTTATAGCAGGGGTGGCCAACTTGATTAGAGCCAAGATCTCCTGTTTACTAACGAAACCCTGTGCGATCTACCAATTACATACTTCATGAAACCTTAAATCAGCAGTTGGTGATTACGATGCGCAGTCTGGTCTACGTATTTATATTTTTTGCCTTGCCACGATCGACTGGACTAACAGTCGCGATCGACCGGTCGATCGCGATCGACCTGTTGGCCACCCCTGCCTTATAGGGATAAGTTCGCCTTTGTGCATATATTTAAATTCTTTTTTTGTGATTTGTCTCTGCTTCTTTGTATTTGTACAATAAAGCATTTGCTTACTTATTTACTTACTTACTTAAAATAAATCAAAGATGTAAAAGCCGATATCTTACGTATAAACCGTTTTATAGTAGTATTAACTTATAAACCAATAGAAATAAAACGTAGCCAATTCAATTTATTGCCGAATAAAATGATTTTACTGGCGCATAAATGAGCAGAAGTGTGAATGTTCGGGGAATAGTTTACTATAGCTATGAGTAAAGAGGGTTGACCCTCTTAGGTTTTCTATTAAGGTAAGGTCAAAGGAATAACATAAATACACGTACACATATCACGTCTATATCCCTTACGGGGTAGACAGAGCCTGAGGTAACAAAGAAAGAAAGAAAGAAGAGTAAGAAGACATTTATTCCTTTTTGCAAGACACACAAATATAAGAGAATAACACACATTTATAGAAAACTAGCTTCTGCCCGCGACTTCATCTGCGTAGAATTATACATAAAAACCTTCCTCTTGAATCACTCTATCTATTAAAAAAACTGTACCAAAATCCGTTGTGTAGTTTTGAAGATATAAGCATACATAGGGACATAGGGACAGAGAAAGCGACTTTGTTTTATACTATGTAGTGATGATAAACAGGAAAAATAAACACAGACATTAAAAAATAACAAGACCTAAAGGCCACGTTTAGCATGATTGGAGGCAACTAGGTGGAAAGGGGAAACAAAATAGTGATGGGTTGCTAGCCGCATCGCCTGTAACATGATTCCTAAGACTTTCGTCCATTCCCTCGATGGGGTTTTACCATCTGTGCGGGAAGAGAAGCAACTGGTAAATTCTATGTTTTTTCTTCACTCCCAGACCAGCATGGAAGAAACAATTGCTAATTCTACGCGGACGAAGTAGCGGGCAGAAGCTAGTGTTACAGTATATATATAAGCTAAAGCAGTAAGGAACCTACGAACAAATCGGTTGAAACGAAACACGCACACAGGCGCGCGCTTTACACGGCCCCTAAGCGGACCTCGTCCACTCCGCTCAGGCTCAGGTCCGCTTAGGGGCCGTGTAAAGCGCGCGCCTGTGTGCGTGTTTCGTTTCAACCGATTTGTTCGTAGGTTCCTTACTGCTTTAGCTTATATAATATATACTGTGCTAGTGTGTAGCATTGGGACGTAGCTTGGAGTGTGTTTATGAATTCGATTAATATTTCAGATTAAAGATAATGTTATTACAAAAGTTATGGGTTGCCTTTTAGTTGGGGGTCCGTGGGGATCGCGTGAATCCCTTTCCCATACGTGGAGCTAAAATTGACAGACAACTTTTGGGTCGAGAAAAACTCGCATACATATTTATTTATTTGACGACCGGATAGCCTAACAGAGAACCTGACTATGAAGCTTGAGGTCCCGGGTTCGATCCCCGGTCGGGGCAGATATTTGTACGAAAAATATGAATGTTTGTTCTCGAGTCTTGGATGTTTAATATGTATTTAAGTATGTATTCATCTATATAAGTATGTTTATCCGTTGTCTAGTGCCCATATTACAAGCTTTGCTTAGTTTGGGGCTAGGTCAATTAGTGTCAATTGTCCCAAGATATTAATTATTATTATTATTTATTTATTTATTTATTCAGTACATCCACATCATGTATATTACAGTGTGAGCCATAGAAACTATTAATTGGTACATTAGTCTGATATGCTCGACAGTAACGGAGTACAATCATTGTACATAGTAACAATACAGTATTTATATGTTCAGGCATGTATTAAGGGCCCTATTGAGCTTTCGTTGTCCGTCTGACAGTCACAGCGTATCTTTTGAACCATAAAAGGTGGATATTAGATTTTCTTAGGAAAAAAAGAAAATTTCTAAACTACACTGAAAATTCTAACACATGGAAAAATCTGAAAAGTAAAGCTATGGCCGGGAGTCGAACCCGGCCCTACACCAATAGCAGGTGGGTAAGCCTTCGAATTTTTACTGTTACTGGCTGTCACGTGACCTTGTTACTATGTGAATTTTTGTCGCTAAGCGTCATCTGTTTAAATGTTGCGAGTACTGCACACATGCACGAGGCAATTCAATGGTGTGTGAACTTCCCAATCCGCACTGGGCCCGCGTGAGAACTAAAGCGCAAACCCTCACGTTCTTAAAAAAGAGGCGACGTTGAAAAATCGTCTTAATGCGATTTTACCGAACCGAAATTGGATCGATTGCTGTTAGACAGATCCATAGCAGAAGTGTCAAAAATGACAGCCAAAGACACGAAATTGAATCGCGTTAAAACGTCATGGTAAGGTCTGGAGCAGGGATGTAACGGAGGTAGTTTTATCGGAACCGAAGGCGGAGTCGGAGTTTTAAATTTGCTTTATCGGAGTCGGAGGCAGGGTCGGATAATTGACGATAGAGTGCACGTAGTGGGAGTCGGGAGGATTCCCCGCGCGACATGTATGAACCTGTTCATAACAGTCGACGCAGGCCGCCGCCGCCGCTATGTTTTGCTTCGACCTCCGATTAAAACCGCTTGCACTGCTGTGTTCCGGTGTGGAGAATAAGACAGCCGGGGAAAGGGCACAAGAGGCATTGCATCTTAGTCCTCTAGGTTGGCAACGCATCTGCAATCCCTCCGGGGTTGCGGGTGTCTATGGGCAGTGGTGATCACTTACCATCAGGTGACCCACTTGCTCGTTTGCCTTCCTATTCATATAAAAAAAAAACCCTTCGATTTAAAAGTGTCGGAGCCGAAGTCGGAACCGAAGGTGTAATAATAATCGGAAGTTCCGACTTAACGGAACCGGAGTCGAAGCTCCGTAACATCCCTGGTCTGGAGTACCCGAAACCGACGAGCATGTCATTTTATGAAGAGATTGATGAATGTGGATGAAGCGAAAGAGGTATGTCAGGATCGTAGCATGTGGAACAAAGTAGTCTCTGCCTACCCCTGTGGGAAAGAGGCGTGACGTACGTATGTATGTTGGCTGACTAGAACTTCAAACATTACATACATGAGTACGGAGAGCAATACAGTTGAGTACGCGCTAAATACTTGTAATGTAACGTGAGTGCCCCCACACGTTAAGTGGGTGAGTAGGCACCCGACTCAAACAGTGTTGCCATGTCTACAGGTTACCCTGTATTTATACAGATTTTTGTGCACAGGTAGGGTTGCCATCTTATAAATATGTCAACCAGGAAAAAGTGTATAATCCCAGGATTTTGGAGCTCAAAACCTGTGACAATACTCAAACCAACAAAAAAAAACCCGAACACATAATTTTTTTTTTAAATTTAGTTTGTCTACTCCTGTACTATTATCTGTGATTTATGTAATCATGAGCACACTCTAAGAACACTCATAATAAGACTATGGATACGTCTATATTGTCTATTCCCTCTAAAAGCACTTGTTGGCTTTTGTCGCTCTAAAAGTGCTCCATCGTTTCTATCAGCCATAAGACGGCCAGACCTAGGTAAAACTTTTACAGGATCAACATTAAATTTACGATGAAAATGTATGGCTACCAACTTAACAAATGATTTCATTCATATGGTTTTTATGAAACTAAAACTTTCTGAACTAAATGTATAGCTGCCAACATAACAAAGAAATTTTTTTCAATAATGTCACTGGCAAGTTGGTAAACGTTTTGGCTAAATACGCCAAGAACGCAAGGCTATAAAAAAGTAAACTAATTAAGAACAAAGTTTACTATTAACTATATTATTTTGTCGATTCCGAGTAAGAAAACTCAAAATAGTTTAATTCTGTAAAAAAATTACATGTGGACTTTTTTGGAAAACGCTCATCCATAGATGTGGTTTCATGTATTTGCCACCAGAGCGCGCTAATATCAGTAGTAATAACTTTAGATAAACCGTTACAAGTATTCATTTCGGTCCGATCCTAATAAGTCGCCCCCGGCTGGGTAATATAGTACCTTCGTTCCTCTATATAATTGCTCACAATTTTGGTTAAATTGCTCCCCGTCTGCGAGGAAATGATGTCAGACACATCAGATTAAATTAGTTTTTCTAATAGGTAATGTATTTGTTTGGTTTAAGCGTAACTGTCTCAACCGGGGATCGAATGTAGAACCTCAAGCTTCACTCATTTTTTGTACTTTTCTAACGAATAAAAAAAATGCATACATGTTTGTTTGTCTGCGATTTTCTCACAAACCACTGATGCTATTTGGACGCAGTTTGCGTCATTGAATAGCACATTTACCAGGGAAGGTTATCGCCATACAACATTTCAAGATCCGATGAATATATTCGGAGATAAATCATGGAACTCTTCAACTAACACCAAGTGACGCGCGACCACTGCTGAGTATAAATGTGATCGACCTCATATTTTTTGTTTATGAGTCATTTATGCACTGAGCTTGGCTACCCAGTTGTTAAATATTGTCTCCACTAATATTTCTCTTGTTTGCGTTACGTTACGTTACGTTACGTTACGTTACGTTACGTTACGTTTTAAAGGTAGGTAAACCAAGAGTTGATTTATAAAATTTAATTACCTACGCATAAATTCCCGAAGGTGCCCGGCCTCTAACTTACGGATTACAGAAACAGATCTGGGGCCTCATTTGCCTAAATATGTCATCGACATAGTAATTTATTACAGCCCGTGGGAGCGCCGATCGCTCACTTGCATGCCAGTGTCATAAAGTAACATTATCTCCTAGATATTTATAACAAGATTAGCTGTTGCTCGCGACTTCATCTGGAATAAAGTTTATCGCTATCCTGCGGGAACTATGCAATTTTCCGGGATAAAGTTTTACTCTAGGGTACCAGCTACCTTCGTTCTAAATTCGATCCAAACCCGTCCTGTCGTTTCAGCGTGAAGAAGGAACAAACATACACACACTCACAAACTTTCGCATTTATAATATTAGTAGGATAGAATGTTCCAAGAATGAGTTTCATCCTTGTCAGCTTAAAGTGTTCCACACTGGTGCCATATTATATCAAAAATGTGTGTGTGTGTGTGTGTGTGAAGTATGAGAAATTAACAGGCATTATATAAAATTATAGGCAAATATTTTAATCTGAAATGATTAGTGTCTACAGCAGAGCTTGGCGTGTACTCAGCACTTGCGGTTGTGGATTACCGCGCAAGCTTTTCAAAAGCTTGAGCTTTCAAAGCCGTGCGATTTTTAAATCGGAACTTAACGTTAATTAAAATTTCCTGCTTTACTTTAGGTACTGAAATATCGGAGACATTTCGGTATTACATGACGGTTTTACGATGAAATTTATGATTGAAACTCGATTAGACTTATAATTTGAATTTTGATGACTACGATCTTTTGAAATATAAATGAGGGAGGAAATTAGGTTTTCACACCTTTCATTCAGAGCGAGAGGGATTAAAGTGCAATTTTTCTGTTCAAGGTTTTTGTAACTGTTTTTTGCAAATGCAATTTTTCGAAGATGATAATTGTACTACCACGCCATTTTACGATAATATATTTAAATTTCTAAATGTCAATGAAAATTAGAATACAGAAAAATCCGAAAAGTAAAGCTATGGCCGGGAATCGAACCCGGATCCTCGTCATTTCGTGACGCGTGCTATACCCCTACACCACCCATAGCAGGCATAACATCTGCCTGGAGAGAGATGTCTGCTTGACATCCCCAAAATTATCTTTTGTCTTTGGTATATTTACTTATAAGGGATCTCTACCAGTTACTCGTAACCTTTGAGCAGATGAGAGGAGCATTAAACGAGAGACCGACAAAGTAAGTTTAAGATTTCAGATAGTGAAAGCCACAATAGAGCGAGTATTAGAAGTTTGATAAATTGTTTCATAGAGACACATAATTCAAACAGATGGCGGTTGGCGACAATATCGCTAAGTATAATACGCGACAGATTACAGATGGAAGGATTCGAACACTTACTCACTTGCTGTGGGTATGGATTCGATTCCCGGCCATAGCTTTACTTTTCAGATTCCCATGTATTCTAGTTATCAGGGGCTTTACCATGAATGAAAGAAAGAAGGAAAAAAGAAAAAACGTTTATTTATGACAATCACAAAACATCAAATAAAATAAATACTAAACACATACATACATTACATACATAAATCACGTCTTTATCCCTTACGGGGTAGACAGAGCCTAAGGTGACAAGACCTAAAGACCACGTTTAGCATGATCGTGGGCGTATGGATGGAAAGGGGAATCAAAACAGTGATGGGTTCCTAGCCACATCGCCTATATAACATGATCCCTAAGATTTTCACCCAATCCCTCGATGGGTTTTTACCATCTGCGCGGGAAGAGAAGCAACTGGTACATTCTATGTTTTTTCTTTGCGCCCAGACCAGCATGGAAGAACACACTTAAAACAATACAGATAAATTGTCACAAAATGGTCCCAACTCAGCATTTGCTGGCTTTACGGCCAGCGCTGGTCTTCCGTTGGGACCATAGGGTGAAAACATTAAAGAACAGTAAGAAATAGACACTAAACATAATAAAATATAATTGGATGTGGTTGCCCGGGCACAAAGCCCTTTGTCTTTAAAAAGGAAATAACGAAACAAAATAAGCATAGACAACCACATCACAGACAATAGGAAAATAGAAAGAAAGGAAGTGAAGTGAAATGACAATGTTGTATTGACAGAGACGTCTTAATGCGACTCAATACCGACTCAGTTCAGGTTTTAGCTGTCATTTTTAATATGGATCTGACAGCGAGCAAACATAAAGTGAATCGTAATTGAATCGCATTGACTTTCACCCAGTGCCGCGTCATAATTTTACAGGCATTCAACGCACTTGTGCGTGAATGGCACCTGGAGAGGTCTCGGGTTTGACAGCTGGCAGCGAACGCGTTAAGACGTCATGGTCAACCCCCAGTATTGTTTAATTTTACGTTACCCTTGGCCGTAATAGGGATATTACGCCCGCTTCGCAGAATATCTCGCTTCCTGGCCAAGAGACGTAAAACTTTATACAAACCACGGGCGGTAATTCGTAAAGCCCCAGATCGCATATTTATGGCCCTCACCTTCGGTTCGGGCCACAAAACACCTGCGATCTGGGACAATTACGAAATCACCGCCCTAGTTCTGTAATGTACTATTTCAGCTCAGTGTGAAAATAACAACTTGTGCCAAAGACATCCCTTGGGTTTTAATGGATTACTGCACGCAATATTTTCTCTTTTTACGCGAATTCTCCCCGTTCTTTTGTGTATCCAGAAAATAAACGCTAGTTGTGTTTGAATAGCTTTATCTGAGAATACTTTGCGCGAAATGAAAGAGCGCTTTTGCCCGTTTTTCTAGATTTTTTTTGGGGATCCGCGTGTTTTCATGTTTTTACTTGAACAAAGCAAATCCTACTAATATTATAAACGTGAAAGTTTGTGAGTATGGATGTTTAGATGTTTGTTACTCTTTCACGCCAGAACGGCTGGACAGATCTGGATGAAATTTGGAACATACATAGATTATCGTCTGGAATAACACATAGGCTACTTTTTATCCCGGAAAATTGCGTAATTCCTGCGGGATAGCGATAAACGAATTCTATGCAGACGAAGTTGCGGGCAACAGCTAGTGTAATCGTCAAGTTCAGTTTATTTAGCTGTTTATTACATTACGCGCCTTTCGCATCGTCGAAGAGTAAAAAGAAAGGTGTTATAAGTTTGATTTCAATGTCTCTGTGTGTGTGTTTGTCTCTCAAATGGATAAACCGATTATGACTACTCGATGAATGCTTGAGGATTTTTAAAGTTTATTGTTATGTTCTAATGTAATTTTAATGAACAACAAATATTAACCTTGTTACCGCTACTCGCGTGCACGATAACCAAGCCTGTGCGAAATATTATGTTATTAACATATAGGAGTGGCAAGGTAAATATAAACGCCTGACTCAATAAGATATCTAATGTAATTTTTAAATGGTCTAAAGTGAAAATATTTTCCAAAAGATTTGCCTGCAATTTCGTCAAAATTTGTAACGCAGCTCCTTCACAATTTAATCCCGCCATGGGCAAAAATCGCTTCTTAAGTGATGTATCGATTTTGATTTAGCGCTATTAACAAAAGGCTTGCTGACATACTGAGAACGTGCTGGTGTGAAAGAGGATATAGTGACTAGGATAGAAAAAAGTATGCCTAGTTGGTTTGGTCACGTAGAGCGGATGGATGAAAGTAGACTAACTAAACAGATCTATATGGGGAGTGTGAATGGTTATGTTGGGAGGGGAAGGCCAAGACGGACGTTCCGAGAGCAAATAGGAGACGTTTTGGAAAAAGGTCAGGTCAGGAGTACCCGAAACCGACGGGCATGTATGAAGAGATTGATGACTGTGGATGAAGCGTAAGAAATATGTCAGGATCGTAGCAAGTGGAACAAAGTAGTCTATGCCTACCCCTGTGGGAAAGAGGCGTGACGGTATGTATGTATGTATGTAACAAAAGTTTTTGATTGTAATAGTTTCTGCCTTTTCAGATACATCCGATCGATTCTGCTTCGCAGCAGCCTCGACTTGCCTCTAATTCCCTCGGCGCAACGTCTGCCATCCGAGAATATTAGATCACAACATCTTAGGCGGTACAGAAATATCTGTAACTCAGAGAGAATGCAAAAGCGCTACCATTACACGAAATAATACTATTATAATATCCTTATCGTAAAGTAATGAACTTGTTACAGTAAAATTAACTTTAACCCTTCTTCTTATTTGTGGCGTATCAAGTCGTAGCGACGACAACTTCGCGAATGTCAAAGTAACAAAAATATATCTAATTTAAAAATCTTTGTGACAATGTCGGCTACGTTGTATGGTCAAAAGACCCTTCCCCCTCTGTCGGGCTCTTAGCCAACGGTTAATGATAACCCTCAGAAACTGTCAGGAAATCATTAGCTGATGCTCAGGGTGCACCGGACCAAGCACTGCTCTTCCCCCCGGACGGATCCGAAAACAAACCGCAGCTCTTGACCACACGCGGTGGTAACCCGACTCGCACCCCAATGTTACCCCTTTATTTGGCTTGTGTAAATGTCAACGATACGTACATAGTTACACATAGTTAAAAGTCGAGTACTAATACTTGACATGTTTCGGACTAATTCGTAGTCGTCTTTTATATTTTGCGTGTTTTGCAAAAATGAATAAAATTGAAGGCTGGTTTTAGTCTCAAGCCGACGGCACGCGCACCGTCAGCGCTGATAGCCAAGATATTATATGAACTTCTAGGAAGCGTCTTTGAATGACGCGTAGCTATCAGCGCGCACGGTGGCGCACGGTGACGGTTGCGAGAAAATTTAAACAGTAGATACAACGATAGATTTCCACATGGGATAGCAGACGGATCAAAGAGTATGTATTTATGTATGTAAACTC
The DNA here is from genome assembly GCA_949127965.1 of Pandemis corylana. Lineage (NCBI taxonomy): Eukaryota > Metazoa > Arthropoda > Insecta > Lepidoptera > Tortricidae > Pandemis > Pandemis corylana. The sequence goes on along the minus strand of OX421858.1, from coordinate 13,888,805 downwards.
TTTATTGCACATAAAAATTAAAAAAAAAAAAAAAAAAAAAACAGAAATTCAGACAAAAAAGTACAAAGGCGAACTTATCCCTAAGAAGGGATCTCTTCCAGCTAACCTACAGAAAGGAACAGTTGACAACAAAAAGGCAAGCAGTCATTATGCGCAAATAAGTAGTATTAATACTTAATAAATTAACAACTAAAGTACAATATACATTATAAAACCAATACAATATAATAAAATAATATATAAATAACGGAATAAAATTTAACCAATAAACTTACATAAACACTATCAAATAGCAAATAACATAAATAAATACTCGAACTAAAATACAATATGAAAGAAGAGTTAGGCCGTTTTTAATATTTTACGTTGTTAGGTAACGCATTATTTGAATACGTGTTACAACCTTTTTATTAAGTTGACCTGTTTTTTCACCCTGGCCGAAAATTTTCAAATGCTCCCAGCGCGGAATAAAAACAATTGAAAATCAGTCATCCTTGCTCTTGTTCGTGCTGTGTGTTTACAGCTTACAATGTAAAAAATGCGCCATTATCATAGTAAAGCTCATGAATTTTTCCTTTGTCGGGTCGGAGGAACCATTCAATTATTCAGAACAACCTACGGTTACCCTAACTACATCTAACCCTTGCCACATCAAACCAACAAAGATCCCTAATAAACCATCAAGAACAAGCAGCGAACACAGGAAAAATCTTTCGTCAAAAAAACTTACCGATGCATGAAAATTTCGTGAATTTAATCCGATCTCGACTGGAAATAGCTTACAGAAAACGGTATACAGATCTGAGGCGTAAGTATTTAATGTTAGGTTCGCTTTTCATAGAAAACTGGCTCGAATCAAAGGATTGAGACGACAAAGGTTTCTCTTGATGTTTCTGGCCAGCATTTTCGCTGTATGAGCTATAATCGGTAAGTAGGCTTTGGGCAAATGACTATGCCGAGTCGATGGTTGCGTGATTCGGTCTGACGGTTATACAAAGACACACATATACACACACACACATAGATCACGTCTTTATCCCTTACGGGGTAGACAGAGCCTAAGGTAGTAACAGGTACCTACAGGCCACATTTAGCAAGATTGTGGGCGTATAGGTGGAAAATGGAATCAAAATAGTGATCGGTTGCTAGTCTCATCGCCTAAAACATGATTCCTATGATTTTCGCCCATTCCCTCGATGGGCTTTTACCATCTGCGCGGGTAGACAAGCAACTGGTACATTCTATGTTTTTTCCTTGCTCCCAGACCAGCAAAGACAACACAACAACAAACACAAAGAAGTCTGTTAAAAAATCCTCCATCATACAATCTCCTGTTGTCAATCAGGGAAGGCTCGTGGAAGATGTGCTCGCATTGCCTGGAAATTTCTGGATAGACCACTTTCTTTTTTATGAGTTTAGGTAAGTAAAGTGGCACAACTTTGTTGTTCGCGTAATTCTATCTTATTTAATTTTGTGCTTCAACGTTTTTAAATATTTTCTGTATTTGAGTGTGAAAATTAGTCCCTATACGTAGTTGCAAAATAATATCACCTTTGGTCGTTTTTACATGGATGTTTGTTTTGTTGAATGTAAATCATTTTGACGTCTACATTGTGTAGCACTAGCTTCTGCCCGCGATTTCGTCCGCGTAGGATTAGACTAACATTAGGCAGCTGCGACCTTTAACATGTTTATCGCTATTCCACGGGAACTCTTTAATTTTCGGGGATTAAAAGTATCTAAAATATTGACCAAGGATAGAAGGAACCTTCACGCAAAATTTCATTTAAATCAGTCAAACAGTTTCGGAGATTAGCGAACACAGGTATAGGTAAATGAGTAAAGATGAGTAAAGATAAAGATAAAAGATAATTTATTCATAAATGTTTTACAAATTTATAACTAAGAACAAAGTTTCCTTATAAATCTAAGTTAACAACTCAATGAACACATACAGACATTAAAATTACAAAATCTACTTTTTTGTGTTTTATTACTCTTTCCTAATCGTTAGCACTCTATTTTTGATGAATTTCTTTTATGGACAGACACGAACTTTCTATTGTATATTATGTTATGTATAGATAAAGAGTTATAGAACCATACAAACTACTCCTTTGTTCATCTATTGTGTCCTTTAACCTATAAATTTTCTATCTTTTACGTACCTACAACAGAGTTATGACTTTACATACATAGGGGGCAAATCTTCTACGACTATTAAACACATAGTTCGCAAACTAGATTCGTCCTGTAACTGAGTTGTCCCGACATTGGATTTTCTGATGGACCTTTCGTCCCGAGGGCATGAACGTGAATATTAACCCATTGTTTTTGGGTTAAACTACATTAGGGTGTAATGGGCATCGTGAAGGTGATGACAGGGGTGAGGCAGGATGTTTGATTGTCTACGAGGAATATAAGGAAGTTGGATTCTGCCCGTTTTTAAGAGCGCTTACGCTTTTTTTACTGTTAATTTTTAAACATCTGATATTTTTTTGTGAATTGTGTCTGTTTCTTTATATTTAAAGCTAACTTTTTTTATTTATTTTTTTATTATTACGAACTGACCAGTGATTGACCTCTATCTCACTTGGTGGAAGGTGCAGATGAGGCCAAAGGTGTAACTCACTGGTTCAGTAATAGCCTATTCACTCTAGCCTTGAAGAGCCCTAGGTTGTATCTGTCCGGAAATACAGACGACACAACTTACATAATTTTTCACGATCGCCGTTCGTTTGTCTAGTTTTATAATTTATTTCAAAAGATTGTATAAAATAATCAAAGCCATTTATTGAAAAAACATAAAAAATATTGTTATGTTAGGAAAAAACCATTAATTTATAATAATTTAATACATACATACATACCTACATATGCTATGGAAAGAGCTATGCTCGGAGTCTCTCTGAAGGACAGGATTCGTAACGAATACATCCGACAGAGAACCAAAGTTACCGACATAGCTCAAAGAATTAGCAAGCTGAAGTGGCAGTGGGCCGGCCATATCTCGCGAAGAACCGACAACCGCTGGGGTAAACGTGTTCTTGAGTGGAGACCGCGACTTGGCAAACGTAGTGTAGGACGCCCTCAGGCCAGGTGGGATGACGATCTGCGAAAGACTGCAGGCAGATGCTGGATGCGACAAGCTAAAGACAGGGCGCTATGGCGCTCATTAGGGGAGGCCTATGTCCAGCAGTGGACTAACATAGGCTGATGATGATGATGATGATACCTACATACATAAATCAGGTCTCTATCCCTTACGGGGTAGATAGAGCCTGAGGTAACAAGACCTAATGACCACGTTTAGCATGATCGTGAGCGTATAGATGGAAAAGGGAATCAAAATAGTGATGGGTTGCTAGCCGCATCGCCCATAACATGATTCCTATTTTCGTCCATTCCCTCGATGGGCTTTTACCATCTGCGCGGGAGGAGAAGCAACTGGTACATTCTATACTTTTCCTTTGCTCCCTGACCAGCATGGAAGACTGGTTTAGTATAATCATTTTATATATTTATTTACGTCACCCTAGGCCGTAATAGGGATATTGCGCCCGCTTCGCAGAAAATCTCGCTTCCTGGCCAAGAGACGTAAAACTTTATACAAACCACGGGCGGTAATTCGTAAAGCCCCAGATCGCATATTTATGGCCCTCACCTTCGGTTCGCGCCACAAGCACTTGCGATCTGGGACAATTACGAGTTCACCGCCCTAGGTCTGTAATGTGCTATTGTGAGGGTACACCCGCCATTTTGACGCACGTCGCCGTGCCGTGTGCCGGCAGAAGTAACGTAACGAATCTATATCCGGCAAATTACGGATGCCGTCGACATTTTCATGTCAATTTGTCTGGATTAGCCCCCATTGTTGTTTGACGTGACTGGGGCAGAAATAATATTCTATTACGCTTTTGAGGTGTCAGATATGAATAACTGATCGTTTCCAGTCTATAATAATGATAACCATTTATTACCTTAGGCTGTCTACTCCGTAAGGGATAAAAACGTGATTTGTGTATGTATACAATACAATAATAATAATAAGGTTACCACGGTTTTTTTGCAACATGTTTATTATGTAATCCCCAACTGGGTTCGCGTAGGAACCCTCTGAATCCCTCTCATTCTGAGAGGCCTGTGCCCAGCAGTGGGGCGTAGGCTGGAGATACATACATACATACATACATACACAAATCATGTCTCTATCCCTAATGGGGTAGACAGAACCCAAGGTAACAACACCCAAAGGCCACGTTTAGCATGACTGTGGGCATATAGATGGAAAGGGTAATCAAAATAGTGATGGGTTGCAAGCCACATCGCCCATAGCATGATTCCTAAGATTTTCGCCCATTCCCTCGATGGGCTTTTACCATCTGCGCGGGAAGAGAAGCAACTGGTACATTCTATGTTTTTTCTTTACTCCCAGACCAGCATGAAAGCACGAGGCTGGAGATGAGATGATTTATTACGGAAAATGAAATAAAATGATAACAATTTCAAATTAATATTGACAATAGAGCGCAGCAAAAGCGAGGAGGCTACTCCGAAATTCGATTTTCTAAGTTCGTAGTTCGTTCCTTTCACTCAAATTAATTCGACAATCGAATTTCGGAGAAGCCAGTCACGAGATTCGACTGAGTATTTACTCATTATAATTTGCGAACTTTATTAGTTGAGTGCTAACATGCGCACTCAACGCATTAAGTGATCACCATAAACAAGACAAGTTAACGGCGATCTGTACACCGATCACGTTGTTTCTCGTCATAAAAGAAACATCGGACTAAGTGCCGTATGCTCATTCTGAACACACTAGGGCTACCGCATCAGAATCCAGTGATCGACATTAGTGGGGTTATTTCATCCCACTTTTTGTTGGGGACTCAAAAGAGAAGCACTGTCTGTATACATCACGTATTCATGACAGAGCCCAGGCTAACGACACAAAAGCCACGCTTGGGGAAGGCCTATGTCCAACAGGATTTTTTTTTTAGAAGAAGAAAAGCAACTGGTACATTCTATGTTTTTTTTGCTCCCAGACCAGCATGGAAGCAGTGGACAGTTAAATTTACGTTGACAACAACTTTGTTCGACTTTTTTTAAAAGTAGGAATGCTGTCGTCAGATGACTTTGCAGATAGAGATCATTAAATAAGTTTTACGGGTAGTTTTACTCTGACAGGCGAACACTAAACTTGCCCACTTTGTAACTACATCTACATTGTACCTTTCAAAAAGTTACTTTCTGGCTAATTTCTTGGGACAATTTTTTTGAACGATCATAGTTTTGAAATCAGGCCAAGGTTTGAAAAAGACTAGACGTCTGCCTAAAAAGTTAACAGTTAATGATCATGAACCTTAAATTTTGTTTTTGTGTTACTTTGTAGCGCTCACTTGCCTTCGTAGCATAAAAAAACCGTAATTTTTGCTTGTAGTGTACCTATAACGTCTGAATCACGCCTGCTTTTTCACATCCAGGCTGAATCCTAAAATCCTGAGCCTTTAATAAAATAGAGGCAGCCCTATCCAGACAGGTCTTCTTTCATTGTGGCCGGCGTAATCCGTGTGTTATTGCCTCGCTGCGTAATGGGCCCGAAACACGCATTGCTCAGGGCCTCACTTGGAAAACTCCACTCCTATTTTCTGTTTAAAAAAAATGAAAAAAATCTTTTATTGCCGTCATGGGTACAGTTACAAGAGGATTTAAACAATTTGAACTTAACTCAGAATCTAAAAGTACCCACTTTTGGCAAAGGTGTCTACAGGACTATTTGAAATGCAACTTCAATTATGAAGAATACAGAATTGTCACTTGACAATTATCGTATTAGTGAAATAGGGACCAGATGGTTGCGTTAGTTTGACTGAACCTTTTCACCGCCACGTCAAATACAAGAGACGTCACTCGTACGCCAGACTTCTTTATTGGCATGCCTTAAATTGAACCTAAACCCAACTGAACGAAGGTTGCTTTTACATTGAAGTAATGGACGTATATATAGGTTGCCGTGCGATGCTGATATGTGTCGTTGGCGTCGAAAAGGTTAAGAGCTCTGTAATTTTTTTAATAGTTGACAAATGCTTCCATTGATCGTTGTTTAAAGTGAACCGCGTTAAAGACTAGGCTCTTTGAATCAAAAATTTAAATGAAGAATCTCTGTTCGTTAGTTTTAGTTTATTTTAGTCCTGACATGTTCCTCAATTAATTAATATTTTAATGTACAATAATTGTTATATTAACATTAATTATGATTTGATGTACTTTTCATTTGTTGTGATATTGTTTGTTGGTGTTATTTTGAATGTTATCTATATTGTTATTTTAATCTGTTGACATGCCAAATTGATAAATGTATAATTATATCTATTTTTTAACGTTTTTTAATTAAATTTTGACATAACTTATTATAAATAGGCTAAACATGTGAACTAAATAATTGTTATCACCTGTATGTACCTACCATGTTTAAGCAAATAAAGTATTATCTTATCTTATCTTATCTGTATTAGTCAGTCAAACTAATTAAACTTCAAATTATTTTGAAAAACTTTGTTACATTTCCCATTATACCTCTAAAATGAAGCAAAGAAGATAGTTGTAAAGAATTGTTAGAAAAATTACCCCCTTTTTCATAAACGCTCTATAGGTTTCTGCTAACTTAGCAATCGTTTGTCCTTATCTGTCAAAGGTAATTGTCTTCTTCTTCTTCTTTTTTAATATGGTCCCATCCATCGATGCGATGATTTCGCCAATGTCAAAGTAATAAATGCAGTATTAAAATTTTTGTGATAAAAATGTCGGCAACGTTGTACTGAACACGGTCAAAAGACCCCTCCCCCATGTCGGGCTCTTAGCCAACGGATAATGATATCCCAGAATCTGCCAGGAAATCATTAACCGATGCCCAGGGCGCACTGGACCAAGCACTGTTCTTGTCACTTTAACATTTTATCTTGCTAAGTTAGCAGAAGCAAACAGAGCGTTTATGAATAAGGGGGCGAGTGCTAACAACAAAAGAAATTGCAATGCATTGTCAGAAAGAGACCGAATTCACCCCTGAACATCTCATCGCGATTTTAATTCTGTGCTCTCTCATATTGTGCGTTTTACTGGCGACATATATCTCCTAAATATTACATAGTGCCTTCAAGGCCGTGTAATATAGCCTTTGTCTTATTTAAGACGTTTCCCTTGCCAGTGTTACATTTATTTTCTGGACGTTCTTTTATTAATGTTATACATATATTCATAATAATATGTACATACATGTAAAGAAATAGCTTTCTTTAAGTTATGTGTTAGGCTCATTGATAAAGCAGGTTTTGTTTATTTATTTCCACTAAAGATGGCGTTACTTATGACAGGTGTCATGTCGTTAAAGCAGAGGCTGTTATGTCAAGATGGCGATATAATAAGGAATCGACTCCATGAAAAATAAACTTTTAATGTCGTTTCTTTGTTATTTACAGGTAAGTTAGTGTAATGCAGTCACTGCAGATAAATTGTAATTAGTAGTTTAATGGTGTAAACGCATGCTAAAATAAAACTTTGTTATTTACAGAGCAACACATGTTTATTTTCGTCGTTTCTTTAAAGAACCCAAATTAATATAGTCTTATATACATAAATCACGTCTTTATCCCTTACGGGTTAGACTGAGCCTAGGCTCTGTTATTCTAGAGTAACAAGACCTAAAGGCCATGTATGGCATGATTGTGCGCGTATAGGTGGAAAGATGAATCAAAATAGTGATGGGTTGCTAGCCACATCGCCTGATTCCTAATTTTGCCTATTCCCATTGGATTTTACCATCTGCGCGGGAAGAAAAGCAGCTGGTATATTCTGTTTTTTCTTTGCTCTCAGACCAGCATGGAAGGGATCTTGTACAGGACGGTGAAAGAAGAAAGAGGAAGGAATGAAATGTAGAATCTTTCCCTTTCTTCTTTTCAAAAACGATTGAAGTCCGAGTCGAGCCATGCGCAGTTATAACCCGTGTTAGTTTAAGGCCCGATTTTTCAACCCTCAGATAAGCACTTAACCGACAGATACCCATAGAGTTGTTCGTCGAATAGGTCCTATCTGACGATTGAAAAAACGACCCCAAATACTTTAAATTTAAATTGCATAGTTATTCTGCTATAAATAGTAAGAAGGTCGTGAACATAAATCAGTTTCATAGTTATGTGAAAGCAAGTAAGTCGTGTTAAGCCGTTATTTACTAGTTAAATATTAAGCCATAAGTTACAGCCATTATTTGGGCGCTACGTGGTGCCTCCATTAAAAGTTCTAACTTTACCTACTCTGTGCTATTCATTAATTTTATTAAAAACATAGTACAAAAACTTGCTGTATTCGGTCATAATTCATAAAAAAACTTGATACAGTATTTGCTCAGACTAAATAAAAAATCAAGACTGTACATAAAGGCAAGATGAGTGTAAACTAAGTCTTAGCGTGTGCGTAAAGTCAAACCCCCTTATTCATAAACGCTCTGTAGGCTTCTGCTAACTTAGTAATCGTTTGTCTTTATCTGTCTCTTTGACATTTACCTTTCACAGATAAGGACAAACGATTGCTAAGTTAACAGAAGCCTATATAGCGTTTATGAATAAAGGAGACAGTCACATAAGCGTAACCAAACTTGGCTGAACAAACTGGTTGAAACGCACACTCGCGGCAAGGCGTAGTTTGAACGGTTCTCACTTTGCAGTTTGTATTTCTCCGTTATTTATGTCAGCTTCTGTTCTGAAAGTTTTTGTTAGACATTTTTTTTCATGTACATGGATGATTTTTCGATTTAGAAACACTATTATTTATTGGAAAATATATTCATGAGGCTTTGAGGTACACATTTTTGTTAGCATCTCCTCATTACAACTAAATGCTGTTTTTAAGATACCTACGTTAAAAAAAATACATTAGTATATTGTCGTACGTCCTTATAACATAATGAAAAGGAACATTTATTATAACCTACACTTACATAAAATTTGGCACACTTATTAAAACCTTTTTGGAAAAAGGTCAGGTCAGTAGTACCCGAAACCGACGAGCATGTATGAAGAGATTGATGAATGTGGATGAAGCGAAAGAAGTATGTCAGGATCGTAGCCAGTAGAACAAAGTAGTCTATGCCTACCCCTGTGGGAAAGAGGCGTGACGGGATGTATATATATAGAAACCTTGAAGCTTGTCTAATAATCTTAAATTTCATATCAAACCTTTTGTCGGCGAAGTCAACAACAACGCTTTCTTAATATGGAATTTGGCTCACATTTCACATTTAGTAAGTAAGTGAGTAAATAATCTTTATTTGCAATTTTTTATTCTTTGATGGGGTTCAATACTTACCGTATTATTTACAAATACGGTACCCTATTCTCCAGACCGTTTTAAAACTAAACAAAAACTTACAACTCTGATATCTATTTTTAAATACCTCCAACTCTGGAAGCAAATCGCCGCTTCAATATTCAAGAGAAACTTCTTAATTCTACCCATTTAGCTAAACTTCCTGGTCTTGTCCGGTACTTTGGAGCCGAAAGATGAAAGAATTTGACCCCGTTTCTTGGGGCACTTTGGACTCAAAGGATGGGGAACACATGTCTTTGAAACCTTGTTAGCGGGGAGGTCTGTGAAGTTGTACTTGGGACAAGCATGAGAGGTGATTGGATGGTTGATTCCGTACTTGATTGTAGTGTTCGATCAAAACTATTCTACTAATACATACATACATACACAAATCACGTTTTTATCCCTTACGGAGTAGAGAGAGCCCAAGATGCAAGACCTACAGGCCACGTTTAGCAAGATTATGGGCGTATAGATGGAAAATCTACTAATATTGAGATAGAAACCGAATTTCGAAAGAAGCAACTGTGTACCTAGATAGCGCGTGTTTTGTAATTGATGATCAATTTTGCTGTTCTAAATGTGTGTGTGTGTGTGTGTCAAAAGCCATGGTAGCCTAGTGGTTTGACCTGTGGCCTCTCAAGCAGAGTGTCGTGGGTTCAAATCCCGGGCGCGCACCTGTGAGTTTTTCGGAATTTATGTGCGAAAATTACATTTGAAATTTGCCATGAGCTTTTCGGTGAAGAAAGAAAGAAAGAAAGAAAGAAGGCATTTATTCCTTTTTGCAAGACACACAAATATAAGATAATATACACAGTTTTATAGAAAATAAACAAGGTATAACAAAAAAAAAAACATAGACATGAAAAATAGATCATCAGCGTTGTGTGTCTTCGCAAAAGTGAAACGGTCGCTGGCTCAGCATTACGCTGAGGTGTTAGACACCTGCAGCACTGATTTTCAGCCAGAACCGTCTATGACTCACGAAACGATACACAGATAAAATATGTATGTATGTATGTATGTAAACTCTTTATTGTGCAAAATAAACAAGATGTGCAAAATATACTATATAATTCATAAACCTTTACGTAAACAATGCAATAGAACCCGACTTATGCATAACTAAAGAAATACATAAATTAATTAAATAGTTTACAATAAACAAAAATAAAAAGGAGGGAAAACTAAATTGTTCAAAAACAACAGGTTGGCATATCAACGTGCAAAGTGCTGGAGGACTATTGGAAGGATTTTTGGAGCGTCAATAATTGATCCTTCAGCTTGCGCTTGAAGGTGTAACTACTTGACGCTCCTTGGATAGGGGGAGGAATATCATTCCAGCACTTGGACGTCGCAAACTTGAAACTGCCTCGAAAACCCGCAGTCCGATGCTTAGGTATGAGAACCATTGCGCTCCTGCGCTCACTCCTTGACCAAACCATCTTGTTAAAGAGGTATGATGGGGTCTCGTGACGTCTCACACCGAACAGCAAAGTGGCTAGGTGCATGCGCCTGCGCGCAGGCATGTTCAGCAAGTTGGCGGCGTTCAGGTATGGGGTGATATGGGAGCGGGGAGGGACGCGGAAACAAAAACGAGCACATGCGTTTTGCACTCGCTGTAAAAGCCTCTTAGAACGACCAAGAATGCAACCGCCATAAATAACGTCACAATAGTTTAATCTGGACAATATAAGCGATTCACAAAGGTCAACACGCAAATCGACACTAAGGTAATCGCGTATATTGTACAGAATTTTGAGGCGGTAGAAGCAGTTACTCACAACTTTCAGTATGTGGTTCTCAAAGTTCAGCTTGCCGTCCATTAGGAGGCCAAGGTTATTGGCTTCTACCACCCGCTCTATTGGTTCACCCATGACGGCAACATTCCTGGTAGCCAGAGCAGCAAGAGTATTCTGAATTTGATGCCTCGACCCAAAAACGATACACTTCGACTTGCGGGGATTGAGGACCAAACAGTTCTTCTCCGACCAAGCCGAAATACGATCTAGATCTGCATTGATGGCGTCCACAGCTAAAGACGTCTCTGACGGCGCGCAGGAGATATACAGTTGCAGATCGTCCGCGTAAAGATGGTATCCACTGCTCTTTATACCGTTGACAATATCAGAACTGTACAATATAAAGAGCAGAGGTCCAAGTATTGAACCCTGCGGCACTCCCCGTGTCACAGGGCAAAGAGAGGACCGCAGAGCACCACCATCCATCCCACGCAATACGACTGTCTGCGCACGGTCAGTCAAATAACTGCTAAACCATTTTATCGCTGTGGCATCAAATCCGTAATAAGACATCTTAGATAATAGCACGGGGATACTAATACAATCTAAAGCCCTGAAGAAATCTAAAAGCACTAATATGGTACTTTTACCATCATCCCGAGCCTGCAGAATATTATCGACTACATCGAGTAACGCAGTAACTGTCGATCGACCCTTGCGAAAACCCGATTGTAGTTCAGGTAGGATGCTGTATTTCTCCAGGTATTCCGACAGCTGTTCGCAAACCACCCTTTCTATTATCTTTGATGCACAGGGAAGGATACTAATAGGACGGAGTTCGGACAGATTCACGGGATTTGTGGTTTTTGGTAACGGGGTCACTTGAGCGATTTTCCAATCAGTCGGGAAAGTCATAGTCTGAATACTCCTATTGATGATGAATGTCAGTATCTTAGAAGTCACCGGAAGAGTCATAAGTAACATGTCAATAGCGATCAAATCATGTCCCTTTGCAGTCGTTTTGATAGAGTTCGTAATTTTGGTCACAGTTTCAGAGGTTGTTGGTTGAAGAGTAAAAGTTTTGTCACTATGTCTATCAAATTCATACCGTGTCAAGTCAGATATAGATACGGCTGGGTTACCAGGTATGTTTAAAAAATGGCGGTTTATTAAGTCGGGGTCGTTAAAGTGTGTCGGGAGGTCAGTCCGCGTCTTTGAGTCTGGAAGGACAGTGCGCTTTAAGTTTTTCCAGAGAGTCTTTGAGTCGGTAACGTCGTTGATGTGGTGATTGAAGAAGGCACGTTTTTCGCTATGGATGGCTGCGATCACCAGGTGTTTTAAGTCTAAATAGTACTGCTTATGAGCATCAGTCTTGGAACGCTTGTATTTGTCGTGAGCTTTGTCCCTAAGACGCATCATAAGCTTCACATTGCTTATCAACCATGGTTTGAGTGCCTTCTTCACCAGGAAAACATCGTGAGGAAACCTTGCACACATCTGCGAAGATATTCAATGGTGTGTGTTAAGTTCCCAATCCGCACTGGGCGCGCGTGGGAACTATAGCCCAAACCCTCCAACACACGGAGGAGGCCTATGCCATGAGGCACGCCGAATTACGCGACAATTTAATAATAAAAAGAAACAACAACAACAACAACAACAAAAATGAAACTGTAGCGAATTCAGAATAAAAAGGCTATCTGTATATATATATATATAAATGTGTAGGTATTTAACCTTTTCACCGTCACGTCAAATACAACAGGCGTCATTCATACGCCAGACTTCTTTATTTACACAAAAAACGTATGACGTCAACGCAACCCTAAAAAAGTATTTGGCAAGGTCAGAACTCTAGGAACTGCTTAGCCCCGGTTCAAAGTAGTAAGTGGCTTCATTGTTCGTTAGTAAAGGATCGGAATCGGAAAAATCCCGGGAACTTTACAATGTCCAACTTTGGGGATAACTTGAGTTTCCGAGTCAAGTGTTCCTTTGGCGGAACTCGGAAATTGCCGACGCGTCCGAATACGAGTATTGCGTTTCTTTGAATCAGATAGGCTATTAGTAAAGGACGGACATTATTTCCACTTCATCACCATATCAGCCGTAAGACGTCCACTGTTGGGCATAGACCCCAAAGACCTCCAGTCGCAAAGGTAAGGTAGGTAATGTAATTTTTGTTTGTAGGTACCCATTTACCGACAGCGAACGAACGAAATCTGAGGAGTCATGTTATAGGGTCTATAACATATAATATAGGCGATGTGGCTAGCAACCCGTCACTATTTTGATTCCATTTTCCACCTATACGCCCACAATCTTGCTAAATGTGGTCTTAGGCTCTGTCTACTTCGTTAGGGATAAAGACGTGTAAACGAACGAAATGAAAATATTAATTTATTTCCACATTCCAAAAATGCCAAATGACACGAATTGTCGCTTCGGTATTTTTGCCGTGGTTTTACGCAAATATATGTACATATTTGTATGTGCCGTTACACATGACGCTGACCGGACTAAAAGGTGCGCCGCATTTGCATTTTCCCGCGAAAAAGCTTTATTTGAGCAACAGTTACCAAAAAGCCTTTTAGAAATCACGTTTGAAGTTTTTCCGCAAAATCCTTTTTCACAAAGAAAAGAATAACGGTATTTCTGCGTAATGTACACTCGAGAGGCTCTTACCTGCATTTTCTCATGTACAATTCATTTGCCGTTATTCCCTTGGTACATGGAAATTTTTAGGTTAAATCGCTGAGCAGGAGTCAGCATAATATCAGGGGTGTCTATGGGTAATGATTGTTTACATACGTACCGTCATGTCTCTTTCCCATTGGGGTAGGCAGACACTACTTTGTTCCACTTGCTACGATCCTGACATACCTTTTTAGCTTCATCCGCAATCATCAATCTCTTCGTAGGTACATGCTTCATTAATTAATTGCTAACCATGAGGTAACCCAGGTAACCCACTTGGTCATCTCTGTCTTCCGCGTTCTACAGAAAAATGGACTGTGAAAGTGCTTTTCGAAGCAGTTACTTTTATTTATACTTAGCTAAATACTTCTTATAAATATCTATCTATACTATATTATAAAAAAGTTTGGTTGTTTGTTTGCATTGAATAGGCTCCGAAACTACAGTACCGATTAAAAAAATCTTTCGTCATTACATTACATTATCCCTGATAGACATATGGCATATTTTTAATTCTGTGCGGACGAAGTCGCGGGCAACTCCTAGTGGTTTATAAATGTGAATGTTTGTGAGGATGTATAGTATGGATGTTTGTCACTCTTTCACGCCAGAATGGCTGAAAAAATCTGCTGGGAAGCTATTAGTAGGACACTTTTCATCCCGGAAAATCACACACTTTAAACGGAATAGCATTAAACAAATTCATGGCAGACGAACTGACGGATAACAGCTGGTAAAATTAGAAAATTACGCAAACTATTTATAACGCGTCCCATTAATTTTTAAAGCTGCGAATAAACATTCTCCTCGCTTGATTTCACCTAATTGAAGCATTCCAGATATAGTGACACTTGAACTGAAGAATACTTCACGCCTCAATACCCTCACTGCTTCGCAGGCTTCCTAATTCGTCAAAATTTTCTTAATACACCTCAACGCCTCCGGCACTTGAGTAACGAAAAGAAATCCATGACTCAGTCTTATGAAGAGACCCTCTAACCTCTCTTAGTCGATTCTAGTCGCCTCTCGGCACTGCATAAGAGGTTTTCAGTCTGCCCTATTTTATTAGAGAGGTCACCTGCGGTTGAAACAGAGCGCTAACATTCGGTCCTTAGGTCGATTTTGCCTAAGCGCCGGCGTTTTGTTGTTTTCCAAGAGGGAAATTTATAAGTGAGTGCAAGTTTAGAGGCGTTCGAAGGTACGTAGTCAATACTTGGAAGCTTACCTTACCGGAACTTGTAGCTGTTTCGATTAAACGGAGTTTGATGAAAGGCAATTCTGCGAGTTACGTAAGCTTGGTACAGCGATACGGTCTCGTTAAAATACAGAGAGAATTTGTATATAATGAAACACTTTGATGGAAGAACTGCTGAAGCGCCGTTAAGAGACTCAAAAGGCTATTTAGTTACAGTACACACACTACCACTAACTACTTAAATAAATAAATAAAATAAATAAAATATCTTGGGACAAATTACACCAATTGACCCAGCCCCAAACTAAGCAAAGCTTGTACTATGGGTACCAGGCAATGGATAAACATACTTATATAATGTAGACAAATACATACTTAAATACATACAACATCCATGACTCGGGCACAAACATTCATATTCATCATACAACTGTCTGCCCCTGCCGGGATTCGAACCCAGGACCTCTAGCTTCATAGTCAGGGTCACTAACCACAAGGCTATCCGGTCGTCAATATAAAATATACGTCGTTATAAAATGTACTTCTTCATCGGCATGTTATTCGGGTACATCTTGCATGTCTTCAGAGGAGAGATCAAGATGTATGTATTTATAACTCTTTATTGTACATAAAACACATTTTACAGGTATTGTATTTTTATACTTACTACACTTCGTTTTTTCACATTAAAAAGAAGGTAAACAGTCTAAACAGCACGCCTTATGCATTGAAGAACGCTTTTTAAAAATGCTACCTAACAGCAAGTTACAATTCAATAAAATGATTTATGTTTTGTTTCTTCCTATTTATCCTAGAAATTTGAAATTTGGTATGAACCCCTTTCTAGCAACTAACGAAACTATCTATGTAAATAACCATTATAAAATGACCTCATGCCTCCTACATATTGCCTTGGCATCAGAGCTTTGCGCTAATACTAAATTTTTTAGTAATTTACCTACCTATTTACGTACCTACTTACCCTCCGAGCGCGAGTCGTTTCGCTCTTAGCCATGATCATTTTATACCTGCTTGTAATGGCTTCGAATTACACGTTTTTCTGTCATACCAAAGACACAGTATATATATAAGCTAAAGCAGTAAGGAACCTACGAACAAATCGGTTGAAACGAAACACGCACATAGGCGCGCGCTTTACACGGCCCCTAAGCGGACCTGAGCCTGAGCGGAGTGGACGAGGTCCCCTTAGGGGCCGTGTAAAGCTCGCGCCTGTGTGCGTGTTTCGTTTCAACCGATTTGTTCGTAGTTTCCTTACTGCTTTAGGTTATATATATACTGTGCCAAAGATGTCTAACAAAAGAACGTGAATGTAAGTTTTCCAGCGGGAAATGGTCGGACAGTTTTTGTCAGCCTTCCTCCACGTGGCGGTTCCCACGCTCCCCAACCTTGTTAATGACTTGCCAAGAACCCAATAAACTCGTGTAGGGGAGACCGAGGCAAGTTGAGACAGAGGTGAGTTGATACAAAGCCTTTTTCTCTTGCACCTATGACAGTTAGCGAGGTCACAACTTCACACAAACTGTGGAGTGTAGAAAGAGCAACGAATTAGCGAAGTTACCAGCCCGATAAACTGTCACAGTTCAGAGAAATCGGCTTTGTATTAACTCACCTCTGTCTCTACTCTCGTCGGTCCCCCCTACGAGATATTCGTACTGTTTCACGATATTAAAGTCCCGTTTGTATTTGGGTGGACCAACCAACTATTTGTTGTTATTCGAGGGGACAAAACTAGTACTGTTTGTTAGAAGAAGTGTTAAGTAATATAGAAGAGGCCAATAATAACTTACATACATTCATAAATCACGTCTTTTATCCCTTACGGGGTAGACATAGCTTAAGGTAGCAAGACCTAAAGGCCACGTTTAACATGTGGGCGTATAGGTGGAAAGGGGAATCAAAATAGTGATGGGTTGCTAGCCGCATCGCCTATAACATGATTCTTAAGATTTTCGCCCATTCCCTCGATGGGCTTTTACCATCTGCGCGGGAAGAGAAGCATCTGGTTCTATGTTTTTTCTTTACTCCCAGACCAGCACGGAAGACCAATTATAAAATACCGCAGAAATATGATATAGGGCTACCAACCATCACTATTTTGATTCCTCTTTTCACCTATACGCCCATAATCATGCTAAACGTGGCCTGTATACCTTGTTACCTTAGGCTCTGTCTACCCCGTAAGGGGTAAAGACGTGATTTATGTAAGTATGTAGGTATGTATGTTTATAGAGTGACCGAGGATAACATAACCATAGCAAAAAGTGACAAAAGTTGATCCACTCATTTACTAGAAACCCGTACACAACAACGTTCGAACAGGCTGATATTTCACCAACTTGACAATTGTCGGCGACATATGACAATTCGAAATGCAAGACATAGTCAATATGAAGCCCACCGGCGATACTGGTCGAGTTTGTGAGATTAAAGTCAATTCATCCTTACGTGTCTTGTTACGTAAACAAACACTTTCAAAGACATTGTCACACTTTTCTCTCGGAATACACAATAACTACGCTATCGAAAACTTAAGGAAACCTTTGAAAAATATCATTTTAATAAGATTTTCTTCAATAATCGGAGGAACGAATGAATTAACTCGACAATATCTGAAACCTGAGTAGCGCCACAAAATCAAAAACTTGATACAAGCTCTATTTATGTTCAAAGCGAAATAATCGGCCACGATTTATGTACATTTAATCGACATATCAAATCACTAGTCTTTGTTTATTATCACCTTTGAAGTCACGTTTGTTTACATGATAAGACACGTAAGGAAGAATTGACTGTACATAATTATACGACAGCTTTCAAGTTATATAGTCAGATTTTGTAATTAAATAAGTGTTTACTCTAGAAAAAAATTGCCATTTTCGTCCGTTGAAAAATGTAACCATTCAAATTGAAACCCCTTTGATATCTAAAGGTATGCAAATTGCCCATCGGACGGCATAGCCACGGGACTTTTTCAATCATTAACCCTTTGTAATTTCACAATGATTACCCCGTCCCTTTGAAAAACCACATATTCCTGGCAACCCCTGTGACAGATGAGACTGTAATGTGGATGAAATATGAATTAGCGAGGTATTGTTTGTCCGGAGAGTGGCAACATTGGGGATTTCGTGTGCAGAATAGGGATGGGGTAAGTTCTAGTCGATTAACCGATTGTACCGGTTATTTAAAAGGTACTAACCTACTTCTCAAGTATCTATGGTAAACAGAAAATTGTGCTATATGGAAGCCAGGTTCGGAAGAAGCATGGACTTTGATTTCATACAAAAACAATCAGGCTTTCGTTTTCAGTTTATCAAAATCTCATATAACTGTCACCTGTCACCATTAGCAGACTAAACGCTACAAAATGCCAATACAATCTGTTCTCATTTCCTGTAAAACTAATGTGTTTTATGTACAATAAAGAGTTATACATACATACATAGCTACATAAGATTAAGCCCTGGAACGCATGTACGTTTTAGTGACTTTAGTGGTGCCGCTTTCATAACTTAGTATCCATTTGAACGCACATGCGCGTTTGTGGCACTTGACGAAGTCTCGGGTCTGACAGCGCTGTCAGCGAACGCGTTGATTTCTCATAATTTTATAAATGATAACTACCTACTGAAGATCTCAATTCAGTTTAGTTTGATTGATACATACATACATACATACATACATACATACATACATACATACATACATAAATAACGTCTTTTTTAAGCACAGGTCTAGGGTGTGCTGTGCCGTGTCCTCACTGGCGCCGCGCTCGTGGCATGGCGCAGGTAGGCAGAGCCTAAGGTAACAAGACCTATAGGCCACGTTTATCATGATTGTGGGCGTATAAGTGGAAAGGGGAAGGTGGTTTGATTTATAGGTAACTAGCTTCTGCCCGCGACTTCGTCTGCGTAGAATTATACATAAAAACCTTCCTCTTGAATCACTCTATCTATTAAAAAAAACCGCATCAAAATCCTTTGTGTAGTTTTGAAGATATAAGCATACATAGGGACATAGGGACAGAGAAAGCGACTTTGTTTTATACTATGTAGTGATTGTAAGTCAAGCTCTATAAGTTGATGATTTCATTGCGTTTATCTAAACTTGACATACATTGTGTCAAAGGATAACAATGTAACCCTAAAATAATTCCATTTTTGTATTTCGATACGAAACTATTTGACTGAACAAACTCCATGACGGTATATATCCTGACTTAGTTATTCACAAAAGTCTTGTTCATCATAACCGTTTTTCTAATTAACCGGTGTGGACATTTTTCCCAGCTCTAGCGGGATTAGCTGATGAAAAGAATCCCTTTGATAAATGAAACAGCCTGTATCTCTTGAGATCCCTTTTGAGCATCATCCCTTATTATGTTTGGAAGCTAGGCTTTTAATAAGCTGTGTGAAAAGTGTACAGGTGTCACAACATGGTGGTGTAAGCCAGAGTAACTATGATATACAGATACAACATCACGGGTGCAGCCAGGGGGGGTTTTGGGGGTTCAACCCCCCCCCTCACAAATAATTAAACTAAATTTCTTATATAAGGTTTATTTTATGCACTTTTAGTCGTTTTATTTTCTCGAACTTGGGAATGTGCGAAGTGTGTGTGGTGGAGGGGGGGGGGGGGAGGGGTATAGAAAACGATCACGGCGCGTGCCGTGGCAGAAATGTGCAACAATAGGGGCTTCGTGAAACACGTTGCTTTGAAAAGTGACCATTTTCCATTCAGTGAACGACTTGTCATTCAATATTTAAAGTACCTACCTAAATATAAAAATCATGAAGTAAAAATTCTTGATTCATTTGATAGTATCTATCATTTGAAAAACAGCGCCTTCTCTCGTCCCTGGTGAGCAGTAGATGTTCCACGGGAGTTTGTAATTGTGTCGTACAGACACATCATTCAAACAGATGACGCTTAGCGACAAAAATTCGCAAAGTAACACGGTCACGTGACAGCTAGTAACAGATTCGAAGACAGAGAGAAAATTTGGAGGCTTGCCCACCTGCTATGGGTGGTGTAGGGTATAGCACGCGTCACGGAATGACGAGGATCCGGGTTCGATTCCCGGCCATAGCTTTACTTTTAGGATTCTTCTATGTTCTCTACTTTTCAGTATCGTTCAGAAATTAAAGTAAACCCACACAACATCAAACAAAAGTAAACCATGAGACTATACGCCATCTAGTGAGCATAAAAAATAACTGCCTTAATTATGGCGCCCTCAAACGCTGAGGTGTGTTGTAATTTTCCTCATTCGAGGTTGAAATTAATTAATTATGAAATGTTTCAACTTCCAAGCTTTGTTCTTTGATTGTAATGAGGGCTCACTTTCGCTCAAATCTTGTGAACAGCCCTCTAACAAAAGAAAAGAGTAAAGCCAAATCAGTTGCGTGAAAAGCTGGAGTCCGGAGGAAAGAGACGCCGCTATTGCTAAGGCTAGTAATGGACAAGGATGGATGCGAATAGAAGGGGGTCCTCAATAGTCTGTCTATGAAACTAACCAATACAAAATGACCTCATAATACCCACATTTTGCTTAGGAGCATTGCCGCTGCTAACAGTGGATATTTATACACTAGCCGAATTTGTAAGGAGCCCTTCGGTGCGCGAGTACTGTTTAAGGTCGGGTATGACAAATTATATAGACTAGCTTCTGCCTTCGACTTTGTCTGCGCATCATACTTAAAAACCTTCCTCTCGAATAACTATATATTAAAAAACCGTATCAAAATCCGTTACGTAGTTTTAA
Organism: Pandemis corylana; assembly: GCA_949127965.1. NCBI lineage: Eukaryota > Metazoa > Arthropoda > Insecta > Lepidoptera > Tortricidae > Pandemis > Pandemis corylana. The sequence goes on along the minus strand of OX421858.1, from coordinate 13,868,029 downwards.
AGATCTAAGCATACATAGGGACAGACAGCGGAAAGCGACTTTCCTTTATACTATGTAGTGATGATAGTGATGAAAAACACACCTCAGTTGCACAAGACGCTGGACGGCGAGAGTTTGTTTTTAAAAGTGTCACAGATACAACAACTTTCTTACAGCTAATGTCAAGCTTAATGCTATTTTTAGATAAAGCAACAGGTTAACCAACATAAGAATAGAAATAGGTGGTTTGATGAAAATGTTGGTATCCATAAGAGTAATGCACAACTAATCTTTACATAAAAAAAATACTATATACTATGTACAAAATTAACCTTAACCTAGCCTAACTTAAACTACAAATAAAACACCCCTCCCAGGTCACTGTCACTGCTCATTGTACCCAGAAGGCTGGCAGCACTGCCTCGTTGAATCGCGAGGCTAATTCTTTGCCCAAAATAGCTGCCAGCCCGCTGGTCACCAGAAGCATCTATCAGGCGCGTAGATATTACCCTGGAATCTCGCGCGCCTGGGCCCCACGGTCCGAAGGTCTCACCGCCAAACGGCGCAAAAATGTAGCCCTCCCCAAGAGCTGCATATTTGCCACGTTTGAGTTGCTGTGCATTTGCTGCCGCCACACCGGCCTTGCTGCACGTCGCTGAGACATGTTGGGACATGCGATGGAGCAAGGGTGTCCACGCACGTGGCTTCCCAGACAAGTGTCCTGCCTTGCTTGCAAATAATAAAATAAGTAAAATACAAATAATTAAACCAACATAAGTAAAATACAGTATTAAACAAGTCCAACTCGCACTTTGCCGGTTTTTTGATGAAAAAAAGTTATAAAACAAAAGCAGATTTGAATAATACCATCGTTAGTGTTGCCAAAAGTTAACAGGCTGTTAACTGCAGTTTGCAAGCTCGTTAAACCGTGTATTTGGCTTCGCACCAAAACTTCGACAACGCCTTGATTGCATGAGATTCGAAAACTAATTATTTTAATTAATTTCCGTTACATTCGAGTTTGTTTCTGAAGTAATTTTCGTATAATCATAAAAACGCATAATTTAAATAAGCATCAAATTAAATTGGCATAAAGCATGCGTAAGGGAGGTGCAAAGAGCAGTAGAGAGAGTGAGAGAGAGAGAGAGAGAGAGAGAGAGAGTGAGTGAGTGAGAGAGAGTGAGTGAGTGAGAGAGAGAGAGAGAGAGAGAGAGAGAGAGAGAGAGTGAGTGAGTGAGTGAGTGAGTGAGTGAGTGAGTGAGTGAGAGAGAGAGAGAGAGAGAGAGAGAGAGAGAGAGAGAGAGAGAGAGAGAGAGAGAGAGAGAGAGAGAGAGAGAGAGAGAGAGAGAGAGAGAGAGAGAGAGAGAGAGAACCAATTATTTACACACATTTGATACACGTATTTACACACACACTATTATATTACACATCGACACCTCCTAAGTATACTGAGGCAACTGCAAAATCTTGATTTTACAGGAGAGCCGTGCAAAGGTAAAATCATTTGTAACTTTTTTATCTGTAAAGTCAATTCCATAAAACTTTGGATTCGCTGGAACAAAAGTACCTCTTTTTAGACTACATATATGGAATTCTGAAATTAATGTTAGTTTTTGAGAAAATGGTAGATACACTAGTGTACGCGTATTTTACGTGTTCTGACTTGTGGTATACTGAGGCAACTACCCCTTGATCCAGTATACACCGTACTAAGTTAATTGTTATTTTTTTCTATTTTTCATTTAATAATTAGATAAATATGTTACATAAATCCATACTGTTTAAAAATAAATACTTAGCTCATGCTCAAATGCCCTTTATCATTATTTGGTCGACATATTAGTCACTTGCACCAGTATACGCTTAAATTAAGGTCGCTTACACCTGTATACTGTTAAACATATTTAATGTTTTGCTGTTTAAAACGAGAAATTATATATATTTTTTTATTAATGATAATAGAAAAAAGTTTTTTTTTAATGAACAAACGTAAATTTCAAATAAAATCTGTTTCTATTATGTTCGTAAATATTTTAATCATAGTTCCATCATTCCTAAAAGTAACTTATTCAACAACCACAGTTTGAGCAATATTCGTTTTAGTTTAAAAATCAACATTAATCTATCCAAAATAGTCTTCTTTTCTTAATTATTGAGACTGTACTATTAAGTACTTATAAAAAATATAAAAACTTAAGTCGCTTCTTCTAAAGGTTCGATTTATCATTAGCAAGGATTCATTCTTTATTTTTAACGCCTTAGTAGGATTTATCATTGCACCTTTATTCATAACTTCTAAAATTAAAAAATATTTATTTAAAAATTACAATATGAGGGATTACTAATGTTTGGCAAAGAATGTTCCCCAAAGCATCACATCGCAAATTTTGTTTCCCACATTTTTATTTGGCAAAAATTCAATTGTCAAAACTACTTATCGCAATATTACAGTTATTATCGCAGAATATTTATCATTTAATATCAAAATCACAATTACGAGTAAGTGCCTTTATTCCGAATTGACAAGGTACTATTTCCTTTAGTCATCGTTTTTTGTGATCAATCTGTTGTAAAATTCAGTGTGTTGCGATGGTATTATATTATACCACAATTGTGGAGGGCAAAACCGTAACCGGATTGTATTTCTCATGTACATGTATGTACGCTTGTTGGAAGTACATAACAATGACCTCATAATTGGCTTAAGAAACATTAAAGTAGCGTACCACGAACGTTTGCCAATTGACAAACAAAAATTTAAAGATCTTAAGATCATTAATGATAACTATAATAGATAACTAGAATAGAATAACATTAATGAATTTGATAATATCAATGAATAGCTTTAATGTACTTAATTAATTTGAAGGCATGTTTTGACGTTATATTACAATCCTAGATTTAGATATTAACTACTATTGTGTGCCCTTGCAGGGCGTCATGGACTGACTTAGAACAACGTTACCATCTTCATATGTATGTACATGACTTGACAATGAATAAATAAATAAATAAATAAATCTTTGTCGAAGTGGTATCTCAACACACTGAATTTTACAACAGGTTGGTCACAAAAAACGATGACTAAAGAAAAATGATAGTACCTTGTCAATTTGGAATGAAAGCTTTTACTCATAATTGTGAATTTGATATAAAATGATAAATATTCTAGTGCCGTTATAATTAAGAGAGAAACGATTAAGACAGTTTTTTTTAATTTGTATCAATTTGTTAAGGTCAGTTGAATAACTTGTCAAGAAAAGCTTCATTTTGCAAGGTTACAAGTATAATAATCATTAATTTTATGGAAATAACATTGCATTAGAAAATAAGTGGTTGTATCTTAGACAAAATAATTTAATTTCTATCGTAAAAGGTATATTTGACGTACGCCGCGTCGTTGGTCTCTCGCGTATACTGAGGCAACGTCAGGTTACACCACGCTTGTGCCGCCCCTCCACAATATCTGTACCGCGTACAATGGTGCAAGCGACTTGCCTCAGTATACAACGTACTGATTTACAAAATTGTGTTGTATACATTTATATACGTCACTTTATTTTCGAAACAAACAGGAATTTTACCATGAAATTTTTGTGGCAAGTAGATATTAGTATTTTAGTCAAAATTATGTAAAAAACCGAAAATGTCAAAATGGTCACTTGCCTCAGTATACTTAGGAGGTGTCGACATAATATAATACACTAATATATTACACATATTTTGATACACGTATACGTGTTACCTAGTAGTATGACATTATGTCATTTTATGCTCTTTAAAATTGTAGTTTATTTATAATTATGCAATAACGCTATGCCAATTTAATTTGATACTTGTTTAAATTATGCGTTTTTATGATTATACGTATGAATGGTATGCGTTTTCAAATTCGGAATATTTATGCGTTTTAACATAACCTGTTACTCTGAGCAAACTGTCTCACATCTCAGGCTTTAAATAAGGGTAAAATAAAAAAAACTATCGACACATAAGTCAATCAAGCGAGCCAATAACTGTTCTGTTACGTGCGGGCCGGTTAAGGCGGTTTACCGGATAATACCTCATAAAACCGGACGGCAGTGCCGTGGCTAGACGGATACCGGGTTTGATACCGATTCGACATTCATGAGCTCCAATTTAAATTACCTCGATACCGAATCTGCAAATTAAGCCGTCCGTTTTAAATAACTGACTGTGACAACTACATCTATATCCCGTGGGAGCATTGAAGGGATAAAAAGAGTCTATGCTAATGTACCTTCCTCGGTACTGCAACTATCTCTGTATGAAATTTCAATAAGATTGGTTTAGCCGTTTTGCCATGAAAGAGCAACAAACATCCAAATTTACAAACTTTCGCCCTTATAATATTAGTAATGATAAGATTCCCCTTTCCACCTATACGCCCACAATCATGCTAAACGTAGCCTTTAGGTCTTGTTACCTTAGGCTCTGTCTACCCTGTGAAGGATAAAGACGTGATTCATGTATATATGTATGTATGTAAGACAAGATTGCACTGTATTGTGTTCGGTATCCAAGAATGTAGCGTCACTATTGTAGCCAGCAGTACTAATTGGCTTGTACTCTGCGAAGCGTGCTATGTGTGACTTAGGCAATATATATCCAATTGTTTCTTGGTACACAACATATACATATGAGTGAGTCATAGACAGTTCTGGCTGAAAATCAGTGCTGTAGGTACCACCTCAGCGTAATGCTGAGCCAGCGACCGTTTCACTTTTGCGAAGACACACACAACGCTGATGATCTATTTTTCATGTCTTGATTATTTTCTATAAAATTGTATATCACTACATATTATAAAACAAAGTCACTTTTTCTGTCCCCATGTCCCGATGTATGCTTATATCTTTAAAACTACACAACGGATTTTGATGCGGTTTTTTTAATAGATAGAGTGATTCAAGAGAAAGGTTTATAATGTATAGTACATGCACAATATACCGTGCGAAGCCGGGGCGGGTCGCTAGTGTAAAATAAAATAAAAATCGTTTATTTCAGACAACAGCGTTTGGTCCATATTTTGTTAGTTAAAATCGAATATTAAGTATGTTTATGTTAGTATGTCATATTACAATAACCGCAATCACATTGGCTATAAATATGCGAGATAGATTAATAATTATTAATAATAATAAGATGAAGTATATTCTCTTATATTTGTGTGTCTTGCAAAAAGGAATAAATGTTTTCTTTCTTTCTTTCTTCTTTCTACATATAGTCACTCTTTCCCGTAGGAGTAGGCAGAGACTACTTCGTTCCACTTGCTACGATCCTGACACTTTTTTCGCTTCATCCACATTCATCAATCTCTTCATACACGCTCGTCGGTTACTTAGTATACGAATCAATTAAATCATACAAGTGAATTGTCAAAGGCGTTCGATACGGTTTGAATACAACAAAGGAATCTTCTTGTTAAAAGGTAACGTCCTTTGAAATTAAAAATACATCATTTGTTCTATTTTAAGTTCGCCCTTCGTTAGGGTTTTCCGTAGAACAAACGGCAAAACCTTTTATTTTTAGATGAGATTTGACGTCAGTTCACCCAAATAACGCTCTGAATACTCTCAACAACAGAATATCACACATTATTAAAACAGTAGACGATCTACGGTTTTAGCTTTGTTTTTAGTGTTTCTACTTGGGGCCCTCCGTGTACAACAGTCTACCAGACGATGTCAGGAATTCAGCTTCCATCACGATTTTTAAAGGCCGACTGAAAAATTGGCTGCTTGATAACGTTTTTTATGACAGATGACGCTTAGCGACAAAAAATAGCATAGGTAGTAACAAAGTCACGTGACAGCTAGTAACAGATAGAAAAATTCGAAGGCTTACCCACCTGCTATGGGTGGTGTAGGGGTATAGCACGCGTCACGGAATGACGAGGATCCGGTTACGATTCCCGGCCATAGCTTTACTTTTCGGATTTTTCTGTGTTCTTTACTTTGAGAAATTTACCTTGGGTTCGTCTACCCGTAAGGGATGAATACGTGATATGTATTCGATGCTTGGCTAAGAGTTTTCATGATGGCTGTCCCAAGGCACAACTTTGAACTGGTTTACTAGTGTTTACTGTGGCAAGGTAAACCCTTGGAGTCTGTAGTGGTTTGCGGAACGTCTGCATTGATTTAGGACTCAATTACGGCTTGTAAGTCTAATTCTAGCGGATCTCTCACTGGAATTCCATCAGACATAATAATATAGTACGTACTAGTCACGATGACGCCCACCGTGGTTCTTACAACTGTGTTGTTGAAGATTATATACATACATACATACATAAATCACATCTTTATCCCCTACGCGGTAGACAGAGCCTTTTTTTAACGGAGAGGAAATCGTTATGGACGCCCTAGGCACGGACCAGGACCGCGCCAAGGAGGGGAGGGCCTGTACGCTGGGCCCGTCTTCCCTTAGACAATGAGACCGTGCAATGCACCTGCATGTAATGCAGGTAATGGGGGTAGACAGAGCCTGAGATTAAAAGACCTAAAGGCCACGTTCAACATGATTGTGGGCGTATAGGTGGAAAGGGGAATCAAAATAGTGATGGGTTGCCAGCCGTATCGGCTATAACATAATTCCTAAGATTGTCGTCCATTCCCTCGATGGGTTTTTACCATCTGCGCGAGAAGAGAAGCAACTGGTACATTCTATGTTTTTTCTTTACTCCCAGACCAGCATCGAATAATTGTTGAAGATTAATTTTGATAAATCCCCGCGTCTTTGTGAATGGACTTGTATAGAAGTTTTCACGGTGACTTTGAATTAGTATGGAACATGGAAGAACCAATATCTATAAATGAAGGTATTCATACTAAATTTCAAATTTCTAGGTCAACTGGAAGTACCTACCTCGTATTTTGTGAGAGCTCGGCAATGGGGGCTATCGCGTGTGAATTTGCCACTAGAGGCGCTAGTGTCGCGTGAGGTCCAATAACATTCACTTTTCACTGGTTTTGGCGGGCATCGTGACATAAATTATGATTTCTTTCATTAACCTGTTGAAAAGTGATCTCCTTCGTGAAATGATCGCAAATTTGGCGATGAATGTGAACGCTTTGAAAGTGGATTTTTTTGCGAACAAAACGGAGCTGCACAACATTGCGGCATAGCTACTCGATATGATGATAGTTATTTGTTATTAAAAAACTAAAAGAAATTTAAGATTTAAAACTTTGTTTCGGCGCCGATTATAAAGTCGCCTTTGACGGCTAAACCTCTGGACCTTAGTCAACAGTGGCGCCAACTGGTGAGCAAAGAAACGATAGTCCTCATTACTATGGAAATACCCTTACTAATAACTGACCCCAATTTTACCAAACTGACAAATGTCAGTGACATGTGTGTGTGTGATTCGAAATGCAAATAGTCAATATGAAGCCAACCGGCGTTGATTCTAAATTCTAATAGAGTTTGTAATGTAAACTGAATTGTCACTAAACTTGTCACCGATAATTTCTCATAATGGTCACATGAATTCGTTGTCAGATGATTGTCGATCAAATATTAGTAAACCACAATACAGTCTAGCTAGCAAGTTACATTAATGAAGTAAACGCGCACGCGCTACGAGAACCGCGGCGTTCCACAGGGGTCGGTCCTCGGCCGCGCACAATATTTACTCTACTTAGTCTTACCGTATTATTTTTCTTCTTCAATTCAGATGAAAGACAAACAACCGGCATCCGTTTTTCACCAAAAGCCTTTAAGAAGCTCGTTATTTATGTAACCAGTTAGCTGTAAACGTTCTGTTTAAGTTCAAACGGTGCGGAAAAGAATTGTTTGCTGGAGGAATACAAATTGTTAGGCTGTATTAAGTCGTAAATTATTGGTGGATGAGCTTGTCAGGGTTAAGGAAAATGCTTGATGTTGTTTTGTACGTTGATCTGTAGCTTTATTTGCGGAGCAGTCAGCTATTTCTTGTTTGAAGGGACATTGTGGTAGTGAAATCTGAATAATTTACATATTATATGTAAAAAAAAATCTAATGACACTGGAAAATTAGAACACATAAAAATGTCCGAAAAGTAAAGCTATGGCCGGGAATCGAACCGGGATCCTCGTAAAAGTAAACATAAAAATCAAGAAATAAAAATTCTTGATTCATTTGATAGTACCTATCATTTGAAAAACAGCGCATTCTCTCGTCCCTGGTGAGCAGATGTTCCACGGGAGTTTGTAATTGTGTCGTACAGACACATCATTCAAACAGATGACGCTTAGCGACAAAAAAATCGCATAGTAACAAAGGTCACGTGACATCTAAGTAACGGGTAGAAAAATCCGAAGACTACCCACCTGCTATGGGTGGTGTAGGGGTACGCGTCACGGAATGACGAGGATCCGGGTTCGATTCCCGGCCATAGCTTTACTTTTCGGATTTTTCTGTGTTCTAATTTTCACTGACATTTAGAAATTGGCGTCGAAAAGGTTAATTGGAAATTAGCGGTGGGGCCGGTGCACCAGTGGCAACAACGGTAAACTAATTTACTTAGCATTCATCTATATGTCTACCATAATAGCTGCATTTTTTAAATCTAAAAAAAAGTAAAAATAAGTCGGATTACGATTTTCGAAATTATCCATGAACAAAGAAACATATAGCTATTTATGTTTACGATGGGTTACCGATCTTGAAAAACAACTTTTAACTTTTAGACACACACACAAAAATCACGTCTTGATCCCTTACGGGGTAGACAGAGCCTAAGGTAACAGGTACCTACAGGCCATATTTAGCAAGATTGTGGGCGTATAGGTGGAAGTTCGTATCAAAATAGTGATGGGTTGCTAGCCTCATCGCCTATATCATCGCATATACCATATTGTTTTAATTTTATTTGAATTTTTTATTTTTTATTTTACATTAATTTTATCTTAATATTTTATTATTTTTAATTATTTGACATTTGTTTCTTGATTATTATTGATTTCTAATTTCTAGTTTTTGTATGAATTATTTTATTGTACCTTATTGTTTTATTTTGTTTACAATTGACGATCTTTTTGTGACTTTCTTATGTTTTGACATAAAAATATAATGTAATTTACAAATAGAAATAAATGAATCTAATCTAATCTAATCTACAACATGACATACTTTTAGACTGATTTTAATATTGAAAAAAATTAAAACAAAGGTGCTTATTGAATACGAGTCCGCGATGGATTGTGCTTTGCAGGCGATCCCTGCCTGTGGTCTTATTACCGAAATGCTGTCTCAGCGTCGCCGCCCGCTGCGTGCGGTATATAATTGAAGGGGTGAGTGGATGAAGGGGGTATGTCACATTTTTACGTTTTTCCATTTTGTGACATAAATGAAGGTGTTAGGACCTAATGCACGGCATCACACTTTGAGTTTTTGTATTTTTGGGCTTTAAGGGCTTTAAACTCAAAAGATAAAGGTGTTATGTACAGCATCATCTTAATGTTGACGTGAATAAACGCGCTAAGGGCAAATAGCCCCCGACGTGGCTACAAATATTGGGTGCGTGTAACAGAAGAAAGTGTTGAGTACGAACATAACTCCCTCATCCATGGCCTAAGGCACAAAAATCTAGTTTTTGGTGTTTATTATTGAAAGAGGGTGTTATATTTAAATTATAATATATTCATCCATGTTTTAACGGGTTCATTTGCGAAACTACGAGCAAAACGACTTTTTCGTGTTAAAAGTAGTTTATAAATACTTCAGAATTCAGAATAAATAATTTTCTTTTGTACCTACTAAACACCTTTATACTTTAAACTTCTTTTCGCAAAATGCAGCAAAAGCAAAATGAGAAAGAAGGAGTTATGTACATGTTTTTGTAAATATATCTACCCAAATGCATATTTTCAAGACAAAATGTAATAAATGTGTTTGGTTTTTCATTAGGCACGATTTCGTAAAAGTTAGAACAATGTATCTAGTCTATTTAATTTTCTATAATCTAAAAAGACTAAACCTCGGATTACTCAAAATAAAGCTTTTGTGACATACCCCCTTCATCTACTTGCCCCTTCAATTATGATAACAGGTCGCTCGCCATACTAATACAAGCCTTCGGGTTTGCTTCTTAAAATAATATTAAATCTAAAATGTTACTTAACGTACACAACTTAAAACTAGGGACATACTTTACGGGTATTTCACTACACACGTTTACATTCCGGACCACTTCCCTACACACAAGGGGGCGTCCATTAATTACGTGAGGTATTCAGGGGGGGAGAGGGTCGAGCCGAATCTTACTAAATCTCACTTGGGGGAGAGGGGGGTCTTGGCAAATATCACGTAATTTTTTTTTAGCAGAAAATGGTGTATAACTGCGTGAAAATTAAGTTAAATTAAAGTTGAATTAATAATTAAAATTACAGCAATATTTGCAAATACTAGTCCTTGCTAGTCTTAAAAAGTAATTAAACATATTGTGTCATGTTTTTTATTAAATCCAATACTTTTATACCCAAAGTACAAGTTTTGAAAAATCTCACGTGAGATCGGGGTAGGGGGGAGGGGGTCGAGAAAAATCTTACGACATCTCACCAAGAGGGGAGGGGGGTTAAAAATCCTTAAAAATGCCTCACGTAATTAATGGACGCCCCCCAACAAGCTCGTCTATTGAAGCGGATAAAAGCAATTCTACCCCGTAAGGGATAAAGACGTGATTTATGTATGTATGTATGTATGTATAAAAGTAATTGGCTTATTAGAAACATCGCAGGAAACCAAAGGTATAACTCATTATTCTACATATAAAACACATTAATTTTACAGGTAATGAGATAAACAGATGTACAGAACGAACTTATCCCATAAATGGATCTCTTCCAGTTTTTTTAATCGACGCTGTGTGTAGTTTTCTTGTCAACATCTTCATTATTACTAACTATCTGTTGCCCGCAACTTCGTCCGCGTAGAATTCGTTTATCCAGACAATATGTGTTATTCCGGACTATAATCTATTTATGTTCAAAATTTCATCCAGATCTGTCCAGCCGTTCTGGCGTGAAAGAGAAACAAACATCCATCCACACACAAAGATTTCGTGATGTATGTACACACAGCAAAGCTATTCAGTAAGCAGGATAGACACGGCGCGAGCGTGCGTAGGTGCTTACCTGATTATTTTGCAGTGTGTACTCTTTTATTTTTTACTTCTTTTTGTTTTTGTAATTCAGTCATTATATATCGCGAATAAATGTTTTCTTTCTTTCTTTCTTTCTCTCTTTCTTTCTTTCATCCATCCATCCATACTTAGAAACTTTCGCGTTTATTATATTAGTAGGATATCGATGCGGATTGAGTTATTTTCTATAACGCCTATAATTTTTAGCATGCAAACTGTTCACAATTAGGCAACACGAACTCAAGTGCCTGACATACACACATACACAAAACACCTATCCCTTACGAGTAGACAGAGCCTAAGGTAACAAAACCTTAAAGCCACGTTTAAAGAAAGAAAGAAAGAAAGAAGACATTTATTCCTTTTTGCAAGACACACAAATATAAGATAATATCCACAATTTTATAGAAAATAAACAAGGTAAAACAAAAAAAACATACGTGAAAAATAGATCATCAGCGTTGTGTGTCTTCGCAAAAGTGAAACGGTCGCTGGCTCAGCATTGCGCTGAGGTGTTAGACTGCAGCACTGATTTTCAGCCAGAACCGTCTGTGACTCACGAAACGATACACAGATAAAATATACTACATAATCCATAAAGTTTTACGTAAACAATGCAATACATAGATAGAACCCGACTTATGCACGATTAAGGGCGTATAGGTAGGTGGTTGGGACCATTTTGTGACAATTTATTTGTGATAATTTATTTTATTGATGTTTTGTGATTGTCATAAATAAACTTTTTTATTTTCTTTTCTTTCTTTCAAAATAGTGATGGGTTGCTAGCCGCGTCGCCTGTAACATGATTCCTATGATTTTCGCCCATTCCCTCGATGGGCTTTTACCATCTGCGCGGGAAGATTCGTAGTTCCCGTACCGCCCGTGAGACATACAATGTTTTTCATCACATTTGCAAGTAGGGGAGACCGAGGCAAGTTGAGACAGAGGTGAGTTGATACAAAGCCTTTTTCTCTGCACCTATGACAGTTAGCGAGGTCACAACTTCACACAAACTGTGGAGTGTAGAAAGAGCAACGAATTAGCGAAGTTACCAGCCCGATAAACTGTCACAGTTCAGGGAAATCGGCTTTGTATCAAGTCACCTCTGTCTCAACTCTCCTCGGTCTCCCCTAAATAAATAAAATTATAGGGCAGAAAAACCGCGTGCCGGAGACGCGGCGTTTGGCCAGGCGGGGCCGCGGGGGTCGGGGGGCGCGGGCGCGGGCGTTACTTACCGCCCTAGGGTTTCATGACAAGAAAAAAGCCCGAGGGTTTTATATGGGGCATTGCGGCCAAGTTAACCTGTAAGTTTTGATACCGTTTACGAGCAAGCGTGATGAAAAATAATAAATGTCATCTTTCTTTCTTTATTTTTTATTTTTTATTTTTTTTACTATAAACTGACCAGTGATTGACCTCTATCTCACTTGGTGGAAGGTGCAGATGAGGCCAAAGGTGTAACTCACTGGTTCAGTAATAGCCTATTCACTCTAGCCTTGAAGAGCCCTAGGTTGTATCTAGGTTGTTCTTTGTGTTAGTTTCAAATGAACCTGAATAATTATGCCCTTTCACAACTTGGGTGCTTAATAATTTTACTTTAAGTTATGAACAGTCCGAGATATCTACTAGAATATTTCGAGCGCCTGTTCAAAAATTCATATTTCGAACAACTAAATTTACGGGCTCCCGTTAAGGTCATGCTTCAAGTAAAGGGGTTCGCTACTTTAGAATTGGTACTCGGATGTATAAGGCTAGTTTAGACGGTTGTGTTATTTATTGTCAGGAAAAGGTTTGTATAAAAAAAGACTGTAAATGTGTGTTTCATGTATAATGTACAGGACCGAGCTTTTAAGTAAGTAAGTAAGTAAGTAAATGCTTTATTGTACAAATATAAAGAAACAGATACAATTTACAAAAAAATAAAAATAACATTAATACAATGCACAAAGGCGAACTTATCCCTATGGACTTATCCCTATTATTATTGCTTTTACTCCGAAAAATCAGGTCAAAATTTTACTAAGGATATTTATTGTCAAAAGGAGGTACATAAAGTTTTTTTTAGCTAATGGGACGTGCGGTGTGGGCCAAAGCTTCTATCGACACTGATTTTGCAATGGCGGTTAGCTAAAGACGTACCGCCTCTACCCCTCGCACCCACCCCCGCAAGTCCCATCGCTTTTACATGACAGTTAAAATACACAATAATATAGTTGAATCATCGAGAGCGTGGAATTGCATATGTAGTAGTATTGTTTGTTTACAGGCATTCTATATTTGAATTTTCTATTTTCTTGTACTATCAGCATACAAAGAGGTTGTTATATATATATATCGAAGAACTAAAAACAAAAATAATGTCAGTGGAAATTGTCAATATTATTTACGTTGTGCGTATATTTTTACATCTGATTTGATTGTATTCTCAATTAATTATTGTGTCCGCCCGTACGACTACGAATAATTTCTATATTTTTAAAAAATATGGCTGTAAGTAACTTTGGTCCTATTGAGAGTCAAAGTAAGCAAATAATTTTCAACTGTTATAAATATTTTGAAAATTTTATTATCAATACTTGTGACAGCTCAGATGAAGAACATGATAGCGAATAAAAGAAAAAAACAGAGGACTACTACTTATTCCACTTCTTGGGTATGTCATTTTATTAAGTTAAGAGAAAATTATTCTCCTTTTGTTGCTAACGGTACAACCACTACAAATGCAATTCCATCTTCTCGATAATTCAATAATAACAAAATAATAAATAGTTGTTACGTCGCTCACATATAATATACTAGCTTTTGCCGCACAGATAACGTCAGAGTGACGATATACCCCATACATCCACTCATGTCCAAGTACAAGGTTTTTATTTCCAATCCCGTGGGAAATTCGGGAAATCCCTTCTTAGAGCACCTACGTGATCCTCTAGGAATATTATCTACTAATTATAGTCTTAATTATTTACCGCGTGTTTTTATCCCGTGGGAAATTTGAAAAAATCCTTTGTAGTGCACATTTATACTAATCAAGGAATAATATATAGGTGCCAAATGTAGCTTTATTGGTACAACATTTAGGGATTTTCCAATACCGCGGGAAAATCGGGATAAAAAGTATTCTATATCCGTCTCCTGGTTCTAAGCTACCTTCCCACCAATTTTTTAGACAAATCGGTTCAGCCGTTCTCGAGTTATAAATAGTGTAACTGACACGACTTTCTTTTATAAATATAGATTATGTAGGTATATTTTCAGTACTTAGTATAATAATAATATTATATATTCTAAATTGCACCACCTGCTCAGATCTGTTCTGTTCTCCAGTCCATTATGGTTGCCTGGTAGAGATCGCTCTGTAGTGATAAGGCCGCCTATTGTTACCTTGTAATATTCTGTATACCTTTTTTTGTTGTGGTTGTTATTGTATTGGGACGAAGTACTGGAACGGGGCGAAGCTAGTTACTTATAAGGGCGGGCTAGTTACTTATAAAATAACTGTATATATTCTACTTTGGTTTATTTTACTTTGGTATTGCGTTTGCTATTAATGAAATCCACAAGTGCTCAAAATTTTTATTGGTAAAAAGTGGAATTTTCAGATTTTGTTTCCACCTGTTCGTCGCACACAGAATCATTGTCTTCATTTAGAACTTCCCAGGAGGATGACCGCCGGTCACTACGATCAACTGGTGCTCTTTCTTCAATAACATCCCCAATTTGTATAGGAACCTTCAAGCTAACATTTCTATAAGGCAAAGGCAAATACACGGTTATCTTCACAAAATAATCTCTGGCAATCAACTTAGAATTCTCGACGGAATTCACGTCAGCAGGAATAGGAACTGTGACGTCTATTGTTTGACTTTCACCGCTTCTGACGCCTGCTGTTTTTATATCAGTAACAACTTCGTTCGAAATGGTTCCATCGTAAAGACCCCGAGGCAAATTGGTGACTTCAATTAGTTTGCTTTCTACGCTCTTGAAATTGACATTTGTGTCGTTGAACACTTCGTAAGTCAATTCGGCTTTGCCACCAGGTGGCACCACAGGGGTGTTAATGGTTGCCTTTAGAGTAACAAAACTGTCGCGTAGCAATTGTATAAGTTTTCTTTGCTTATCGTAGATTTTGGGTTCTGAATACAAATTAGGATTGACCCCTGGGCTAACGTTGATTTCGGTTTTAAAACGCTTCTTGCCTTCCGGGCCTTCAAAATCCATTTGAAAATAGTATCCAATGCGGCATCTTATCGTATGATTACCAACAGTTTTAACATAATCCAGACTAGGCGGTGTGTTCAGAGGTAATTGAAAGCAAAACTGTGTGTCATAGCTACCTGTAGGTAAAACATGCCCTCTCTCATCACTGAGTATTATAATATCTTCATTAACATAGCCCTCTTCGTCTTCAATGAGGCCGTCGGCATCTTCTTTCTTTCTCATGTTTTGGACAGCTACGTATCCTCTGCCTTTGAGGGATATAGTTATTTTGTTGAAGACTATATCATCGTCGAGTGTGTACCGAGCTGTTCCTGCTACTATGCTTCCAGTTAAGAATGCCCCGCTGGTTTGCTTGCGCAAGTTTATTTCGCAGTATATACCCATTGTAATCAGGGCTGGGTAAACTCCACCCTAATTGTGCCAGAGTTTGTTTAAGACGCCGTGTTGAAAGGACTTTTTCTTTTGTCTTTTGTTTTTCGTCAGCTTCTGAAATTAGATTAATTTTAGGTGAATTTTTAATCGGTGTTGCGGAAATATTTGATTCTCCGTTTCGTTTGGTTATCTTCGTGTTAAGTTAATTAAGTCATTTCAGTTCTTTAATAAGTACCTAACGATACAATTATGTGGTTTTTATAATAAACTTTAAACTGCCCTTACTTCAAGATGTCAATTTACGATAAAAGAATTTGCAAACTTTATGTGTTTCTAAACTTTTTTATACCTAGTTAAAAAATGGGAAAAATAGTGCTCACACCATAAACCGACCGCTTAGGTCGACCTATAGTTAAAAACATTGTGAGTCAGTGATTTTTTTTCTTTACCTACTATATCAAATGACCTTGACAGTCCGTACCTACTCGTATCGTATTAAGTACCGACAATTAGGTACTTCCCGTTCCCATATTTCTACCACTACATACACCTAAATTGCCATAATAATTGTAAACTATTAACATCATCATTATCATTTTCAGCACACACACGTTCCACTATTAGACTAGACACAGGCCTTTTCTCAGAGTCAAAGGGTTTGGGTTGTAGTTCCAATGCAAGCCTACAGCCAATTGGCTTCACACACAATCACATAAATATAAATACATTAAATAATAATAAAAATGTTAGGAATACAAAACTAGTTGTAATATTTACCTTAATTAATAACACTGTGTAACACAATTCAGTTTCACTTCTAATGTCAGTTAATACTGCTACATTTAATTAACAAAATTATTTATCCTTATCGAATATCCGCACGAAAGAGACACATCGATCAAACACCTTACTCCTTTAAAATTAAGTTGTAATTCAATTTTAATCTCAGTGGTTCTTGTAGATACCACGACGATTAGATTAGGGCTAATTTAAAAATTATCCGATAAGAAATCGTTTGTTTTATGAAAACAGCGCTACAACAATACGGTCTCCTCAAACACGCCACCAAACTATTTAAAAACATCGCTAGTTCCGTGCAAAAAATGACGTAAGAAGACCACAAACGTTGTAATAAAATTCTTGACTCACCGAAACAAGTGTCACAATCCAACGCGGCGTGTAAACGCGTACGTGCGATATCTTTGTTTGTGTTAGTACGCGACCAGCCGGCGTCTGGCCTCCACGCGTATAAAGCAATTGTGATTACAAAAATGGGTGTTTCGTGTCGTATTTACATTAAAAAACCTCGCGAGGGGATCCACAAAGCTGGCCAACCTGTGATAGGCATTCTCAGTTACGCTATAGACACACCTACAGAGTACCAGACGGCGGTCCTCTCGCTTATTGGGAAAGCGAAATGCCAGTGGAAAGTGCACACAGGCAAAACAACGCACACGTACACCGGGGACGAAACATTTCTATCAATGCATTTGAATATATTGAACAAACGCCCCGAAGAAACATTGACTTTGCCCGTCGGCGCCTACGAGTTTCGATTCCAGTTCACTCTGCCATTCGAAATACCCCCAAGCTTCAAAGACAAATACAGCAGCATCGAATACAACTTGCTGGCGAAATTCGAAAAGCCCAGCTTTTTCAGTTGGACCAGAAGATTTGAGAAGAGAATCACTGTGTACGGCAACGTCAATCCCACAGCTCCTATCGAACCGGTAACGTACGGGATAAGAAAAGTACTGTTCAAAATGTTTTCCAGCAAAGAACACGTAGTCAGTATACAAGCACAAATCACCAAATCGTTCCTAATGCCCGGAGAGAACGCTGAATTGCAATTAACGGTCACCAACGACACAGACACGGAGATTAATTACGTTAGTGCTGAACTCGTGAGCAAAACGTCATATCATTCCACTGGCTTCTTAGGTTCCAGTTCCAAATTCGAGGAGAAGACTTTTAGCCCCTGCTCGGTTATCACTTCTTCTGTGGCTGAGAACCATGAGTCAAAATTTACGTGTAAAGTACCAACTTTGCCAGAACTGTATTCCATTCAGCACTGTAAGATTATAAAGAAAGATTATTTCCTCCGAGTAACAGCCAATTTGTGTTTCCCTCATAGAAATCCGTCTGTTAACATCCCAATAGAGATCGGAGAAGGACGTTTTGGTGATTGCTCCGGGATAATAGAGTTTGATAATTTAGATGAAGAAGAAGATGGAACAAGTATAGTAGACTCACCACCATCGTATTGGGAAGTCATGAACGAAGATAAGTCAGATGAAAAGTGTGATGAGAAATGAAAAGCGTGTGCTCAAGCCCATCGTTATCTTCGTGATGATCTTCAAACATTGCTACTCGTGATTGCTCTGATTATATCGTGGGAATGTGTGTGCAGGGGAATCCTTGTTTGTATAATGAGTATAATGAGTCATACGTAAACAAAGAACTGCGCCATTAAAAACAGGATTTGAAAACGGTGGACTTGTTTTTTCAAATGCCGTCAGACGCGCGGGACGCTGTCATAAAATGTTAGAGTAAGAGGCTATTTCTGTCATACCATATGACCGGATCCTGTGCATTTGAAGTCTTATGCCAATCTTGTGGAGTTAGCAAGCAAACATCCGGTCTAGCAGATCTGTTGGTTTGTTTGGCCGAACAACAGACTATTGAGACATTGATTATAGATCATGAATAATGTTTCCTTCTAAATGCAATCAAAATGTATGTACTCACACTTGCGAATCAAATTGTAAACAGTGCAAGTGCGAGCGAGATAAAACATGAAGTAGCTTGAATATCAAAAATACTCTCACTATTGTAAAATTAGAAATGACTAAATGTAATCGTAAGACATATTGTTTAGAAAACAATTTAAATATAATTGAATCATTTACGTTGTTTTTTTATTTGATTAAGTTGTAATGAATCAGTCATCTCATGTGATAGTACCTTTTGCGAGATATTTATCTGCTTGCGATATATTTATTTGACGACCGGATAGCCTAGTGGTTAGAGAACCTGACTATGAAGCTTGAGGTCCCGGGTTCGATCGCCAGTCGGGGCAGATATTTGCATGAAAAATAGGTACGAATGTTTGTTCTCGAGTCTTGGATGTTTAATATGTATTTAAGTATGTATTTATCTATTTAAGTATGTTTATCCGTTGTCGAGTGCCCATATTACAAGCTTTGCTTAGTTTGGGGCTAGGTCAATTGGTGTCAAGTGTCCCAAGATATTATTATTATTATTTAATCTTCGAGGTCAATGACAGTATTGACAATATAAGCTGTGAATTCTATTTGCTATCTATGTTTCGCGTCAGCTATCTCATTTAATATCCTCATGAGTGTTGCAATACTGGCTTGATAACACAAAAGAGCATAACTTCATTGGAGACGTGACAATTGAGCGTTTTTCAAAAAAAAACCACACGTACATTTTTTCCAGAATTTAAATATTTTGGGTTTCTTTTACTCAGAATCCACTCTACCGATTCTCATATCAGAAAAAATGTGTCACAGATTTTCTTACTGTTTTTTTCATTCGTCACGTTCCATACATACATATATTCAAAAAAGTGAAAACTGGAATGGATAGCTGCCTGATGTAAGCCTAATTCTACGCGGACGAAGTCGCGGGCCGAAGCTAGTTACAAATAATTGTGAAAACAGAAACAATGACGTAGGTTTAAGTCGCTCGTGGGCGTTGTCTTTTCAACATTTCATAGCTATACAGATAGACTGCAAATGTTAGATTAGAAACATTTTCTGAGTTGCAAACTTAAGAACAGGGCACATAATTTATGAGGCGTTATCTCTGACAGCACGTTTTTCTTTGGTTGGATTCTTTTACACTCCACATTTAGCCAAGGGAAATTATTCCTAAGGCGTATTTCACACTTTCAAATAAATATGTATTCCGAGAAGTAGTTTTTTCATTTGCTTGGCTTGGCCTGGTCCTTATATAAGAATGTTCTGCAAGAGTTTAAGTTTGTATATGCAAGAGTTTGAATATACAAACTGACTGGCAGGTAATATATAACAAGTATATGAAATCCTACTAATATTATAAATGTGAAAGTTTGTGAGTTTGGATGTTTGTTACTCTTTCACGCCAGAACGGCTGGACAGATCTGGATGAAATTTGGAACATAGATAGATTATAGTCTGGAATAACACATAGGCTACTTTTTATTCCGGAAAATTGCGTAGTTCCTGCGGGATAGCGATAAACGAATTCTATGCAGACGAAGTTGCGGGCAACAGCTAGTAAGATATATTTTTTTAGTTAAATAATTAATGAATAGCGTCCGAGCGTGAAGTTCCCCGGCTTCTCAAAATCCAGCAAGCTTAAATACATACACATACACAAATCACGTCTTTATCCCTTACGGGGTAGACAGAGCCTAAGGTAATAGATACCTACAGGCCGCATTTAGCAAGATTGTGGGCGTATAGGTGAAATTAAATCAAAAAGTGATGGGTTGCTAGCCTCATCGCCTATAACATGATTCTTATGATTTTCGCCCATTCCCTAGTAAGCTTAAAGCAGTAGGCTTATTGTCTAACTCGCTCGCAATCGCCATCGCGTTCATTTTGACAGTTCTTGTATGAATGTGACAGCTAGCTGTCCAATGCCAATTGTCAGCCCATGAACTGTCAAAATGAACGCGATGGCGATTGCGAGCGAGTTAGATAATAATAAAAATCCAATGCTTTACTTAAGATTTATAAAGATCAAAACAAAACTGATTCGCTGCATTTTTTACTCAGCAAGCCAAAAAATCTGTTGAGTCGGCAAGCAGAGATAATACCTCTCAACCTGAAGAACACGGACGAGATTTATGTGGCATTATCTTTGACAACTTGGTATACGTAGGGTAGTGTATTCACCTGCTGCCTACCTACGAGAATATAGCCGCAAGGGCTATGTTCACATTCTCAAATCACGTCTTTATTCCTTACGGGGTAGACAGAGCCTTCCACGAATGGGTCGAAGTGTATCCGTAGGGACTAAGATAAGATAAGATGAGACAGAACCTGAGGTAACAAGACCCAAAGGCCACGTTTAGCAAGACTGTGGGCGTGGAATCTAAATAGTGATGGGTTACAACACAATTCCTAAGATTTTCGCCCATTCCCTCGATGGGATTTTACCATCTGCGCGGGAAGAGAAGCAACTGGTGCATTCTGTTCATTTTTACTCCCAGACCAGCTTGGAAGAACGCAGTTCTTGATTCAAAAAATATCGAGCTTATCTTTTTTTATGCGATCGGAGGGAAACGAGTATGCGGGTCGCTTGATGTAAAGCAATCACCGCCACAGCGCTGTCGCGGGTGAAATCCGGTTAAGATAATCCGGTGCACCCTACCTCGGCTAGGACCGTTGGCTAAGAGCCTGACAGGGGGAGGGGTCTTTTGACCGTCTTGCCGTACAACGTTGCCGAAGTTTTATCACGAGATTTTTGAATATATTTTTATTACTTTGGCATGGCGAAAGTGTCATCGCAGTGACGACTTTATACGCCATGAAATAAGAAGAAGAAGAAGAGTAGTCCCGTTTTTTTTTAGTTCCCGAAGTTGTACCCATTCGGAAAATCGATGCTGCCAACAATTGTCTAACTCGCTCGCAATCGCCATCGTGTTCATTTTGACAGTTCATGTATGGGCTGACAATTGGCATCGGACAGCTAGCTGTCACATTCCTACAAGAACTGTCAAAATGAACACAATGGTGATTGTGAGCGAGTTAGATAATAAACTGACTGTTCTTGCCGTGAAATCTGTTGTGATGGTGATGTGGGAAGGCCGCAATAGAGAGACCTCTCTCCAGGCAGATGTTATGCCGGGACCGAAGTTCGAAGGAAGAGAGTTGATAGTTGTATTTATGCAGCCGCATTGAGAGACTTCGTTAGCGGCATGTAGAACGATGTGACAGCTGTCATTAGAACTGGCGCTAGCTACTCGTGCGTCGTAGTAGTTATGCAGAGGCCAACTAGGTGGCGCTAGGGTCGCCACAGTGACATGGTTCCTTCCACTAGATCAGCGGTTTCCGTAACACACACAACAAACTTTGGAACCCCAAATATACTTAACGAACAAATGAGCTCAGCGGGAATCGAACTCGATGCGTACCAAGTGGTTTACTTTGCAAGAGTTTCATCTGAATGTTTTCTTCCATCCTGCTAATATTAAAATTGCGAAAGTTTGTGAGGGTGTGAGTGTTTGTTCCGTCTTCACGCTGAAACGACTGGACTGATTTGGATGAAATATAGAATGGAGATAGGATAGCGGGATAGCGATTAAAAATGCAAAAGTATGTGAGAATGTGAATGAGTGAGTGAGTGAGTATATTTGTTCCCAATTCATACTGAAACGACTAAACAAATTTGGATCAAATTTGGAACGGAGATAGCTGGTATCCTAGATTGTACAGAGTGTACTTTTTATCCCGGAAAATCGCTTAGTTCCCGCGGTAGCAATAAGCAAATTCCAGTAGCCAGTATATAACATACTAGCTTCTGCCCGCGGCTTCGTCTGCGTAGATTTATACATACAAACCTTCCTCTTGAATCACTATCTATTAAAACAAACCGCAACAAAATCCGTTTAGATCTAAGCACACATAAGGACAGACAGACAGACAGCATACATACATATATACATTGCAACCCTATACCTATAACGCCCACAATCATGCTAAACGCGGCCTTTAGGTCTTGTTACTTTAGGCTCTGTCTACCATGTAAGGGATAAATACGTGATTTATGTTATGTATGTATATTTGACGACCGGATAGCCTAGTGGTTAGTGACCCTGACTATGAAGCTAGAGGTCCTGGGTTCGAATCCTGGTAGGGGCAGACAGTTGTATGATGAATACGAATGTTTGTGCCCGAGTATTTAAGTATTTATCTACATTATATAAGTATGTTTATCCGTTGCCTGGTACCCATTATGTAGTACAAGCTTTGCTTAGTATGTGGCTAGGTCAATTTTATTGGTGTAATTTTCCCCAAGATATATATATATTTTTATGTATACATTGCAAGTTAATACAAAGCTTGTAATATAAATCATCAGCTTTTCTCATTACCTGTAAAATTTATGTGTTTTATGTAAAATAAAGAGTTATACAAACATAAATATTCTAGATTTAAGTTTTTTATGTAATCTTGATTGTGTGTTAGCAGTATCAAATAAACGTTTTATCTATCTATCTAATAAATAATAATAAAATAGTGATGCGTTGCTAGCACCGCCTATAACATGATTCCTTTCTGCCCATTTCGGTCGCAGTGTGGTAACTGTTACTACCTGTGTTAATAAATACAGGAGGAAATAATATACTAAAAGTACACTGCGGGGGCGTCAGGCGAATGAGTTATAGATGATCGATTGAAAGCCGCTAGGATTGCAAGTGAATTAAAATATCGATATCGATATTTTTGCATCGAAGGCTTGAATTGACTATCGATAAGTAACCGATACGATACGAAAACCACGCTGGGACTGTTTCAAAAAGTTGTTAGATTGAAGTTAATGAAGTAGGTTAGGGAGTTTTTTTGAAAAACAATCTGAAAAAAAAAAGAATCTAAATATCACTGAAAATGAGAACACATAATCCGAAAAGTTAAGCTATGGCCGGAAACCGAACCCGGAGCCTCGTCATTCCGTGAAGCGTAAAACCGTAAAAGTAAACATAAAAATCAAGAAATAAACATTCTTGATTGATTTGATACTAAAAATAATTTGCTCTATGCTTTAAAATCATACATTTGGCAATGGTTTTTTTATTAATACACACACACACACACACACAAATCACGTTTTTATCCCTTACGGGGTAGACAGAGCCTAAGGTAACAAAACCTAAAGGCCATGTTTAGCATGATTGTGGGCGTATAAGTGGAAAGGGAATCAAAATAGTGATGGGTTGCCAGCCGCATCGCCTATAACATGATTCCTAAGATTTTCGCTCATTCGATTTTCCCTCAATAGACTTTTACCATCTGCGCGGCACATTTCATGATGGATATAGGGATGGATATAGGGTCATAGGGACATAAGGACAGAGAAAGCGACTTTATTTTGTACTATGTAGTGATGTTAGTATCGTAAATTATGTAGAGGGAGTGGGCAGCAGTGGAGGAGATTAAATGATATGCAGAACTGTCCAATAAATGAGTTTTAATTAAAAGAAAATACAAAAATTACTTAATATTAGTGGTTGTCCTACACCGACCGATTTTAGGCAAAGAAAGGCCCGGAGCGCACTGTACACTGCACTTTTGTATTGTTAACACTTATGTGTTGCACAACCGCACGTATGACGTTGTCGACGTCATGTCGATGCATCACGATGCCTGGTGACGTAGCTGACGTCACACCGATACGACGCAAGGCGTGACGTAGGGTACGAACCGTACCTAACACCTCCCCTCTAAGTTGAGCGACCATTTGCTAGGTCTACAGCAAATGTTGCGTTCCTCTGCTCCGCCAGTATGATTGTTTCCTGTTGCTGTTCTCGCGTAGCTCGTTTGCGATAAAGTAGGTAGATAAGGACAGCTGCACCGAATAGTGTGATAATATAGAGTGGTATCGAAGTATGATACAGACTCGTTGCCTGGATGCGATCAATCTCGATGGGTTTTTCGATTGATAATTGTTCTTCTATTGTGTTGAGGTTATTCAGGTTAATTGAATCCATTTTCAACATGGTTAATGGTGTATTTAAACTTCTGGGCGTTGTCTGAGGGATAGACATAATTTTCAAGGGTTGCCCGCGAATTCTGTTGTTGATATTGGCAATGGTGAATTCTGGTGCTTTCAGGTAACATTGTTGAGGAATTGATACGACATAGCTTCCCTGCAGAATGAGATGCTGCTCCTGTTGGCAGTTGAGTTGTACTTTGGTGGGTTTCGGAAACGTGATGGCATAGTGCACTTCATCTAGCTCCAAGAGAGCCTCCTTGGACAGAGAAATAGGCGTGTGTTTGCACGTTCCATCTATTTCCTGTGAAATAATAAGCTTTTGGATGCAATCTTCTTGTGTGCGGATTTGGTGATTAAACTTTTCTTCACAGATGTACCAGTCGCCGGCTTTGGGACATTCAGTCTCCATGTACACGTATTCATGAGAATTGGTTGCGATTAAAGGATATGGGGAAATAAGGATTTGGTTACTTCTATTCGGTAATGGGCAGAGTTTATATAAATCAAAAGTATTTTTATGAATAATCGGTACTTTTAAGGCAACTACAATATTATTTCTAGAAAAATATGAGCCTATTCTAATAAAACTATAATAATCTCTTACATCTAAATTTAAAATTTGATCATAGTCATAGATTTTGTGCAATTGCCCAATTATGGTTTCTAATGTACTAATACTTAAAATAGAATGGTGCACACTACTAGTTCTACTAAATGCTAGTATATTCTCTATATTTGACAATTCGTCGTATAAGTCATTAACATTATCTCTTATTACGTTGAACAGCTGAGAGAGATGGGCATAGTTAGTCATTTTCTGAGTGTCGGTTTCTGAACTGTTACTGAGAATTAACAAAGCTTTATACAATTTTTGTTGATTCGAAGCTAAACTATTTATGGTTTGTTTTTGTTCCATAATCCATTTTTGACATAAACTAATATGCTGATTGAAACTTTTAGAAAGCTTTACGTCATTATTTTGAAGAACTTTTATCGCATTGTCATATTTGACTGCGTCATTATAGTCTAAATTGCCACTTATGCTTTTGATAACGGATCCCAATGGGTCAATAAGTCCTCTTTTTACTCTCTTATTAGTGAAAGTGTCTAATTGCGCTGAAACCTTATTTAATTTCAATAATGAATATTTGATCTCATATTTAAAAAAGTCATAAGTAGTGTTAGTAAGGGAATTAACGGCATCTTTTAACTGAGTCTGGGTAAGGTCAAGGTTTTTGTGGATTTCGTCAAGGTCAATGTACTTTAGAAAGGTATGATAGTGGGAAACTATTTTTGTTGGTCCTAATTTAAAAGGTAAAAGTCCAGGTCCGTCGTTATAGTTTTCAAGTTGGATCTCTTGGGTCTGGGTCAGCTTGAGCCAAGTCCATGTCAGTAGGAGTAGCCTGTAACAATTGAGAATTGCGTGATCTTTTGAGTCTAGTCTTGGGCACGCGACCACGTTTCTTAGATGTGTAAATGTGAATAGGTAAGTTTGTCGTAACTTTGTCCTGCGTGAATCTAGGTGCAATTTTTTGTCTAGCTGCGGCTGGGTTCTGTATGTAAATTTCTTGTCCAGGGGTATATTCAATTTCTGGATCTCTATTTTTGTTAATTCGGTTCATAATTGATGTCCGTTCAGCCAAGCAAGAGTTGTGAACTAGGTCGTAAACTATTTTCATATTATTGCGATGATTATCGATGTACTTTTGTAACACAATTTCGTTAATGTCTATGTTTGTAGGGTCTCGGGGGTCAAAATGTCCAGTTATTAAATCCAAAGGTCTACATTTGGTCAAACTATGTATCGAACTATTGTATGCTAGGAGTGCATAGGGTACTAAGCTTCTAGATGGATTATTTTTATTTTGAATTTTTAATAGTCGCAAATGTTCTAGGAATGTTGAATGGAATTTTTCAATAATGCCGTTTTCATTTGGTGCGTACGCCGCTGTGGTGTGGTGCTTTACTTTATGAACTCTCAAAAATTCTGAAACTAATTGATTGGTAAATTCTGTGCCTTGGTCCGTAATTAAAGTTAAAGGTAATCCGTGATGAGTGCTGTGCTGTAGTAGTGCCTTTATAATGCTAGGTGCTGTGCTATCTGGTAAGTGGTAAGCCTGAGCATACTTGGAAAATGAGTCAATGATTGTTAAGTATTTGTTTTGTTCAACGGTAAAAGTGTCGGCATGGCAAATCTCGAATGGTCTTGTTGCAGGTGGTATTACTCGGAATTGAGGATGAATTGGGTGCCGCTCGTACTTTGCGCAACCACATGTGCTGCATTCGTTTATGTATTTAGAAATGCTGTCGCGCATTTTCGGCCAGAAGTACTTATGAGATAATGATAAGTATGATTCATTAATACCGCGATGATTTGTTTTACCTTCGTGGTATTTTTTAATAATTTCTTGTTGTGTTTCGTAACTAGTTACATTTTCTAATTCCGTTTTTACAAAAACTAGATTCATGGATGAATTTTGAAATGTATTTTGGATAATTGGGACTATATTGTACATTTTTTCAATAGGCTGCACTAATATTGCGGTTCGAACTTTGGGTTGCACATGTTTAATTATTCTTGTTCTAGGTTTTCCTCGTGTAGTTCGATGTATGTTTTAAAGTAGTTTTTAAAGGGTTCTGTTAAGGTGGCTAGAGTTCGTGGTTTCTTGTCGAGTATACGGAAAATTATTTGTTTTTTATATTTGTTAAGGGGATCTTCGGATGTAGGGATTTCTAGGATAGGATTTTCTGCGCTTGTGTGCTCGGTTTCTGTCATCATATCGTCTAAGTCTTCGATGTTAGGGATTTCGGAAGCATTTGCGATTACAGAACTGACTTCGTTGTGTAATTCAATGCGTGACAAAGCGTCAGCATTGGTATTTGATTTTCCTTTTTTATAAATAACTGTGAAATCGTATTCGGATAGCTTAAGGCTCCACCTCGTAAGTCTAGAATTCGGTTCTTTGAGGTTCATTACCCATTGTAAGGGTTTATGGTCAGTAACTATTTTAAATTTACGGCCAAATAAATAAGGGCGAAAGTATTTTGTTGCCCACACAATCGCTAGCAACTCTTTTTCGATTGTGCTATAGTTAAGTTCGCTATCGCTCAGAGTGCGGGATGCAAATGAGATAGGTTTGTCGGAACCTATAGGACCTTGGGAGAGGATTCCGGCTAGGGCAACGTTGGATGCGTCAGTCGTAAGTATGAATTCTTTGCTGAAGTCGGGGTACTGTAGTATGGGGTCGTTTATGAGTAGTGTCTTACATTTTTCGAAGCATTCTATATACTTTGAGTCTATATCTATTTTTTTTCCTTTTTTTAAACATTGAGTGAGGGGTTTCGTTATTCGTGCAAAGTCTGGGATAAATTTTCGATAATAGCCTAATAGGCCTAAGAACTGTTTTATTTGTTTTTGCGTTCTAGGTATCGGGTATTTTTCTATGGCTGAAATTTTGTCGGGGTTGGGCTTTACACCATGAGGAGTGATAATATGACCAAGATAGGGAGTCTCTTGTTTTAAAAATTCGGATTTGTCCATCTGTATCTTGAAATTCGATTCTCTTAGTCTTTGGAAAATTTTACGTAAGTTTGTTGTGTGTTCTTGTAGAGAAGTAGAGAATACTAAAATGTCGTCTAAATAGACTAGACAAATAGAATTTTGAAGGTCTTGGAGTACATTATCCATTACTCTTTGGAATGTAGATGGGGAATTTTTTAATCCCATCGGCATTCTTAAAAACTCGTAGTGTCCGTGTTCGACACTAAAAGCTGTTTTGTGGATATCGTCGGGGTTCATCTCCACTTGGTAAAACCCGCTTGCCAAGTCTAGCGTGGTAAAATACTGGCATCTACCTAATTTATCTAGAATGTCCGAAATGTTCGGTATAGGGTATTTGTCGTTTACAGTTCTATCGTTAAGTTTTCTGAAATCAACAACTATTCTCCATTTTACTTTGCCTGATGCATCTGCTTTTTTTGGGACAATCCAAATAGGTGCGCTCCATGTGGAGGTTGATGGTCTAATAATACCTTGATCTAACATTTTTTTTATTTGTGTTCTAACTTCTTGTCTATGAATGTGAGGGTATCTATACGTTTTGCAATAAATGGGGGATTCGTCTGTAGTTTTAATACTGTGTTTAATTTTATTTGTAAATGTTAAAGGTTCGTCATCTATGTAAAAAATGTCGGCATATTCTTTGCAAAGGTTTCTTAAGTTAAGTGACTCCTCTGTATTTAGGTGATCTGTGCGCAATCGCGATAAGACATTGTCCATACGCGATGCTCGACGTGAATCATCGTCGTCGCTGCGCTCGGTTTCGCAATTAAATATTTGCGCGCTAATGGGCTGAGTTAACGATAATATAACGTCGCGTGAGAATGGATTCCTAACTTCCAATGTGCATTCATTATTCTTCGCGGAACTTATGCAACTACTTATGATACAATTGCATAGTACTTGTTCGTTTATGAATATGTCACCGTTTTGGATATTTACCGGGACTTTAATTAATTTAGAAGAACTAGCTGGGATTATAGTTTCAAGTAAATTGATGTTTCCGGTTGTATACATACATATGGGATTGACTGAATTAGGGGTCTTAAATTCTCGTGTGCGGTAATTAATTTCAGCTTGCCATAATTCGAGTAAATCGCAACCAATAAGTCCGTCGAAAAAATTGTGGAATTTGTATACGTACAATTTAAGAGGGTGATCACTGTTAAATTCTGGGAATGCCGGTATTGTAATTGAATGTTTATTTCGCGTCGTCGCATGTATATTAGTCACAACAAAAGGGTCGTCATTTAATGGGAATTGGGAATAAAATTGCCTGACAGCCTCGGGACTGATAAACGATTTATTAGCGCCTGTGTCTATGAGAAGTTTCAATGGAGGGTTATTAATTTGTACATATGGCAATTGTTTATGATTTTGCATGTGGATTTCTATCCGGGTACATTCATTTTCGAAATTTTGGGAAAATTTGGGTTGTCATGGGTTTCAGTTATAGTCTCTTGATTTTCAGTGACGTAATGGGATTCTGTATCTTGGTTTGGAGGAATATGATCCGTAAATGTATCAGGATAGGGTTCAAATTGAGATTCGTCCGAGTAGTATGGGTATTGGTTAAAGTCGTCATTTTCATAGAGATAGTCATTATTATAGTCATGGTTAGATTGGTAGTCACAATAGTTCGTGTTCATTTCGGTCGTTTTATGAGGATTGTATTGTCTCCAGTTATGTGCTGTAGGGGGCAATGTTCTAGCTACGGGATGGCTAATGCCACTCATAGGTTTGGGGTTATTTTGGGACATAGGATTGTGGTTAAAGTGGGGTTTTTGTTGGATTTTGAATCCAGTAGACATGTTCGATCTCGGTAGGGCTCGGAACATCTGTTGAGTCCTTGATGGTCCTTGTGGATTGAAGGGTTGTCTAAAATTATTAAATGGTGCATGTTGTTGCTGAAAAGTGTAAGATGGTGCACGCTGCTGTTGCTGAAAGTTGTTAGTATTATAAGATCTAAACATATTATTACTATTAAAAGAATGAGGTTTTTGCGCAATTTCAGGTTTTACGTTATTTCTGTTTTGTAGGTATATCACATTGAGTTCCGTTTCTGCAAATTCCAATGCTTGTTCTAGGGATTCGGGTCTCATGCATCTAATGCGTGAACCCAGAGGCTCAGACAGACCTCGTAGGAAAGTTTGTAAGGCTAAGTTTTTATATAGTTGTCTTTTAGCGGTTACAGTAGTTTCGATCTGTTCGTGAAGTTGAATATGAGTCATAATAGTACTAAGCATCTGTTGACATTTTTCATAGAAAATTTGAGGTGTATCTCTGCCTTGTATCATAGTGGAAAGATCTGTATATAAGGCAGTTTCATTTCTATGATCAGAAAAATGATGGATAAGAGTTTCTCTAACACTAGCCCAAGTGCTGGGAATGCCATTTGTGGCAAGGGTCCGCGCGGCGGGGCCCGTAATTTTGTTCAAGATTCCATTTAATAAAGCTAAATTATTTAGTTCATTTCCAGCAGCTGGGTTTACATAGGTTGCAACAATTTGGTCGCAAAGATTTAAAAATCTAACTAAAACATTAGAATTGCCGTCGAACTCCGGCACTGCTTTAAGAGCTCTAAAAATATTATCTAAAGTTGACATGTTAATATTATTATCTATTTCCTCTTCAATATCACTTAAATTTCTAAGGGAATCACTAAGCACGCTGCGTAGAGATATCCTGTCTGGTTCCCGCGACCGGGAGGAAAGTGGGTGGAAAATTTTGGCGGTTGGGATATACACTAGGAAAGGAAACAACCAATCTCAAATGTGTACTCACCACCACGCTGTACAACTCATCGGGAAGGTAGTTCCGCTGGCTCCTCGTCTGTGCTGCACCAGGTTCGTTGAAGAGTCGCCACTGCACGGTGCAATGTTTTGGACGGAGACCGATTTTAGATTTCGCGTACCGTTTCGACTCTCAACTCTCGACTGCGCCAATTATGTAGAGGGAGTGGGCAGCAGTGGAGGAGATTAAATGATATGCAGAACTGGCCAATAAATGAGTTTTAATTAAAAGAAAATACAAAAATTACTTAATATTAGTGGTTGTCCTACACCGACCGATTTTAGGCAAAGAAAGGCCCGGAGCGCACTGTACACTGCACTTTTGTATTGTTAACACTTATGTGTTGCACAACCGCACGTATGACGTTGTCGACGTCATGTCGATGCATCACGATGCCTGGTGACGTAGCTGACGTCACACCGATACGACGCAAGGCGTGACGTAGGGTACGAACCGTACCTAACACGTACTATCAATTTGTTAAACTTCGATATTTTATTACTGATATCATCGATATTTCGATACTCGCAATGCTACTCTACACATTTTCATACCTAATCGCTCTAAAACTAAATAATTCCCCTGAAAGTATCCATAAAAAATCTCATCTAAACAACAACTATTTAAAACAGACACAACCCATCCCTTTAACCTACAAATTTGCACTCTAAACTCCACCTATAAGGTCTAAATTAATACTAACACAAATAGACTTACAGCCTTTCAGAAAAAACTTGATTACTTCAAAGCAGCGATATAAAATTCAATTCCTTTTCCGATTGCAAACTCAAGAAATAAACAGGCGACATTAGATGTCGTTTTGGCTTCAATTTCGCGCTCGACTGTACGTCGAGTACAACCGCGACAGAAGTGTTAACGAGGAAAGTTTGCGAGCGTATACCGCGAGCTTGGAAGTAGTTAAACCTTATTTGTAACTTTTTACGAGCTTTTTTGTACTTGCAATGTTTATGAACAAATAACATTTACACTGCTACTCAAGCACTCACGGTCGCTAAATAAGTATATAAGTAAACTAGCCTTTCGTCCGCAGCTTCGCCCGCGATAAATTAATTTTCCCGTAGGAAAAGGTATTTTGCCGCGGTAAAAAGTAGCCTATGTCACTCAGTGATAATGTAGCTTTCGAACGGAAAAATAATTTTTGAAATCGGTCCAGTAGTTTCGGAGCCTATTCAATGCAAACTAACAAACAATCAATTTTTTCCTCTTTATAATATTAGTATAGATGTATGTAAACTCTTTATTGTGCAAAATAAACAAGACAAATACAATTGACAAACACTGAGATACATGCACAAAGGCGGACTTATCCCTTTAAGGGATCTCCTCCAGTCAACCTTTTAATCAACTTGCAACGTATGCATGTTGGTCCCGGAATCTTGCGAATCAATTTTGTGATGGTGAGTGCTGGGTTGCTAGCCATTGCCTATAACATGATTCCTAAGATTTTCGCCCATTCGATAGGCTTTTACCATCTGCGCGGCAAGACAAGCAGCTGGTACATTCTATGTGTTTTCTTTGCTCCCAGACCAGCGTGGAAGTGTTTTTCTTAGAAGATTGTTTATCATTTCCCGCATGAGATTGTTAATATTTATGTTCTCAGAAAATATACTGTACTAATCCTGTTAAGTCCTTATTACATGATAAGTAAACTCTATCTCCGTATGCTTAAACTCTAACTCCGTATGCTTAGATGTAAACGGATTTTGTTGTGGTTTTTTTAAATAGATAGTGATTCAAGAGGAAGGTTTGTATGTATAAATCTACGCAGACGAAGCCGCGGGCAGAAGCTAGTATGTTATATACTGGCTACTGGAATTTGCTTATTGCTACCGCGGGAACTAAGCGATTTTTCGGGATAAAAATTACATTATGTTTTAATCTAGGATACCAGCTATCTCCGTTCCAAATTTGATCCAAATCCGTCTAGTCGTTTCAGTATGAATTAGGAACAAACATAGACACTCGCTCACGGGGTAGACAGAGCCTAAGGTAACAAGACCTAAATGCCACGTTTAGCAAGACTGTGGGCGTATTGGAAAGTGGAATCTAAATAGTGATGGGTTGCTAGCTAGTATCATTAGCAGATCCATAATATTATTATGTTTGCAAAGTGTTGATTATCACTACATAGTATAAAACAAAGTCGCTTTCTCTGTACCCATGTCCCTATGTCCATTTGTATGCTTATATCTTCAAAACTACACAACGGATTTTGATGCGGTTTTTTTTAATAGATAGAGTGATTCAAGAGGAAGGTTTTTATGTGTGATTCTACGCAGACGAAGTCGCGGGCAGAAGCTAGTTTATTATAATGTGTTGACATTTTATAATAGTCAACTAAATTCAAATGAAATTTTGCACATTTTTGAAAAAACTCGGAGTATCGAACACCGTTTTGAAACTTCTATCCTCTGCAATGCTTGAGAAGCTATAGGTTTTTCATATCATCGTTAGACACATACACAAACACAAATCACGTCTTTATTCCTTATGGGGTACAGAGCCTATGGTAACAAGACCTACAGACCACGCTTAGCAAGATTGTGGGCGTGGGTGGAAAGTGGAATCAAAATAGCGATGGGTACGTAACCCATATTAGATTCACGTATCTAATTAAATAGTTAAAAATTTTATATGAGTGATATGCTTTCTTAGCGTACTTAGTTGTAGGTAGGGTAGACAGAGCCTAAGGTAATAAGACCTAAAGCCACGTTTAGCATAATTGTGGGCGTATAGGTGGAAAGGAGAATCATCTCTACTGGCAACGTATCTGTTCCCTAGTGATGACCCACTAGCTCGTTTGCCTTCAATGTCGTATAAAAAACAGAATTGTCGAAGTAGGGACACCCTGTACATGCAAACGTAGTTATGGCTGTGGTTTTGTTGTGAGTACGACCTTATTGGTTCAGCAAACTTCGCTAAGTATGTTCGTATGAGTTTGTCATATTTGTTAACAACTAAACTAATGAATAAGCTCATTTTGCGCGGAATACTGAGACAAATTTTGCGAAAGCCGGGCTTGCCTTGGATATTTATACATTTCTTCCATGCTGGTCTGAGCAAAGAAAAAACATAGAATGTACCAGTTGCTTCTCTTCCCGCGCAGATTGGGGTTGGGTGAAAATCTTAGGGATCACGTCATAGGCGATGTTTCTGGCAACCCATCACTGTTTTTTTGATTCCAATTTCCATCCATACGCCCACAATCATGCTAAATGTACCTGCTATGGGTGGTGTAGGGGTATAGCACGCGTCACGGAATAATGAGGATCCGGGTTCGATTCCCGGCCACAGCTTTACTTTTCGGATTTTTACATGTGTTCTAATTTACACTGACATTTAGAAACATGCTAAATGTCTTTAGGTCATGTTACCTTAGGCTCTGTCTACCCCGTAAGGTATAAATACGTTATGTATGTATGTACGTAATTTTAATATTTTGGTATGCAAGATTTGAAAATAGGATTTAAAGTGTTTTTAAACAAGATACATTGTTTTCCTCATACTGTCCGAAGGGGGAATGCTGCCAGCGCCTGTGGTACTATGCCATGGGGACCATCTCCTTTTTTAATTGCTATTTTACGATTAGTTTTAGGCCCTCGCTAGTCTCTGTTAAGTTCAAGTTATCTTAAGTATCAGTTTTCTATGATGACGTATTTGTCTGTTTCATAGTAATAAATAGAGACGGAATCATAGATACATACATACATACATATATCACGTCTTTATCCCTTACGGGGTAGACAGAGCCTAAGGTAACAAAACCTTAAGGCGACGTTTAGCATGATTAAGGCCGTATAGGTGGAAAGGGAAATCAAAATAGCGATGGGTTGCTAACCGCTAAGACTTTCGCCCATTCCCTCGATGGGCTTTTACCATCTGCGCGGGAAGAGAAGCAACTGGTAAATTCTAGGTTTTTCTTCACCCCCAGACCAGCATGGAAGACTATCATTGATCGCTAGAACTTAAACAGAAAACGGTAAAAGAGGTTCTTATTTTAGTTTTATTTTGCAATGTTATGTTTATTCCAATAATTCACAAATAAAACTACTAAATATCACACACATGCATAGATTAAAAATACCGTATATCCAGTATATTATATATATCTAGACTCACGTTCAAAATCCATCGGTGCACGAATCACCATCTGAAACAGACAAGTAAATTGCAGAACAATAGACATTACACATAAACGGCTCACGTATAAAAAGTCGAGTGATGCTCGACATGTTTCGGACTATTTCTACCTTTACGGAGTGACGTAATCAGTGTTGTGTGCTGCCCGACATTTGACAATAATAAAAATGACGATGAAAACGAGGGTAGTTGTGCGCCGCTGTCAGTTGCGTCGAACAGCCGCGCGAGCAGAGCGCTGGCGCGCAGTGTTCGTGTCGCTGCCGCCGGGGCGAGCGCTCTTGGAAAAAGGACTACGAAATAGTCCGAAAAATGTCGAGCATCACTCGACTTTTTATGCGTGAGTTATCCGTTTATGTGTAATGATGATTAAGTCTCACGGTAGTTTCATGTTAAAAGTGGCAAATCTTTACAGAACAATAGAATTACTGGTTGATACCGGATAAATGCGGATCAGACCGGTTCCACGCTGTCCGGTGCGATGTCGTTGCAAAATAAATTCTACAGTGCCAACGCATTAATCAAGTGATAAACTTTACTTTCCTACATACATACATACATCACGTCTTTATCCCTTACGAGGTAGACAGAGCCTAAGGTAACAAAACCTTAAGGCCTTGTTTTGCATGATTAAAGGCGTATAGGTGGAAAAGGAAATCAAAATAATGGGTTGCTAGCCGCATCGCCTATAACATGATTCCTAAGACTCGCCTATTCCCTCGATGGGCATTTACCATCTGCGCGGGAAGAGAAGCAACTGGTAAATTCTATGTTTTTTCTTTACTTCCAGACCAGCATGGAAGAATCTCCGCGATATAGCAACGTAAAGTCATGAAATGTTAAGTATGTATGTATGTATAACTCTTTATTGTACATAAAACACAAGAAAAAGACGAATACCAGGACAACACACATGCACAAACGCGAATGTTTGAAATTGTTTTATTATTTTATTGGTGCTGCCGTTTTATTTAAATTTTAAATTGTAATTGATTCTTAAATTTCATGAGTTGTTATTGACATGAAATGACATAAAATAATGATAAAAAATGACATGTAATAACTATAATTATTACGAATAAATGAGTATGAGTATGAGTATGAATGTTTCGTGATGTATGTACTAATTTTTTGTTTTTTTTAATTCTTTTTGTTTCGCAACTATATATCACGAATAAATGTTTTCTTTCTTTCTTTCTTTCTTTCTTTAACTTATCCCTAAAAGGGATCTCTTCCAGTTAACCTTTGAACGATTGAAAGGACATAAAGTCACCTTAAGTCACGTTAAGTTAGTCATCCCGCGGGAACCATGCAAATTTCCGGGATAAAAAGTAGCCTATGTTTTAATCTAGGGTATGGACCTATCTTCGATAGGAATCCGTCCAGTCGTTTCAGCGTGAAAAAGGGACAAACGTACACACTCACTCACTCACATTTATAAGTAGGAGGTTAAGGGAACAGAATTTACCAGTTGCTTCTCTTCCCGCGCAGATGGTAAAAGGCCATCGAGGGAATGCGCGAAAATCTCAGGAATGTTATAGGCGATGTGACTAGCAGCACATGACTATTTTGATTTCAATTTCTACCTATACGCCCTTAATCATGCTAAACGTGGCCTTAAGGTTTTTTTACCTTAGGCTCTGTCTACCCCGTAAGGGATAGAGACGTGATGTATGTTAAGGAAATAACACGGCTAGCTTATAATCCTAACACACGCCGCTTTTACTAACTATGAAGTTTCAGCTCATTAAATATGCATGTGCTAGCCTAAACGGTATAACCACAGTATATATATAAGCTAAAGCAGTAAGGAAACTACGAACAAATCGGTTCAAACGAAACACGCACACAGGCGCGCGCTTTACACGGCCCCTAAGCGGACCTCGTCCACTCCGCTCAGGCTCAGTTCCGCTTAGGGGCCGTGTAAAGCGCGCGCCTGTGTGCGTGTTTCGTTTCAACCGATTTGTTCGTAGTTTCCTTACTGCTATAGCTTATATATATACTGTGGTATAACCGACCAATACGGTTACTGGCTTAGATAATCCGGGCAACGTGCCCTCGCCTCAGTATTCCGGACCGAGTGTGACTAAACTGTTATGCCCGGAATTATTAATAGGTGCTAGCTGTTACTACTTCCATACTGGTCTGGGAGCAAAGAAAAAACATAGAATGTACCAGTTGCTTCTCTTCCCGGGCAGATGGTAAAAGACCATCGCGGGAATGGGCGATAATAGGAATTATGTTGTAGGCGATACGGCTAGCAACCCATTACTATTTTGATTCCATTTTCGATCTATACCTAGCCCCACAATATTGCTAAACGTGGCCAGGTCTTGTCACCTTAGGCCCTGTCTAACCCGTAAGGGATAAAGACGTGATTTGTGTGTGCTAGCTGTTGACGGCCTCGGCTAGAGGCCTGATTTTTGAAAGCACACTCGAAAGTAGAAAGAAAGAAAGAAGACATTTATTCCTTTTTGCAAGACACACAAATATAAGAGAATAGAGAATATACACAATTTTATAGAAAACTAGCTGTTACCCGGGGCTTCGCGCCCGCTGCAATTTTTTATTTATTTAGTTTATACAAACCTTGTCCAAACAGTAACAAACACAACTAAAAAAGAATTATCCAATTCGGTGCAGTCGTTTGGAAGCTACGCGCGTACATACATTTCGATGATTCATTTTTATTTATATAGATAATAGCTTCTGCCCACGACTTTGTCTGCGTAGAATCATACATAAAAACCTTCCTCTTGAATCACTCTATCTATTAAAAAAAACCGCATCAAAATCCGTTGTGTAGTTTTGAAGATATAAGCATACAAAGAGATATAGGGACATAGGGACATGGGGACAGAGAAAGCGACTTTGTTTTATACTATGTAGTGATAGTGATAATCAAGAAACAAAAACACAGACATGAAAAATAGATCATCAGCGTTGTGCGTGTCTTCGCAAAAGTGAAACGGTCGCTGTTAGACACCTGCAGCACTGATATTCAGCCAGAACGGTCTGTGACTCACGAAACGATAAAGTACCACTCGAAAGTGGTAAAAATCTGTTTATATCTTCAAAACTACAGCTCTGATCAAAGTTTTGACTAGGTCACAAGATTAATGAGAGCCGTAAGTATCTTCTAAGCTACTCGTATTTAAAATTAAGCACAAATTTTCACCACTTTCGAGTGGTATTTTCACACATGTGCTTTCCAAAATCGGGCCCAGGTTCCTCTTTGTTTTTAATGTTGTCTTACCTTAAAACCTTCCCTGGACTTACAAAAATGTTAGGTACCCATAATTATTCAAATCGGTACAACCATTCTCGGGTTTTAGCGAGATAAATGAACAGCAATTTATTTTTATAGGTATGAGAGGCATTAAAATAAAAGTGCGGTTTTAGGATACGAATGAAGTGAGTTTCATAAAGATGTACCAGTTGCTTCTCTTGCCGCGCAGATGGTTAACCCATCTGCCCATAGAGGTAATGGGCGAAAATCTCTGGAATCATGTTATAATGCCGTCCTAACTCAAAAAGACGCATGTCCAACAAAACAGATTTAGTTTTTTTACATTTTTGGACAGATTTTCTCAAAAACTATGAAATAGATTATGCTTCCTTTGGAA
Organism: Pandemis corylana; assembly: GCA_949127965.1. Taxonomy (NCBI): domain Eukaryota; kingdom Metazoa; phylum Arthropoda; class Insecta; order Lepidoptera; family Tortricidae; genus Pandemis; species Pandemis corylana. Next base: position 13,829,444 of record OX421858.1, on the reverse strand, counting down.
TTAGGACGGCACTGTAGACGATGCTAGCAACCCATTATTATTTTGATTCCCATTTTTTATACGCCCACAATCATGCTAAACATGGTCTTTAGGTCTTTGTTCTTAGGCTCGGTCTACCTCGTGAGGGATACAAAATATAACTTCATTTTTGTATCTATGTACATTACATAAATAACGCCTATATCCCTTACGGGCAGACAGAGCCTAAGTTTACAAGACCTGGCCACGTTTAGTATGATTGTGGGCGTATAGGTAGAAATGGGACTCAAAATAGTGATGGATTGCTAGCCGCATCGCCTGTATCATGATTCCTAATATTTTTGCCCATTCCCTCGATGGCTTACCATCAACGCGGGAAGAGACGCAACTGGTCATTTTTTTCTTTACTTCCAGACCAGCGAGGAAGAAAAAAGAAAGTATGTATGTATGTTCTAGTTATTTAGATGTACGGTCGTCTACATACAATGGATATAACAGAACCCTTTTATGTACACTGTGGGTCTATTTGTACTGCTCTCGACGCCAAGCCGCGGACAACGCTATATCTTACTGCGAACTATGTGTGCTTGCAATGCCCTAAATTGTAAACCCGTACAAGGAAAATTTCGAAAGCTTTACCCACCTGCTATGGGTGGTATAAGAATAAAAACACGCATCAATGAGGTTCCGGGTTCGATTCCCGGCCATAGCTTTACTTTTTGGTTTATTTTATGTGTTCCAGTTTTCGATATCGTTTAGAAATATAGGTGTCCGCGAGTTTAGTAGACTGTGTTTCCACATAGTTACATTTGATAGAATTTTAGAATATTAAATCCAATATTTTCATTTCAATGAGACATATTTTAAAGAAAATACGGTCAACGAATATTAATTACTTCGTAGAATAGTTTTTTCAAAAGATGACAAACAGATAGATTTATTATTTTACATAAATTTGTTCCTAAGATGTAGGTATTTTTTCTAAATACTTAACTATTGAAAATAATAAAATACTACTTTTAAATATTAGGTTAAGTTAGTAATACGACTGCAACAAAAAAGAAATGCTACCAGAAAAGTAGGTAGGTTAGGTTAAGTTAGAACTGCAACCCCTACAAAAACCAAATTCTACCAGAACCGCAGGGCTATACACAACTACTATACATAACAAAACCTTAAGGCCACGTTTAGCTTGATTGTGGGCGTATAGGTGGAAAGGGGAATCAAAATAGTGCTGGTGACGCAGGTCTATGTCCCTGTAAATTATCTGGCTGAAATGAAAGTAGCAACCTTGTATGTGAAATAATTTTTATAGTAATGACTATTATATTAAGTAAACAATACAAGCATTAATAATATTTGATTTGTCATTCTACCATGTAAGTATTTAAATAAAAAAATATTGGTCTTAAAAATCAATGAATTGAGATTATATGAAATGAGCTTTTCATGAATTGATCATTCTATGAAATGAAAATATGAAAAACAATTTCTGTGGAACAAAATTCTATAAAAACATCGTCTACAATATAGATTACAACCAGAAATATAATTTGTAACGGGTAAAACCGTATTTTTTTTAATTAAAATTCATTTTTACTTATTTCCCCTCTCTCTCTGCCTCTGGCGTTCGTTCCGTCGCGGAAAATTTAGTTAGGTTTAATTAATAAGAAAAAAGGTTACACAATTCGCCTTTGTGCATGTGTGTTGTCCTGTATTCATCTTTTTCTTGTGTTTTATGTACAACTAGCTTCTGCCCGCGACTTCGTCTGCGTAGAATTATACATTAAAAACCTTCCTCTTGAATCACTCTATCCATTAAAAAAACCGCATCAAAATCCGTTGTGTAGTTTTGAAGATATAAGCATACATAGGGACATAGGGACAGAGAAAGCGACTTTGTTTTATACTACGTAGTGATAAAGAGTTATACATACATACATACATACTGAAAATTAGCGCTGTGGCTAGCCGCATCGCGCTGAATGGGGCTCTTTTGGCAGTATGTTTACGTTGTTCCTTTTTAAGTGTATGTTTGTTCCTTCTTCACGCCGAAACGCTAGACGGATTTAAATCAAATTTGGATAGGCTACTTTTTATCCCAGAAAATTTCAGTTCCCGCGGGAAAGCGATAAACTTTTTTGCAGACGAAGTCGCGGGCGACTGCTATAGACCGACGCATATGAGTCCACGCCCACGCGGTGCTGGGCGCGGGGTAGGACGACAAAGGGGACCGAGAGAGGTGCGGGCGGCAGGCGCACTACCCGCCCGCACCTCTCTCGGTCCCCTTTATCGTCTTCCCCCGCGCCCCTGTGCCGCGCGGGCGAGGAATCATTTATGCGGTCGATCTACAGTTCTATACACACAGTACAGTTCAACGGAAGACCAGCGCTGGCTGTAAGGCCAGCAAATGCTGAGTTGGCACCATTTTGTGACTATTTATTTGTATTGTTTTAAGTGTGTTCAATTTATTTTATTTGATGTTTTGTGACTGTCATAAATAAACTTTTTTCTTTCTTTCTTTCTTTCTATTTATTAAATGCAGTGCCTTTACAGGGTTTAAGGGGCGTCCATTAATTACGTGAGGTATTTAGGGGCGGGAGGGGGTCGAGCCGAATCATACTAAATCTCACTTGGGGGAAAGGGGGGTCTTGGCAAATATCACGTAATTTTTTTTAGCAGAAAATGGTGTAAAACTACGTGCAAATTACGTTAAATTAAATTTTAATGAAATTAAAAAACGTATTTGTCATCTTGTGCATGAATCTTGTAGCTGGCTTTTTTAGGTACTATGTGTGTATGTGTCTATTTATATCTCCATTTATTATAAATTTGTGTTTCATGTATAAGTATAATATATTACGTATTTCAGTACTTAGTATATTAATGTATGTTCTAAATTGCACCACCTGCTCAGATCTGTTCTGTTCTCCAGTCCATTATGGTTGCCTAGAAGAGATCGCTCTGTAGCGATAAGGCCGCCTATTGTTACCTTGTAATATTCTGCATACCTTTTTCCTGTTTTGGTTGTTATAATATGTGGTGTTCATTAAAGAGTTATTGTATTGTATTGTATTGTATCTTGAATAAAATATGACAAAATCCGACACAATCATATTTGTCTATAAATCCAATACTTTTATAGCCAAAGTACAAGTTTTGAAAAATCTCACGTGAGATTGGGTTAGTGGGGGAGGGGGGGTCAAAAAATCCTTAAAAATGCCTCACGTAATTAATGGACGCCCCCTTATTTTGTATCTTGTATCAAAGCAAACAAAATGTTTGAGTTTGAGTCTGAGTTTATAATTAGTAGGGTAGAGTTGTGTAGTGCAGTGTGAGCATATCGTTATGGAGCCGGGTACTCGACAATTGTCGATAGCTGGACCCTTGCAAATGCAGGGCCATTATCCGACAGATTATAATGTTTTCGCTCGCTAACCAATATTTAAACAGGAATAGATATAGAATTTACCAGTTGCTCTTCCCGCGCAGATGGCAAAAGGCCATCGAGAGAATGGGCGAGTCTTATGAATCTGTTATAGGCCACTATTTAGATTCCACTTTCCACCCATACGTCCACAGTCTTGCTAAACGTGGCCTTTAGGTCTTGTTACATTACGCTCTGTCTACTCCGTAAGGGATAAAGACGTGACTTATGTATTACGGTTCATGAGATACAGCCTGACAGACAGACGGAGTAGGGTCTCGTTTTTACCCTTTGTTTACGGAACAGCTGATAACTAACAGTTTTTCGACGAAACAGGAACCCACGCGTTTCATTCTCCACGACACAGGCATAAATTCAAAAGCCTTAGCCCTTTGTCTGTTATCCCTTTTTATTCTTGGTTTCAGAACTAATTTCCTCCAACAACTCACTTGAGTATACTTTGCATCTTAGAATATAAAACAAAGTGATCCCAAAGAAGGAAGTAACTGTATTAGAATAAAAGATATTGGGGCAAAGGCATTCGTCGCGATCGTTATGGGAGCAACATACGTTTTACATTCATATATCACGTCTTTATCCCTTACGGGGTAGACAGAGCCTAAGGTAACAAAACCTTAAGGCCACGTTTAGCATAATTAAGCGCCTATAGCTGGAAAGGGAAATCAAAATAGTGATGGGTTGCTAGCCGCATCGCCTATAACATGATTCCTAAGACTCGCCCAATCCCTCGATGGGTTTTTCCATCTGCGCGGGAAGAGAAGCAACTGGAAAATTCTATGTTTTTTGTTTGCTCCCAGACCAGCACGGAAGACTTTAAAAAAAATGAGAAAAAAACTTGTGACTTTAAAAAAAATGAAATACAACAAAAAATTAAAGAATAAATAAAACTGACTTCAAAATAACCGCCAAAAAGTGAAAAATAACCAAAATCTGCAGGTGTCATCAAAAATAGTACCTAATAATTATTCTACGAAACAGGCTGATCTGAAAAAAAAAAATATTTCGGTGTGCGCTACTAAAATTTCAATTCGGTGCCTTTTGAAGTAACATCCGAAAAAAAGAATGACCGAATTGAGATATTCGGTAAGGTCGTTTAAATACTGTTCACATTCCGATCCTTTTCTTACATAACTGGAGTCATACCTAACGTAACCACACGTCCCACTCTGGGCGGGACTGTCCCGCTTTCAGGCAGTCTGTCCCGGTGTCCCCAGCGAGACCGACATAGTCCCGCTTTTGCAAACAGTCCAAAAGATAATTTTAAATGTATTCTTCACGCTCGAAATGCTTGGTTCAGCGCCGAAATTTTGAAACAAATCTGTTCAGCCGTTAAATACAAAAATATGCACGACAGCGAAGTCACGCCACTACTAGAGCTTAGTAACAGTAACTATTTTGTTTTAAAGGCTGTAACATTTTTTTAAATGGTAGTTTATTTACAACCTCTTATCAAACTATTCTATTTTGGCACTGGCCGCAAATAAACTCAATTGCACGCAGCGCTGAAAGTAAGAAAAACAAAAGAAAGGTTGTAATTGTAACACGTTGCTGCCTAAGTCGCTTACAAGTGCTTCACATCTTTCAAGATTCAATACGGTCAATTAAGCGTAAAATGCTGATTCCATCACACGTGCCTCAAAATTAGCTCTCTTTTTTGCCTAATTTTAGTTTTGTTATAAGCAGGATGCCCACTCACTTGTTTAGTCCTCTTTCTTTTATGTTAGTTAGTTTTACTTGTAGTGTAAGTCCCTAAACACGATAAATGCTGTCGCATGCCTGTTATTGGTGCATGAACGTGGATTGTAACTTGTTATTTTGTTAATATTAATGTTTTGTTTATGTACTGTTGGCATACCTAAATAAATAAATAGATGGTTTTTGTGTTACTTTATTTTCTATAAGAAAAAACTTGCAAAATACTATTTTTTTATATAATTCCACAGCTGTCCCGCACTGGCAAAAAATGAATGGTCACGTTAGTCGTACTGGTAAATATTCAGGACGTCCTTGGACAAACGACTATGTCTATTGATACGGCTAAATTATGCATTAGTAGCACTCGTTCTCGGGATGATAGCCGTTCGATGCGTATTTGCCTGTTTTGCTAAGCCCTTCTGACCTAAATCAATACGTTACACATAGATGAATTAACCAACAGTATCAGTTAGTAGTACTATAATCTATCTATGTTTCAAATGTCATCCAGATCTGTCCAGCCGTTCTGGCGTGAAAGAGTAACAAACATCCATCCATCCATCCATTCATACTTACAAACTTTCGCGTTTATAATATTAGTAGGAAAGGTGTTCCAGAGACTTAAGGTAGTTTATGCCGCTATTGGTACCTTTAATACTCGCATGCAAATTTAAAATCATTAAATAAGTATAGTTACAAAACGTCTTGCTCAAAAAGAAATGTGTCATAATTTTTGTTTAACAATAACTTATTTAACTATTTTTAACTTTTTTCACTTCTTCCTCTGCCTCTTCTTCCTTACATCGTCCCTTCTTTCAAAGTCTTTATGTAATCGCCACTACGCATTTCCTCTTCGTTGGTTTGTTCATCTATTGGTACATCACAACAAATAAATTAAAAGAAAAAAAAATGGAGTTTCGCATACGGTTAACTAAGTCCGGTTTACAACGGACAGGCAGACAGACAGCGTAACCAGCGTGTCTTAAAACTAACCCTAACTGAACTTTAACTTTAATTCTAACTGAAAAAATGTTTCTCAAGTTTTTTAGCTGTGGTTGACAAAAAAGCTTCCACACACTAGTCGATGATCAAAGAGTACGGCGTCAAAGGAACGACTTAGTTTTGCTTAATGAGTCCTCGCCCGCGGGGCACAGGGGCACGGGGTGGACAGGGGACCGAGAGCGGTGCGGGTAGTGCGCCTGCCGCGCGCCTCTCTCGCCCCCTTTGTCGTCCCACCCCGCGCCCCTGCACCGCGCGGGCGAGGACTCATTCAAGCGCTCTGTCTATACAGTTTTTTACAGAAGTATTCAATCAAATTAAGCCGTAACCTGCTAAAATAATCCAGATTTATTCTAAGGCACGAAGACACCCTAATGACTACCATAGATTCTTTAAAAGTATCATGCACAATACCGTCTTCACCCATTATCATGGGGCCCCGAAGGACCGACAATTTCTATAATAAATGGTCATACTTAGTAGTTAGGTCTTCCATGCTGGTCTGGGAGCAAAGAAAAAACATAGAATGTACCAGTTGCTTCTCTACCCGCGCAGATGGTAAAAGCCCATCGAGGGATTGGGCGAAAATCTTAGGAATCATGTTTAGACGATGTGGCTAGCAACCCATCACGATTTTGATTCCATTTTCCACCTATACGCCCACAGTCATGCAAAATGTGGCCTGTAGGTACCTGTTGCCTTAGGCTCTGTCTACCCCGTAAGGGACAAAGACGTGATTTGTGTGTGTGTGTGTGTGTGTGTGTGTGTGTGACCCACTAGTTCGTTTGTCTGGGCTCTCTAACATGAAAAAAAAGTTGGTCTTCCATGCTGGTCTGGGAGCAAAGAAAAAACGTAGAATGTACCAGTTGCTTCTCTTCCCGCGCAGATGGTAAAAGCCCATCGAGGGATTGGGTGAAAATCTTAGGAATCATGTTATAGGTGATGCGGCTAGCAACCCATCACTGTTTTGATTCCATTTTCCACCTATACGCCAACAATCATGCTAAACGTGGTCTTTAGGTCTTGTCACCTTAGGCTCTGTCTACTCCGTAAGGGATAAAGACGTGATTTATGTGTGTATATTTAGTAAAAAAATGTTAATATAATTCGCTTATTTAATTTTCCAAAAGGGCCCCAAATTCTTGTGTGCCCAAGGTCCCTAGTTTAAGACGGCCCTGATCATGCAACCCTATACAATTCGACACAGTCCTCAAGATTACCTCCCCTTTCTTATCACACCCTAAAGAGCCCTAAGCACCTGCCAAAAACGTCACTCTTTGAACTATCACATAAAATTCACATCAATCGACCCCGCGCCACCCTAATAAAATAGGGGAAGGCGGGGCAATAAGCACAAGTGAGAGATTACTATACGCCTCAGCGCACCCACTCCGGGGTAATACGGCGTGAAGATAAATTTAAATCGGGGAATTATACGGCTTCACTATCGGATTGGGGTAATCGAAAATTACAAATGGCGACAAATTTAAACTAAGCACCCTGTAGATGAGACGGGCCTGTACACCGAAATTCGATTATCGAAGTTCGTTTCATGATAATCGACATTCATTTGAGAGTGAAAAGGACAGTATGATACGGATTTCGGAATAGCCCGCCCGTTTTTTAAAGCCAAAGGAAAGCCAAAGGTAAGTAAGCAAAAAACATAGAATGTACCAGTTGCTTCTTCCGCGCAGATGGTAAAAGTCCATCGAGGGAATGGGCATGGGAATTACGATAGGCGATGCGGCTAGCAACCCATGACTATTTTGATTCCCCTTTCCACCTATACGCCTACAATCATACTAGACGTGGCCTTTAGGTCTTTTAACCTTAGGCTCTGTCTACCCCGTAAGGGATAAAGACGTGATTTATGTATGTTCATCTGTTCCCACATAGCTCCTAAGCTACTTATAAAAACTGGACAAATGAGGTATCTTTAGAAGGGTCTTGATTGTCCTTTGGTTATAGGCCATATGACATTTCTCTGAATCTAATGAAGCGCCCTCTACCGGGCATAAAGTACTCTGTTAATTAAAAAATGAGATAAATATGCCGTGTCTGGTATCATTGCAAAGGTCGTTACTTGTACATTTCAAAAATATATACATTACTAGCATTTGCTTGTGACTTTGTTCATCGAGGGAATGGGCGAAATTCTTAGGAATCATGTTCAACCCATCACTATTTTGATTTCCCTTTCCCTTTCCACCTATACGCTTTTAATCACGCTAAACGTGGCCTTAAGGTTTTGTTACCTTAGGCTCTGTCTACCCCGTAAGGGATAAAGACGTGATGTATGTATGTAAAGTACTTAATTCTCAGTAAAGTCTACGTTATCAAGGTCAGGACATTATTCTTTGTTTTATCGCACAAAGAGAACTGTATTCAGGGTTCCGTACCCAAAGGGTAAAAACAGGACCCTTTACTAAGACACCATCGAGGTCATGGGCGAAAGTCTAAGGAATCACGTTATAGGCGATGCGGCTAGCAACCCATCACTATCTTGATTCCCCTTTGGGGGCGTCCATTAATTACGCGAGGCATTTTTAAGGATTTTTCTCTCTCTTTTTTCTCTCGATTTTTCGATCTCTTGGTGAGACGTCGTAAGATTTTTCTCGACCCCTTCCCCCCTACCCCGATCTCACGTGAGATTTTTCAAAACTTGTACTTTGGGTATAAAAGTATTGGATTTATTAAAAAAAAAACACAATTTGTTTAATTACTTTTTTAAGACTAGCAAGGACTAGTATTTGCAAATATTGCTGTAATTCAATTATTGATTCAACTTTAATTTAACTTAATTTTCACGCAGTTTTACACCATTTTCTGCTAAAAAAAAATTACGTGATATTTGCCAAGACCCCCCTCTCCCCCAAGTGAGATTTAGTAAGATTCGGCTCGGCCCCCTCTCCCCCCTGAATACCTCACGTAATTAATGGACGCCCCCTTTCCATCTATGCCTACAATCATTCTAAACGTGGCCTTAAGGTTTTGTTACCTCAAGCTCTGTCAGTGGTGGATTTACAAATTTTCAAGGTATAGGCTGAATAGTGTTTTTGCCGCGAAAAATCTTTTTTGATTTCTGTGAGGTAAAAAAAAAAAGTCACCCAAATTTTGCCGCCCCCAAAATCCCCAAATTTGCCGCCCCCAAAAGCTGCTGCCCTAGGCTCGAGCCTTCTCAGCCTTCTGGTAAATCCGCCACTGGGCTCTGTCTACCCTGTAAGGGATAAAGACGTGATTTGTGTGCGCGTCCCCTTTTCATTTCCGCTGTGCCAGTAACATAATTGACTATTCCCTTTTCTGCATCTGTTCGGGATGAGAAATATACGTATTTTTAGTGACCTAATTTTGTGGAGATGAGATTAACTTTTTTTATTTTATCGAATCAGGCGTTACTTTGCGGAGGTCCATTTCGATGAACAAAAATTTACCTTGCTACTCCGCTACTCGCGTGCAAGATAACCAAGCCTGTGTGAAATATATATGTTTTTCATGCAATCCTCCCTCAACTAATGCCACATAAAACACATATAAATCCCTAACTCTCAATTATCTCTTACACCACACAAACACTGACGCGTTTCGATCCCTCTACGGGATCATTATCAAAGTTTAATGAGCACAACTGTTACACATGACGTGTTTGTGTGTGTGTGTGTGTGGGTGTGTGTTACACGTGCAAACCAACGTCGTACTGATTTACAAACGTATAAATAAACATAATGTACCTACATTTATATATTTTCCCAAACTACCCATTTATTTATGATTTTTAATGATCTATTTTTCATGTCTATGTTTCTTTGTTTTATCTTGTTTATTTTCTATATAAATGTGTATATTATCTTATATTTATGTGTCTTGCAAAAAGGAATAAATGTCTTCTTTCTTTCTTTCTTTATCGTACACAAAGAACTACCGTCAAAAAAATCACAAAAATTTTGTTCATTCCTTTTTTTAATTTTTTTCCCAAGACAAAATGCTTTGCGCATATGTATGAGGAAATTGATGAATGTGGATGAAGCTAAAGAGGTATGTCGGGATCGTAGCAAGTGGAACAAAGTAGTCTCTGCCTACCCCTATGGGAAGTCGTGACGGTATGTATGTAAAAAAAAAAGATTGACAATTCAACGACACTTTTCCGCTTCCAAACGACAGCAGAGCCTTTAATTTTGTAAAACATCACTTACGGGGTAGACAGAGCCTAAGGTGACAAGACCTACAGGCCATGTTCAGCAAGATTATGGGCGTATAGATGGAAAATGGAATCAAAATAGTGATGGGTTACTAGCCGCACCGCCTACAACATGATTCCTATGATTTTCGCCCATTCCCTCGATGGGCTTTTACCATCTGTGCGGAAAGAGAAGCAACTGGTACTACATTCTATGTTGCCTTTGCTAATTTGTAAAAGTAGGTATAAAAGTGTTTTTTTAAGTTAGTTTAGGGTTGCGTTAGTTAATTATTAAATATGAAGTCTTAAAGCATTTTCAACATGAAAAAAACATCAGCATTTAACAAGGAAACATGACTTAAGAAATTTTCTTCCAAAAAATACATACATACACATATGCATAAATCACGTCTTTATCCTTTACGGGGTAGACAGAGCCTCAGGTAACAAGACCTAAGGATCACGCTCAGCAAAATTAAGGAAAACTTTTATGCTGTTTTTAAATTGCTTTGACATCTACCAAATTTGTTTTCAAGCCAATACGACCATTGAAAGCAATCCGAACAAAGAAACAAATAAATTTACTTCACACAAAAACTTATAAAAATGTAGACAGAACATTTACACATACCTTCAAAACTCAGTCATCTCGTAGCTTCACATAATTTTCATATTATAACACAGAACTCAAACTAATCACATTTCACTTATATCTTTACAATTCCGCACTCAATACCCTCTGATGAATTAAAAATATTCCACGGCAAAATTCTAGAACCTCTTTTGGAACACCCTTTAAAAATAATTCAAACGCGAACTCTAATTTTTGCGCTAACTTTGTCGCGTAGACGCGTAGCGATCCTCGTAGCTCCGTAGCGCGTAGCGCTGCTACGAAGGCTTAAGAGCGACTGAAGGCTCGCTACGTCAGCGTTACCATTAGATATACAGATAAAATGTCAGCTGAACTAACTTGAACCTTCCGTCGTGAAGCGTAAGTCTGAATTTTGAAGCTACGAGTGCTTAAGAGCTGGTAACTCTTTATCTGAAATGTCTTCGAGAGTATGTCACTTGGTAATTGGGTTTTAAGCGTTTATACGAGTTCTTGTTGATTTTTGATGATAAATACAAATAGCAGCAGTGCCTTGCGCTGCTGTGTTTCGACGTGAGGTAAGGAAGAAAAGAGAAAGAAGACATTTATTTATATTTGACGATCGGATAGCCTAGTGGTTAGTGACCCTGACTATGAAGCTAGAGGTCCTGGGTTCGAATCCCAGTAGGGGCAGACATTTGTATGATAAATATGAATGTTTGTTCCCGAGTCATGGATGTTGTATGTATATAAGTATGTATTTATCTACATTATATAAGTATGTTTATCCGTTGCCTGGTACCCATAGTACAAGCTTTGCTTAGTTTGGGGCTGGGTCAATTGGTGTAATTTGTCCCAAGATATTTATTTATTTTATTTATTTTATTCCGTTTTGCAAGACACACAAATATAATTTTATACAAAAAAATATCACGTCTATATACCTTACGGGGTAGACAGAGCCTAAGGTAACAAGAGCTACAGGCCACGTTTAGCATGATTGGAGGCGACTAGGTGGAAATGGGAATCAAAATAGTGATGGGTTGCTAGCCGCATCGCCTTAACATGATTCCTATTTTCGCCCATTCCCTCGGTGGGCTTTTACCATCTGCGCGGGAAGAGAAGCAACTGGTACATTCTATGTTTTTTTTGCTCCCAGACCAGCAAGGAAGTTACATAGACAGACGTAAAAATATTCAATTTATTTCTATATGTAGTAGCAACATAAATTCCATGCTGGTCTGGGAGTAAAGAAAAAACAGCATGTGCCAGTTGCTACTCTTCCCGCGCAGAGTAACAAAACCTTAAGGCCACGTTTAGCATGATTAAGGGGGTCAAACCATCACGGCTTCTGGCAAGGGTATATCATTAATCAAATACCTATTCTTCCTATCAAATTCACGAGATACGCCTTCCATCACAAACTTACCTACACGTAAACGGCTATCAGCGTGTCTGTCTGTTCGGGCATTGAGCTGAGTTTATTGCTACTGTTAATGACAGGGGTTGAGGGGTGCGGGTTCATTCCCGTATGGATGAGTTTCGATTCGCCGCTAAAAAATGTTAAATATTCCGTCCGGTTTATTTATGTGTGTTGTAACTTGTGTGTACGTATTTATTTATGTACTAGCCTTCCGTCCGCAGCTTCGCCCGCGATAAATTAATTTTCCCGTAGGAAAAGGTATTTTCCCGCGGTAAAAAGTAGCCTATGTCACTCAGTGATAATGTAGCTTTCTAACGGCAAAATAATTTTTGAAATCCGTCCAGTAGTTTCGGAGCCTATTCAATGCAAACAAACAATCAAATTTTTCCTCTTTATATTATATTAGTATTAGTATTAGTATAGATTACGTTATATATTTTATTTATCGTATTTATCTATAATGTGTAGTTTATTATATCTTACATTATTTAAAATTTAGGCATTACGATTTTAGGTTTCGATCGGTTCTTTTACTTTTTCTGCGTGTCTGTGTATGATGCATTTTCGTAAAATTGTGTGTATGCTCCTTTTGTGTGTCTTTCAAAAGAGAATAAGTGTCTCCTTTTCCTTCTTCCTTTTCTTTCTTCACATTTCTCACACAGTTTCACAGCTTCGCTACACATACTCGCACAGCTTTGCTTCCTCGCACAGCTGTGTGGAGGAGCAGTATAAGCATTAAATTGTTTGCGAAACGGAGACTTGCCGTACGGGGAACAAACCAGCGCCATTGTTGAGAAGGAAATTAAAACAGAAGATTGTTTGCATTTGAAAGCTGCAATGTTTATGTTATTACGTTTGCTGCTTGAAATATGAGAAACAGACAAACACAGATAGTATCCAATTATGATAAAATTTAATTATACTTTTGTTGATAACATTAGACAAATTGTAACCTATTGTATGTATACAAAGTATGTTAGAATTAATCCCTACTAAATGCGAAAGCAGCTCTGTCTATCTGTTCGTCTGTTACGCTTTCACGCCTAAGCCACTGAACCGATTTTAATGCAGTTTGGTTCAGAGAGTTTCAGCCCCGGAAAAGGACATAGGTTATATAGTTATCCCGGATAATTGCATTGTTCCCGCGGGATAGCGATAAGCTAATTCGGCGCAGACGAAGGGTCTAGAATATTTCAGGCTGATATTTCAACAACTTGACAATTGTCAGCGACATATGACAAATTGTCGGCGACATATGACAATTCGAAATGCAAGTAGTGAATATGAAGCCAACCCGCGTAGATACTGGTCGAGTTTGCAATGTACACAGAATTGTCACCTGTGTCCGACAATTGTCGTGTTGGTGAAATAGGCGCCAGGTGGTTGGATTAGTTTGATTGAATAATGTTGTTGAGGTTTTTTTTCTGTAATTTAAAATAAAACGTCTTACTTCCATGCTGGTCTGGGAGCAAAGAAAAAACATAGAATGTACCAGTTGCTTCTCTTCCCGCGCTTATGGTAAAAGCGGGAATGGGTGAAAATCATAGGAATTATGTTATAAGCGATGCGGCTAGCACCCATTACTATTTTGAATCCACTTTCCACCTATACATTCACAATCTTGATGAACGTGGCCTGTAGGTCTTGTTACCGTTGGCTCTGCCTACCCCTTAAGGGATAAAGACGTGATTTTGTGTGCGTGTGTGTATCTTTACATTATTTTCGAGTACCGGGGCGGGTGACCTTAGTTCAGAAATTTTCGTTAAAGCCGTTTCCGATATACTCGAAATTAATGGACAAACATACATATATATATCACGTCTTTATCCCTTACGAGGCAGACAGAGCCTAGTAAAAAAACCTGTAGGCCACGTTTAGCATGATTAAGGGCGTATAGCAGGAAAGGGAAATCAAAATAGTGATGGGTTGTTATCTGCATCGCCTATAACATGATTCCTAAGACTGAAAATGAAAATGAAAATGAAAATTTATTTTTGCAAATTGACTTTCGCCCATTCCCTCGATGAGCTTTTACCATCTGCGCGGGAAGAGAAGCAACTGGTAAATTCTATGTTTTTTCTTTACTCCCAGACCAGCATGGAAAATAAAGAATTTTTAATGAATACCTACACAATAATTGCTCGCCTGAAGATATTTTATTGTTTTATTTTCAATTACATGTTGCACATACGATACGATTTCGTCTAGTTTTATCTAACAAAGTTGGATGAAATATAAATCTCGCCAAAATTATAAAATGTTAAAATGAAGCCAAGTTTCATAATAGCATCAAGCTAGTCCAATTTCTTTGTTAAAATGTGGCTTGAATAATTTGTAGTGTCAATTTTAATTACATTAAATCTTAATTGCCATTTATTTACTTTCATGCTGGTCTGGGAGCAAAGAAAAAACATAGAATGTACAGTTGCTTCTCTTCCCGGGCAGATAGTAAAAGCCCATCGAAGAAATGGGCGAACATCATAGGAATCATGTCATAGGCGATGCGGCTAGCAACCCATTACTATTTTGATTCCATTTTCTATCTATACCTAGCCCCACAATCTTGCCAAACGTGGCCTGTAGGACTTGTCACCTTAGTCTCTGTCTACTCCGTAAGGGATAAATACGCAATTTGTGCATTGTATTGTGTATGCCATTTATACGACTCGTCAGAAGTACAACGATGTCCCTAATTTCATATCAAATATGTGTATTTGATTTGTTTATACACTTCTGTTAATACGGTGCCATATGACTAAAGACAATAGGACAAAACACTGAAAACATAAAAAGTTGGTAGGTACATATAAAAAATATATTTTTGGAGACGAACTTTTTTGCTGACTGTTTTTTGTTATCTATCCTATAATGTATGTACCAAATTCTAACTCTCCTACTAAGTCTGTAAATTTGCCTATCAAATTCAGAAGATACTCAACTATGTACATTCATACATACAACTACATGGTTACAAGCATTGCGAGTTAAGTAAAAGATATAAAAGATCTAAATTACTCTTATTAGTTTAATTTAGGCAGTTTAACTCATTTCGTCTTATATGTTTTGCCTGAAGGTACCTATTACCTTAGGCTCTGTCTACCCCGTAAGGGATAAAGACGTGATTTGTGTGTGTGTGTCTTATATTAAGTGCTTTTTTGCCGAACTTGCCCAACGCACTACCACGCCCTTAAATAAAACGTAATAAAATCAGAGACGCTTCCCCTGTGCAAACTGAGCCGGGACTCGACTGTGAGTAGAATTTTTAACTCAAAACTTGATTGAAATTCTCCAGTCAGAAAATAAAAGTAAAACTGTACCATTCATTTTACATCAGCTAGTTTGTTTTTACTATACTCCGTAGAGCCATAAACTTAAGTGAGAATTACCATATTGAGAGTAATATTTGCAAGGACGTCGAATTCCATGTTTTATACGTAACTAGCTTCTGCCCGCGACTTCGTCTGCGTAGAATTATACATAAAAACCTTCCTCTTGAGTCACTCTATCTATTAAAAAAAGCCGCATCAAAATCCGTTGTGTACTTTTGAAGATATAAGCATACATAGGGACATAGGGACAGAAAAAGCGACTTTGTCTTATACTATGTAGTGATAGTGATAGTGAAGCCGATGGATGAAAGTAGATTAACTAACTCGCTCGCAATCGCCATCGTGTTCATTTTGACAGTTCTTGTATGAATGTGACAGCTATCCGATTCCGCTGATTGTCAGCCCATACATGAACTGTCAAAATGAACACGATGGCGATTGCGAGCGAGTACGGTAAAAAGCCTACAGTAGGCTTGTTACCTAACTCGCTCGCAATCGCCATCGTGTTCATTTTGACAGTTCTTGTATGAGTGTGACAGCTGGCTGATTCCGATGCCAATTGTCAGCCCATACACGAACTGTCAAAATGATACGATGGCGATTGCGAGCGAGTTAGGTAATAAGCCTACAGATCTATATGAGGAGTGTGAAGTTGCGTTGGGAGGGGAAGGCCTTTTTTTTTTTTTTTTTTTTTTTAACGTGTGGAAAATGCGCCTTATGCATCTCCGCGCTCGGGGCAGCATACGAACGGAGGTATGACGGGCTCTCCATCTCGCCGCTGCCTTCCCTATGGAAGGAGGGGAGAGGCCTACCGTCTAAAAACACACACGTTCCCTCCAGGCCTTGAACTGCGGGCGTTGCGGGCGAACACCGTGACCACCGCAACGTCCACTGGCCGCCCCGGGATGGGGCAGGTGGCGACGGCACCGTTGAATGCGGGTTCCGGAATCCCCGCCCTCCCCCGCCGGTGACCGTCTGTTTTTTTAAAGAGGTTAACTCCTCGTAGCCCCCTCAGCGGCCCACGTTCCCAGCGCCTGCGGGCCGGGGTTACGTGACGGCCGACATGACCGAGATCACGCCGCCCTGTTGATTTTTATAGAGGTTTACTCCTCGCGGCCCCCCTATCTTGAAAAAGACGAGGCGGCCCACGGTCCCGGCCCTACGGACCAGGTTTACGTGGCGTCCGACCGTGACCGAGGTCACGTCGCTCCTCCGGATTTTTATAGAGGTTTTCTCCTCGCGGCCCCCTTATCTTGAAAAAGACGAGGCGGCCCACGGTCCCGGCCCTACGGACCAGGTTACGTGCCGACCGAAAATGACCGAAGTCACTCCGCTCCGCGATCGCGTCCCTTGCGGAACGCACCGCTTCGACGGCAGGCTTTCGCCCGCCGCCAGCATGAGGCTCGCCCTTCCGTTCCCCGCCCGGGGCGAACAGCAGGTACAAGGTTGGACTCGCCCCCGTCCCTCCCCGTACGAGGCGTTTGGCGCCTCCAGGTTTGGTGCAGAGCTGCGCTACCTTTCAATGTTACTTTACTCGGCCGCAGATGCAGAGCAGCTCCCCGGCAGCTACCGCACGCCCCGTCCCCCCCTAGGCACCCCCCCCCTCAGAGAGCGAAAGGCCTGCCGGTAATTAACCGCAAAGCAATACCTACTTTTCGCCAGCTCCAGGCCGAGTGACCAGCTCGGCGGGAGGGGCTACTCAGTAGGCAGCTCAGCTCGGCCCGACAGTACCCAACGCTTCTGACCCTCGTCTCCCCAAGGCTCCCCTTCCCTCCCAAAAGGCGTTTGGCGCCTCCAGGTTTGGTGCAGAGCTGCGCTACCTTTCAATGTTACTTTACTCGGCCGCAGATGCAGAGCAGCTCCCCGGCAGCTACCGCCCGCCTTTCCCCACCTAATCACGATCCCTCCCTTGATAAAAAAGGGGCTTTCGCCCCGGCCCTCGCCAAGAAAATATATACATATACATAATAATTCGCCCCGCCCTACCCCCCCACCCCCCCAGGTCGGATATTTGCCACCAGCTAACTAATCCCCGAGGGGTTTAATCAGCCGTTGTTGCCCAGGGTGCACCGGCCTAAGCGTTACCCTTCCCCCCCCATGGGGCCAAAGCCCCTGATAGAAGGGAACTGTAACGCTAGAGCTCTCGGGGAGGTTTCCGACATAGCACCCCGGGAGGGGAAGGCCTAGACGGACGTTCTGGGAGTAGGAGACGTTTTGAAAAATGGTCAGGTCAGGAGTACCTGAAACCGGCGAGCATGTATGAAGCGATTGATGAATGTGGATGAAGCGAAAGAATGTCAGGTCAGCAAGTAAAACAAAAGTAGTCTGCCTATCAATATGGGAAAGAGGCGTGACGATATGTGTGTATGCATCTGTATGTATAATAGGCAACCGTGACTGACTGATCGATCAGCGGCTCAAACCGCGTAGTTGTGACGTAGGCATCCGCTAAGAAGAAAATTCTGCACAGAAGGAGACGCGGGCAATAGCTAATTCTACTAATATTATAAATGTGAAAGTTTGTGAGTATGGATGTTTGGATGTTTGTTACTCTTTCACGCCAGAACGGCTGGACAGATCAGGACGAAATTTGGAACATAGATAGATTATAGTCTGGAATAACACATAGGCTACTTTTTATCCCGGAAAATTGCGTAATTCCTGCGGGATAGCGATAAACGAATTCTATGCAGACGAAGTTGTGGGCAACAGCTAATGGTTAAATAAACTAAACTAAGATTAACACCTTAACTATCCATCTCCGTATTTTATTCAATTTGCAACTAATTTCCCTGTCGAGAATGTGCGAGATTAAACCAGTTTGAACCGGTCTAAACCGGTTTCTGCTCAAAGAAACTTGCTGTTACACGGGCTGATTGCGTTTTAACACCCTGGAGTGAAAAATAACGAAGTTATCCGAAGTATAAAACTAGATACAATGAAACTTAGATCTCAGGCCAGATAAAAGTCAAGATTGAAGTCTGTGAACGGCTGTGTTTTAGCAATGCATCAAGAAGCCGTGGTGGCCCAGTGGTTTGACCTGAAGCATCTAAAGCAGAGGGTCATGGGTTCAAATTAAAGTTGAAATTAATAATAATAATAAGGTCTGCGGTCTTTCGGAGCTGTGAAAAGATCAACACTCTAAATAAACTCAATCAAAAGAAACTGTCAATAGAAAAGGTGTTTCCATGCAAAGTGACTTAGAGACTTTATACATCTTTACTATATACTAATATAATTTAAGGCTCGGGGACCTTATACACCCCTTTTATAAAATGTATTCAATTTATTTTGAAAAACTGGCTGTCTGCCAAGTTTCTTGAGGCGCATTCTTCTTGGCGATGATGGTCTTTCCGAATACGCTGGTAGTTTCAAAAAGGACATGTAAAAGAGCATTTTGTAAATTAAGTTTTGAATTTTGAATTACCGTCGTCCTAGAAATTAGTCTAATTTATTTTCCATGTCTGTACTCTGTATGTCAATGTAAAAACCAATAAATGAGCTTACATTGCCTACATTTTGCTTAGCCTCAAGGCTGTGCTAACAGCGAATTTTATATTCTCTCGCCGAGTTATTTTGCACGAAGCCTTCAAGCGCACGATTCCTCGCACTTGGCCCGTTTTTGAAATGCGTAGTCTCTTTTCTATTTTAATCTTCGTAATAGACCCAGTGGAACTGTGAAAATGAATTGATCTGTAATCCTGATTAATCTTCCATCTAGTTTTAGTATAGCCCTTCAAACTATCATAAAAGTTAATTAGTCGAAACCCTTTCAAGACAATCTAGATCTAGACATTAGATTAATATTGATGGCTCCATCTGGCAGAATACAGATAACGAGCAAACGATGTCTGTTTGTTGCAGAACTTTAATTGTGATGAAAAACCGTCTGGTCGTTTAGTAAACGCCAGTTGTGAATACTGAAATGCACAGAAAATAATACAATACAATAACTCTTTATTGAACACCACAAATAACAACCAAAACAGTTAAAAGGTATACAGAATATTACAAGGTAACAATAGGCGGCCTTATCGCTACAGAGCGATCTCTACCAGGCAACCATAATGGACTGGAGAACAGAACATATCTGAGCAGGTGGCGCAATTCAGAATATAATATATTAATACACTAAGTACTGAAATACGTAATATATTATACATGAAACACACATTTACAATAAATGGAGATATAAATAGACACATACACACATACCTAAAAAAGCCAGCTACAAGATTCATGCACAAGAATGAATGAATGAATTAATGTTGAAAGAACTAAATTATCTTCCTTGACATCACTTCAGGTATTGGTGGCTAGCAAACTAAGCGTTAAGTGGCGAGGGATTGGGCGAAAATCTTAGGGATCATGTTATATAGGCGATGCGGCTAGCAACCCATCACTGTTTTGATTCCCCTTTCCATCCATACGCTCACAATCATGCTAAACGTGGTCTTTAGGTCTTGTCACCTTAGGCTCTGTCTACCCCGTAAGGGATAAAGACGTGATTTATTTATGTATGTATGTAAATTAAATTATAGCCAATTTTTTTTAATAAACGGGTGGCGTGAGGCATAATACGCCTTTATCCCTTACAAGCTAGACAGAGCTAAGTTCACAAAAGACGTATTAGGCCACCACGGACTATCTTGTTCCTTGGACAGCGTATTAGCATCTCTGTCCAAAGGGGAAATACTGCCAGCGTCTGCGGTACTATGCCACGGGGCCTCTCCTTTTTTAATTGTTTTATTTTAGGACTAGCTTCTGCCCGCGACTTCGTCGGCGTATTATACATATAAACCTTCCTCTCGAATCACTATACCCATTAAAAAAATAGCATTAAAATCCCTTGCGTAGTTTTAAAGATCTAAGCATATATAGGGACAGACAGACAGCGAGAGCGACTTCACTACATGTATAAAACAAAGTCGCTTTCTCTGTCCCTGTGTCCCTATGTATGCTTATATCTTCAAAACTACACAACGGATTTTGATGCGGTTTTAATAGATAGAGTGATTCAAGAGGAAGGTTTTTATGTATAATTCTACGCAGACGAAGTCGCGGGCAGAAGCTAGTTGCTTTATACTATGTAGTGATAGTGATTAGTTTTAGTTTAGTTTTTAATTTGTTTCTATTTAGTTACAGTTAAAAAAAACATAATATTATGTATATTCCAGCCATTATTAGGGCAGACCATTTGCCCGTTGGTCAGATGACAAGCATTGGGCTGGAAAACCGTGGATGAGACTGGCACGGGACCGGGCAGTGGCGTGAAAATGAAGAGGCCTTTACTCAGCAGTGGGTGTGGGCTGATTAGATAGATCTTTATTCAAATGAAATAATAATTTGTCGTTAAGACTAGCTACCATGCAAGTTCCGTTACAAAATGTGTAGAATTCGCTACAATTTCAGTTTTTGTTGTTTTTTTTATTTATTATTATTATTATTAAATTGTCGCGTAATTCGGCGTGCCTCATGGCATAGGCCTCCTCCGTGTATTGGAGGGTTTGGGCTATAGTTCCCACGCGCGCCCAGTGCGGATTGGGAACTTAACACACACCATTGAATTTGTTCGCAGATGTGTGCAAGGTTTCCTCACGATGTTTTCCTTCACCGAAAAGCTCATGGCAAATTTCAAACGTAATTTTCGCACATTAATTCCGAAAAACTCAGAGGTGCGCGCCCGGGATTTGAACCCACGACGCTCTGCTTGAGAGGCCACAGGTCAAACCACTAGGCTACCACGGCTTTTTTGTGTAGTAGCGAGGTATAACCACTAACCAAGCTAACCTAAACCGTTTTCTGAATGTTACAATATGAATATGCATTACATCAGAATACCTTATTACCCATTCAGCTTAATGGAGTGACATAAATTATACAAATGACGGGAAATTCAATGATCATTCTGATTCAAGGCCGTGCGAGTTAGTGTGAAATTTGGTGATCAATTAATTGTTGTAAATGGCAGAAACGTTTGTTAGTGTGGTGGATAATTTACGGATTAGACTAGACTATTGAGACTAGCTGTTGCCCGCAACTTCGTCTGCATAGAATTCGTTTATCGCTATCCCGCAGGAATTTCGCAATTTTCCGGGATAAAAAGTAGCCTTTGTGTTATTCCAGACTATAATCTATGTATGTTCCTAATGTCATCCAGATCTGTCCAGCCGTTCTGGCGCGAAAGAGTAACAAACATCCAAACGTCCATACTCACACACATTCACATTTATAATATTAGTAGGATACATAAATCACGTCTTATCCCTTACGGGGTAGGCAGAGCCTAAGGTAACACGACCTAAAGGCCACGTTTAGCATAATCGTGGGGGTTTAAGTGGAAAGGGGAATCAAAATTGGGTTGCTAGCCGCATCGCCTATAACATGATTCCCATTATCGTTCATTCCCTCGATGGGCTTTTACCATCTGCAATGCAAAGGAGATGCAACTGGTACATTCTGTTTTTCCTTTGCTCCCAGACCAGCATTTACACGATCACTACATAGTATAAAACAAAGTCGCTTCTCTGTCCCTAAGTCCCTATGTATGCTTATCTTCAAAACTACACAACGGATTTTGATGCGGTTTTTTTAATAGATAGAGTGATTCAAGAGGAAGGTTTGCGGGTGGTAGGGCCTTGTGCAAGGTCCGTCCGGATCGCTACCACCATCTTACTCGCTAATCCTGCCGCTAAGTAGCAGTGCTTGCACTGCTGTGTTCCGGTGTGGAGAGTAAGACAGCCGGGGAAATTACGGGCACAAGAGGCATTGCATCTTAGTCCTCTAGGTTGGCAACGCATCTGCAATCCCTCCGGGGTTGCGGGTGTCTATGGGCAGTGGTGATCACTTACCATCAGGTGACCCACTTGCTCGTTTGCCTTCCTATTCATATAAAAAAAAAGATAGAGTGATTCAAGAGGAAGGTTTTTATGTATAATTCTACGCAGGCGAAGTCGCGGGCAGAAGCTAGTAATTTATAAAAAAATACTACATAATGTACTGAAATTGTAGCGAAAAGGAATAAAAGGGGCTATTAAAATAATCCATTCTGGTCTGGGAGCAAAGAAAAAACATAGAATGTACCAGTTGCTTCTCTTCCCGCGCAGATGGTAAAATCCCATCGAGGGAATGGGCCTAAATCTTAGGAATCGTGTTCTAGGTGATGTGGCTAGTGACCCATCACTATTTTGATTCCCCTTTCTATCTATACGCCCACAATCATGCTAAACGTGGCCTTTGGGTTTTGTTACCTTGGGCTCTGTTTATAGTTTGACAACAAATATAATGCGTATCGGCAGTATTCGTTTGCGCAGAGAAGCGCAGACCAGTTTCCGATGGTAGCCGAACGTGTAAATAATCTATATTGAACTTTATTTGCAAGCGCAACTGGCAGAGTATTGCTTGCTTTGCATTCTTAGCTCTGTCCCGCTTACACGATTTTGCCATTGTTGGTACGAAATCGATCGACCAATAACAGCGCCAGAGTTTCCCGCGCTACTAAAATTGGTATACTGCGCAGGTACATTGTGGAGCATTATTTTTGTTGTCAAACTGTACCCCGTAAGGGATAAAGACGTGATTTATGCATGTGTATGTATGTAGTAAAATAAACTACGAGCACCCTGGGCAGCAACGGTAAAGCAACTTCACAATTTATTAATATCCGACTGGGATCTATTAGTTAAAAGTTACCTTTTTATTCAATATTGGATAAATTTCACTGGTCTACAGTGGTTTTGTTGCCCTAGATATGAAAGTGATTTTGGGTCTATTTATGCACACAATTCATGAAACTATCAATGATTTTGTAAGATTTGCTGTGATTTTTTTTTAATCTTTTTTTTATTTCACATTACAAAAATCAAAAAACGAGAAACAAAATAACAGATATATTCATAATGTCAGTTATGTTTTGAGAAATTAGGATACATCGAAGTAAATGAAGAGGAAAATGTCGAAAACATATATTTTATATTTCCATAAAACGACTTTTATGAGCTTTTCTTTTATATTTTTTCAGGGGACAATCTCTTTTCAAAGACCAGCAGTAATAATTGTTCAAAATATAAGATACTAGCGACCCGCCCCGGCTTCGCACGGTATATTATGCATGTTTTATACATATAAACCTTCCTCTTGAATCACTCTATTAAAAAAAACCGCATCCAAATCCGCTGTGTGGTTTTGAAGATATAAGCATACATAGGGACACGGGGACAGAAAAAGCGACTTTATTTTATACTATGTGTTGATGATGCCAAAATCATGAAAATACGAGCACATTGAGAACTTTCTTGAATGTATTCGTAATCTGGGCACTTGAAAACGTTAAAATTTGCGATGATATCCGGGGCAACAAAAAAAAAGTTTTTTTTTGTAAAGCTGTGTTATCTTTATGAATGAGAATACAATTTGAGCTTAGCATTTCCACTAATCCCTACCACTTAACCACAGCTCCCTCCACATTTCCGAACGATGCCCTAAAGGTAAAACAATTACCAGGGTTCAGTTGGATTGTAGAAGGGCTGCGTCCCCTTACCAAGGGCTGTGGTCATAAATAAATCAGGTCGGAATCGTAGAAGGTATTTGTGGTTGGTACCGTCATTTTGTATGGAAAGTTCTGGCGCAATGAAGTAAATACAGAAGGTTAGAAAGACATTAACAATTATTCATCTACAGTCCAGCTCACGGAATAGCAATCAAGTTTGTCCCACTCACTCTTTTGGGTTTGATACTTGAACCGGCCGAGTGCACAGACAGCAAGATAAAGTAGCCTACGTATTACTCTAGGGTACCAGCTATCTCCGTTCCAAATTTTATCCAAATCCGTCCAGTCGTTTCAGCGTGAAGAAGGAACAAACACTCACATCGTCACAGCCATCCTTCCATCCCTCCATAATCATAAACTTTCGCATTTGTAATACTAATAATAGTACATTACAGATCTAGGGCGTTGAATTCGTAATTGTCCCAGATCGCACGTGTTTGTGGCCTGAACTGAAAGTGAGGGCCATTAATATGCGATCTGGGTCTTTACGAATTACCGCCCGTGGTTTGTATAAAATTTTACGTCTCTTGGCCAGGAAGTGAGATTTTCTACGATTTTTTTTTTTTTTTTTTTTTTTTTTTTATATGAATAGGAAGGCAAACGAGCAAGTGGGTCACCTGATGGTAAGTGATCACCACGGCCCATAGACACCCGCAACCCCGGAGGGATTGCAGATGCGTTGCCAACCTAGAGGACTAAGATGCAATGCCTCTTGTGCCCGTAATTTCCCCGGCTGTCTTACTCTCCACACCGGAACACAGCAGTGCAAGCACTGCTACTTAGCGGCAGGATTAGCGAGTAAGATGGTGGTAGCGATCCGGACGGACCTTTCACAAGGCCCTACCACCCGCAAATGCGCAGATGCGGGCGTAATATCCCAATTACGGCCAAGGGTGACGTAAATAATAATAAGTCTACATAGAGCGTGTTTAAAGGCTGGCCTTCTGTTAGCATGACCACTGGCCAGGGTTGTCACTGATTGCTTTAGGCATAGGTTCGTGGTGGTAAAAAACCTTCACAGTAACATTCTGATTGACCGCAAAAACCCGGCCCTAAGCCGGACCCCTGCAGTGGGTTAAAACTAATTCACAGTCGGAAATACGTATCACATTATACACCCACTTTTACAGGTTTTTAGTTATTAGAAAAAAGACATTTATTCTCCTGAAAGACACAAATTGAGCATACACGCAATTTTACAAAACTCAATTTGTTACTAAGAAACAAAGAAAGATGGCGTCAAATGTCTGAGTCCTAAGATACGAGAGAGTACGTTGTATTATGTTTTTCTTTATCCCCAGACCAGCAGGGAAATTATGGTTATTATCTATTGTGTTTGTTTAAGTAGGGCAACACTTCCCTTCTTCAGCTGGAAGAGCAATTGCTGGATTCGTAACTGTAAAATCCCTAAACTTCTTGTTTCGAGTTTCTTCAGGATGTGGTCTTCAATAAAAAGTGGACTGTAGATTTTAGCTGGTATAATTTGGAAATAAATTTAAAGATCGTTACAGTCGTTATGAATTTCACTTGAATCTCTTAAAGCAAGAATGACCAGTGACTTTTTGACATGTAATGTTGCTATACATAAAATTATTCATAAAAACACTCCATTTAATGAAATCGAGTATATAATTGCATTTGATTTACAATTTTAGTATTATTATTTCTGTAACTAAATTTAATTAGCTTTTAAGTAATATGATTTAATGTACATGAAACTACCGTGAGACTTAATCATTATTACACGTAAGCGGATAACTCACGTATAAAAAGTCGAGTGATGCTCGACATGTTTCGGACTATTCCGTAGTCCTTCTTCCTGAAAGAATCCGGATTCGGAATATCCGTTTATGTGTAATAATGATTTAATGTATGTAATTTTAGTAAATATTTAAATAAGAAATTAGGATTAAAAATTATAATTGATTTTTAAACGAATCTTAACATAACTTTAAAAAACACTCACCTGCGGTTCGTGTCGCCAGCAATTGGCTACTTCCCAGGCCTCGGCATTAATCTACTATTCCTGTTATGCATAAACTTTATCTAAAAGGTCATTGAAACTGATAAAGTCTAATGTCGGGAAGGAATATGACAACAGTATCAAATTATCTTCGAGCGAACTGAGACCAAGTTACATAACCATGCAAAATTACGCGTAAAAGAGATAAATAATTAACACAAAGGAAAATAAGTATTGTAATAATGAACGCTAAAGTATGTTCTTTAGTTTTAATGTTATTAGTTGTTAATGCAACAGCGGACAGCGATGAAGACTATGTGGATGCAGTTATAAATTTACTATTAAATGGTGACAGTTTCGAAGTTATGCAGACTGAAGAAGATGGAAAAGGTATTTAATGTGAAATGAATGGGGAAATAATTATTAAGTACTTAATCATAATCGCATATCGACGGGGAAGAACTAATATCTCCTGTCTTACAAATTTTAATTATTGTATTTTGAATTCCATTGAGAGAAACAAGATCTCCTATCTTACAAATTTTAATTATTGTATTTTGAATTCCATTGAGAAAAACAAGATCTCCTGTCTTACAAATTTTAATTATTGTATTTTGAATTCCATTGAGAAAAACAAGATCTCCTGTCTTACAAATTTTAATTATTGTATTTTGAATTCCATTGAGAGAAACAAGATCTCCTATCTTACAAATTTTAATTATTGTATTTTGAATTCCATTGAGAGAAACAAGATCTCCTATCTTACAAATTTTAATTATTGTAGTTTGAATTCTATTGAGAGAACCAATAGCTCCTATCTTACATTAATCCGAAATAACAAGATAGGAGATCTTGGTTCTTCACCCTCGATATGCGATGGGGATGGCATATCGGGAAGAAACAATACATACACACAGATCATGTCTTTATCCCTTACGGGGTAGACAGAGCCTAAGGTAACAGGTCACACGCCACATTTAGCAAGATTGTGGGCGTATAGGTGGAAAATGGAATCAAAATAGTAATCGGTTGCTAGCCTCATCGCCTAAAACATGATTCCTATGATTTTCGCCCATTCCCTCGATGGGCTTTTACCATCTGCGCGGGTAGATAAGCAACTGGTACATTCTATGTTTTTTCCTTGCTCCCAGACCAGCATGGAAGGGAAGAAACAAGATTTCTATATTACAAATTTTAATTATTGTAGTTTGAATTCTATTGAGAGAACCAATAGCTCCTGTCTTACATTAATCCGAAATTACAAGATAGGATGTCTTGGTTCTTCACCATCGATATGTCTATATAATATTTACGTTTCTTCAATGCTGGTTTGGGAGTAAAGAAAAAACATCCAGTACCTACCAGTTGCTTCCCATCGAGGGAATGGGCGAAATCTTGGGAATCATGGTTATAGGCGATGAGGCAAGCAACCCATCACTATATTGATTCAATCATGCTAAACGTGGCCTTCAGGTCTTGTTACCTTAAGGCTGTCTACCCCGTAAGGGATAAATACGCAATTTGTGCATTGTATTGTGTATGCCATTTATACGACTTGTCAGAAGTACAACAATAGACGTTGGCATACGTATAACATAATACATACACATACATACATACACTAATCACGTCTTTATCCCTTACGGGGTAGACAGAGCCCAAGGTGACAAGACCCACAGGCCACATTTAGCAAGATCATGGGCGTATAGATGGAAAATGGAATCAAAATAGTGATGGGTTGCTAGCCGCATCGCCTATAACGTGATTCCTATGATTTTTGCCCATTCCCTCAATGGGCTTTTACCATCTTGTTGGATGCAACTGGTACATTCTATGTTTGTGCATAACATATTAGTATTAGTACGTATGATTGATTTACTCTATTAATGCGTGGGTTATTTTTATTTTAATATTATTGAGTTAATATTATTTAGTTCTTACTCTAACTTTTTACAGAAGAAGACATTGTTCTAATCGGAGGCATATGGAAGTGCGGGGACTGCGCGGGAGTCGATGATTCCATGCTGGTGTACAGTGAGGTCACCGACCTCGACGCTGACGTCACTGACTCTCCGGTTGACATTCAGGTGATTCTTTTTCTCAATATGCAATGGATTATTGATGTTATATTCCTTTTAGGCTGCGAAGTGTCACGTTTCATGTGCGACTAGACGAGAGGTCGTTAATGGGATTTCATACAACATTGCAGGCCAAGGCCGGCAAGGCTCTTTTTCAATTTCCGTTCCACGAATATTTGTGACACAGTAACATTGCATTCAGCCTTAAAAAACTGTAACCTATATTTGCCTTCTGGCGTTATGAAAATCTGTCACAAACTTTATTAAAAAAAAACAAAATTTTACATGTGTAAAGGGGAATCGATGGGGATGAGTAAAAACCTTAAGGTGGCGACTGACTTGTAACATTTCGCTGTAATGTAACATGATACAACCCGAGCATTACAGCAGTCAGTGCAGCGAGCCGAGCCGCTCGACGCGAGCACCGCGTGCTCCACCCAGCTGTCAGTTTTTACGCGAATCCCTTTGAGTGTTACATTACAAGTCAGTACAGGTCCATTTTGAAACAGAATGGAGCACAAACGAACAGAGCGCTCAAGGCGAGCGTTCGCCGCGTAGCTGTAATGTCACTGCAATGTAACACGATCGCCGTGAACGATACATTACAAGCAAAGGTTACTAGTCAGTCGCCACCTTTAGAAGTCATGTTATAGGCGATGCGGCTAGCAACTCTTCTTTATTTCCAGATAAGCCTGTCAATCCCTTCGATGCAGTGCATTTCCGTCGTGGGCGAGCGGCCGAGCTTGGTGCGGCGTCTGACCGGCGCGTGCGCAGGGCCCAGCGTCACTCTCAGCGTGAATGCTTCTGCGCACTTTACCGTCAATGTTTATGCTAACTAAGTTGGCCCCTTAAATAAGGAAAGAAAGAAAGAGAAACGTTTATTTATGACAATTAAAAAAGAAATTACAGCACATTAAAAACTACAGATAAATAAATTGTCACAAAATGGTCCCAGCTCAGATTTTGCTGGCCTTACAGCCAGCGCTGGTCTTTCGTTGGGACCATCGAGTGATATATATACATCGAAAAGTTATTTGTATAAAGTTATTTAATAGTAAAAATAAACATAGTATAATTGGATGTGGTTGCCTGGGCAGAAAACCCTTTGTCTTTGAAAAGGAAAGAATAAAACAAAAGCATAGACAACCACATCACATACAACAGTAGAAGAGAAGGAAGTGAAGTGATATGACAGCCAAGTAGAGTAACTAAGACTAACGAGGGGGTGCGAGTCGGGTTACCTTCGCGTGTGGTCAAGAGCTGCGGTTCGTTTTTGGATTCGTCCGGGGGAAGAGCAGTGCTTGGTCCGGTGCACCCTGGGCATCAGCTAATGATTTCCTTGCAGTTTCTGATGGGTATCATTGACCGCTGGCTAAGAGCCCGACATTGGGAGGGGGATCTTTGACCGTATCACCGTACAACGTTGCCGACATGTCACAAGACTTTTGAATTATATTTTTTACCACACACTTGTTTTTTAAACTGACATTGGCCCAAGCCTTACGGCCGCCATTAAGGAAGAAGAAGGCTAACGAGACGAGAGTCTACATATACTTTGCTACTACGACTTTGATTATAATAAAATATGAAAAGGCGGTCCATGCTGTAGGCTATTACGTAACTCGCTCGCAATCGCCATCGATTTTGACAGTTCATGTATGGGCTGACAATTGGCATAAAATTCGTAAGCGGTCGGACCGTTACCGAGTTATAACACACCCTTTTTTCCAGCGTTCTTTTTACATGACGCGACCTTTACTTTGCAATAGCGAGCTATTATCTATTCTTAAGTCTCGTACGCATTAGCATCAGTTGGTTGACGTCAGCTGTCGTTGCGTGATTGCATAATAATATGGGTTATATGACGTCTTAATGTGATTCAGTTTAGGTTCCCTCCCTGTCTAGAGCCAACTAAAATGACAGCTAAAATATTGATTATACAGCAATTTGAAAACGATCAAAGAAGTCCCAAAATTATCAGTCACTCCGATCATAAATATTTTATTGAATCAGGCGTTACTTTGCGGAGGTCCATTTCAATGAACAAAAAATATTTACCTTGCTACTCCGCTACTCATGTGCAAGATAACCAAGCCTGTGTGAAATGTATTATGTTTTTCATGCAACGAACTTATTTATCCCTTACACCACACAAACACTTACGACATTGGTTTGCATGTGTAACAGTTGTGCTCATTAAACTTTGATAATGATCCCGTAAAGGGTCGAAGCACGTGTTTTGTAGCGGAGTAGCAAGGTTAATATTTTTTGTTCATTTTCACTCCGATTAATTTGCACGAAAGTTCTTTATTTAAATTACTGTGTACTTAGTTATGTAATAATATCATCAGTGCGCCTCCTAAATTCTCTCTCACTCTTTTATTGTCATCCTTATTACCCATCTTTACAGAACACTAAAAAACTTTAATACTCCGCGCCAAAGGCCATCAATTCAAAATCAATGTAATCTTATACCCCTATTAAGAAAAAAATGCTAATTCGAAGGACGTTTCATTACATTTCCAAGATACGTTTCCAGATTCAAAACTATCGTTCCTAACACAAAGGTTTAGGGTTGAACTTCGCTGGTACCTGATTTCAATTCAGTGTCTAATTTAAAACAGCTTGGGCTTAGAGCCAGGTGCTGGACATAAAATTAGGACAAGATTAGGGTCTGCATATAATTTGGTACGCCTTCACTATCACTGCATAGTATAAAACAAAGTCGCTTTCTCTGTCCCTATGTCCCTATGTATGCTTATATCTTCAAAACTACACAAAGGATTTTGATGCGGTTTTTTTTAATAGATAGAGTGATTCAAGAGTAAAGTTTTTATGTATAATTCTACGCAGACGAAGTCGCGGGCAGAAGCTAGTTGATTATAATAAAATATTAACAGGCGGTCCATGGCTGTAGGCTTACTACCTAACTCGCTCGCAATTGCCATTGTTTTCGTTTTGACAGTTCATGTATGGGCTGACAATTGGCATCGGAATCAGCTAGCTGTCACATTCATACAAGAACTGTCGAATGAACACGATGGCGATTGCGAGCGAGTTACGTAATAAGCCTACTGGTATTTACGGGCTGTTGAAGATACAAAGTTGGTGAGTACACCGGCACTGAAAAATGCATTTTACGACTATTTTAACTACACGTCAATGTGTTGCATTTTCTAGGACATAAATTTCATAGATTTAACGGCTGGGAGATCGAAGTTTACAGTTTACAGGTGACAAAACAAAAAGGTGAGGATGGAAAATGAATATGATGCATAAAGGATGATCAAAAATAATGAAAATGTTGTAGGTGATTTCTGATTACCACTTAACAAGAGAAATACAGGACGTATTGAATTCAATTAGGTAATTCGATGTCGTAACGTCCTTTTCAGGACGAAAGTGGGAGGGGGTGGCTCGAAAGTGCATTTTCAGCCCTGGAGAGCAACCCCCTTGTGAGGAATCCTTCGGGACTTTGAGAGGACAGGGGCGGCTTGAAGGGACATTTTCTGTCCTGGAAAACCACCCCTTTGTGACGGAGGCGCCTTAGGGTGCCTGTCGTGGCTACGCGTAACCTTGGTGTTCCTAATGCTGAGGCCGCGGGTTACTGCAGTGACTGTGAGGAGAAAACCTCTATAAAAAATCCGCGGCACCTGCGGGGGAGGGCGGGAATTCCCAATCCTGCATTGCACAGGTGTCGCAAGGAGGTAGCCCCATCCCGGGGTGGGCCTGCAGGGGTGTCTGCGGCTGGAAATGCTTACGCGATCACGCAGCCCCCTGCAATAGTGCCATGTGAGGGAAGCCGTGTGTTTTTTACTGGGTATGCCTGACGCCTCGGGAGAGCCCCAGATACCCTCGGTAACCCCGTACCGGGCCGGATGCATAAGGCGCATTTTTCACACCAAAAGCAAAAAAAAAAGGTAATTCGATGTCGTGGTTTTTTTTTCCAATAAGATAACATAACAATTAATAATTTTTAAAACTAGGTACATAATTATAGTAAATGTGTGTTTGATGTATAATGTATTATGTATTTTCACTAGGTACTTAGTATATTATTATATATTCTAAATTGCACCGCCTGCTCAGATCTGTTCTTTTCTCAAGTCCATTATGGTTGCCTGGTAGAGATCGCTCAGTAGCGACAAAGCCGCCTATTGTTACCTTGTAATATTCTGTATACCTTTTTCTGTTTTGGTTGTTATATGTGGTGTTCAATAAAGAGTTATTGTATTGTAATTAAAAAAAAAACTATTGTACGCTGGACCGAGTTTTACCAAACATGGCTAAAAAAAAGACCATCGTGAGGAAACCGCACACACACGCAGACACCGACGGCAGACTTGTAACAACCTTTTTTGCTTTGTGGGTTAAAATAGTTATTTGTGTCACAAGGGAGCAAAATTATTGTATTTACGGCGAGGGCGCTACATTGAATCCAGAATGTAGCGAGGGATTATACAATAGAGTCCTGAGAGTAGTGAAGGATCCTAAAGTAGAATCCAAGGCGTAACGAGGGATTCAAGTGTTAACGCCCAAGATGAAAATAATTTTGCTCCCGAGCGGCTCATACAACTTTTCACATTGAACATTAAAAAACTTGAAAACAGAATTCTAAATATAATTAATAAGCTACCAGCATAGAAAATGGCATGGTTTTACAATTATCAACTTCAAGAAATTGCATTTGCAAAAACACTTAGAAAAGCCTTGAACAGAAAAGTTGCACTTTGATCCCTCTCGACAGGAAGCAAAGCTTGCTTTTCTGAATGAGAGGTGAAAAAACACTTTCCACCCTTACAGTGGAATAGGTAGGCATGTTATTATATACAAGCCTTAACTTGCCAATTCCATAAAAAATCGAATAGCGAACCGTATTTATAATCTGCAAACTCGCCTTTTCTTCTAGGATTAGTGTTATGTACAAAACCCTGAGACAAAGGATATTTCCACTCCATTTACTCTTGTAATGGGGCTGTAAAAGGCCGCGTTCTGGCCGCAACGTGACAATAATAGACCCTGTCACGGCCCATGAGTTTTTATGAACACCCTGTGTCTACAATCTTGCGTATACGACTTCTAAATGATCACAGGACATTTTTATACTTGCTGCTAACAGCGCTCACCGCTGAGCGGCCATCTTTGTTTTCTTTCCTGCCAGGATCGGTTGGATTCAAACTGGAATTCGTATTTGGAATTGAAAGAAAAAGCATTGCCTTTAACCGTAAAGAGGCTAGGTTAGGCATTTTGTCAGTTTATGAACAAGTTTGCTTCCATGCTGGTCTGGGAGCAAAGAAAAAACATAGAATGTACCAGTTGTTTCTCTTCCCGCGCAGATGGTGAAAGTCCATTTATAGGCGATGCGGCTAGCAACCCATCACTATTTTGATTCCATTTTCTATCTATACGCCCACGATCATGCTAAACGTGGCCTTTAAGTCTTGTTACCATAAACTCTGTCTACCCCGTAAGGGATAAAGGCGTGATTTATGTATGTATGTACGTATAAGATAAGAATACATGTAGTAACATTGAGAAAATGGTAGTACGGGATGACTTTAAGCCAAATGTTTCCAAATTGTTTGAATTCACTTATAACCATAATTGCACAGATTAAAATTTTCATTTCTATTTGAAAAGCGAAAGTGTTAATTATTTATAAAGTTCTTTCGATCGTCATTGTTATTAAAATTATGGTTTGCGACGAGAAAACAAAAAAAAATACAAAAAATAAAGCCCGGGCTGGGGATCGAACTCGGATCTTCTTTGTACCATAACTCGCGTTAGCCAATATGCAGGTTATATACCGAAATTTTGGTAAACACACACACACACAAATCACGTCTATATCCCTTACGGGGTAGACAGAGCCTGAGGTAACAAGACCTAAAGGCCACGCTTAGCATGATTGTAGGCGTATAGGTGGAAAGGGGAATCAAAATAGTGATGGGTTGCTAGCCGCATCGCCTATAACATGATTCCTAAGACTCGTCCATTCACTCGATGGGCTTTTACCATCTGCGCGGGACGAGAGGCAACTGGTACATTCTATGTTTTTCTTTCTCTCCCAGACCAATATGGTAACCAGTATGGTTGATAAAACAGCAAATAAAATGCGTTAAAAGTCACAAATCCAAGTAAACGTAAATGCAAACACGCCGAGTGTATATTCTACCTAAAATGCCACGGCACGGTATTTTATCCCCCCTCAAATGTCTTTTTTATGTGTACTAAACTTTTTGAAAGAAAATGTGACTGGCCAGCTAAAATACCAAGGGCGTTTAAAGTTCTTTCCGTGAAATGGCACAAACGTTGAATGTTTGTTTCCTTTCTCATTTATAAACTGTGGTGTTCTCGAGTGATGTTACCCGTAGTCCCACAGTTATACCGGTAGATAAATGTTGGTGTTTCCCGCAAGGACGGACGATCTGGTGATACTACACTACGAGTGCTTTTAAAAATCGCCCCCCTGTAGGTATGAGAATCTGATATGATTTTTTCTTTCAACTCTAATTCGTTCTAATTTCAAAAACTTTCAACAACATTTTGAAAATTAAATGTCAATCTCGCCACCAAGCACCGCCTATTTTACATTAAACAAAATAAATTTACAATGGACAATATATTTTTTTAATTAAAACTAGAATCGCCATTCATCTTCAACTTACTTTTCACCAAAGAACGTTCTTGCGCTACCATATTCTTTTTAACCGACTTCAAAAAGGAGGTTCTCAATTCGGTTGTATTTTTTTTTGATCTTTGCAAACGACACCGTCAACTCCCTGCAGCTCTCACTACGCCATTACTTCTCTCATCACACCATCTACCATGGAGCATCTTGATGTTTTCCTCCTCAGGACTCCAACCTTTCCCGGCAGCTCTCTATGTATAACAATATCATTCGCGTAACAGTGACATATTCCTCTACTATTGGCAGAGTGCAAAGCGGGTGGAGGGGGTAGCCTAAACGATCACAGCGCTCGCTACGGCTAAAATTGTCATTTTTGTCGCTGACTTGAGCTGTCAAATCCATATTGCAGTAAACATTTTGTAATCGTTTTTGAGATAAAAATATGGTCCTGGTAAGATGTGTTGTTGTGAATTGTAATAACACCAAGAAGAACAGCGACTGTAAATTTTACCAATTTCCAAGACCATGGTGGAAACGAGACCAAAGAAATAAGTGGATATTTGCCGTAAGAAAGAAAAAGTAAGTTACCTAACCTCTAAAATTTCACTGAAAACAACAATTTTAATATTATTGGCAATAATGTTACTGACTACCATTGTCCAAAATTGTGTAATATAGTAAAATAACACAAGATTTCATTAATATTTTTCACAATATTTACTTACTTCTTGTTTGACAGCGGTGACAATATTGTCCATAATGGCCGCCTATCACGTGGCGCTGTCGTCGCGCTCGGTCCCAATTCCGCAGCAAACATTGCAATTCAGTTTTCAATCACTTTGCACACAATGCCTCCCGAATGTCACCAACACTGACTCCCGGCACTAAGCATGAAGTTATTCAATATCGTCCAGTTTAACGCAAAGTGAACTCTTGCGTCTCACTCCCACACGTCGCTTCGTAATCGTAAAAGTGGGACACGGGATCCGGTTTTCGCCCTCCTTTCATGAATAGATTAAACGTCACTCTGTTGCAGTGGTTCCCAACCGGTGGTCTGCGAGAGTCTTCTACTGGCAACACATATGAAGGACTTATTCTTTGATGATCAAAGAATAAATAAAGTCATAAAACCTACCGGACAATAAACTACTGTAATACTTAATTTCTAAACAAAACTGAAAATTAGAACAGAAAAATTCGAAAAGTAAAGCTATGGCCGGGAATCGAACCCGGATCCTCGTCATTCCGTGACGCGTGCTATACCCCTACAACACCACCCGTAGCAGGTGGGTATAAGGCTGTGGCTCCACTGAGGCGGAGACGAGCGGAGCGGAGAGGAGACGTGTGGGGATCGACCAATCATATTACAGATCGGACACGAGATGTGGATTTCATGTAATATGAATGTAATATGATTGGTCGATCCCCACACGTCTCCTCTCCGCTCCGCTCGTCTCCGCCTCAGTGGAGCCGCACCCTTAGCCTTCGAATTTTTCTATCTGTTACTAGCTGTCACGTGACCTTGTTAGTATGCGATTTTTTTGTCGCTAAGCGTCATCTGTTTGAATGATTGGTCTGTACGACACAATTACAAACTCCCGTGGAACAGCTACTGCTCATCAGGGACGAGAGAAGGCGCTGCTTTTCAAATGATAGGTACTATGAAATGAATCAAGAATTTGTACTTCTTGATTTTGTATGTTTACTTTTACGGTTTTACCGTTAGAAATTAAATTTCTAAACGATACTGAAAATTAGAACACATAGAAAAAATTAGTAAATGGTTACAAAACTATCCATTAAGCCGAAAGAAAGTTAATGGTGACCTTATAACAAGTCCATCTATCACTAAATAGTATAAAACAAAGTCGCTTTCCGCTGTCCGTCTATCCCTATGTTTGCTTATATCCTTAAAACTACGAAACGGATTTTGACGCGGTTTTTTTAATAGATAGAGTGATTCAAGAGGATGGTTTATAAGTATAATTCCACGCAGACGAAGTCGCGGGCAGAAGCTAGTTATAAAATAAAAATGAATCGTCGAAATGTATGTACGCGCATAACTCCCAAACGACTACATCGAATTGGATAATTCCTTTTTATCATTACACATAAACGGATAACTCACGTATAAAAAGTCGAGTGATGCTCGACAGGTTTCGGACTATTTCGTAGTCCTTCTTCCTGGAGCGCTCGCCCCGGCGGCAGCGAATGAACATTGCGCGCCAGCGCTCTGCTCGCGCGGCTGTTCGACGCAACTGACAGCGGCGCACAACTACCCTCGTTTTCATCGTCATTTTTATTATTGTCAAATGTAAGGCAGCACACAACACTGTATCCGTTTATGTGTAATGATGATTAAGTCTCACGGTAGTTTCATGTTGAAAATTCCTTTTTAGTTGTGTTTGTTAATGTTAGGACAGGATTTGCATAAAATAAAATTTTGAAAAATAAAATTTACAGCGGAGGCGGAGCCCCAGGCAACTGCAGCTAGTTTACAATATTTATGATCCGTACCCGAACCCTATTGCAGTAAAATCAAAAATTAAACTACGCAGAATGTATCTATTATTTTATTGTCTTGGACTTAAATAATATGTCAAATTTCACGTCAGTAGAAGCTCGCTGGGCCCATAACCTGTTGAAGGAAATAAGACACTGTGCATTGCGTGACGATCTTTATTGGAATGAATAAGTTGAAGTGAACACATTGCTAGAGGGGCAGGGCAATAGACGAAATAGAAATCGGTTTACCATAGAGCTAGGGCGAGGATATAATCTTGACAGACCAAAATTAATTTGCAAAATTTGATTACAACGGGATAAGGCGAAACTAAATAAATGCCCGTAAAAAGATTTAGAACCATTGCTATATTGGACTCGACCCAATACGAGTTCGACTGATTTAAGTGCTGTTGAGTTTCCGAGAGCTACTATCAAATGTTTCACTTTTACGGTTTTACCGTTACAAATTAAATTTCTTATCGACACTGAAAATTAGAACACAGAAAAATCCGTTAAGTAAAGCTATGGCCGGGAATCCAACCCGGAGCCTTGTCATTCCGTGACGCGTGCTATACCCCTACACCACCCATAGCAGGTGGCCTTTGAATTTTTCTATCTGTTACTAGCTGTCACGTGACGTTGTTGCTATGCGAATTTTTGTCGCCAAGCGTCATGTTTGACACAATTACAAACTCCCGTGTAACATCTACTGCTCACCAGGGACGAGAGAAGGCGCTGTTTTTCAAATGATAGGTACTATCAGTGTCGTTTAGAAATTAAATTTCTAACGGTAAAACCGTACAAGTAACGATTTAAAAAAAATCAAGAAGTAAAAATTCTCGATTCATTTTTATAGCACTTAAACCTTTTCGCAACCTCTCGCACCGTACCTTACTATGAATATCATAGATTTAA
Source organism: Pandemis corylana (assembly GCA_949127965.1). NCBI lineage: Eukaryota > Metazoa > Arthropoda > Insecta > Lepidoptera > Tortricidae > Pandemis > Pandemis corylana. The sequence continues at coordinate 13,791,168 of OX421858.1, read as the reverse complement.
TACGAAATTCCATCTCGGCACCGTTTCAATTACTCGGGCGGCAATGTAACCATCCGAAAAACGTGACGTCCCACGGGACGTCAGTGACGTCACGGCAACGGTATACGAGCCCTTTGATCTCTAATGGAACTTTGTGTGGCAATTAGAGGCATGCGGGAAACTCGGTTACCTGCACTTAAGTACGAACCTGGAGTTTCGGGGACCTTGGTACGAAAATATTCAGCACTTTGGTTATCGATTTATTACCAAGATGTATCGTCAGCCGCTTAGAAGTGGGACTTAGGTACTGTTAAACATAGAATGCCTTTGATTTTATATGACTTTAATCAGGTCACCCGTCCACCTCGTTGGTGGACGTCTAGTAGGCTTATTGTCTAACTCGCTCGCAATCGCCATCGTGTTCATTTTGACAGTTCATGTATGGGCTGACAATTGGCATCGGAATCAGCTAGCTGTCACATTCATACAAGAACTGTCAAAATTAAAGCGATGGCGATTGCGAGCGAGTTAGATAATAAACCTACTGCACTTGCCGATCCGCGGTCTCCAAGAGCCCGATGATGGTTATAAAATAAAATGAATAAACAAATAAGCGTTTTTAAGAAAAGGCGTACCCTTTATGTTTTAAAAATGAAGAAATTCAGTTTTCTGAACAGCAGTTTCTGTAAAGAAAAGTGTCCTTTATTTAAAGTCTGACTTGATTTATATGCGATGGGCCGTCACAAAACGAATCCAAAAAAAAAATGGAGACTAACCCCCTTATTCATAAACGCTCTGTAGGCCTCTGCTAACTTAGCGATCGTTTTTTGTCCTTATCTGTGAAAAGTAAATGTCAAAGTGACAGAACAAAGTGTCAAAGTGACAGTGACGAAACGATTATTCCCGTATTTTATTGTGCCGGTTCGTTGCTGGTGGATACCAACATATTACACGTGACTGTCTCTACTGTGTGCTTCTTGCGGGAGTGGAGGTGCATTCTGTTGCGCCGTCGCCGACATACTAACGCCGAGCTCTCTCTCTCTCTGGGGTTCATCTCTACCCTTGTAAGGGGGGGTGGGGATGCTGTTCAGGGCGTTTGCCCTTTTCAGCGGCTCGAGCATAACGGCGACGGAGTGCTTCTTGGTGTAGGACTCTAGTGAGCTGCAGCGTGGTAGAATGTCCCGGAAGCCGAACTGCTCGTCGCGCGGCTGTATGTGCGAAGACAAGCAGACCAGGAGCAGCTTCTCGAACAGCTTCGACGTAGTTGGCAGCAAGGTGATCGGGCGGTGGTTCTCCAGCCGTAGTTTGTTCTTGCCGGGCTTCGGGAGCACAAATCCGAGTGGGCAAAGAGGGAAGGACGGAGTGCGAATTTGACCTTATTTCGGTGATCCTTGTGTGCTGGTTGAAGCTGCTTCTGCAATGATGCGGCTCGAAGGTCCAATGTTGCGGCTGTGCTTATGGCAATCTCTGGGTTGGTTCGACAGGAGCGACTTCAATGAAGGATGCTTCAATTCTTCTTGCAAAATGTATTTATTTCATCCATTTACAAGGATTTTTACAATATTTTTAATGAATTTTGGAAATAATTAGAAAACAATTTTGTGCGTTGGCGAATCGTCTCGAAAACAGAAGGGAGAGAGAGTAACAAAAATTGTACGGCCGTTAAACGAAAGTTTCTTGACGTTGTCAATTATCGCGATTGCAACGCCCTCGCGCGGAGCGTCTTCTTTATACGCAGCAGCGTTGTTGTCGCTTGACATCTCCAGAGGGCGTCAACATGATGATCCGGCTCTTATACCTGTTGCGTTTAGCGTTCTTAGCCTCTCCACTGCGGTTGACACTACTGTTTATTTATAAAAATCGCTATAACTATTTACATGATTGTTTCTGCGCAATTTTATTCCTATTTCTATTGATTCGACTATTAACAATTTCACACACACACACACACACACACACACACACACACACAAATCACGTCTATATCCCATAAGAGGTAGATAGATCCTGAGGTAACAAGACCTAAGGGCTACATTTAGCATGATTGTAGGCGTATAGGTGGAAAGAGGAATCAAAATAGTGATGGGTTGCTAGCCGCATCGCCTATAACATGACTCCTAAGACCCGCCCATTCTCGATGGGTTTTTACCATCTGCGCGGGACGAGAGGCAACTGGTACATTCTATGTTTTTCTTTCTCTCCCAGACCAACGTGGAAGTACAACAATTTCACTAATTAACTATTTACAACTATTTTCCATCCATACGCCCACACATGCTAAACGTGGTCTTTAGGTACCTTAGGCTCTGTCTACCCCGTAAGGGATAAAGACGTGATTTATGTATAAAGGCTAGCAGTGGTGTGGCGTCAAGTATATCAGAAGGCAAGCCGAAGGGAATTTAACCAGCCTTTTCCTCTAACTCTGCACAATAAAAGTGCCCAACTGCCTTAAAATAAGCAAGCCAGTGGGAATGAAGTTCATTGGACGCCACGCTGCTGGAGGGTACAAGTTTTTTGAAAATGCCCAAATGTTGTTTTTTTTTTATATGAATAGGAAGCCAAACGAGCAAATGGGTCACCTGATGGTAAGTGATCACCACTGCCCATAGACACCCGCAACCCCAGTGGGATTGCAGATGCGTTGCCAACCTAGAGGATTAAGATGAAATGCCTCTTGTGCCCGTAATTTCCCCAGCTGTCTTACTCTCCACACCGGAACACAGCAGTGCAAGCACTGCTACTTAGCGGCAGGATTAGCGAGTAAGTTGGTGGTAGCGATCCGGACGGACCTTGCTCAAGGCCCTACCACCCGCAAAATGTCGCGGGATAAAGTTGATGATGATCAAATTTAAATAGCAACTTTACACTAAACTTCAAAGCGAGTCCTTATCGATACCTAAACGCTCATTCCCTTAGCCCCTTAATTAAAGGTGTAACACATAAAAGCTTTCTGTATCATTTCACAGTAATGATGTCCTTTGTGAAAATGCAGGTGCGATTCGCAAGTGCTCGACAGTTCGTTAATTGGCCCCTCGAAGCGTTTTGGATGATTTGAGAATGCCTTTAAGATGTGAACTGATGTCTTAAAATATTTGAAAATATTAAATGTTGTATCTAAAGCGAAGTAGCGTAAAAAAATCAGGATGAGAGGGCTTGGGCTATCCCACGCGGGCCCAGTGCGGATTGGGAGCTTCACACACATCTATATGTGTTTGCTGTTCCTATATGTGCATTTGCTTTAATTTAAAAAATGATAAAAAAATCACCTTTTAGAGAAACAAATGCAAATATAAAACAGCCGCAAAGACGCACCCACACACACACAGATACACACACACACACACACACACAAGTACATACTTGCATATACCACACATTCATGTAACCCAGCACACGCTGAGACTGGTACCCGTTGCCGGAACATAGCCCGCCTAATAGTGTGTCGCTCTTTGTTTTTTTTCTTCTTTAGTCTTGAATCTGTTGTCAACGCAACTTCTATCTGCGTATGTTTTGGTAATAAATGTTTTTTTTATTTATTTATTTTATTTTTATTTTATGTGTTTGCTTGCTGATATGTGTGTGTGTGTGTGATGTACGTGAGGCACGGGACCGGGCGAAGTGGCGTGAAAATGAAGAGGCCTTTACTCATCAGTGGGTGGATGTGGGCTAGATAGATAAATATGTGTCTTCGGTGTCGAAAACGTTAATTCTTGGTTGATGACACTGTAAGTCAGCACATAAGATACATTAGGGGTGCGAGTCGGGCTACCTCCGCGTGTGGTCAAGAGCTGCGGTTCGTTTTTGAATCCGTCCGAGGGGAAGAGCAGTGCTTGCTCCGGTGCACCCTAGCCATCGGTTAATGATTTCCTGGCATTTTCTGAGGGATATCATTATCCGTTGGCTAAGAGCCCGACAGGAGGGAAGGGATCTTTGACCGTATCAACGTGCAACGTTGCCGACATGTCACAAGATTTTTTAATTATATTTTTTACACTTTTTTTTAAAACTGACATTGGCCTAAGCCCAAGTATTCCGAGGGATATCGTTATCCGTTGGCTAAAAGCCCGACAGGGGGGGGGGGGGTCTTTTGACCGTGTTCTACCGTACAACGTAGGTGATATTTTTGTCACAAGATTTTTGAATACTGTTTATTACTTTGACATTGGCGAAATCATCGCATCGATCGATGGGGCCGTATTAAAAAAGAAGAACATTAAAAAAATTGCTCATTTCGAAAATGAATTTTCATTTCAAAATAGCTTCTATTGCGAAATAAGAATTGACCCGAAAATAGTTTTACGACATTATTTTTCACGTCAATACACTTCGATGGGCAGAAAACGGTGAAAATGTTGAAAAATAATTACACACGACCATTATTCCGTCCGCTGGGCAGGAGTAGAGTAACAAGGGTTGACTAGTAAATATACGAGGTGTCTTTGGATTATTTTGAAAGATTTCAGCATCTTTTTGGGTTAGATCAACTTTACTGAGCCTCTAGTGCAGTGGTTCCTAACCTTTTCAATGTCACTACCCCTATGAACAAGAATGGGAATTGAGTTTACCCCTAGCTAATTTAAAATAATTAATTTAAATTATTAATTAAATTTTTAATAATTATTTTAAATATTAAGCGGGTGGTAGGACCTTGTGCAAGGTCCGTCCGGATCGCTACCACCATCTTACTCGCTAATCCTGCCGCTAAGTAGCAGTGCTTGCACTGCTGTGTTCCGGTGTGGAGAGTAAGGCAGCCGGGGAAATTACGGGCACAAGAGGCATTTCATCTTAGTCCTCTAGGTTGGCAACGCATCTGCAATCCCTCCGGGGTTGCGGGTGTCTATGGGCAGTGGTGATCACTTACCATCAGGTGACCCACTTGCTCGTTTGCCTTCCTATTCATATAAAAAAAAAAACCACACAAATTCGAACGAAAATATGTTTATTATGTAAGAAATTGCACGGTTAGGTAACAAGTAAGTAAAGTAATATATAAATCTCGGAGTTAACCGTACTATTATTTTGTTTATTGCTATTTTAATACTATTTCGTGCCATCCCGTGTTACCCCCCTAGAATCTCCGTTTTACCCCTGCGGGGGTAATTACCCCCAGGTTAGGAACCACTGCTCTAGTGTAAGCTTTTGCTTATAAAAACGCCTCGGACGCGTTCACGTAAACGTCTATTACTATGGAATGATTGGCAGCGCCACTTGCGGATCGAAACGGCAACAAACTCTTCTTATAGTATTTGACATTTTAACAAAGGAACACAACACCTACATACAAACATATATGTATACATACATACTGCCCTCCTTATAAAGAGTGCAGTAACTCGTGTTTCTGTCAAAATAGAGTTACATACGTATTCGGAATCAGCAATACGAGCTCTACAATTTTGCCTTTGACATGCATATCAAAATATGGCAGGAACTTGACTTTTCAGTAACGATAACTGCAGTACCTTAAAATTCTGTATATAGTTTATCAAGCATAAGTGCAATAAGTTTAGAAGTGATTTCTTTTTATAGTTAGGTATATTTATTTGGTTTTAAGTTTTGTATATTTAGTTAACTTTTAGATTTTATCATAGTTTAATTTTTTTGTAATTCCCCTCTTATAAATTCTGTATTATTTCTTGTCAAGTCACTCAATACTTATAAAATTTTACTATATAAGTTTAGATACTGCAAGAGTATTTGACATTTTAACAAAGGAAGACAACACCTACATACAAACATATATACATACATACGTTGCAATTTAATGTAAAGTTTGTAATAATAATAAAATACATACACAAATCACGTCTTTATCCCTTACGGGGTAGACAGAGCCTAAGGTAACAGGTACCTAGCCACATTTAGCAAGACTGTCGGCGTATAGGTGGAAAATGGAATCAAAATAGTAATAGGTTGCTAGCCTCATCGCCTATAACATGATTCCTATTATTTTCGCCCATTCCCGCGATGGACTTACCATCTGCGCGGGTACAGAAGCAACTGGTACATTCTATGTTTTTTCTTTGCTCCCAGACCAGTATGGAAGACCATAAAATAATTAATAAAAACTAAACTTAAACCTAGTTAGTACGCAAGCGGTAATCTAGGCAACATTTTCCATGCGAAAGCGCTGCGCTATCGACTTCCGTCGTGGTCATTTCCGTCGACCATATTGTGTTTACACGGAACCGCTGAAGGCGACATTAAATAAATATTATGTGTAGCTCCGTTTGTGTAATTACTAGCAGCTAGTACACGGCTAGCACAGCTGCTGTGCTTCACCATTTCACTCGCCGTTTAGACCGAAAGAAATCAAACTAGGCGTACCTATGTACGTTTGCGTCAAGAATTGGCATTGTTCATTTTTTTTAAGCTGTGCTTTTAACACCTTTATTTGATAAACTGGACTATTTCAAGCAACTAATTTGAATATTATGCTTTTACGTAGCTTTGTTAATTAATAATAAATATTTTTTCGCTGTTTGATAATTCGTGAATTTAGACAGAATCCCAATCGCCTTCGTTCGGCTGGCTATAAAAAATAACGGCTTTGTCTATGGTTTTGTTAGATTTGACAGTGACACGTGACAGTTGCCATAGCCAAACTTTTTTTTTGCATTTTTGTGGCAAACATTCGATGCTGGATTCTGTCTAAAATCCCGGTCGTTCGGTCAAACAAAGGTTCAAAGTACTTTTACAAAAATATCTGCAATCATTAAGTATTTTTGAAATAGGACAAGATAAATCGGATAATTGATGGTTTTCCTCGAAATGGTTTTCGAATTGGAGCATACTAAAAAAAATGAACAATGCCAATTGGGCTATGCTATACTTTTGAATTCAGGCGTGGATGAATGGCGGTAGTCCTTTGCCACGCGTCGAAGCGCTAAAAAAACGCATCTGTCACAAAAACCACATGCATCACGGCTGTATAGGGTTCGAGCCAGTTACCTTTCCTACGTGGATTTAAAAAAAAATCCGTGGCGCAATTCTTATTTTGATTTCAATTTTCTCGCGACGACGGCTGCATCCTGCCGACGTTTTAGTAATTTAAAATAAATCGTTACATGATTGATTCCCGAGCTAGATATACGTAGTATAGTATACTTGTAGCATGTATGTGACTGCTTAGTATTCAGTATACCAATATCCGGCAACAGGCACTGGCAATATTGACGGAGCGTGATTAAATCACTGATGCGCATTACCGCAATAGTACGTTTAGGCAGAGCTAAGCGGAGATTAAAAAAAGACAACTGTAGCCTTATTACTTAACTCGCTCGCAATCGCCATCGTGTTCATGTTGACAGTTCATGTATGGGCCGACAATTGGCATCGGAATCAGCTAGCTGTCACATTCATACAAGAACTGTCAAAATGAACACGATGGCGATTGCGAGCGAGTTAGGTAATAAGCCTACTGGACCTCTAACGAACAAGAAACATTTACCCCGCTACTCCGCTACTCATGTGCACAGAGACAAACCTCTGCTGCTACATAAAACATACATTAATCTATCTTCTACACAAAACATATTTCGATCCCTCTGGTTGATGGCTTGTTTGAAATAGACTGTAGATCTCCTTCAACCATAATCGAACTCGGCCCACGTCTTCGTCAAAAATTGGGCTAAAAGAATGTCAAATATTTTTTTAATATTCAATTGTTTTGGCTGTCCGTGGCTGAATGGCGCTAGGCCATTGCTACGCGCCGCGTTAAAAACTTGGTGGTTGTCAAAATACGTACATGAATAGAATATGGCCATAACCACATAACAAAGAAAAAGTAGAAGTGCGATAAGTCACATTCGCTAGGGAAACCGGTGTCGCCTAACTCTCACATCGACAGTTTACTCCTTGAAATCTTAGCAATCATTGGCCGTAACTTTTCAATTATAGAAATGTAATAAGTTCTGAATTCACATCATATTGCTAAAGGTTCATTGTACATCACTACATAGTATAAAACAAAGTCGCTTTCTCTGTCCCTATGTCCCTATGTATGCTTATATCTTCAAAACTACACAACGGATTTTGATGCAGTTTTAGTTTTAAATAGATAGAGTGATTCAAGAGGAAGGTTTTTATGTATAATTCTACGCAGACGAAATCGCGGGCAGAAGCTTAGTATATAATCACCATCTAGCATGAAGTAGCCACAAGATAACAGCCTCAATTATGTCAGTAGTCTAAATAATAGTTTTTCCATTGCACAACAGATGTCGTTAAAAAATTGCGTTGCAAAATAAACTTTGCTCGGTGGGATTTAGGTTTAGACAGCGGAACATTCGAGAAAATCGGATTCTGGCAGAACCATTCTGCTACTCTAACTGACTGACATGCGATTGGCGCAAAATGGCGGCACGCGTGTCTCGTTCATTATGCCACCTCTACTTTTTCTTTTTTCTATGGTCATAACGTCTTCCAATGTCAAACCTTATAACCGTTATAACATTTATAATTCTATTTTTGAACTTTATAAACCAATGTGACACAGAAAATTGCATAATTCTCAAGGGATGCAACGACTATAGATGCTGGCGGGAAAAATTCCGAATCATTCCCGTTGAATACTTCGGAAGTATTCGGAAATATTCCGAAGCTTTGGGAATATTTCAACTGTCAAAAAAACCAGGAAAATCGACCTTACTACCTATTTCGCGCTTGGAAGTTGTAAAATAGATTATTTTAGTTATGTTGTGAGCGGTAGGTATATTAAGTTTATGGTTGTGAGTGCACGTAAGCGTGTGTGGCTCAGACTAAAAGCAATATTTCCCAATTGGGTACTTTTCTAGTCTTCACGTTTTGCGCGCTCATAACATATCTGTTTACTAAAACATCATTGGTTCCAAAATAGCATTCGATTTCGAAATAAGTAGGTACCGACCTAAAAACAAAAGAATTAAAATCCTGTTAATCGCAGGCTAACATAATTATCTACCTATAAAAATATCAACATATACTTAATCAATTCCATTTATAATAAAATAAACATTTATATTTTACTTACGTATGTGCCACTGAACAATAATTAACTCACCCACCACACCACAAACAAACACGTTTATTCCCATTGAATTATTCAGGCGAAATATTCCGCGGAAACATTCGATTGCGGGGTACGAATCTTTCTCGCGGGGCGAGGGAAAACTTCTCCGGGGAGCATCTCCCGTCTTACCGCACCCCGCACCGCCATTGCCTGCACGCACGACTCGAGGAGCGCAGCGGCGGCGACGATCGACGATCGATGCAAAATACGATTTTTCAGCAAAAAAAAATCTTAATTAAATTCATTTTGAATAATTCTGATTTAAAGAAACTTTCCCAGAAGTATTCCGGAATAATTCAGAATTTTTCAGAAGTTTTGCAACTGTAGCAACGACTGGTTACTACAAGTTTGTTTTACTTAACTTGTCCCTTTTTTTAGCACGTACGCAAGATAGGACGAACTCGTTAATCATAATTTTATACCACAAGATTTAATTAACTTACACAGTACACGATGTAGACAGGCGTAGTAATATGGAATTAGGCTTTCACGTGCCCTTCACACTCGCGGGCTGTCAAATCGTGTACAAAAATTTGCCTGAGAAAATAAAATATCTTATTTCAAATTAAACATATTTTTTGTCATAATTACACATAAACGGATAACTTACGTATAAAAAGTCGAGTGATGCACAACATGTTTCGGACTATTTCGTAGTCCTTCCTCTCGGAGCGCTCGCCCCGGCGGCAGCGAAACGAACACTGCGCGCCAGCGCTCTGTTCGCGCGGCTGCTTGACGCAATTGACAGCGGCGCACAACTACCCTCGTTTTCATCGTCATTATTATTTTTGCATCGTTTTTTTTATTTTTATTTTTTATGTGACGTCTTAATGCGATTCAATTCCGACTCAGTTCAGGTTTTAGCTGTCATTTTTAGTATGGATCTGACAACGAGCGAACCTAAACTGAATCAGCCCACATGCGGTTCTTTCTTACGAAATAGAAAGGGACGCATAAAACGAGTCACGCCTCATACTCTTCGCTCTGAAAGCTGATATTCGAAATAACTTCTGCGAAAATACCAGCAGAACTTTAAAAAACGATGGAAAGTTGAAGTTTCTTCCATACTGGTCTGGGAGTAAAGAAAAAACATAGAATGTACCAGTTACTTCTTTTCCGGCGCAGATGGTAAAAGCCCGAGGGAATGGGAGAAAATCCGAATCATGTTATAGGCGATACGGCTAGCGACCCGCCACTATTTTAATTCCCTTTGCCACCTGTACGACCACAATCATGCTAAACGCAAGAGGCATTTCATCTTAGTCCTCTAGGTTGGCATCGCATCTGCAATCCCTCCGGGGTTGCGGGTGTCTATGGGCAGTGGTGATCACTTACCATCAGGTGACCCACTTGCTCGTTTGCCTTCCTATTCATATAAAAAAAAAAAAAAAAAACGTGGCTTTTAGGTCTTGTTACCTTAGGTTCTTCAATCCCTGATTTAAGAATGTATGAGTGTTATTTTGAATCGTTTTGTCCAATGCGTGAGTGTGGACGGCCAGCGCAGGCGGGCGGGCAGTCGGGTGGTAAATTTCAGATAAGCTGCCTCCTTTGTGCTAGCAAGGGGCTGTAAACGGCTCCAGAGCGTTTTTATGCTTATTAAGTAATTTTTTACTCTCATTTCTTTAATGCAGCATTTTCTACGTACAACGGAACGTGTAGCGGTAGTTTTTTTTTTATTTTTTTTATTACGAACTGACCAGTGATTGACCTCTATCTCACTTGGTGGAAGGTGCAGATGAGGCCAAAGGTGTAACTCCCTGGTTCAGTAATAGCCTATTCACTCTAGTCTTGAAGAAAAAAGAAAGAAGAAAGAGCTCTTGTTAAAAAAGACGCTATAGATCCAATACGTCGACATCCCCGAATGTCTTATTGGTTTCACGCTGGTCTGGGAGTAAAGAAAAAACATAGAATGTACCAGTTGCTTCTCTTCCCGCGCAGATGGTAAAAGCCTATCGATGGAAAGGGCATAGGAGTCATGACTATTATAGGCGATGCGGATAGCAACCCATCACTATTTTGACTCTCATTTCCATCTATACGCCCACAATCATGCTAAACGTGGCCTTTAGGTATTGTTATCTTAGGCGCTGTCTACCCCGTAAGGGATAAAGTTGTGATTTGTGTGTGTGTGTGTGTGAGACTAATTGGTCCATGATGTGTCTAGTTCAGAGAATTTAAATTAGGTTTGTTAGGTATCTTTCAAAAGCCCGAAGGGCAAACCGAATAGACATTTCACGCATAAATTCCGATAAATTCAAAGGTGCGAGCCCGGGATTTGAACCCACGACCCTAATGATTGAGGGCCACAGGTGAAACCAGCTCCAAATACAAAAAAAAACAAGCAATAATTGGCGCTGCTCACAAAATTTCATAAGAATCGGCTGAGAACATACAAAATAAAAATTAAAGCATTTTTGCCCAAATTGAAACGAAAACGTAAAATGTACAACGGGTTCGCCGTAAAAATAAAAACAAAATGGAGATGAACAATTTTCCGGATGTTTTCCGTGTGAAAGAACCAACAACTGATACACCCTGTTATTCTACAATGTTCCCATTCTGAATACGCATTCCGCTATAATTAGGGGGAAAACGCAGTCGAAACAAATTGCCCCTGGCAACCCTTATCACGGCACTCGTTACGCGAAACGAACTTTCCCCCTAAAAGCCCTTTTTTGGGAAAAAACGACGGCAATAAATTTGGTAGTGAGAAAAAATATATGTTTGTATTTGAAGTACCTTTCGAAGTACCTAATACAAAGGAAATAATTGCAGCTTGACAAGAATTTCCGTCTGTTACAAACAAAATGTGCCGTATCGTGTAGCAGATAACGCCATCTGTGGTTATGGGTATACAAACCGCTGCGAGAGCCACATACTCTGCCACAGGCCTGGGGCCTTAACATGACGTTCTTTTTTTTTTTTTTTTTTTTTTTTTTTTATTAAATACTATAAAATTTCTAAGCGATATTGAAAATTAGAACACATAGAAAAGTTCGAAAAGTAACCCGGATCCTCATCATTCCGTAATGCGTGGTATATCGCTACACCTAATTCTAATTTCAGTGTAAATTAAAAATTTAATTTCTAAGGGGTAAAATCGTAAAAATAGGTAAATTTTAAGAATCAAGACGTGAAATCCTCGATTCATTTGATAGGAAAAACTATTTCAGGATTTATTTAAGAACTAACCCGCAAAACATTATAATAATGTTAGTTTTGTGTTAGAAAAAACGGAACAATTAAGGATTCGGAAAAAAATATTTTTTTGTTAATTGAATCAGTTGGGAATCATATTTTTTTGCAAAGCATTAGTAAACCGTTGGAAGCTGAGTTTAAATTGGCGCAAATATAACGACAATAGGGAATATGTATAAAAAATATCACATTTCTTAATGAAATATGAAACTATCGTGAAAGAGGTAACGAAAAGTAAAATTAAAAGTAATATCGGTCAAGAAATACAGAAAATGTAAGAGTTTAAAACTACTTGTTGGTCTAAATACTGGTCTGGGAGCAAAGAAATAACATAGAATGTACCAGTTGCTTCTCTTCCCGCGCAGATGGTAATAGGGTGAAAATTACAATTATGATTCCCCTTTCCATCTACATTATAAGCCCACAATTATGCTACCTGTGGCCTTTAGGTCTTTTTAGTATAGGCTCTGTCTACCCAGTAAGGGATATAGACGTGATATGTGTATGTATGTATTTAAACTACTAATTAGTCAGCGTCAGACGTGTGACGTCATTTGTCACAACGCCCATATATTATAAAGTCTGTATTAAAATCCCGTTTTTCTAGAAAGAGATAGAGAAAAATCTTTGATAGCTTATATCTCGGTTATTTTTATAGACTTATTTGACATATTAATGAGCTTTTAATGAAAGCCACCAAATCAATAATAAATATTCCAAATTGTTGGAAGTGTCGGAAAAAATCAGGCTGGACACAAATATTATTCGGCGCGTACGAAGCCGCAGCATCAGCTAGTGTTGTAATAAAAACAAACTCCACAGGCGATGCATCTTTTAACTTGCAAGTTAAAAGCCGCAGCGCCAAGTTAATTGGCCACGTAACTTAACCCCAAGTTTCCGTCGTAACTGAATAAAAGCGCCAAGTTCCCAACTTGGCTTCAAGTAGACAAGGAATGCACTCCGATCTGATGCCCGGAGTAAATAACTTGGGACGTGGATGGAGGCAGGAATGGCATGGATATTGAATTTGGTGAATGCACAAAGACTTGAGATTCACTGAGTGGGAGACAGGGAAAAATGTGAAAAATCTTTTCAACGAGACCCTAGTGTATGAAAGAAAGAAAGAAGACATTTATTCCTTTTTGCAAGACAGACAGACATAAGGGAATATACACAATTTTATAGAAAAAACAAGAAAAAAAACACAGACTTGAAAAATAGATCATCAGCGTTGTGTGTTCGCAAAATTGAAACGGTCGCTGGCTCAGCATTGCTCTGTGGTGTTAGATAACTGCAGACAAAGACATGTTCATCGCTATCCCGCGGAAATATTGAAAATTTCCGGGATAAAAAGTAGCCGATGTTTTAATCTAGTGTACCAGCTTTCTCCTTTCCAAATTTGATCCAAATCAGTCGTCGTTTCAGCGTGAAGAAGAAACAAACATACCTACACACTCACTCACTCACATCCTCATAAACTTTCGCATTTATAATAATTAGTAGGTAGGATTAGAAAGAAAGAAAGAAAGAACACATTCATTTTTGCAAGACACACAAATATAAGAGCATACACACAATTTTATAGAAAAGAAACAAAAAATACCGAGAGGAAAAAGAGATCATCAGCGTTGTGTTCGCAAAAGTGAAACGGTCGCTGGCTCAGCATTTGCGCTGAGGTGTTAGACTGCAGCACTGATTTTCAGCCAGAACCGTCTGTGACACACGAAACGATACACAGATAAAATATACTACATAATCTATAAACTTTTACGTAAATAACGTAATAAATCGACAGAACCCGACTTATGTGTAACTAAAAAAAATACGTTAATTAATTAAATAGTTAACAATAAACCAAAAATAAAAAAAAGGGAAAACTAAATTGTTCAAAAACAACAGGCTGGCATATCAATGTGCAAAGCGCTGGAGGACTATTGCAATGACACGGGTCCCGAGAATTCTCGAGTCAGTAAGTTATGCGTCGAAACTATCTCTAAGTTCTTCTCACCACGTGGAACCAGCGAAGTTAGTGAACCAGGCAACTTACACGTGAAGTGATTACCATATCCACGGCACACGCTTGACTGGGGGTATTATTTGTGGGATGAAAACAGGGCGTTTTGAACGCCCTCATAGTTCTTGCAAAATATTAACAAATTAGATGTAATATTTTGTTATGTTTTGTTTTCGTCGGCTGTGAACCCTTTAACTTACCCAACAAATTAAATGTAATAATTGCATTTTTTTTTATTGTAAACCTCATTTTATGAATTTTAATTGCTTATTGATTCTATATTCAATAATCAAATCTGTTTGATAATTTATAATAATAATTGTGTATGTAGTCTTAAATAATTGTACAAAAATCATCATCATGCTAAACGTGGTCTTTAGGTCTTGTTACCTTAGGCTCTGTCTACCCCGTAGGGGATAAAGACGTGATTTATGTATCTATGATTCTTGCGGCGCATTCTTCTTGGCAATGATGGTCTTTCCGAATGCGCCTTGGCGGCCAATTTGCAAAATATTTTTTTTGTCTCATTTTCATTTTCATTATGAGTGACGGTTGAAACGCCGCAGAGCTGCCCTCTACCGACAGTTGTGCTATTTGTATGCCGGCGTGTTCCTGTATCAGTGCACGGCGGCGCTCTCGAATTAAATACGGGGTTTACGCCACAGAACACGATTATCACAGTACGAAACACTCTCCCGTAACGTCTGCAAATAATAAGTATTTTATGCAACCGTTACATAATGAGGGCCATTAAAACACGAGTGGGGTTTTTGAAACGAGCCCTGGCAAGTTTCAAAATAAGATCACACGAGTGTTTTTAGGCCTAATTATGTACAGTTGCATACATTACTTTATCTACACATATCATAAGTACTATAAGATGGGTTCAGAAGCAGTAGGGAAATGACCAGCACTATTACAATCAATTATACTAGGTTCTGTCTACCCTGTACGTATAAAGACGTGATGTGAAGTTATGTAAGTAGTTTCTTGTCTGTGGTAGTAGGTAAAATCTGTACTTTAATGTAATACGGTATAGATTTTTGTAAGGTTATGATAAAATCTGTACTGTAATAACTAGAGAGCGGATTTGAAGTAGCGATCTCAATTCCTATTTATATGGACATAGAATATACCAGTTGCTTCTCTTCCCGCGCAGGTGGTGAAAATGAAAACACATCGAGAGAATGGGCAAAAATCTTAGGAATCAATAGGCGATGTGGTTAGCAACCCACGACTATTTTGATTCCACTTTCCACCTACACGCCCACAATCATGCTAAGCGTAGTCGTTAGGTCTTGTTACTTTAGACCCTGTTAACCCCCGTAAGGGATAAAGACGAGATTTATGTGTATGTATGCATGTATCAGTGGCGTGGCGCCAAATATACCAGAAGGGAAGCCGAAGGGAATTTGACTAGCTTTTTCCTCTAATTCGGCACAATGAAGTGCCCAACTGATTTAAAATAGGCAAGCCAGTGGGAATGGAGTTCTATGGACGTCACGTCACAGGCATGTAGGATAGCGCTGAAGCAAATCAATAAGTTATTTTTGATTTAATGTATTTACTGTATTAAAATATCGTGTGAGTGTATTTTTGATTTGTTAAAATCGTGATTGCTTAAAATATTGCTGTATAAGAAATAAAAATAAAAATGATTTGTTATAAAACATAATGCTGTCAAGCTGTTTTTAAACTATTTGTAAAGTTGTTGATTTGATTCAAAGTGCAGGTGTGACTTGTTTACAATATCCTACTAATATTATAAATGCGAATGTAAGTTTGTTTATTCCGGTTTCACGCGAAAACTACTTAACCGATCATCATGAAATTGTGTACACATGTTCTTGGAGGTATTAGAAGTAACATAGGTTACTTTTTATTAAAATAAATATTTTTTAAGTCGTCACTCTGACGTTATCTGCGCGGACGAAGTCGCGGGCAAAAGCTGGTGTAATATAAAACGGCGCTGCGAATGCTGCGATCAGTTAGGTGGGCACTCTTGTTGCGACTTTCAAGCTGTAAACATCTCAGTAAAGCATCCGTTACCAGCGTTTCAGTGTTTTCCTAGTCCATTATGGACCTTCCTCTAAAATGTATATTAAAGGTGTCTAACACCTCAGCGTAATGCTGAGCCAGCGACCGTTTCACTTTTGCGAAGACACAACGCTGATGATCTATTTTTCATGTCTGTGTTTATTTTTCTTGTCTATTTTCTATAAATGTGTGTATATTCTCTTATGTTTGTGTGTCTTGCAAAAAGGAATAAATGTCTTCTTTCTTTACTTTCTTTAAAATATCATTCAATTTGAACTTCTTGATGGAACTGGAGCGTCTTACGGGATAACGAACGAATGGGTCTTGAAGTAATGTAGTACAAGTCCTTTGATTTGACATGCATTTAAAGTTTATAAAAAATTACAAATATAATGACGTGCGTCCGTTGCATTGAGAGAAAAAGAGTGAGGGGAGGGTCGCTGCGCCGTGTATATGCAGAGGTCGAGTGTGCGTGTGTGAGTGCCGCACACACACGCTACGCGTTAACAGTTCTCTTACTGTTTTGTCACAATATACGCTATGGCGACCCATTTGCGAGTGCTCCAAAGGCAAGTTGGAGTCGTCGAGTAAGCCCTGGCCGCCGCTCGTTAGTAATTTAATGCCGTGGATTTTATATTTGATTAATTTGAATTTGTTGTTCCAATTAATTGAAAATTATTTTAAATCTTTTGAACGGATTTTAGACAAGCACGGAGAACTTTTTGAGACTGCAGTGTCAAGTTCATTTTAGCTATAGTATAGTCCGTTCGGGGTAACGTTAGATTCTAGAATCAGTGATTGTAAACCATTTTTCATGCATTGCGTTAATTTATTGTCTTGTTTTTATTTTTGTTAGTTTGTCATCGAATTAGATATTTACAATTATCTTAATTTTATTATTGGATTTTTTATTTTTGTTCTTTGAGTTGAATTTTATCGTATCTTATTGTTTGTATTTTATTTACAACTAGCTTCTGCCCGCGACTTCGTCTGCGTAGAATTACACATAAAAACCTTCCTCTTGAATCACTCTATCTATTAAAAAAACCGCATCAAAATCCGTTGTGTAGTTTTGAAGATATAAGCATACATAGGGACATAGGGATATAGGGACATAAGGGCATAGGGTCAGAGAAAGCGACTTTATTTATATTAGCTTCTGCCCGCGACTTCGTCTGCGTAAAATTATACATAAAAACCTTCCTCTTGAATCACTCTATCTATTAAAAAAAACCGCATCAAAATCCGTTGTGTAGTTTTGAAGATATAAGCATACATAGGGACTTAGGGACATACGGACAGAGAAAGCGACTTTGTTTTATACTATGTAGTGATTGACGATCTTTTTTATTTTTCACTGGGTTTGGAGTCGCAAACTCAGAAAAGTTATAAAGGACAATCTTTCCTTCTGTCTAATTCAATCCTGAATGGAGTATAGACTATTAAACACACTACCGTCCTTTCCATCGCGCAGTCGGATAAAGAGAAAGTAATTAAAAAGGCACGCGTGAAAAGTAAACAACAATCGAAACAGTTTTACAATAAAAGCTTTTCAATGTCTAAAGAAACTTAATTACTTAGTTTAAAATTGTTTTCGTTGTTTTCATTTATAAGTCTACCATTAATTACTTTTCTTCTATTCTTTTAAAAGTTGTGTTATAAGTTTGACGATGATCTCTCTCTCTCTCTCTCTCTCTCTCTCTTTCTCTCTCTCTCTCTCTCTCTCCAAAATTCGATTTTCAAAGTTCGTTTCATACCGCCGCTTTCATTCTTAAATTAATGACTATTAATGTGACACGAAACGAACTTTGAAAATATTGCATCACCTTCCCACTGCCTACCCTGTCTCAATGCACGCCACTGACTCACGTATCAAGCAAACCGATCACCAACACCAAACGAAAACGCTGACGCGTTTAAACCCGCTACAGGTTCATCCGCAAAGAGCACTGTTCATGCACATTTTTTGACACCCTTGTGATCATTGACTGTCATTTTGACAGAGAAGAAAGCGCGTTTCCTGTCATAAGCACCTCGTGGCTTATAGTCCAAGAGCTGCCAGACATTTTAGAGTAGGTAGTTGGGATAGGTTAAAATCTTTTACAATATTACCTCTATGATATTTATGATATAACAGTAAAACAGAACTTGGTTATAGGGTAGCGGGGCTAAAGGGATCCTTGAATTTTTAAATAAGTACATGATATGTCAGTCATTTTCAAGAAAACAATTTCACAAAACAAATGCTGCCAGCATCTTTGACTCTATGCCGCGGGGTTTTTTTTAGATTTATTTTAGTCCTAGTAAATTAATTTATCCAATCCGCACTGGGCGCGCGTGGGAACTATAGCCCAAACCCTCCAATACACGGAGGAGGCCTATGCCATGAGGCACGCCGAATTTAATAATAAAACAACAACAAAAAAAAAAAAAAAAAAAATTTAGCGAATTCGGAATAAAAAGGTTATGTTAAATTAATTTATCCTACCTACTAATTATCATAAACGAGAAACTTTGTGAGTATGGATGGATAGATGGATGGATGTTTGTAACTCTTTCACGTAAAAACAGCAAAATGGATTTGGATAAAATTTGGAACGGAGATAGGCGTTACGCTAGATTAACACATAGGCTATTTTTTATCCCGGAAAATTGCATAGTTCCCGCGGGATAGCGATAGACTTATTTTTTTGCAGACGAAGTCGCGGGCAGCAGCTAGTCTTGTGTAATTTTATATTTATCTATAGTTGTTTTTTTTTAAGTTTACTGCAAAATGACAGTTTCTCATACACATTATAGCTATGTATTTTGTTTGACCTACTTTTAAAATGGCGCAAATGCGTTTCTTTGCACGGATTTTTTTCTTGAAACATGTTAAATAAGCCAGATAGTTTAACCTAGTAACTGGTAAAAAATAAGAAATAAAGGCAGCTTTCAGTCAGCACACTACTAAGTTTTTTTTTTTTTTTTATATGAATAGGAAGGCAAACGAGCAAGTGGGTCACCTGATGGTAAGTGATCACCACTGCCCATAGACACCCGCAACCCCGGAGGGATTGCAAATGCGTTGCCAACCTAGAGGACTAAGATGCAATGCCTCTTGTGCCCGTAATTTCCCCGGCTGTCTTACTCTCCACACCGGAACACAGCAGTGCACTGCTACTTAGCGGCAGGATTAGCGAGTAAGATGGTGGTAGCGATCCGGACGGACCTTGCACAAGGCCCTACCATCCACAAAAAGACAACACACAAGTGGCACAGAATGTAAATAAAAGGTTGGTTAAGCCGTATTTCCATAAAACCAAGTCCGTCCTTCTATTTAGATACCATATAAAGTATTGCACTAAAAATAAACTGGCCCAAATACCTACTCCCAAAATGCACACCAGCTCTCTGACTATTAAGACAACCTATTTTCTGTAGTTTTCCTCCTAGCCAATAGCGATAAGGCCTTTTCCATCCGCTCAAGGATTAAGGCTTCGCGGAAATTTAACGGCGGCGTATTTCCGCCTACGGAAGACTATTTATCGGGCATAGGGTTTTAACGAGCCCTGTAAGATAGGGATGGGCAATTGAAAAAAATACTGCAGCTATCATATCGATAATTTGATCAGCCGTAATTAATTTTAGTAACTTTACTGTGCCAAATAAACAAAAGACAAATACATACATAAATCACGTCTTTATCCCTTACCTAAAGACCACGTTTAGCAATGATTGCGGGCGTATGGGTGGAAAGGGGAATCAAAACAGTGGTGGGTTGCTAGCCACATCGCCTATATAACATGATCCCTAAGATTTTCGCCCAATCTTCGATGGTTTTTACCATCTGCGCGGAAGAGAAGCAACTGGTATATTCTATGTTTTTTCTTTACTCCCAGACCAACATGGAAGAAAGACAAATACAAGCGATATAATAATAATAATAATAATTATCTTGGGACAATTGACACTAATTGACCTAGCCCCAAACTAAGCAAAGCTTGTAATATGGGCACTAGACAACGGATAAACATACTTATATAGATAAATACATACTTAAATACATATTAAACATCCAAGACTCGAGAACAAACATTCGTATTTTTCATACAAATATCTGCCCCGACCGGGGATCGAACCCAAATATAGAAGCGTTAGCGTCAGGGGAAGGCATATCTATGTCCAGTAGTGGACGTCTCCTAGCTGATATGTTGATGATGATGGTTAAAAGTTTTGGTGTCATCAAGCGTCTGTAAAGTAAGAAGAGAGAGATAGTGCCACGGACGAAAATGCGTGAATTGATCAAAATTAATACGAACCTCGCTGGGCGTCGTCGTGAATAGCATCTTTACATTGCTCAATATACTTTGGAGTAATTACCTTATCCGAGCGCTTGTCTCAGCAATAGGTAAACGAACACACTACTTGTTTTTTTTTTAAGTATATTAAAGTGTGATACGTACTTTCAAAACATTGGAAAAATGCAAGAAAACACCTTTGAGAGAAATTTGGATAATGTTAGCGAGTGAGCATAAATTTGTTCATAATTTGACGTAAGTGAGGAAATATCGAATATCGATAAAGTCGTGATAAAATATCGACGTGACGTATCGATAGTTTTTACCAAGCCTACTTTAAAGGCAGGTGCTGAAGGAAATTTTGCAAGTCGTTACTTAGAAGGCTTACAAGCTAGCTTAAGAAAATCCGGAGGTTGTATCATGAAATTCATGAAACTGAAAGCTGTAAAATTTTAGAATTAAACTAATTTTACGAGAACGCGTTCTTGTTAGCATCGACAGCTGTTTTACGAGTTGATAATGGACTTTACCAATTTATTGCGTTGTATTTGTTTCTTAATGTATTCTAAAGTTCTGTAACCAAACGGTGTCAACGACGCCCTAATGTTTGTTGGCAACATCAACAATAAATGTAAGAGCGGCAACACTAGCACCCTCTTCCTTTTTCTTGTTTCATGTATATAATTTTGCGTCTAACAAGTCCTTTTCATTAATAATTAAATCGGTGCAATAAACTAGACAGTCTGAGCTACAATGTTAAGACTCCGCTGTCTGTTCATTTATCATCAGGCAGTTGTCGCGTACCACTCCAAAGTACCATTCCAGCAGGGCGAACGCGGGGTGAAGACGCAACGGGGGGAACGGCGGCTAGATCGTTGGACATTGACAGCTTGTTATACCGTGTGCGGTAGACGTATTATTTTTCTAAATATTTGTAAGAAAGTATATTAAACTCGTATCTGAAATTCAGGAGTTTCTCTCAGCATCCACAAACCCAGGATAGCCCCGAAACATTGGTCTTCGAACCGTGCGACGAGTAAAACAGCGACTAACTACGATTTAACTGTCCAGCTAACGTGGCCGTGCCTGTGCATTGCTACCGCGCAGTTAATTAATTCACCTACAAGCAAATCGCACCGAGTCTACTGCGAAGAACAAGCCAAGTCAAGCAACAACAATTAAAGTGAGCAAGGATTTTAACAAGGAATAAAGGATCTAAGGACAACAGGCCCAGGAGTACTAGAAAATCCAGCTAAGTTTCCTATCCAATTCCATTCTTGCACTACACTCACATACCTACACAATTTTAATACATTTATACACTCATTACTAAACTATTACAGATCATTTCTTTATAACTAATAACACAAGAAACGAACACCTAGTTGTTTACCTTTAAACACAATTCAAGCGTCAGCGTTTTCGAGTAGCGGAGCAATAGGTGTTATTATTAAGTAGCTAACTTGTTTGTTTGCGTTCGTTGTCAGTACTAGTAGACGGCGAACCATAATCAACTTAACTAAACAGCTACACTACATTTTAAAACAAAACAACAAAGGTAGATTTAAATTAATCACAAATCAACTAAAATAGTAATTTCAAAACCAAAATATCTTACTCACTAGTGCTACCAAGTCCATCTATTTAATATTTAGTGCGTGGTGCGATTGTTGCTTCGGGCAGCCTAACCTACTAGTATATCTACTAACTTATAAAAGAACGATATGTCTGAGGCAGAAATAAAGGAGAATATAAGGCGACGGGGTACGTGCAAGGCCCAATTAACTAATTTTAATACCTTTATACGCGAATTACCGGAAATATTAACGGAACATCATAAATTTGAGCTCGAGCTTCGTATATCAAGGCTAGAACTAGTATTTAACGAATTTCACGACGTACAATTACAGATCGAATGTGCTCAAGACAACCCTGACGAACAATATAGCCAGAGGAGTACCTTCGAATCGTCGTACTATACTAGTATCGCGCACGCACAATTTCTACTGAGTACATGTTGCCCAGCAGTGGGCGCCGCGGCTAATCCTGCGCCCGCTTATGCGAAGTGCAGTTCTGACCAGGTCGGTGTGAGTGGCGAGGTAAGACAGACAAAATTTAATATTAAGTTGCCCGAGATAAGCTTGAATAAGTTCGATGGTACTTACAGCCAGTGGTTGGAGTTTCGTGATATGTACGAATCAATGATTCACGACGACCAAAACCTATCCGATATAACTAAATTCCATTACCTAAGGTCATACTTAGAGGGCAGCGCTGCACTTGTAATAAAATCTATCGACTTTTGTGCATCAAATTATAAGGCTGCATGGGAGCTTGTGTGTGACAGATACAACAACAAACGCTTGTTGATTTCTAATCACGTAAGGGCGCTGTTTAACGTTTTTCCAATACAAAAAGAAACGTCCTTTCAGTTACGCAGGTTAAACGACACATTCATTAAAAATTTAAAATCGCTTGAAATACTTAATGAACCGACTCAACACTGGGACACACTATTGATATACACTTTTTGCACGAAATTAGATTCGCAAACACTACTTGAATGGGAAAAATACAAGACTACACTTTCAAGCGATTCTGAAGATTTTAACGACTTAATTAAATTCACCAGAAAGCGTGCGGATTTACTAGAAATTCTCGAGCAAAGAAATGTTAGGCAGGACAAGCCGCGGAGCTTGTTAATTAACACGTCAAGCAATAAAACATACAGTAAACCAAATAAAACCAGAGTCTGTCCTGTGTGTCAATCAAATATACATAATATTTACAATTGTAAAACGTTTTTAGAGTTGACAACAAAAGACAGGGAGATAAAAGCCCAAGACTTAAATTTATGTTTAAATTGCCTACGTCACGGTCACGCTACTAACAAGTGTCGTCTGAGCCCTTGCAGAATATGCAGAAAGAAACATAACACGATTCTGCACTCAGTGCATCCAATGATCTACAGCCCCGAGCCGAGCGCCGGCGCCGCCGCGCTGGCCGCGTCGGCCGCGCCAGCGCCGGTTGCCCCGGCGGGCGGCTCGGCCGGACCGGTTAGCCTAGTCTGCGCTTCGTCGCAGCGCCGAGGACTGTTATCGACTGCCATTGTTGACGTTCGGTCGGCGTGCAATAATTATTACTCGGCGCGAATTATGTTGGATTCAGGCAGTACCTCCAATTTTATCACGCAAAAACTTTGCGATGAACTGAACCTAAAAACAGAAGACACTTCGACATCCGTGACCGGTATAAATAATAATGTATCATTATCGAATAAGATATGTACGGTCAACATCACATCAAAATTTTCTGACTTTTCCACTGATATCACTTGCATCGTCATTCCCACGATTACAAGTCCTTGGCCGGGCGAACTTATCATCATTGATGATTTGAGGATACCTAAAGGCGTAAAACTGGCTGACCCAAATTTTTACGAGACTTCTAGCATAGATATTCTATTAGGTAGCAACATATTTTGGGATTTACTAGGGTCTCAACGGATCAAATTAGAAGACAAGCACCTAATATTACAAGAGTCTAAGCTAGGCTGGGTCGTCGGTGGTTCGATGCCAGGCATCACGAACGTATGCGGCTTTATAAAAACGCTAAAAGAAAACAATAATAATGTAAAAAATAATTCAGAAACGGACACAAGCTCATTACAAAATCAGCTAGCAAAATTTTGGGAGTTAGAATCAATAAACAACAACCGGTCTCCGTGGACTCTGGAAGAGATTGAGTGTGAAAATAATTTTGTACAAAATACGTCGCGCCTGCCTAGTGGCCGATTCTTAGTCACGATTCCAATGAAAGGCTCGCCTAATTTACTAGGCGATACATACTACTTAGCCAAACAAAGATTCCTTTCCCTAGAACGAAAATTACAGAAAGATCATGCGCTAAAGGAATCTTATAAAAAATTTATACATGAATATTTAACACTGGGACACATGAGTGAATCCCATTTTAACAAATCGCAAGCAAATTATTTCGCTCCACACCATGCAGTGGTCAAGGTCAGCAGCCTTACTAGCAAGCTACGGGTCGTTTTCGATTGTTCGGCAAAATCGTCATCTGGCTACTCATTTAACGACTTGCAGCAGGTGGGTCCCACTATACAGGACGATTTATTCTCATTACTGTTGCGATTTCGCCAGCACGACGTTGCGCTAACAGCAGACGTAGAAAAAATGTATCGACAGTGCGAGGTCGATCCGGCGCAACGTTGCTTGCAACAAATATTGTGGAGGGATGACCCCGCGCTGCCGATCAAAACTTTCTGTTTAAATACAGTGACGTATGGCACGTCATCCGCTGCTTTCCTTGCCATTCGCTGTTTACGCCAATTATCTATTGACTGCAGCGATCCCACTGTAAAAGAAATAATTGCTAGCGATTTTTATGTAGACGACCTTATTACAGGAGCGTCCTCAACAGAGGACGCCACTAACATTTACACCAAACTATCAGAGACACTGAGTAGCGCTTGTTTTCCACTACGAAAATGGAGATCCAACGACAGCGCAGTTCTGCAAAACATAAGTCACGATAAAACTGCGAGTAGCGCAGGAAACCTGGACCTATGCCCCGAGCATAGTTCCAAGGTTCTAGGTATTAGTTGGGACAGTGTGTCGGATGACTTGTGCATCACAACCAGCATCGATTGTAAGGGCCTCGTGACTAAGCGAAATATTTTATCTACTATATCGAAGATATTTGACCCCTTAGGCTTTGTCGCGCCTACAATTTTAGAAGCTAAGATTATGATGCAGAAACTGTGGCTACATAAACTATCATGGGATGACCCTATTCCTGACGATGTGAGGGACGTATGGCTGGCGTTTGTGGGAACTTTGCCTCATCTAAATAAGGTAAACGTTCCTAGACACGTGAGTTGCCGCTCCCCCGCAGGCTTGCAATTGCATATTTTTGTTGATGCGTCGGAACTGGCTTATGGTGCCTGTGCTTACATTCGTTCAATTCACTCCGATGGCAATACTACTACAAATTTACTTTGCGCCAAGGGTAAGGTGGCTCCACTGAAACCGTTAACCACCCCACGCCTAGAATTGTGCGGCGCATTACTTGGCGCTCAATTGCTAGACAAAATAAAAAACTCTATGAGATTAAATTTTGACAATTGCTTCCTCTGGTCAGATTCAACAATCGTGCTGGGTTGGTTGGGCATGCATCCTGGCAAACTTCAAACCTTCGTTCGTAACAGAATTGCAGAAATACAGTCCACTTGTGCCAATTTTGCCTGGAGACACGTCCCAACCAACGAAAATCCCGCAGACCACATATCACGTGGACTGACGGCCAGCGCTATAATAGACAACAAATTGTGGTGGAACGGTCCACATTTTCTATCCATGCCAGAAAACTCCTGGCCCTTACTTCAAACAAAACTTACAGCTACAGATTTACCTGAAGTCAAATCATACAACACTTGCCTCACCGTCAGTGCTACCAGTCATGATTTCTGCCTTTTTAACAAATTTTCCAATTTGAAACGTCTGCAGCGGACCTTTGCGTACGTCACTCGATTTATTCAGAACACACGTTTCAAATCGAATAAACACACCGGGCCCCTTACTGCGAACGAACTAGACAATGCGCTAAAGCAAATGATACTCATTTCACAAAAGGAATCCTTTCCTGAGGAGTACACAAAAATTCAAGCTGGAAATCGCATAACTAAATCACAATTGTTAGCGCTAAATCCTTACATTGACACTAACGATTTTAATCTATTAAAGGTAGGCGGCCGCTTGGTGAACTCCGAATATGAGTATAATAAAATACATCCGATACTTTTAGGTAAAAAACACCAACTCACAAAGTTAATATTTGAAAGTCGTCACAAAGATCTCATGCACGCTGGTCCTCAACATCTGTTATACTCATTAAGAGAAGCCTACTGGCCAATGGGTGGTCGTGACTTGGCTCGAACAGTCACGCGTCAATGCGTAACTTGCCGTCGCTTCGGCGGTCGTATCATAACTCCAATCATGGGCAATTTACCGAAACAACGAGTTCAACCAGGTTTTCCCTTTTTGGTTACTAGCGTAGACTACGCCGGACCTATGATGATGGCTAATCGCAGAGGTCGTGGCTGTCGGTCTATTAAAGTCTATATTTGCATATTTGTCTGTTGTAAAACTAAAGCCATTCACATCGAGCTGGTAGGGGACTTGAGTACAGCTAATTTTATTTCAGCGCTAAAGCGGTTCATTGCGCGCAGGGGAAAGCCTACGGATCTCTACTGCGATAACGGCTCTAACTTCTTGGGCGCAAGCCGCGAGCTCAAAACATTTATAGAGGACAATTCTGTAGATATCACAAATTCAATGACGTCAGAGTCAATCAACTTCCATTTCTTGCCTCCATATGCGCCTCATTTCGGTGGTTTGCACGAGGCTGGAGTCAAGTCGGTTAAGCACCATTTGCGTCGCGTACTAGGGTTGGCGCACCTACCATACGAAGACTTGAACACCACACTTACACAAATAGAGGCACTACTCAATTCCCGACCCTTGACCCCACTTAGCACTGACAAGAATGACCTTTTACCTCTGACGCCTGGGCATTTCCTCATCGGAAGAAATATGACAGCAATCCCGGAGCAAGACCTTACATCACGAACCAACTTAGCTGACAGATACCAGAAGATCCAACAGATGCGGCAGCATTTCTGGGCAAGGTGGCAGCTGGAGTACATCAGTGAGCTGCAGACCCGTACGAAGTGGAAACAATCTTCACAAAGAGAGCTAGCTGTTGGAACGCTCGTCGTGATAAAGGATAAACAACTACCGCCAATCAAATGGCTACTAGGAAGAGTGGAACGGGTGTTTCCAGGAAGAGATGGCATCAAGAGAGTCGCTGAAATCAAGACTGCTACAGGTTTATTACGTCGAGACTTCAGTAACATCTGTCCTCTTCCTGTAGAAACCTAATTGCTTTGAAGACGAACACTTCAAGGTCCGGCGGCATGTCGCGTACCACTCCAAAGTACCATTCCAGCAGGGCGAACGCGGGGTGAAGACGCAACGGGGGGAACGGCGGCTAGATCGTTGGACATTGACAGCTTGTTATACCGTGTGCGGTAGACGTATTATTTTTCTAAATATTTGTAAGAAAGTATATTAAACTCGTATCTGAAATTCAGGAGTTTCTCTCAGCATCCACAAACCCAGGATAGCCCCGAAACACAGTATCTTTTGAACCGTAATACGTAAATGTATGAAATTTTGATAGATATTCTATAACCGCTATAACTGCAAAATATAGTAAAAATTAAATGAATATTGATTTAGCGGATTGTGATTTGGCTGCTTGATCTCTTTTGATCATCATGTTGCCTGTCTGGCTCGCTCTCCCTTGCTGAGCGTCCCGTCTGGCTCGCTTTTTCTTACTAAGCGGCCCGTCTGGCTCGCTCTCCCTTGCTGAGCGGCCCGTCTGGCTCGCTCTCAATTGCTGAGCGGCCCCTTTAGCCCGCTCGCTCTTGCTGAGCGGCCCGTCTGGCTCGCTCTCTCTTGCCGAGCGGCCCGTCTGGCTCGCTCTCTCTTGCCGAGCGACCCGTCTGGCTCGCTCTCTCTTGCCGAGCGACCCGTCTGGCTCGCTCTCCCTTGCTGAGTGGCCCGTCTGGCTCGCTCTCTTTTGCTGAGCGGCCCGTCTGGCTCAGTTTCTCTTGCCTAACGGCCCGTCTGGCTCGCTCTCTCTTGCTGAGCTGCCCGTCTAGCTTGCTCTCCCTTGCTGAGCGTCCCGTCTGGCTCCCTTTTTCTTGCAGAGCGGCCCATCTAGCTCGCTCTCTCTTGCTGAGCTGCCCGTCTGGCTCGCTCTACCTTGCTGAGCGTCCCGTCTGGCTCGCTTTTTCTTGCAGAGCGGCCCGTCTAGCTCGCTCTCTCTTGCTGAGCTGCCCGTCTGGCTCGCTCTCTCTTGCCGAGCGGCCCGTCTGGCTCGCTCTCTCTTGCTGAGATGTCCGTCTGGCTCGCTCTCTCTTGCTGAGATGCCCGTCTGGCTCGTTCTCTCTTGCTGAGATGCCCGTCTGGCTCGCTCTCCCTTGCTGAGCGGCCCGTCTGGCTCGCTCTCTCTTGCCGAGCGGCCCGTCTGGCTCGCTCTCTTTTGCCGAGCGGCCCGTCTGGCTCGCTCTCTCTGGCTGAGCGTCCCGTCTGGCTCGCTCTCTCTTGCCGAGCGGCCCGTCTGGCTCGCTCTCTCTGGCTTAGCGTCCCGTCTGGTTCGCTCTCTCTTGCCAAGCGGCCCGTCTGGCTCGCTATCTCTTGCCGAGCGGCCCGTGTGGCTCGCTCTCTCTTGCCGAGCGGCCCGTCTGGCTCGCTCTCTCTTGCCGAGCGGCCCGTCTGGCTCGCTCTATCTTGCTGAGCGGTCAGTCTGGCTCGCTTTCTCTCCGGTAAGCTGTTAAAGCCATCAAAGGCTAACAGCTATTTTTTTTTGTACTATACTAACGTAAGTATCCAGATTCACCAGTATCCTATTAGCTGTTGCTAGAACTAGGTCGAGCTTTCCGTTTCCGCTCTGATACGCTGGTCACGCTATTTGTCGCGGCGAGCTTCCGTTCTGGCACCGAAAGCGCGCATAGAGCTTAGATAACGGATGTGATTACGTGAAGCTTAAAGCTTTGGCTCTCGAGGAAATTACTTTTAAGCATGCAAGTGAGAGAAGTTGTTTATGCTCAATATCTGCTGGGACACACAGATAATACATAACCATAGACACACCAAATAATTTAAAAGCGAAAAACCCGACTGCAAAGACATTTCAATTAATACATACATACATACATAGGTATATCACGTCTTTATCCCTTACGGGTTAGACAGAGCCTAAGTTAAGAAAACCTTAAGGCCACGTTTAGCATGATTAACGGCGTATAGCTGGAAAGGGAAATCAAAATAGTGATGGGTTGCTAGCCGCATCGCTTACAACATGATTCCTAAGACTTTCACCCATTCCCTCGATGGGCTTTTACCATCTGCGTGGGAAGAGAAGCAACTGGTAAATTCTATGTTTTTGCTTTACTCCCAGACCAGCATGGAAGAATTTCAATTAAGTAATAAATAATTACCCTAATTGTATAAAAAAGCTCTTATAGTTGGTACACTCTTGACGAAATTATTGAAAGAGGGTGGCAAGCGAGCTAGTGATCATCTAATGGTAAGTGAACACTCCCATGGACACCCACAACAACAAACGCTTACAGATGCGCTACCAGTCTAGATGGGATACGTGTTCAGATAATAGCATCAGTCAGTCTTCTTGCTCTCTACACCGGAACACAGCAGTGAGCACTGCTTGCTAGCGGGACTACGGAGTGCCCCTATTCCAAAACCGGCCACAGCGCGGTGGCATGGAAATAAGAAATTAGGACAATACATACAAAAACATCCCTTTTCCCAAATAACAAAACGTTGCGTGCGAGTTTATGACTGGCTGCAAATCCATCAAAACAGAACGGCAAGCACAATAGAACATTGTTTTTACAGAAATAATGGCGGATGACACAATGGGCGAGTTCGGAAAATAAAGTGAAATTTTTCGCCCTGCTCGTACAGTACTGGCTGGGCGTGGTGCGAGTGAGAGGCGAATATGCTGCAACTATTTTATAATTTTTATGAGTAAATACTGGTTAGTATTTATGAGTAAATACTAACCTCTTCGAAAGAAGATGCTGCTGGTCATTAACAAGCACAATGATTATTTTTCGACAATAGTACATTGTTGTAGAGGCTGGAAAGTGAGCAATAGATGGACGAGTGAGTTCGAGGGCCGAGCCGCAGGTGAGGCCCTCGAAGAGAGACGAGTCCATCTATTGCACTTTTGGCCGAGACATTACATAGTGCTTTTCACGACTACTGCGAGGAAATAAAAAACATGAGCGTAAATACAACAGTAAAGCTTCACTCTCCCGCCATATTTTACTTTTAAAAAAAACGAGAGCGCTCTAGTGGCCAGTCACGCAAAGGCTTTTTTTGTTATGTTATTTCATTAAGCAAAGCGCTTCGAAGTGCTTATTAAACACACCCATAATCGCTTATAGTTTTAATATGACGTGACAAGGACGGACTGACGACTCTGACTTTAAGACAGGACTTAAACATTAAAGACAAAACAATTTAAGTCAGACGTGGCTGTATGGACCTAGTTTCCTTTGCCTCTCCCTGGTGGGATAAACCTTGAAAAAATTTAATATACAGCACACGACGTGTTCTGATTGGTCGATTTTGTGTAATAGCATCACAAATAGTGTTCTGATTGGTGGAATCAGGGATCAGCATGCCGATGTGATTGGACGACTTTGGTCTTTGAAACTGTCCAACAATGTTATTGTTGGCCTGTTTGAATTCATAGTTGGCCTGTTCATTCAACCTACAACTATGCTTTGTTTTGGGGCCCCATTACTGACCATCTTTTGCCACATTTCCGAGCAGTGGCGTGAAAAAAACATTTGAATGCAAGTATTTGAAAATGGAACTGTATTTCGATATTCACCGACCGGGAATCCGCGCATTGGTAAGCAGTGGATTTATAATGGAACCCCGCAGCTGGAA
Source organism: Pandemis corylana (assembly GCA_949127965.1). Taxonomy (NCBI): domain Eukaryota; kingdom Metazoa; phylum Arthropoda; class Insecta; order Lepidoptera; family Tortricidae; genus Pandemis; species Pandemis corylana. The sequence continues at coordinate 13,760,040 of OX421858.1, read as the reverse complement.
TGAGGTCAAAGAGTTCCTCAGAGCATTCTCCGTTGTAGATCTTATAGAACACGCAAAGGGAGCCAACGTTTCTGCGGAGAGCAAGAGGATCTGCTAGTTGCTCTTCTCTTGTTCCAACACCCACCGCGCCTCATTTCCAGACTCTTTTTGTGAGACAATGGTACAACGATACGTGCACAATTCAAACAGTTTGTAACACGTGTTTTTCTATTATGCACTAGTAATAACCGTTGAGCGTAGATTTTGTAGCAAAACATCCTATTCCTACTAATCCTTATTTTAGCTACACATAAGTCAGGTTCTATCAACTTATTACTTTACTAGCGACCCGCCCCGGCTTCGCACGGTATATTATGCATGTATTGTACATATAAACCTTCCTCTTGAATCACTCTATCTATTAAAAAAACCGCATCAAAATCCGTTGCGTAGTTTTAAAGATTTAAGCATACATTGGGACATAGGGACAGAGAAAGCGACTTTATTTTATACTATGTAGTGATGAAGTGATTTACGTATAGGTTTATGGTTACATACATACGTATATCACGTCTTTATCCCTTACGGGGTAGACAGAGCCTTTTTTATGTTGTGGAAAATGCGCCTTATGCATCCGCCCGGTCCGGGTTTACCGGGGGTATGTGGGGCTCTCCCGCGACGGCAGGCATACCAACTAAAAACTACACGGATTCCCTACTCAGTCATATGTGAGGCGTTACGGGAGCACTCGGTGTCACAGCGACGCCCCACGACCACCCCGGGATGGGGTTCCCTCTTCGCGGCACCTGTGCAGTGCAGGTTTGGGAAAGGGGTAGACAGAGCCTAAGGTAACAAAACCTTAAGGCCACGTTTAACATGATTAAGGGCGTATAGCTGGAAAGGGAAATCAAAATAGTGATGATATAACATGATTCCTAAGACTTTCACTTATTCCCTCGACGGGCTTTTACCATCTGCGCGGGAAGAGATGCAACTGGTATATTCTATGTTTTTTCTTTACTCCCAAACCAGCATGGAAGAACATGCATGCAGCATTTATGGCAGCTGTTTATGGTTTATGTAGTGTATTTTATCTGTGTATCGTTTCGTGAGTCACAGACGGTTCTGGCTGAAAATCAGTGCTGCCGTCTAACACCTTAGCGTAATGCTGAGCCAGCGACCGTTTCACTTTTGCGAACACACAACGCTGATGATCTATTTTTCATGTCGGTATTTTTTGTTTCTTTTCTATAAATTTGTGTGTCTTGCGAAAATGAATGTGTTCTTTCTTTCTTCAAATTCTACTAATAATTATTATAAATGCTCCCATGCTGGTCTGGGTGCTTCCATGCTGGTCTGGGAGCAAAGGAAAAACATAGAATGTACCAGTTGCTTCTCTACCCGCGCAGATGGTAAAAGCCCATCGAGGGAATGGGTGAAATTCTTAGGAATCATGTTATAGGCGATGCGGCTAGCAACCCATCACTATTTTGATTCCTTTTTCCAGCTATACGCCTACAATCTTGCTAAATGTGGCCTTTAGGTTTTGTTACTTCAGGCTCTGTCTACCCCGTAAGGGATAAAGACGTGATTTGTGTATGTGTATGTATGTATTATTATAAATGCGAAAGTTTGTGAGGATGTGAGTGTGTATGTTTGTTCCTTCTTAGCGCTGTAACGACTGATTTGGATCAAATTTGGAACGGAGATAGCCGGTACACTAGATTAAAACATAGGCTACTTTTCATCCCGGAAAATTTCGAAGTTCCCGCGGGATAGCGATAAATGAAGTCTTTGCGGACTATATAAATAAAATACACAAAAAAAGTGGAACAAAGTAGTCTCTGCCCCTGCGGGAAAGAGGTGTGACGGTATGTATGTATGTATGTAACCAAAAAATGATCGATAGTGGGAGTGGACTGTATGAACGAAAGCTCGGAAGAGCCAAGAAGGAAAGTGAGGGTGAAATTAAAGAAAGGTGAAGCAGGAATATTGCCCTAACGTCTGGTAAATACGAAATAAAATCGGTTCAGTGCAAAGGAATAAAAGGCTGCCGCCAAAAGCTCTCACCTGAACCTTGCGCGTATGCGGCTCAGCAGAACCCGGGGGCATCAGTAGCGGCACCGTTGGTTGGAGTCTTCAGCTCTTCAGAATTACCGTCAACTCTTACCTCGAATGCTGCACTTAGCCTTTGGGTTTGTAGCTGGATGACACGCAGAGAGAGCAGCGGCACAGAATTTACACTTAGACTAGTTTTAAAAGTAGGAATTTAAAAGGTTTAATGTTGCAAACTGGCAGCGTAACGACTTGTATTTGAATTTAAGGTTGCAGACTAAATCGCAAGCCACAGCTAGTAAAAAGGTAAAAGCTTGTAAATGCGAGCTTTCAACATTAAACCTTTGAACAGTAGAAACTGAAATTGTAGATAGAAAATAAACAAATCGCTTGGAAAAGGAATATTCTTTAGTCTCGTTTGATTGCATACAAAGAGCTCCAGTGGGGCGGAAATAGCCGAAAATACACGAGCTCTGAAAAGAGCGCGGAACTATCTTTGACACGAAAAGTGTTGTTTATAAAAAGAGTGTTTGAAACTGGCATAAAAACCTTACATACATACACATACATACATTTGCGGGTGGTAGGGTCTTGTGCAAAGTCCGTCCGGATCGCTACCACCATCTTACTCGCTAATCCTGCCGCTAAGTAGCAGTGCTTGCACTGCTGTGTTCCGGTGTGGAGAGTAAGACAGCCGGGGAAATTACGGGCACAAGAGGCATTTCATCTTAGTCCTTTAGATTGGCAACGCATCTGCAATCCCTCCGGGGTTGCGGGTGTCTATGGGCAGTGGTGATCACTTACCATCAGGTGACCCACTTGCTCGTTTGCCTTCCTATACATATAAAAAAAAAAAAACACATGCACAAATCACGTCGAGCCGAAGGTAAAAAGACTCAAAGGCCACGTTTAGCATGATTGTGGGTGTATGGTGGAAACATAATTAAAAATATTGATGGGGTGATAGCCGCGTCGCCTGTAACACAATTCCTTAGATTTAATCTACCTGATGGTCTTAGGATTGTGTTGATAGGGTGAAGGGGGCTATTTGACCCCGCTGGGGATATTTAACCCCTGATTTGTCATTTTTTTGTCTTTATCTGTGACAATGACAGAAAAGAATTATTTGTTTTTTATGAATAAGGAGTAAGGAAGGACACAATTTTGAGCAATTACATTTCTTGGAATGGGGATAGATGGATACTCTATACTAGCAAAAAACTTTCAAATTTGGATAGAAAAAAAAAAATAGTTGTTTCGTATAAAATTTGTAATTCAAATAATAAACTATGATAATAAAATAACAATAATTTATATAATCCATGTTCTAATTAATCTATTAAAATAAGTTCAGTCTTAAAATTCTGTTGTACAGTAAGGGAAATGCATTCACGTACCACCGTAGAACCCTATCGTAATAAGGTGACATATCACTTGAGTTTGAGTGACGGCGGCCTGTCAATGTGGACTATCGTTTCTTTGCTCACCAGTTGGCGCCACTGTTGACTTATATGTCCAGAGGTATAGCTATCAAAGGAGACTTAATCGGCGCCGAAACAAAGTTTTAAATCTTGAATCTCATTAAGTTCATTAATCATAAATAACTATCATCATATCGAGTAGCTATGCCGCAATGTTGTGCAGTTCAATTTTGTTCGAAAAAAAATCCGCTTTCAAAGCGTTCGCATTCATCGCCAAATAATCCATATTTGCGATAATTTCACGAAAGATATCACTTTTCAACAGGTAAATGAAAGAAATTATAATTTATGTCACGAAGCCCGCCAAAACCAGTGGAAAGTGAATGTTATCAGACCTCACGCGACACTAGCGCCTCTAGTGGCAAATTCACACGCGATAGCCCCCATTGCGACAGGGTTTTACGGTAGGTGTGTGAATACATTTCCCTTACTGTACAGCCAACAATATACTAAATAGACGAATAAAGATGGAAGAAAGAAAGACTGTCCATGAGTGAAACTTGCTTATTGAAAACGCTTAAGTGTAAGTTTTTCATTGAAAAAAAAACGTCTCGAACGCAAAACGCGCGATTTGAAAACTATGTCAGTCAACAACAACCTTTCTGTCTAGACATTTTTATCAGGTTCCTTAATTTTATAGAATCAAATTAGATTAAACTTTTATACCTGTATTTACAGACAATATTCTAAAAATTTTCTAATTCTTTGTCGGTACTAAAAATACACGTGATTTTGGATGGGAAAGGGGGGGGGGGGGTAGTTTTAAACCTTACCGAGTATCACCAAGGGGAAGGAGGGGGGGTTAAAAGTGCTAAAAAAACATCGCAAATGATTATTGGACGGCTCTAAGTTCGATGTACAAGTATCAGTCGGAGTCAGAATCTGACATCAGTTCTTTGGTGGATCGGTTTTCGGGGCTCGGAGGAGTGGAAGGCGGGGTGGAAGAACGTCCAGGGTCCTGGAGAGGCACCGCGTCGTGCTGCTTCTTGAAGTCTGCCAAGCGTTTTCTTGAGAAGAAACCGTACTGGGGAAGAAATATCAATCAGTACGCGACCTTAGCCTAGTGGTTGGTGAACCTGACTATGAAGCGTGACGTACCGGGTTCGAACCCAGTCGGGGTATATATTATACATGAGGTCTCTAAAATTGTTTTGGAATATTTTAACAGGTGGTTCGGTTAGTCTGACTAATTAAAAAAAAATCTTCTTGATTGTTTATGTTTACTTTATTTACGGTTTTACCGTTAGAAGTTATATTTCTGAACGACACTGAAAATTAGAACACAGAAAAAATCGAAAAATAAAGCTATGGCCGGGAATCGAACCCGGATCCTCGTCGTTCCGTGACGCGTGCTATACCTCAAGACCACCTACCTGCTTTACCTGCTATGGGTGGTATTAAAGTTTGCAACAAAATCCGTTCATCACGCGACGCGCTCGCAATTATACAGATAAACAGACAAAAATTCTAAAACCTGTTGGAACATGTTCTGTTATCGATTCTAAGTATCCCCAGCCAATTTTTTTTGCCACGTTTAGAATGATGGTTGTTGTGGTAGATTATTACATTAAATTTTTATATGAACTTAAGGGGCTTGTTTGTTTACAAAAGTGTTAAAATGGATTGGAATGGACTATAGTTACAGAGTCTTTTTTTGTCTTGTCTAATAATAAACTTACTTTGTATAGGCCGTACGCTATGAGGGCGAGTAGTAAAAGGCCTGTTACAATGCCAACTATCAGCGGCCATATTGGCGGGGCTGGGTCCAATGCCAATGTTGTAGTGATGTGGGTAGTTCTGAAATAAAACACGATTGTCAATGTTAAAGAGTAAAATTGTTTTTTTTTTAAACCCGCAGTCAATGTAAAAATAACAGGCACTGTCATTGATGCGTTCGTGCCAGGATATTTACTGTCATGTTTTTAGTACGGTGTTGTGAATGAAAACCTTTAGAGTGAGCTACAATAGTAGATTAACGCCGAGGCCTGGGAAGTGGTCAATTGCTGGATGAGTAACTTGTTTAAAAACACGAACCGCAGGTGAGTGTTTTTTAAAGTTACGAATCCAGCTATTGTTCTTCCAGCTGAGGCAGATACAATGCTTTTTTCAAACATTGAGAGGAAATGAAAATAAATTTTGCACTTGAGGAAGTTTCCTCACAACTTCGGTGATTTTCACGTTCCCGCCTTTTTTCTTAAGTTTATTTTATGTCATCTGTCACCGTAAGCTATTTGAGACATTGATAAAAGCGTTAGACTCGAATAAAACGCGCACTCCTCGGCCATCGACTTGGCTGTATGTTATTGTTGTTCATTATTCCATAGTCTCTTTGACTTTAAAAAAGTTAAAAACAAATGAAAAACAGTCCAGCAGTCCGATTTATGGTCAGAGAATCGCGCCTGCAATGTAATTCGGCCGTCAACAAGGCCCTTCGTGTTCTGATACTTAAAATACAATGACGACATTTACGACAATGTTTGAGAAATGAATATTACATATAACTGCAGTACATATTAAAATTGTCAGCAAAAAAATATTAAGCTATTTTTCTTACTAGCAAGACCGGCAACTTGACTTGAAATAATAGGATAATAAAAATCCGAACAGTGGTTAAATAAGTTGTGGCTCAAAAATCCTGGCAATCAGGCCATAAAAAAGCCAAAAAAATACAAAATCAAGGCATAATAAATAGGTATGTAGAATTAAGTTAGTACTCAATATAAAATATCTACGAGGTCACTGAAAACCAGCTCAGTAAGAACTTAATTATTAATCTCAATTAAAGTTCATATTAAGCGGGAACTTATTTCGAACTCATGAAAGATTTAATTAAAAAAGATACTGAAATATGAACGAAGAAATGAGCGGCCATCAAAAATCACGGGCTAAAAGTCCACCTTATTAAATATGAAATAGGTTTTGATGAATAATAAGGATCAAGGGTACTGAAATAAGTACCTACGCTATTTTCAGACAGAGTTCACTCTTTATATTTATACTAGCTTCTGCCCGCGATTTCGTCTGCGTAGAATTATACATAAAAACCTTCCTCTTGAATCACTCTTATCTATTATAAAAACCGCATCAAAATCCGTTGTGTAGTTTTGAAGATATAAGCATACATAGGGACATAGGGACATAGGGACAGAGAAAGCGACTTTGTTTTATACTATGTAGGTAGTGATTAAAAATGAAGTAAAATATGTTTCACATCGACATCATTCAAACAGATGACGCTTAGCGACAAGAAATTGCATAGTAACAAAGGTCACGTGACAGCTAGTAACGGGTAGAAAAATTCGAAGACTACCCACCTGCTATGGGTGGTGTAGGGGTATAGCACGCGTCACGGAATGACGAGGATCCGGGTTCGATTCCCGGCCATAGCTTTACTTTTCGGATTTTTCTGTGTTCTAATTTTCACTGACATTTAGAATTTTAAAATTTGGTTGTTAGCATACATACATACATACAATATCACATCTTTATCCCTTACGGGGTAGACACAGCCTAACGTGTTAGCGTGATTAAGGGCGTATAGCTGGAAAGGAAAATCAAAATAGTGATGGGTTACTAGCCGCATCGCCTAATAACATGATTCCTATTTTCGCCCATTCCCCGATGAGCTTTTACCATCTGCGCGGGAAAAGAAGCCACTGGTAAATTCTATGTTTTTTCTTTACTCCCAGACCAGCAGCAGACGTTTATTAAAAGTACCAAAATATCAAAAATACCAAAATACCAAATTTCAATAAAATCGGTTTAGCCGTTTTGCCATGAAAGAGTAACAAACATCCAAATATCCAAACTTTCGCCTTTATAATATTACTAGGATTAACTATGTAAGATGGTTTATAAAGCGAAACGGAACGGCGACAAACTCGCAATATGAAATCGGCAGGTGTTTAATTTAATCCAGACTTGGCTAACAAAGAACAGGAATTTAATATCGACAAAGACGAGAAAAATCCACCAGAGCATGTTAGGATAAGGTCGCACCGAAAGCGGCTAGCTACAAGTAGCGCGACAGCTACTAGCAAGCCACACAATAAGCAGTAGCACAAGTTAGACTACAGGCCTATGGACAAAAAAACATGTGAAATGAACCAGCGTGAATGAAGCTTAGAAGGCTGTTACTATATCATAAAATAACTCTGAGCGCTATGCCGTCATTTCTGAGGTAAATGTCAAAGTGACAGATAAGGACAATCGATTGCTAAGTTAGCAGAAGCCTATAGAGCGTTTATGAATAGGGTTATTCTTTGTTCATTGAAATGGACCTCCGCAAACCATCGCTTGACTCAATAAAATAAATATTCAGTATTGAAATAAATAAATTAGATAAAAAACAAACGGTTGCACTCCGGGAGTGCCGGCAGAATGATAAACTAAAAGACAAAAAAAAGTAAATCTTTTTCTACACGAGATTTGTACCACGGTCACCGGAGCGAACGCACTGTTATTCCGTACATTATACCACTAAGCCAAACGTAGCTTACGAGTGAGCGACAAAATCAATGTACCTATACCCAATCAATGCACCCTGGGGCGTGCAGTGGGTTCTAACAGAGAGTAGGCATATTGACAATAAAACCCGTATTGGTACGAAGCGTGGCGGGCACATTTACGTATGCTTACAAGCACTGCTTATGTGCCTGTAAGGGATGAACGCGTCTGCCTATACCTACGTATTACCTGACGTGAGTTCAACATTTTTTACCCATCCCAAAAACTGCAAACGCCGCTAAAGAAATTTTCACTTCAAAAATCATGGTAAAGATACTGTTAAAATCGTCGGCCATAGTTAATTTTTAATCATGCTAAACGTGGCCAGGTCTTGTACGCTTAGGCTCCGTCTACCCCGTAAAGGATAAAGACGTGATTTATGTAATGTTTGCTGCAGCTCACGCTTAGACGATAATAAGGCAATTACATACGAAAAAAGTAACGCTCTCAATTATCACTGGTGTGTCCTGACCCTTACTCTTACTTACTTGTTTTGCTCGTAGAGCAGCAAGATTGTGGTGAGGTTTCGTGTCACGTCAGCTTCTAAGGGTTTACCTGCGGATTTAAAAGAGATTATGTCAGTTAATTTGTGTAATTAACAGAGATCGGACAAATTTGCGTCATTGCTCGCAATAAAGTGGACATGACTCAAAAATTAATCAAATAATTAATCATTTAATTAATTTCTCGAAATAAAATTTGAACTCCCGGAGATAAAAATTTACACATGCATAAAATTATTAGCAAAATGTTAATTAAAGTGGCAGTTGTTAAGTTTGCCCCATTAACATCAGTGGAGTGCGAGCGGAGTTTTTCAGCACTTAAGTATATTTTTGATGTAAAAAAAAATAGACTGACTGCAGAAAATTTGGAAAAAATACTGATTATTTTCTTTAATAAATCTATACTTTAACATTTTGTATTTATTGACTAGGAATTAAAATTTAAGTCAAGTAATAAATTAATTAAATGATTACATATTTGATTAATTTTGGAGTCATGTCCACATTATTGCGAGCAATGACGCAAGTTTGTCCGATATCTGGTAATTAACAAGAGAAAACTGGTTCGGGTCTGGGAGCAAAGAAAAAACATAGAATGTACCATTTCTCTTCCCGCGCAAATAGTAAAAGCCCATCGAGAGAATGGTCGAGAATCTTTGGAATCATGTTACAGCCGATGCTAGCAACCCGTCACTATTTTTATTCCCTCTTTCCCTATACTCCCACAATCATGCTAAACGTGGCCAGATCTTGTTACCTTAGGCTCTATCTACCCCATAAGGGATAAAGGTGTGATTTATGGATGATGTGTGTAGATAAGTAGGTAATGTATGCAACTGTACATAATTAGGCGTTAAAACACTCATTATGTAACGGCTGCATAAAATACTATTGCACTTTGTTAAAACTGCTTTTAATTAATAAAAACAATTATTTCTTACAGAGCGATGTGAGGGATGAAGGATGAAATGTTAGAGAGAGAAGACCCGATCGAAAGGTGAAAGGGTTGCATAAAAAACCATAGACTATGTAAATATCTGAATCTAACGCGTTCAGTCTTGAACACACTTGATCGTACAAGTTTAGTGCGCACGAGATAGATTAATTTCTTTTCTCAAAAATGTCCGTTAAAGTCGTCATTGTTAACTACATATCAGAACAGGAAGTTAATTGTTGCCGGTCAGTCCAAAATTGAAAAAAAAACAATACTGTAGCGCTAAACTCTTCAGTAATTTTGCATACAAATTCCATCACTGTCTAGTTATTAACTTTTTAAAAATGCAAATCACCATTATAAACAATAAAGGCACAAGACTTAAAACACCAAAATAAAAAAAAAACTAGTACGACAACGTGTTTATCTGTGTCTGAAATAGCTTTAGATGTTCTGGGTAGGAAAATACTCTCTTCAAATGCCATTGATAGAAAAAGGCGGCAAAGCAAAATAATTAATAGGTAATTTATGTCAATTACATTTTAATTTATTTTTGTTGTTGTTTTCTTTTTCGATTTTTGAGAAAAGCACTATGCTTGCCTTGGCCAGAATAGCATTGCTGGCTTCGTATTATTAAACGGACTCGCAAGCTCGTCCGTTCTAACCAATACTCAGCCAGCAATTGCCTACTTCCTGGCCTAGACAGTAATGTAGGTACTTTTTCTTACTGTTCGTTTTAGAAAGAAACAGGTAGTCTATCTCGCCGGACACAGCTCTCCCGCTCTCTTGCGCGAGCCTTGCTGGCATTCAATTTATTCAAGACAATAGAATTAAGAATACCAAAATAGAGACCAAATCCAATATCGCTGGCATGAAATAAATCCCTGGATTTTTGTTATTAAAATGTTTGATATTCATTTTGTTGGCATTTGTCATCATTCCGCCACAGGAATCGGATTTACAGGATTATTTTCTAATACGGTTTCGAATTGTTTTTCCGGGAGGCAATAAATACCGTGTTTCCCGGCTTGGAAAAACCGAGTAGATATTTTGGCAGTCAAAATGTACACGGAGTAACAGGTCGGTATTTCCATGCTGGTCTAGGCGCAATAAAAAACAAAGAATGTACCAGTCATCATTACACATAAACGGATAACTCACGTATGAAAAAAGTCGAGTCATGCTCGACATGTTTCGGACTATTTCGTAGTCCTTTTTCCAAGAGCGCTCGCCCCAATAAAAAAAATGACGATGAAAACGAGGGTAGTTGTGCGCCGCTGTCAGTTGCGTCGAACGGCCGCGCGAGCAGAGTGCTGGCGCGCAGTGTTCGTGTCGCTGCCGCCGGGGCGAGCGCTCTTGGAAAAAGGACAACGAAATAGTCCGAAACATGTCGAGCATCACTCGACTTTTTTATACGTGAGTTATCCGTTTATGTGTAATGATGATTAAGTCTCACGGTAGTTTCATGTTGAAAATGTACCAGTCGCTTCTCGTCCCGCGCACATGGTAAAAGCCCATCGAGGGAATGGGGCATAGGGATCATGTTATAGGCGATGCGGCAACCCATCACTATCTAGATTCCCCTTTCCACCTATACGCCCACAATCATGCTAAACGTGGCCTGTAGGTCTTGTTACCTTGGGCTCTGTCTACTCCGTGAGGGATAAAGACGTTATGTGTGTGTGTTCTTAGGAATCTTAGACTATTGTCAAACTCACCATGTTTTTTCAAGTCGTACTTCATCAGGAGTACGATGGGCAGTGAAACGTTGGCGGGAACCGACCACGTGCACTCCAGGATGGTCACGTTGGAGTCCACCACGCACCCCTCAATCGGATTCGAAAGAACAACCTGGAGTAAACATTCGTTAGAACTTTAGACTTGTAACGACTGTTATTTCGAATTGTCGAATAACTGAAATTCGATTTCTTCTTATCTTCGTCTTTTTTTATTTATTTTATTTTATGCAACAGTTTTATTTTTAATTACAAAACATTTACAATAAATAATACATGCAGATATTAAAACTAAAACTACTACTAATTATAAAACAAATTGTCATCGTCACTACATAAAAATAAAGTCGCTTTCTCTGTCCCTATGTCCCTATGTCCCTATGTATGCTTATATCTTCAAAACTACACAACGGATTTTGATGTGTTTTTTTTTAATAGATAGAGTGATTCAAGAGGAAGGTTTTTATGTATAATTCTACGCAGACGAAGTCGCGGGCAGAAGCTAGTAAAACTATAAATAAAAAAGCTGCACTAAATCACTGGCATGGTGCCCAGAAGGCTGGCAGCATTTCCGCGTTGTATTTCTATTGGTAGTAATTCTATTTTATTCTTCGTCTTATCTCCAGCCTATATACGTCCCACTGCTAGGCACAGGCCTCCTCTCAGAACGAGAGGGCTTGGGCTATAGTTCCCACGCGGGCCCAGTGCGAATTGGGAACTTCACACACACCATTGAATTGGCATTGTTCATTTTTTTGAAGCTGTGCTTTTAACACCTTTATTTGATAAAATGGACTATTTCAAGCAACTAATTTGAATATTATGCTTTTACGTAGCTTTGCTAATTAATAATAAATATTTTTTCGCTGTTTGATAATTCGTGAATTTAGACAGAATCCTAATCGCCTTCGTTCTGCTGGCTATAAAAAAAACGGCTTTGTCTATGGTTTTGTAGATTTGACAGTGACACGTGACAGTTGCCGTAGCCAAGCTTTTTTTTTCATTTTTGTGGCAAACATTCGATGCTGGATTCTGTCTAAAAACCCGGTCATTCGGTCAAACAAAGGTTCAAAGTACTTTTACAAAAATATCTGCAATCATAAAGTATTTTTGAAATCGGACAAGATAAATCGGATAATTGATGGTTTTCCTCGAAATGGTTTTCGAATTGGAGCATACTAAAAAAATGAACAATGCTAATTGCTTCGCAGATGTGTCACTCATAGTAAATGCACGCACATGTATGAATTCTGAAAAAGTCAGAGGTCGCTCGAGCTCGAACCTACGACCCTCTGCTTGAGTGGCCACAGGTCAAACCACTAGGCTACCACAAACTGGAGAATACATTCGTTAGAACTCAAAGTGGATGACAGACGGGCGAGTAAGTTTGCATACTTACGGCTCGACGACTTTACTCGCCTGTGTGTCAGTCTTAGTACGCGTACTTTTAGAGTACAGCCGTCGAGCCGTACTCGAACATACTCGCCCATCTGTCCGATGATTACTTCTTATCAGTGTTGTTATGGATATCCATATCCGTAACCGAAACTATCGGATATCCGAAATAAAATATTATCCGTAACCGTAACCGAATCCGATATAAAAGTTTTGGATAGTTTCGGATAGGGCGGAGTCTAACTAAATACTACTTGGTAAATATGACACGTCGTGACAAGTTTTTGTTTTTGCCCGGCGGGCAGACCACGCGTTTAGTCGTAACTAATTCTTTCTTACGAGTAGCCGTAAGAAAGAACTACTTGTATGACAGATTGCGAAGCCTACAAAGTACAATTAAAGTCGAATACAATCCTATTTGTATTTCATGTTACAGTTCCTTAGTAATTTAATATCTGTAACCGAAACTATCGGATGATCCGAAATAATTTAATATCCATAACCGTAACCGAAACCGATATTATATTTTACCAATATCCATATCCATATCCGGATCCGAAATTATATATCCGTAACATCCCTGCTTCTTATCTTCGTCTAGAACAGATTTTTTAGTTTGCAGAGTGAATGCTGTTTGCTTGGAGAGTACACACCAAAATTTGGTAAACCACGCCCGTTTTATACAAATACTAGCTTATGCCCGCGACTTCGTCCGCGTAGATAAATCCCGTTTTTTTCCTTATCCCGTGGGAATTTCCAAAAATCCTGAAATTCGTTTCTTAGTTTTGTAATCACCTACTTTTGTATCAAATTTGAAGAGTCTAGTTATTATAGTTACTGAGATAGCGTCACTCGGAATCGAATATATAATTCCCGTTTTTTCCTAATCCCGTGGGAATTTCCAAAAACCCTTCCTTAGTGGATGCCTACATTGTATAAGGTATCTATGTGCAAAATTTCAAGTCTCTAAGTCCAGTGGTTTGGGCTGTGCTATCCCGCGGGAACTATGCAATTTTCCGGGATAAAAACTATCCTATGTCCTTTCCCGGGACTCAAACTATCTGTATACCAAATTTCAACTAAATCGGCCCAGCGGTTTAAGCGTGAAAAGGTAACAGACAGACAGAGCTACTTTCGCATTTATAATATTAAGTAAGGAAGGATACCATTCCATTCAATATTCCGCAATATTTGTTTCCATGCTGGTCTGGAAGAGAAAAAACATAGAATGTACCAGATGCTTCTCTTCGCCAGTCTAGCCAGGCTAGCAACTCATCACTGTCTCAAATTCCCCTTTGCACCTACGCGCCCACAAATTATGCTAAACGCGGCCTTCAGGTCTTGTTACCTCAGGCTCTGTCAACCCATAAGGGATAAATACGTGTATTTATTATCCACACTATCTTCAGTCTACCCGTGATCTACACTTACCTTTTGTTGGAATGAGGTCAATAGCTGATAAGTCTACTGAAAAACACCTTCTGGCGCAGTCGGGTAAAAAAACCGACAGTTTTTAGCTACACATTTAACTATTGGAAACGTTGAGTACCTTATCGGGAAGATGGAGTCTGGCATCTAGAACAGGCCAGTCGGATGGGCCAGCATTGATAACCTGGTAGTGAGAAAGCAAATCATATAGACGCTTAGTTAGAGGCAGCCTCGGGTCGAGTGGCGGCCTCGAACCGAGGTCGCGCAAGTGGAGCGCTGCCTCGACGCTGCCTCAACGTCTTAGGCAGAGTCTGCACTTGCGCGGCCTCGGAGCGAGGCAGCCGCTCGACCCGAGGCTGCTTCTAGTGGATAAGCACCTTAGCTCTAACACTTAACAAAATAATGATTACAAATAGAAAGTAAAAATCAAATTAAACTATAATTAAACTAAAAACTAATTTAAAAAAAATAGAAAAACTGCTACACCACACATAGCAGGCATCTGCATCACTTGCTATGGGTGGTGTAGCGGTATAGCACGCGTAACGGAATGATGAGGATTCGGGTTCGATTCCCAGCCATAGCATTACTTTCGGATTTTTCTGTGTTCTAATTTTCAGCGTCGTTTAGAAATTTAATTTGTCACGGGTTTGTAAAAGTAAACATAAAAAATCAAGAAGTAAAATTCTTGATTCATTTGATAGTATGTACCAATCTTAAAATATAACAATTGAAATTAAAAAGAAAGCAAATTATTAACAAATTCAAATGCTTTGTCATGCTGGTCTGGGAGTAAAGAAACAACATAGAATGTACCAGTTGCTATGTATGTACCTATAAGGCTTTTGAATACCTAAGTTTTTGTTAAATAAAATTGCTGATTTTACTTTGCGTTGGCAGTATTAATTTAAATTTTCATCCATTCTACATAACAATATTATCATGTGTATCAAATTTTAACTCAATGGGATCACTAGAAAATCGTAAAAAACCGATTGTCTGCAAAGTCGGTTTACGAACTATAGTTTTACGTGATAACGTGATAAAGAAACATACTCGAACTGCTAGCTCTGACGTCACGCGAGATCGTGCCTCTCTATCGCTTGTTCCGCGCTCTCGCTTGCACACTGACGTCACGCGGAACGTAAGGCAATGAGACACGCTTTTTCGTGAGTGCAGCCGGCGTTCATCGATATAAGATGTTTTCACGTCAAAACAGCAAACAGCAAACAGATCAAAGAGGGCGTTCAAGTATTACGTAACGCAATTTGAGGGGGAGGGGGGGTATCGTAAAACGTTACGATGCGTGACAGGGGGGGGGGAGGGGGTCTTTCTTACAACACGTTACGTAACGTTTTCTTTTTTTTAATAAAAAAATATGGAAATAAAACTGCCAAGTTAACAAACTACGCATGTATTGCGGGTTAAACATCTCTTGTTTTATTCAGTATTATTACCGTAAAGGCGATTTAAACTATAACAAGGATATTATAGCGACTTTCTTGTACTTTGCGCAACATAAATTTTGACACTTGGGTAAAAATAGTCACTTGAGTGTTACGTATCGTTTCGAGGGGGAGGGGGGTACAGAAAAACGTTACGGCGCGTTACAAGGGGGGGAGGGAGGGTCAAAAATCTTCAATGATTGCGTTACGTAATACTTGAACGCTCCCAAAGGTTAAAAATGTACGTACGTTTTAGCGTAAAATACTAACTAAAAACAGCAGACAGAATATTGCTCACAAACTTTCGCAGTTATAATATTAGTGGGATTACCGCTTGAAGCAACGTTTCACACATGACTGACCTCGAAATAGTGTGCAAAGTGTATCAGGCTGCCTTCAGCGAGCTTTTCTCTCGACACCGCCACCGTCGCGTTGGGGAGAGCTTTTCTGGAATAAAAGTTCAACTTAATACGTGGGTGAGCTTTTGCATCCATCATTTTGCTATGTAACTAGATTTTCGTTTGGCGCTTCTCGATTCAGCCATCTTGTTCTTTTTTCAGCATTAGAATAAAGGTAACGATCTTGATGTCTATTTTATTGAAAAACGTATTTTAAAAATCATTGAGTACCTAACTGTTACATGTGAAAAAAACTTTCAATTTAGTGTTTAAGAAGTAAAAAATAAACATGTTAGAAAATTTAATTGGCCTATAACTTCGCCAGATGTGTTGGAAACATTTTCTTTTGAAAAATAGAGTTTGGAGTTTGTAATTGTGTCGTACAGACATCATTCAAACAGATGACGCTTAGCGACAAAAAATCGCATTGTAACAAGGTCACGTGACAGCTAGTAACAGGTAGAAAAATTCGAAGGCTTACCCACCTGCTATGGGTGGTGTAGCACGCGTCACGGAATGACGAGGATCCGGGTTCGATTCCCGGCCATGGCTTTACTTTTCGGATTTTTCTGTGTGTTCTAAATTTCAGTGTAATTTAGAAATTTAGAATATTAATGGCAACTACTATCACAATACCATTGAAATGGGGGCTGGAGGCGAAGATGCTTCCGCCACTCGAGCCCTCCGTCACGGAATATCATATTCGCTAAACATGATATTCCATGCCACTAGAGTTATACGTACCCGCTAACACTAAAGGTAGCTTCAGGAACAACCAGCAAGTTCAGCTCCTGCGTAGGTTCGTCGCTCACGTTCCTGAAGAAGACCGGGTCTTCGATGACAGCATCAATGAAGAGCTCCTCCTCGTCAGTCGCGTTCAGGGTGTAATCCAATTCCACTTCCCATGTCACAGACTGGTGTCTGAAGAGTGGCGAGGGAAGGTTGCAGGTCATGTTTAGCCCTGAGAATTCATGTTGTATTAGAGTTTTGGAAAGATCAAGGGTAGAATGTCCTAGTAGCAAAGATGGGGCTACAGGACAATAACGACAATGATTGTAGAATATGTGGCGAAGAGGTTGGAACAATTGAACACATTGTGTTTGAATGTGGTGCCCTCGGCAGGCTAAGAATGAAACTCCTCGGCATCGAATACCCTGAACCAGGAGATTTCAAGGCACTACCACTGCGCCCAATCACCCAATTCATGAATGAGGTGGTAAAAGCGATGGAACAGTGCGAAGAAGGGGTAATTACATAAAAGATTCACGAATGGGTCGAAGTGTATCCGTAGGGACCCCTAGACTAAGATAAGATAAGGGTAGAATGTCCTCGGAAAGGAAGAAAGTGGGAAATTAGAAGCACATGGAAAGTCTAAAGTTTGTTTTGAAAATAGGCTCTATTACATGTTTATTCTTGATAGTAAGAGCCTCAGCAGAAAAATCATAATTTCCAAGAAGAATGGCGCAGGAAACTTGGTATTCAGTTTTTATACGACATTGAAGGAAACGAGGAAGTGGGTCACCTGATGGTAAGTAAGCACCACTGTCCATGAACAACGGCAACACCGGACGACTGTAGATGCGTTGCCAGCGGGATTTAGATAGTATACTCCGTGTGCCAGTAATTTCAGCGAATGATGGTAGCATTCTGGGTGGAACTTACACAAGTTCCTTCTCGCTAATTCTCACTGAATTCTTAATGGCTTACCTTGCAAATTACAAGACTGCGGAACCCTCTTCGGTTGCGTTGGCAAGGACAAGTGGACCCGTATTCCGTATGCTGGTTCTTCGATGTTCAGTACTGTGATGAGAGCCCCCAGCCTGCTCCGCGTTCCTGGAATGTGAGGGCTGAACAAGATTATAGTAGAGTTACTAATATACAAAAACCAGAACAAGACGCCCACTGAGAGAGAGACGGAGAGAGAAAGTAAGGGAGAGGACTTGTAATGGCTAAACTATCCGCGATCAGTTGGTGATGATGACTTTAACAATTGTATATGTACGCATACTTTTATTACAATACAATACAATCTTTATTGAACACCACAAATCAGTACAAAACAGTATACAAGATATAATATTAGAATGTAATAAGGAAAAATAAATAGGTAAATAAATAATAATTAGTATAATATGTTTAAGAAGACCATATAAAAGAAAAGGATTTTATCAGAAGCAAATAAAAAGAAAAGAAAGGGACTAAACACGTTAAGTAAGGTAAGTATTAAGGAAAGAACGAGAGCAAAGACTTAGTTTAAGCTATATCAATTCAATCAGTGTGTGTGTGTGTTTTATTGAAAATTGGCAACCATTTCTCAACAATTCCAACAGTCGGATTGACTTGAAATTTGGTATAGGTAAGTACGAAGTATGTTGACAATGAAAGTACAGTCAACAAAAAGCACAGTCGGCAAGAAAAGTATGTCCTACTAACCGTTTGTAACCCTAGCGCCACCTAGTTGGGCTCTACATAACTACTGCGACGCACGAGTAGCTAGCGCCAGTTCAAATGACAGCTGTCACATCGTTCTATATCACGCCAACGAAATTTCTCAACACGGATGCAACTTTCAACTCTCTTCTTTCGGACTTCGGTCCCCAGGAATAACATCTGCCTGGAGAGAGATCACTTTGTTGCCTGTCCCCACACGTTAATTTAACGAGAACTTCTTTACTGTGTTACCACTTCATTGAATGTTCCTCACCTGTCCAGCGCTGTCAAGTTCATCTCCAGCCAGGGTCTGCAGATCAAGTCCTCGCCGCAGTCCCGAGTCAACTGGAGGTCAAACTCAGAGTGCAGGTTCGATTCCTCGGACAACCTCGCGGCGTGATTTAGGAAAGTCGGAGAGTCTTCTAAAACATAGCGTTCATGTATTTTGACAGAAAACGTGTATTATACAAAGATTACAATAGAATAAAGGGTAACTGTCGAGGGAATGGACGAAAATTTAGCAAAACATGGTATGGGCAATGCGGATAGCAACCCATTAGTATTTTGATTACCCTTTCCACCCATATGCCCACAATCACGCTGAATAGGTGTTGCTGCCCTGGGCTCTGAAACCCCGTAAGGGATAAAACCGCGGTCGTTTATATAAATGTTTGTTTAACTTTTTTGGGTATGGTCAATAAGGTTCGAAATAAACGAAATATTCTTTGTGTAAATCTGGTTTCTTGACAAAAACTTGTTTTTACTTACTCGTCATTGTTTCGATTGGTTTCAGGTCAAACTTGATGGTTATGGGTCTGGAAAGATCTGCCGTTGGCTGAAACATTCCCATTATTAAAGCCATCTCAAAATCATAGCTGAAAAACGAGAAACTTAAAAAAAACCAAGATGACCTATAAAGAGCTATTCCATATCGTGACAGAATTTCACTTCAGAAGATTCGCTCATAGAAACCGGTAAACTTCCCACGACATTTATTTAAATAATTATCATCTGTTAGATCTACGAGTACTTTGTTTATAAAACAACCAGAAAAAATATACAATTAACAACCAAATTAAAATTAAAATTACAAACAAAACTAGTTTCTTAAAGCTAAGCATTTATCTAAAGAAAAGCCCCCGTGGCACAGCGCCCAAAAGGCTGGCAGCATTCCCTCTTTGAATCACTATACTTATTTGCTGGGAGAGATCACTGCCGGCGCTTTGGTCGCCAGTTGTATCGACCAGGCGGTTTTGTGAGTCTTCGATAATGTGCTCTGGGACTCCACGGACCCATGGTCTCAAATCAGACAGGTATGAAAGATAACTAAATGTGAACGTGTGTATTCTTACCACCACTGCTACCACTTGTTCTTGGCAAGAGTCCAAACCAGGCTTAGCGACAACAGTGTATTCAGATTCCCCGGTTAACATAGCCCTGTTGCCTTCAGGGTCTACTGTGATCGAAGCCGTTAGATCTGCAAATATCAAAATTAAGTCAAAATCTCAATCATTTTCAATCCATCTCAAGTGTTCTGAAACTCTAAATTAAACGTTTTTAATCAGAAACTTCAGAAGCTAAGTAAAGGTGAGAATGACACAGTAAATGAAGAAGAGATATTTTTTTGTACTCCAGTGCCCTTTCATCTTCACAGCACTGAAGCACTGTTCTAAACTTCTTAAAGTGAAATGGAAATGGTCTTAGATATAAATAAAATTAAATACCTATCCCAACGTGCGGCCAGTCCTTCATTGGTGGTACAATGATGCAGAAGACTGCTGTGAAGTTGGTCGCGTTTTGTGGCAAATCAACAGCCTCTGGTATTTTGATGTTAGTGTGAACGTGCATAGTTGGGATGCATCTGTAGATGTAAGCTGTGCCAGTCGCGTGCGCTCCTATGGCTAGGTCTGAAAAAAAATGGGTATGGAAAATTGAGTATAGTTGGGTAATCTGATGATCGAATCTGGTACTAGAGTCGCAAGTTGAAATTTATTCATTAAATAATCCAAATACATGGCTATCAATGCCACTCGGGTTCAATTTGCGGGCTCACTCGCTATGGGTTTGATTCTTAATCGGCCGAGTACACGAAACCCGAATGACATTCTAAGACTATTTTGACGACGTGGTAGGCTTAGTTGGTAGTGACCCTGCTTGCAAAGCAAGCGTCCCGGGTTCGAATCTTGGCAAGGGCATATGGAGTGATGAGCACGAATATTTGTTCCTGACTCATGGATGTTTCTATCTGTTTAAGTATGTATATCGCTGTCCAGTACCCATAACACAAGTCTTACTAGCGCTTACTTTGGGACTAAGTCACTTTGTGTGAATCGTTCCCTAATATTTATATTTATATTCGTATTTATTAAGACCTCACAAATTGTACCTTGGTATCCGTCACAACTATCCTCTAAGTTAGAAAAGTTGTAACATGAGGAGTAGTTCCACATTTTGCGGTTTTTTTTCAGAAACCATAATACTTTTATTAATTCCGATGATTGTTTCTGAAAGACTATGAACTGGCACTTCATTGATTCATAGAACTCATATCTAGGGAATGTTTTAAGCGTAACATGGTAGCTAAAGTAAAACTTGTCACAACTCTCCTCGGTCTCCCCAATATTATAGTAAAAGTGGTCACAATATTCATCAAAACGGCAGAAAAACTTTAGTACACTTTGAAATTGTCTCAGCTTACCATTACATTTGTTTCCATCCACATCTTGGCCGTTAGCTATAGACATGCCTAGACTCCTGGCTTCTCTAGCCACGATTCTCTGCACGTACTGACTTCTTAGTCCGTGTTGGTCTCCCCTGTAGATGTATACAGCTCCTACACCATCGTTCTCCCATGGAGCACTCACAGCTATATCTGGAATGTAACAATATTGATCATTATAACGACCCGGATCCCTTAACAATTCAATTTCTTCACCATAGTCAGTGACATCTTCATCATTAACAGACCCACCACCTTAGCCGTTAACCTCCTTGAAAGAACATCAAAGATCTATTACTAAATCCATCCTCCAACTTTGCTTTGCTTCCATACAGGTCTGGGATTAAAGTAGAAACAGAATGAACCAGTTGCTTCTCTTTCCGCGCAGATGGTTTAATTTCCTTAGAAGGAACGGGCGAAAACGTGTTAAAACGCTTTAGAAATCATGTTAAAGGCGATGCGGCTGGCAACCCTTCACTGTTTTGATTCCCCTTACCATCTATACGCCCACAATCATGCTAAATGTGGCCTTTAGGTCTTGCTACCATAGGCTCTGTCTATCCCGTAAGGAGATATAGACGTGATTTGTGCATGGGTATTTATTTATTTATTTATTTATTTATTTATTCGGTACAATTACATATTGTAAACAACAACATAGCAAAACAGATCATACAGAGAAAAAAGTATTGTGTTTACAACACAATTATATACGTATCCTCTAACTGACACATTGATTAAGTCAATGGTTTTGAGACTTCAATAATTTCTATTATACATACGATTGCGTTTGTACATAATCATGCCAGATAAGCAAAGATATGCTCGGTACCTATGTATGCTTAGGTCTTTAATACTACGCAACGGATATAGATAGTGATTCAAGAAGGTTTACATGTACAATTCTACGCAGACGAAGTCGCGGGCAGAATCTAGTTCAAACCACACTACACCTCTAACCATAACTCCTCAACAAATCATACACAACCATCCACAACTGACCACGAACCTTACCTCTGAACCCGTCACCATCGACGTCTCCTAAATTAGCTACAACACTCCCAAACCTGGCCCCAATAGCTTCAGATCCTGAGACACGACCAGCGTAGTCAAGGATGAAACCAGTAGCCTGAAAGTCGGAAACTTTAGTTAAAAAAGGAAAGTCTTATTTCTCGTACAGAAGAATTGACACTAAACGGCCTGGTTTTTCTTATATATTTATGTCAAAAATTTTGCATTTTAGAACCCAGTTATGATAACGATTCAATTTGAAATGGTGGGGTTATTCTTCATCCTTATTCTTTTCCTTTGCTGATGTAATCATCTCCCTATTGTAAATAATGTTAACTTTTTAGACTTTGGTTAGCCTTACCTCTTCTTTATTTAAATAAACGAACACTGCTCCCTGATCATAGATTTCTTCCCCTTTTCCTATATAATTGGGTGCTCCGACTAAAACATCAGTTCTGCCATCCCCGTTGATGTCCATACAGCACAGGCTGGCTCCGAAATATGCTCCTAGCTGAGGACCTTCCAACTTGGCCCTTATTATTAGAGGATTTTGTTCACCACTTGGTGGTTCAAAGACCAGAACCTGTAAAAGAAAAAGAGAAAAATATTGGGAAGTTGGATAATCACGCGTCTTGGCTTACGGTTCACCTGTGACAGAAAGCCTGAAGAGGCTGACAACGCCATTGACATTGATGTTCCTTGAGCCGTTTCTTATGAATAAAAAAAAGTTAATATCCATCATATTTCAAAGACCGTGGTATACTCGATACATGATTGGGCGAAATCGGCTCGTTTGAAAATATTTGTAGATTGGTCTATAACTTTACTTACACATGTTCATACCTAAACCGCTAACGCGTAATACACAAATAATCCATGGTTCTTGTTTAAATTTATTATTATTTGTGTTTTATTTCTATGAGTTTAGACGTGCACTTGCTGATGGAATAGTTTGTTCTCTTTCACTAAAAGGCACGCGGACCGTATGTGTGAAGAGTGGCGCTGCTCAAGGTCATTAGCGGTTGACAGCAAGGAATGGGTAGCGTTTGATCCGCTGTACAGAACTCATAAAGATTGCACATCGGTCTTCTCGGCTAATTTCGACTTCGTAGAGAGTTGTCTCGGTCTAACTTACGCTCTCTCGTCTCTTTCCACAGACCGAAGTACAATCATTATGACACCCGGCACTGAGCTACTCTGGGCTATCCTGGGCTACAATGCTGAAGTATTGACACCTCTCGTCGAAACATCTTCAACGCTTTTCATGTTACTTTTAATACCTGTCCGAATCCTTGTCTAGCTCTGGGGGCGCCAGCCACGTAAAGAGTGCTTCCACCGTCCTCAAATATGCCAGATTCCACGCTATAGCCTGGAAAATGTTCATGTTGAAAATGATTACAGGTTTTTCTTGAGGATATACTCGTACATACATAAAACAAGTCTTTATCCCTAAAGGGGTAGACGAAGTCAAAGGTAGCGCGCCCTAATGGTCACGTTCAGCATGATTGTGGGCACAGGTGGAAAGTTCCGTTTTTTCTCTGCTTCTGACCGCGATGGATGGGGGACTCCAGAGATTCCTCTAATTTCACAGGTGTACAGATATTTTCAGGGCGATATAATTACCCAGGGTAGCGATTGGATGCGGTAAGCCAAAGACAAGGGAAAATGGCATGTTTTAGGGGAGACAAAGTCCAGCAGTGGACTGCTACAAGGTGGTGATGAAGATGTCGGTGATGATAATTACCCAAATAATCATCTGGCCCTACGTCGTGGGTGAAGTAGGGGTTGACAGTAGGTCGCTTGTTCAGGTAAATGCTGTTCGCATCGTTGCTGAACCTGTATTCCACAATGCCACCTGCAACAAAATGATTCGTAAGTTAACACTCGCTCGATACCAAATTTGAGATTTTTCTGACCCTGTAGTGTAAGTTTTCGCATATAAAAACGTCTCGACCTCGTTCACGTAAACGTCAACTACTATGGAATAATTGGCAGCGCCACTTGCGGATCGAAATGGCAACAAACTTAGCTTAGTGTAAGTTTTCGGTCACAAAATACGTTTCGAACGAGTTTGCGTTAAAATGTCAAATACTATGATCTATTTGTTTACTAACCCGTCCACTGCAGCAGCCCCGGCGCTCCAATAATTATGGTGTTGTTCTGCGTCACCTTCATGGACATGCCAGACTGCGCGTACGCATAGAAGTTGAGGTGCGTCCCGTACGCGCCGTACTCCTTCCTCTGGCCCTTTGTCATGTACGCCTGATTCTCTGGGTTGACCAACCGTTAAAGTCATTTAATTCCAAACGAATGTGGGTGAATTATTATATTATACTTGTATCAAGCATGCAAAGAAGCATGAAAGTAGAATAAATGCAGTAGAAATGAGAGCGTTAAGGAGTATGGAAGGTGTATCACTGAAAGATAGAATAAGGAACAGTGTGATAAGGGAACGTGCTGGTGTGAAAGAGGATATAGTGACTAGGATAGAAAAAAGTATGCTTAATTGGTTTGGGCATGTAGAGCGGATGGATGAAAGAAGACTAACTAAACAGATCTATATGGGGAGTGTGAATGGTTACGTTGGGAGGGGAAGGCCTAGAGAGCACTACCCGCCCGCACCTCTCTCGGTCCCCTTTGTCGTCCTACCCCGCCCCGCGCCCCTGTGCCGCGCGGGCGAGGATTAAGCGGTCAGCCTACAGCGATTCATTCATTTGATAGGAAGTTGAATGAAAAGTGGGTAAATTTCTAAACGGCACTGAAAATTAGAATACAGAAAAATCCGAAAAGTAAAGCTATGGCTGGGAATCGAACCCGGATCCTCGTCATTCCGTGACGCGTGCTGTATCCCTACACCACCCATAGCAGGTGGGCAAGCCTTCGAATTTTTCTACCTGTTACTCGCTGTCACGACCGTGACCTTGTTACTATGCGATTTTTGTGTTTGTACGACACAATTACAAACTCCCGTGGAACATCTACTGCTCACCAGGGACGAGAGATGGCGCTGTTTTTCAAATGATTAGTACTATCAAATGAATCAAGAATTTCATTAAAGAATTGACTCATTTGATAGTGATAAAATAATTTGGCGAAATGATAATTTTGCGGAAGACTAGTTTGGGGAGTGATATTTGAGTAAAATTTTTCGACAAAACGGTACTATTTAGAGTGCTTTGTTATCCGATATTGTCAGTGTATGTACACTACGCCAGATTTCTAAAGCCAGTGCATTGACGCCTAAAATCCCTGCTCGCATTTTGGTGCCTGCGGCGTGAAACGCGGCAATTGTTGCTTTTGACAAGAAAATTGTTGCTGTATGTTTCTAGCAGGCGCTTTGGCCAGAAAATGGTTTTGCTTTCAGGCGGCATCGCTGTATCCTAGTTTTTAATTGATATTTTTTTAGTAAAAATACAAAACCAAGCAATTTGGCGTGAGTGAAGTTCAGAATCCGCACTGGGCTCGGGAACTGTAGCGAAAGCTCCAATTATGAGAGGAGGCTTGCAAAGAGAAAAGCCACTATAACGAACAAAAAATTTACCTTGCTACTCCGCTACTCACGTGCAAGATAACCAAGCCTGTGTGAAATATATGTTTTTCATGCAATCCCTCCCTCCACTGCTGCCAATAAAACACACATAAATCCTACAAACTTAATTATCCCTTAGGTACACCACACAAACACTGACGCGTTTTGATCCCTCTACGGGATCATTATCAAAGTTTAATGAACACAACTGTTACACATGCAAACCAACGTCATACTGACCCGAAACCGTATACATAAGCATAATGTACCTTCATTTCTATATTTTCCCAAACTACCCTATTATTTATGATTTTTATTATACACTACAACTACCTTCAAAAAAAATTCCGACTACAATAAAAACAAATAGGGTTATGTATTTAACAAAAATATTTTTTATTCATCAAAATTAACTGAACACGCAGTAAAGGCGATGAAACCAAGTTCACCTGATCATTAATTATGGTGATTCAATAAAATATTTAAAAACCACTTTCTTTGGAGGCCTTTTCCCAGCTGGACGTATTCTGGAGTCGAAACTAAATGCAAATTATAAATGATCTTACTCATATCTCCGAGGGGGAAAACAGGAAGGTTCCGTCTTCTGGTCTGGATATAGCAGGCTCCGTTGGCAAGCAGATGTCTGTCTCTATACGGCTTAGCCCAACGAGGGGCACATATCTAAAAAAATGTAAAATATAGGTAATTATAGTCTTTCCAACCATTTATTTTCTCGATGACAGATGTAGTTTGATAGTTATAGTGTTGTGACCTAATAAGTGATCAGTAGATACGATAACGATCCAATTTTATTATATATACGAGTAGTTGAGAAGTATTCAGCTATGGAGCCACTGAAACAACCGACTTGAATGCTAATTTATTACTAAGCGTGCGAAATGGCCGAATGACAGTATGTTTGTAATGAATAAAGTAAAAACTACTGGAAAAACAAAAAATATTTCACCATTAAAATGCTACGACATTATTCCTGAGTAACATAGGCTATTTTTTATCCCGGTAAAAAATTACAACGTGTACAAAGTCGCAGGAACACATCTAGTTCAATATATACAATACCGATACAATTTCGATATTTCAATCATAACATCACTATTTGCATTCCCATAGAATGTAACTTTATTAAAACGTTTATTGTTTATCGTACTGTAAAAAGATATTACTGCATATCTGGACTCAACTTGTCTTAGATGCATATTATATGGGATCAAGGAACAAAATTAGGCAGTCGTCATATTTTTTATACCCCGCATTTAAAAGTTAATTTTTGCGTAAAAAGCGCAGTTACATTCTACGGGAGCTGTCATCGAGAAAATAAATGATTGGACAGACTATAATGCATACACACATATACAATTTACGTCTATATCCCTTACGGGGCAGACAGAGCCTGAGGTAACAAGACCTAAAGGCCACGTTTAGCATGATTCGCGTATAGGTGGAAAGGGGAATCAAAATAGTGTTGGGTTGCTAGCTATCGCCTAACATGACTCCTAATAATTTCGCCGAACATACATACCGTATAAGTATTATAATCAAGAACTTCACGACATGTTTCGGACGAATTTGTAGTCCTTCTCGAGTTCTCGACTTTAATATGTGAGCAATCCGTTTATTTTATAAATACATACATAACGTCTTTATCTCTTGACTTTACCGGATAGCCAGGTTCGTGACCCTGACTCTGAAGCTAGAGGCCCCGGGTTCGAATCCCGGTAGGGGCAGCCATTTGTATGATGATACGAGTGTTTGAGCCCGAGTCATGGATGTTGTATGTATTTATCTACATTATACAAATATGTTTATCCGTTGCCTGGTAATAGTACAAGCTTTGCTTAGTTTCTTCCATGCTGGACTGGGAGTAAAGAAAAAACACAGAATTTACCAGTTGCTTCTCTTCCCGCGCAGATGGTAAAAGCCCATCGAGGGAATGGGCGAAAGTCTTAGGAATCATGTTATAGGCGATGTGGCTAGAGATCCATCACTATTTTGATTTCCCTTTCCACCTAAACGTCCTTAATCATGCTAAACGTGGCCTTAAGGTTTTGTTCTGTCTACCCTTAAGGGATAAAGACGTGATATAATGTATGTATGTATGTTTGCTTAGTTTGGGACTGGTCAATTAGTATAATGACAAATCCGATGATATTTTTGTATTTATATATTGGGTAGACACTAGACATACCCTCATACCCAAAAGGAAACAATACCTAAAGGCCGCGTTAAGCATGATTAGGCTGTAGAAAAGGAAATCAAAATAAGGTTGCCAGCCTCATAGAAAGCCCCGTAGGCTCATTACCTAACTCGCTCGCAATCGTCATCGTGTTCATTTTGACAGTTCCTGTATGAATGTGACAGCTAGCTGATTCCGATGCCAATTGTCAGCCCATACATGAACTGTCAAAATGAACACGATGGCGATTGCGAGCGAGTCAGATAATAAGCCTACTGAATAGAGGCCCGGCATAGTAGACAAGTTGGTTACCAGTAATTTATTTTCAGGAACGACTGCTATGGTGGCTCCGAACCACATATCTTCGCGGAAGAAGTCCCGCGAACTGCTGAAGCGTCCTGTAATTTGTGTCAATATTAAATTTTAAATAAGTTTGCATTAAAATAATCATAAAGAAGCGCTATGCCTCCATGATCGCAGTCGCAATAGCATTCTGAGTGTGATGGCTGACAGGTGGGACTCTTCAATGCTGGGCAGGTGGATATCTGTTCACTTGAGGAGGTATTAGTTTAAAGTATTTGATTTGGGTAGGTACTCTTGACCTAACCTTTTTCAAAACGTCCCCAATCTGAAATACTTTTTAATACAGACTTGTTGGATCGTAGGTACTTGCAGCCATCCATCCTACGTATTCTTTCTTTCTTATTTGTGAACTACCTGTGTCTCGCGACTCCGTCCGCGCAGAATTCGCTTATCGCTATCCCGCGGGAACTATGCTGTTTTCTGGGATAAAAACTATCCTGTCTGTCTCTGGGACTGAAACTAACTGTATAACAAATTTCAACTAATTAGGTATGTACGTATGTTTAATGTAACCGCGGCATACAAGGTGTCAGCACGCCAATTTTACTTAATTAGATGCTTAAGTTGTTGTGCACTAAGCTGCATAAGTTATTATAGTTTTTTAACTATTCCACGGCAACTTTTAAATTTTCCCGGATTCAAATTATCTAAAATATTGACCAGGGACGTAAGGTACCACCACGCAAAATTTCATTTAAATTAGTCTTACAGTTTTTGAGATTAGCGAACACAGACATAGGTAAATGAACACATCCATACGTACTCCTACATACATACATATAATAAAATCTAGTTTTTTGTGTTTTATTACTCTTCCCTAATCGTTGGCACTCTATTTTTGATGAATTTATTTAATGTCCATGCTGGTCTGGGAGCAAAGAAAAAACATAGAATGTACCAGTGGCTTCTCTACCCGCGCAGATGGTAAAAGCCCATCGAGGGAATGGGCGATTATAATAGGAATCATGTTATAAGCGATGAGGCTAGCAACCCATCACTATTTTGATTCCTTTTTCCACCTTTACACCCGCAATCTTGCTAAATGTGGCCTGTAGGTACCTGTTACCTTAGGCTCTGTCTACCCCGTAAGGGACGAAGACGTGATTTGCGTGTGTTTATTTAATGTACCGACACTTTCTAACTGAACTTTCTACTGATTTATTATACGTATAGATATTGCAAGAATAAAAAGCCCGTAAAAAAATTAACTAGATGAAAAAACTAAAGTACTATTACCATCATTCTCTAGTTTCATTGGTTGACATGTTACATTCCGTGTCTGCAAATTCTCCAGCGAACAGTTGAAGACGCCTCCAGACGGCACAGGACTCGACGCAGTACTTGCTTTCGGAGCACCCACTATCAAACTAAAAACAAAAAACGCACACATTACTATAGACTGACCGATTAAATGAGTCCTCACCCGCGCGGTGCAGAGGCGCGGGGTGGGACGACCGCGGGGGCCGAGAGAGGTGCGGCCGGCTCTTACCTAACTCGCTCACAATCGGCATTGTGTTCTTGTATGAATGTGACAGCTAGCTGATTCCGATGCCAATTGTCAGCCCATACGTGTACTGTCAAAATGAACACGATGGCGATTGCGAGCGAGTTAGGTATTAGGCCGGGAGATAGTGACACAAATTACTGGGTCATTTGTACCAGTATAGCGGTTCTTCAGGGGTCTTAGTACGCAGTGACAAAAAGAAAAATGATGGTCATAGCGCTGGTACCGGCGGCCCAATCGCGTGGGGAGTCGAACTCGTCAGATAAATTACGATTGACAAACGATTTGTTCGACAAAAATTTTAGTATCTTCCGATAGTCCATAAAAAAGAAGTAGGCGGTAGTGTCATGCCACTTCTCCGGTGTGACTTACAGCCCGCCATACCTACGATAATGCGTTAGTTTTTTTTATTTATTTTTTATTTTTTATTCATAATTTATTTTAAGTTTTACAATAAGGTTTTTACAAATTGAGCCACTATTGAAAACCTCAGAGGTTTATGTAATAAGGGGCGAGATCGCGCGGTTCGATACGCTCCCTCGTGTAAATACAAACATAACACCTCTTATATTTAATTTAAGCTAACAAAGTAGGTATTACTATTAAAACTAGTATTAGCTAGGCAATTATCTTTTCGGTTCACAATTCAAGTAGTGTTTCTTAAGAAGCGATTTAAATTTATTAGGGCTATTGATAACGCTCACTAGCTCGCGCAACAACTCCTTTGGCAGCCTTTGTTAAATAGCCTACTGGACTGAAAGAAGAACACATGAAGAGATTTTAGATTTTTTGGGAGAAAAGAGATTTCTACTCAGGACGATTGAAAGTAAAAGAGGAAATAGAAAGGAAAAGAAAGAACTTTGATAGAAAGAAGAGGTAGAGGAAGGCCGTGCGTTTATGGATCGAGATAAGGAGAAAGTTAATGTCAAAGCAAAGGCCAAAGAAATAAGTGAATTACTCCACTGACAAAATCTACATACATACATACACAAATCACGTCTTTATCCCTTACGGGGTAGACAGAGTCTAAGGTAACAAGACCTACAGGCCACATTTAGCAAAATTGTGGGGGGCGTATAGGTGGAAAATGGAATCAAAATAGTGATGGGTTGCTAGCCTCATCGCCTATAACAAGATTCCTATGATTTTCGCCCATTCCCTCGATGGGCTTTTACCATCTGCGCGGGTAGAGAAGCAACTGGTACATTCTATGTTTTTGTTTATGATTGACAAAATCTAGGCTGTTATAATTATGATGATGACTAAATAACAAAGTAATTTCAATAAACAGCTTAGAAAAACAAGACAATAGTGCATTATATGACAAAATGCGGTTTAGATTAAAACCGGAAACATTACTAATAAATATGTTACTACAAAATTATGAGTTATTTTCGATGACTCATAAAGGTGCATTCAGTGTCTTTTGTGTGGTCTTGGGTTTTAAAAAAAAAAACTCTAAACAACACTTGACTTGAGAAAGATATGGCCCACACCATCTCCTTAGATATTGTATGTGTGTACTCTTATTGTATTTTGTATGCATGCATGTGTGTAATGTAATTTAGTAGTTTATTTTATTTGTTTATTGTACTTAGATAATATAAGTACCTACGCTCTATTGTGGATTTCACTATCTGGAATTTTAAACTCACACTTTGTCGGTCCCTCGTTTAATGCTCCTCTCATCTACTCAAAGGTTAACTGGTAGAGATCCCTTATAGGGATAAGTTCGCCTTTGTGCATATATTATTATTTTTTTAAAATTGTATCTGTTTCTTTATATTTGTACAATAAAGCATTTACTTACTTACAACACAGAAATTTGGAACACATAGAAAAATCCAAAAAGTAAAAGAAGAAGAAGGGGAAGAGAAAGAAGGTAAAAAATTGACAGTATGGCGGAAACGCAGGTAATTTATTAATTAGGTCCTATAAGGTCCTAGATCGTAGTCCATGCCCCCTTTGCAGGGAGCACTCCTCCTTGAAAATCGCTAATGATTAGACCATCCGATATAGACCCAACTCACTTACTATGTACGTCAGAAAGTTAGCAAAACTGAGGTGAATGACATAAAATCCTTAGTTTTTCGCATTGACAATGATACAAAGGATTTCAATGATCCACAGCGAAATATGATCGGTCTCGCTGTTTGTCGTTTCCAATTTTAATTTCTCAGTTTGGCGTTTTGTTGAAGTGAAAACTTTAGCGGCGTTGAGCACTTCTTGGGATGGGTAAATAATGTTTCTTCCATGCTGGTCTGAGAGTAAAGAAAAAAACATAGAATTTACCAGTTGCTTCTCTTCCCGCGAAGATGGTAAAAGCCCATCGAGGGAATGGGCGAAAATCTTAGGAATCATGTCATAGGCGGTGCGGCTAGCAACCCATCACTATTATGATTCCCCTTTCCAGCTATACGCCCTTTATCATGCTAAACGTGGCCTTAAGGATTTGTTACCTTAGACTCTGTGTACCCCGTAAGGGATAAATCTTTTACCTCTATAACATATTTTTTGTACCTACAACATTTACTGCGAATAAATATTTAATTTCATTTTTTTTTTCATTTAATTTCAGGTAAGACGGAGGGGGTGTTGCTGCGGGGTCGTAATAATACGTACGTTGATTCACTCGTAAGCTACGTTTGGCCTAGTGGTAGGTGTGGAATAACAGTGCGTTCGCTCCGGTGACCGCGGTTCAAATCTCGTGTAGAAAAAGTTTTTTTCTTTTTCTTTTTGAAGTGCTTGTGCGTTTTTGGTACCTATATTTTTTGTGAGAGTGTGCGTGTGTGGATTCATTTCTGCTGGCACTCCCGGAAAGCAACCCGTCCGTTATTTTGTCACTAACAATTCGAGAGAAAACGATATTTTTATTCGTAATTCAGCCGCGTATCTAATCTATCTAATCTAATAGCTTTAAACGAGCAATTCTTGTATACATTATAATGTACTAGCTGTTGCCCGCAACTTCGTCTGCATAGAATTCGTTTATCGCTATCCCGCAGGAATTTCGCAATTTTCCGGGATAATAAGTAGCCTATGTGTTATTCCAGACTATAATCTATGTATGTTACAAATTTCATCCAGATATGTCCAGCCGTTCTGGCGTGAAAGAGTAACAAACATCCAAACATCCATTCTCACAAACTTGAAAATTATTTATAATATTAGTAGGATTAAGAAAACTTCGGAAACGCCTGCAACGATTTTCATTAAATTTGCTGTGCAGGGGGTTACAGGGGCCCGATTTTAAAAAGCACATCACTCGAAAGTACCACTCGAAAGTGGTATAAATCCTGTTTATATCTTCAAAACTACAGCTCTAATCAAATTTTTGACTAGGTCACAAGATTAATGAGAGCCGTAATCATCTTCTAAGCTACTCGTATTTCAAATTCAGCACAATTTTTCACCACTTTCGAGTGGTATTTTCACACATGTGCTTTCACAAATCGGACCCCTGGTCGCATGTTCATCGCCCTCGCCTATGTCTCGTGCGACAAGTCCTGCGATCTGAGACATTCTTTACTTCACCAATCGTAATGTAATGTGTATTAATAAACAAAACTTACCCAGATTCACCAAAGATAACGGTATATCCGAAATAATCCGCTTTCTTATCGGGATGAAAAGTAACTTTACTGCCCTCGTGATATAAATCGCCACTTTCGCCGCCTCCGATAAAAAATACGCACAAAAACAAGCAAACTATCATTTTAGAAGTTAAAAATTAATTTTATGGCAATTTTCTTTAACCAACATTTAAAATGAA
Organism: Pandemis corylana; assembly: GCA_949127965.1. Classification (NCBI taxonomy): domain Eukaryota; kingdom Metazoa; phylum Arthropoda; class Insecta; order Lepidoptera; family Tortricidae; genus Pandemis; species Pandemis corylana. The sequence continues at coordinate 13,726,658 of OX421858.1, read as the reverse complement.
CTTACTTCGGGTATGTCAAAGAGTAAACTGATTATTAGAGCTACCATACAAAGCTGATAAAACGAAACCAGAATTTAAATACCGTTACTGTGGCACCACTGTCTACGTGAACAAAGTAGATTGGTAGGGGCAATTTGTAGTTCCCGATTCGGCCACCGTATTTAGAGTTGGTAAAATTTTGTTTATGTTTATTACTTGGAAATAACTTAGGTAATTTGGTATTTATTTTTGGCGAACTAGAGCAAACAAAATCTGCTGACGCGTTCATTTGTTTTAAATAGGCTAATCAGCCATTTTTTTGTGAAATGTTATAACAGTCAAGAGCGAATAGGATTTATCCTTCGAAATATTCCGTAGACATATGTTTTTATTCCTAACTAGCTGTTGCCCGCGGCTTCGCTCCAGTTTTTTTTTCTTCTAAATTTCAATATTGTCTCACCGTTTAAACCTTCCCTGGGCTTCCACGAATATTTCAAGACTAAAATTAGACAAATCGGTTCAGCTGTTCTCGAGTTTTAGCGAGACTAACGCACATCAATTCATTTTTATTTACATTTTATTTACACTAAAAATGTTTTATTAAACAATGAAATTTACTACTTTGTTACTTTGCCTCCATCTATATATATATATAATTCAAAGGTGACTGACTGACTGACTGACTGACATAGTGATCTATCAACGCACAGCCCAAACCACTGGACGGATCGGGCTGAAATTTAGCATGCAGGTAGATGTTATGACGTAGGCATCCGCTAAGAAAGGATTTTTGGAAATTCCCACGGGATAAGGAGAAAACGGGAATTATATATGCACAGCCCAAACCACTGGACGGATCGGGCTGAAATTTGGCATGCAGGTAAATGTTATGACGTAGGCATCCGCTAAGAAAGGATTTTTGGAAATTCCCACGGGATAAGGAGAAAACGGGAATTATATATGCACAGCCTAAACCACTGGACGGATCGGGCTGAAATTTTGCATGCAGGTAGATGTTATGACGTATGCATCCGCTAAGAAAGGATTTTTGGAAATTCGCACGGGATAAGGAGAAAACGGGAATTATATATGCACAGACTAAACCACTGGACGGATCGGGCTGAAATTTGGCATGCAGGTAGATGTTATGACGTAGGCATTCGCTAAGAAAGGATTTTTGGAAATTCCCACGGGATAAGGAGAAAACGGGAATTATATATTCGATTCCGAGTGACGCTATCTCAGTAACTATAATAACTAGGCTCTTCAAATTTGATACAAAAGTTGGTGATTACAAAACTAAGAAACTGATTTCAGGATTTTTGGAAATTCCCACGGGATAAGGAAAAAAACAGGATTTATATATTCAGTTTAACGAAATCCTATGAACTATAATTACTAGACTCTTCAAATTTGGCATAGAAGTAGGTGATTATAATAGTAAAATAAAGTTCTAATGATTTTTGGAAATTCCCACGGGATAAAAACGGGATTTATGTATTCAGTTCTACGGGGTTCGATTTTTCATTTTACTGGTCGTATAAAATTGAAATTTGGCCTTCAATTTCCCTTGGGGAGTGTAGGGGAGCGCTACAAAAGGATTTCCCGAAATTCCCACGGGAACGGGAAAAACGGGACTTTTCATTTTCTGGTTGCAGAAAGCTGAAATTCGGCATGTAGGTTGCTTCGGGAGTGTAGAGGAGCATTAAGAGAGTACTTTCCAAAATTCCCACGGGAACGGGAAAAAAACAGGATTTTAGGTCGTAGAAAGCTGAAATTTGGCAAGTGGGTTCCTTGGGGAGTGTAGAGGAGCATTATGAGATAATTTCCCAAAATTCTTCTTCTTCGTTCCCGTAAGATATTCGGGAAATGCTTTATTTGGCGAAATTCTTACGGAAACGGGAAAAACGAAAAGCGGGGGAAAGTTGAAATTTGTCACGTAGGTTTATTCGGGAGTGTAGGGGAACACTAAGAAAGGATTTTCCGAAACGCCCACAGGGACGGGAAAAAACCGAATTTTACGTTTCCAGACGAAACAGCGGAAGAAAGAGACTTAACATTTATAACGTGTGTTTCTTTAAAGGCTTTAAGTGTACTCCGAAAGCACTTGTGATCACCACTGCCCATAGACACCCACAACCCCGGAGGGATTGCAGATGCGTTGCCAACCTAGAGGATTAAGATGAAATGCCCTTGTGCCCGTAATTTCCCCGGCTGTCTTACTCTCCGCACCGGAACACGGCAGTGCAAGCACTGCTACTTAGCGGCAGGATTAGCGAGTAAGAAGACTTCCCAAAATTTCCACGGGAACGGGAAAAAACTTATTTTTTCATTTTACATCTTAGCGCGTACGATGTCGCGGGCAAAAGCTATTTAGGATGTATTTTAGGACAGCCCTATAGGTTAGGTTAGGTTTGTTTTATAAAAATCCTGCAATATTTACAGGTTCAGAAAAATTAAGGCATCGGGGCAATGCGGGGGCTGGCTTGCATGCTTGCTTGAGTCCTTGCTTTGCATGCTTGATTGCATACTTGCTTTCATGCATGCTTGCATGCTTGCTTGCATGGGTGCTTACTTGCATGCATGCTTGCTTGCACGCTTGCTTGCATGCATGCTTGCATGCTTGCTTGCATGGGTGCTTACTTGCATGCATGCTTGCTTGCACACTTGCTTGCATGCTTGCATGCCTGCTTGCATGCATGCTTGCATGCTTGCTTGCATGGGTGCTTACTTGCATGCATGCTTGCTTGCACGCTTGCTTGCATGCTTGCTTGCCTGCTTGCATGCCTGCTTGCATGCCTGCTTGCATACCTGCTTGCATGCCTGCTTGCATGCCTGCTTGCATGCCTGCTTGCATGCCTGCTTGCATACTTACATGCTTGAAGGCTTGCATGCCTGCTTGCATACTTGCATGTATGCTTGAAAGCTTGCAGGTTTGGTTGCTCGCTTGCTTAATTGCTAGGTTCTTTGAAATGCTCATGGTTCACGCGTGCGAAGCCGCGGGCAAAAGCTAGTGGATAATATGAACAAAAAATAATACCTAATAAAATATTTGAATGTTAATTATATAATAATAATAGCGATAAACAAATTCTATGTAGACGAAGTTGCGGGCAACAGCTAGTTATAATTATAATGTTACTCCAGCTTCAGGTCACGATTAGATAATTTTGACGGCTCTTATATATCTGACTAGCTTTTGCCCGCGACTTCGTCTGCGTAGAATTATACATAAAAACCTTCCTCTTGAATCACTCTATCTATTAAAAAAACCGCATCAAAATCCGTTGTGTAGTTTTGAAGATATAATCATACAAAGGGACATAGGGACGTAAAGACATAGGGACAGAGAAAGCGACTTTGTATTGTACCTTTATTGTATGTACCGGTCAGGAATACAGGCATTGATATTATGAAGAATTTGACCCAGCTATGTTACATGAACAATCAGACAGACGGACATATAAGCGAGAGCTATTAGGGATCCTTTCGAAACTAGACAATCAGACATAGCATAAAGCATTTTTTAGGATCCAGTTATAGCCCCAAAAAATAATATACTCGTTGTAGTTACAACCGTCGTTAATTACATAGTTATATCCCTTACGGGGTAGACAGAGCCTAAGGTAACAAGACCTAAAGGCCACGTTTAGCATGATTGAGGGCGTATAGGTGGAAAGGGGAATTAAAATACTGAGGGGTTGCTAGCATCGCATAACATGATTCCTAAGATTTTCGCTCATTCCTTCGATGGACTTTTACCATCAGCGCGGGAAGAGAAGCAACTTTTTTTTTATGTTAGTGAGGCCAGACAAACGAACTAGTGGGTCACCTGATGGTAAATGATCAACTAACATTCTATGTTTTTTCTTTAGTCCCAGACCAGCGTGGTAACATTAATTAAAATACATTATTACTTATTAGCTAACATTATCTATTCTTTCCTGTTGGAGAGATAAACGTGACTCACGTTCGGACAAAGGAAACCGATACAATGACCTTTTGTCAGAGAATCTACAATTAGTAACTCTAAGTATTTACTGGAACCATAAAATAAAAAAATATACAAGTCATGTTACAGTGGTTCGACCTAAACTCAGTAGGCTTACCTAACTCGCTCGCAATCGCCATCGTGTTCATTTTGACAGTTCTAGTATGAATGTGACAGCTAGCTGATTCCGATGCCAATTGTCAGCCCATACGTGAACTGTCAAAATGAACACGATGGCGATTGCGAGCGAGTTAGATAACAAGCCTACTGAACTCAGCAGAAGACAACTCCAATACATAATGGAGGCGTTTACAAGTCACTTGGGAACTAAATACCTATTAGCAAAGATGGGAGAGGACAATAACGATGTACATACATACACAAATCACGTCTCACGTATCCCTTACGGGGTAGACACCAAGGTAACAAGAACTAATGGCCACGTTTAGCATGATTGTGGGCACAGGTGGAAGGGGGAATCGAAATAGTGATGGGTTGCTAGCCGCACCGCATCGCCTATAACATGATTTCTATGATGGTCGCCCATTCCCTCGATAGTCTTTACCATGAAGAGAAGAGGAAGAGAAGCAACTGGTACAATCTATGTTTTTTCTTTACTCCCAGACCTGCATGGAAGGACCATAGTGCATAATGGTTAATTTATATATTAATATATTATATTATAATGATATTTTCTGTGTAACTATTAGCTAGATTATTTAATAGGGTAATAATATATACATTGGTTTAAGTTGGGTTTCGTTAATAACAATTGTGTTAATTTGCAATTTTCTGTGAAAATCGCATTATATATTTTGAACCATTATGTATTATAAACCCATTATACATTTCAAACTTTATGTATTTTAACACGTACTGGCACAGAAAGGCCGAGTGAAAAAATGGCTTGTAATTATCGTTTTTTATAAATAATAAATAAATATCTTGGGACAAATTACACCAATTGACCCAGCCCAAAATTAAGCAAAGCTTGTGCTATGGGTACCAGGCAACGGATAAACATACTTATATAATGTAGATAAATACATCCTTAAATACATACAACATCCATGACTCGGGCACAAGCATTCGTATTCATCATACAACTGTCTGCCCCTACCGGGATTCGAACCCAGGACATCTAGCTTCATAGTCAGGGTCACTAACCATTAGGCTATCCGGTCGTTTTTATAATTATGGTGAATTTTTTGATTTGCCAGTCGCAGAATAAATAGAAATAAGCTTTTGTGACGTGTAATGCCTGTTGCCAAGAATTAATTTATTTTCATTTTTTTTCTCACTCTTACCCGGTTAGTACTAAGCCAATGTATAAGCTCTTTAATACTGATATACCTACTTAAAAATGGAAGGAAATGAATCGTCAATTCGCAATATCGCAATCATGTCACGAAGAGGGGACCCCCTTGTTAGTCCGGGGCGATCCCGCAACTAAATCATACTAAAATAACATTCTGTCCCGTTTTTATAAGATAGTACCTAGAGAAACACTGACTGCACCCGTGCGAAGCCGAGGCGGGTCGCTATAGTTTTAAAATAATGTGAATTGCTCATGCGGGCGCCATATTGGTTTTGATTGCATATTACGAATTTATTATATTTTGTATTATTCATAAATTAGTCAGGTTTTATAAATAAATATGTTTGTTTTTCTCGAATAAAATACCTAATTCAATTGTTTTAGATGATTCGCGAATTAGATACGTTAGACATTAATACGGTTTTTCTGCGTCAATCTGCAATCGTCAATGGGTAGCGGTTCTGGCGACAGATTGGTGCAATGGTGTCATGGAGCACCTGGTTTTGTACCCTTGTGTACCCTTCAACGGCCAAGTCACACAACATCACTACATAGTACAAAACAAAGTCGCTTTCTCTGTCCCTATGTCACTATGTCCGTATGTATGCTTATATCTTCAAAACTACACAACAGATTTTGATGCGGTTTTTTTTAATAGATAGAGTGATTCAAGACGAAGGTTTTTATGTATCAGGGCAGAAGCTAGTTAACTATAATAATAAATAAATCGCAGTAAGCAACCTTAGACTTGGAACGACTTTGTCTAGATTTCATTACTTTTTAGAGATAAACAAGCAGCTCCATCGAGACTTGGCTAGTTCTTTACAGAATATTTTTGGTGGGATAGAATTTACCAGTTGCTTTTCTTCCCGCGCAGATGGTGGAAGCCCATCGAAGGAATGGCCGAAAGTCTTAAGAATCATGATGTTATACGCGATGCAGTTAGCAACCCGCCACTATTTTGATTTACCTTTCTACCTATACGCCCTTAATCATGCTAAGCGTGGCCTTAGGGTTTTGTTACCTTAGGGTGAGTCTATCCAGTAAGGGATAAAGACGTGATATGTATGTATAACTGGGATATTTTCAATTTTGAAAGAAAGAAATAGTACATAGATTGCCTAATACGGCAGCTTGCGGTTGTTGTGTACATTTTTTGTGGCTTTCTGTTTTTTTACGTATTGCAACGAAAATTCCGATCACAAAACGTAGGTATTGAAATTTCGGCACCTTTTTTTTTATCAGGATCGATAGAGCTGTGATTTTGAGTAGAAATACTGAAAAAAAAACCTGGCATAAGTCGAGTTCAACTATTGAAGCTTTTAAAATATAATAAATTATTACAGAGTTTATTTTGACCGCAAAACCACAACAATAAGCGTTAAATATGTGGAATCGAATAAATAAGCCAGTTTTCCTATATTTTGTTGAACTTTATCTCTATTTTTTTTTATATGAATAGGAAGGCAAACGAGCAAGTGGGTCACCTGATGGTAAGTGATCACCACTGCCCATAGACACCCGCAACCCCGGAGGGATTGCAGATGCGTTGCCAACCTAGAGGACTAAGATGAAATGCCTCCTGTGCCCGTAAATTCCCCGGCTGTCTGTATTTCCCAAAACGTGAATCTATTTCACCTACAAAAACGTCAAACTGATCGAAATTGGTTTAACTGGGAAAACTAATTATGCATAGTGTAAACTTTCGGTCACAAAACACGTCTCGAACGCGTTTGCGTTAAAATGTCAAATACTATGAGAACAGTTTGTTGCCGTTTCGATCCGCAAGTGGCGCTGCCAATTTTTCCGTAGTAATTGAGACGTTTACGTGAACGCGTTCGAGACGTTTTTTTGTGTGAAAACTTACACCAGAGGCTGAGGAACAAGTTTCCTTACTATTTCGTATACAATACTTCTAAGTCGTGAACCGAAATTATTGTTTTCAGCCAAATTTTGAACCAAATTCAGTGCACTAGCTCTAGAAGCTAACAAGTAACCTTTTTTTGATATTAAATACATACATATATCACGTCTTTATACCTTACGGAGAAGACGGAGCCTAAGGTAACCAAACCTTAAGGCTACGTTTAGCACGATTAAGGGCTTATAGGTGGAAAGGGAAATCAAAATGATGGGTTGCTAGCCGCATCGCCTATAACATGATTCCTAAGACTTTCGCCAATTCCCTCGATGGGCTTTTACTATATGCGCGGGAAGAGAAGCAACTGGTAAATTCTATATTTTTTCTTTACTCAGACCAGCATGGAAGAAATAATTACCTTAATAGTACCTAATAATTACCAACAAAAGCTGTGGTAGCCTAGTGGTTTGACCTGTGGCCTCTCAAGCAGAGTGTCGTGGGTACAAATCCCGGGCGCGCACCTCTGAGTTTTTCGGAATTTATGTGCGAAAATTACATTTGAAATTTGCCATGAGCTTATCGGTAAAGGAAAACATCGTGAGGAAACCTTGCACACATCTGCGAAGAAATTCAATGGTGAGTGCTAAGCAGGTCTTGATACCTTAGGCTCTGTCTACCCCATTAGGGATAAAGACGTGATTTATGTATGTATGTTATGTATTGTTGCAGAATAGCCACCCGATCCTTGACACGCGACCATCCATGCACGGGTGTTCATATCATTGCTCCGCCATCTTTGTTTTGGTCCTCTGTGACACCTGATGATACAAATAGTGGATTTACGGGTTCATAGCAGTTCTTTCTTACCATGTAAGTACAAGTTACATCTTATCATCACTACAGTCACTATCACTATCACCATCATCATCACCACATAGTATAAAACAAAGTCGCTTTCTCTGTCCCTATGTCCCTATGTATGCTTATATCTTCAAAACTACACAACGGATTTTGATGCGGTTTTTTTAATAGATAGAGTGATTCAAGAGGAAGGTTTTTATGTATAATTGATACTTTATTTAGTCTTAGGAATCATGTTATAGGCGATGCAGCTAGCAACTCATCACTATTTTTATTTCCCTTTCCATCCATACACCCACAATAATGCTAAACGTGGTCTTTGGATCTTTCAGTATTCAGTATTTATTCAATTGTTACCTTGTTACCTTAAGACATGATTTATGTATGTATGTATAAATAAAAGCTATAAAAAAATCACGAATATTCCCTATTCCCACACAATCACGCATTGTATCCAATTAGCATAACATCTACCAGACTGTTGAATGATCATATTTGACATCTCGCGCCATTACATAACAATCATACTTCGATTATTTTATTATATTTAAATTTTATGTGAACTTGGAGACTTGTTTCCTCTCTATAAAGTAAGTTTAATAACCTTTAACCACGCCATCTAGTGGCGGATAAACGTAACCATTTGACTTTCTTCGCCCACTACCAATAGCCAGGCATTGTACGCTTAGCTCGGCACTACACGAGGTGATGCTACCAGTAGTTCCCGGAGTTTTGACTAGATGGCAGCACTTTGCTGTTTTTATAAAGTACTAAACTTTAAACAATGTTTTGTGGTAGTAATAATTATTAATCTTAAGCACATTTAATTAAATACCAGTTTATTACTCTGTTTTTACGATAGATATTTTATAACCTGCGTAATCACAATTTTATTATTAAGTTTCGTAGAAAAATACTTCCATGCTGGTCTGGGAGCAAAGGAAAAACATAAGATGTAAGTAGGTACCAGTTGCTTCTCGTCCCAGTAACTGGTAAAAGCCCATCGAGGGAATGGTCGAAATTCTTAGGAATCATGTTACGTTAACGGCTAGCAACCCATCACTATTTTGATTCCCCTTTCCGCCTATACGCTAACAATCACGCTAAACGTGGCCTTTAGGTCCTGTTACCTCAGGCTCTGTCTACCCCGTAAGTGATTTGTGTATGTGTGTGTATGTATGAAAAATAAGTATGTAGGTACCTACCTACATTTATTTAAAGTGATTTGTAAAACTACTTGACATGCTTAAATATTGGGTTTAAAGAAAGTTCGAGATTAATACAATTTCTAACAAACAATTTTGATACTTTATTTAGTCTTAGGAATCATGTTTATAGGCGATGCGGCTAGCAATCACTGTTTTGATTTCCCTTTCCAGCTGTAATAGCTGCCTTCAATCATGCTAAACGTGGCCTTAAGATTTTGTTACATTAGGCTCTGTCTACCCCGTAAGAGATAAAGACGTGATATATGTATGTATGTATTTCGTGCTCTTAAGTCAGTGACTTCGTGACAATAACAGGGTCACGTGCAGAACTAATTAATGTATTAACAAAACAAAAAAGGGACGCATTTCCATTAACAATGTCTTTAAAACTTGCACAATAATCGAGGGATCAATGTAGTCAAGTGATCATTGAGCATCATAACTCACTGATTCGGTCACAAACATCCTTAATTTCTGAGTGTCATGGTTAAATATTGCTTAAACAAACGAAATAGAGTGTATGGGGTTGTAAAAGTGCCATGCCAATTTATAAGACGGCCCATTATTACCAACGTTACTGTATCCATGGGATCCGAGAGAGAAGTACCATGGTCTAACCATAAAAAGTCACTGTCAGTAATTAAAAAAAAAGTTTAAATTTAGAATCGGCTTCAGTGTGTTTTTTAATTTTCATGGCTGTTTTGTGGAAGGACCAAGAGTGTTTATGGAGCAAAGTGGCCAGTGTTAAATTGTTTGCTTTTTCAAATAGTTTTTCAGTGAAGAGTTTTGGTCTTAACCTATTTTAAAACCTCAAAACAAAATGGTGATACAATTTTAAAAATAAAAGACTGTGTACCTGTGTGTCTTCATGAAGCATAATAGTTTCAAAAGAATGGATCGGTTTTATTTAGTTTACAGACTATAATATTTTTAAAAGCTTGCAAATATCTCCTTTTTTTTATTTTTCCGCGTGAAAACTGTGAGTGTTATCAGAAAAATCGTAACTTCATAATTTTAAAGTGTGCTGTTTTGTTTTTATTATCAATCAAGAAGTTTAAATCATAATTAAAACACCCAGGTGCCCAGGTGCCGCACAAAATATTAATCTCATTCAGTTCAATTACATTCAGTTTACAAAATTACCTAAACCTTTCAAATACCTATAGCTATTCAATGAAAGTGAAACTCTTAATACGAATTTTTTTCAAGAGTATTTAGATAGATATCCTACGCTTATAAAAAAAACCATAAATTCTTTTTGTGACACCCTGTATAATATTTTTTAAACGTCACGACCGTTATTGCAACAGGGTTGACGATGGTTTTAAAAACAGAAATGGAACAGCACCGGGAACAACGGGTTTGTCATGGTAAGTTAATAATCCCCTCTTAACCTTTCCAAGATCGACCCCTAACTCCTTTGCCATCTCCAAGATACAGTCCGTGGCTCCTAAGCCATTTGGGTTTCGTTTCGGGTACTATCGGCCGATTCAGGTATCTATGCCTGAGTAAGAAAAAAAAATTGCAAATTGGCCGCCAATGGCTCTTCTACATGTCGTTTTTAGAACCTAACAGCACATTCGGAAAGACCATCATTGCCAAGAAGAATGCGCCGCAAAAACTTGGCACAAAGTATTTTTTTTTAAATAAAATACTTTTACTACAATACTTTAATTCTTCCCCATGCCTTATAGTAAAACTATAGACAAATATAACTTATACATCTCTACTGTAGAGATATATAAAATCTCTAGTGGTCAAAATAAAAAAAAAAGGAAAATAAATAATTCAAGTTCAGTGGAGGTGAAAAACGCCTCCACCCCTAATAAAAAAAAAAATACTTAAAATTATTATAAACTTTCTTTTAATGTATGGATGGACTAGTGATATCTTAGTCAATATTGTTTCTTTCTAACGCAGTCTCTTTTATACGCAAAAGAGGGATAAAAAACAGAACAAAGTAACCAGCATTCCATTGGATATTTAAAAACATAATTAGCATATTTTATCCAGGCTCCAAATTTTATTATCGCGCAATCTGAACTGAATCGTACGTCATCGGACGGAAGTTCGTTTTGGATGCACGCAATATTTAATTATATAACCGTGTCGAAGTTAGGTAGCAGTCTCATGATCAGCTATTATGTCACCGTAGGTTCCATCTTAGATTTAAAATAAACATCAAATGCACCCAAACCCGTGCAGTTGGCAAACGTAGTTGGAACAAATAGCTCCACTGCATCTTAATTGGCAGCCAACCAAATGAGCACGGCCATATTTAAAATTAAAAAAACAAAAGTTAAATTTCGAACGATCGTCATTTATTGCACTTTAAAGTGTTAATCGTGTTTGAGTTTCGAACGCGAGTGTTTTGCTTTTCTGTTGAACAATTTTATCGTTTGTTGGAATATCGGAGTGTTCGTTGCGTTGTTGGGGTTTTGTTATAGTTTTTCCTGGTGTGACGGATAACTGCCAAAATTAAACAAATAAAGGGTAAGCTGAAGACACGGCACGTGTCTCTAGTTATAATTAATTCGTTTTTGTAGGGTATTTCTGTAACTGTTACGGATAATATACTGTTTTGCTACCTATTGTGTCTGAATGAAATTATTTCATTAATTAAAAAGGTTGTCTGCTTAATTCACAGTGTGGCTTCTTTGATCTTTTTTTTTAAATAAAAAAAAAGATTTCTTACCAGCCAGTTTTACATACTTATTTTCGAAGTGTTAGAGTCTCCGACTAACCAGTTATGGGTTTGAGCATTTTGTATGATGTATAAAAATGTTTATTATAATAGGTCTTGTTACCTTAGGCTCTGTCTACCCCGTAAAGGATAAAGACGTGATTTATGTATGTATAATCACAGGTCATGATCTTGATTGATATTTTAAGTATTATTTGTTGTTAATTTTTTTAATCTATTTATTTTAATGGCAAATCTTTGTCTTTACAAGTATAAGTATTTGCAAGTCAAAGTCTCTTTACTTGAAATTTAATATGCATTAAATACAATAAGCGAAAATCCGAGTACAGTCAGCAAAAAAAGTAACAAAAATGAGCACCCATGAAAAATAAAAATAAAAAGTCGGTTTATGACTCGTAAAATAAATAATTTTAATTAAATACCTTAACTAAGTACATTTTTCTATACTAATATTATAAAGAGGAAAGATTTGTTTGTTTGTTTGCAATGAATAGGCTCCGAAACTACTGGACCGATTTGAAAAAGTCTTTCACCATTAGAATCCTACATTACCCCTGACGAACATAGGCTATATTATTTAATTCTGCGCGGACGCAGTCGCGGGCAACAGCTAGTTTGTAATAAACGACTTATCAATGAACAAAAAAATTACCTTGCTACTCCGCTACTCACGTGCAAGATAACAAAGCCTGTGTGAAATATTTATTATGTTATAATGTTTGCATGTGTAACAGTTTTGCTCATTAAACTTTGATAATGATCCCGTAGAGGGATCGAAACGCGTCAGTGTTTGTGTGGTGTAAGTGATAATTAAGTTTGTGGGATTTATAAGTGTTTTATTAGCAGCAGTGGGGTTGCATGAAAAACATATATAATATATATATTTCACACAGGCTTGGTTATCTTGCACGTGAGTAGCGGAGTAGCAAGGTAAAATTTTTGTTCATTGAAATGGACCTCCGCAAAATAACGCCTGATTCAATAAAACGACTTATCGTTTTGCGTCTTCAGCTATTTTAGGATAACCTTTGTCTCATGCTCGTAATTTACTCGCATCACGCAAATACGCGTGCAAACTGACAATAACGGGTAAACCAAATAAAAAGGTTATTGGTAAATATCAGAAAAAAACTATATTAACCTCATAAGGCCCAAGGTATTTTTAGGATGTTTATTATAACGAACCGTTGTACTAATAAAAGACATAATGACAATAGTAGCAGCCATCTCCCATCACTATTTTGATTCCCACTTCCACCTTTACGCCCACAATCATGCTAAGCGTGGCTTTTGGGTCTCATTACCAAATGATGGTAAAAGCCCATCGAGGGAATGGGCGAAAGTCTTACGAATCATGTTATAGGCGATGCGGCTAGCAGCTTATCACTATTTTCATTTCCCTTTCCAGCTATACGCCCTTAATCATGCTAAACGTGGCCTATTGTTTTGTTACCTTAGGCTCTGTCTACCCCGTGAGTGATAAAGATGTGGTGTATGTATGTATGTATGTTTGTATGTCATACTTTTGGGACGTTGGGCCGCTAATTGATAAGTTTACTTGACCCGGCAAACTACTAAAAATACTAAAAGTAGTACGTCGGGCATTACGAGTTTAAAACTGTTTTCAGTTATTTCAGTTCGTTATTGACAATCTTAATTTTTGTGTCATCATCATCACTACATAATAAAATAAAGGTGCGACCACACCGGTGCGTAAAAGACGTTGACGGTGCGTTTACGCAACAAAATGTATGGTAAAAACGGCGAGAAAACGTGACGCCTACGATATGTCACTGCGTATTATACTGTATTGTGCTGTGCGTAGGCCAACCAAAGCCAAGAATTTTTTGTTTTTATTTTTTATTTTTATAAAATTCATCCCTTGTGGGATATGTAAAGGAGTTATGGTCCATACTGCCAATAGTAAAGGTTTGTTATGCCGGTTCATCAAAGTATTCTTTTTTTTTTAATATGCGCTAAAAGTAGCACTTGATGGTCCCATCGGAAGACCAGCGCTGTCTGCAAGGCCAGCATTATGCTGAGATGGGACCATTTCGTGATGTATGTCCTTATATTTTTTATTTACTTCTTTGTGTTTGTTCTATAATATGTCGCGAATAAATGTTTTCTTTCTTTCTTTCTTTATTACGCTGCGGTGTGGTCGCTCCTTAAAGTCTGAACTGAACGGATTTCCACGCGATTTCCACTAATAGATAGAGCGATTTAAAGATAGTAAACAGGTAAAATTAAAATTAAACTTATTTCAACGCTTAACTACCGTGACACTCGATCGTGAGTTCATTCGTTTCGCTGCCGCCGGGGCGAGCGCTCCAAGAGGAAGGACCACGAACTAGTCCGAAACATGTCGACGCATTACTCGATTTTTATGCGTGAGTAATCTGTTTGTGTCACGTTTATCTTTTGTCACATCGGATTGGTGGAATTTACACATGTAGAACGAATGACAATACAACCACAACAAGTGCAGTCAGCGGAAAAAGCTTGTACCTTTTCGCCACTACGTCAAATACCGTTTCTTTGCTCACCAGTTGGCGCCACTGTTGACTAAGGTTCAGAGCTACATCTGTCAAAGGCGAATTTATAAGATCGGCGCCGAAACAAAGTTTTAAATCTTGAATCTCATTAAGTTTATCACTATCACTACATAGTATAAAACAAAGTCGTTTTCTCTGTCCCTATGTCCCTATGCATGCTTATATCTTCAAAACTACACAACGGATTTTGATGCGGTTTTTTTAATAGATCAAGTGATTCAAGAGGAAGGTTTTTATGTATAATTCTACGCAGACGAAGTCGCGGGCAGAAGCTAGTTAATTATAAATAACTATCATCACATCGAGTAGCTATGCCGCAATGTTGTGCAGTTACACATTTACGATATTTTCACTAAGGAGTTTACTTTTCAACAGGTAAATGAAAGAAATTATAATTTATATCACGAAGCCCGCCAAAACCAGTGAAAAGTGAATGTTATTGGATCTCACGCGACACTAGCGCCTCTAGTGGCAAATGAACGCGATAGGCCCCATTAAACGAAGGTTGCTTTTGCATTGAAGTAATGGACTCAGAAGTCGTTGGCGTGGAACCTGCGGTGCTGATTATATATGTCGTTGCCTTCTTCCATGCTGGTCTGGGAGTAAAGAAAAAACCGGTCAAGTGCGAGTCGGACTCGCGCACCGAGGGTTCCGTATCATTATCTATAAATATCTAAAACCAGTGTAAGCAGAGCCCTGTTCCAAAGCAAAATGTACGCAGTGTGGGGTTACTTTATATTGGTCACTGCTATATACAGACATACATACACATTTACGGTTTTCGCAATTATTCTTTAGTCTGTGCTATAAGACCTACCTTCATACCAAATTTCAAGATTCTGCGTTCACGGGAACTACCTTGTAGGTTTTGATTCCCTTGAGAGTTGAAAATTTGCGGAAATTTGCGGCATAAACGGCTGTATCTTTTGATTGCGTTGGCTTAGAAGTTTGATTTTTTCACAGCTTCAAGGGACAGTAGACCTGAGTATTTGATATAAATTTCAGCTTGATACCTCCACGCGTTCCTGAGAAAAAGGGTCTTGACAGACGGACGGACAGACGGACAACAAAGTGATCCTATAAGGGTTCCGTTTTTTCCTTTTGAGGTACGGAACCCTAAAAACATAGAATTTACCAGTTGCTTCTCTTCCCGCGCAGGTGATAAAAGCCCATCGAGGGAATGGGCGAAAATCTTAGGAATCATGTTGTAGGCGATGCGGCTAGCTACCCATCATTATTTTGATTTCCCTTTTCATCTATACGATCTTAATCATGCAAAACGTGGCCTTAAGGTTTTGTTATTTTAGGCTCGGTCTACCTCGTAAGGGATAAAGACGTGATATGTGTATGTATGTATGTATGGCATCGAAAAGGTTAAAAAATAGATTTTTAACAAAAACTTATTCCTGCTATGGGTGGTGTAGGGGTATAGCACGCGTCACGTAATGACGAGGATCCGGATTCGATTTCCGGCCATACCTTTACTTTTCGGATTTTTCTATGTGTTCTAATTTTCACAGACATTTAGAAATTAAAACTTATCGTATTCAAAGGTCACTGCCGCTATTGAGATATAAGTCTGTAGATACTGTGGCACTGACTATCCAACTCACTGAATCGGAAAACTGCACGGCAGGTGGCTAGTTTGAATATGGGTTTCAATAGCTATATAATATTGTGTGTACCTATGTGTATTTTCACTGACATTTAGTTTTTTTTTGGATTTATATTGTGTTTTATGTGGCAGTCGTGGTGGGCACACAGGCTTGGTTTATCTTGCACGTGAGTAGCGGAGTAGCAAGGAAAACATTTTTGTTCATTGAAATGGACCTCCGCAAAGTAACGCCAGATTCAATAAAATATTCAGCTTTATTGCCAAAGATCAACGATCGATATCCAATAATTGATGCATTCACCTTTATCTTGGCAAATAATCAAATACACATACCTACACAAATCACGTCTTTATCCCTTACGGGGTAGATAGGGCCTAAAGGTAACAAGACCTGAAGGCCACGTTTAGCATGATTGTAGGCGTATAGGTGGAAAAAGAAATCAAAATAGTGATGGGTTGCTAGCCTTATCGCCTATAACATGATTCCTATTATTTTCGCCCCCTCTATGGGCTTTTCACCATCTACGCGGGTAGACCAGCATGGAAGACTAGTAGAATAATCAAATACGTTATTAATTAAAAGCTGAATAGAAAAATTACTACAGTTCTTCTTAAATCCTGGCTGTATTAGTCCGCGTATTGGGTCGGGGACACTTTGCAATACTATGGAAAACAACTATGTTACCATAAAATTCCACTATGTTACCCTTAATTATCTTAAAATAGGCAAAATATTCAGATATAAATGTTAACAGAAGTTAAGGAAATATTACGGAAGTTTCATGTGTTGCGCAATTTTTTTTTATTTCATTAAGAAAATGGCAGATCGACATTTTTTTGTCTGGGGGACACAAAAACCTGCACTAAAAAGTAGAATGACCCAGGTACCCGAGTTAATTTAGCTGGATCGAATGATAGACCTTCATTCATAAATCTTGTTGACACAGTGCGAGAACCATGAAACTACTTCCATTGCGGCGTCCGCAGCTAACGAATTGTAAACGTTCACTTGAAAACCGCAATGTAATGCTAGATAGATAGATAGATAGATAGATATCATTTATTGACAAAAACTGTGTACATAAGATCTCATGGCTACTTATGCGATAGTCTAATACAGGGCTATAATTACAGATGCAAGTCGGGAATAAATGGTTAAAAAAAGTGCATTTGCTTGGCGACGATCCAACGTTCACTAACTGATCAGAAAGTCGAAACTAATCGTGTCTAAGACTGATTTACAAGCCTTGTGATGAAAATAACTTAGTAATGTTCTCTTAAGCTAGCGATTTAAATTTGTTGGGAGTACAAATAAGCTGGAAGATCTATTTTTTAGATGACCAAATTGTTAAGCGATTAAATGTGAATGAAAATTAAAATGAAATAATTTATTTCGTACCTAAGTAAGCAGAGGGATTAAAATGTTTTTTTTATTCTGCCAACGTTTTTGAAAAAGCCACATTGCCAGTAAGAATGTGCCGCAAAAAATGGTGATGGGTTTTATTTAAACAAAAAAATATGTAATACTACTTAAACAAGAGAATCATATAAATTTAAACTGGATTTAATAAAAATTATTACTTTTATCTCGGTATCGGCATCACGCGTGAACGGCTGGACCGATTTCGCAAATGCTTCTTTTTTACTGTATTTGTCAGGAAAACGTTCTTTATGCATCAATAAAAAAAAACTGGAACCGTCGTCAGCAACTAGAGATATATCTTAACTTTCTGTCATACTGATAAATATTATAACCGCTTTAACTTGGCTTGTTTAAACTTTTTGTTCATGAAACTTGACGTTTTATTGACCAATAGCCACTGCGCATGCCCAGTTCAATTACCTTCATTACTATTAGCTACTAACCAGCTTAAACTGTCCATCCATAAGTATAGATTCATAGTTTATGCAAGACATAATGCTCACAATTTAATAATCTATTTATAGATATTTAATACAACTAAGTGAGCATCAAGCAATCGATGGTTGCGCGCGCAGCAACGGCATGGCTTCTTTAGGTGATCACTGTAGATGTGCCTGTCGTTCTGACAACCATCCATTGCTGACCTAACACACTGCGTACAGAGTTTCACTGAACAAAAGCCGCAATGGACTTGCATTAGCCGTTACTGTCGGGTATTTGTAGTCGGAAAGGAATAACGCAGTAGCTAGAGAATACATCGTTTCAGTGTATGTTCTCAGTCGCAAGGAGTGCAGTGTTGGGATGGCATTGCAATAAAGCGACTTGAAACAGGGAATCATTAATGAAAACTTTAATGAAATTGTCCGGAAACATAAGAAAAGGCTTGCTATCGCTATCGGAAACTTATTCGTGACAAAAACATGCACATTGTCAAATGAAAACGCGGGCAAAAACAAAAGAAATCCCACCGGCGCTTTGAAAACCGAAAAGATCTCAAAAAATAGGTTAATAGGGAATAAGATCGAGGGCGACCGGATCTCAGGATCTGGGCTGAAGGGTTCTATTCCACCTGTGATGGAGAAAGGTGAACGCTTTTCAGAGTATCTGTTCGCGAAGATGGGGCCTGGGGACCGGGGCCCGAAGACCACGGAGGACCGGGCGGCGCCTGTGGATCCTACCGGGGTCAAGAAGTGGTTCATTGACAACATCATGCTGGTCGTGACTCTGATCGGCGTCCTCACTGGCATCGCTATTGGTAAGTCCTTTTTAATTAAATTAATCAGTACTTTGTATTACACTGTAAGGAAGCAAAAAATTAAACCACAGCTTCCAAACACAAAGTCAAAGTCAAAAGTATTTATTTGCCAGAATACAGTACAGGAAGGTATTACATTGTGTTTTTTTTGACAGTGTTTTCAGCCTGCATGCAGGGGCCCGATTTTATAAAGCACATGTGTGAAAATACCACTCGAAACTGGTGAAAAATTGTGCTGAATTTGAAATACGAGTAGCTTAGAAGATACTTACGGCTCTCATTAATCTTGTGACCTAGTCAAAAATTTTATTAGAGCTGTAGTTTTGGAGATATAAACAGATTTATAAATACCACTTTCGAGTGGTATTTTCACACATGTGCTTTCAAAAATCGGGCCACAGGCATGCAAATATTTTATAAAAAAATAGAAATTATTCATTTTACCCAAATTATCAATTATCCTGAGCTAACTTCGTTCAAGAACTTTTAAAAATAACTTGTTTTGCGATTTTTATTAATTTTATCATAGTTTTAAGTTTAATTGGACAAACACTGTATTGTTTAATCCGTTACGATTTTATTTAGGCTATTGCATGCCGTATATTGAAAATACAATTTAATTTCTAAAACCATCTATTTGTTTGGAATAAACATAATGATACTTAAAGAAACAAAATCTTAGGAATCATGTTATAGGCGATGCTAGCAACCCTATTTTGATTCCCCTTTCGACCTGTATTCCCACAATCAAGCTAAACATGGCCCTGTCTACCCCGAAAGTTGTAAGGACGTGATTTATCTATGTATGTAAAGTTACTTAATTTTTGAACGTTGCAGAACTAAAGCAGTTCCATTTGAGTAACAGAACCTGTTTTAATTGCTCCTGTTACACGACCTACGCGATGTATACGTCAATTTTAACCGCATTTGCTTTAACCATAGTAGGGGAGACCGAGGCGAGTTGAGACAGAGGTGAGTTGATACAAAGCCGACTTATCTGAACTGTGACAGTTTATCGGGCTGGTAACTTCGCTAATTCGTTGCTCTTTCTACACTCCACAGTTTGTGTGAAGTTGTGACCTTGCTAACTGTCATAGGTGCAGAGAAAAAGGCTTTGTATCAACTCACCTCTGTCTCAACTCGCCTCGGTCTCCCCTACCTTTCTCTACAACTTTTTGCTTTTGTAAACATCTATTTTCTTCATTAGTAAAAATGTTCGAATCAACTACAAAGCCCAGATAAATAATTACATCGAGCAATAAAACTAATTTAAGAATTAAGGAAAAACGCGGACGGAAATGTAAATAGAACAAGATTTTTCTCCGTCGTACTTTGTTTTCGATGCATAAATTCAACTCGTTTCACATGTTTCTTGCCAATCCGATCAACCGACTTATTTTTCTGGCGCCTCGTCTCAGCGACTTATAATGTACTCATAATGTTTATTTGGGAAAAGCTCCTCGACTGTTTCACGTTTAACTTCACATACATTACATTTATTATATTTATTATATTATAGCCTTTTTTATTCCGAATTCGCTACAATTTCATTTTTGTTGTTTATTTGTGTTGTTTTTTTTATTATTAAATTGTCGCGTAATTCGGAGTGCCTCATGGCATAGGCCTCCTCCGTGTATTGGAGGGTTTGGGCGATAGTTCCCACGCGCGCCCAGTGCGGATTGGGAACTTAACACACACCATTGAATTTCTTCGCAGATGTGTGCAAGGTTTCCTCACGATGTTTTCCTTCACCGAAAAGCTCATGGCAAATTTCAAATGTAATTTTCGCACATAAATTCCGAAAAATTCAGAGGTGCGCGCCCGGGATTTGAACCCACGACGCTCTGCTTGAGAGGCCACAGGTCAAACCACTAGGCTACCACGGCTTTTTACATACATTAACCACATCTTTATCTTTTACGGGACAGAGCCTAAGGAAACAAGACCTAAAGGCCACGTTTAACATGATTGTGGGTATATTGGCAAGGGGAATGGAAATAGCGATGGGTTGCTAGCCGCAGCGATTGTATATCCATTGAGATAATCTGGTTTGATTGGAGACGTTATCTTCTTCGCTAGTGCCCTTGTTTTCACACATAGATACATGAACAACAAATCACGTCTTTATCCCTTACGGGGTAGACAGAGCATAAAGTAACAAGACCTTACAGGCCACGTTTAGCACAACACTGAGGGCGTATAGGTGGAAAGTGGAATCAAAATAGTGATGGGTTGCTAGCCGCATCGCTTTTAACATGATTCCTAAGATTTTTCGCCCATTCCCCCGATGGGCTTTTACCATCTGCGTGAAAAGAGAAGCAAATGTGGTCCGATTTTTGAAAGCACTTCATTCGAAAGTACCACTCGATGGTGGTATAAATCAGCTTATGTCTCCAAAACTACAGCTCTAATAATTCTATTCCTATTGGTTATTTGTTAATTTCGACGAGACTAACAACTGTTGTTCGAAATCATATTTTTTTGAAGTGCTGACAGTTACGAGGTAATTCATCACTGTATTGATTGGCGTTTATAAGTAAAGTGGCGATTAGTGTGGGCTGAAAACATTTACAACCACTGTGTAAACAACCATGTTTGTTCCACGCTGGTCTGGGAGTAAAGAAAAAATAAGAAAATAAGAATTTACCAGTTGTTTCTCTTCCCCGCGCTGAAGGTAAAAGCCCATCGAGGGAAAGTGCGAAAGTCTTAGGAATCATGTTATTATGTTAGCCCACCACTATTTTGATTCCCCTTTCCATCGTTACGCTCATCATGATAAGCGTGGTCTTTAGGTCTTGTCTTAGGCTCTGTCTGCCCCGTAAAGGGATAAAGACGTGATTTATGTATGTATGTAAAAATGTTGAAGCTCTTGAGAGATTTTTGGACAAGTTTTTTTTTTAGTTCAGGTTCGCTCGCTGTCAGATTCACACTAAAATTGAAAGCTAAAATCTGAACTGACTCGGAATTGAATCGCATTAGGCCGTCATGGTAAGGCCTCTAGTTACACATATAATTAGCGGCACAAAATTCGGTCCAGTCTCAGTACAAAATTACATATTTTTCTGTATCATTCCTATTTCAGTATATCATTTCCATTATCTTCTATCTATATCTATCTTCTTATCTTATCTTATCTTATCTTATCTTATCTTATCTTATCTTATCTTATCTTATCTATACTAATATTATAAAGAGGAAAGATTTGATTGTTTGTTTGTTTGAATTGAATAGGCTCCGAAACTACTGGACCGATTTCAAAAATTCTTTTGCCGTTAGAAAGCTACATTATCACTGAGTGACATAGGCTACTTTTTACCGCGGGAAAATACCTTTTCCTACGGGGAAATTAATTTATCGCGGGCGAAGCTGCGGACGGAAGGCTAGTCTAATCTAAATGTAGTCAACAGTGATAGGAATGTAGGAATTTATTAATATACAAACTATTAAAAACTAAATAGGTAACAATAAAGAACACTAAAACTAGGAAAGTTGATTTAAAGTAAAGTATGTTAAAAATGATTAAAAACTAACCTAAAAAATGCCCCCTTGCCTGGTTCAAAGGTTCCCTATGCTGGCCGCGTTGCCTCTTTTAACTGCAATGGTACCCTTTGAACCAGCCACGAACCAGAGCGGGGATCGCAGCCCCTATCTCTCAGTCTGCGGCCCAGCTCCCTGACCAGCTCCTTTGCCTCCGAGCCCCAGGAGCTGTCTCGACGGCATTAATTAATTAAGCATGAAAATCTTCCTTCATCATAATCAAATTTTCATATTAAAATTTCTTGATTCATTTGATAGTACCTATCATTTGAAAAACAGCGCCTTCTCTCGTCCCTGGTGAGCAGTAAATGTTCCATGGGAGTTTGTAATTGTGTCGTACAGACACATCATTCAAACAGATGACGCGTAGCGACAAAAATTCGCATGTGACAGTAGTTAGTAACGGATAGAAAAATTCGGAGACTATAGTATTTCCAACCATATATTTTCTCGATGACAGCTCCCGTAGAATGTACCTGCGCTTTTTACGCAAAAATTAACTTTTAAATGCGAGGTATAAAAAATATGACACCTGCCTAATTTTATTCCTTGATCCCATATAATATTCATCTAAGACAAATTGAGTCCATATTATGCAGTAATATCTTTTTAAGGTACGATAAACAATAAAAGTTTTAATAAAGTTACATTCTATGGGAATACAGATAGTGATGTTATGATTGAAATATCGATATTGTATCGGTATTGTATATATTGAACTAGATGTGTTCCCGCGACTTTGTACGCGTTGTAATTTTTTACCGGGATAAAAAAAGCCTATGTTACTCAGGAATAATGTAGCATTGTAATGGTGAAATATTTTTTGTTTGTCCAGTAGTTTTCATTTTATTCATTACAAACATAGATATCCTTCCTCTTTATAATATAAGTATAGATAGGTAATCGACAATGAAATGGAATAATTATAATGACAGGTAATTTTTATTTATTAATTTTAATCAAAATGTGATGAATCGTCACTGTCACTCGACGAGCTCTCATCAACATTTATTATCTACGTCGACATTGGCGAAATACGCCTTGTTAAAATAAAGCAAGGGTGAAAGCCACAACAAAAAAAAAAAAAAAAAAATCTTGTTCTTCTAAATTATCTAAGGCCACATGAATTTCCCAATCAGTATCCGTAATCCCGTATCCGTAATCAGTAATCCCGTATTTTGGATTTTTCTAACAACATTACAAAATTGGATCGATATCGTATCTACTGATCACTTATTAGGTCACAACACTATAACTGTCAAACTACATCTGTCATCGAGAAAATAAATGATTGGACCAACTATACCCACCTGCTATGGGTGGTGTGGGGTATAGCACGCGTCACGGAATGACGAGGATCCGGGTTCGATTCCCGGCCATAGCTTTACTTTTCGGATTTTTCAGTGTTCTAATTTTCACTGACATTTAGAAATTTAATCATATTCCTAACAATATTCAGTAGCGTTTATTATCCTCGCCCCTATATCCATGACCTAGACCTTTAGGCTGAAGATAGATTACCTATCTTGGCTAGGGTGCCTTGCGTGACTGACCTTGGGCCTCCGGAAACCAGTGCCTGGCACATGCTGACTCAGCCAATTGATCCAGGCTATTTTTGTAATAACTTCACCTAATCAGCGACATGGTAGCCGCTAAATTACTTAGATCAATGCTGGTAATAGCTGAAGGGAATCATGCTAAGCCTGGCCTTTAGGTTGTGGGGCGTGCACTAACAGGAATGAAAGAAAACTAACACGTTCCACATATATTAATTATATTGTCTAATGGAAAGTAAGACGGAAGAGTTACAAAAGAATAAAGTATAAAAGTCACTAGCGGAAAGTAAGAAAGAAAGACAAGCACTGCAAGCTTAGATAAGCAACAAGAAAGTTATTTACTATAAACAATCACTATGAACTAATAATAAGCGGCGCTAAAGCAAACCGACAGAATAACGTTCGTCGCGAGTAAAAGTACCGTTAAGTCGAGCGGCGCGAGCGCAGCGTCCAGCATCGACAGTAGTAATTGTGCAACTCACTGGCCAAACCGAACATACACGAAAGAGCGCTCCGCGGCCGCGCGCGGCGCGAGCCGAGGTTTGCCGAACGTAAGAACCGGTCGAACAGCTGCGCGCGCGCCGCGCCGCACGGCGCGGTGTCACAACAAGTAAAATGTAAATAATAACATTTTAAAAGCAGACGGCCCGAACTACAATTGTTCTACAACTAATAGGGTCCGTTTATGACACATAACAATATTATTTAATTATCCTACTATATAAAATACAGTCGCCACACCAGCCCCCCCGGAGACCTTTAGGGTCGATAAAAATCCGGAAAGCGTATCCGGCGACCATAACGCGACGTTCGAGTTTCCGAAGGAACTGTTGTGGGGACAATAGGGACGGTCGACGACGTTTTAGTAGGAGCGGGTGATTCAGCTAAGATGTAAGCTGGTTTCAACCTATCTACGGAAATGGAAACATTTTTTCCTGCAACGTCGACGACAAAATATTTTTCAGCCCTTTCTACAACCTTAAACGGGCCAGCGTAAGGCGGCTGTAGTGATCTCCTGACAAAATCTTGACGTACAAAGACATGCGAAACCGTCGACAAGTCTTTGTAAATGAAGACCTTGTGAGTACCATGGCGATTAACAGTCACAGGCTGTAGTTTTTTCATGTGAACACGCAACCTGGAGATAAAATCTGTGTAGTCAGTCAGTATGTCAGCAGTCGGTAATAAAAAATCAGAAGGCAGTCTAAGCGGTTCGCCGTAAACTAACTCGGCGGTCGACGCGGACAAGTCGTCTTTCCATGCACTACGAATTCCAAGTAGTACGAGTGGAAGCGTTTCCGTCCAGCATTCGTCTGCGTGACACATGATGGCGGCCTTGAGCTGACGGTGGAAACGCTCCACCAGTCCATTGGCAGCCGGGTGATACGCAGTAGTGCGCAAATGACGTGAGCCCGTGAGTGCTGAAATCTGGCTAAAAATATGTGCCTCAAATTGCCGACCACGATCAGTGGTGATATTTTGAGGACAACCAAAACGTGATATCCACATAGATATAAAGGCCCTAGCAACAGTTTCCGCCGTAATGTCATACAGAGGCACTGCCTCGGGCCAACGTGTGAACCTATCTACGGCAGTGAGACAGTATTTGTAACCGTTAGACACGGGTAAGGGACCTATTAAATCTATGTGGACGTGCGAGAAACGACC
Source organism: Pandemis corylana (assembly GCA_949127965.1). Lineage (NCBI taxonomy): Eukaryota > Metazoa > Arthropoda > Insecta > Lepidoptera > Tortricidae > Pandemis > Pandemis corylana. The sequence goes on along the minus strand of OX421858.1, from coordinate 13,701,127 downwards.
TGATGGGGGCTTGAAGTCATGGATCGGTGCGTGAACGTGTCGCGATACTTTTGACTTCTGGCAAGGAACACACGACCGTGCCCACTCCCTACAATCTTTCCTAATACCAGGCCATACATAACGCTCGGATACTAATCTGATGGTAATCCTGGCACTAGGGTGGCTGAGTCCATGGAGGGAGTTAAAAATAATTCTACGGAACTCAGATGTTATAAATGGGCGTGGGGATGGGCCGGACACGTCGCACATGAGCTTCGTAGACGCATAGGCGACTTTTTGCAGTTTAAGGCATGAACCAGTGCGAAGTAGCATTCTGAGCTCAGTGTCCGTAGCCTGGGATCTAGCTAAAGCGTCGAGGTCTAGTCCGTCAGTAATAGCGTCTGTCCTCGATAACGCGTCCGCGACAACATTGTCCTTGCCAGCAATGAATCGGATATCAGTAGTAAATTGAGATATGAAGTCAAGATACCTAAATTGTCGCGGAGAACACGAATCGAGTGACTTTTTAAATGCAGAAACAATGGGTTTATGGTCAGTAAATACAAAAAAAGGTTTCATCTCGATCATGTAACGAAAGTATTTAACTGACTCATAAATTGACAACAGCTCACGGTCATACGCGCTATACTTAACCTGGGTAGGCGTTAATTTCCGCGAGAAGAATCCTAACGGCTGCCAATGTCCCTCAACTTCCTGCTGCAAATCCCGAACCAATAGCAAAGTCTGAGGCGTCCGTTACTATTGCAAGAGGAGCTGAAGAGTCTGGATGCGCTAGAAGAGCGGCATTTGCAATGCTTGCTTTACAAGCGTTGAAAGCTTCTTCCAGCAATGGAGTCCAGTTTACTGGGCTATTGCTCTTCACCTTTGGACCACTTAGTAGTGCATGGAGAGGAGCCTGAAGTTTTGCTGCACCAGTAATAAATCGCCTATAAAAGTTTAAGGCACCCAGGAACCGTCGCAAGTCCTTAATGGTATTAGGGCGTGAAAAATCTTGTATCGCCTTAACCCTGTTGCCAATAGGCTGTGTACCCTCTGCAGATACTTGGTACCCCAGAAACTCTACGCGCGGTTCAGCAAAAACGCACTTATTCACGTTAAGCAATATACCGTACTCGTTAAAACGCTCGAATACCGCGCGCAAATGTTTCTGATGCTCTGCATCATTAACGGAAGCTACTAAAACGTCATCAATAAACGGAAAACAGAAATCAAGACCCCTAAGGACTTCATCCATAAAACGCTGAAATGTTTGCGCAGCGTTGCGCAAACCAAAGCTCATAAATGGGAATTCAAAAAGTCCAAAGGGTGTCGTGATTGCTGTCTTCGGAACGTCCTCGGGCGCTACGGGAATTTGATTGTAAGCCCGTACCAAGTCTAATTTACTAAAGACCTTACAAGCAAAAAGATTATGCGAGAAATCCGCAATATGCCGCACCGGGTACCTATCAGGAACAGTACGGGCGTTAAGTGCGCGGTAATCGCCACAAGGACGCCAGCCTTTGTCCTTTTTAGGTACCAGGTGTAGCGGAGATGACCAGGGACTCTCCGATCTCCGCGCAACACCTGTACGCTCCATGTCTTCAAATTCCCGTTTCGCTATTTTAAGGCGATCGGGCGCTAAACGCCTCGGTCGAGAATATACAGGTGGCCCTTGAGTAGTCCGGATATAATGTTGCGTCTGGTGCTTACACTTACGCTCTAAGGGATTACCAACTGGGCGCATTATATCCGGATATTCCTCAAGCAGTTTATGGTAATGCGAGTCACCTGAAACTACTTTAATCTGCGGACAAACACAAGCAGAAGCAACTACTGCAGCAGATGTTAGCGAGGTGGTATTGTCGATTAAGCGAGCATTACGAACATCGACAAGCAAGTTGTAAAAAGAGAGAAAATCAACTCCAATAATAGGCTTGCTAACATCTGCAACAACAAAGCGCCATGCAAAAGCCCGGCGTAAACCTAAATCTAGCGATAAGCTCAACCAGCCAAAAGTACTAATTGTAGTATTATTTGCGGCATAAAGTTCATAATTAGTTTTATGACGACGTTGTGCACGCAAAAAACTCACTGGGTAAACGCACAGATCGGACCCAGTGTCTACTAAGTACTGCACCTTAGTCTTAATATCCGAAACAAATAACCGGGTAGACACTGAGGCACATTCACTGACCGACACTAAAGGCTGACTAATTAGTTTTTTGGATACGAACACGGGGGAATACACTTATCTGCCTTATCCGCGAACTTGAAGTGGTACCAACAGTAACGCTTACTGTTGCCGTTGGGCTTGCCGGCACGCGAACGACTCCTCGACTGGTTGCGCTTGCCGCGGGACCTCGACCGGGGTTTATCCTTGCGACCCCGGGAGGTGGACATCGCGTCAAGCCTCCTAGTTAGCGCGTCAATTTTACGATGTAAATCGTTCATCGCAGAGGAAGGGATGTGTGAGCTGGATGCGGCCGCCACATTAGGTGCTGATGATGCTGCAGCTACGTGGGAAGAAGCCATACCGGGCATCGCCTCATACACCTTATCAGCCATCTGGGCGACTTCATCCAGGGACAATTTATCCTGCATGGCAATAATGCTCTGCAATAAACTTGGCAGCCGGCTCGTCCATAAAGTGCGCAAAAAATCGTCTGGGAAGTCTGGTCCTGCCAAATTGCGGATATGCCTCAAAAACTGGCTCGGCTTCCTATCACCAAGCTCTTCCTTTAGGGTAAGCTGCTTCAAACGCTCCGCTCTTGAAATAGATAGCCGTGAAATTAATTCGGACTTTAATTTCCCATATTTATCGGTAGCGGGTGGCCTCGTAATTACATCTTCCACTTCAGCGGCATACTTCGGTTCCAACACAGAAATTACGTGGTAGAATTTCGTAGCGTCAACCGTTACATTAGCCAACGCAAACTGCCCCTCAAGCTGCGCAAACCATAAAGTTGGCTTATCCGGCCAAAACGGCGGCACTTTAACGCTTACGCGAAACACCGACGAGTCACTGCTACCGTCCGTCTGCATCTTAATAATTTTAATATTAAAAAAAATATCCTTTACAAAGTTCACTAACACAGGGGTCACCACTTATGTGGGGCGTGCACTAACAGGAATGAAAGAAAACTAACACGTTCCACATATATTAATTATATTGTCTAATGGAAAGTAAGACGGAAGAGTTACAAAAGAATAAAGTATAAAAGTCACTAGCGGAAAGTAAGAAAGAAAGACAAGCACTGCAAGCTTAGATAAGCAACAAGAAAGTTATTTACTATAAACAATCACTATGAACTAATAATAAGCGGCGCTAAAGCAAACCGACAGAATAACGTTCGTCGCGAGTAAAAGTACCGTTAAGTCGAGCGGCGCGAGCGCAGCGTCCAGCATCGACAGTAGTAATTGTGCAACTCACTGGCCAAACCGAACATACACGAAAGAGCGCTCCGCGGCCGCGCGCGGCGCGAGCCGAGGTTTGCCGAACGTAAGAACCGGTCGAACAGCTGCGCGCGCGCCGCGCCGCACGGCGCGGTGTCACAACAAGTAAAATGTAAATAATAACATTTTAAAAGCAGACGGCCCGAACTACAATTGTTCTACAACTAATAGGGTCCGTTTATGACACATAACAATATTATTTAATTATCCTACTATATAAAATACAGTCGCCACAAGGTCTTGTTACTTGTAAGTGATAAAGACGTGATTTGTATGTGTGTGTGAAACTTGTTACTTCCATGCTAGTCTGGGAGCAAAGAAAAAACATAGAATGTACCAGTTGCTTCTCTTCCCGCGCAGATAGTAAAAACCCGTCGAGGGAATGGGCGAAAATTATAGGAATATTGTTAAAGGCGATGCGGGTAGCAACCCATCACTGTTTTGATTCCACTTTCCACCTATACGCCCTCAGTGTCGTGCTAAACGTGGCCTGTAGGTCTTGTTACCTTAGGCTCTGTCTACCCCGTAAGGGATAAAGACGTGATTTGTGTATGTATGTGGGAAAACATGAGCACCAGCGAAGAAGATAACATCTCCAATCAAACCAGATTCATCTGAATGGACATACGAGTACATTCGCTGTCTGTATGCAATAGCATCGCATCCACTGGAATGTTGAATTACACTTGATATCTAAAGATCTGATAATCTTGGGATCTGATAAACGCATTTGAAATGTTTTTTTTTTTTTAGTAAAAGCCTCATCCCAGCTCCTTCCCTTATTAATTTAGTCCCTCTCATAGGGAGAGCTGTGCCTAGCAGTGTGACGTATACAGGCTGGAGATGGTAATGATCAGTCTAAGCAAACTGATCAGATTTTTGTCCCCAGGTTTCGGTTTACGTCCGTACAATCTCGGTCCTGACGCTTTAATGATCATCTCGTACCCTGGTGAGCTGTTCATGAGACTCCTGAAGTTGATGATCCTGCCATTGATCATCGCCAGTCTCATCGCTGGATCTGCTAGCTTGAACGCGAAAATGAGCGGAAAAATTGCAGTCAGGACGTTACTCTATTTCATTACAACGTCCATGTTTAACGCTTTCTTGGGTATTCTTCTGGCGATGATGATTCACCCTGGGCAGCCGGAGTTGAGAGAAGACTATGCTGTTGCGGTCGAGAGTAAAAGAGACCACAGTATTTTGGACAGTCTGCTTGATATTGGTCGGTGAGTTGGAGGTGTTTCTAATTATAGCCCGATATCAAAAGTATTGTAGCAATAGCAATATATATATATGTATATACAGGCATTTATTATTATTATTTTATTATTTGTAGGGGTATAGCACGCGTTACGGAATGACGAGGATCCGGGTTCGATTCTCGACCATAGCTTTACTTTTCGGATTTTTCTATGGGTTATAATTTTCAGTTTCGTTTAGAAATTTAAACTTGATTGTTCCTAGTACCATAATTTTATTCATATTTGTTTATAGGAACATATTCCCCGACAACATAGTGCAAGCTGCTTTCCAACAAGCTCACACTGTGTACGCAGAGCCACCGTCGTTGTTCGCGAGAAACATCACTGAGAATGACACGATGCCAGCTCTTGTCCGAGTAGTGTCTTACAGGTAAGATACTACAAAGTTATCGTCTACTACGGTGTGGCAAATTAATAGTAAATTTGGTTCTAACTCGCGCATAACCAATTATACTTGTAACACGGAACACGGAATACTAGAGACACTCGTAATAACGAGTTAGCAATTTTCTTAATAAAAGTATGAGTGTTGTTTGTTCATTGTTAAGGCCTCCTTTGCAATCTTTATACATCAAATAGCTTTTTTATGTTTCTAGATCGGGCACCAACACCCTTGGTCTGGTCTTCTTCTGCCTCGTCTTCGGAAGTCTGCTCGGCACCCTCGGCGCGAAGGGCCAGGTGGTCATTGACTTCTTCCAAGCCATCTTCGAAGTCATCATGAAGATGGTGACTGGGGTGATGTGGTTTACCCCGGTGGGAGTCAGCAGTGTCATAGCGGGAAAAATTCTTGGAGTCAGTAACGTGGGTATGTATTGTAACATTTGTAATTGTAATGCTGTCTTCACTTTTACATACTTGCGGTAGGATTGCCTTTAGTTTTCGAATGAACGCTAGGTAACTCACATGCCGAGGCAGGCAACCGATGCCGTGGCCTGCCTAGTTATTTGTCTTTTTTATGTTGTCTTGCATCTGTTGTTCATTATTCATCTTTCTGTCATTGTTATGGTAACAAATGTTTGTATATTCCTTTTATTTTTTGTTTAAAATAAGTCGTACGTAATATATTACATAAACATCCTTCAACTTAAAATTAACCTAAATTTTTACAGCGATGTGTAGTTCCACTTAACCAACTGCTGCTGCAGCTGTTTATAAATATACTTAGGTACTCTTATTCTTCTGTTTGCAGCTCAAGTGATGTCCCAACTGGCCTGGTTCATAGCGACGGTGACGCTTGGCGTGTTCCTCTACCAGCTGATTGTGATGCAGCTCATCTACTTCCTCTTCCTCAGGAAGAACCCCTACAAGTTCTACTGGGGGCTCTCCCACGCTATGCTTACGGCGTCTGCTACTGCTTCTACGTAAGTGATAGTTGAGTCCTGAGGTACCTTTCTGTAGCTCTTATCGGCTTTGTCAATGTTTGTCTGTGTGTAAATTTGTGGACATGCATTGTGAGTAAAATTTCACGCATTTACAGCGTTTGGGTTCACTTGGAAAGTTCTCCACTGGCTTTATTTAAATCCCTTTTCCCCTGAGAGCCGATCTAGAATTAAATACTTAATACGATTTAATACTATCTCGACAAACTCTCCTAGCTGCTGTACACATCTGTTGGAGAAGATACTTCAATTATAACTTTGGAGTTCTCTGGTTCTGAGAAATCTGATTTATATCGTCAGATCTAAAGTTCAGAAGATATATCAATCAAGACAATGACTCTGATGAATGCATTCATTTATAATGATGCTACGCATCCTTGAGTTACTGTTGCCAAATATCTAAATACGTCACGATATTCGTCTACTCCATCTATTCACTCCCTGAAAAGAGGGACAGATGACTCTTACGTTGAAGTACATATTATTAGTCGTCTACTATAAATCTAGCACATCCTTTGTAACTCTTACAAGGTGGGTATACCAACTGAGAACTTACGGACCGAGCCTGAAGTAACAAGATCAAAAGGCCATATTTAGCATGATTGTGTGCGTACAGGAACGGGGGAGTCAAAATAATGATGGGTTGCTAGCCGCGTCGCCTTTAACATTCCTAAGATTATCGACTGGCTTTTACCATCTGTAAGAGAAGTGATAGCTACTGGTGGTGGACTGTATGAGAGTGAATGGAGGATGATGGAAACACTTATAAACTGTATTATTATTTAATTATTGTAGCAAAACACAACACGTACAAATGGTGGCACAAGGCAGACTGACAGGAAGAAATATATTGACATGTATCAAAAGGGTAAAAATAGGCCGCAAACCAGCCAGTAGCCAACAAAAAGCAACTGGTTTTTTTCTTTGCTGTGGCCATCATGGAAGGAGTTTTAGCTAGAGTGAGATGTTCTTAACCTGAGCTTACCATGTTCCAGAGCTGCAGCTCTGCCAGTGACCTTTCGTGCTATGGAGGGTCCCCTCCGCATCGACCCTCGGATCACGCGCTTTGTGCTGCCAATCGGCTGTAATATCAACATGGATGGCACAGCACTGTTCCTGGCAGCAGCCAGTGTGTTCGTGTGTCAGATGAACAACATACATCTGGGGTTTGCGCAGTTGGCTACTATTTTGTAAGTATCCCCATCGTTCATTCCATTTAAGCCTTATAAGATCACTTCGTTGTCTGTCCGTCAAACCCCTCTGTCTCAGGAACGCGTAAAGTTGTAAAATTGAAATTGATAGCAAATACTAAGGTCTGCCGTCTCTTAAAGCTGTGAAAAAATCAAACCTCTAAGTCTACGCAATCAGAAGATATGGCCGTTTATGTCGTATTTTCCATATACACGCAAAGGGAAATAAAACCGGATAGGGTACTTCCCGTTGATCTAGAATTATGAAATTTGGTATGAAGGTCGCTCTTATAGCACAACTTGTAAAATAAATCTTAAAATCTGATTTTTTAATGTCTGTCTGTCTATGTTAGTAACAAATATAAAATAACCTTCTTTAAAAAAAATGGTTTCTAAAAACATATTCCTCTACCTCTGATAGTTTTTGACTTCTCCCTACGGACCCATTTAGATTTAACATTCTGTATACTGTTGAATATCATCTTGTTCCTTCTGTTCCAGCCTAACATCGACGGCAGCTTCAGTGTCCTCAGCCTCCGTCCCGTCGGCAGCCATGGTGCTGTTGCTGGTGGTGCTGGCGGCAGTTGATGCTCCTGCGCATGACGTATCGCTGCTTTTCGCTGTCGATTGGCTCGTGTAAGTTTTAACCCCCCGAAAAGAGAGGTGTTATGAGTTTGACGTCAATTTCTGTGCTTCTTAGCTTTCAGGCGGATGGACCGATTCAGAGACGATTTTGGAGGGCTTGTACATAAGAGGTGTCAATGTGTATTTATTGTTTTATTTTTATTTAATATCGGACAACACACACACAAATCACGTCTTTATCCCTTACGGGGTAGACAGAGCCTGTGACAAGACCTACAGGCCACGTTTAGCGAGATTGTCGGGCTAGGTATAGATGGAAAATGGAATCAAAATAGTAAGTAGCCTCATTGCCTATAACATGATTCCTATGATTTTCGCCCATTCTCTCGACGGGCTTGTACCATCTGCCCGGGAAGAGAAGCGACTGGTACATTCTATGTTTTTTCTTTGCTCCCAGACCAGCATGGAAGTCATCATATCGGACAAAATGGTTTAAAATACAAAGGGGCGGAGATTCTCATCAAGTATGGGCCTCCAATGTATAGCTATAACCGTAACTCTTCCTAAGGTACCTAATTATTGCAGAGATCGGATACGCACCACGAACAACATGCTCGGTGACTGCTACACGGCGGCTGTGGTGGAACATCTTTCGAAGAAGGAGCTGATGGCTTGCGACGCTGTCACCATGGTAAGACAAGAGAGAGGAGAGAGAGATAGAGAATAGTATAGATATGGTGTAAAATGGGCTGCACTCAGCATAATATTGCGGGAAGCATCAATGCTGTTTTTCAGTGGGACCCAACATTCAATAGTTTCTAAGGGATATCCTGGTTTATCAATTGCAAGTGCCGAATTTATTGATATCGCAATCTATTTTCAGTAGCATCTTTAATTTCCTTAATGCAAGGTTAGCATTAGATGGTCTTCCTTTGTTACAAGAGCACTTGAGATTGTTAAAACGTCGATAACAGTGGTATTTAAATAGGTAATTAGGAACAAAACTTGATTTTGAATAGATCCAACAATAACCATCCTTTCTGGCTGTACTCGTAGTCCCAATTTGTAACCAGCTATAAATGAAAAACATGACGTGTTCTCTCCTTGCCGCCTGAATCTTATTAATAGCAATGTTGTCTGGCAACGTATTGATGGTCATTTTTTGGAAATAAAAATGTACACAGTTTAAGAAAAGCGTCCCATTTTTTCATTCCTTTTCCGTTACTTCTCCGTAGACGCTTGTTTGAGAGTGACAAAATGGAAGTTAAAAATTGTGTGAAAACTTTGGGACACTTTTTGCTAGTCAATAGTGCTCGTGATTCTGAGCAGAACTGCCATCGAAGTTCTATAATTCGAGAAAAAGTATGAATGGATTTATATAAAGAAAAAGACCTGATACAACTTTACTTTTTTTAGGAACCAGTTGCCAACGGTCTCATCCCCACGCCGAACACAGAAGACGAAAGAACAATAACACCATCACTTCAGACGAAGAAGTCCATCACTTCAGACGACATAATTATCGACATGCATTTATCCAACCAAACTAGTCGTAGTCCCGTCAAACGAATTTAGCTCTTAGAATGTCACCCAAGAGACTGTGTTTTGAAAACATTTTTGTAAGCAGACAGAGTGCAACTTTGCCTGCGTTTTAGATTTCATTTTCACTTGTAACACTTTTCCATGAGTGGTTTCAACGTTTGTTACTTAAATAGTGATGCTAAGACTGGAATTTGATTTGATAAGCCGATAGACTGAGTTGTTGAAATAAAAAGAGCAAATAATAATTTATAAGTGTACTTTTAAAAGGTAAGGAAATGTGAAGAGAATTCGATAGTCAGTGACTACAAAAGTTGGTGGCCAATTGCTGGTTTATAAGTAGGCAAGTGAGCAATAACTAATGTAAGTGAACAGCCACTCGATAGCCTTGATTAACAGAGTAGTTCTGTTGATAGAAACTATATTTGCTTACAACTTTCTCAAATCTAGTTTGCTCTGCCTCTATTTCATGGAGGATTAATAAATGACACTGATTTAGTCCAAATTTCATACCCAGTAATTGTCACAATGTCTGATCAGACACATTTATCCCGTGTTTAGTTATTTATAAGACCCCGATTGATTTGTTTTGACTACTGATAGAGACATCAAGAGAAGGATTTTGTCTGCCATAAATTGGCCTTTGAAAAGGTCAAATGTGACTGTTAACTTTGTCATGTCTTTGGAAAGTGAAAATTTTCGATCTTAGCATCGCCATTATTGTTATACATTTCAAAATCGATTTTTTCGAAAAACTCTTTCAGCTTTATACTATAGTGTATACAGAGACCGCCACCAGCGCTAAACAAGTGTTCCAATCGTTACCGATGAACATTATTATAATTCTGCTCCTGTGTGACAAATTTGAATGCAGTATTTTCCTATTATGGAGTCTAAAAGCAATTTTTTGAAATATTACTGTCCGATTGTCAGAATGATTCAGAAATCGTAGCGTATCGTATCTTGTTATGTAACGAGTATAGCGGAATGGTTTTGTGTTAACGAAGATGGAATCAATATCGTCTCTAATGGCAATAATATTTTAACCAATAAAATTATAGTAATGAGAGTTTTCCTAAAAAAATTGCACATGATCATTTTTTCCAGAATTTAAATATTTTTGGTTTTTCTTACTCACAATCGCCCTATCGATTCTCATACAAGAAATAGTGTGTCCCAGATGTTTGTCACGTTCCATACATATAATTGAAAAAAGTGACGAACTGGAATGACAATTTTGGGACACATTTTTTCTTGTAAATCGATGACGTAAACGATTCTGAGTAAGAAGAACCCAAAATAGTTAAATTCTGGAAAAAATGACCATGGCGACTTTTTTTTGGAAAACGCTGTAATATGTGGTCCCTTAAAATTGACCCGGAACATTTCAGAAGTAGGCCAGGGTCGATACCTTTGAAAATGATAAAAAGTAAAATAAAATTATAGTAGGATGAAACCCATTAGAAATGGTAGAGAATATTACAAAAATTAAAGGAAAAATAAATTACGGTCGATCTGAGGTCGGGAAGGGGGGAGGGGTGAGTTTTTAAGGGTGAAAAACGGTTTATCTCGATTTCCGGCGAAACTACAAGTCTTATGAAAAAAAGTTAAATGGCAAAGTTGTAGGTAATAAAAAGATCTACAACTTTTGCTTTTACACTTTTTTCACATAACCTCAAAATTTATGTGAAAAATTCAAATAACCATGTTTTTGGTTTTTTATTTTTATCTTTTGCAAAAATAATAATTTTTTCACGAAACTTGGTGAAAACTTACCTTTTTATGTCCCAAACTTACAGTATTTTTTTTGATTTAAAAGATTCATTTTTTCACCTTATTTTGACTTAATATCGAAAAAGCACCCTAACTTTCAATCGAAAATTCTCACGTCAAAATATCTGTTTTTTTTTTAAAGTCGGTGGCCTTTTTGTTCGTTGAAATCTCTACTTTCTGATGGTATAAAAAATATATACATTACAATGGTAATTTTTGTCAGAAAATGCAAATAAAGGAATAAATCATTATGTTCAATTTTGAGCTATTTATTAAAAATTTACACCTTAATTACTTGTTAAACGTAAGATTACATGTTACATTGATAAACAAAAAAATTACGAATCCATAAAACATAAAGATTAGAAAAAACATGCGAAAATAATTATTCTAAATATTAAAAAAATAGGATTTAAAGGAGATTTCATCTAAAAAATGTGACTGTTGCAATATTTTTCAGTAATGAAGTTGATTTATTAAATTCTAATTACATTTATGTCATAGAAAATCTCATCTTACTAATATTATAAATGTGAAAGTTTGTTACTCTTTCACGCCAGAACGGCTGGACAGATCGGGATGAAATTTGGAACATATATAGATTATAGTCTGGAATAACACATAGGCCACTTTTTATCCCGGAAAATTGCGCAATTCCCGTGGGATAGCGATAAACGAATTCTATGCAGACGAAGTTGCGCGCAACAGCTAGTAATATATAAATGTACATGTAAATCGTACTATTGAATTTCGATACTTTATACTGATTACGTTATTCATAATAATTTTCTTAAATACAATAAAAATAGGATTTGAATCCTATTTTTAAATATTTAGAACAACTATTTTCGCATGTTTTTTGCAATCTTTATGTTTTATGGATTCCTATTTTTTTTTGTTTATTAATGTAACATGTAATCTTATGTTTAACGAGTAATTAAGGTGTATATTTTAAATAAATAGCTCAAAATTAAACATAATGTTTTTTTCCTTTATTTGCATTTTCTGACAAAAATTACCATTGTAATGTATATATATTTTTATACCATCAGAAAGTAGAGATTTCAACGAACAAAAAGGCCACCGACTTTTTAAAAAAAACAGATATTTTGACGTGAGAATTTTCGATTGAAAATTAGGGTGCTTCTTCGATATTAAGTCAAAATAAGGTGAAAAAATGAATCTTTTAAATCAAAAAAAAATACTGTAAGTTCGGGACATAAAAAGGTAAGTTTTCACCAAGTTTCGTGAAAAAATTATTATTTTTGCAAAAGATAAAAATAAAAAACCAAAAACTTGGTTATTTGAATTTTTCACATAAATTTTGAGGTTATGTGAAAAAAGTGTAAAAGCAAAAGTTGTAGATCTTTTTATTACCTACAACTTTGCCATTTAACTTTTTTTCATAAGCCTTGTAGTTTCGCCGGAAATCGAGATAAACCGTTTTTCACCCTTAAACCCCCCCCCCCCCCCTTCCCGACCTCAGATCGACCGTAATTTATTTTTCCTTTAATTTTTGTAATATTCTCTACCATTTCTAATGGGTTTCATCCTACTATAATTTTATTTTGTCTCAAAAATTATCGACCCTGGCCTAAAGGTGGTTGGGTCAATTTGACTAAATAGTCTTGTAAATGTTATTCAGGATTTTCGAATCGTACATACATACATACACAAATCACGTCTTTATCCCTTACGAGGTAGACAGAGCCTAAGGCGGCGATTAGCAAGATTGTGGGCGTATAGATGGCAAAAAAAAAAATTGAATCAAAATAGTGATGGTTTGCTAGCCGCACCGCCTATGACATGATTCCTATGATTTTCGCCCATTCCCTCGATGGGCTTTTACCATCTGCGCGGGAAGAGAAGCAACTCGTACATTCTATGTTTTTTCTTTGCTCCCAGACCAGCATGAAAGTTTGTCGAATCGTAGTGGACAAATAAATGTTTCCACGCATTAATCGATGTTTAAAGTGACTGGGACTAAATTTCTTCCATGTTGGTCCGGGAGTAAAGAAAATACTAAGAATTTACCAGTTGCTTCTCTTCTAAAGTCTTAGGAATCATGGGCGAAAGTCTTAGGAATCTTGTTATTGGCGATGCGGCTAGCCCATCACTAGGTACTTAATCATGCTAAACGTGGCCTTAAGGTTTTGTTACCTTGTGCTCGGTCTACCCCGTAAGGGATAGACGCGAGATGAAAAATGATTGTATGGACGTATAGTCAGAATAACCCAAACACCGGATGATATATTGTGGATCAATTATGAGAGAATTGGTGGATTCGGTTGTGAAAGTAAGACATTCAAATTCTCATACTTAATGCGGAAATATGTCACGCTTTAGGACCTAATATGATAACATTAGACTGTAGAAACAAGTATACAAGAGAACTGTAGAAGTAGTACGCAAAGTGGATCCAACTGAAATTGTCACGGGACATAGGGAATAATGTCAACGTGCTCTTTATATCGACGATGTTTTAACAGTACTAAAATTCTGTTAAAGTGGAGTTTCAAATATGTTATTTGTTTGAAGTCAAAATTGTGAAGCGATGTGTGAAAATATTGTTTGTTAAACAACATTTTATATCAACGATGTTTTAACAGTACTAAAATTCTGTTAAAGTGGAGTTTCAAACATATTATTTGTTTGAACTCAAAATTGTGATGCGATGTGTGAAAATATTGTTTGTTAAACATTATTTGTCGTGAAAAATTTGAATACTTAAATTACATGCATCTTTTTTCACCTTTAGTACAAATAAGATTGCAATACAATGTTGAGTGTGTATGGCAAGAGTGAGTTAAAAAACAGCGGTAGGTATTCTTATTTCTTCTTATTCAGTACACTCATGTCTGTATCTTTTATCGGTACAAGATTTATTTCGTATCACCCTTCAAGCGATGCAAATCACAAGTTTTCATTTTTAAAAGTAAGGTTACTTTTATTTGTTGATAATAGATGGCGTGAAAATCTTGTCAGAGCACTTCTCTGTCCCTGTTCGAATGTCTGTGACACCATTATCGTGTGGATACTTAAAATGTAGTGATATCTTAGGCATTTCTAGTTATAAGTCACTATTGTAAGCAGGTGTTTAACTATTAGAAAGTAGGAATGTTCACAATAATGCAATTATTGTAATGGCCTTAGACAATCAACCATCGTTAGAATATATTGTTTATTTATTATCATCTAAAAACATATTATGCTCTTTTGTATCATCATAATCATACAATGCAATTGTAAAATCGTATCAAAAATATGACTTTGATAAACATTTACGTGCCTAGTACGCCATTAGTATAACTATATCAACATCCAACTGTGATATATCATTACTTGGTAATATTTCATTCGATTCATTAATTAATGAACATGTGCAATGATAAATAAAACAAATAATGAAAATTTCAACATTTTTATTTATTTTCATTCTAAACATCATTGGGACATTTTGGGGCTTACAATTAGGGTTTTATGAACATATTGTTATTTACACTTCATTCAACTCTGTCGTCAAGAAATTATTATACCTATACAGATATAACCAAAATTAAGGCAGAGCTCATTATTAATAAGACAATTTTGACACTAACATGAAGATCACAGAACAAATTTCTAGATTTACAATGGTCCCAGTGGATCTACAGTCTCATTTTTACATACATATGTGGAATTTATCGCAGTATAAAGTGTGATTATGAAAATAACTGATACATAATTAATTATAAAGGCCAATGTGAACCCAGGTGTAAAAGTTCAACTTTTTGCTAAGAACAACATAGAATTAATATTTCTTTTAGGAAGTTGTTTTTTTTTCCGAACCATGGGATCTGGTCTGGCCTGGCCGTAGTCAGCTCAAAATTTAGGAGCACATTCAGAAAATTTGTGACTGCATTTTATAATAAAACATCGCAAAGCACAATTCAATTGCAATAATCTAAGTATAATCTTATAGCTTACAGTAAAGCTGATTTGTTTGTTTTAAAAATATAAAATTAACATGGCAGTCTTCAGTTTTATATTTTACAAGGCACTAAATATACAGACTAATATTTACATTTTTAAAGTTACAACCCGAGTGGATATATTTACATTTACCGTAAAATCGGTAATAAGCGCTTAACAGATCACTTTGAGCATATTCAGGGCGTTAAAATGTACAACATGCACAAAATGATTAAATAAGTATACAAAAACTAAACCGATTACATCGGTCGAATAAATATTACTATCAATACTTATAGGCATAACAGTCCATCTGATATTTACAAACCATTAAATTATAATTAATATCATATTCTCATAGTGGAATGAGTTTTTCTACTAGCTGGGTTAGGGGGAAGACCTGGGCCTACTAACGGTGACATTGATGGTGACCGAGTAGCTAAAGGAGATAATGATGGCGAGAAAGATGGCGACATAGCTGCAGCGGCAGAAAAGCCACCAGGCACATCATGACTAATAGGTGACCTAGGTAATAAGTGTTGTGGCTGCCTACACGAGAGCGATGGAGCTGGACAACTCCTAGGAGCTACAGTAGTTAACAAAGGAGGCGGAACACTCTTCCCACCAGAAATAGATGTCCCTTTACTCTTGGCACTAGACGCACCACTGTTACCACTTTGTAAAGAAACGGCATCATCTTTAAGACGAGCAATTTCGGAAAATACGTGCGCTAAAGGTTGATATTGTGGACCCCAATCTAACAGGTAATCCCAATTGTAGCTTCCAGTTAGTTCTTCTTCTGAGTGTACTATTGAGCTCAAGCTACCAGTCATGGATGGTCCAGCCGTGGGAACTGCTGTGTTTTCTCCTGGAGCGGTAGGGAACGCACCCAAAGCCATAGCCCTATCCACTGCTGCACTGGCTTCATCAGCACTACTAGCTCTTTCACTTCCAGTGACTTCATTAAGCTTTGCATAAATAAGATTAGTTATATCGTTTTCATGAGCGCCGTCTTCATCAAATATATGCATTGGGTCAATAGATCCATGATGTAACATAGTATCTTTATTGCCAACATTTTCTGAGCACCTCCTAGATGATGTTGAAGCTCCACCACCAGTGCCTGTATCTATTATGCCCAGACGAGCTAAATATTCTTGAGTGTTATGTACAGAAACATCCGATAAATTGTCGTCATCGACGCCGTCCGTCTGTCTGTGTATACCAGAGTCTCTTTGCAGTGGTCCTTCATTAATCATTCTTATTTCTTCATCTTCACCATCTTCTCCATCTTCAGCAGAGCCACGGCCACTTGAGCCAGATTGGTCAGACCCTGATAACTCAGACGTGGTGGCAGCACCTGAATTTGAACTAGCCGTGTGAGGCCCGTAAGGAGGAATCTCATCATACTTAGGAGGCGCAAACTGGTTACCAGCATTAACAGGTCCTGTATTTCTTATAGGAATAGTATCAAAAGCACTTGGATCTACGTAACTATTTGTGGCGCCAACTCCTTCTGAATTAAGGCCAGGTTTATTAACCTTTTTGTGCCTTTTATTCTTCATGTGTAAGAATAAAAATGCTGCTGCAAAAATGATTATGATGAATATAAATACTATGAGCAAGCCTAGTGCCCAGTCTGAGAGCCCACTGTTAGGAGCAGCCGGCGTGTCTCTAAGGTTAAGATCAGACACAATGGCCAATGAATCAGGCAGTATTTCAACAGCAGTCTTGTTAGTTAGAGATCCCTGTCTTCCAGAGCTGGCAGTGACTACTAAACTTATGGATTTATCCGATCCAAAAAGGCTTTGCACAGATTCTACTCTTTTCTTAAGTATTATGACACCAGTTGTTCTATTAATTTTAAAGTATGAATGAGAAGTCGACAACTGGTAGACTATTCTTCCGTCTACTCCTTTATCTCTATCTGTTGCAGTAGCTTGGCCGATGACATAACCAGCAGGAAGTGGTCCTTTCTTAGGAATCGGAAAATTGTATGTCTTCTGAGTGAACTGAGGGTAGAATTCATCACGACTTTCAATATCAATCCTTACTTTGACAGTTGAAGACTTTCCACCTAAATCGAACGCTTTGATGGAAAACTCGTACTTATTTTTCTGTTCATAATCAAAAACGGAATTCGTATTAATCAGTCCTGTTGACGAGTCCACTTGAAACATTTTCCATGAATCATCGTTTCTATTATAATTTGTGGTTTTGGGTACTATCGTGTAGTTTAGTTGCCCGTATTTTCCTTTGTCTAAATCAGTCGCTCTCGCCGTAAACACGGAGGTGCCAACTCTTTCATTCTCGGCAACAGTTTCGAAGTATTCATTCACAGGAAAAGCTGGAGCATTGTCATTTTCATCAACAATGCCAACCTTGACATATATACCGTTGCACAAAGACGGTACGCCTTGATCGCAAGCAACTATAATAAGCTTGTATTCCGTATTGCCGGTATCATAGTCTAAACTCTTATTTACAGTCAAAACTCCTGTAGTAGGGTGAACGAAGAAAAGGTTGTCATCATCTCCAGAGGTTATGTTATAAATGATAGCAGAATTAGGCGTTCCGTACAAATCTGCATCAGTTGCAGCTAACTTAGTCAATGTGAATCCAGGTTTAGCGTCTTCGCTAACAGTCAGTTCAAAGTCACTTGAAGAAAACACTGGAGAGTTATCATTGGCATCAGCTACAGTGACGAAGACGGTAATTGACGTTTTGTTTTGCACGTATGAAATCAATTTTCCTTGCTCAACAGCAGCTAGTCCAAGAACGTAAGAATCTTGGGTTTCTCTATCAAGCTTGTTGACTAAGATGAGGGCTCCATCCAATGTGACATCGAAGGTATCACCTTCATTGCCTGATGTGATATGGAACTCCAGGTTATATTTCTTGAGGACATCGTTGATGCTGCCAATTTGGAGTAACGACGAACCTCGTTCTGTGTCCTCGTTCACAGTTATTCTGAAATTACAATATTTTATTTATTAGGTAAATTGCTTTAAATTCTTTTTCAGTTGCGATTTTAAAGCAATGAGAAATAAATCTAAATTAAAAAGTTATTAATAATTTAATATTGTATAGACTTGTTTATCGATTTCAAATGTGAAGAACGGATTTCAATTATACTTTTTACAATATATATCTAGTACTGGAATCAAAACAGTGATGGGTTTCTAGCCTTCACTAGTTCACCTTTAACATGATTCCTAAGATTTTTTCCTGTTCCATCGATGGATTTTTAATTAAACTGATCATTACCTGTAGGTATCCTGTCCAATAAAAGGCTTTATCTCTGACGATGCACCAGTGCTGATCCTCACAGCAGCCACGGCGCTTCTATTTGGCTTCCCATGGTCTGTCGCCACCACAGCCAACTGTGTGTCTCTTTGGTGTGGTAATGCACTGTAGTTCACAAAGATGACTCCAGACACTGCGTCTATGTAGTAACTTTTGGTTTCACCGAGAATTGAGTAAGAAATCTTTCCGTTGTCATCGCTGTCCTTGTCTTTTGCGCTGACAGCTCCGATTTCGACGTTTCCTGTGCCTTCTGGAATGAGATAAAAAAAACAGTCATTTTTTATGAAATAAGGCGGCAAACGGGCAAGTGATGGTAAGTGATCACCACACATGGAAACCCGTAAGACCAAAGAATTACAGATGCGTTGCCAGCTTACGAGTAGAGGGCTAAGATGGAACACGTGATGTGCCAGTAATTTACCCGATGGGCTTATTCTCCTCGCTAGAATACAGCAGCGCAAGCACTGCTGCTTGGAGGCAGGGTTAGTGAGTTAGTTTAGTAGTGAGTTTTATGGAGACTTGACGTCTAAATAATTATATATTATAATCTAATCATACATTGTTCTTTCAAATTTCAAATTCCGTTTTTTTCAATTTTATGAAGTATGATAAACACTGTAAAACGTGAGACTAAAAAAAAAAGACGGATCTTTTCAAACGTCAAAGATATGACCGCACACGCACGCCGTCTCCACTTCGTATTTGGTCTGAAAGTTTGCTATCATACGCTTTTAAAGCAATAAATTAAACGGTCTTTAGTTAAAAATACATTCAGTTACCTGGCAAGATTCTGTTGTAAGACAATTCGTCAAACACCGGCGGATTGTCATTGACGTCCAATACTTTGATAGTCAGAGTCGTCTTAGCCACGTGCTCGTTGTCCGACACACTCACATTCACTTCATACACCTTCTTGGTCTCAAAATCCAGAGCCTTATTCAAAACAATCTTTCCACTGTATCTGTCAATCGAGAACCTATTGTCTCCCTGAGTTAGAGAATACTTCAGTGCAGGATATGTGTCGACGTCGTTCGCCGTAACGGATGTCAGCACTGACCCCACTTCCGTTCCTGCAAAAACACAAGCAAAAACTTTAAAAGACGTCCACGATACTTTCTTGTTTTCTCGTTTAAACGAAACGGCTGCCGCTTTAACGACCAGCAAAATAACCTAAAACAAAACCGCTGTCGGCGTACAATGATATAAAAAAGGAAAACAAAAAGCGACGCGGATCTTTGGGGAGGCACCGCTAAAACATGCACTCGAAAAAATGTAATACCATCCAATAAATATTGATCCTTAAGGAGTCCCTTTTATTTAATCTCAACGCTGGAATCGAAACGTCGCGGCCTCGCGGAGTTGGGAATACAAATTATGTAAAATACCTCCCTCTTTGTACGACGCTTTTTGTTCTACCAATTTATTTCGCAAAGTCGATAGGCCGCCCCACAGCAATTTAAAACCGAATACGTAAGCGTGTGCAAAAACTTGGAGAACAAACCTTCTGATACTGAAATGACGTTCGGCGGCGGGAACGTCGGCTGGTTGTCGTTGACGTCTACCACGTTGATGCGCAGCGTGGCCGTGCCAGTCATCTGCGGATCACCCTCGTCTGTAGCTATCACTGTCAGTTTGTACGTCTCTCTTATCTCGCGATCCAGCACTATGTTCGTCTTGACCGATCCCGAGAACGCGGGCTCAATAATAAACGCGTTATCATGGTTGCCGTCTACTATGTGGTACAGGATTCTCGCGTTCATTCCCCGGTCGCTGTCCTTGGCCGCGAGCTGCACGACAAACTCGCCCTTAGTGTTCCCTTCGAGAACGTTCGCGATGTATTGCTGTTGCGTAAATCTGGGAGCGTTGTCGTTTTGGTCCAACAGATTTATTGTTACGTCGCAGTAGCCGTATAAGACCGGCGCGCCCTCCGTCCGCGCGACCACGACCAGATGCCGCGTCGGGCCCGGGTGCGATTCGAAATCCAAATTAGCGGAGTTATTCACCTTTATAACACCGGAGTTAGGGTCTATTTCGAACGCGTAC
The DNA here is from genome assembly GCA_949127965.1 of Pandemis corylana. Taxonomy (NCBI): domain Eukaryota; kingdom Metazoa; phylum Arthropoda; class Insecta; order Lepidoptera; family Tortricidae; genus Pandemis; species Pandemis corylana. The sequence goes on along the minus strand of OX421858.1, from coordinate 13,680,667 downwards.
TGGTCATTCCCGTTTCCGAATTCATAAATTACGCTTTGGCGTCGCCCGTCGCTGCGAACTGCCGTTACTCGCAACACATCTTTACCATGCGGTAGATTTTCTTCAATAGTAACGTTGTAGCTCGCGTTTTGAAAGTTTAATAACGGCGTTTGATCTGGGTTTTCGCCGATTCGTATCTCAATGAGACCGATGGAGCTTTGGGGCGGGTGCCCTTTATCTTTAGCCATTACTTTGATATGGATGAGTTTGCCGTTTTCGCTGGCTAAGCTTTGATTGGCTGTCAGAACGCCTGTTGTTGGGTTTATTCGAAATTTGTTGTTAGATGTGTCGACAAGTTCAAACAGTATTTCAGCGTTTGTACCGATGTCATTGTCCGTGGCAGAAACACGAAGTAAGCTTTGACCTGGTGGAGTCAGACTGGCTACTTGTTCTTTGAAAGGGTATTTTGTAAAAATGGGTTTGTTATCGTTTACATCAGTAATGGACACTTCAACAGAAACTCTTTGAGAGCGAGCGACGTACCGACCCTCATCTGTAGCGACAGCTTCAAAATGGTAAAGGTTTTTGGTTTCTCTGTCAAATGATCTAAAACAAAAGAAAACAATTTAATTAAGAAGGTATACCTTCAATTTACAACGATAAAAAATGGCAGAAAAACAAAGTGAACGGTGACTACTCCACCGACAAGAGCTTGACTTTTAAATCTGTGATGATGATGATGAGATAATATACTTCTTAAGTTTTTGCCACTTTCGTGACGGTACTTACCCAGTAGTAAAAATTATTCCTGTTTTATTGTCAATCCTGAATAATCCTTGACTTTCATTCGCCAACGAATAAACGATGCGTTTGTTGAACCCTAAATCTGCATCCGTTGCTCTAACTTTTATGACTGACGTATCCAACGGAGCATTTTCGGGTATAGCAGCAGAATAATGACCAGTGTCGAAAATTGGATCGTTGTCATTTTGATCTTCAACCAAGATAGTAATATTACAAGATCCTTGCAAAGCTACTGGTGAACCATGGTCAAAAGCAGTAATAGAAAGATGATACTTCGACTGCGTCTCTCGATCCAAAGTCCTTGCCGTTAATTGTCCAGTTGTGTGATCAATTGAAAATTTATTTCCGTTGTTACCAGACGTAATGCTGTACGTTATAATCCCATTTGCGCCAATATCTTTGTCTGTAGCTGCGACTGTATGAATAACTTCTGGTTCATTGTTTTCTGGGACTGCTAAAGGGTAACACGACCCAGTTTTAAAAGTCGGCGGATTGTCATTTACATCCAAAACGCTTACGGTGACGGTAGCAACGTCAAAATTGGTCGTCGATTGAAATGTACTGGAATCAGTGACGTAAACGGGAAAGGTGTACAGGTCCTTCTCTTCTCGGTCAATTTTAGATTTGACATTTATAGTGCCGCGACGTTCATCTATAGCAAACTTGTCATCAGCTACTCCTGGTGGTATAACGTATGTTAAATTTCCTGAAACGAAAGAAAGTTGTTAAGCTCTGTAATGTTAAGAATTGAAAAAAAGTAGGGCTTTGAGTTTTAACTCACCAGCATTCCCTCTAGATGATTTAGCGTTGAGTCTCGTAACGAAGCTGCCTGGTCGTATATCTTCACTAATATTAGCTTTGTAAAATGAATCCATGAACCGTGGGGGAACATTAGTTGATTCTTGCAAATTAAGCTGCAGCATCATATGACTTTGTCTGGGAAAGGGTATGCCATGATCTGATGCAGTGAGATTAATTTTGTATTGTCCAGGTCTCACTTTACTACTGTCAGAAGAAAACTTCTTTGACAGAGTAAGTCTTCCTGTATCGTATTCCATAGAGAAATATGTATGGTCATTTCCGCTGGATATATAGTAGGATACTCTACCATTGTCTCCCGTATCAGCATCAATAGCTAACGCTTGATACAAAGTACCACTCAAAGTATTCAATGAAACCGATGATTTATTCTTAGAAACAAACTTCGGTACATTATCATTTGCGTCATTAATAGATATATGTACTGTAGCTAATGTCGACATTCTTTCAGTTAAATTAACGGCCATATCAGTAGCTTCAATAACTAGCCAATATTCCTTTAAAACTTCATAATCTAGTGCTGCAGTTAGTGTCAGTGATCCTGTTAGAGGGTCCAAAGCAAATGTTTTATGTGAAGATGGTAATGAAGACACAATTTTGAAATTCAGCTCTCCATTTGCGCCAGCATCAGCGTCTTTTGCGGTAAAGTTATATACAATAACTCCTAAAGAAGTTGTTTCTGAAACTTCTATGTTAATAGGATCTTGAGGCCATTGCGGTGCATTGTCATTCACGTCCACTATTTCAATTTTGACGGTCACAGCACTGCTCTGAGGGTTGTTGGTAGCAGATGTATCCAAAGCTCTGACTTCTAATCTGTATTCATCTTGAACTTCTCTATCTAGCTGCCTGGCTACAACCAAAGAACCTGTTCTTCGATCTATTTCAAATGTCCCTGGTAAATAGTCCGTAGTTAAAGGCATGAGTAGATAAGAAATCTGTTTTTCTTCACCATTCACAAGATTATCATGAATGTCATTGTCACAACATGCCACTGTTCCAACTACGTGACCAATATTCGCATCTTCTTTCACCTAAAGAAATTATTTATTATTAGTGTTCATTTAATACAGTATCATAATATTTAAAAACAAAATACAAACTGATGTTGCACTTACTTTGAAAGATAAACTGGAGCTTGTAAAAGTGGGTCTATTATCGTTTAAGTCCAGAACCTCTACTTTTAATTGTCTCACTGTTTGCTTAGGAGGTTTCCCACCATCGGTTGCTGCCACAGTCAGACGATAAATAGACCTTTCTTCATGATCTAATACTGAAATAAAATGTACAAATCAGTAACATTTTAAAATGGGGTTTTTATAACGCACGCCATTAAAATAGTAATTCACCACAACCCCATATGAGACATGTGTAAGAAGCTTCATTAATATGATGTGTATCGAATGTGTACATAAATATTTATCTCTCTCTTTCTTTTTCATAAGAACATACCTGTGCTAGTTTTAATAACTCCACTGTTCGGATCAATGACGAAAACGCCAAAGCCGTCCGAATCCCTTTCATTAAGAATAGAGTAAGTGACAGAGGAATTAATCCCATTGTCTCTGTCTATTGCTTTCACTCTCGCAACTTCAGCTCCTGGTTGTTGTTCCTCTCTAACACTGACGACATCTTCTCTTGGATCTATGATTTCTGGTGCATTGTCGTTGACATCACTTATTTTAATAGAAACTGGGACTCTGCTAGAGCGAGCTGGGGTTCCTTGGTCTTTGGCTTCAGCAAATAAGGAGTACGAAGCCTTGAATTCCCGGTCGAGGTAGTCTTTTGTTGTTATTACACCTGCAACGAATAAAAACAAAGTTTAGTAATAAGACTGGTAATCATGACTAAAATAGCAAATTCCTAAAAGTAAATCATATATAAATTAAAAAAAACTGACGTATTTACACAAACATGACTCACTAAAACCTAAAATGTAAAAGGTTAACATGCCTCGTTAAAGCTTAAAAATAATAAACAAATTTTAATAAACAATCTAGATTAACTCTCGATACCTTAATAACCCGACCCACATCCTAACTAAATTTCCGATAAGAATTTTGTCAATTTCAGTTCCATTACTGTGATGGGCAAACCCGAAATTAAGCATTCATAAAAGAGATCGCTCGCGGCAGAATAGCTATGATTATCCCAGCCGCACTCCGTATTGGGAACCTAAAAATCGTGATGACAGAACCGGTGAAGGAAGTTAAACGTTGTTTAACGGAACCAGTACAGTCTAAAGAAGACTTTGGAACCCCTGGTTTTTGAGAGCGTTTTCCTTGACTTGCGGATAAAGCTGTCGTCCAATAATAAGACGTGGCAGCGCCTGCCGTAATGAGAGATGCGAAGCGAGCTCTAGAGAAAAAAAAGCGCATCGTTATTTTTGAAGCAGTTACAACCGCGCAGGATTTTGTTTTGATATATATAGCTTTACAACCACGAGATAGAATTACTCATTCTCCCGCGCTATCATTCATGTAGAGAGGCGAATTTATAAAAACAACTACACATTTCTCACCGTCACAATTACATATTTAATTCGCTTGCAATATACACGTCATTATTAAAATTTATAGTCACCCTTTGGAGAGTCGGATTCCAGCAACGTTTTACACCTATTACTCATTTCAAAAGCATAATGAAAATAAAAGGTATCCGTCAAGCGAACGAGCTGTGCGACCGGCCAACGGCCTACACGTACATTTGTAACGTATGAGCTTTAATGGCCGACGACAGTATCTGGCCCTCTGAGGCTGTAATAAAACATAGCAGAGAATAGCAAGGCTTCTACATAGTAATATTTTAATAATAGTTAATGGCGGGTCAGGCCGCGTGCACAAGCGACGACGTTTATAACTCGCAATTGACGCGCATATCCATTACTGCCGCCTCCCGGAGCGACGTTGGCCGCGACCTTTCTGATAAAAATTGCCATAAACGATTGATTAATAATCAAGCAAACGCGCCAACTGCTAAGTGGGTAATTCGATTACTCGGATCGATCGGAATCGATTCGCGTCTGAAGGTGCCGACGAATAAAATCAACAGGTTCTTGTGCACATAAAAGGGTGGAGTTTTTGCCTCCGAAAACATTGTAGCAGCTGTTTGGATCAGTATTCAGATCGTAGCCAATCGTCCACATACAGACGTCATTCGGAATGATTTACGAATTTGCAGGAGACAGGAGGGTAGACACCCACTAACTAGCTCGCGGGGTGTCGATTCGCGATAAGCCGAATTGAGATGAAACGAGGAGCCATTCATCAGTCAGTTATCGGAAGATAACTGCCAACCCCCATTTTTGCGGACGACCATATTGAGAAAGAAAAACGGAGATTTTAATGATAAGATCTGAATCTCATCATCGGAACTTTTGAGAAAATGAAGCATTTATTTAGCTACTTCAAAGTTAATAAAGGAAAACAACGCTGAAAGCGACAACGACTATCTACTGGGATGAAGTACTGGGAAACTCCGACATAAATACAATAGACAGGATTAATCACGCATTAAAATATCAGATAAACGTCTGAAGTCCACGCCTGTGACCCGCTACGCACTTCCAAGAAAATAATCTCCGTTATATTAAAAACTATCAGACGATCGATATTACAATACATATCCGATACAGTAATCCGGTCTGTGGCATTCATTGTCTACACAAAATATTCAACCGTTTCCAAAGACTTTCTTTACCTCGTAATTAATCAAGTGATATGTAGCTTGGTAGTTTCCTAGCTGAAAATAGTTTTTGTTGTATATACCAAGATACTGAGGATCTCCTTACAGGCACTTACTAATGGTAAAGTGTAGCCACACACACATGCACACACACACACACTTTCTTTTTTTATTCTAATTATTCTTGTATTTTGAGTACTTCACTTGGCACTCGCGATACAGACCCAGAGTCTAGTGCGAAGGCCGCTGTTTCACTTACCGCATAAAATATCATCTACCTATCTCTATGTAACAATGTGTCCTTGCTATGCACTTTGTAACTTCTGTGGTGAAATAAAGTTTTCCTTATTCTTGTTCCCTATAAAATGGCAAGAAATCGATAGTCATGGGAAAACCGGACCGTGCTCCCCTTCCCTTTAAATGCAGGTAAAACGTCTGTTTGCGCCGAATGTTTGTCCAGTCGATGGGTCTTAAAGCACAACATACTTCGAGTTTTAGCTTTCAAAAGTGCCGGCAATCTAAACAATGCGTTGAGAGGTAGGAATTATTCTTGGCTGATCAAACAACCGATAGGATACTCGGCTCGTTGGGATTACGGTAAAATTGCATTATGAACGAGTATATGGGAATGCATTGTTGGAGGACTGTTTAATTTTTAAATAGCCAGCATGAGTGGTTTGTTTTGGTACGAAGTGACCAAATCAAAATACAACACAGGGCACGTTGCTACAAAGTGTTACAAAGTGGCGGCTACGTAGAAGGAGTACTGTTAGTAGACCCCAAAGTACACGGATGACGGTAAGGCTCGTGGGAAGCCATTGGGTGCGGGTAGCACCAAACCGACCGTGGCGGAGATCCTTGGGGAAGGCCTATGTACAGCAGTGAACGCTTCCTGGCTGACATGATGTCGGTGATGAACTTTACTTAATATTTACTCTTAAGAAATTACTCACACCATTATTTTCTTTATTAAAATTTACGCTTCCCTATTTTCTGTACTGACAGTTGACGGTTGGTAATTTCGAATTTAATATTCATAAAGTAAATCTTTTGCAAGAAAGCCTCAAAGAACATAAACATAAATCAGTAATAAGAAATTTACCTGCGGCCAAACACTTTCAACAAACAGCAAACCACATCGACGCTAAACAACGAAATAATGTTTACCTTGAATAAATTACATTCAACTCACCTGTCTCTGGATTTATAGAGAAACTAGTATTCGTCGGGAACAAGCTGTATCTTAACAGAGCATTGTCACCTAGATCAGCGTCTGTCGCCGCTATATTGCCAACGAACGCTCCAATATTCATATTTTCTTCAACTCTGAATTCATAGGCTGCTTTAGGAAATACCGGATCATTGTCGTTAGCGTCAATAACATTGATAACTAGACTAGCACTGGCTGATAAAGGTGGTATCCCGTTGTCTGTAGCTGTTATTGTCATCCTGTGTTGCGCTACTCTTTCTCTGTCTAGAGCTTTGGCAAGATATACCCAACCGGTAGTGGGTTGTACTTGGAAGAAACCATCGTTGGATGTGTTCCCAGCTGGTATGATGCGATACGTAATGCGTGCGTTGTTGCCTGTGTCCTTATCAACAGCTTGGATCTCCAGAATCTGTGAAGTAGTCGCGTTATTATCATCAATTTATTTTTGATAATAATTGGTGTTACTTTCACCAGTAACTTTATCAAAAACTGTTATTTTGCCACGAACCATGTCCACATTGATCTTACAATGTGTATAAACAAATTACAATCTGATAGCAAAAAATATCTTATTAATATTATACACTGATACTGACTGGGACTTTGTAATTGTGTCGTACAAACACATCATTCAAACAGATGACGCTTGGAGACAAACAATGGCATAGTAACAAGGTCACGTTCGTGACAGCTAGTAGCAGATAGAAAAATTCAAAGGCTTACCCACCTGCTATGGGTGGTGTGGGAGTATGGCACGCGACATGGAATTACGAGGATCCGGGTGTCGTTTAGAAATTATACACTGATTCTGATCTTATTTGAAATATATACTACAAATTAACAAATAAACATCTCTTCTCACCTTTGTGTTAACAGCTTCCGATTCTAATACGTTGGAGGTATAGGATTCATGTTCGAACACTGGAACATTGTCGTTAACATCTTGTACATCAACAGACAATGTCAAGTTGGCATTGAGGGGTGGTGTTCCTCCATCCTTCGCAGCAATTACTAAAGTATGACGCACCAAATTCTCGTAGTCTAGAGGTCTGTAAAAAGTTACATCATGATTAGTCTTACCAAGGTTTATGGTTAAATCTGATGAGTTATTGAGAGCTAAAGATTAATTACAAATTGATCTAGTCTCAAACTAAGCAGGTACTAGCCAACGGATAAAGGTACCTTAATATGTAAATACATACAACATCCATTACTCAGGAACATCATCATAGAAGTGCCTGCCCCGGGACCTCCAGCTTCATAGCCTGGGTCATCAAACCATAGGCTATCCGGTCGTGACAATAAAATATAACCGAAATATAACCGAGAAAATAACTTATACTTTATTTTACAATAAACCAAGGTCCGATGTCAAAATCACCAGATAGATACTGTAGTAAATAGATACATAATGACACACAAATCACTTCTTTATCCTTACGGGGTAGACAGAGCCTAAGGTGACAAGACCAATAGGCCTCGTTTAGCAAGATTGTGGACGTAGCGTATAGATGGAAAATGGAATCAAAATAGTGATAGGACGCTAGCCGCATCGCCTATAGAATTCCTATGATTTTCGTCCATTCCGACGATGGGCTTTTACCATCGGCGCGGGAAGAGAAGTAACTGGTACATACTATGTTTATTCTTTGCTGCCAGACCAGCATGGAAATAAGGTACTGATGGATTTGAGTAATGGAGTTAAGGATCGTAAAAGAAAGGATGTAGCAATGCTATAAAACCCGATACTAACCTCAACAGAGTAACCAATCCGTGCTGAGAATTGACAGCGAAGGTGTTCGGAGGTCCACTGGCAGACACCAAATGGTATGACAGCTGCGCATTCTTGCCTTCATCATCATCTGTGGCTCTGGCTGCGTATACCACTGATCCCACTGCCGCTGACTCAGCCACTGACACGCGAACTGACGATGTGCCAAACTCGGGAACGTTGTCGTTGATGTCTTCTAGTGTTATTTGGACCTGTAATCATGATCATGAGATAAATATTGAAGATGGGAGTGAGTGCCAGATTTAATCGCTGTTTTAAATTTGATTGTCATTTGTCACTTGCAACGTTTATGCATATTTAGTTTTGTGCTGTTATTTGCAACTGAATAGCAAACCCATCAGTAATATGCCTGTAATTTTACCAGTTGCCCTACTCCACGCCGGTACACAGCAGGACATGCACCGCTGCTTGGCAGCAGGATACGCAAGTACGGTGGCAGCGATCCGGGTGGTCCTTTCATAAGGTCCTACCCTCTGTTTCATTACTAGTTCTTACCTGCGTCTGATCGAAGCTAGCAGAGTTTCCGCTGGATGCCTTCACGTTCAGCAGGTACGAGGACTTGGTTTCCCGGTCCAGAGTTCCTGAGGTTCTGATGGCGCCAGTGAAGGGTTCTATGGTGAAGTGGTGGTCTGGGTCGCCGGATACGATGCTGTAGCGGGGCTGCTTGCCTGAGGATAAGAGAAGTTCGTAAATATAGGTTTATTGGAAGACCGGAAGACGTACGTATTTGAGTGACATTAACAACATTATAAAATAAGGTTTGGTAATGATGTAATCCAGTGTGGAACTGGAGTTAAGTAATTCAGATTACTTAAGTACTTGATTACCGAGGAATCAAGATTACAGTAGTGGTTTACAATACTGATTCCAAAGGAATGGATTACGAAAGGTAATCATAGTACATTACAGTAATTTTGATTATCCAATTAATCGACTACTGAAGAATCATTACTGTGCTGTAATCGTGTAATTGATTCCAAAAGTAATTGATTACGCCCAACTCTGTCGCCATGGAACAATAATAGCATAGCTGTCAAGAACTATTCCAAATAAGACCTCACTCAGCAGTGAGACGTTATTATCCGAGACTTCTGAGCACCAACTCGTCACTAATATTTAATCTAAGCATCCATATCATCTATCCCGGAATACCTTTAGACCCCGGAACACGTCTCAATTTCCCAGGTAAGATGTTCCTGGATGATCGACCGGATATTTATGAGCCATAAACGTTTACGCTCATATTATGTTACCACAGATCAATTTTATTGTCTATGAATCTAGGGTCAAGTTTGTATTCAAATGAGTTATGTGTTTGTTTGTATAGCCTTTTACAAAATAAATGAATTGATATGTGAAATTAAACTATCCACGGATGCTGATGTTTCGCTTGAAAGTGAGTTTAGTATCGAAATCTATTAGGTCCTATTTTCTACTGATAAATATTATCAACGCAAAATAATAATAAATAAATAAATAATAAATATCTTGGGACAAATTACACCAATTGACCCAGCCCCAAACTAAGCAAAGCTTGTACTATGGGTACCAGGCAACGGATAAACATACTTATATAATGTAGTTATAAATACATACTTAAATACATACGACATCCCTGACTCGAGCACAAACATTCGTAATTCATCATACAACTGTCTGCCCCTACCGGGATTCGAACCCAGGACTTCCAGCTTCATAGTCAGGGTCACTAACCACTAAGCTATCCGGTCGTCGATCCATACTAATATCCATACTAATATTATAAATGCGAATATTATTCACGCGTTAACTGATAAATCTATTTATTGCACCAGCTTGAATTCGGCGATCTCGTGAAAAAGTAAAAATATACTAGTTTCTTATCCTTTAAGAAATTAGTAAATTCCTTTCCTGGTGCACCACTAAAATCTTCTAGGACGTCTGCCTAACATCAAGTTTCTATGCCAAGTTGAAAATAATTATAGTACCTAAAGAAATCCATCGTAGAAATTTAAACTAGAGACGTGAAATTTGCACGCATGCAACATAAAACAAAGGTGTAATTTCCGGAAATTTCCACGAAATTTTTCATAATTACATACATACATACTGTCACGCCTCTTTCCCACAGGGGTAGGCAGAGACTACTTTATTCCACTTGCTACGATTCTGACATATTTCTTTCGCTTCATCCACAGTCATCAATCTCTTCATACAGGCTCGTCGGTTTCGGGTACTCCTGACCTGACCTTTTTCCAAAACGTCTCCTATTTGGTCTCGGAACGTCCGTCTAGGCCTTCCCCTCCCAACGCAACCATTCGCACTTCCCATATAGATCTGTTTAGTTAGTCTACATTCATCCATCCGCTCTACATGCCCAAACCAACTAAGCATACTTTTTCTATCCTAGTCACTATATCCTCTTTCACACCAGCACGTTCCCTTATCACACTGTTAATTATTCTATCTTTCAGTGATACACCTTCCTTTCATAATTCCTATTGATAATCAGCGAACCTCCGGAAAGTGCGCAAAGCCGCGGCCAAATACTAGTCCGTAATAAATTCATAATCCCACCAAAAACGCTTTCTATTTATCAATTTTTAATTGGCAGCTTTCGCAGCGGTTTAAAGGCATTCATTGTCGACATTTTTTTGGCGGTTTTTGTCCTCGTTTTTGGGCAAGTCCGGGCACTTGACGCTCCGAGATTGATAAACAGTCTTATTGGGGACATGGGCTGCCTTTGTTACGGAGCCTGGTTGGCCAGGGCTGGGAGTACTCAAAAATAAATAATAAATAAATAGAATAAATATCTTGGGACAAATTACACCAATTCCTCTAATCCAATTCAATTTCGCTAATCCTGCCGCTAAGTAGCAGTGCTTGTACTACTGTGTTCCGGTGCGGAGAGTAAGACAGCCGGGGAAATTACGGGCACAAGAGGCATTTCATCTTAATCCTCTAGGTTGGCAACGCATCTGCAATCCCTCCGGGGTTGCGGGTGTCTGTGGGCAGTGGTGATCACTTACCATCAGGTGACCCACTTGCTCGTTTGCCTTCCTATTCACATAAAAAAAAAAAATTGACCCAGCCCCAAACTAAGCAAAGCTTGTACTATGGGTACTAGGCAACGGATAAACATACTTATATAATGTTGATAAATACATACTTAAATACATACAACATCCATGACTCGGGCACAAGCATTCGTATTCATCATACAACTGTCTGCCCCTACCGGGATTCGAACCCAGGACCTCTAGCTTCATAGTCAGGGTCACTAACCACTAGGCTATCCGGTCGTCAAAAAGGTCGTCAAAAAAGGTTTCAGCATTTTAACAGACTCCTCGAACACTATTGTCGGACCTTTGACAATTGGAAATGCAATGCGTATTGAATATGAAACCAGCCGGCGTAGATTCTCGTCGAGTTTGTAATGCAAACAGAATTGTCACTTTTTTTTTTTATTTGAATAGGAAGGCAAACGAGCAAGTGGGTCACCTGATGGTAAGTGATCACCACTGCCCATAGACACCCCCGCAACTCCGGAGGGATGCAGATGCGTTGCCAACCTAGAGGACTAAGATGAAATGCCTCTTGTGCCCGTAATTTCCCCGGCTGTCTTACTCTCCACACCGGAACACAGCAGTGCAAGCACTGCTACTTAGCGGCAGGATTAGCGAGTAAGATGGTGGTAGCGATCCGGAAGGACCTTGCACAAGGCCCTACCACCCGCAAAACTTGTCACTGACAATTGTCGCGTTGTTGACATAGGGGCTTGAAGTTATGAACAAAATTAGACCTTTATATGGCAATGTGTCTGCCGAAACAAGTGTTCTAAGAATACCTTTTCGTATTTTTTATTAACTTAGAATTTTTAGGACTTTAAAATGACAGTGAATTGAACCATATTTTTGTTAAATATGCCAAATTAAGAGTTTAAACGACCTGCAGGCTTATTACCTAACTCGCTCGCAATCGCCATCGTGTTCATTTTGACAGTTCATGTATGGGCTGACAATTGGCATCAGAATCAGCTAGCTGTCATATTCATACAAGAACTGTAAAAATGAACACGATGGCGATTGCGAGTGAATTAGACAATAAGCCTACTGGTTACTACGTTTTTGTAATCATTGTACGAGTATTATATACTGTTTGCAACCGACCTGTGGTATATTTTTTTCTTTAGGTCTCTCCGAGTTAACCTAGACCAAGACTAAGACAAATAAATATTAAAAAACCTAAACGCAAACAAAAAACGTTCGTAATTCTCATCTCTATAAATAACTTCCGAACGACTGCACCAAATTTGATAATTATTTTTTTGTTGCGTTTGTTATTGTTCGGACAAGGTTTGTATAAAATAAAATTAAATAATAACTTCAAGCTTCGCAGTCAAGTTATCTAACCATTAAGTTATCCTGTCGTCAAATAAATAATCAAACATCTTGAAATCTGTTCACGTCTTAAATTGAACTAGTGCAAATCCTTAATTTTATATTTTATTAACTTAATTTTTTTCATAAAGGAAGTGTCAGCCCTGTTACTCCCCGCTCTCCCCTGCCCCTCCCCCGCGTTTTCCCTTTGTCTCCCTCTACTTATGCAGTCGCTTGCGCATCATCGTCCCTTATTTTCGGTAGCCGATTTTACAGAATTCACGATCAGTGCAGGTAGCCTCATTTTTTTATTTTAATACGTCTACTTTATTTATTTTTTAAGCCACTTTGTATTGGTGAGTGAAAGGCGTTTGGGGACCTTAGAATGGCACAGAATTCGGTATGCGAAATCTGGTTTCATTTCCAAAATCCAAACGCAAACGATACATAGGGCCCATATAACTCGGTTCCCACCGCCTTGCCTATTTTAAGGCAGTTGGGCACTTTTATTGTGCAGAATTAGAGGAAAAGGCTAGTCAAATTATCTTCGGCTTACCTTCTGATATACTTGACGCCACGCCACTGATACCTACAAACATAATATAACTAGCGACTCGCCCCGGCTTCGCACGGTATATTATGCATGTATAAACTTTTCTCTTGAATTACTCTATCTATTGAAAAAAACCGCGCCAAAACCCTTCGCGTAGTTTTAAAGATCTAAGCATATTTAGGGACAGACATCGGAAAGCGAATTGTTGTATACTGTATAGTGCAGGGGTGGCCAACAGGTCGATCGCGACTGTTAGTCCTGTCGATCGTGGCAAGGCAAAAAATATAAATACGTAGACCAGACTGCGCAACGTAATCACCAACTGCTGATTTAAGGTTTCATGAAGTATGTAATTGGTAGATCGCACAGGGTTTCGTTAGTAAACAGAAGATCTTGGGTCTGATCAAGTTGGCCACCCCTGGTATAGTGTATAAATTACGTGTTTATCCCTTAACGTGGTAGACATAGCCTAAGGTAACAAGACACGTTTAGGTAGAAATGGGAATCAAAATAGGTAGTCATCGCCTTCATCATGTTTATGTTTCCTACGATTTTCGGCCATTCCCGAGGGCCCTTTTACAATCTGCCGGGAAGAGAAGTAGCTAACAAATTGTATGTTTTTCTTTGCTCCCAGACCAGCGTGGAAGTGTATGAAAGTTTTGTCGAATGTGATAAAGCCACAGGCAACATTATATCACTACAAAGTATGAAACAAAGTCGCTTTCCGCTATCTGTCCTATGTATGCCTAGAATGTATCTTTAAAAATTCGCAACGAATTTTGATGCGGTTTTTTCTAATAGATAGAGTGATTCAAGAGGAAGGTTTTTATTTATATTCTACGCAGACGAAGTCGCGGGCAGAAGCTAGCAAAGTATAAAACAAAGTCGCTTTCCGCTGCCTGTCCCTATGTATACTTAGATCTTTAGAAGTTCGCAACGAATTTTGATGCGGTTTTTTTTAATAGACAGAGTGATTCAAGAGGAAGGTTTATATAATAATATGCATAATTTCTACGCAGATGAAGTCGCGGACAGAAGTTTGTTTGCTATTAATACTTCCTCAGCATCTTCTGAGTTGAAAATGATTGAATTTAACCGTTCGACCATAATAACGACACGCATCAAAAATATATGGGTATGTTAATCCGATCACCTTCGACAAAAAGGATAAATTAAATTTAGGGAACGACGCGGCTAATTCGATTCACACTAAGCCTCCATGTCTCATATCTTAGGAAATAAATTCATACAATCTTAAGTTATATTAATCCTAACCATTTTGTTGGGGATGTGCTTATGGCAATCTCTGGGTTGGTTCAGGAGCGACTTCAATGAAGGATGCGATAATTCTCTGGCGAAATGTATTTGTTTTATTAATTTACAAGTATTTTTACCAAAGCTTTTGACTAGGATAGAAAAAAGTATGCTCAGTTGGTTTGGTCACGTAGAGCGGATGGATGAAAGTAGACTAACTAAACAGATCTTTAGGGGGAGTGTGAATGGATACGTTGGGAGGGGAAGGCCTAGACGGACGTTCCGAGACCAAATAGGAGACGTTTTGGAAAAAGATCAGGTCAGGAGTACCCGAAACCGACGAGCATGTATGAAGAGATTGATGAATGTGGATGAAGCGAAAGAAGTATGTCAGGATCGTAGCAAGTGGAATAAAGTAGTCTCCACCTACTGTATTTTTTTTAATTAACGTTCATTGAAATAGCCCTCCGCAAAGTAACGCCTGATTCAATAGGCTTGCATTTGTTTTTGAAATAGACCAAATAAGTCTAGACAAGTAACAACACCGAAGTGAGGCTGGTTTATAACGCACACAAACAACAACGAACCTTCAAACGCACACACGCGCAAGTTTACTACGAAGTATTCCAAATCTAGGGGAAACTTGCGTTACTAAACGCACACATAAAGTCGCATTCTCATCGTTACAGAACGGTGTCAGTGTGTGTAACTCAGTTCAGTTCACAGAACACTAATCAAAGCTAACCCATCGAGCCTAACCTTCGAACCTTTGATTCATTAAGCGGTGCAATACCCAACTAAATTTGCATTCCCGTTCTAAATTGACTCCTTTAAAGTTGATAATCTCACTCACGACCGAGCTCAATTAAGACGGCGATCTTTGGAATTGTCCACTGAATCAATTTAAATGAATTAATTATCTAATAGTAGATTATCTGGAAGAAGCTATCTGATGGCGTATGTACGATTCCCATAGGAACTGTTTATTCTGGAGTAGCTGCGGCGACTCCGTCTGCGCAAAACCGCTTTCCTGCGGGAACTATGCAGTTTCCGAGATACATACATAACACACACAAATCACGTCTTTATCCTTACGGGGTAGACAGAGCCTGAGATAACAAAACCCAAAGGCCACGTTTCGCATGATTTTGGGCGTATAGTAAGGGGAATCAAAATAGTAATGAGCTTGCGGCATCGCCTATAACATGATTCCTAAGTTCTTCGCCCATTCCCACGATGGGCTTCTACCATCTGCGCGGGAAGAGAAGCAACTGGTACATTCTAGTTATTTCTTTACTCCCAGACCAGCATGGAAGAGACAACCTTTATTAATTTTAAAGAGGCCTTCCGCAGGCGTGGTGTGCCGGTTAACCAACACCTTCGCTGAGGCATAGGGTCGATCGACCCCCACAAGAGTATTGTTAATTACAAGTTAACTTAATTTCCGCAGTAAAGGTGTAACAATGAAATCGCTAAGTAAAGTTAGTTAGGTACTATCAAATGAATCAAGAAATTTTTATTTCTTGATTTTTATGTTTTACTTTTACGGTTTTACCGTTAGAAATTTAATTTCTAAATGTCTGTGAAAATCAGAACACATAGAAAAATCCGAAAAGTAAAGCTATGGCCGGGAATCGAACCCGGATCCTCGTCATTCCGTGACGCGTGCTATACCACTACACCACCCATAGCAGGTGGGTAGTCTCCGAATTTTTCTACCTGTTACCGACCGTCACGTGACCTTTGTTACTATGCGAATTTTTTGTCGCTAAGCGTCATCTGTTTGAATGATGTGTCTGTACGACACAATTACAAACTCCCGTGGAACATCTACTGCTCACCAGAGACGAGAGAAGGCGCTGTTTTTCAAATGATAGGTACTATCAAATGAATCAAGAAATTTTTATTTCTTGATTTTTATGTTTTACTTTTACGGTTTTACCGTTAGAAATTTAATTTCTAAATGTCTGTGAAAATCAGAACACATAGAAAAATCCGAAAAGTAAAGCTATGGACGGAATGACGAGGATCCGGGTTCGATTCCCGTCCATAGCTTTACTTTTCGGATTTTTCTATGTGTTCTGATTTTCACAGACATTTAGAAATTAAATTTCTAACGGTAAAACCGTAAAAGTAAAATATAAAAATCAAGAAATAAAAAATTCTTGATTCATTTGATAGTACCTATCATTTGAAAAACAGCGCCTTCTCTCGTCCCTGGTGAGCAGTAGATGTTCCACGGAAGTTTGTAATTGTGTCGTACAGACACATCATTCAAACAGATGACGCTTAGCGACAAAAAATTCGCATAGTAACAAAGGTCACGTGACGGTCGGTAACAGGTAGAAAAATTCGGAGACTACCCACCTGCTATGGGTGGTGTAGTGGTATAGCACGCGTCACGGAATGACGAGGATCCGGGTTCGATTCCCGGCCATAGCTTTACTTTTCGGATTTTTCTATGTGTTCTGATTTTCACAGACATTTAGAAATTAAAGTTAGTTAGCTAAAACTTTTAGAACATTGAAGTTAAAAGGGCGTTGGGCCAATTTGACGAACAAAATTGAGTCTGTAAGAAGATCCTTGCTACTTATTGCTGTTAGTAGTGTAATGATCCTTTAAAAACCCGTTAGGTAGTAAGATAATAGAGTTAGAGCTGGGTAATCATAGCACCGGACTGCTTTTTAGGGTTCCGTACCCAAAGGGTATAAACGGGAGCCTGTTACCAAGCCTTCCCTGTCCGTCTGTCACCCACGCTGTGTCTCATGAACCGTGTTAGCTGAACTGTTGAAATTTTCACAGATGACGTATTTCTGTTGCTGCTATACCAACAAATACTAAGAACAGAACATTTGTTATGTATGTCTGCGTCAGTAATCAACATAAAATAAAATGACTTAAACTTCTAAACGACCCTGAAAATTAGAACACAGAAAAATCAGAAAAGTAAAGCTATGACCGGGAATCGAACCCGGATCCTCGTCATTCCGTGACGCGTGCTATACCCCTATACCTACCACCCATAGCAGGTGGGTAAGCCTTCGAATTTTTCTATCTGTTACTAGCTGTCACGTGACCTCGTTACTATGCGAATTTTTGTCGCCAAGCGCCACCTGTTTGGATGATGCGTCTGTACGACACAATTACAAATGACTTTGTGCTTAAGAGCAAGGCTCTGCTAACACTGGATTTTGTAATAACTTACCAATTTGTGCGGGGCTCTCAGTGCGCGAGACCGACTTGCACTTGGCCAGATTTTCAATAACACAATGAGGCATACGAAATTTTACAAAAAACTAGACGCGAAGTTATGCGTACGTTGTAATTGTAATATAATTTTACTTTTTTCTTACAATTACCGGCAAAACATCTTCAGTTTAAAACCAGCCAAATAGCGTCGGAGAAAAAAGAGAATAATTGGGGTACAGTCGAAAAAGAAGTCTAAAACGTTGGCAGTAAAAACTGTCGCGGCGAGAGGTCGACGACCCGCAGGATTTATTCGGCGCGGGCGCGGACGATTCGTATCCTCGGATTTCTGGCAATGGAGATTCGAATTTTAAATTTGCCCGTAGCTCTGTGCGAATTTAAAAGTTATTTCGACATAGGCGTCATTATTTTCGTTGGATAACGTTTTTTCATAAACTAAGCTCTTCCATCCTGGTCTGGGAGCAAAGGAAACACAGAATGTACCACGCTTCCCTTCCCAGATGGTAAAAGCCGATCCAGGGAATGGACGAAAATGGAAATCAGGCAAGGAACTCTTCACTATTTTGATTCCCCCTTTCCACCTATACGCCCACAATCATGCTAAACGTGGCCTTTAGGTCTTGTTACCTTAGGCTCTGATACCCTGTAAGGGATAAAGACGTGATTTATGTATGTATGTATGTAGGTTTTGGATACTTTTTTCGGATTTGAAAATTAAATGACGTACCTAGCTTTAGTTCTTTTTGTCATAATATAAAATCTTAGACGTATTTTTTTTGTTATTTACGTTTTTGGCGCCAACGACCTATATGAGGTGCGGATAATTTCAGGGTAGCTAATTAGTCTAAGAAATAATCGCATAAGATACTGCAATTAATTAAGTATGCTTTATACATAACAACGCTTCAAATAACCAAGTAAAGTTTTTTGAAGAGGTGCAAATTTTATTTTTTTCCGGCACTCGACGTCTTAATAATCGAGGAACTGCAGTTCTTTTAATTTTACATATACACAAATACAGACAGAGCATTTAGCAAGATTGTGGGCGTATAGGTGGAAAATGGAATCAAAATAGTAAAGGATTGCTAGCCTCATCGCCTATAACCACGATTCCTATGATTTTCGCCCATTCCCTCAATGGGCTTTTATCTGCGCGGGTAGAGCAGCAACTGGTACATTCTATGTTTTTTCTTTGCTCCCAGACCAGCATGGAATGTCGTTATTATGTTGTTTTGTTACCTATTATTAATTCGAAATATTTTTTTAAGTGGTCCATAATATAATATTTTGCGGGTGGTAGGGCCTTGTGCAAGGTCCGTCCGGATCGCTACCACCATCTTACTCGCTAATCCTGCCGCTAAGTAGCAGAGCTTGCACTGCTGTGTTCCGGTGTGGAGAGTAAGACAGCCGGGGAAATTACGGGCACAAGAGGCATTTTCATCTTAGTCCTCTAGGTTGGCAACGCATCTGCAATCCCCCGGGGTTGCGGGTGTCTATGGGCAGTGGTGATCACTTACCATCAGGTGACCCACTTGCTCGTTTGCCTTCCTATTCACATAAAAAAAAAAAAAAAAAAAAAAAAGACATTTGTGAGCTTAAAAGTTAAGTATTTCGTCCAATAGATGGGCTTTCACCATCACCGCGAGACGAGAAGCAACTGCTACATTCTATGTTTTCCTTTCCCAGACTAGCATGGAATGATCAATAAAGTAGTTATTTGTATTATATGCACAAACTGGTCTGTTAGCAACTCGTCGTCGAAAAAACGAAAATACCAAGTCAGCGCATGTTTTGTCCTGTCTGTTCAATATAGCTTGATCGATATATCGATATGCATATCGACCCTAAACAGTCGGCGGGAACAATCGTCCCTATCCACTCATTTGCGTAATGTTATTCCAATAAACAGGTTCGGGAACGAGACTTAAAAACGCGAGGAAAGAAATGAAAAGACGTTGAAACATGTTCCTACAACCCACTAGTATAGTCCATTCCAATCCATTTGACGCTTTTGTAAATAACGCTAGTATAGTCCATTCCAATCCATTTTGACGCTTTTATAAACAAACAACGTACACACGCACAAATCACGTCTCCATTCGTTATCCAGATGGTAAAAGCCCATCGAGGGAATGGGCATAGGAGTAATGTTATAGGCGATGCGACTAACAACCCATCATTATTTTGATTCCCCTTTCCACCTATACGCCCACAATCAATGCTTGTTTTCTAGGTATTGTTACGTCAGGCTCTGTCAATCCCGTAAGGGTTAAAGATTGTTCCTAAGCCTCTATAAGTTTACACGAAAAAACGTCTCGAACGCGTTTACGTAAACGTTTCAATTATCATAGAAAAATTGACAGCGCCACTTGCGGAGCGAAACGGCAACAAACTGTTCTCATATTTGTCATTTTAACGCAAACGCGTTCGAGACGTGTTCTGTGACCGAACACTTGCACTCTATACCGAATGGAGACACCTAAATATGCGCGTTATTCCAGCAAGACCTTTGATCTAGGATCAGTGGCGTAGCTACATAGGGGCTTGGAGGTGCAGTGCCCCGGGGCCCTAAAGCTCAGAGGCCCTCGAATCCTTACCCGAAATAATATTTAATATTTTTACTTGATAAAACCTAACCTATTAAGATACCTATTAGTCTTCGATGCTGGTCTGGGAGCAAAGAAAAAACATAGAATGTACCAGTTGCTTCTCTACCCGCGCAGATGGTAAAAGCCCATCGAGGGAATGGGCGATTATAATAGGAATCATGTTATAGGCGATGAGGCCAGCAACCCATCACTATTTTGATTCCATTTTCCACCTATACGCCCACAATCTTGCTAAATGTGGCCTGTAAGTACCTGTTACCTTAGGCTCTGTCTACCCCGTAAGGGAAGAAGACGTGATTTGTGTGTGTGTGTGTATTAAGATAGTAGTGGGGCTCTTTTTTTTTATTTGCACCAGGGCCCTTGGTTACCTAGCTACGCTACTGGCTAGGGTCGTTAGTCACGACAATCTTTTGCATCCTAATCAAATATCGATTACTTCGATAGCCAGTGCGTAATCATTACGGATGGAAATGCCTTTGCAATTTATATTAGCGCACGTTAATCTAATTCAGATGGTATAAAACGATAATAAACGGAAAAACATCTTATAGACACATAAATCATGTCTTTATCCCATACGGGGCAAAGCCTATGGTAACAAAACCTTAAGGCCACGTTTAGCATGATTAAGGGCGTATAGGTGGAAAGGGAAATCAAAATAGTGATGGGTTGCTAGCCGCATCGCCTACAACATGATTCCTAAGACTTTTGCCCATTCCCTCGATAGGTTTTTACCATCTGCGCGCGAAGAGAAGCAACTGGTTAATTCTATGTTTATGTTTATGTTTACTCCCAGACCAGCTTGGAAGAAAAACATCTTAAGAACATTATCACTACATAGTATAAAACAAAGTCGCTTTCTCTATCATTATGTCCCTATATCCCTATGTCCCTATGGCCCTATGTATGCTTATATCTTCAAAACTACACAACGGATTTTGATGCGATTTTTTTAATAGATAGAGTGATTCAAGAGGAAGGTTTTTATGTATAATTCTACGCAGACGAAGTCGCGGGCAGAAGCTAGTAAAACAATAAATCTCTAAATCAATAGAAAAATATACATACACACACAAATCACGTCTTTATCCCTTACGGGGTAGACCGAGCCTAAGGTGGCAAGACCTAGACCACGATTAGCAAGATTGTGGGCGTATAGATAAACTTAAAAAAAAACAATCGATTCTGCGAGAGGAAATTAAATAGTCAAGTCTGCACACAGCCATGAATTTGGTTACAATATAAAAAGTAAACTTAAATTATAACAAATTAAAAACATGCCAGTATTTTGCTGGACATTGTCAAAACACGTTACGCTTAGTCCGGATCTACAATATATATTTTTTTAATTAATGAATGTTTATCTCGGAGCGAGTTGCACATAAATCTGGTGGGGGCGTGCTTGAACATCGAACATAAATGTTATGGAGCTCTTTCTAATTAAACTCAAGGCTGGGCCCGCTGGCTTAACGCACAAAAGTGCAGCGGTTTGTTCTTTAGTGCTAAATTTCATACATACATAAATCACGTATTAATCCCTTACGGGGTAGACAGAGCCTAAGGTAACACGACCTACCGGCCACGTTTGGCATTGTGGGCGAATAGGTGGAAAGGGGAATCTAAATAGTGATGGGTTGTTAGGCGCATCGTCTATGAAAGAATTATAAGACTAGCCATTGACATTTCTGGATTTAGCATTATGTAAATGAAATATCTAACGAACTCGGAAACAATGAGGATAGAGAGAGATGCTGAATGCGATTGCGAGCGCCCGCGTTAAGACAATAAGGCCTTTGATCTCATGGGAGTATGGACATTTGACGGTTAAGAAGAAACGTTTATTGACTGGTAGGTTTTAGGAGTTTATGTATTATATTCGGGAAAGTTATGTATTGTGGCTCTCAGTGTTTGCAATTTTTAAACTCACTCGTCCATCCTTAATATAATACTCCTTTCATTTACTCAAAGTTTGACTGGAAGAGATCCCTTAAAGGGATTAGTCCGCCTTTGTGCATGTATTTCAGTGTTTGTCAATTGTATTTGTCTTGTTTTATTTTTCACTATAAAGAGTTTACATCCATACATAAAAACTGGCACTTTAATAACTTTACAAATCGACGAGATGGATACGAACGTTAAAGGAACTAGGAATGTTACGTTTGAAAGCAAAATAAAACCATAACCAATTTAAAGTAACCCATACCACAATGACATGAAAACCTAAAAAAACTACAAAATAAACCGTTACTCACGATTGTTAGTTGGAAACTATTCGACCTGTTTCGATCTTACTGTTTTTTTAAACTAATTAGATTCAGGACGGTGGTGCTTTCCGCACGAACGTTTATCGAGCCCCTGCGTCCGCGCACTTACTAAAGCTTATGTTAACATTTCAATTATTTTGCCGCTATAAGCTTTTAACTTGCACCAATCGCCAATTGGACAATGTGAGATAATTTTTAAGAGATATCTTCTTAAATCTAAAGATTTCATTTTCTATATCGATTCCTGGGCATAGTTTATTGCTTTCGCAATTACAAAGTTGCATGTTTGCAAGTAACGAGGGTTTGTTTCTCGAGTGGATTTCGTTTCAAATAAATAAGCGACATCTACTGGACTTTTAAGGAAATGCTGCCATTTTGGAATCATTGTAATTCAAATTTGGTCTCCCATAAATCGCTATAATATCGTTTCACTATTTACAATTTAATTCAAATTCAAAGTCTTCACAAAACGATTTTTTTTTCTGTTTAAAACTGACATTATCGACCCTAAGTTCCTAGGTTTTTTTTCAGATTGAAACTGGCCCTGTCACTATTGAGTTTCTATTTTTTTTTCATTTCACTCACAATTCACTAGAAATGTCACTACTGCTGAGTTCCTATTTTTTTTTAATTTAAAACTGGCGAGTTAGTAGGTACTGAGTTCAATTTTTTTTTTCATTTCACTCGCTTCGCTGGCAATGTTACAACTGAGTTTTTTTTCCGTTTATAACTGGCCAGTTACTTCTGAGTTCCTATTTTTTTTTAATAGGCCATGTCACTAAATAAGTTGCTAACATAACTTTTCGAAGCGCGCTATGAATTTATCAGTCAAAGAACCCATGGACAATGGTCTGCGCCTGCGTTTCCCATAGACAAGTGCGCTAACGGTCCGCAATTCAGTGATTTAGAGGACTGCGCGTTACAACAGAATAAACGTGGATACCGCGGCCGCGCGTCACACCGAACCGAGCTTTGTTTAAATTTTAACAAGGGCGAATAGGCATTTACTAGGCAAGCATGTTCCACCCTAGATCTATGCTTACCATCAGGCATGATTGTGATCAAACACATGCCTAATTAGCATATATTTTTTTTATGCGATCAAGTAACTTGAAGGCCTAGTGACTGACCTGAGTTCACAAAGCTTTAGGTCTCGAGTTTGATCCCCGGTCGGACAGATACTCGTGTGAAAATTAGGATTGCACTCAAGTATTGCTAAGCCGCAATGATAATAGGATTGAACCTGAAAGTTTTTCTATATACTTCGACTCCGTCTGCGCAGAACTCGTTTATCGGTATCCCGCAGGTACTATGCAATTTTCCGGGATAAAAGCTATCCTTCCTTGGAACTAAAACTATCTATGTACCAAATTTTAATAGAATCAGTTCAGCGGTTTAAGCGTGAAAATGTAGCAGACAGATAGACAGACAGAGTTACTTTTACATTTATAATATTAGTACGGATGACAGATCTTTTAATCCCATTCTGATCCTGGTGTATTAATAGATATTTGTATATTTAAATATGAACATATATTATTTATGTAAGTAGTCATTTCTATCTTATGCCCAGAAAATATCGTGAAAGCGGTGCTTAGTTTGGGACTGGGTCAATTGTTGCCCAACGTTCGGTTATGATAATGATTATTTATTTTTTCACTACTAAGATTATATCAAACTAGCAGTTGCCCGCAACTTCGTCTGCGTAGAATTCGTTTATCGCTATCCCGCGGGAATCACGCAATTTTCCGGGATAAAAAGTAGCCTATATGTTATTCCAGACTATAATCTATCTATGTTCCAAATTTCATCCAGATCAGCCCAGTACTTTTTGAGCCTATTCATTACAAACATACAAAAGAAAGTAAATCAAAATCATTCGCAGCGGTGTAACAGACAGCCATTTCACTCGCCCCGTTGTATAAATATTAGTGAAATGCAACGCGTTGCGAGTGAGATAGCCATGTTTTATTAGCTGGGCCTTGATTTGCCAGCGACGTACCGACCTATGGGCGTACTGGACATAGTCTTATACCAAACGGTAACATTCGAAATACCATTTAGCTAAGCAGATATTTTTCTTTTGGGGTGCGAGTTGGGTTACCTCCGCGTGTGGTCAAGAGCGGCCGTTTTTGGATCCGTCCGAGGGGAAGAGCAGTGCTTGGTCCGGCGCACCCTGGGCATCGGTTGATGATTTCCTGGCAGATTCTGTGGTCATTATCCGTTGGTTAATAGCCCGGCGGAGGCAGGAGGTGTCTTTTGACCGAGATCTACGTACGGTCAAGTGCAAAATTAAGTAGGTATCGATAGGAACTTCTCAAAAATGTGTCCCACGACCTTATTGCTACTAAGGGCTGGTGTAAGAGCGTATGGTACTTATTTTTGAAACTTTGTCTAGATACATATTATTACACTTGACTGTACAAAAATATATTTTTCTTGCGACATCAATCTTAATCCTTATAATTATCACTGCCAATGTATTTACATGTTTATTTGGTACGCGTAAACTAGCGAAGCGATTGTGATAAAATTTGGTCTAGAGATAGTTTGAGACCTTGGAAAGGACTTACAATATTTTTCATCGATTATTGAATTCGCAGACGAAGTTGCGAGCAAATGCGACTTTTTTTTATAAAAAGTAATAATTAATCGAGAACAAATTTTAAATTTTCAGGATTGTGTGTCCAAAGTTTTTGTTTAGATTGTGTTTCGGTAGAATTTCTGATGAAAATATAAACAAAATCAAAATTGGGTTCGTGAACTTGTTAAAGGAACAATCTATCATCTTGTGCATGAATCTCATAGCTGGATTTTTTAGGTATCTATTTATATCTCCATGTATTATAAAATTTTCACTACTTAGCATATTATTATATTAATATATATTCTAAATTGCTTAGATCTGTTCTTTTCTCCAGTCCATTATGGTTGGTAAAGATCGCTCATTAGCGATAAGGCCGCTTGTTATCTTGTAATATTCCGTATACCTTTTTCCTGTTTTGGTTGTTATGTGGTGTTCAATAAAGAGTTATTGTATTGTATTGTATTGAACTTTCGTTCGACGTTCGGGTGCAGTCGGCGTATTTAGCGACGTACGCAAATCAAACTTGTTTCTGATTCTACTAATAACATTGTTAAAAATCTATTCCTTACCAATCTGTACATACTACATTCCTCATCTTCATTGTAATAAAATTTCTCAATTAAATTTAACACAGCTATATAAAACATCAATTAATTGCACAATAAAATTTGCCACTCAATTTATTCTTAATTGCCGCTTTGCCAAATTGCTTCAATTACATAATTCTACATATCAATGAAGAAGCGATATACAGGGTGTTACGAAAATCATCCTAAAGCCAGGATTTAATGTTTCCTTGAAAAAAAAAACATCGGCCAAATATAAGCAGAATAGTGGTACTAGCGACAAAAAGCCTATGACTTACCAAAACAAAAATTTAATTTTGTAAAAGTAACATACACATACACAAATCATGTCGATATCCCTTACTAGGTAGACGGAGCATAAGGTAACAAGACCTAAAGGCCACGTTTAGCATGATTGTGGGCGTATAGGTGGAAAGGGGAATCAAAATAGTGATGGGTTGCTAGCCGCATCGCTTATAACACGATTCCTAAGTAAGCCGTGTAGAAAGCTAATTCACATTTGTGCCAAATATTTCCGGAGTCAGAAACAACGAAAACACTATCAAATTGAAGTACAAATTTTCTGTTTAAATACTTTATTCCGATTAAAGTTGACTTTCATGACCTATTGACATAATTTTTGCCTTTGATGAATAGTTAATTTCTTCAGTTACTTTTGTAACAGCCTGTATATTATTATTGAAGCCGCATGCGCATGCGCATACTGCATTTGAGTTACGCAAGGTGATAAAGATTGCATACGATACAATGGGATTTAGTGTAAATGGAAGCTGTTACATTAAACGTTTGTTATTTTTTGGGGCTCGTCACTCTAAGCCTGTCTGTTCGTCATTATCTTACGTCTCTTATGAACTGCTAAAGATAGATTCTTGAATATTTTTTCACAATTTTAGTATTGTTATAGCACGGTATTAAAGCCATCTATTATAAAAATCTCATATAATAACTCACAGAGTTATGGACTTTAATGAATATTTCTATTTCAGACACGGAACCTAAAAAATGTATCTTTTTTTTAGAGAGGTCCAACGCAACCTTTTCAAGTCGCTAATGATCTAGACCTAGTATCCATAAGCATTTAAAAAACTAGCAATTACAGTTAGACAAGACCCTTTTAAAGTCCCCCAAAATGATGCCTAAGGATCTCTAAAGCGACCTCAGTGGTAGTCCGATTAAGCCAAATGGTTTACACCGAAGCGTAACGTCCGTTACAGAATATCATATTTAATTTACATAATAAATGTTTGGATGCAATTGCACCGCGATGCTTTTTTGATAGGAAAAACAGAATGTACCAGTTGCTTCCCGCGCAGATGGTAAAAGCCCTTCGAGGGAATGGGCGAAATTCTTAGGAATCATGTTATAGGCGATGCGGCTAGCAAGTCATTACTGTGATTCCCCTTTCCACCTATTCGCCTACAATCTATGTTAAACGTGGCCTTTAGCTCTTGTTACCTCAGGTTTTATCTACCCCGTAAGGGATATAGATGTGACTTGTGTGTGTGTGTGTGTGTGTGTGTGTGATGATTTTTTATCGGGTATAAAACGTATTTCATGGTACTTTGCGGTCACCACTTGCCATATTGAATTTCTATCTTAAGTGACACTTACCAGATTGATGTAAAATCATCAACGTAGATTCAAGTGTTTGGCTCGAAAGTGTCGGGCATATCCTCCACTACTAACGCGAGAGGAAATATTTTTATTTTTGTAAGTTTGTAACGAATAAACTCAAAAACTGCTGCTTCGATTAGGCTGTGAAACTATTGGACCGTTTTGAAAAATGCTTTCACCATTAGAATTTTACATTATCCCTGATGAAGATAGACTACATATAATTCTGCCCGGACGAAGTCGAGGGGAAGCTAGTGCTACTAATATTACAAATGCGAAAGTTTGTGATTGGCCAGAATGGCTGGACAAAAATCTGGATTATATTTGGCTTAGAGATAGACTATAGTCTAAAATGACACGTGGGCTACTTTTTATCACTTTTATTTAGCAGACGAAGTCGTGGGCAAGCGATACTCATTTATATTTATGTTCGGTGACATTCGCTAACCTATTCGCTCCGGTGTGACAAACGGCCGCGGCGCATCAAAGCAGCATTGGGCGATGCTTGGCCATTTAATTGAACCCGATATTTTATTACAGCCGTATACGAAACCTTTTGGACCTTCGGGAGTAATTCGTATTCGTTCAATTTGTTACAATTTTATAAGTATTCATTTGAATTACCACCACAAGACGTGAAATTTCAAAGTATTATGCTTTTACATGGTATAACTTCAAAACTTGCGGCAAATCATAGCAATCTATGTAACTTTGTAACACCTTCGACAAATAAATAAATTGAAATGAAGTAATGACTGATTGACTCATCAACGTGCAGCAAAAACCAGAGCTAGAGCTAATTTTGCGTGGCGGCTCCGTTGTTGATGTTGACTATATTAATGACATATTTACCGTGATTTCTTCCATGCTGGTCTGGGAGCAAAAAAAACATAGAATGTACCTACCAGTTGCTTCTCTACCCGCGCAGATGGTAAAAGCCCATTAAACGAATGGGCGATAATCATAGGAATCATGTTATCGGCGACGAGGCCAGCAACCCATCACTATTTTGATTTCATTTTCCACCTCTACGTCCACAATCTTGCTAAAATGTGGCCTGTAGGTAGCTGTTACCTTAGGCTCTGTCTACACCGTAAGGGAGAAAGACGTGATTTGTGTATGTGTATGTATTAGCGTGATGTCCATGATAGTGAATTTTGATCTAAAATATTTGGCAGATTGTTACATTTATGTTATCATAATTCCCACTGCAGAGAAACTTTCTCTACCAAAACAATGCTTTACTGTACCTCATTGAAGTAATTAAATCATAAACTTATAACAAAGACAAATAGAGGTGCGAGCGAGAAACCGCCTGGGACTCGAAACGCAGCCATAAATTTACTGTTCCCAGTTTTTAAAGTTTCATAGTTTTCAATATAGCTTAGAAATTGTGTTCTGATAAAATGTTTTAATCCCTACTAATATTACAAATGAAAAAGTATCTTTGTCTGTCTGTTATCTTTTCACGCTTAAACCGCTGGACCGATTTAGTTAAAATTTGGGTATACACATAGTTTGAGTTCCGGGGAAGGACAAAGAATAGATTTTATCACGGAAAATTGCATAGTTCTCACGGGATAGCGATTCTGCGGAGTCGCGGGCAACAGCGAGTGTAAAATAAAAATAACGCTATTCTACAGTAGGTACGCTAGACAACTTTATTCATACTAGCTCTTCGAGTTATGCGACTACGTTCCTCTAAATTTAAGTAGTAGTGTCTCTGAGTACAGCAGTTAAATTTCTTAATTCACGTGGTAGCTATATCGCCCATCACACGATCGTGATCGCGTCAGACAATGGTCGATTACGTATTTGAGATAGGGACGGAGTACGTTGCGGTGTAAGGAACACGCTGAGGCGAGGAGAGATAACTTTAAAATGAGTTATAGTTTTTTTAGGTACCTTGGGACAAATTACATCACATTACAACTGACCCAGTCCCAAACTAAGCAAAGCTTGTACTATGGGTCAACAGATAAACATACTTATGTAGATAAATACATACTTAAATACCATACAAAATCCATGACTCGACCACAACATTCGTATTGAGCATACAACTGTCTGCCCCTACCGGGATTCGAACCCAGGACCTCTAGCTTCATAGTCAGATTCACTAACCACTAGGCTAACCGGTGACCTTGTTACTATGCGAATTTTTGTCGCTAAGCGTCATCTGTTTGAGTGATGTGTCTGTACGACACAATTACAAACTCCCGTGAAACATCTACTGCTCTCCAGGGACGAGAGAAGGCGCTAAGCGATATTTTTTCATGAAATGTTCAAAATCAGAATAATTAATTGAAGAAATCGTCGAACCTTGTCAGTGTTGCGTTTCGGTGTGATAGGGTGCCGATACAAAAACAATAATCAAGTGTCAACTACAGATTAAGTTCAATTAACGACTTTAGGCAACATTCATTATAGGTAGTTAAAATTTTAATCTTTCGAATGGTACTTCATGTGGTTCTATGCGTCTTTCTATTTAAATTACATCAAAGGGTGTGACGCCATCTGTTGTTAATTAGCCGTTACTTTTACGTACGCTGTAGTACTTTAATATTTCGTAAGATGGCGTTATAAATTAAAGTATTTTTTCAAATAGAGGTAATTTGAAAGTAAACGACGAAATCCAAAATAAAATCAAACTTGAATCGAATAATAATGCCATGTATTTCATAAACACCAGGAAGAAACATGGAATTTGCCGTATCACGCGAGCTGTGGTAATATTCAAGCACCTAACTGGTAACGCCTAAACATGGCTGTCGTCGTGAATAAGATATTAAACGATCATATCCTGTAGTCTTATTACCTAACTCGCTCGCAATCGCCATCGTGTTCATTTTGACAGTTCACGTATGGGCTGACAATTGGCATTGGAATCAGCTAGCTGTCACATTCATACAAGAACTGTCAAAATGAACGATGGCGATTGCGAGCGAGTTAGGTAATAAGCCTACTGGACTGAAGAAAAGAGACAAAAGTTATTTTAGTAATTTCAATCACACTGCAAACCGCTGGTAAAAATATTGTGTTGATACAATCTCTCTTTTTAAACATAAATACATTTTCTATTCGGTCTTGTTAAATAGTTTCGTCTGTGCCGTCAACCAACCCGGTAATTTTGGCTTTGATTGTTTTAAAATTGCTATAAAATCGATATTATCCATACGCGGTGAATGTTTGGCATGTAGACGCAAGGCGATCGATGAAGACATCGATTGGAAGCAATAAACGCAAATAAAAATTAATAATTTCGTCATTATATTTATTTTTAAAGTCACCCAGGTTGACGGTAACCGATTTCAAAAAGGAGGCTCTTTTGTTTGAATGTTTATGTATGCTGATTTGAAAAAAAAGTAAATAATATTCACTTCTATATTTAAAGTAGCTACAAAAGTTAGAAATGAGTGACATTTTAATTTGAAAGACCTAACTACTAATCTACTGTCATCTTAAAAGAAAGGCCTGAATGATTCATGAAGCACCAGCCCAAACCCTCACACTTTTTTTTCATTATAATTTTAGACCAGCTGATGCCAGCGACTTTGTCCACGCAAATATAGCCTATTTTATTCAAGGTTAACGCAGCATTCTCGCGGTGAATGAATTTTTTAAATCGGTTACAAACACACATACCAAAATACAAATCTTTTTTCTTTATAATATTATCAGAAATATCAGACAAGGAATAAAGATTTCCCTAAATTCACAAAGAACAGTGACTCCTGTATCGTAAGGGAGTCCGACTATAAAATCATCCACGTAATCGCACAAAAGAATTCAAAGTATCGCTCTCACTTCCAACTTACCTCCACTATCCACAGGCACGATTTCAATAAATTTGTTAAAGCAAAATGAAGCTATAAGGTAATACAACTCCACGGTAGCCCGCTGTTCCCGTTAATATTGACTCTATCCCTAAGTAGTTTTCGATGTAAGTAACCCTAAACGTGTGTTCACTTTCTTTTCGAGGAATTTAATCAAATCACTGATATTAATATGACTTTTCCAAAGAACTAGACGATTTTATTTAAAATTCATTATTGACTTTGGGTTCGGAATTAGACAAGTAAAACTTGATCTCCATACTGGTGGGAGTAAAGAAAAAACAGAATTTACCAGTTACTTTTCTTCCCGCGCAGATGGTAAAAGCATATCGAGAGAATAGGCGAAAGTATTAAGAATCATGTTATAGGCGATGCGGCTAGCAACCCATCACAATTTTGATTTCCCTTTCCACCTATACGCCCTTAATCATGCTAAACATGGCCTTGAGGTTTTGTCACCTCAGGCTCTGTCTACTCCGTAAGGGATAAAGACGTGACATATTTCACGCCTAAACCATCCGATTTTAGTGAAATATGGTACAGAGCTAGTTTCAGTCCCGGAGAAGGACATAGGATAGTTTTTATCCCGCAATTGCATAGTTCCCACGGGATAGCGATAAACGAATCCTGCGCATAGACGGATCTTTGTAAGTTGAACTAACCCAACTATCTGATGAAATATACCGCAACAATTCGAACAGTTCTTGTGTACGTACATAAAAATAATAAAGCAAATTTGAAGACAGCCCACTCAATTTGAAGACAGCGAATGCAGTTTTTATAACCTATAAATCCAAAGAAACGGTTCTTTTGGATATCTCAGGGTCGTTACAATTAACGGATAAAACGGTTCTTTTAGGTAAGTATCGTTTCAATTACTTTGAAATACAGTAATTTCAATGTTTATGCGTATAGGTGTATTTAGGCACAATCGCGTCAGTGACCTAAATCTAAACTTCATTTGAAACTTTTATGGTGGCTTTTCTTTCTGTTGGCTCTACTTGCATTGACAATATTGTTATTTATCTTGCGTAAATGTCCAATCAATCCGTGTACTAGAAGGTAGTCAATGATTTGCAAATATGTACCTAACAAGTAAAATTCAAAAACTCACCTCTGTCAGCAACAGTGGCCTTCAAGGTTCCAACGACAGTTCCAATCCTCGCGTCTTCTTTGACATGGAAGTTGTATCTCGGCTTGTCGAAGAGTGCTGATCCCACACCAGCATGCATCACCACAACATGGACAGTAGCTCCTTGCGGCGCCGTCAGACCACCGCCATCCGTTGCCGATATTTCCAAATCAAATTTGCCGCTAGCTCTGATCAAAGACGGCTTCGTCACAAAGATC
Source organism: Pandemis corylana (assembly GCA_949127965.1). Taxonomy (NCBI): domain Eukaryota; kingdom Metazoa; phylum Arthropoda; class Insecta; order Lepidoptera; family Tortricidae; genus Pandemis; species Pandemis corylana. The sequence continues at coordinate 13,648,160 of OX421858.1, read as the reverse complement.
TCGCCAGAAGATCTATCAATTCTGAACACGTCATTGTCATTGCCGTTCACAATCCTGTACGTTACTGTCCCAAATCGACCAGAGTCAGCATCAGTGGCTGATACAGCCACTATCGGTTCCAAAGATGATACTCTCCCTTCTTTCAAGGATACATTGTAGTCCTTAACAGAGAACGAAGGTACGTTGTCGTTCATATCGGTAACTTGGATCTTCACCACGGCGGTTGTTGACAGGCCCCCTGCGAATAAATAAATAATTGGTTCCTTGATTGTTTGTGTATTGTTGTAATGTTATGTTTAATTGACAGCCGCTTGATTTATGCCGATGTAAACGCGCAGTACGATACTATAAGCGTTTGCTTTTGTTTCTCTATGAATATTAGCTTTATTTTAATTATACTTTTATGCAGTGCTGGGCCTAATGTTTAAGAGCTCCGCTATAAAATGATGCTACATTGTTGCCGACGGAAACGCATAAAGGGACACAATGTTGTGTTATAAATTGTGGGATGTTTTGTGTTTATCTCTCGGGCTTATACATTCCTTTACCAAAACGGCTGTAAACGAAAACGCAGTTACGATATCTTTTCATCTTTGTTTTTAAAGCAAACAGCATAAGGTGCTGCTTGACTGAACATTCCCTAGTGATTAGTGCTTCTAGAGCCTCACAAAATAGATAGGAGCATTCTAGCCAATATTCTAGCGAGCATTCTAGTGAACATTCTAGCGGAATCTCACATCTATCCTTGGTTATTAGAAGAGCGTAATACTAGGGCGTTTTCTAGAATGATCGCGGATGTTCGAAGCAATTTTTAGCTCCATGTTTGTTATTTGGTTCGACTCCAATTCTCAAGTCTATCAACATATATGTAGCATACACTGTCCGACTGAGTTCATTGTTAGCCGTATAAGAGGCAGATGCCTTTTTGAAACCGGCAAATGGTTTATTTAGGAGAAAATGCAACGGTACAAAGTCAATTTCAAATGATATTGACCATGTTTTTGTGAGATTATGGCTGAATAAAACAATTGCAACTGCTTCAAACATTGCACCGTACAAACGAAAGAACGTCGTAAATTTCCGTCATTATGTTTAATTCGGGATAGTGTTTAAAAGTCTGGATTGTTCCCAAATTCCCGTTCCCAGGTAGTCGGCAGAACAAAGTGAGATGGACGGAACAAAAAGAGTGATAGTTGGACGCTCGATAAATCAGGGGAGTCGACATACGAGGAATTTATTTTCGAGGACGTAGGATTTCGGCCAATGGCACTCCCGGGTTCGATCGTTACTTTAAGTGGTGAAATGACTTAATTATGAGCGCAAGTTCACAATTTAATAGTCATCATATAGATCATGCTGACAGCGAGATTGCCTGAGTTTTCTTTGGATTCCCGTGCTAGTAATAACGCTATGCCAGGCCTGGTTTTTACAAGTTTACACTTTATATGGACGATTTTTTTGAACTCCTACCGAGACGAGACACACTAAACAACCAGAAAAATAAAGTTGGGGCTGGGAATCGTACCCAGATCTTCATCATAGCGTGACACATGCATGCCAATAAATAATCGATGAACCCACACCCCAAAAAAACCGTGTTCTAGAATCAAATTATTATTTAAAACTAGATGACCCGGCAAACTTCGTTTCGTCTTAGAATCAGTTTCTGTCATGTCACCAGAGATGGCGTTGTTTAAGAGATGTTTCTATTTTTCCACAATTTTAATTTAATTATTAGTTATTCTGATATTCGGCATAGAGACAAATCTAACAAATCAACGATCTTAGAAATCAGTGCTGCCGTTTTTAGTTATAAAATGTAAATAAGTCGACTTTGTTTAAATTAAAACATTTCTGTACGAGAATTCAGACATAACAGCCGAGAGATGGCGCTTAATTTCGTACGAGAAAACCGAGAAAACTTTCCGATTTTATTCACTTCGATATTATGTTTTAAGCCATAGTTTTCTGGATGTACAAGAAAATGTTTTGTTATCACGAAACATGGCGAAGGTGACAATTTAAGCTCAATTCGGATGCATTTCGTGACTCTATCGAGTACAAGCACTCAGCATTGAAACTCTGGCTGTTTAAATATCATCTTTATTCAATAGTATTCAACATAAGTGTTGCGAAGGGACCAGAGGTTGTGAACTGTTAAATATAGCTGTCCTGCTTTAACACTAATAAGGGGAACGGCATAAGTAGATACTTCTTAATATCAAATATAACGAATAGTGTTTAGATATTTGTGACAGAGTTGCCAGTCCACAGCCGTTTGACTCACGCAGATTTTTTTACCATGCACGGTTAAAACTCCAAAATCAGACTGGTACTTAAGGATCTTCAGAAAACGAGGCTACGCTTTTCTTACAGTACAAATTTCAATTTTGGTACAAGGTCTTTTTGCTGACTGTACTTGCATTTCCATGCGTCTTACATATGTGTACCAAATTTCAAGTCAATCAGATCAACCATTGAAGAGTTTCCTCCTGAGGAGACGGTCCTGACCGGGCCACCAGAACTCTACTACCAGATTATTGTACTGTCATCCGACTTCGACAACTCTGCAAAATTTCAGCTCAATCGGTTGAAGATATCTGCTTAAATTGAGTAGCAAGATTCCACCCGTACAAACATACATACATTGCAGGTCTGTAGTGTGAGCTGTGCCACACTCACACTCTCCCAGTATGTAGTACTATATAAGCGTAGGCTAATTGTATAATAGAGGACAGTATTTACTCAAAACTCGTGTACATTAGTTGTCTCCCAACGCCCATCCTCACATGGCGACCCTGCCAGTGCGGCCTTGGCGCTGCACTGGCGGCGCGCTGCGCCGACCAGTGGTAAAAGTTAAATAATAATAACAATAAATATTTATGGAAAAAAATACAAGAACAAAGTGAAGTGGAAAGTGAAGAGAAATAGACACTAAATAAAAATAATTTAGAACTATAATGATATTATAACGTACGATATAAGTATAGTATATATAAAAATAAATAACCGTAAATAAACACGGAAACAAGAAGAATAAAATACATTTGTACTTAAATGAAATCAGACGAAGATGAAGAATAAGGACATGGAAAAAAAATTGAAAATAAAAAGGAGTTTAAAGGATGCTGCCGGGAGATGTAGCAGTCCAGAGGATGAGCAGAGGACAAGATCAGGAGGCTGCAGGGTAGTACATGGTGTCGAGAGGTGACGGAGTCGTGAGAGGAGCAGCAGGGAGTTAGTTGATGGTGCCGTTTGGTTTCGATGATTATGCAGAAGATAGAAGGTATCGCTAATGGACAAGATGGACCAGGATTATAACAACAACAAAGTTTACGGTTTTATTAGCTTAAAAATTTACGACTTCTTGTTATGAATTATTATATTATTATTTTTTGTATTTACAGCTATGTAGGTGCCGCTTGTTGATGAGATAATAGTTTTAATGTTTTTTTTAGAAGAAGTAAATTAAAAGTTATACATTGAGATTTTGATGAAATTTTAATGGTACAAGAACGCAATTGTGATTTGAATATTAACTTTGAGAATAATAAGTAATTTTGATTCACGACGCAAATTTAAATGCTAAACTAAATTTTAAATATATATACTTGCTCTCTAAAAATAGACAGTCATTGTTCATAGTAACAGTCGTAAGTAAGATGACCTCATATAGATAGATCATCAAATATGGATAGGCATGCAATGTCTGTTATTACAGCTCAGATTACCGAAGGTAAGTTCGTCACTATGCAACGTTTATAGAACTTTTAGATTATCATGTAATGAAATTATTTTATGTGACGTTTAGGTAAACCGATATACAATTTTTTTTTTTTTCAATTCTTAGTTTTCAGGAAAAGTAACGTGCCATTTTAAGTAATATGTTAGATACAAATAAGTAGTTATTCAAAAATAAAAGATAAATTTGAAAATAATTTAATAAAAGCTAACGGACTGATCATCCCGTAACCTTTTTTTTAAATAATTTGAAAAAATATATTTACTACATAGAGTGATTAAAATTATTGTACACATTATTTTCGTTGCAATGTGCAATACAGATTGCAGACATAAAGATTAAATTTGATATTAGTTTTGTTTTTACCAAATTATGTGTAGGTGCTGCATTGATGTTGAAGAGTTTGAATAAGACTAGAAAAAAAAGCGATATGAATGATATTGTGCAGGTTATTTAAAAAAAAAGTAGTAGTACAGTTTTGAAAGAATGCTTTGTAAGCAACGAGTTGGGAAAGCGGAAGCAAATAAGTGTGCCAAAGAGCGATTAGGCAGGCCACCTAAGAGTTATTGGATTTCTTATGAGCTGATATGCTTTCATTTATGCAAGAGTAGTTAGATAGTTTATGAATGAGAATTTATGTAATGGATTATGTGCGTAGAATAAAAGTAGGAAAATATCAGTCGTTATCAACAGTAGCACGAGATGCGCTGTTGAGCGAGCTGGTAGCAAGGTGCACCCAGGATACAGGGCAGGTAGGAAATCCTTGAACTTCGACCATGAGGCGGTCGAGCTATCACTCGTGGGGACTCTTGGACACAAGGAATGCAAATTAAGTATGGAAGTGTTAAATGAACTGCCTGTGTATTATGTTATAAATGGTTTAATGTATGTGCGCGCACGAAAGTAAAAAAAAAAAAAAAAAACCTGTATCCTGAATAAATAAATGAATATGTGAAATAAGGTCGGCCGACCATATAAATAAGATGTGGAGTGTGCACCATGCCAAAAAGTGAAGCTAAAATTGCTCACTAAGGAGAAGTATTATTAAAGAAAGATAAAGAAATTGTAAAAGTAGAAGTGTCTAAAAGAATAGATTGAGAAGATGATTGAGTGAAGATTGAAAGAAAGGACACTAGGCACTGAGACGAATATTATATATAAATGAAAAAGTCTGAAGTTAAGAAGAAAGGAAATACAGAAAAATATTAAGCAAATTTTTAAACAAACATCAATAGCTAAGATATATATTTTTTTTAAGAGTAACACATGTCAACCAAAAAAAAAAAAAAAAAATAACGAAGCAACTGCGTCTTGTATTACTTTTGTTTTGTATCTCATCAGCAAAGCGTGCTATTATTAAGTTAGTTGTATGTAATGATTAATAATATTAACCTTGCGTTATGATAAAGTATTAAGTTAAGTATTATTTTAACTAAAAGGTAGAAATTGTGAAAAAAAAAAACTTCTAAAAAAATATTTGAGTAACTAAAGGTATATTGTAGAAATTTTTAAAATTAAGAAAATATCATTTTGTCACCAGTAACTAAATTGGATAGATTGTCATGTTAAATTCATTAAAAGTCAGATTTAAGTTTATTAAAATAAATAATTAGACATAGATAATATTTTTATGTTTTTTTTTTCTTTTCAAGGGGGGAGGTGTAGTGTGAGCTGTGCCACACTCACACTCTCCCAGTATGTAGTACTATATAAGCGTAGGCTAATTGTATAATAGAGGACAGTATTTACTCAAAACTCGTGTACATTAGTTGTCTCCCAACGCCCATCCTCACAGGTCAATAAAAAGTGTCACAATGTCACTTACCTCTATCAGTAGCTATGACAGGAAACTCAAAGTCGCTGTTCGTCTCATGGTCTAAAGGCGAGGACACACAAAGCTCTCCGCTATCAGGCTTGACATAAAACTGTGGTCTAGCGAGAGCGTCTCCTAGAGTGTAGTTGACGATTGCGTTGACACCGCAGTCTGGGTCGATCGCTGACATCTGGAAAAGAAGAAAATATGTTACAAAAGTGTCGGATACTTCTAAATGCTTTAAACTGAAGTATGCAAGGAACGTAATTACACATAAACGGATAACTCACGTATAAAAAGTCGAGTGAAGCTCGACATGTTTCGGACTATTTCGTAGTCCTTCTTCCTGGAGCGCTCGCCCTTTTATACGTGAGTTATCCGTTTATGTGCAATTATGATTGAGTCTGACGGTAGTTTCATGATGCAAGGAACGCTTCAAGATAAAAGGGAATAAAGGTCCAGTTACACCAGTGCGTAAAAGACGATATAAATCTCACAAACTTAATTATCCCTTACCAAATTTAAGTCTTTGATAATGATCCCGTAGAGGGATCGAAACGCGTCAGTGTTTGTGTGGTGCAAGGGATAATTAAGTTTGTGGGATTTATGTGTTTTATGTGGCAGTAGTGGAGGGAGGGATTGCATGAAAAACATATATATTTCACACAGGCTTGGTTAACTTGCACGTGAGTAGCGGAGTAGCAAGGTAAATATTTTTTTGTTCATTGAAATGGACCTCCGCAAAGTAACGCCTGATTCAATAAAATACTATTTAATCCCTACAAATATATAATAAATGCAAAAGTAACTTTCTGTCTGTTACGCTTTCACGTCTAAACCACAACCAATTTTAAATAAATTTGAGTCCCTAAAGGATATAAGATAGTACTATCTTATATCCAAAATCACACCTACAAAAAAAAAACCGGTCAAGTGCGAGTCGGACTCGCGCACCGAGGGTTCCGTATCATTATCTATAAATATCTAAAACCAGTGTAAGCAGAGCGCTGTTCCAAAGCAAAATGTACGCAGTGTGGGGTTACTTTATATTGGTCACTGCTATATACAGACATACATACACATTTACGGTTTTCGCAATTATTCTTTAATCTGTGCTATAAGACCTACCTTCATACCAAATTTCAAGATTCTGCGTTCACGGGAACTACCTTGTAGGTTTTGATTCCCTTGAGAGTTGAAAATTTGCGGAAATTTGCGGCATAAACGGCTGTATCTTTTGATTGCGTTGGCTTAGAAGTTTGATTTTTTCACAGCTTCAAGGGACAGTAGACCTGAGTAATTGATATAAATTTCAGCTTCATACCTCCACGCGTTCCTGAGAAAAAGGGTCTTGACAGACGGACGGACGGACAGACGGACAACAAAGTGATCCTATAAGGGTTCCGTTTTTTCCTTTTGAGGTACGGAACCCTAAAAACACACCTATACAAAAATCACACCTATATCCCTAACGGGGTAGACAGAGCCTGAGGTAACAAGACCTAAAGGCCACGTTTAGCATGATTCATTTGATCAAAATAGTGATTTGTTGCTAGCCGCATCGCCTATAACGTGATTCCAAACGATTTCGCCTATTCCCTCGATGGGCTTTTACCTGCGCGGGAAGAGAAGCAACTGGTACATTCTATGTTTTTCCTTTGCTCCCAGACCAGCATGGAAGACATAGGACATAGGATAGTACACGTACATAAGCGATTTCTCAGACGGAGTCACGGACAACAGCTAGTTAAGTGAATAAATCACATAAGTTTATCAGCGTAATAGCCCATCAAGGATCAAGAGATACCTAAACATTGATCAAATTGCCCATTTGTTAGCATTACCAAACAAAGTTGCCTCAACCTTAGACTTCTGACAAATAACCCTATTGCCTGGCCTGCCGTTAGACTATCAATTGTGTGGTATCAACCAAGAAACCAGGACTAATTGCCTAAGAACATATACATATCTGATCGTCCACGTAATTAATTGGTTGTTTAATTCTTGATCTGTGTGGTCTTTGGACAAATGGGATATGTACACGTAATTGATAAAATAAGCTAAATACGGTTAATAATAGGTCCTTACATGCTGGTCTGGGATAGTGGCGTAACTATAGGGTGGCAGGGGTGGCAAAATGCCACGGGCCCCTAGCTCTACGGGGTCCCGAACTGGCTTGGTTTAGAGCACAGAAGGGACGCTGATGCACTTCGTTATATTGAGGAAGGAGCCCCATCTGACGAATTTGCCGCGGGCCCCACACATTATAGTTACGCCACTGGTCTGGGAGTAAAGAAAAACAGAATTTGCCAGTTGCTTCGTATCCAGCGCAGATGGTAAAAGCCCATCGAGGGAATGGGGTCAATTCTTAGGACTCATGTTATAGGCGATGCGGCTGCAACCCATCACTATTTTGATTTCCCTTTCTACCTATACGGCGATAACAGGCGACCCTCGCGCCGGCAGCCATCTCACGCAAAGAATCGCAATCGCAGTTCAGCGCGGGAACGCTGCCTGCGTGATGGGCACCCTGCCAAGAGGCCCGCCTCTCTTTTACAATTAATTTTAAAGTTTATTTAGTTATTCTAATTTAATAGTCGTTTTAGTTTTGTATTTACATTTTCAGTATCTGTTTTTTTAATACTTTCATGAAAAAAAAGCTCAAAGGTAACAACTCAGATAATTAGCCAGAAGTCATCTTTTTCTCTTTATCTCCCGTATATTACGGACGTGACAACGGCGCTTGATTAATTGCATCGGCGTTCAAAGCTAAGATAAATGGCGAATATCCAAAGCAAATACGTCTCTGTAAAACCACTCGAACAACTTGCAACTCCAAGCTTAAGTCTACACAGCTTAATCTTATGCTGAGTATCTTTTATAGTAACTATGTTAGTCTTGCAAATGTGAAGTGTAATTTCGTTCTTGTCTTCATTTAAGAACTAACGTTGAAGTTGCAAAATGCGCCACTTATTAACATTCACTTTCCATTAAATTTTACAAAAAATACACGTACATACATACATAAATCTCGTCTTTATCCGTTAAGGGGTAGGCGGGGCCTAAATCAAATCAAATCAAATCAAAATAATTTATTGCAAATGTTGCCTAGGTAACAGGACCTAAATACCACGTTTAGCATTGTGGGGGTAAAGGTGGAAAGGGCATCAAAGTAGTCTTGGGTTACTAGCCGCATCGCCTATAGCATGACTCCTAAAATTTCCGACCAGGTAGAGAAGCAAATGGTACATTCTAAGTTTCTTTACTCCCAGACCAGCGTGGAAGAAAAATACAGATATGAAAAATAGACCGTCAGCGTTGTGTGTAAGATGTGAAACGGTGGCTGGTTCAGCATTAATCAGTGTTAACCTGCAGCACTCAACTACATTTCTCAACTCGGTAAGAATCTATTTTATCTCTTTCAACAGTTACGCAAATCAATTACGACGCCGAAAGTCATTCGATACACGCAATGGATTCCGAGAAACATTCAAAACAATGCTCCAATCAGATGCGAGGGTACTTTATAATTATTGGTCCGATTCGACGGGGCTGATTGATTCCGTATCGTACAAGGTTGCATGCAAACGTGTCCATGCCTTACGCCAGAGCCACAAACTTTCGAGTAGCGTTTAATGAACTCGATAAGCAACAAGTTTGTTAAGCCACACACGATGCTACAATAATTATCGTTAATTCGCCTAATCTTCCTAATACGGTAAAGATAAGCAGTTTAAAATTTCCTCAAACCGTTAAAATTTCAATAAACACTGCAGTTCACGAGGCTGATGATGCCGAGTGTTAAAAATAAATCAACGACACGAATATGAGCGTTGTAGATAATGGCGAACGCGGGCGAGTCAAAGCCAATATTGGAATACTTTAGCTGTTTTATATTTAAATTTCCAAGCGAGCTGACACTGGTAATATCGGCTACCTCAATATAGAGAGATAAGAGCGGTCACAATGAGATTTATTGCACACTCTCGCTTACATCAGTACTTAATAAGAATTTTAAAGTGTTACTTTAAAATTGTCCCGCACGTCTCAATTAGGCAGGTTTAATGGAGTCGCTAATATTTTTTTAGCATGATGTTTCGGAGATTAGCTCAGACGTTTTGATATAATGCCTCGTTTTTCAAGTTGTTTTTGTTCGGGCCGCCGAATACGAAGCCAGTTCAAAGAACGTCTTAAATCTCGACGACTGACAACGTCCAGTTAAAACTATACAAATAAATAACGAAAACAACAATTGCACGTTTACATACAACCCCGTATTCAGAACGTCAAATACGGATTTAAATTCAAGAAACGCACAGGGCCGGGTCTCATCTAAATAAACCGAACAGCTGCCTTGTTTACTCGAAACAAAAAGTAAAATGAAATGATTTGTAACAAAAATAACAAAGATTCTTACCCAGTTCGGCCGTTGCTAAAGGACATTGTAATTCAAGCTGATTGGCACACAATAATGGTATCAACCATAAGCCATTTAAAAATTGTCCGCGTTAAAAAGAAAAAGATATGGAGACGACAGTACCAGGGGTAAATAAAACTAAAGAGGACAATACCCGAGCCGGACTGCGAAGGATTTGTAGTGCCATTAGTTGAACAGCTCCTGAATGCGTCAAGCGAAATGGAATCCTACAGCGTTTTGTCAGAGACGAAAATAGGTTTAATAATGTGGGGTAATTAAAAAATGATTCCAAATTGTGACCTGCATTAAATTTTGCAGTATTTTTTCTGCTTAAATCTGATGGCAGTTAGTAAATTATTTGCCTGTCTTATGTTCAACACATCGTCATTTATGAAGTTGAGAACAGTAACGTTATCTCAACGCCATAAACATTGAGTAATTAAACCTTGTGCTTCCTAAATTGTTATAAAAACATTTATTTTTGTTTTCTCAGCTTCTGGTTTTTCTGGTTCTGTTTAAATGTTGCAAGCAACTTATGTTTGAAGAACTGCGTCAACTATATTTTTAATCGCGCCTGTATCCACATCCACAGACAAAGTAACATCATGCCAATTTCCAGCCATGAGTCAAACATTTTTTTTTAAATAGCATTGCATACCGTAGATGAATTGCGGGTTAAAAATAAATTATCTTGAACTGCAGCTACAGTATCGTATTTCTTTAATTGATTGTACATCGCCTGGGTGCAGGCTGACCTTTGAATTCCTGCCTCCTTTTGTTCATTAGTACCATCATTGTAATGTACAATTTATTTTACTTCTCCAGTTAAATACTACTCTTTGTTTGGTTTGGTTTCAATACCTGCAATACTGTGGCAGGCTTCTGGTTTTCGGCTCCTGTTCTTAATTATTATTATTGTTGGTTTATTATTCCATCTTCTTTAAAAACTTAATCATTTTTGTGTAATTTTAGTCGAGTAACACGTGCATTTAATGGCTTTAGGCAACGAAGATAATTTTGAATAATAAACTGAATGTCTTGAGTGTATTACTTTTGCATCTATATAGCCTTAAGGCCAATGATAACATTATCAAAGACATTTCTAGTACTAGAGGCTGTAAATGCGATACATTCTAAACCTATTCATCCTTAAAGAAACTCAATCTTCGTGTCCAATACGTACAAAGTATTATATCACTCGACGTAAATGCTTAGCTCTATAAAACGATATTTGAGATGCAGTTACACTTCCAAAGTCAGGTTTGCCGCTCGCAAACTCAGCAAGTGCATTCACTTCGATTTTATCATTAAAAGCACAGTGATCAATTTGCTGTAGCATAATTGTAAAGATGATGAGATTAAGCGCATAAAACGAGAGCTTCTGGAGATGTCATCTTCTATTATAATATTACCACAACATTGTGTTAAGCAGAAACGAGCGGAGTTGACATTTGAACAGAATGCACGCATAAAGGGTGAAAGTTTAAATTAAGTTTCTAAACTGAATACACAAATCACGTCTTTATTCCGTACGAGGTAGACAGAGCCTAAGGTGGCAAGAAAGACCACGTTTAGCAAGATTGTGGGCGTATAGATGGCAAAAAATGGAATCAAAATAGTGATGGGTCGCTAGCCGCATCGCCTATGACATGACACCTGTGATTTTCACCCATAGGCTTTTACCATCTGCGCGGGAAGAGAAGCAACTGGTACATTCTATGTTTTTCCTTTGCTCCCAGACCAGCACGGAAATTTTTAAAAATCATTAATTAGAATATACAGAAAATCCCCACACAGAAACTTCTAAACCGATTTTTACCAAACATGGCTAAGGACTGCAAGGGAACTGGCTTTCGAATGAACAAAACGCATCGAAATCAGTCCATCCGCTTGCGAGCTACAATGCCACAGACAGATGTCTTGTCGGTCTATAGACATCTATTTTTGTGCACAATTCCAAGTTATAAATAACAACAGTTTTGCCCAGGGCGCAACGTTTAAGTTAAAATCGATGTCCACAATAAGTGTCATTTATTATTCCCCTACACCAAATTACTTCTGCGTCTTTTGTCTACGTCGTAGTTATAGTAAAACCTCTCGGTTTAACGCGTCTGCTTTCCACGGCGATGTAATAATGAGGCTGTACTGTCTATTGTTTTAGTAACGTGCGTCTTTTAAACACTTTAAGGTAAGCTAATGCTCCATTCATACCTTCTGTTTGCTTGGAATATGCTCTACCAGTATATCTATTTTGGATTTTGTTACTGAAGTTTCGTCACAATTATTAAGCTGCCGTGAGACAAGAATACAAGTAGGTATTATAAAAATTTTGGTCTGGTCTGCAAGCAAGTTGCTTCTAGCAACCAGTTGCTTCTCTTCCCGCGTAGATGCTAAAAGCCCAGCGAGGGAATGGGCGAAAATCATAGGAATCATGTTATAGGCGATGCGGCTAGCAACCCATCATTAGTTTGATTCCTTTTTTCGCCTATAAGCCTACAATCATGCTAAACACCTTAAAATTAAACCGGCCGAAAGTCTGGCTGGTTTCGGTCTGTTCCGAAGAACTTCCTCAAGGGCTAGGCCGTGGACGAATGCGCCCTACACAATGTATCATCACATCACTACATAATTATAAAAAACCTAATCCAAAAATTTCATTTTATATACAAGCTTTTTTGCTCATCCGTCTTACATAATGTGAACCAACTATTAAGTCAATCGGACCAACCGTTGAAGAGTTTACGTTCCCTCCTGCGGAGACGGTCCCGGCTGGACCACCAGAATTTTACTACCAGATTATTGTATTGTCATCTGACTTACACAAGTATGCAAAATTTCAGCTCAATCGGATGAAGATATCTGACTCAAAATTGAGTCGCAAGATTCAAGACACGGGCACGCGAGCGAATTTCCACTTCCTGACCAGGGAAGGCGTATATTGTGTACACATCGGGCGGTGATAAAGAAAGCCCGAAGTCGCACGTTTATCGCCTTCGCTTTTGGCTCGTGCGGCAAGTTCCTGCGAGTTTATTTCACCGGCCTCAGTAAATATACTATTAAAAGTTTATGTATTCTACAACCTTTAAAAAAAAACCTATACCATCTTCTTTTTCTAACCAGCCAAGCGTGCTCAAACTTTCCTTACAAAAAAGGTTGCTAATTAAAAAAAATGCAAAGCGCAATCAATTCCTAGACTACGTGGCCGCAACCGCAGTATTGGGTGTCCTTCCGCCAATAGGAGAGCTGACAGCTGGGAAGACACACTGCAAAGTCAATGGAATCCACAACTACAGGTTGCAGGTTATAGAAATGAAATAATATAAACTATATTAAATTCTTGTAGCTGGCTTTTTTAGGTATGTGTGTATGTGTCTATTTATATCTCCATTTATTGTAAATGTGTGTTTCATGTATAATATATTACGTATTTCAGTACTTAGTGTATTAATATATATTCTGAATTGCACCACCTGCTCAGATCTGTTCTGTTCTCCAGTCCATTATGGTTGCCTGGTAGAGATCGCTCTGTAGCGATAAGGCCGCCTATTGTTACCTTGTAATATTCTGTATACCTTTTTTCTGTTTTGGTTGTTATATGTGGTGTTAAATAAAGAGTTATTGTATTGTATTGTATTGTAATAAATAAATTTATAGATAGACTGAAACGACCTTCGCAAATAACATCAAAAGTTAATTTGGTATTGTTCAGTACAGGACTGAACATATAAAAATTAAAGACAGTGTGAAAACACCTTATTGTTATAATTTTAGATTTAAGAAAAAACTTTTGTTTGTCTATGATCTGTTCTCTCTCTGCTCCAGCCTCCTTATGAGCTGGCGTTTCCATTTTCTGTTTTTACTTTCAATAAAGTAATTTTCTATAATCTTGCATTTTGTTCTCAACAGGTATAATTTCATTTGGGATAATTTATCAGTTGTCATAATATTACATACATATATCACGTCTTTATCCCTTAGGGGGTATTCAGAGCTTAATGTAACAAAATCTTAAGGCCATGCTTAGCATGATTAAGGGGGTATAGGTGGAATGGGAAATCAAAATAGTGATGAGTTGCTAGCCGAATCGCCTATAACATGATGAAGACTCGCCCATTCCCTCGATGGGCTTTTACCATCTCCGCGGGAAGAGAAGCTGGTACATTCTATGTTTTTTCTTTGCTCCCAGACCAGCATGCGACCACACCGGTGCGTAACAGTCGCTGACGGTGCATTTACGCAACAAAATGTATGAAAAAACGGCGAGAAAACGTGACGCCTACACGTCACTGCTCAGACGTGGCGGTGTAGTTGTTCCTTTATGTTCGGGCGTATACGCGGCGGTGTGGGTGCTGCTTTATGTTCGTCACACGTTTTGCACGTAGTAACCCCTGATGACACAAGGTGGTAGGGCTGTGACATTGGCTACCTCAAAAGCACGATGAAATTTTTAAAGAACCTCGTACCATGTGTCATAATTTGTGTTGTGATTACAAAATAATATGACATAGTGGTTGACACGTGATTCGGTAAATTAGGAAAATTCTAGAAGAAAATTACATGAAGAAAGTTTTAAGTAAGTATTTATTAATTTAGTAATTTGAAAATCATTCAAACAAATGACGCTTAGCGACAAAAAATCGCATAGTAACAAGGTCACGTGACAGCTATCTAAAATGTACTTAGAATAAATTTGCATGTATGCGTACGCGGGTGTGTGTGTGTGATGATGAAGTAAAATATTTTGTAGCCATTTGCGAAGTGCTTTTATTATAATAATAAAGAAGGGTTCAGAAGTGCTTAACACCTTATTAAAGCAATTGATAGAAAATTCAAAAAACAACAATACAAAAAGTTTTTTTTTCCATAAACCAAAGCCGCAACGTCGATAAAAATTTCGTTTTCCGATAATCGATTATATTATTATTACCACATCCCTAACGGTGTATAAATATCGGGTTACACTGTGGGACGCGTTGACGTGTGACCGAAATTTAAGGTAGAGAAAACCCTAAACACCAACTAAAACTGAACTAAAAAGTTTTTAGTGTTATTTTCAAATTCAATTTAGTTTAATATCTTAACTGGCCAGTGTTTGGTCCTGAGTTCGACTATGTTCAAATTTCACAATATTTCAGTACCTTCTTCTTATTCTTCCATGCTGGTCTGGGAGTAAAGAAAAAACATAGAATTTACCAGTTGCTTCTCTTCCCGCGCTGATGGTAAAAGCCCATCGAGGGAATGGGAAAGTCTTAGGAATCATGTTATAGGCGATGCGGCTAGCAACCCATCACTAAACTGGAAGAGATCCCTTTTAGGGATAAGTTCGCCTTTGTGCATGTGTGTTGTCCTGTATTCATCTTTTTCTTGTGATTTATGTACAGTAAAGAGTTATACATACATACATACATACTATTTTGATTTCCCTTACTCATACGCCCTTAATCATGCTAAACGTGGCCTTAAGGTTTTGTTACCTTAGGCCCTGTCTACCCCGTAAGGGATACAGACGTGATATATGTATGTATGTGTTTCAGTACCTAGGTGGTGGAGTTATACTTCGGTAACAATCTTGCAGTGTTTTTTTATTGAAAAACACATTTTTTTAATCGGTAACTGAAAAATATAAAATCATAACGAAACAAATCCCAATCGGGGATTTTAAATTGTAACTTGGTGTTATTTGTTTGATGACGTGGTTGGCTTAGTTGGTAGTGACCCGGCCTGCGAAGCAAGCGTCCCGGGTTCGAATCCATGGTAAGGGCATATATTTGGTGTTGCCGTTTGGTTCCGTTTCTTCCGTTTTGCGGAACTTTTGACACCCCCGCGGAACTTGGGAGGAATTTGTATTTTGGTACATTTTTCGGAACTTTTAACGTCCCGGCATAAAGATACGTGGTAAAAAAACTTTAACTACACACTAAAAAATACAGACAATTTTTTCTGTTACTAACCACAAATATTATTCCTAATTCCTATATGATGAGGTAAAAAAAAGAAAAAAGCTCGTTCCCCAAGATTTAAATGAAAATGGAACTTTTTAGGGATGGCAATGTAATTTTCAAGAGAAGTGACCTGGCAACACTGTAATTTGTGTGATGAGCACGAACATTTTTGTTCCTGAGTTATAGAAATTTCTATCTATTTTAATATGAATTTCTCTATATAAGTATGTTTAACGTTATCTATTACCCATTATACACGCTTACTAGCGCTTAATTTGGGACTAGGTCAATTTTTGTGAATTATTGTCTAATTTTTAAAGTGTTTTTTAGTAATTTCTAAATGTCTGTGAAAATCAGAACACATAGAAAAATCCGAAAAGTAAAGCTATGGCCGGGAATCGAACCCGGATCCTCGTCATTCCGTGACGCGTGCTATACCACTACACCACCCATAGCAGGTGGGTAGTCTCCGAATTTTTCTACCTGTTACCGACCATCACGTGACCTTTGTTACTATGCGAATTTTTTGTCGCTAAGCGTCATCTGTTTGAATGATGTGTCTGTACGACACAATTACAAACAAAAAAAATGTGTTTTTTAGTAATAAGACAGTCAATATTGTTTACCTTTTTGTTGTTTGTTTTCTGTTTTTTTTTTTCTCAAATGTATTGTATCTCTTTCTTTTATGAATCCATGTGTATATAAATGTATCTCTCTCTCTCTCTGAATAATGCTATTCGTAAAACCTAATTACTACAAATGTTTGCCAAAGCGTTTACTGGGGGTTCAAGTAATTTTATTTAAGTGCTTTTATATTTATGCACTAAGTGGGAGCTATGTTTATCTTCATAATAAGGCAAACATCCTGTGCATAAGTTTATTTTTAAGTTAATAGCTTTAACAAGTTTAAACCTGTCTAGGTTCAAACAGCACTAATGCTAAATAAGATTAAATATTTAGAAATGCAAAAGTCCCATATTAAAACCTTATTTTGCTAACTGTATTTTTTGGTACACAAAATACGTCTCGAACGCGTTTGCGTGAAAATGTTAAATACTATAAGAACAGTTTGTTGCCGTTTCGGTCCGCAAGTGGCGCTGCCAATTATTCCGTAGTAATTGAGACGTTTACGTGAACGCGCTCGGGACGTTTTTATATGCAAAAACTTAGACTAGAGGCTCAGCCGTCGTTTTACACGAATCCAAAAGTAACAACACAATATTTAGTACAGACACATACCATCAATTTGACATACTATCAAAGTAACGGTGAGCAACCGCATACGCCATTAGCAAAATTGGACAAGTAATGAATCTCGAAAAGTGAGAACGCTAATTGAGGCGTCCATTTTGTAAATTACTGTGCACGATGCGAATCGGTCTCAATTGATAGAAAAGGGCCTTAAATCAAAATGATGGCTTTCCTGCTTTCTAAATACTTACATCTTTATTCCTTACGGGGTAGACAGAGCCTATGTTAACTAAAGGCCACGTTTAGCATGATTGTGGGTGTATAGGTGGAAAGGGGAATCAAAATAGTGATGGGTTGTTAGCCGCATCGCCTATAACATGATTCCTATGTCCATTCCCTCAATGGGCTTTAACCATCTGCACGGGAGGAAAAGCAACTGGTACATTCTATGTTTTTTCTTTACTCTCAGACCAGCATGGAGGCAATTATTTATTGCATATTTTTAAAAAACGTTTGTGAAGTTGAGTCATTCATAAAAACGTACAGTTGATTAAATTAAACTTGGTTTCGAAATAAATAAATTACACCTCGTATTGTTTATAAAGAAGCTTTATTATGTAATAACTCCGGCAATATCGATAAAGTTTAGAAAACGAGTTTCATATTTGGCAACACATCTGATTTACTGACCAAAGTTTGAGGTCTAGCATGACCACGTAGCACCAAACTTGTGTCCAACAAAACTATTTTTCATTTACCGAAAAATGTATTTCTACATTTTGTTAAAAAATCGAATTTTACCAATAATAGGACACAACACGATATGTCACACAACACAGTATGCAAATTGTAGCTACTAACAATACTTACTAACTTAAAAAAATATTGTTCTTACTAGCTGTTGCCCGCAACTTCATCTGCATAGCTATCCCGCAGGAATTACGCAATTATCCGGGATAAAAAGTAGCCTATGTGTTATTCCACACTATAACCTATCTATGTTACAAATTTAATCCAGATCTGTCGAGCCGTTCCGGCGTGAAAGAGTAACAAACATCCATCCATCCATAAGTAGGATAAACCAGTCTACATTATGCTTACAAAATCGCAAATAAAAAACAAACATTATCACAATATTACAAAATTACAAGACTAATTTTCAAATGCTTGTTACTTGTAACTATCATTGCAAATCGTATTTCCAAAGGCATCATGCTAGATCAGCAATTAAATTTTAAAAGTTCATTGATCTTTATTAATTAAGTAACAAATAATCAACGCGGCTAAATATGCTAATGACCGGTTTTTAAACCGGGTTCTAGATAGGTTTTTTTAACCTACGCGTTCGAAATGAATAATTATGCAGTTTTTCTATCCTAGTCAGTTCAGCACAGATTTGGGGTCCGTTAAAATTATCATTAAAATATTAAATAGCAAAAACTTGTAAAAAAAAAAAATGAAAAAGGAAAAAAATAAACAAAAAATAGTGCATGCCTTTCTTTAGTAATTGTAATTTTCGCTGACCCTTTAGCCATCTAATCTACCAAATTTCAAGTCAATCCAACCACTTGCTAATAATCAAAAAATAAAAAATGAAAAATAAATTTAGAAACGAAAAACTTACAACATAACAAGTTACAAAATGGCTTGCAAAACGAAAAGGTTCTAAAAAAAGAACAAAACCGATCTAAAGTAAACTCTAACAGCAAACTGTTGAGTACAAAATAGTACGGCTTAAACCGTAGGCGATGATTTTAATCCTCAAAGTGATAACAAGACACTAATGCGATTACTATCTCCGGATAATCAAAAACCGGAATTAACTGTTAGTGAACTAGGGTTGAGAAAAATAATCGGTATTTTCTTTAATAAATAGGATGGCAAACTAGTGGATCACCTTACGAATAATAATAAGTCAAGAAGCGTAACTAAGCCCGAAAAAACACTCCACGCGAAGTGGACCGCAGGAGGTGGGGCTTAAAATAAATACCGCGCGGCGAATTAGTTCGGCCGGAACGCTCGAGCCGTGCAGCTTATTATTATTCGTAGGGATCACCTGACACTTTCATGTATCGATAACACTATTATAATTATAATTGCTGTTTATTGGAAAAAAATTATAGATTTAAAAAATACTTTTTATCTGTTAGTAATTTTTGGTCGCAAGAAAAAATATCATACATCCATATATCACGTCTTTATACCTTACGGGGTAGACAGAGCCTGAGGTAACAAGACCTAAAGACCACGCTTAGCGTGATTGTGGGCGTAAAGATGGAAAGGGGAATTAAAATAATGATGGGTTGCAAGCCACATCGCCTGTAACATGATTCCTAAGTGTTTGCTATTTCCTCGATGGGCTTTTACCATCAGCGCGGGAAGAGAAGGAACTGGTACATTTTATGTTTTTTCTTTGCTTGCAGAAGCATGGAAGTGAAAAGTATCGATTGTTTATTAATCGATTTATAAAATCGATGTCACATCCCTATTTCAAAGCTTATGAGAATGTTGATTCTTCAAGCCCCCACACATTGTTATAATCCTTAGATTTAGCACAGGAAGACACAGCATGAGAAAATTGTTTTGTTGACACTCAGAGTCCAATAAATGAGAGTATTTAATGAGTACAATTTTATATACAAACATAAATCACGTCTTTATCGCTTATGGATAGACAGATGCGGCTAGCAACCCATCACTATTTCAGTGCTTCTGTGCTTCTTAGGTATTATGGTGTTTGTCCGTGAGGGGGCGCTTCTTACTTTTGAAATGTTTGTATCCATGGTGGGTTTTGAATTTGTTTCTTATGGATAGAGGGGGGCAAACGTGTGAGACACCTGGTTAGTCGCCCATGAGCACCCGTAGCACCAAAGCATTACAAATACGCTGCCGGCCTAGGCTAAGATGGAATCATGTGCCAGTAACTTTACCAGTAGTCTCGCCCAGAACAAAGCAGCGCAAGCACTGCTTGGCGACAGGATTAAAGAGTAATCTGGTAGCTCAGATGGACTTTGCACAAGACCACCCACACTTCGAAGTAGTTCGCGTAAAAAAAAACGCCGCGCTATTTTTATGACGCAATAAGTGTAACAAAACGCATAGTTAATTTGAGTATACATAGTTAATTATGTCACATAAATTATGTTTTATACATTGAAACATAATAATTAGAGCTTTAAACACCATTGTCGCATATAAAGACCAGTTTTCGTGTCCAATGATTTATTGACTTGCGCTGTCGAGGATTGGTCTATAACCACACGGTAGTTAACAATGGATTGTTCAAACAATTGTATGAACGATTACTTTTGTATGAAAATTTACGAATCCAAAATGGCAAGCTTCGCCTTTGCTTAGTTTTGTTGTAAAAGAGTTCAACGCGTTAGTTGAGAATGAAATTTAAAATATGTATTTTTGTAAATTAAATTGACTCAATGTTTTTTTGTCCTTCCATGCTGGTCTGGGGGCAAAGAAAAAACATAGAATGTATAATGCTTCTCTTCCCGCGGTAAAATCCCATCGAGGGAATGGGCCAAAATCTTAGGCATCATGTTATAGGCGATGTGGCTAGCCCATCACTAGTTTGATTAACCCTTTCCATCCATACGCCCACAATCATGCTAAACGTGGTCTTTGGGTCTTGTTACCTCAGGCTCTGTCTACCCCGTAAGGTATAAAGACGTGATATATGGATGTATGATATTTTTTCTTGCGACCAAAAATTACTAACAGATAAAAAGTATTTTTTAAATCTATAATTTTTTTCCAATAAACAGCAATTATAATTATAATAGTGTTATCGATACATGAAAGTGTCAGGTGATCCCTACGAATAATAATAAGCTGCACGGCTCGAGCGTTCCGGCCGAACTAATTCGCCGCGCGGTATTTATTTTAAGCCCCACCTCCTGCGGTCCACTTCGCGTGGAGTGTTTTTTCGGGCTTAGTTACGCTTCTTGACTTATTATTATTCGTAAGGTGATCCACTAGTTTGCCATCCTATTTATTAAAGAAAATACCGATTATTTTTCTCAACCCTAGTTCACTAACAGTTAATTCCGGTTTTTGATTATCCGGAGATAGTAATTTTGTATATATGTAAAAAATAAAATATAACATACAGGATGTTTAATTTTATTCCTACCGAGCACTAATGTGAACTTTTCCCGTTCTTTTTTTTCAATGGGGGTTATGGCGTGTGAATTTGCCAGAGTCGCCGGTGTCGCTTGGGGTCCAATAAAATCCACTTCTCACTGGCTTTGGCGGGCTTCGTGACATAAATTATGATTTCTTTCGTTTACCTGTTGAAAAGCGATCACCTTCGTGAAATTATCGCAAATAATAATAATAATATCTTGGGACAATTGACACCAATTGACCTAGCCCCAAACTAAGCAAAGCTTGTAATATGGGCACTAGACAACGGATAAACATACTTATATAGATAAATACATACTTAAATACATATTAAACATCCAAGACTCGAGAACAAACATTCAAATATGGATCATTTGCCGATTTCTAAACAAAACGGAACTGTACAACATTGCGGCATGGCTACTCGATATGATGATAGTTATTTATCACTACATAGTGTAAAACAAAGTCGCTTTCTCTGTCCCTATGTCCCTATATCCCTATGTATGCTTATATATCCAAAACTACACAACAGATTTTGATGCGGTGGTCTTTAATAGATAGAGTGATTCAAGAGGAAGGTTTTTATGTATAATTCTACGCAGACGAAGTCGCGGGCAGAAGCTAGTAATTAATAAACTTAATGAGATTCAAGATTTAAAACTTTGTTTCGGCACCGATCTTATAAAGTCGCCTTTGACAGCCCCTGGACCTTAGTCAACAGTGGTGCCAACTGGTGAGCAAAGACACGATAGTCCCCATTGCGCCTGTGAATTGTCACAGTTGTCACAGTGTAACAAATAGCCAACATTAATAGTAAGATGGCGGTAAGCTGGGCCATTAGTGCTATCTCATTATTCTGGGGGCGGGATAAATCGCTAATGCTTCCATATCTTATAAATCTACGGCTCTGCTTAATTAGAAGATGCGCAAGAGTTGAAAATGTGGATGCGGCTTTTTTTAACACTTAAGGTGATGGCACCAGTGTTCGACGCTAGCTGGCAAACACCAGTAATGGACACTTCATTCTTAATTTTAAAATAATATTTATTATGATTGTAAAATGTTAGTTGCAAAATAAATTATTAGTTTATTTAAGTTTATTTGATAATTTAATATAAAATTACGTCATCACCTGAATTAAATAACAAATAATTTACATAAAAGATTTAATGAGTAATTTTAAAATTAATGTGTTTTATGTACAATAAAGAGTTATACATATCGACGCTTGAAAGGCAAAATGGGATAAGCGACATTTTTTGTGATATTGAGTTATAAATATCATTGAAATCAGCAGATTTGTCTGCGTCGAGGTTTTGGCCTCTCCTGTAAAATTACCATTTTGTCGGTTATGACATTTTGCCTTTCAAGCGTTGATATATTGAAGACCTTATGTTATCCCTTTGTTGTTTTTAGTCTAGGAGTGGGTACGTTACGAGTCACAGCGCTGGTTAACAAGTCACATTTTATACAGTATCTAAACTAACTAGACTAGAACCTTACCTTTAAACCCGTTAACGGCCAAGTCGAAGTTAGTAATACAGCATTTTGTTATTAATAATTATTGTTTTTTTTCACTTCATCCGTAAGTCGCTTGTAACAGAATTTTGTTATCATATGTAACCAATTAAAAAAAATGTTATTTTTTAAAAAAGAACTTATATTACTACTCGACTTGGCCGTTAAAAGGTTTGACGGTTTAGTTACAGTTAGTTTACATACTGTTCTTGTTATAACAACCACTCATCGATACTGGCATTGCACAGGCGACAGCTTGTAACACCTTTTTTTTTCATGATATTTTATTTCTAGCAACACCGGTTGACAGGCGTTTTTCTGCATGGACAAATTTACCAAAGCGTTGGAAGTTTGTTGGCTCATAGCTCGGGGATTACTGAAGGGTTTTGTTTCAGGGTAATTTTTATCGTTTCAGGATTAATTCTGGCTTGCATTTAGGTATCTTTCAATAATTTTCATGATTACAAAACTTCGTTTGTCGAATGCAAAGTGTTTCCATGTATATGCCCGCGGTTGAGCTGTTGGAAAGACGCCTCAGACGTTCTGTCAGGTGAATGATGGAGTGCTTTTCATGTTTCGTCTCATCAAAATGGCGTAAGGCCAGCTTTCTAACAATAAAATCGTGATTTCTTTAGTAAAACCTCATTGAAATGGTGAGTTATATGCTGCATTCGACGCCCTAGACCTTCCGAGTTCCGCGTTAACGAATTTACGGCTCAAATGGTATTTCTTTTTCAGTTGTAAACCTCCATTGGCTGCCGTCGACGTGTCCTTTACGAGAGCATTATTTGCGCCTCGGATGATGATATGATCTCATATGTTAAACTAATTCAACTGGCTTTTACCCCTACGAACCGGTAAGTAAAAGCATCGTTTTGACAAGTCAAGCGCATTTCATGTAATCTTGTGCATAAAGGTCTGAACATTTCCCCTTCATTTTATTTCAGTTGCGGCATATTGTGATTCTTTCTATACGGAGACGAGACCCGAGCGCTGGCCTACCTCGTTAAATAGGTCCAGGGGGGCCTGAAGCCTCCGTCGGATCGTAATTTAGGCGAGACCCGAGCGCTGACCTACCTCGTTAAATAGGTCCAGGGGGGCCTGAAGCCTCCGTCGGATCGTAATTTAGGCGAGACCCGAGCGCTGACCTACCTCGTTAAATAGGTCCAGGGGGGCCTGAAGCCTCCATCGCACCACAACTTAGGCAAGACCCGTGCGCTGACCTACCCCGTTAAATGTGTGATACAGTCGACCTGTGAGTTCTCCTGCCACATCACCAAGTGCCGCTGTAAGGCAGCCTGAAACCCACACCGTTGGTAAGCTAATATTGTTGTAGAATTAAAATAGGGAGTGCCAAGGCACCTGAATGCAGGTTATTATACTGCAACTTTCTTTGTTGCAGGGTTTTTAGGTTCAGTGTCAATCTGGGCCTACTTCCCAGGATTTCCACCATCTTCGGAGTCCTGTTACCCGTGGTCCATGCCGCTGGGCCCATCTTGGATATCAGGGGTTTTTCTTTCTTCTAACTGGATGCTTCACACGCTTTGTTTACATACACACACACACACACACACCCACTTCTTCCTCTGCCTTAATTGATGATAAAGGTAGCAAACAGAAAGGCTACACTTGGTTATATGGTATAAAAAAAAATAAGAGACAAAGATGTTTGGGGTGAACGAGACTTTATTTAATATAAATAAGGTGTAACTATTTTTTTGTTTAGTTAAATAGTGATAAGGATTTATTGAAAATAAACCAATTTAACTTACCGGGAATACCATTTGTGCAATTTCACTATACCCAATCCTGTTTGTAGCCATACCCCTGGCGCCCACTTGTATAAATTCAGGAGTAATTGCTCTCAGGCCCTGAACCACCTGCCCTGAGCTGTCTCATTTCTAGCCGGGAAAATCTAAGTGTTACAGTGGCGTTCCCAACGTTGGGCCTGAAGGATTGGGTGTTGTTGATTTTTTTTTGTTTTTCATAAATGGTGTTCTCTGCTTATGTATTGTGACAGTGTGTTTACTTTCCTGCTGGCACACTTTTCGGCTTTTCTGTACTTAATCGCTTTGGGTGCTTAGCAGGGGAAACACATTAGTGCACAAGTAAATATATCTGAAGCCTGTTACTGCTATTTATCTTCGAAATGAATCCTGTAAAAATTGAATACCTTGTTAAAGAGGAAGTTGTACATGAACTGAGAGCTTTGCACATACCATTCAACACTGAACACACATGCGATGACTTAAGGAAGCTTTTGAGACAAACCCGCTCACTTGTTAGGCGCGGCAGCTTGAAACCATCGCCGCCAGCACCAGTGGATTTTCAGGAGGAAATTGTAGCTTGTAGGAACAAGATACAAGAGCTCGAGGCCGCGGTGTCCAGCAGCAAGTCGTTGACAAATGCTCAACACGACAGGTTAGTGGGTCGTGCTAATTATTATTTGGGACGCCTAGCACAAGTGACCGGTTATGAGGCCGAGGTGAATAGTATGAAGGGCTCCCTAGTCAACTGTCTGTCTGTGTTGAACCCTGAATCCGACTCCTCTGATTCTGAAGTGGAGATATTTAGTTCCCCGGCACGGGGGGCATCTAAAAATGTTTGCCATATTGAGCCACGTTACAACTTGTGTAGCCTTAATCTTAAATATAAGGGTGACACATGCGTGCGGGCGTTTATAACCCGTTTAGAAGAACTAAGACTTTCTAGGGACATCCCCGAGAGGATCATCCTTAATGGATTCCCTGACCTGGTTGATGGACCAGCTTTGTTCTGGTATAGGGGGAACAAACATATGTTTAGTTCCTACGCTGAGCTTGTGGCTGCCCTCAAGGCAGACTTTGATATCCCCGACTATGACTTTAAACTAAAAAGGGAAATAACCGCTCGTACGCAGGCTAGATATGAATCCATAGTTGTATATTTATCGATCATGGGTGGTTTGTTCTCACGGTTAACTGAACCCTTATCAGAGATGGAGAAGCTAAATATCCTCACTAGAAACATTCGTCCCGAGTATAGTCGTGAACTAGCGCTGGTAGATGTCTCGACAGTACAGCAGCTTAAAACCTTATGTGTGAAGTTGGAACTAGCTAGCTCGCGTGCTGCAGACTTTGTTGAACCGTCCTCATCTAGGTACACGATCGCACCGGATATGCAGGTTCGTGCACTAAATACTCGCGGCCCTCGTAAGGAAGAAGTGGCTTCTTTTGACAAGCAGCCGTTGGAGCGAGCGTCCTACTTTTGTTTTCGCTGTTCTGAAGCTGGGCACCCGACAAATCGCTGCCTCCGGTCCCGCGAGGTGCTTTGTTTTAAGTGTGGTTATAAGGGTGTGCGAAGTCCCGACTGCCCTTCGTGTAACAAACCGGTATCTACTCCAAAAAACTAATTCATTCCGTCTCACGGGGTTCTATGGCGTTTAACCACCCCGGTGAGACATACTTCTTGCCGCCTGTGAATGACTACCGCCCTTACGTAACGGTTCAGGTTTTTAATGTGAAGATAAGTGGTTTGTTGGACTGCGGGGCGTCATGTTCAATATTGGGAAACGACGCTCATAAAATATTCCTGAAATTAAACATTGAGATGTGTCACTTTGATTACCCTCGTAGGTTAAGTGTTGCCAGTGGGGAGAGTTTTATCTGCCGTCATTATATGAATATACCCATACAATTTAAAAATAAAGTAAAACTAGTGCTGTTTCACGTTCAACCGGAAATCACACTTCCCATCCATTTTGGAATCAACTTCTGGAAGGCGTTTGGTTTGGCTCCTGACGTTTTGGCTTGTTTGCGTGATAATGCTCCTTCTTTCGTGAATGGTCGGGTGAACAGTGTCGAAGAGGACGGATTACGAGACTACGACTCTTTAACCATGGGTCAGAAGCGGGAGATGGATAGAATTCAACTCTTGTTTGACAATATTAATACTGATAAGGTTGGGCTAGGCCGAACCTCACTAATCCAACATGAAATTAATACGGGCACGGCGGTTCCGATTAAGCAGAAATATTATCGCCTCAGCCCGGAGAAGTTGAAGCTCCTGGACGCTGAACTAGATAAGATGTTACAAAACCGTGTTGTGGAACCTTCCTATTCTCCATGGAACTCACCTGTAACTATGGTACCTAAGTCTAACGGGGAAATGCGCCTGTGCTTGGACAGCCGCCGTCTCAACGCTGTTTCCAAGACAGACGCTTACCCTTTGCCGTATATTAATTACATAATTGATAATTTGCGTGATGCTAAATATTTAACGTCCTTGGATCTCAGCGCCGCGTACCATCAGATCCCTTTGCATCCAGACTCTAAGGAGAAAACGGCTTTTACCGTCCCCCGTCGGGGTCTTTTTCATTACAATGTTATGTGTTTCGGTCTGGTCGGCGCATCTGCGACGATGCAACGGTTGATGGATGGGCTCTTCTCGGCTGAATTTGATAATAAGGTATTTGCCTATGTTGATGACGTAGTCATTTGCACGTCGTCCTTCGACGAACATGTGACAATTTTGGAACGTGTGTTCGAGAAACTGAAAAACGCCAACTTAACCATCAACATGAGGAAATCCCAGTTTTGTCGTAGCGAGTTGAAGTACCTGGGGTATATGGTCGATCGTTTTGGATTAAGGACCGATCCTGCCAAGGTTGAGGTCATCATGAATTTCCCCACTCCCAAAGATCCCAAGGACATTAAACGATTTTTAGGAATGGCGGGTTGGTATCGTCGATTTATCCACAACTTTTCTCAGGTTGCCCGTCCATTAACTCGCCTTACCAGCAAGAAGGTGCCGTTCGTGTGGACTGACGAAGCGGATGAGTCCTTCAATACCTTGAAATCTGCACTTATTTCCGCTCCGATCTTAAAGTGCCCGGATTTTAGTAAGCCGTTCTATGTACACACAGATGCTAGCTCATTTGCTATTGGGGGTGTTCTCACCCAGAAGATCGACGAGGTGGACCATCCCATAGCGTACTGCAGCAGAACTCTGAACGCGCAGGAGGTCAATTATACAGCCACGGAGCGGGAACTCTTAGCGGTGATTTTTGCTTTGGAGCAGTACCGGGCTTATGTAGAAGGTTCCCGGTGCTTCATAGTCACCGACCATGCTTCGCTACAATGGTTCTATAAGCTGAAGAATCCTATGGGCCGGCTTAATCGATGGGCGTGCCGCCTTAGCCAATTTGACTTCGAGATAATACACCGGAAGGGGAAGGAACATGTTATTCCCGATACTTTGTCCCGTATTAGGATAGGCTCTGTCTCCTTTGACCCTCACGATAGCCAGGACCCTTGGTATGTCCAGCGTATAAAGGATTGCTTAGATCGGCCCCGCCTATTTCCCAACTTCGCGGTGGAGAACGGCCAGTTATTACGTCTATCTAAAAATAAATTTAATCTGACTTCTCAGTTCGAGTGGAAGGTGGTCGTGCCGTTGGAATTTCGTGAGGAAATCTTAAAACAGTATCATGATGAACCGGCCTCTGGGCACTTTGGCGTAGCTAAAACCCATAAACGGATAAGTGCCGTGTACTTTTGGCCTGGGCTATACCGCGACGTGGAGAAATATGTGGGAGCGTGTGAGGTCTGTAAGTGTTACAAACCTAGTAACACTGCCAGAGCTGGACTCATGGGTAATCCCCGTGTGGTGAGTCGACCATGGGAAGCCATTTCGTGTGATATACTGGGACCCTTTCCGCCGTCGTACGCTCGAAATAAGTACCTCTTCGTCTGCTCGGACTACTTTAGCAAGTACGCCTTACTTTTCCCACTGCGCAACATAACTGCCAAGGCCATTGTTAGGTGTCTCGAGAAGGGAGTGTTTCTGGTGCATGGAGTTTGCAAGTTTATATATGTTGACAACGGAGCCCAGTTCATTTCCAAGGAATTTCGGGACTTGCTGTCAGCTTATGGGGTCCCTAACATATTTTACAACCCCCGGTACCATCCCCAAACTTGCCAGACTGAGCGCGTGAACAGGGATATTGTCCGTGCCATTGCCTCGTACGTGCGTTCTGACCACCGTAAATGGGACCAGAACATTCCCGAGATCCAATGTGCCCTTAATACTGTCGTGCATGAAGGCACCAAATTTACTCCGTTTTACTTGACTCATGGTAGGGAAATGGTAACCGACGGGTCGACCTATCGCCTAGACGAGCCCGTTGATCGTTCTGATGTGGAGGTGAACCTACAACCGTTCTCGACCAATTTACCTCGGTTAAACGACATTTATAAGAAGGTCCAGGCACACCTCAAAAAGGCCTATACACGTAACGTTAGGTACTATAATCTTCGGAAACGCCCAATCGAATTTGAGGAGGGGCAAGTTGTCTATAAGCGATGTTTTCCTCTTTCCAATGCTGCAAAACATTTTAGTGCTAAACTATCCCCCAAGTTTGAAAGGTGTGTAATTGACAAGAAGCATTCCCCTTTGGTCTATTCGTTAAAGTCGATCGATGGGAAGCCTTTAGGGCGTTTTCATATTAAAGATATTCTCGAACGAGGTATTGAACCTCCGGACGCAGGTCCCGTTAGTTAAGGATAATTTAGGGGGTCGGTGGTATCCAGTTCCTAGCACGTGGTATACTTAGCTAGCGAACGATAAACACGACCCAAGACTAGTACATGTTTAGGATAAGCTATTCAATGTTAAATGTTTGCGTGTAAAGGTAGGCGCCACTTAGTAGATTTAAGTTCTTTAACCTCGGTATGTTACCATTGAGTTTAGCGTGTTTTCGTCCGAACCTGCAGAGATATATGGCGTTGGTATAACATTTGTTCTGACTGTTGGCTATTTTTAGGAATGATTACTGGAAAGATATGTCTCTAGAAGTCCGAACTTGCCGCGAGGGGGCGCAATTTTTGAATGTTCTGACTGTTGGTTTGCTTTGGGAAGGGTAACCGGAATATCGGTATGGTATAATTTCACCTGGAGTTGGTTTGAGTTGGATTTGGTTACAGGTTTGGAGCAGTAAAGTTAATTTTAGTTTTATCCCGGGAAAACTTATTATAAGAAATAGGTTAGGATGGATCCATACGTGCCGTCTTGTGTTGTTGGTAGTTTAAGCATACTTTAGCGCATTGTTTAGTTTAGCGCGCACTAGTTTAGTTATCTATTAGTGCTGAATTACAATCAGTCTTTCTAGTATTAAGTTCTTTTGTTTACCCTGCGAGTGTGACCGGTTAGCGATAAAAAACTGTTCTGTGGTTTTATCTTATTTTCGTGATTAGTAGTTCGGAGGCAAGCACTTTGTTACCGGTTGACAGGTGATAGTGTTTTGTCCTGGTGTAATGCTGCTCATTACCCTATTAGTTAGTTCTCAATCACTGGGTATGCCTTTCTGGTAACTCCCACTTTTCGGTATAAGGCGTGATGGGTGTCCCTCCGTGTATCCTTTTCCTTTAGCATCAGCTGTGCTTATTAGGGTGCTGTTTTTTTTTGTACGATTCGTACCGGGGTAAATCCCCCCTATTCTTTATAAGGTTGGATGTGTGTCACTCCCCTTTGTACACTACTCACTACTCCCTGGCGAGTAAACTAGTATGTAAGCTGTAGTAGGTTTGGGATTGGATTCCCACGTCCTTCGCTAGTGGCCCAATCCTGAACCTACGATTTCACTATCTTCCCTGATATGGCGGAGATATACTTTTTTTTTTTTTTTTTTTATGAGGTTGGATGTGTGTCACTTCCTTTTATACACTACTCACTACTCCCTGGTGAGTAAACTAGTATGTAAGCTGTAGTAGGTTTGGGATTGGATTCCCACGTCCTTCGCTAGTGGCCCAATCCTGAACCTACGATTTCACTATCTTCCCCGATATGGCGGAGATATACATATTTTTTTTTATGAGGTTGGATGGGTGTCACTTCCTTTTATACACTACTCACTACTCCCTGGTGAGTAAACTAGTATGTAAGCTGTAGTAGGTTTGGGATTGGATTCCCACGTCCTTCGCTAGTGGCCCAATCTTGAACCTACGATTTCACTATCTTCCCCGATATGGCGGAGATATATATTTTTTTTATGAGGAGTAATGTGTGTCACTTCCCTTGTACTAGCGTTTGCTTTCTGTTAAGGAAGTAAACTTGTATGTAAGCTGTAGTGGGTTTGGGGTTGGATTCCCACGCCCTTCGCTAGTGGCCCAATCCTGAACCCACGATTTCGCTATCTTCCCCTACATGGCGGAGATATTTTGCCCGAGTCAGATTTTCCTTGCACATGAAATGTGCAGAATAATTTTATTTCAGAATTTTAGACAAATTCTGAAATAAAATTATTTCCCCAGCCGAAACTGTACTGTAACACCTTTTTTTTTCATGATATTTTATTTCTAGCAACACCGGTTGACAGGCGTTTTTCTGCATGGACAAATTTACCAAAGCGTTGGAAGTTTGTTGGCTCATAGCTCGGGGATTACTGAAGGGTTTTGTTTCAGGGTAATTTTTATCGTTTCAGGATTAATTCTGGCTTGCATTTAGGTATCTTTCAATAATTTTCATGATTACAAAACTTCGTTTGTCGAATGCAAAGTGTTTCCATGTATATGCCCGCGGTTGAGCTGTTGGAAAGACGCCTCAGACGTTCTGTCAGGTGAATGATGGAGTGCTTTTCATGTTTCGTCTCATCAAAATGGCGTAAGGCCAGCTTTCTAACAATAAAATCGTGATTTCTTTAGTAAAACCTCATTGAAATGGTGAGTTATATGCTGCATTCGACGCCCTAGACCTTCCGAGTTCCGCGTTAACGAATTTACGGCTCAAATGGTATTTCTTTTTCAGTTGTAAACCTCCATTGGCTGTCGTCGACGTGTCCTTTACGAGAGCATTATTTGCGCCTCGGATGATGATATGATCTCATATGTTAAACTAATTCAACTGGCTTTTACCCCTACGAACCGGTAAGTAAAAGCATCGTTTTGACAAGTCAAGCGCATTTCATGTAATCTTGTGCATAAAGGTCTGAACATTTCCCCTTCATTTTATTTCAGTTGCGGCATATTGTGATTCTTTCTATACGGAGACGAGACCCGAGCGCTGGCCTACCTCGTTAAATAGGTCCAGGGGGGCCTGAAGCCTCCGTCGGATCGTAATTTAGGCGAGACCCGAGCGCTGACCTACCTCGTTAAATAGGTCCAGGGGGGCCTGAAGCCTCCGTCGGATCGTAATTTAGGCGAGACCCGAGCGCTGACCTACCTCGTTAAATAGGTCCAGGGGGGCCTGAAGCCTCCATCGCACCACAACTTAGGCAAGACCCGTGCGCTGACCTACCCCGTTAAATGTGTGATACAGTCGACCTGTGAGTTCTCCTGCCACATCACCAAGTGCCGCTGTAAGGCAGCCTGAAACCCACACCGTTGGTAAGCTAATATTGTTGTAGAATTAAAATAGGGAGTGCCAAGGCACCTGAATGCAGGTTATTATACTGCAACTTTCTTTGTTGCAGGGTTTTTAGGTTCAGTGTCAATCTGGGCCTACTTCCCAGGATTTCCACCATCTTCGGAGTCCTGTTACCCGTGGTCCATGCCGCTGGGCCCATCTTGGATATCAGGGGTTTTTCTTTCTTCTAACTGGATGCTTCACACGCTTTGTTTACATACACACACACACACACACCCACTTCTTCCTCTGCCTTAATTGATGATAAAGGTAGCAAACAGAAAGGCTACACTTGGTTATATGGTATAAAAAAAAATAAGAGACAAAGATGTTTGGGGTGAACGAGACTTTATTTAATATAAATAAGGTGTAACTATTTTTTTGTTTAGTTAAATAGTGATAAGGATTTATTGAAAATAAACCAATTTAACTTACCGGGAATACCATTTGTGCAATTTCACTATACCCAATCCTGTTTGTAGCCATACCCCTGGCGCCCACTTGTATAAATTCAGGAGTAATTGCTCTCAGGCCCTGAACCACCTGCCCTGAGCTGTCTCATTTCTAGCCGGGAAAATCTAAGTGTTACATGACTGCATTTTGGGAGCGAGTAGTACTCACACGCACATTGGGCGAGTGCAAAGATCGCAATGGTCTTTATGGCACGAATTTAACATCTTCCAATCGTTGTATTCCATCTGCGCCGAATTCGCTTATCTCTATCTAACTACGCAATTTTTTGGGACTAAACTATCCTATATCCGACTCGAGACTGAAACTATCTAACAGACAAACAGAAAAGGTTACTTTCGCATTTGTATTAAGGGTTTATAGAAGGGATTAATGCATCCATGTTTATCTATTGCTGTAGAGAGCGCTATGATATATAGCGGGTGCGCATACGACGGTGTACGGGTCTAATACTAGCGCAAGGGCGAGGGTACACTTAGCTTTAACAAGCGTATTGTCAAAAAAAAAGTGTATACCTTAATGTGTACATTATTATTATGTTGGTGTAACTATTCATTTACTTATTTTTAATGTCATAGATAATAGTAAATTTTACTAAGATTTTCTGATTTTAATTTAAATTGTAATTCAAATTTTGTTTTTATTACCCGCGTTCCAGTATAATTCAAAATTGTACAAACCTTGTTCAGATAATAACAAAAAAAAACTAAAATATAAATGAACAATTTGGTGCAGTTATTCTGAAGTTATGCGCGTACATACATTTTGATGATTAATTTTTATTTATATACGTTTTAAATGTTCATTACTTATATGGGCTAACTGGCTTGAAAGTATATAAAAAAATACTTTTCGACATAGCAAGTAATCTACAGTCTTTTTAATAAAAGTTACAGTTTTCAAGCCAGATCAATGAGTTAGCGAGTTAGTCAGTCAGTTAGTAATTTTATATAGACAAACGTTTGACCACGATTTCGGAATATTTAGCATTTAAAGCCTTAAAAAAGCAGAAAGTCCATCCACATCCTACTGGTATCCCAAGCTTAAGGTACAGTAAATACCAGCGGATTTTGTGTAACAAAAAATACATTTTATTGTTGTAGTCACGCTTCTCAGTGCGTCCCCAGCCTAACATTAGCATGCCATACAGTGTACAGGATAAGCTATGTGTAATTAATCGATTCGTTAAATGTCTCGCGCAGATTGTGAGTTACAAGCTTTACTGTGGTTTTGTAATAGTTTGTACTAATTATAGAACGTTGTACATTGTGTACCATCCGTAGAGAAAATGGAACACCCTTTACGTTTTGTAAAAATATACTTAAAGAAAAGGGTTTCGTAAACCATTCAATTAATCAAAATAAATTCATAAAAAAAAGCCCATCGAGGGAATGGGCTAAAGTAATAGGAATCATTTTACAGGCGATGAGGCTAGCAACCCATCACTATTTTGATTCCATTTTCCACCTGTACGCCCACAATCTTGCTGAATGTGGCCTGTAGGTACCTGTTACCTTAGGCTCTGTCTACCCCGTAAGGGATAAAGACGTGATTTGTTTATGTGTATGTATGTGTAAATTCATATTTCTTTATTTAGTACAAGTTATTCATAATACGTCCTCTGTGAAACTTAGAAGTTTTTACTTATTAAGCTTAAAATAATACATCCATGTGATTTTTATATCACACACAACAAACAATAAATACGACGTGTGAAAGAATAGACTGAAAAACAGACAAGACAGGGAATTATTAATTACAGGTAATCATATCAACGCTAAGAAATGCAACAAAACAAATTATAATACACACATTTTTCTCATTTTCACTTGTTTACATTTAATATTCCACTCGACTGTACTAACATTAAACGAGAACAACATAATATTTTTGACCACTTAAATGGCAACCAGAAACATTATTTACAACTCATCGGCCATTTTGGTAAGATTTTTTTACATAATAAATAAAAGACACTTATTAAGTCATAAGCAATAGTCAAACATTTATGGCTTTGTCATAAATAAAGGCCTGTTATGACACGCAAAATTATATCAACCAATGTTTCACGCCCACACTTGTCTTGTCACAGAGAATTTTAAAAACCTGCAGAGCGTCATAATTAATGTAACAACAATTGCTATCAAGCTGGTCTAGAAGTAAAGAAAAAACATATAATGTACCAGTTGCTTCTCTTCCCGCGCCGATGGTAAAAGCCCATCGAGGGAATAGGCGAAAATCTTAGGAATCATGCTATAGGCGATGCAGCTTGCAAATCACTATTTTGATTCCCCCATTCCACCTATATGGCCACAGTCACGCTAAACGTGGCCTTTAGGTCTTGTTACCTTAGGCTCTGTCTATCCCATAAGGGATAAAGACGTGATTTATGTATGTAAGGAACAATTGGTTGACGTTCGCGACCCATTTACCGACACTAGGTATCGGGTTAGCGTCGGTGATTGGGACACATGAAGATGCCTCTTTGTGAGGATTACCTGTTTGGCCTTAGGCCTAATAACGTTTGATCTAATTATTTTATTAGACTTCTTTTAGTTTATTTTATCAGTCTTTTTGTTTTGTTTTTTCAGAATTTTGATAAATAAGAACCTCATTTCAAAAGCGTTTTATCGTTTCTTTTAGTTCATCGTTTCTGTTTGTTTATTAAATACTAGCCTTCCGTCCGCAGCTTCGCCCGCGATAAATTAATTTTCCTGTAGGAAAAGGTATTTTCCCGCGGTAAGAAGTAGCCTATGTCACTCAGTGATAATGTAGCTTTCTAACGGCAAAAGAATTTTTTAAATCGGTCTAGTAGTTTCGGAGCCTATTCAATGCAAACAAACAAACAAACAATCAAATTTTTCCTCTAATTAGTATAGATATAGATAGTATAGATTACTCAGTTGATTATGTTATTCATAGAGCTGTTAGTCGCATATTTGTGTTGCGATATGAATAATGATTAAACCAATTCATTGTTCATACAAACAGTAGCTGGTGTTTGAATTAGAAAGTGACACGAGACTATAGCTGTCGCACCGCCTACGATGCAACGATTAAGTAAACTCCCGAAGAGAACATAATGAATGAGAGAGAAACAAATACTTCATTAAGTACAAAATTGACACATATTTAAGTAGTTTTTTACATACACAAATCACGTCTTTATCCCTTACGGGGTAGACAGAGCCTAAGTTACAAGACCTAGCCACGTTTAGCAGAATTATGGGCGTATAGATGGAAAATGGAATCAAAATAGTGATGGGTCGCTAGCCGCGTCGCCTATGACATGACTTTTATGATTTTCGCCCATTCCCTCGATGCGCTTTGACCATCTGCGCGGGTAGAGAAGCAACTGTTACATTCCATGTTTTTCCTTTACTCCCAGACCAGTGGAAGCAAAAAATATGTGTTAATAGCGCTATCCCCGTAATCGTATATTAAACCTGCTACAACCATTGCGCAAGCGCAGCGTTTATTATAACACCGTTGAAACACTTCCTATTCGGTATTATATCAATGGGTATAGAATTAAATCATGGTGCAACGTGTTGAGAAAACTTCATGCTTAACTGTCTCAAAATTATTCAGACCTACATACATAAATTTCTTCCATGCTGGTATTAAAATACATAAAGTTTGAAATGCATAATGAGTTAAAATACATAATGGTTCAAAATATATAATGCGATTTTCTCAGGAAATGGCATATTAATAGGACTGTTATAAAATAAACCTAACCTAACCTAAACCAGTCTATAGCTTACACTATCAAATAACTTCTTCTAGCTAATAGTTTTACAGAAACTACCATTATATATTTTGAACCATTAAGTATTTTAACCCATTATACATTTTAAACTTTATATATTAGTAATGAAAAAACAGAATGTACCAGTTGCTTCTCTTCCCGCGCAGATGGTAAAAGGG
This sequence comes from Pandemis corylana, assembly GCA_949127965.1. NCBI lineage: Eukaryota > Metazoa > Arthropoda > Insecta > Lepidoptera > Tortricidae > Pandemis > Pandemis corylana. The sequence continues at coordinate 13,611,618 of OX421858.1, read as the reverse complement.
CATCGTAATGGGTGAAAATCTTAGGAATCATGTTATAGACAATGCGGCTAGCTACCCATCACTATTTTGATTCCCCTTTCCACATTTACGCCCACAATCGTGCTCAACATGGTCTTTAGGTCTTGTTACCTTAGGCACTGTCTACCCCGTAAGGGATAAAGCATTTACTTACTTTACAAAGCCTACTTATGAAGCACCAACAGCGCCTTGATTTACAAACTAGGTTACTTTGCAACTGGACCAGCTAGGAATTATAAATAATGTGAAAGTCTAGATTTATTACAGACTTAATCCGTATTTATCTTAATGTTGTGTCGTTCGAGCTTCCGCGAACAAATGACTGGGTGATGCATCATAGTCATGATCACACATACAAGATAGTATGATGTGGGGACTAGATCTAGTACCTACTACATTGTAGGCTAAATATACAGAGTGTCCTGGGCCTCTATTTGGCGCTGACATGCCTGTCACGGAGTGACCAGATGTGGAGAGGGAAGAAAACTCAGGAGATGATGGATATGGAGGAGGTTGTTTATTTAGATTATTAAAGTAAAGGTAAAGGCACCTGAAACAAGGTATAGAACAACTTAATATACAAATACTGTAATTTATAAAAACAGTTAGCCCAATAAATATGAAACTTACGAATAGTGATTTGGAAACAATGAAGACCAATATTATGATGATAACAATGGAACTAGTGGAAAATCACAGCACAGCATAAGATCGGTTATTTATTAATAAATGCACTGCACAATCCTAGTACTTTAAAATGAATAGGTATGGATTCTGCCAGATCTCATTTAGTAAGGACATAGAGTCATGAAAGATCGAACAAGACGATCGATATGAATTCTAAATTTTGAATTTGAAATAGAGAGAAAACATTAAACTGAGGAAGGAGGATGAGAACAGACAAGGCTGGATACCGTATTATTACACATACATGTATACCTACACAAAACACATCTTTATCCCTAGTTACACGACACGCCTAAGCTATTACCAACCATTTGCAGAGCCTAACGTATAATTTGCTATTCGGCGTCGCCAAAATGTCAGTTTGCCGAACACAATCCGATGAGAACGCGATGAGTTCTTAGCAAGCTATTTGGGGCGCTTCGTCATTTTTGTTGGGGATTTTCAACAGCTGTCGAAGTGTAACAGACAAAAGAGGAATTCTGACCGCATATCCTATCAAATTTCAGGGCCTCTATTCGGCGCCAACACGCCTAAGCTATTACCAACCATTTGCAGAGCCTAACGTTTAATTTGCTATTCGGCGTCACCAAAATGTCAGTTTGCCGAACACAATCCGATGAGAACGCGATGAGTTCTTAGCAAGCTATTCGGGGCGCTTCGTCATTTTTGTTGGGGAGTTGGAGATCTGTTCCCGGGCAGATGGTAAAAGCCCATCGAGGGATTGGGCGAAAATCTTAGGGATCATGTTATATAGGCGGTGTGGCTAGCAATCCAACACTGTTTTGATTCCCCTTTCCATCCATACGCCCACAATCATGCTAAACGTGGTCTTTAGGTCTTGCCACTTCAGGCTCTGTCTACCCCGTAAGACGTGATTTATGTATGTATGTATGTATGTATGTAAGTCTAATAAAATAAAAAAAAGTTTGTTAAGAATTGGTTATACGCCAATTTCTTGTCAGAATTAATACAATATTGTTTGAAGCGCCGCGTATATGGGAAACGTTGTAAATACACATTGTACGTTGGTCATTATTCCATAGTCTCTTTGGCTTTTAAAAAGTTAAAAACAAATGAAAAACAGTCCAGCAATCCGATTTATGGTCAGAAGATCGCGGCTGCAATGTAATTCGGCCGTCGACAAGGCCCTTCGTGTTCTGTTACTTAGAATACAACGACGACATTTACGACAATGTTCGAGAAAAACTTGCAGCGTACTGCTCTAATCTGTTAGCTGGTTCACATCTAGAGTTCTAGACTCGTTTCTAGCCGGGGGCTGCCTAAAGGTCTGTGGGACGCGTTTCTAGGACGACCGCTGTTGAAACGTTAACTATTAATAACTAGCGATAACGGCAGGCGGGGAAATTGATTTGTTTTCATTACCTTCTGAACAGTGCGGCTAATGTAGGTCCCGGATCATACAGCTTGGAATACATGCCTCCCGGTTTGACCAGCGCGACTATTGTCAGTGATAACTTAAGTTCGACGACGTGGTTGGTAGTGACCCTGCCTGCGAAGCAAGCGTCCCGGGTTCGAATCCTGGTAAGGGCATATATTTGTGTGATGAGCACGAACATTTGTTCCTGAGTCATGGATGTTTCTATCTATTTAAGTATGTATTTCTCTGTCTAAGTATGTATATCGTTGTCTAGTACCCATAACACAAGCCTACTAGCGCTTACTTTGGGACTAGGTAAATTTGTGTGAATTATTCCCTACCTATATTCCCTACCTAAGTGACAATTGAAATATATATATATTTTTAAATGTCACTGAAAATTAGAACACAGAAAAATCCAAAAAGCAAAGCTATGGTCGGGAATCGAACCCGGATCCTCGTCATTCCGTGACGCGTGCTATACCCCTACACCACCCATAGCCAGTGCGAATTTTTCTATCTGTTACTAGCTGTCTAGTGACCTTGTTACTATGCGAATTAATTGAAATATAACTCAAAATAAATCTGACGCATTATGTCGAATTGTCGCTTGTCGCCGAAAATTGTCGAGATGGTGGATTGTGGATAGTTCAGGTATTGATTACCGACCTAGATATATCAGGTACCCTACACAGGTAGATAGAGCCTGAGGTAAAAATACCTAAAGGCCACGTTTAGCATAAATGGAGGCGTATATGCAAAGGGGAATCAAAATAGTGATGGGTTGCCGCATCGCCTATAACGTGATTCCTAAGATTTTCGCCTTCGATGGGCTTTTACAATCTGCACGGGAGAAGCAACTGGTACTTTCTGTTTTTCCTTTGCTCCCAGATCATGGCAGTTCAGTTGTCCTACTGTTACATTTTATTAGTACTGTTAAGTCTTGAACGTATGGCGAAGGTCCATTTAAATAAACAGAAAGAAGTAAACAGACACACATTTTTAATGTAAGTGTTTGTGTTTGCGGGTGGTAGGGCCTTGTGCAAAGTCCGTCCGGATCGCTACCACCATCTTACTCGCTAATCCTGCCGCTAAGTAGCAGTGCTTGCACTGCTGTGTTCCGGTGTGGAGAGTAAGACAGCCGGGGAAATTACGGGCACAAGAGGCATTGCATCTTAGTCCTCTAGGTTTGCAACGCATCTGCAATCCCTCCGGGGTTGCGGGTGTCTATGGGCAGTGGTGATCACTTATCATCAGGTGACCCACTTGCTCGTTTGCCTTCCTATTCATATAAAAAAAAAAAAAAAAAAAAAAAGTGATAGCTACTGGAAGTGGGCTGTATGAGAGTGAATGGAGGATGATGGAAACACTTCTAAACTGTATTATTATTTAATTATTTTTGCGCTGAAGTGTCGCTCGTGCGAGCTGGCACTGGCAGCATTTGCTGACGCCGAACCATTTACCACTAATCCTTTTATTTTTGTTTTTGTGTTTTGATGTTTTTTTTATGGTTATTAGTGGTAATAAATATGTTTTTCTTTCTTTCTTTCAAAACAAAACACGTACAAATAGTGGCATAAGGCAGACTCACAGTAAGAAATATATTGGCATGTATCAAAAGGGTAAAAACAGGCCGCAAACCAGCCAGTAGCCAACATTAAGTTACTCAAAATCAGAATTAAATCACATTTTAATTCAATTAGCGTTTACATTAATACAATTAAGTTTTATAGACGTCATAAAACATACATAAAAACGGTTTAACATTTTATGACGGCTCCATGTATCTCCCGGAAGTTGTTGACATATGGACAGAAAAAAGCTTTTTTCGCTTTTTTAGAGCTTCGAGATGCTAGACTGGTTTTTGTGGATTGAAATTAAGTCAATCATGTCATGGTCCTAAGTTTATTGCCAGTCTTACAATATGATAGATATCTTATTAAAAACCGCCAAGTGCAAGTCGGACTGACACACGGAAGGTTCTCTACCTGCCACTTTTAAGAATCGTTAAGGGTCCGTAACTAAACAACGTACATACATACATACACACATACCGTCACGCCTCTTTCCCACAGGGGTAGGCAGAGACTTACTTTGTTCCATTTGCTACGCTCCTGACATACTTCTTTCGCTTCATCCACACTCATAAATCTCTTCATACATGCACGTCGGTTTCGGGTACTCCTGACCTGACCTTTTTCCAAAACGTCTCCTATTTGGTCTCGGTACGTCCGTCTAGGCCTTCCCCTCCCAACGTAACCATTCACACTCCCCCTATAGATCTGTTTAGTTAGTCTACTTTCATCCATCCGCTCTACGTGACCAAACCAACTAAGCATACTTTTTTCTATCCTAGTCACTATATCCTCTTTCACACCAGCACGTTCCCTTATCACACTGTTCCTTATTTTATCTTTCAATGATACACCTTCCATACTCCTTAACGCTCTCATGTCTACTGCATTTATTCTACTTTGATGCTTCTTTTGCCATACCCAAGTCTCGCTACCGTACATTAATGTTGGAACAAGCACCCCTCTGTGGACAGCCAGACGCGCCTTCTTCGACACCTTCTCACTGCTCACAAAGGCGCGCAGCGCCCCATTGACCATTGTTAGAATTAATCCAGATTAAATCAGCTGGGGTCAAAATACTCCTTTAAAGATTTTTTACAGTAATTTTAGATTCAAAATTAAGTCATCCTTTTGACACATTTTGTCGATCACAATTAAAAAAAAGACCACGTTTAGCATGATTGTTCGCGTATAGGTTGAAAGGGGAATCAAAATAGGCACGTTTGGCATGGTTGCAGGCGTATAGGTTGAAACACCATCCTTCCATGCTGGTCTGGGAGTAGATAAAAACATGGAATGTACCAGTTGGTTCTCTTCCCGCGCTTAGGGCACTGGCATCGCGTAAAGCGCTGCGGGTGTCTATGGACAGTGGTGATCATTTAACATCAGGTGACGCACTAGTTCGTTTGTCTGGCTTCTCTAACATAAAAAAAGATGGTAAAATCTTAGAAATCATGTAGTTTTATTGTATATTCACAAACAGTCTTTTAAAAATTATACCTACATCTTACCCCGTAAGGGATAAAGACGTGATTCATGTATGTATGTATGGACAACTTAGAATTAAACTTATGTGGATAGTAAATTTTCCATTTGTCATCTTTTCATCATTCATTGAACAAATTTTCTTTGAAATGAAGAGTATTTAAAATTAAAATATTGGATTTAATGTTCTAAAATCTATGCAATGAAATTATGGGAAAATTCTGTTTACAAAACAAGAGGACACCATTTAAACAGCACAAAAATAAAGTCTCTAACCCTCTAAAGTCACAGATCCAACGTTTATTTCCACCATTGAATTCCGGGCGCATAAAGTCAAACGGCTTTTGCAAATCCAAATTCGCCAGCACAGTCCCTTGCGGCACTCCATATTCCTATGTTAATCGGCATTTTTGCTTGTACGTTTGCATCTAATATTTCACCGCGTCTTGTTTGCCCGTCTGAGTGAGACGTCAGTCCCACTAATGATGTGGGACTCTACCTTTTTTGCTGCTAGCTAAATGATGAGGACGTGGGTTGGATTTATTTTGCAACTTTGTAATGACGAGTTGGCTTCAGCTCGGAAAGTAACTCTTCTAATATCTATGTTAACTTAGTGTGAGTTACTATTTCACTAACATGACATTTGTCGGTGACAATTCTGTTTACGTTGCAAACTCGACCAGAATCTATGCCGTTGGCTTCATATTGATTACGCTTTGCATTTCAAATTGTCACATGTCGCTGATATATGTCAAGTTTGGTCAGGCGCCTATTTCACCAACATGACAATTGTTAATGTCATGTTGTCATGGCAATAAGCGAGTCTCAGGAATCATGTTATAGGCAATGCGGCTAGCATATCACTAATTATGATTTTCATTTTCACCTATACGCCCTTAATCCTGCTAAACTTGGCATTTAGGTCCTGTTACCTTAGGCTCTGTCTATCCCGTAAGGGATAAAGACGTGATTTGTTTGTGTGTATCTTTAAAATAACTTGGCGCAACATACACTTAGTGATTATTTCGTATAGACAGTTTTTGCAGTCGACATTAAATGCCTACGAGCACAAAATGCGATGGAATGAAAACGGCAATAAATCAAACAAGTGTGTTATTAGAAACAATTAAGAGCAAATATATTAATTGAAATCGTTGGTGCTAAATCACACGGTTTCAATTAATGTGGAATTCCAGATATAAATCACTAACGGAGTTTACTCAATATGCAATAGTTCAGAACTCTAACGTATTCGTAGCTGGTGTGGGAGCAAAGAAAAAACATAGAATATACCAGTTGCTTCTCTACCCGCGCACCTGGAAAAGCCCATCGAGGGAATGGGCGAAAATTAATTAAATCATGTTATAGGCGATACGGCTAGCAACCCATCACTATTTTGATTCCATTTTCTGCAATCTATACGCCCACAATCTTGCCACCTTAGGTTCTGTTTACCCCGTAAGGGATAAATACGTGATTTGTGTAAGTGTATGTGATTTTTAAATCTTAGTCGACACAATGTTTCCATACATTGATCGATGATCATAGTAAGTAAGTAAGTAAGTAAATGCTTTATTGTATTGTATAGTGACCGCGAGACTAAATTTGGAATCAAAAATCAATGAAAAATATTTGTACGGGTGTTCCGACTAATGCAAGTATCTACAAAAATATTCCAGGGTAATTCTAAGAAACCCTGTCTAACAATACAATAAACCTATCCCACTTAAACTCCGATTAACAGTAGCAAGCATAATTTAAGTCTACTGCAGCCTAACAGGTCAGTTTACGCTGGTCGCTGGTAGGTCCCACTACAGAGTACAATTATTAATTGACACCCATTATTTGTAGAGAAAGCGGGCCGAGGATGGCGGTAGTCGGTTGGATCGTAGGGCGACTATGATGTTAGGGAGTTTCAGGATATTTTGTGTTGTCTCTGTTAGATTGACCCATCTTGAATAGGTAAAATGAGACAGTACTTGCTGTCAGTAACTGATATGTTATAGCCTAAATCACTAGAGGTTGAAGACTGAAATTTTTGGCAGAGATATAAGATATAATTTTGAATGACAGCTTACTCGTACTACTGAACAAAAAATGTTTACTTTGACTCCGCTACTCACGTGCAAGGTAACCAAGCCCGTGTGAAATATATGTTTTTCATGCAACCCTCCCTCAACTACTACCACATAAAACACTTATAAATCCCACAAACTTAATTATCCCTTACACCACACAAACACTGACGCATTTCGATCCCTCTACGGGATCATTATCAAAGTTTAATGAACACAAATGTCGTACTGATTTGGAAACATATAAATAAAACATACCCACATTCATATACCTACTTTCCTGAACTACCCTTTTATTTATGTTTTTTATTGTACACAAACAACTACCTTCAAAAAATTTCTTACGCCTACGTCATCGCCTATTTACCATGGAATGGATAAGAATAAAGAATAAACAGCAAGTCCTTTTGACTATCCCATGAGAGTCTAAAAACAATCCTTTTTATTCCATAATTTACATTAACAAGAGCACCAAAGCAACATTCAACCTTCTAGGTCTAGTGGTTCAGACCGGACAACGATAAGCCGTTTAGTTTCGTCAATTGTTTAATATCATGTATTTATAGACATTAAAAACCTAACAGTGAAATTTAATGCTTACGTTACACATGTGGTCACCCTACACCTAACGCACTGCATCACTTTTGTCCTGCGTGGTCTCGAATTGTGCTCATTAAATGGCTACCATACATTAACTGTTTCTATGGACACCGGCATTCCATTAAACCCGGTCATTCTTTCAGTAATAATAGATAATAACCAGTAATTTGTTATTGGATTTTCACTGGCGTTATTTGTTTAATTTTCCTTATGATAGTCCGGTCCATGTAGTAAGTGTACCTACTGACAGTTATTCTTTTTTTTTTAGTGTAGATGCGAAGGCCTAATGACCATACAGCATGCATTAGATGGTCTATATATCGTGTAATCCATGCATGTTGTTTTGATATCCACGATCCTATATTGACTTCAGTGTCACCATGTCTTGCGTGCTAATAAACAATTTTTTTTTGATTTTTACATTGCAGTTAATTTTTATTAAAGACACTACATTTTTAACAAAGTCTAGTCTAGGAGACGTTTTGTAAAAAAGGCAGAAAGTGGAACAAAGTAGTCTCTGCCTACACCTATGGGAAAGAGGCGTGACTGTATGTATGTAGTTATATGAAATTATTGTCATAATAAATCATATTAAATAATCCAGGTTGTGACAGCCCTACGCCTTAATTAACCACCCGAAACCGGTTCGAGGCGGTTTCTAATATCCTTAAGTTACAACGTAATCGACTGCATAGATCAATTTGATGTGCACTGACGCCTTTTTAAAAAGGATAAGTAACCACTTCTGTAATGACAAGTAGTTCGATAGGGGTGTGAAAAATATTTTTTAATTTTATCCGACTAAACCGGTATCGACATTTAAAATGGAATTGAATTCGAAAGAAGGCTAAGGGGTGTGTAACAATTTTTACAAACAATAAATCACGAGGTAGACAGAGCCTAAGGTAACAAGAGCTAAAAGCCACGTTTAGCGTGATTGTGGGCATATATTTAAGTGGCTAAGGGATCAAAATAGTGATAAATTATAATAAAAATAGAAAAAGTGTCTAAAATAAAACATTTCTTATATGCAGCGCCCAGCAGTGAGACGAATGAGATGATATGATATACACAGCCATCTCTGACAACATGATAGAAACCGATTCTTGAGTGAAACAATGTTCAGGTCAGATTAGTTAGTAATAAAAAAAGAAAACATCATATAGTTCATAAAATAAAATCATTGAAAGGGTTTCAAAAATAAAAACTGTTACTGACAACATCTTCAATGATCTAATTTAGGCGTCTAAAAAAACAATGAACCATTTCCCCAGACCGAAAACTTGAATAACAAAAATGCAAATTCTGCCTACAACAATTACAAATTATAATTACCTCCCGTATCACTCGACGAATCGCGAGTAATCCTTAATGAAAGATCTCATTTAAAAATATTCTCACCTGCAAGATTGTATCTCTACATCACCATAAATAATAATATCTCATATCTGAAACCACCCCTTCGTACAAAACCGTTCTAATTTAACACTTATCATTACATTAACTTAAGATTCAAACTACATTCTTGTGCAACCAACTGTAAATACTCGAGTACTTGATTGTGGAACGTGTTATTGAGAAAATAAAGAGGGGAATAGCTTTACGTTGTAATAAGTTACTCGGGTTTGATGTACAAAGTGGTGCTCTTAGTTCTAGTATGAAGGTTAGTAATGCATTTCTACCTAAAAAATATTTCCAGCGAAAAAACAACTTCGAGGGTTAAAACCATTCACTACCAATTGATGCCTGGAACTACACTGACAAGCAAAAATAACGGGACACTTCACACACAAAATAGTATGAACAGTAGGCAGTTATTTTTGCCTGCCAGTATATTTTGTCGTGGCAGCTTTTGTTTTGCATTATTAATTAATTTCATGTCAATAAAGAGCATCCAGTTCCCTAGCCGAGTAATTAGAAACGGAAAAATATTGATTAGTAATTACTAATTATAAATTATACTAATTAACTTTTCCATTATTGTTCTTCCTTAATGAATCATGCCTATCATAAACTCAATCAAAAACTGCGCATAAAATGTTCACACTATTTACATAAATTCTTCCTATCGCATAAACCGCAGCGGGATCTCGCACTAAAAGATGATATGGCCGATGACAGCAGAGCGAAGTTATGGCCGACGAAGCAGGCTGTTTCAATTAAGTCTCACTGAGGAAAGGGGTAGTTAGGCAGTAAATTACAGCCGCTAGACTTGTCTGTGAGATTGTTTATTCTTTAACGTTTCCGGTGTTTCATCAGTGTGGTGGACTGCGTATAACTGTAGAGTGCTAATTTTAGGGGAATAGATTTACCATAGATTAAAGAGCTTGACAGATGGGACGTTTTGTGTGAATCTATTTTTATGGGCGTCCCTTTCTAACTGCAGACTTGTGAAAGAGATGGAATGTTGATAAAAGACGGATCGATACCAATTTTATTAAATTATTGAAGTGCAGGATTTAATGTCAAATGATATATTATTAAGCAATACAAACTAATTGATATCAGCAGGGTAATAACACAGGGCTCGAGGAGAGATTAATCTTGCCATCTCTTAAAGATGGTTAGAGTCAGGTGAGATGGCATGATAAATTATAATAAGCAGTTTTGTATCGGACGCCATTTATAACTGTGTTTGTAGCCAGTTAGTACTTTGACTAACCGTTGTTGTGTGGCTGTTTTACTGTTCCTACTTTTAAGCTAAACGCGACGAAGAATTCAGTACTATAAAGACCATAAGTAGTACCACAAACTCAAGAGAAAGGCCACGTCTAGCGTGATTGTGGGCGTATATGGACATTTATATCAGAGTCAGAGAGAGAGAGAGAGAGAGAGAGAGAGAGAAAGAGAGAGAGAGAGAGAAGAATGGTGAAACAGGCACTATATCTTGTGCAAGTAGCTTATCTTCCACGTCAGTTAGTACACACTCATACATGCATACACATGTGTATGGGGGGGTAGACAGAGTCTAAGGTAACAAAACCTTAAGGCCACGTTTAGCATGATTAAGGGCGTATAATATTACGGCGCAAAATAGTGATGGGTTGCTAGCCGCATCGCCTATTATATTTCCTAAGATTTTCGCCCATTCCCTCGAAGGCCATAGAAAATTCTATGTTTTTTCGCTCCTAGACCAGCATGGAAGGATTCTCATTTGTTCTACTTAATTATACTTTTTCTATTCGACATAGTTCCATTTCGCGATATTATCAGTGTAATTTATACGCAACGTACAAAATTACATCATATTTTATTATAAGATCTGTAATTTAATTTCTAACCTCCATTTAAAAACACTCCTAATTTAGACTTAACGCTAACACTCTTAAAGTCAATAATCGAATGCCTCTAAAATTAAAGTTAAGACCATTCAAACAATCTGTATTACCACAACAGTCTCTTGTTTCAAGAGGCCGTATCTCGATTTGTGTCGATTCTGAATTCAGCCGTACTTCGTAGTACTTAAGGTTACATTTTTAATAATTGCAACGTTTGAGTAACGACCTTGCGTTCAGTAAGCACTTAATGAGTGTGGGTTTCATTTTAACAAAGTTCCAATAGCCCGGGGGCGAGAAAGTGAGAGTAATCTAATTAAAAAGATGCTTATACCCCAACTAGCTTCTGCCCGTGACTTCGTCTGCGTAGAATTATACATACAAACCTTCCCCTTGAATCACTCTATCTATTAAAAAAACCGCATCAAAATCCGTTGCGTAGTTTTAAAGATCTAAGCATACACACGGACAGACAGCGGAAAGCGACTTTGTTTTTGAATTTTTAAGCCTTTTCGAAAAAAAGTTTACACAATATTTTTTTCCAGAATTTAACTATTTTGGCTTTTTCTTACTCAAAATCGTTTATTATCGATCCTTATACAAGAAAAAATGTATCCAATAACTTCCATTTCATTTCGTCACTTTTTTGTTCATTTTTTTATGGAACGTGACGTACAGGAAAAATAATCAATAGTAAAATGAGGCACTCGTGTTTTCTCGTATGAGAAACAGATTTGTAAGGTAATACTTAATAGGAACGTCAGAGTGCGAAAGAGACAGAATGCGTGATTTTGTTGATGAAAGACAGAGACGTATGAATAGTGAGTTTGAGCGATGAATGAAAGGGAAGATTAGTCTATATAGGGTTAACGTAATGTGTTAGAGAGGGACAGACGATATTAGAATAAATGCATTATGGCGGATCCTGTGTTTTAATTCTTACATGGCGCTGCGGAAATGGTTCTCCACAACTTCTAGCTCCAGATATTAAAGACAATGCATTATTTACATTTAACTTTCATTCCTTTATCAGAGCCTCTAGTGTCAATTTTCGCATATAAAAACGTCTCAAACGCGTTCACGTAAACGTCTCAATTACTATGGAATAATTAGCAGCGCCACTTGCGGATCGAAACCGCAACAAACAGAGCCTCTAGTGTACGTTTACGTAAACGTCTTTTACTATGGAATAATTGTCAGCGCCACTTGCGGATCGAAACCGCAACAAACAGAGCCTCTAGTGTGCGTTTACGTAAACGTCTTTTACTATGGAATAATTAGCAGCGCCACTTGCGGATCGAAACCGCAACAAAAGAGCCTCTAGTGTAAGTTTACGTAAACGTCTTTTACTATGGAATAATTGGCAGCGCCACTTGCGGATCGAAACCGCAACAAACAGAGCCTCTAGTGTAAGTGTGCGTAAACGTCTTTTACTATGGAATAATTGGCAGCGCCACTTGCGGATCGAAACCGCAACAAACAGAGCCTCTAGTGTAAGTGTGCGTAAACGTCTTTTACTATGGAATAAATGGCAGCGCCACTTGCGGATCGAAACCGCAACAAACAGAGCCTCTAGTGTAAGTTTACGTAAACTTCTTTTACTATGGAACAATTGTCAGCGCCACTTGCGGATCGAAACCGCAACAAAAGAGCCTCTAGTGTAAGTTTACGTAAACGTCTTTTACTATGGAATAATTGGCAGCGCCACTTGCGGATCGAAACCGCAACAAACTGTTCTCATAGTATTTGACATTTTTAGCATTCGAGACGTATTTTATGACCGAACATACACTAAGCGTACAGTTACAGACATACACACCTATATTGTCTAATCATAGTCATTGTTCATTAAAATATACGATGAATAATTTCGTAATTATGAATATTTATCATTTTTATGACTCATCATTGTCATCATAATCGTCATCGGGGGAATGGGCGAAAGTCATGAATCATGTTACAGGCGATGCGTCTAGCAACCCATCACTATTTTGATTTCCGCCACCTGTACGCCCTTAATCATGCTAAACGTGGCCTCAAGGTTTTGTTACCTTAGGCTCTGTCGACCCCGTAAGTGATAAAGACGTGATATATGTATACGGCAACAGAAATATATCATCTGTGAAAATTTTAATTGTCTTGCTACCAAGGTTCTTGAGATACAGCGTAGCGACAGACAGACAGTCTTAGTAACAAAGTACGAACGTTATAAAAACATTGCATTGTACATTTTCAATTTAAACGTCAACGCTGTTAGTTTGTCAGCCTTCACCGAAACAACTTGCGAAGAAACAATTCGGCGATTGAGTAATTACGTGCTATGGTAAAGGCGATCGCGTTCGGCAATCTCCGCCGGGCGTCGGGCGTTTTCGCGACGCGCCATTTTTTGCGCGGGCGCAGCGAGCAATTTTCAATTAAAATTTAGCGCTTTATTATGAAAACTATGCGGCTGCGGTATTCTGGTGTTATGGGGTTTTTTACGTGGGTTTGGTGGGTTTAGGGTCCCGTGGGCAGGTGAATTTTTTTACTGTCAATTTTTTTGATATCCCTTGTAAGGATAAGTTCGCCTTTGTGCATATGTTTAAAGTATTTTTGTGATTTGTCTCTGTTTCTTTATATTTGTACAATAAAGCATTTACTTACTTACTTACCTACCTCCCTAATTACTTACTTACTTACTTACTTGCTTACTTACTTACTTACTTATTATTAACAAGCCGTTCCGTCACTTTGTTCAATTAACTCATAGCTATCCCGCGGAAACAAAGCGATTTTCCGGGATAAAAAAAAACGTATACAAAAAGGCAAATTGTCTGGAAGAGCTTTAAAGCGATAAGACCGCTTATTTATTACCCATTCATCCATACTGGTCTGGGAGCAAAGAAAAAACAGAATGTATCAGTTGCTTCTCTTCCCGCACAGATGGTAAAAGCCCATCGAGGGATTGGGCAAAAATCTTAAGAACCATATTATAGGCGCATACGCCCACAATCATGCTAAACGTGGTCTGGTCTTGTTACCTTGGGCTGTGTCTACCCCGTAAGGGATAGGGACGTGATTTATGTATGTATTTATTACCCTGTTAAAATTATTCGTAAACTCACTGTACCTACTGTTTTGTGGTTTTCCATAAAGTGTACTTGTATTGTACACTGAATTAAAAGTACAGTCAGCAAGACGATTGAATTGAAAACTTTTTTTTATAGTAAGATAGTTTTTGACGTGACAACGTCTTATAAATTGGTTTGCCGGGTGACACTTCAAGAAACTGCGTTACGCTCCGCTCACGTTATGCGCTCACAATGAGAGCGAGTGAGAGGCATGGTTAGCCCGCCTAAGAGCGAGAGAGACAGACATAAAAAGTGAAAGGCACGCGTCCCTTCCACTCGAGCACAGTTAGCCCGCCTAAGAGCGAGAGAGACAGAGCGAGAGAGAGAGAGTGAGAGAGATAGGCATACACACCGGTTCATGTCTTGCGCTTCTTCCTACTATACGAATGAATATTCACATTAAAATTATTTTACCACTCAAAGTCGTTGTCACGTAAAACTTTCGCCCGTATACCGACTTTACAGGCAACCATTTTTTTTTTATGTCAAAGGTTTTGAACCGTCTTAACTTGGCCACGCTCACGCTTGACTGTCCATTCAAATTACAGGTTAACATTAGTGTTAATTTAAGAAATGTAATTATACAACTAATTATATTCGTGTTACCATTCTACAAAAAGATTTTGCAAACAATGAATAATATTTGATGAGATTTAAGTACACAAAAAACTAGTTAAAAAAAAAAACAAAGTCAAAGGCATTCAACCTTCCAAAGTTCACTCAAGTAAGTAAATGAATCGATACATTTGAATAAATCAAAGAGTTAAAAACAAAACATCGAAACCATAATAAAATTAACGGCAAGGTCGCTGTTCCAATTTCAAATTCCGAGCCGGAGCCATGTCAACCGACGTAATAAAATAAAAAAAAACTCGTTTAAAAAGACATCATTTCTCACCAGCCAGTTCACCCCTCATTGTTTCAACTTTTTAATTTCAAACTTTGATTGATCAGCGTTCATAAGCGAAGATAACGCGACACGGCCGCCCGACACCTTGGTCTCACCTTTTTTAAGACTTCGAGGGTTCCGTGGTGATATTAAAGAACCTTTGACTAAGATTTTGCTTTCAAAATCGTTATTTTTATCCATTCTTGTCATTTCATGTGTCTGAATTTTAAGGATACAAGTAAAAACTGCTACCTATAGTTTCCGATTATTTAAATAAATAATTGTATGGATTAAATAGTATTGCTAACCTGTCGACGTAGGTACTTTATACAATACTAGCTTCTGCCCGCGACTTCGTCTGCGTAGAATTATACATAAAAACCTTCCTCTTGAATTACTCTATCTATTAAAAAAACTGCATCAAAATACGTTATGTGGTTTTGAAGATTTATAAGCATACATAGGGACATAGGGACAGAGAAAGCGACTTTGTTTTATACTATGTAGTGATTTATTTATTCAAAAAATGTACACATCAAAACACCAAAGTACTCTGGAGCACGACAAAAACAAGAATAATAAGCAATAAGCAATCAGAAAAATAAGGTGAAATTCAATACAATTCTAATATTTTTTTTATGTTTAATTAGGCATCTAACTTGATCACCCACGGAACCCTCGTTAAAGTGTCGACAGGCGCGCTTGTCGTCGTTTTATTTGTTTACCCGGCGATGTCACCGCCCCACGCGGGTTTTATCAAGATTTTCCTTTTTTTTCTTTTTCATATTTGGAACGTTCCGACGTCGGCGACGTTTATGCCAGTAATCTGTTCCTGATTATTGGATTATGAATTGACTTGGCTGTTTTATAAGCTGTTGTGATTTTTATTGTGTATTTGTTTGAGGGGACCATCTTTTTTTTCATTCAGCACGAGTGTGATAAAGGCAAAGGAAAAATGAATTAGACAGCCAAAGTGAGTTAAATTTAACTTGTGATCATTTACGACTTCTTTCTTAAGGGATTATAGGTTATACGATATGAAAAATAATTATTTAAATTGTTTTATTAACAGCATAGTGTGGTTTAGACACTTACGCCAGATGCTTGTACGTTTTTAATAGATAGATAGAGTGATTCAAGAGGAAGGTTTATTATGTATAATTCTACGCAGGCGAAGTCGCGGGCAGAAGCTAGTATATGTATAAAATGATACAATCGCGGTGAGCTAACAGTTAGAAGTAATTTATAATAGTTTATGTGACCATATTTCATGCTCTTTTACGCAAAAACTACTGTACAGATCTCGATGGAACTTGGCACAGGGATTATACTCTAGATATTATAGGCATATAGGTTAAGAACAACACTCGCCAATAAGTTAATAAAAAAACCACTGCTTTACAATGCCGTTACATACACAAATCACGTCTTTATCCCTTACGGGGTAGACAGAGCCTAAGGCGGCAAGACCCTTAGGCCACGTTTAGCAAGCCTGTGGGCGTATAGATGCCAAAAATGGAATCAAAATAGTGACGGGTTGCTAGCCGCATCGCCTGTTACATAATTCCTATGATTTTCGCCCGTCTCGATGGGCTTTCACCCTCAGCGCGGGAAGAGAAGCACTGGTACATTCTATGTTTTTTCTTAATCCCAGACAAGTAGGCTCATTACCTAACTCGCTCGCAATCGCCATCGTGTTCATTCTGACAGTTCTTGTATGAATGTGACAGCCAGCTGATTCCGATGCCAATAGTCAGCCCATACGTGAACTGTCAAAATGAACACGATGGCGATTGCGAGCGAGTTAGGTAATAAGCCTACAACGTGGAAGTGAAGAATGCCGTTAACTGAATGAAATACTGATTTTCAATTATAATAATAAAAATCATCGTCGGTTTACGGTAATTTTCTTATTATATAGAAACCAAAGGGCAAATAAACATTTTCTATGGCCAAAGGCAATTCCGCACAGTATTTAAGTAAATATCTAGTAATAATTACTAAGGTATTTATCCTGCCTTTTGCTGTCTTTGCGGCGCACATTTTACCATAATACGACGGTAGCCTTTGATTCCCCTTTCCACATAACGCCCACAATCACGTCAAACGTGGCTTTCTCGTTACCTTAGCCTCTGTCTATGCCATAAGGGATAAAGACGTGATTTATGTACGTATATGTATGTAAGATTATTGAAATTTTATATAAACTTAGGGCAACTTTCAACATGAAACTACTGTGACACTCAATTATGATTACACAAACGTATAACGCGTATAAAAATCGAGTGATGCTCGACATGTTTCGGACTAGTTCGTAGTCCTTCCTCTTAGAGCGCTCGCCCCGGTGGCAGCGATACGGAACACTGCTCGCGCAGCTTTATAGCGCCTCCAAACTCACGCCGAGAACCCCCGAGAAGCGTGAATGTGATCGCTTTCTCGCCGTCTCGTTCTCGCGCTCGCCTGTTTTCCGATCGGTGTCGGTATTTTTGCCCGCTTCAAAGGGTTTCTCGGGCGAGAAAAGAGAACGGTATCACACTCTTATTCGGTCTCAGTGCGACCGTAGCATTGATATCGGTACTGTCGTCCATTCCGGATAACGATCGAGAATGCGAATGAGAAGGTCGCATGGGTATAGATGCCTTGTCGGTTCTCGCGTAATTTCTCGGCAAGGACTTCTCGGCGAGACTTCTCGCCGTGCGCCTGCCGCCCGCACCTCTCTCGGTCCCCTTTGTCGTCCCACCTCGCGCCCCTGCACCGCGCCGGCAAACACTCATTTAAGCGGTCGGTCTATACGCGACGCAACTGACAGCGGCGCACAACTACCCTCGTTTTTATCGTAATTTTTATCATTGTCAAAAGTAGGGCAGAACACAACACTGATCACGTCACTCCGTAAAGGTTCGCTCACACTCACCGTTTGGTCAATATTTAAAATAGTCTAAAATTGGGATACCGACTTACGTACTTACCGCGGATTAAAAAACTTTTCTTTTTTTTTGGGGCGACTTGTTTGTTGACAAAAGCATTAAAATGGATTGGAATGGAGTATACAGTTCGATAGTGATCAGCGCTTGAAGCTACCTGCGCCCGCGCAGTAGTTGAGCTTTTATTTGTTTTAACTTGACCAGTTAACTTGCAGTTGACAAACGAATAGATTATGGTAATACGATGGCTAAGAATTTGTATAAGGACTTACAGGTTTTTATAAAGCTGGGGCCTTACCATGACGTCTTTATGCGATTCAATTCCGACTCAGTTCAAGTTTTAGCTGTCATTTTTAGTATGGTTCTGACAGCTAGCGAACCTAAACTGAATCGGAATTGAATAGCATCAAGACGTCATGGAAAACGACTCAGTAGAAGATATTTAGAAAACTATTAAAAAGTATCACAAAGCCCATCCATGCTGGTCTGGGAGTAAAGAAAAAACATAGAATGTACCAGACGCTTCTCTTCCCTCGCAGATGATAAAACCCCATCGTAGGAATCTGTTATAGGCGATGCTAGCAACCCACCACTGTTTTGATTCCCCTTTCCACCTTTAGGCCCACAACCATGCTAAACGTGCCCTTTAAGTCTTGTTTACCCCGTAAGGGTTAAAAACGTGAGTTATGTATTTTCCATGCTGGTCTGGGAGCAAAGAAAAAACGTAGAATGTTTCAGTTGTGTTTCTTCCCGCGCAGATGGTAAAAGACCATCGAGGGAATTGGAACAGGCGATGCTAGCAACCCACTGCTAAGCCTTTCCACCTTTAGGCCCTCAATCATGCTAAACGTGCCCTTTAGGTCTTAAAAACGATATGTATTTTAAACTTCGTGTTCTTTTGGTAAAGGAAAGAGGGCGATACAGCATTTCATAAAGGCTTCTTGACAATTAACCGCAAAGTTATCAGTTAACTCTCAGCTCCGACAGCTGAGATAAGGCGAATAACATATCGGTGTCTTTGATGGGTTTATCAGGACATTTGAGGGCTTGTGATTAAAATACATACATACCGTCACGCCTCTTTCTCACAGGGGTAGGCAGAGACTACTTTGTTCCACTTGCTACGATCCTGACATACTTCTTTCGCTCCATCACTCATCAATCTCTTCGTACATGCTCGTCGGTTTCGGGTAGGTACTCCTGACCTGACCTTTTTCCAAAACGTCTCCTATTTGGCCCTATTTGGTGGTTGGTGATTAAAGTAATACATAATACCTCGCTTATTCCTTTGGATGTCAATGTTGCCATTGTTACGTTATTTCGCGGGTGGTAGGGCCTTGTGCAAGGTCCGTCCGGATCGCTACCACCATCTTACTCGCTAATCCTGCCGCTAAGTAGCAGTGCTTGCACTGCTGTGTTCCGGTGTGGAGAGTAAGACAGCCGGGGAAATTACGGGCACAAGAGGCATTTCATCTTAGTCCTCTAGGTTGGCAACGCATCTGCAATCCCTCCGGGGTTGCGGGTGTCTATGGGCAGTGGTGATCACTTACCATCAGGTGACCCACTTGCTCGTTTGCCTTCCTATTCATATAAAAAGTAAAGAACTTATTGCTTTGATTTCGTTCAAAACCACATCCTACTAATATTTTAAACGCGAAAGTTTGTAAGTATGGATGGATGTTTGTTACTCTTTCACGTGACAACTACTGAATGGATTTGGATAAAATTTGGAACGGAGATAGCTGATACCCTAGATTAATACATAGGCTACTTTTTATTCCGGAAAATTGCGTAGTTACTGCGGGATAGCGATAAACGAATTCTATGCAGACGAAGTTGCGGGCAACAGCTAGTTATGATAATAATACTGCATCGTATATAAATGACTTGCCTATTTAATAAGTATTCTTCCACGCTGGTCTGGGAGTAAAGAAAAAACATAGAATTTACCAGTTCCTTCTTTTCCCGCGCAGATGCTAAAAGCTCATCGAGGGAAATGGCGAAAATCTTAGGAATCATGTTATAGGCGATGCGGCTAGCAACCCATCATTATTTTGATTTCCCTTTCCACTTATACGCCCTTAGTCATGGTAAACGTGGCCTTAAGCTTTTGTTACCTTAGGCTCTGTCTACCCCGTAAGGGATAAAGACGTGATATATGTATGTATGTATTCTTTACTGGGTTTTATATGTCATTGTTTCTGAGGAACTATTTTATTCGTGTCTGGTTGTCTTTAAATCAAAACTTAGGCTTAATGAATACTGTAGGAATCACAATCGTATTCACCGTTCCTTTTCGTCCAAAGGCAAAGGAAAAGGATAGAAGTGTATAGTGAATTCAGCCATTTATGATTATGGTTTTAAAGAGTTTTAAGTTAATTTATTACAAATCGCTTTAACTCACGTAGTTCCCGCTCGTTCCTGAGTTGTTACAAACAATTACCTGAAACAGACAAACATACATTAAGAAAATGCATAACATTACACATGTACGTTACGAAGACGCCAAAAATATCTACAGTACAAGGCTATAAAGATAGCACTTCGGTCTTTAGAAAGAGATAAAATAATGGCGTGACATAAGTTAGAGCGAGACGACGCTCTACGAAGCCGAAATGAGCCGAGAAAACCGATGTGCAATCTTTATGTATACATCTTTATGCCACAAAAAACAACGTCAGTGATACATATATTTGACGCGTTTGGCTGTATCGATATCGATGTTTATGCCCTCGAATGTGCCAGCTACTTCTCTCCGCGCAGATGGTAAAAGCCCATCGAGGGAATAGGCGAAAATTTTGGGTATCAAGGCGATGCGGCTAGCAACACATCTTTCCACTTTCTACCAGGTGTGTTTAGCCCCCAATCACGCTAAACGTAGGTCTTGTTACCTCAGACTCTGTCTACCTCGGACATAAAGAATAAAGATTTTTTTTTAATTTATATTCTTCCATGCTGGTCTTCCCGCGCAGATGGTAAAAGCCCAGCGAAAATCTGAGAAATCATGTCATAGGCGATGCGGCTAGCAACAAATCACTATTTTGATTCCAATTTCCACCTCTACGCCCTCAGTGTCTTGCTAAACGTGGCCTTTAGGTCTTGTTACCTTAGGCTCTGTCTACTCCGTAAGGGAAAAGGACGTGATTTATGAAAGTATGTATGTATATTGTAAAAACACATTCAAGTTTTTATATGGACCTCAGTGACCCTGAGCAATGTAACCAATAGACTACAAAGTATTTCAAAATTAAACTTATATTTCTGCCTCAATAAAAGTCTCCGTTTCCAGGGTTAACAAACTCAAACCCTATACCAACGGGTCATAGTTCATTTTAAGTATTAAATCTGGAGCACAATTCTACTAAATAAACACAACAGTAGCGCACAATAGCATACTTATTACTCAAAGAAAATATTAAAAATGAACTTTGTTGTTAGGAGGTAAAGTCGCTTTTGTGATTTCGGAATCCGCGAATATGGATCTTGTGCGCGTGCACACGTACCGATACTCAAATTTCACGCCAATATGACTTTGAAGTAAACCCTGGTGGGGTGCCACTTGCAGCGGAAAGCAATATAAATTTATACTAACATTTTTCTTCGTACGATACAATGAAAGTAACATTTAGTTTGCACAAATATGTAACTATTAGTACTTGATCATTTTACATACATACACATACATACCGTCACGGCTCTTTCCCACAGGGGTAGGCAGAGACTACTTTGTTCCACTTGCTACGATCCTGACATAATTCTTTCGTTTCGTCCACATTCATCAATCTCTCAATCATTTTAGTTTTGATAATTTCTGCGTGCAATAGACGTTATACAAAAAACACATATTTACCCCTTATGGGGTAGACAGAGCCAAACCTACAGGTCACGTTTAGCATAGCTGTGGGCGTGGGAAAGGGGAATTAAAACAGTGACAAGTTGCCAAGCACATCGTTTATTCTTTGCTCCCAGACCAGCATGGAAGTATGTTGCTCTTTCGTTATTAACTAAGATTACGGTTTTAACCTTCGCAATCCTCACTCACAATTACAACCACTCTAGACTTCGTATCGTAAAATGTGCAAAATGAGAGAAATGCGACATCAGGAGCTAGTAATAGTTACTATTAACTTAAGATAGACGGAAATGAACACTTTACAAGCTTAAATACTGCACCCTATTCATAAACGCTTCTGCTGACTTAGCAATCGTTTGTCCTTATCTTTAAAAGGTAAATGTCAAAGTGACAGATAAGGACAAACAATTGCTAAGTCAGCAGAAGCCTACAGAGCGTTTATGAATAAGGTAGATCATAATTACAAGTACAACCTTTTAACTTGCGCTTCGCTTCTAAAAAACCGGGTACCTTGATTAGTATAATTAATGGGTGATGCGAGCGCAATATCACTGTATTCGCTATCTCTGTCTACCACTATCTTGTTCCGTTTGACAGATAGGAATTCCATGGGGATTTCCAGTATCAGACAGTAGGCGATGTCGTGGTAACCTAGTAGTTTGATTCGCGTCCCCTCGAAAGTTATGTGAAATCTCATTTGAAATGTCTCTTGAGTTTTTCGGTGAAGATAAACATGGTACAATAAACGTATGGGGAAATTTAATGGTATGTGTGAATGTACAGGCGATGCGACTAGCAACCTTTAGCCATTTTGATTCACCTTTCCACCTATACGCTCACAATCAAGCTAAACGTGTCTTTTAGGTCTTGTTACTATAGGCTCTGTCTACCGCAGGGATAAAGACGTGATTTATGTATGCATTTATGTGTGTGGAGTTCTCAATCCGCACATTTAAGACAATATACGCACACACACAACGTCAAGGGTTAAATGAACGCTTGGAGCTTCTATTTGACATAAAACAGCAATAAAAAGCTCAAGTTTATTATCACTTGCGTTTCCGCATATTGACCGTCAAAGTTATGAGTGATGTTCAGTTTTTTGTTTCGTTTTACTGCCGACGTCCTGCTCTGGCACAAACATTTCTATTTACTGAATAAAAAGAAAAGTTTGCACGTCGTTATGCCAATTATTGCCTCGCTTAGCCGTTTGCGGGACACTACGTGGTTGAGTCCAAGTTATAGGAGGCTGCCGAAAATTATTATTGATATTATGAGCCAGTTGTGACCCACTACTGAGCATAGGCCTCCACACAACGCTTCCACTGCTCTCGGTGGAAATCCACTGCAACCAATAATAACACCAAACAAACACCAAATTAATTCCTTTTTTAGCCTATTTTAGTGTCCCGCTGCTGAGCAGAGGTCTCCCCTCCTGTTCGTCACGTGTCTTTGTCAGGAGCATGCTTCTGGCACCCTATCCAATATTTATTCAAGCCGTTTTGCTCTTTTCTTTCTTGAGTACTACCTTTGTAATTCATGACCATAAGTTTTACTCAAATTTAATCATAATTACGTAAACAGCGAGCAAAACTAGATTGATTTATCTGTCACCATGATTGCATGTAAATTTAGATGAAACTGAAAAAAAGACCATTTGTGCAGTTAGTTATTATGAAGTTTGTTTAAAATTAATCTAATTTTTAGATACTTATTTTCAATTTCCAGCTTCAAATACTGACTACCCTTTTTTTCCTTACTGCTCGTTTTAGAAAGATACGGGCAGTTTGTCTCGCACGCATTACGCTAGCCGTGCTGACGTTTGTCTTAATCAATTGAGTCATGTAATGCCCCGCTACCTCTTCCCCCTTGACGTCGCAAAACGAATGCGTTTATTTACAACTTGCATACAGATTAAATTATTTCCTCGGACATTTATATAACTGTTTTAAAATAAACCTAGTAAAGCCACTCGTTAAGGGTTAACTATACTAGTGGCAAACGATGGCTGTATTTTTGCGTCAATTGCTCTATAAAGCAGACGCTGGACTCCACTGTGATTTTCAGTTTGACGCAGTTTTGAACCGACTTCCCAAAAGCTTCTATTCCCCATTCCAATCCATTTTAGTACACATACACAAGTCACATCTATATCCTCACGGGGTAGACACAGCCTAAGATAGCAAAGCCCCGATTAGCGAGAATGCGGACGCGTGGAAACGGGAATCGAAACTGTGATGGTTTCCTTAGATTTTTGCCCATTCCCTCGATGGCTTACCGTCTGACTGGGAAAAGAAACAACTTACCATGGAATCAATGTGTCATACAATTCTCCTCATATTATTATTATGTTATTTTTAAACTACGCAAACTATGCAAGCGTTAATTATCGTCATTGGCCAGCTGATTCTCTTGTATCCGGGATGTCTCTCGTTACGACATTAAAGATCAGGATTGTATCCGCACATAATTATCGAGAATCCATTATACCTTATAATAGGCAATTGCAAGTGTCAATGCTACATTTTTTATATACTTAAACTTAACACTATCCCCCCTTATTCTTAAACGCTCTATAGGCTTCTGTTAACTTAGCAATCGTTTGTCCTTATCTGTGAAAGGTAAGCATCAAAGTGACAGATAAGGACAAACGATTGCTAAGTTAGCAGAAGCCTCTAGAGCGTTTATGAATAAGTATGTCTTCAAATTAATTCACAACAGAGAGGTGGGTTAGCACAGCTGTAGTTTTTTTAGGTTATGGATTTCGCTTTCTACATATACGGCCACAATCATGCTTAATGTGGCCTTAAGGTCTAAATACCTTGAGGTCTGTCTACCCCGTAAGGGATATAGAAGTGATTTGTGGATGGATTGGATGAAATAACGGAAAGAGGACACCGAGTTTGCAAGCAGAGCATTGGCACGTAGTGTTTGTGTCTGAATGAAGGACTTCGTAATAGTTCGAAACATGTAGAACAATCGATTGAAATCATGCGAGTTGTCCGTATATGTTGACAATGGAAATAAGTCAGTTTAAAATTAAGGTTAGTTACAAAATTCACAGCTGTTTAGACTTAAGACTGTCTTGGTAATAAGATTCACAAGAAACAAAAAAGTTACATAGTCACTTTAAATTGTAAAGAAAAATAATATTATTATTTGTTTCTTTAGCAAAGAAAATGCTTGGTAAAAGCAAGTTTGAAGTGTTTAATTTTTACTTTGAATGTACAAACTGCAAATTACAACAGACACTTGTAAATAAAGGCGCTGCACCAAAGGCCAATACTGTTTTACGACTTTACACAATACCAGGCGAACAAGACATTAATATGAATTATCGTTTACTCATATTTGGCCTATGCCGCCTTCGTATAAACGGTGTAAGCGCCAACTACTCAGAGGCTTATACGCCCTTTAGATCCGCGACGGTGTGTGTGGGGTCCTGACTCGCTAATATATTTGAAACTAAAGGCCAGACCCCTTTCATCTGTAATCAAACAAAAACAACTTTTCGAGGGTTGGGTCTGAGTGTGCGCGTTTATTTGTATGTGTCAGAGCTATTGCATGCGTTTCAAACTTTGATTACATAACTTCAGTACACCGTAATCTAACTAGTGACATTAAAATGACGAAATTTGTATCAATAATGGCGATAATTTAGCATTAAAAATTTGGTAACATTGAGATGTTTTAAATTTCAAAGATTTTCACTTATTTCTACTATCATGCTCAGAAATTAATATCTCAATGTATTTTTAAATATAATGAAAAACTTTCTTCCACGCTGGTCTGGGAGCAAAGAAAAAACATAGAATATACCAGTTGCTTCTTTACCCGCGCAGATGGTAAAAGCATCTAGGGAATGGGCGAAAATCATAGGAATCATGTTCTAGGCGACGAGGCTAGCAACCCATCACTATTATGATTTCATTTTTCACCTATACGCCCACAATCTTGCTAAATGTGAAAAACTGCTTTTTTGGTGCTTTAAAACTGCAATTATAGTGGTTAAAGTAGAACCCAAACGTAGCGTTAGCTGAAAACCGCTTTCCGCTCCCACAGGCACCCCGCCTCAGCGAAATACCGCGTTCGTGCTTTCCACAAATGCCGACACGTGTTAATATTATTTACTGCGGTCCCATTTCGTAACTAAAATGTTCTATGGTAATAATTGTTTAGCGGTGTCAGTGGAAAACGGGAGGGTTTTATTTTTATAACACACTACATTCCAAGGGTGGTGAAATAAAGAAAGCCTCAGTGTGCAAGTATTTTGAATAATAATCAATTTTTAGGGTTTCAACCTTTTTGGCTGTTGGTGGCTGGCTGGCGCTAGTCCATTGCCACGCGCCGCGGCACCGAATAAAAAGAACAATAAGGCGGCCGTCACTTGTTTCTAAATTGTCGTTGCACGGTCGGTCTTTTATGCGGATTTATGTTTAAACTATTGTAAACTAGCTGTTGCCCGCAACTTCGTCTGCATGGAATTCGTTTATCGCTACCTCTCTCGGTCCCCTTTGTCATCCCACCCCCCGCCCCTGGACTCATTCTAGCGGTCGGTCTATGCTACCGCTCTCCTGGTATACCTCTCCTTTTCTTCTCAGTTATTTCGACCAATTAAAGCAACAGTTGAGTTCATAATTAAAATCCGCAATATATTAGTCGTTTAGCGAGGAACCGCGACAAGGAAAGGGCTGTACCTCATGACATATCGATAATTATTCGACTAGAATCGATTATTTATAATATCGATCTGCAGGTGCATCCCTAGCTGTTTAGGTAACGGAACGAACGCCTACTTGGGTGGTGCGTTGAATATTGGAATAGTTGTACTATGGACCGACTGCTGAAATGAGTCTTCGCCCGCGTGGCACAGAGGCGCGGGGTAGGATGACGGCGGGGAGCTCTCTCGGTGCGGGAGGGTAGTGTGTGCTGCCTGCGCAGGCGACTTATTTCGGCAAGTTGTTATAAAATCCAGTGTTGCCAGAGCCCTGTTCTTAAGCCAAATATACGCAGTGTGAGGTCATTTTATGTTGGTTAAGACATAAGACAGACAAAAATATTCTGTTTTTATTATTTGTTGTTATAGCGGCAACAGAAACACTATCGAAAAAAATGTTTCCTAATCCAGCGTAGAACGTTCTCACAACAAATATGACAGTGACCTTCTTTGCCAATTCAATGTGACGTCGCAGGCATTTACTATGAAAAGGTCCTGCAATGGGTCAGGAATAATTTGTTAGATATTTAGTACATCATCTATGTAAATTGCAAGTGTCTAGCTATCACAGTTCATGAGATACAGCCTGGTGACAGACGGACAGACGGACGGAAAGCGAAGTCTTAGTAACAAGGTCCCGTTTTTACCCTATGGATACAGAAACCTAAAACATGGCATCAACCGACTCAATCTTAGCAACTCTTGCCTTTCCAATCGACAAAATTAGCCAAGTTAGAGCAAGACAAACAAAGTAAGAGCAAGACACACAAACGTCATAACAAGCCCTGACATTTGCAATACGCCACCCATTATTCATCGGACGCATTGTCTAAGGCCGCTTACAAGCGTGCGATTGCAGATACCACTTTAACGGTTAGACCCACGCGGCTAAGGGCAACTGCACGCTGCCATGGAATTACGGTATTTGGATAACAGTTTTTGTTTTTACAAGCTTTATATTAAACTAGCTGTTGCCTGCAACTCCGTCCGCGCAGAATTCGCTTATCGCTATCCCGCTAGTCTCATGCAAAGTCTCAGCCCGATCGGTTTAAAATTGACAAAGTTTCATACAACCTTTCATCCCCTATTTTATCCCCTTGAGGGTAGAATTGATCAAACTCCTTTATTAGCGGATGCCTACGTCATAACATCTACTGCGTGCCAAATTTCAGCCCGATCCGTCCAGTGATTTGGGCTGTGCGTTGATAGATCACTATCTCAGTCAGTCAGTCACCTTTGAATTATATATATTTAAGAATTACGTATGTATCTAGGCTCGGTGTTTGCGAAAGATGGGAAGTGTGAAAGTGATATTGAAAGAAGTGTGATGCAGGAAACATGGTCGGGGCGCTGCGCGTTTGTGAGCAGTGAGAAGGTGTCGAAGAAGGCGCGTCTGGCTGTCCACGGAGGGGTGCTTATTCTAAATGCTTTTATTAATGTACGGTAGCTTAACTTGGGTATGGCAAAAAAAGCATGAAAGTATAATAAATACAGTAGAAATGAGAGCGTTAAGAAGTATGGAAGGGGTGACACTGAAAGATACAATAAGGAATAGTGTGATAAGGGAACATGCTGGTGTGAAAGAGGACATAGTGACTGGGATAGAAAAAAGTATGCTTAGCTGGTTTGGTCACGTAGAGCGGATGGAAGTAGACTAACTAAACAGATCTATTTGGGGAGTGTGAATGGTGGACGTTCCTGGACCAAATAGGAGACGTTTTGGAAAAAGGTCAGGTCAGGAATATCCGAAACCGACGAGCATGTATGATGAGATTGATGAATGTGGATGAAGCGAAAGAAATATGTCAAGATCGTAGCAAGTGGAACAAAGTAGTCTCTTCCTAACCCTGTGGGAAAGAGACGTGACGGTATGTATGTATGTATGTTTATATGTAGGTAAGTATGTTTGTCCGGCTGGAATCTTGCGACTCAATTTTGAAACAGATATCTTAATCCGATTGAGCTGAAATTTTGGATACTTGTGTAAGTCAGATGGCAATACAAATAATCTGGTAGTAAAATTCTGGTGGTCCGTCTCCGCAGGAGGGAACTCTTCAACAGTTGGTCCGATTGACTTGAAACTTGGTTCACATTATGTAGGACGGATGACAATACAATACAATACAATACAATACAATAACTCTTTATTGAACACCACATATAACAACCAAAACAGAAAAAAGGTATACAGAATATTACAAGGTAACAATAGGCGGCCTTATCGCTACAGAGCGATCTCTACCAGGCAACCATAATGGACATACCATAATGACAATGCATTGGATTGACATAATATTTTTTTGGCTTAAACCATATTTTTGACACTAACCAACACAGAAACTCACTTAACTGCTGGTGGTGCTGGTGTTCTAGTACCACGCATCACGGAATGAGAACCCGGGTTCGATTCCGTAGCTAAACTTTTCGAATTTTTCTGTGTCGTTTAGAAATTTACAAAAAGTTAAGTTTTTTTTTATTAGCATTCAACTTTCGCAAGCTCTGCAGCCACCCTTAGCCAGATGTGCGGGCCGCGGTCATTCTATATTATCACACTTTAAGCTTTAAGCTCTATTCCGTAACAAGCTTGATTCTCGCGATGAGCTTTTGTTATACAGCAGGTTTCAACATTTGAAAGTTTTAATATCTGAACAAAATATTAAAACGCTCTTGTTAACCGGTTTAATCTTCGTTTGACTGTCAATATTAGCTTTTTAGCGTTTAGTGCCTTAAAAGAAAAAAAAGAACACCTATACTAAAGCTATAGGTAGGATCACTTCATTGTGGGTGTCTATCTGTACGGGGTCTTTATCGAATAGAGAATGGTAAATTTATCTAATACACACAAATCACGTCTTTATCCCTAACGGGGTAGACATAGCCTAAGGTAACAGGTAACAGGCCACATTTAGCAAGATTGTGGGCGTATTGGTGGCAAATGGAATCAAAATAGTGTTGGGTTGCTAGCCTCATCGCCTATAACATGATTCCTATGATTTTCGCCCATTGCCTCGATGGGCTTTTAGCATCTGCGCGGGTAGAGAAGCAATTGGTACATTCTATGTTTTTTCTTTGCTCTCAGACCAGCATGGAAGAAACTATTATGTGTATTGTGTGTATTATTTGTATCTATTATGTGTAGTTTATTGTTATAATCTTACATTATTTAAAATTTAGACATTTATTATTTTAGGTTTCGATCGGATCTTTCACTTTTTCTGTGTGTCTACTCTTGTTTAATACTTATGTCCTGTCTATCGTTCAAATGTTAACTGGAAGAGATCCCGTGCATATGTGTTGTCCTGTATTCATCTTTTTCTTGTGTTTTATGCACAATAAAGAGTCAGACATACATACATTTCAAATGAAGACTCACAGATTAATTCTAAAGAACACAAAGTTGCGAGCCCGAGTTTGAATCTCCGGTCTTCTGCTTATAGATCTGTAGGTCAAACCATTTGGCTACCAAGGATTTTTTCTAGACATTTCACGTAAAAACTATAATAATTATTGTAAAATAAATGGAATTCAGTGATGTCAAGATTTCGCGTGTAAGGTCATTGTTGTTGTTGCTGTCAGTTGCGTCGAGCAGCCGCGCGAACAGAGCGCTGGCGCGGAGTGTTCGTTTCGCTGCCGCCGGGGCGAGCGCTCCAGGAAGAAGGACTACGAAATAGTCCGAAACATGTCAAGCATCACTCGACTTTTTATACGTGAGTTATCCGTTTATGTGTAATAATCATTGTTAACAAATAAATATATAAATAAATAAATATCTTGGGACAAATTACACCAATTGACCCAGCCCCAAACTAAGCAAAGCTTGTACTATGGGTACCAGGCAACGGATAAACATACTTATATAATGTAGATAAATACATACTTAAATACATACAACATCCATGACTCGGGCACAATCATTCGTAAAATAAAAATTAATTAAATTAATTTGTTAAATAAAAATTGTAATTTTTTGCATTTCGATAAACCTGAACACCCTGTATATGATGTTTATTCTTCGAAATTGATGCTCGTTAACTAAAAACTATGTTTACAAGAAATCATCGCGCAGTGTCAGATAACGGAGAACCAGCAATCACGATGACGACAAATCGCAATCATTGGATAATGTAGTAATCAAACACTTTGCAATCACCTCTGATGAGACGTTCGTTGATAGTCTATTTTTTTGACGTGACAACGTCTTATAAATTGGTTTGCCGGGTGACACTTCAAGAAACTGCGTTACGCTCCGCTCACGTTATGCGCTCACAATGAGAGCGAGTGAGAGGCATGGTTAGCCCGCCTAAGAGCGAGAGAGACAGACATAAAAAGTGAAAGGCACGCGTCCCTTCCACTCGAGCACAGTTAGCCCGCCTAAGAGCGAGAGAGACAGAGCGAGAGAGAGAGAGAGTGAGAGAGATAGGCATACACACCGGTTCATGTCTTGCGCTTCTTCCTACTATACGAATGAATATTCACATTAAAATTATTTTACCACTCAAAGTCGTTGTCACGTAAAACTTTCGCCCGTATACCGACTTTACCAGGCAACCGGTTTTTTTGTATGAATTGAACACAGCCTTCAGTGTTTCGTACATTAAATGAAAAAAGAGTGAGACAACACGAGGTTTGCAGATGCGGTTGCCAACCTAGAGGACTGAAGTAGATCACCTTTGTGATCATCATTATATCAGGCTTAAGACGTCTACTGTTAGACATTAGGTGCATTCATCCCAGAAGTGCCTGCCTCTACCGAGGTTCGAACCCGAGACCTCTAGCTTCACAGTCATTGTCACAAACCACTGTACTATCCGGTTCAAACATGCTGTGTTAAATAATTCAAATAAGTATTTCCAACTTCCATGCTGGTCTGGGAGCAAAGGAAAAACATAGAATGTACCTCTAGCTTCTCGTCCCGCGCAGATGGTAATAGCCCATTGAGGTAATGGGCGAAAGTCGTAGGAATCACGCGGCTACCATCACTATTTTGATTCATTTTTCCACCTATACGCCTACAATCATGCTAAACGTGGCCTTTAGCTTTTGTTACTTTATGCTCTGTCTACCTCGTGAGGGATTTAGACGTGATTTGTGTATATAAGTATTTCCAATCATGCCAGTTGTTATTTGAGGGCATAAAATACATGTTTCACATAAAGGTGGTTCTTAAAGTTTAAGTATTCATTAAATTCTAATGAATTCACTGAAGTCATTAAATAGAACTTAATACTGTTAATTCTGTATACTGTGTAAATTAGGATACTTGAAGTTAGTAGGGAGACCGAGGCGAGTTGAGACAGAGGTGAGTTGATACAAAGCTTTTTTCTCTGCACCTATGACAGTTAGCGAGGTCACAACTTCACACAAACTGTGGAGTGTAGAAAGAGCAACGAATTAGCGAAGTTACCAGCCCGATAAACTGTCACAGTTCAGAGAAATCGGCTTTGTATCAAGTCACCTCTGTCTCAACTCGCCTCGGTCTCCCCTGACGGAACTTGGTAGCGCTGTCTGAAATATAAAGTAAATGAAGAATGATGGGCAAAAATGTATGGTCACCCAATTACCAATAGAATTATAACGTACTAGCTTCTGCCTGCGACTTTGTCCGCGTAGAATAAGACTTAAGAACTAATATTGATAGTATATTCTGCAATAATTATTAACGTCACCCATTATCGTAAACCCATCGAGGGTGAAAATCATAGGATAGTTATAGGTGATGCGGCTGGCAACCCATCACTATTTTGATTCCACTTTCCACGTACGCCCACAATCATGCTACACGTGGCCTTAAGGTTTTGTTACCATAGGCTCTGTCTACCCCGTAAGTTATTTAAAATTAATTCTCCGAAACCCTGTCCACGCCTCTAGTCAATGCGGGTTGGCAAACCCTAAGTTACCAACGGTATGTAACTTTATTACACATAAACGGATAACTCACGTATAAAAAGTCGAGTGATGCTCGACATGTTTCGGACTTATTGGCGGAGCACATACGCAGTATGAAGAAACAGGATGACAAGGGGTCTGCTGTCGCTGAACATTCGATGGAATCTGATTGGACGCATTATATCAGGTTTGATAAGGTGTCAGTACTGGCGAGAGAAAAGTTTTTCATTCCGCGGAAAGTACGTGAAGCCATTGAAATAAGTCGGTATCCCAATTTCAACCGGGATAGTGGATGGTCGGTGCCCCTGAGTTGGAAAACTGTTTTAAATATTGACCAAACGGTGAGTGTGAGCGAACCTTTACGGAGTGACGTGATCAGTGTTGTGTGCTGCCCTACATTTGACAGTAATAAAAATGACGATGAAAACGAGGGTAGTTGTGCGCCGCTGTCAGTTGCGTCGAGCAGCCGCGCGAACAGAGCGCTGGCGCGCAGTGTTCGTTTCGCTGCCGCCGGGGCGAGCGCTCCAGGAAGAAGGACTACGGAATAGTCCGAAACATGTCGAGCATCACTCGACTTTTTATACGTGAGTTATCCGTTTATGTGTAATAATGATTAAGTCTCACGGTAGTTTCATGTTGAAAGAGGTATGTAACTTTGTCGTAAAACAGAAACAAATCAAAGTTCAGCCATAGACTTCGATACGTCAAACTATCAGACACCTGGCACAGACAATGCACCCCATTCCCACACCTAAGCAATCTTGAACCCTCGTCCATTAAAATAAGACTGCTCTTAAAATCGGCCTCAAATCGAACAGCAAAGCTAATTTGCTTGATGTAAGATTGACGTCTAGTACCGTTATAGTTTACACGTAACCAATGCGCGTCGATCATTTAAAATTCAACCGTAATTTAATAGTGCTAAGTGCGTCCGTTTACGCATTTGTAAACTATGGGGAACTTAGGGCAGTGCACTCGAAGTTAAAAGCGAGTTGTCGATATTACGCGCAACACTACGCGGCCGTTTTAAAAGAATGCCGTTTTGAAATTGGAATTCGTTCGTTTAAAAAGTTAAAATTGTTTTTTTGTGCCAGTGTTCAATTTGAACATAGAATTTACCAGTTGCAACACTTTCCGCGAAAAGGTAAAAGCCCATCAAGGGAATAGGCGAAAGTCTTAGGAATCATGATGTATTGTTATAGGCGATGCGGCTAGCAACCCATCACTATTTTGATACCCCTTTCTACCTATACGCACTTAATCATGCTAAAAGTGGCCTTAAGGTTTTGCCTACCCCGTAAGGGATAAAGACGTGATATACGTATATATGTTCAATACGAATGTTTAATGCAACTTCAATGTTGAAAAAGATTGAAGACTGTAGTGCCGAACTGGAAGTATATCAATTTAACAAAGGTATCCAAAACTATACTTCATAATACTATACCTTACTGACTGTACTTGAATTATATGTATGGTAATGTATGGTATCATGTATACCAAATTTCAATTAAAACGACTGTTAGAAGTTTGTCAAATTTGACATAGTAATTATATTCATAATTTGAATAAAATCTCTTTAAAATAAACAAGCCTTATTTTTTTTTAAAGTTCATAATTAAATAAGCTGTAGATGTTCCACGGGAGTTTGTAATTGTGTCGTACAGACACATCATTCAAACAGATGAAGATGACTCTTGGCGACAAAAATTCGCATAGCAACAAGTACACGTGACAGCTAGTAACAGGGCGAACAATTCGAAGACTACCCGCCTGCCATGGGTGGTGTAGGGTATAGCACGCGTCACGGAATGACGAGGATCCGGGTTCGATACCGTGTTCTAATTTTCTGTGTCGTTTAGAAATTTAACAACAAAATAGTTACGTTAAATTTCTATCACAGGACTGAATATTTTGCACCACAATCTTTTGGCTTGCTTAATAACCTAACATTTTGCTTCCTTTTCCCACACATGCAAGCCAGCGCATACGAAATCCAAGAACTATCACCAGTTTCAATAAGACCACCTTCCATACAGCTTCTTCTGCCATAACACCATAGCAGTAAGATTGATTATGACAATTCATAATTCTTTTGTCATTTGCCTTAGAACCAACTTAGTTTTGCACCAGCGAGTGCTCTAAGCAGTCTGCCCAAAGTTGATTTCAGCTAAGCATGAAAATGTTTATTGAAATCGTAAATAGTCGAGTCATACACAATTTGTAGGCTTGTGATCGACACGGCGGGGTGGCCGAATAGTGATGTCGAAATTTATCGATAATTGCCACGTTTATTGCCGTAAAAAATCGACGTTTGACCTTTGAGTTTACTGTGACTTAGAAATGGGTGTAACTTTTTTTTGCATCGTATTAATGGCGATGAAAATGCTGAATAGTTCACATCTATAAGTATTTTATTATAGACGATGAAACAGGCTGCACATTTAGACTACCACTTTCTACTTGTACATACATACATAAATCACGTCTTTATCCCTTACGGGGTAGACAGAGCCTAAGGTAACAAAACCTTAAGGCCACGTTTAGCATGATTGTGGGCGTATAAGTGGAAAGGGGAATTAACATAGTGAAGGGTTGCTAGCGCATCGCCTATCATATGATTTCTAAGATTTTTTTCCATCTCCACGATGGGCTTTTACCATCTGCGCGGGAAGAGAAGCAACTGGTACATTCAATGTTTTTTATTTACTCCCAGACCAGCGTGGAAGAAAAATGCCATAAAATACAATGTCGATAGACGTGATTGTCAATTTGAAAGTTCAACTTTAACAACGTATTCATTTGATAAGTTGGATGGAAAGTAAGACTTTGGCCAACCATACCTAAGTTTTAGTTAACAAACTGAATACACCCCATTTCTTGGGATTACAAGGAACACGTCTGAGTGTGATAAGCTATCACTCCAGTGATCTCACGAAGGCTAACAAAGTAACAAGCAACGATATGGTAAACACTGGTTGAACTTACAAGTAGCCTTTCCGTCCCAGTAAACCGGATATAAGTACCTTGTCCGGGGTTATGAACGTTTCCTTCCACGCTGGCCTGGAGTAAAGAAAAAACATTAAGTGTAAGTTGCTTCTCTTCTCGCACAGATGGTAAAAACATCGAGGGAATTGGTGAAAGTCATAGGAATCAGCAGGCTTATTACCTAACTCGCTCGTAATCGCCATCGTGTTCATTTTGACAGTTCATGTATGGACTGACAATTGGCTTCGGAATCAGCTAGCTGTCACATTCATACAAGAACTGTCAAAATGAACACGGTGGCGATTGCGAGCGAGTTAGGTAATAAGCCTACAGGTTATAAGCGATGCGACTAGCAACCCATCACTGTTTTGATTCTCCTTTCTACCTATACGCCAATCATGCTGAACGTACTGGCTTATGTCGTGTTACCTTAAGCTCTATCTACCCTGTAAGGGATGAAGACGTGATTTATGTATGTACGAACGTTTGTTTGGCCAAATACAGGTTAAAAGTCGAGGCTTATTATGTAACTCGCTCGAAATCGCCATTGTGTTCATTTGACAGTTCTAGTATGAATGTGACAGCTAGCTGATTCCGATGCCAGTTGTCAGCCCATACATGAACTGTCAAAATGAACACGATGGCGATTGCGAGCGAGTTAGACAATAAGCCTACAGGTCTTTTATATGTACCAGAGAAACAACAGTGTTCATAATATTTGACATTTTAACGCCAACGCTTTTGAGACGCACTTTGCACAGTTCTTTTGAAATACTTGAACCACTCTACTTACCTCTTTATTAATATAATAATACATGTAACGTCAATGTCTGAGTGTATATTAAATAAACAATAAAGCCTATTGAATACGGCGATGAATCGAACAATGAGGGGCGTATCGATGTTTCATTACTTCATTCCCATCACTAGTTCCGTGGTACGTACCTTTTACCCAACGAATTATGTACTGTACGAGTATATTAACTCACGAATATTAATTGTTAACGGGGTTATATATGGTTATATTAATATTAACTTTACAAAGTCGAGTTACTTTTAACTCAAGAACGATTTCACCGATTTTTATGATCGTTGATTTCACCCCGAACAGCAGAATCCCTACTACATACATATATATACATACATATATCACGTCTTTATCCCTTTCGGGGTAGACAGAGCCTAAGGTAACGAAACCTTAAGGCCACGTTTAGCATGAATAAGGGCGCATAGGAGGAAAGAGAAATCAAAGTGGTGATGGGTTGCTAGCCGCATCTCGGCTGCCCTACGGAAAAAGAAAGTAACTAACATTTTTGTCAAAACAAGTGTTTTTGTATTTTTGGCACTTTTAGATGATAGCGGATGTTGCTACATTCTTGGAATCACCAAAAGAGTCTTACCTAGTTTTAGAGATAATTTTTTACCAAACAAAGTAACTGTAGGCACTACATTTAAAAAATGGTGGAATAGTTAATAGAACGTTTTAAATTAAGTTTTTTCGGTTTTTTCGTTCTCCTGTAAAATTTACTAAACTGCAGTTACTTTCTTTTACCGTAGAGCAGCCGATCTCCTATAACATGATTCCTAAGACTTTCGCCCATTCCCTCGATGGGCTTTTACCAGCAGTGCGGGAAGAGAAGCAACTTGTGAATTCTATGTTTTTTCTTTACTTTCAGACCAGCATAGAAGAACCAGTTTTCTAGGGATATAAAAATGGGTAGAGAATTACAAGTGCTTTCCATACTATTTCTATTTCCTACTATTCCTTTTCTGCCTGACAGAGATGGTTTTTTTGTCCGTCTTTCTATCTCACTTTGTCATTTACTGTACCTATTGTTTATGCTGTTCAATTGTACAGAATATTATTTCTCGGAGTTCATAAATATGGGTGCATTCCTCTTTAGTTAGTGATTGTACAGACATCTATTATCAAACGGTCTGTTCATCCGTTGGTTCCTCCTTCTCCATAGAATGACCTCAATGGACCACCTTTCTTTAGCGCAGCGATCCATATCTGTACACACTGACCTTTCGCGTCGAGAAAGCATTCACAAATGGAACATGATCATTTTGATTGTTTTTTTTTAATTAGCTGTGGTTTTGGCGCGTGGTTTGACGGCCAGTGGTGTAGAAGAAAAAGCAAAATGGCGGCGCCAGTTAGAAACCAAAGGCGACTTAAAGAGAAGTCATGTCATTATGCGAAATAAAAGTCACATTATAATATTCAATGAAACATTACGGTCATTAATTCATGCAGTAAATTATAATCTCGCTTGAGTATTAAATCTGGTTTAAAGCTTGACAGTTCGATATTATATTTGGTTGTGACACTACTATAGTTCAGTTTTTTTTAGCAAAATTAATGACTTTTTATTGAAAAACTGTTTTATAAAATAAATAACAGCCAGTTACAATTTCAAATCTCTGGAGCATAACGTTTTGTTTTGTTATGTTTTTATATTTTCCAGTTACCGATTTTTAAAAAGTGTTTTGCGGTTAAAAGACTTGTCAAGATTGTTTGCCTCATTTCTTTTGTTAAGCAATTGAAGTAGAAATACAGTTGAAAAATAGGTAGTAGTAAGTAGTAAGTAGGGTAAAGACACCCAAAGATTTTTGTCAGAAAACCTATGAAATATTATGTGAAAATTGTCTGTTATCGTTAAGGTTTTAGTTAAAGTTACTTCGTGCAACTCAGAAAATTTTTAGATCTCTAGGGTATAAAGGCACCAGAAGTCAGCCCGGCACCTATAGTCAGGATTGGAATTCTTTCATTCCTTATAAATAGAGAAACGAAAAACTGATTTGTACTTGAGCCCCCTCGGGTTGCATTTGATTGGTCAAAGGCTTTGGGGAAAAGCTGACTGACTACCAGGTTGAATTCTGGTGCCTTTACCCTATTCTAAATTCAAAATGAAGGTGTAACTGGCCAGTAACATGTATTAAGAACGCCGCTTTTTATAAAAATCAAATGACGCGTCAGGCGGGCGAATTTAAATTCAGAACACAAAAATATGACGCCATTTTTTGTCAAAATGTCCGGATTAAGATCGCCGCGTGTGACAAAAAACAAACATGACAGTCTTTGCTTGAGATAATGACACTAAATGACTAGGTAAAGTATAATTTAAAATGAATTTGGACTCGCTCATTCTTAATAAATAAAAAGACACTTTGAATCAAGTTTTGTTCATGCCGACTTTTTTTGGTACAAACTTTACATTGTTTCTATAGACTGACCTCTTAAAAGAGGCCTCGCCCTCGCGGTGCAGGGCTTTGTTGTCGTACCCCGCACCCCTGCACCGCGCAGGGTAGTAGCTACGACAAAGGGGACCGAGAGAGGTGCGGGCGGGTGCGCCTGCCGCCCGCACCTCGGCCCCTTTTGTGGTCCCACCCTGCGCCCCTACACCGAGGACTTCACTAAATTCCGTCACCGAATTGAGGACGATTTGACAAAAGGTTAGGTCATGTCACGTGTACCCTAAATCGACGAGCATCCATGAAGGATAAATGTGGATGAAGAGATAGGTACGTCCGGATCGTAGGTAGTAGAACAGAGTACCTAGCCACTGCCTACCTTTACAGGAACGAGGCGTGACGGTATGTAGTATATTTTTGCTTTTGACTTTGAAGATGATGATGACGAAGGGATCTAAACAAAGTGAAAGTTTACTTTAAAAAAATAAGATACATACACATGCATGTTTCTGAGAAAGAATTTTATCATTGTGTAGTAACAGTTAGTTCGTGTAGCGATTTTTATCAAGCTTCTTAGACGCGAGCGTGACGAAAACAGACAGACAGAACAACCGTTGTAAAATAAGAAAAGGTATTACTGTACTTTTTGTAATCATGTAATTATAGACAGCCGGGGAAATTACGGGCACAAGAGGCATTTCATCTTAGTCCTCTAGGTTGGCAACGCATCTGCAATCCCTTCGGGGTTGCGGGTGTCTATGGGCAGTGGTGATCACTTACCATCGGGTGACCCACTTGCTCGTTTGCCTTCCTATTCATATAAAAAAAAAAAAAAAAAAAATGTACCAGCTGCTTCTTTTCCCGTGCAGATAGTAAAAGCCCACCGAGGGATTGGGCGAAAATCTTAGGAATCATGTTATATAGGCGATGTGGCTAGCAACTTCCCACTTCCCACTTCCCACTTGCTCGTTTGCCTTCCTATTCATATAAATAAAAAAAAAACCATCACTGTTTTGACTCCCCTTTCCATCCATACTCCCACGGTCATGCTGGGCGTGGTCTTTGGGTCTTGTCACCTTAGGCTATGTCCACCCCGTAAGGGATAAAGACGTGATTTATGTATGTATGTGTATGTATGTATGTAAATTACTTTCATGCTGGTCTGGGAGCAAAGGAAAAATAGAATAGATAGCTTCTGGTCCCGAGGGAATGGGCGAAATTCTTAGGAATCATATTACAGGCGATGCGGCTAGCAACCCATCACTATTTTATTCCCCTTTCCACCTATACGCCTACAATCACGCTAAACGTAGCCTTTAGGTCTTGTTACCTCAGGCTCTGTCTATCCTAAGGGATACAGACGTGATTTGTGTATGTGTGTATACATGTAAATTGAGGTTTTAGAACTCAAATCCACTAGGCACGTTCGTTAATATGTCTGTAGTTATTCTGGTGCCGAAGTGGGACCGCAAACATTCTGGCTTTAGTTCAATAAACTATCGTAATTGACAGCTATGTAAATAGGTTCTGGTTATGATATGCAATTAATTCGATTAATGTTTTACAAATTACGCTTTGACTAACGAAGTAATGAATGTGGAAACATGGTTCGACGATGTTAGGTTTTTCGCAATGTATACTCGGTGACATAAAATTTGGCCTGGTTCCTATAGAAAATTGCCTGCATCGCACACATATGAATGGCCACATTTTATGCGTTAGAAAACTATAATAACTTATGCAGTTTAGTTCATAACAACATAAGCATCATGAATGGCAGTCTTCGACGGTGCGGTTTAATCGATCTTTTTTGCCACGAACTTGCAAAATCTGGAACGAGCTTCCCGCTGGGGTCTTCCCATCGAGTTACGACCTGGGTGCCTTTAAGAGGCGAGTGTACAATTTTCTGCAGAGCCGACAACGCACTGGCATCGCGTAAAGCGCTGCGGGTGTCTATGGACAGTGGTGATCATTTACCATCAGGTGACCCACTAGTTCGTTTGTCTGGCCTCTCTAACATAAAAAAAGCATCTAATTAAGTAAAATTGGCGTGCTGACACCTTATATGCCGCGGTTACATTAAACATACATACATAATTAGTTCAAATTCGGTATACCTACAGTTAGTTTCAGGTCCAGGGACGGACATAGGATAGTGTTATCCCAGAAAACAGCATAGTTCCTGCGGGAGGGAATCGCGGACAACAGCTAGTCTTCTTCTAATATATAAAATTTCCATGTCACAATGTTAGTTACCGTACTCCTCCGAAACGGCTTTACCGATTCTAACCAAATTTTATATGCGTATTCAGTAGGTCTGAGAATCGGCTACTATCTATTTTTCATATTGTAATTTAGAAGAAAAAAACGGGAGCGAAGCCGCGGGCAACAGCTAGTATATATATAAAAAAGAAAAAAGACGCTATCTTAGATAACTGACACTTAAGGTAACTGGAGCTTAACAGAGAGTGATGAAACGCGATGTAAGTTTATCTTTGTTGAACGCAAACAAATCTCAACCCTTTTTATTTTGACTTTTTAACAAGATGAGTAAATTGATTTACTTGGCAACGCACGGGAAGGGTCAAAATCTGGTAACTAAAAGATTAATTGTTTGATCCCACCTGGCTGGTTTTGACGGACAGCGCTGCGTCGACTATCGATATCGGCGGTTTGGTTACTTAGGTACATCACTAGTTTAAGAAAAAAAAATGCTTTACTTTTATTTTGTAAAATGTAATACAGGAAAATTTGACGAATGAGTTTGAATAATGACGAAACCGAAAATATTTTTGCAGTCTGTAATTAAATGCGCACACTAACACACATTATAGTCCCATATCAGTTCTGTACTACTACAGACAACAGGTCATTTACTTACGTTTTTCACTTATATTTAGAAATGGTAAAAATTTACAATAGGTACAAGAGAAGTATTGAAGTAAATTTTCATTTCATTGTCCGCTCTGAGTCGGTGTCAACTCAGTGATATTATTGAACAAAAACAATAGAGCTTTCCTACTTTGTAAGACACGCGTACATGGCTTTATTTTTTAGTTCTGTCTTAGTTATTTAAGGGCTGATTTAACGCTAATTTGTTCTAAATCTATGAAAAATGTACAACACCTGCTGAATCATTTGCAGTGTTGCGACTTGATTAGTTCAGTTTTTTGTAAATAAAAACCAAATACTCAAACTTAATAACAAGTCAAGACAGAATACTGCAAACGACAGTTTAAACTACGCCTTGCGGTACGCACACAAACATGTACAACCTTTAGACATCAAATTGGTTGAGACACGAGCACGTGACAAGGCCTAGTTTGAATTGGCCTCCCTTTGCAGTTCGTTTGAAGAAATCAGTTTTTAAATGTGATGCTTGAAATTATCGATGTCGATAAACTGTCGAGTGGTGCAGCTGGATTGATGAATGACCGTCCGAAAATTGCATGTCAGGAGGTAACGGGCTGTCCGGCGATTTTTACATTTTAATACGGCACGTCAACGGAAGGATGCCGTTTAGCCGTGTTTTTGAAAAAAACTTTTTACCTGATTATTTTTGCGTTTTTTTTTTAATTACGATTTTTTTTGTAAGTATAATAACGAGTCGCGTTTCTAATGCCCTATTTTCAAGGATTTTTGATATATAAAAAAGTGATAACATCATTTTTAAAATTTCAAAAATATTTTTAAGTTTTTTTGTAGAAAAAAAAACTTCACAAAATATTTGCGAAAACCTAACGAATTGTACAGTATCTTTACAAGCGACATTGTTATTTTTCTTTCGAAAAATAGGACATGATATCAATTTTCTGAGCCCAAATATCAATTAGCAGGTGTATTACTCTTGACGATATTGTGTGTGTATGTAAAATTAGGAGAAAGTTTGACCGTGTGAAATAGTATTCACTCGTTTTTGAATTTAGAATACCGTTTTTTAATTAAACACTGCGCGTGCGCTGGTAAGTGCTTGATTTCAGTGAGGCCGGTGGATCACACAAACGATATTATAATAGTGGGCTAGCTGTTGCCCGCGACTTTAGCCATTCTAGAGTAAACCAGTAACAAATATCTATATTCACAATTTTTTGCATCATTACATAGTATAGTAGTGCTTCTATGCTGGTCTGGGAGTAAAGAAAAAACATAGAATTTACCAGTTGCTTCTCTTCCCGCGCAGATAGTAAAAGCCCATCGAGGAAATGGGCCAAAAACTTGGGAATCATACTTGGGAATTATAGAGCTAGCAACCTATCACTATTTTGATTTCCCTTTCCACCTATAATCATGCTAAACGTGGCCTTAAGGTTTTGTTACTTTAGGCCCTGTCTACCACGTAAGGGATAAAGACGTGATATATGTATGTAATGTATGTATTATTATTAAGTCCAATTATTATTAATTATTATTATAGTTTGCTATTTGTATGGGAGCCGGACGCACCACATCTCATGTCGAGAAAATTGCTGCTTCCTTGGAACATTTCTCGGAACAAAGTAAAATAAAAGCAAATAGAGCACTTCCTCAGCCCTCGCACATCAATTTCAACCTTAAGCTCTAACGCATAAAGTCTAAAAAACAAAACCCTGATTTAGACAATTCGCTTTTGCACTAACAACCTTGTTCCCTCGTGCTTAAAGAGCAAATTTGTTTGGTACAAAGCATCCGTCATTTTGCAGCCTTCTCACTATGTATTTAAATATTAACTCGAGATTAAACGAGATACTTGATCGATAACATTTTTTAACACTTTGCGGAAATTGATCTTTGTAATGGAAACAATGTTTTAATTAATTTTGGTTTAGTAAAAAACACGCAAATTACACGATGGCATGGTAAGTAAGTAATGCTATTGCACAAATATTAAGAAACGGACACAAATCAAAAAAAAGAAAAAAAAACTATAAAATTATGCACAAACCATGTCACTTGTCAACAAAGTGTCGGTCATAGAACTAATAGTTTTGATTTGCGGCTAGAGCACGTGGACAATTAAATCTGGTTGTGACCAACAATTCCATGAGAATTCTCAATATTCCCTTTATACTTTTCATTTACGAGTATGATTCTGTATGCGTAATTCTTAAGACGTCATTTTTGCAAGGATAATA
Source organism: Pandemis corylana (assembly GCA_949127965.1). NCBI lineage: Eukaryota > Metazoa > Arthropoda > Insecta > Lepidoptera > Tortricidae > Pandemis > Pandemis corylana. Next base: position 13,567,853 of record OX421858.1, on the reverse strand, counting down.
CTCATGCAACATTAATAAGCCGCTTTTGAAAAAATCCTAAAGGAATTTAAAGGAAGAAAGAAAGAAGACAATTTTATAAAAAAAAAACAAAAAAAAAACACAGATATGAAAAAAAAACATCAGCGTTGTGTGTGTCTTCGGAAAAGCGAGACGGTCGCTGGCTCAGCATTACGCTGATGTGTTAGACACCTGTAGCACTGATTTTCAGCTAAGGAATTCAGTGCTGCAGTTTTCAGGAATGTCACTGCCACAAAAGGTCAAAAAGCCGCGAGGAAAAGAAGTCAAATATATAATTTTTAGGGAAGCCATAACAAAGTTGTGTTCCGTATTGATATCCCTGGCGTGGAATTGATAAATAAAGGAAACTGTAAATGCAATGAACATTTTGTTGTTCGAATGAATGCATTAGGCACGACATTTAGCTATTTCGATATTTGAACTTTGGTTCAGCAAATTATTTTGATAACATTGATTCCTCAGTTTAAATATTCAATGATCTTCAGTTTAATATTGTAAAATATCTTCGGAGCCTCATACAATCCGATGATATTTAATAAGTTAAGAAATATTTTTGTAAAGGTTAGCTTTATCCCTTTTAATGGCATTTCATTCATTCTGCCTGGGACGCCTATCTGCCTTTTTGTGACCTTATTTTGGTAAACTTTGTAATAGGTTTTAAAATGATTATGGCGCGTTTACAAAAGTGAAGAGGTCACTTTGGCTTACATAAATCACGTCTTTATCCCTTACGGGGTAGACAGAGCTTCAGTTAACACTTTGGGTTATATTCTCTTTAAACAGCTTTACCTGATTTCATTTTGGAAATGTGAAGAGGTCACTGGCTTACATACATAAATCACGTCTTTATCCCTTACGAGGTAGACAGAGCCTAACAAAACCTTAAGGCCACGTTTAGCATGATTGTGTCGCGACATCGTCTGTATAACTTGATCCCTAAGATTTTCGCCCATTCGCGCGGGAGGAGAAGCAACTGGTAAATTCTATGTTGTTTTTTCCAGACCAGCATGGAAGAAAGTATTAACGAAATATCAATAAAGTATCACGACAAAGCAAATCTTTGCGAGGCTGAAGAGAGAGATATGATCGCGCATACATTTGGTTCCGAACGGACCTATCTAACAGGCTATTTTTACTTTTTACCTGTACGTCACGACCGTGGTTTTGTATGCTAATAGTTGCGTACTTTTTCTTTTGGTGCGAGTGTTTTCACAGATTTGTTAAATAGAAGTGTCTGTCATATTCCTCCTTAGTGTCTTGGTGAATGCGACATGAGTGACAATTTGTCAATTGTTTTTTTATGTATCTTACACATTTGGAAGCAAAGAACAAAAGATTGGCTTGTAGTAAAATGCTTTTATTGTATTAATGATTTTTAGCTATGACGTCTATTTAAAGAGAAAAATGTTTTAATTATTTTTAGCAACGACATCTAGTTATTTAATATTTAATGACAAATTCTTCATTTTAATAATAATTTAGAAAGAAAGAAGACATTTATTCATTTTTGCAAGACACACAATTTTATAGAAAAAAAACGAGAAAAAAAAAACACAGACATGAAAATAGATCATCAGCGTTGTGTGTCTTCGCAAAAGTGAAACGGTCGCTGGCTCAGCATTACGCTGAGGTGTTAGACTGCAGCACTTCAACATTTGTTAGGACATTCGACTTTGACTTTCATTTTATTGTATTGTAATTTGAATGTTGAAGTCCATCTAAAATGTACACCTGAAATGGTAGTGTTTAGTGAAACATTTTTGTACAACTATATCTGTATCTGTTACCTGAATTCCACAAACAATAAATGATAATGATTATGATTGAATTAACTTCAATAGAACTAGTCCCAAAGCTAGCATTATGGTTACTTGGTAACGGATATTTATAATTATACACTTTAAATACGTATTTATTTACCAAAGTTAATTAGCATGGGATTAAAGTTTTGCTTACACTCTGCATTCTTGCTCTATTTTTATAAAAACTTATTTTGTTTCTCTACGGGCTGGAGCCGCGGCAAAGTCTAGTGGAAAACCAAGGTGCAATTACATTCTATTGTTAGCCAGTTGCATATTGCTGCAGTTTTAGTGTGAGCATTAAATTTAATGACCAGCTAACAACCATTAGGCTAGAACAGTTAAATCAGCCATTAAATTAATACACATTTCTGAGCGTAAAATTACGTAGTCAAATATCTTAATTATGTGAAACCTTTTGTAAATGCATGCGAATAACTCGTTAAAAGCTATTTTTTCTGTTAAAGGCATCCCTTCCAGTTGACTAATTGCATTAATACACATACATACATATATCACGTCTTTATCCCTTAATCATGCTAAACGTGGCCTTAAGGTTTTGTTACCTTGGGCTCTGTCTACCCCGTAAGGGATAAAGACGTGATTTATGTATGTAAAATCAGATCGATATCGTTGCGTCCCTACCGGATAGCGAGTTATCGATATATCCGCGCACCTGTCCGGTTTATAGTCGATGTCGACGTCGATAAAGTGCGGCTGAATGGGACAGTTGCGCAAGGCTCAGGTTGTCGATGCAAAAACTTTAGCACATTAATGGATCTATTTTTTTTCTAATCGAATTCAAAAGTAAACAGAATGACCATAATAGCACCGAGACAAAACTTATACATATAGCCAATGTTGAGATACCCTTTGAGTGACTTGGACATCCCTTCTGGCAGACGTCGGCAGATCACACTAACGCGACCGAAATCGGGTCGCTTGACAAAGGCTTTGAATTTTGACTTTGACCACCTCGAGGGTAAAAGTACTTTACATATTTATCTTGATATTCAAGCAATCGTACGCCACGCCTTCAAAAGAATCATGATTCATAACACCAACAGTGAACCAATAAAAACAAAAATCACCCCTATTTTCCGACCCTTAGGGTAGGCTTTTTTTTTGCAAATTTATATCGGACCAATTTCGAGGTATACACTATCTAATAAAACAAGAATATTATCGAAATAGGATTACTCTGTAAAAAGTTATGCGCGATTATACATTTCAATCGGTGAGTGAACAATCATCATCCCCTGTTGTCCTACCCTTAGGGTTGGAATTTTTTTTTTCAAATTTTTTTTTCACTAGAAAAAAAACTAACAGCGGCTTGCGTAACAACGGCCCATTAAACAAACCATCGAAATAAACTCACTGATTACTTCTCAAAATCACCGAAGAAAGCTGGTTGTAGTCAAATAATCTTACTCTAGGGTTCAGTAAAAGCGGCCGTCAAACAAGAACCATCGACATTTCCAAGTAAAGTTTAAAAACAAATAAGTGTTATGTATCCGAATCAATAAAACTGGTCATTTAATAGTCGCTTGACGTCTGGAAATCCGATACTCACCGCATTCCTCCGGTAATTTACTGACTGCTGCGACGATTTGTCAATCAGGCCTAAACTATAGTTTTTACGTACATGTTATTTTATTTTATTAAACTGTATTTTAATAAAAAGACATGCCAGGATTCACAATTGTTTACATCATTTATTTTGCTCAAAAAACTGAAATATACTTTTGGGCTTGATAACTACTCATTTTATTGAATCAGGCGTTACTTAAATTAAATTAAAAGGTTAACTGGTAGAGATCCCTTATAGGGATAAGTTCGCCTTTGTGCATGTATTAATGTTATTTTATTTTTTTTGTAAATTGTATCTGTTTCTTTATATTTGTACAATAAAGCATTTACTTACTTACTTACTTACTTACTTTGCGGAGGTCCATTTCAACGAACAAAAAATTTACCTTGCTACTCCGCTACTCACTCGCTACTTGGTTGGTTTGCATGTGTAACAGTTGTGTTCATTAAACTTTGATAATGATCCCGTAGAGGGATCGAAACGCGTCGTGTTTGTGTGGTGTAAGGGATAGTTAAGTTTGTGGGATTTATATGTGTTTTATTGGCAGCAGTGGTGGGAGGGATTGTATGAAAAACATATATTTCACACAGGCTTGGTTATCTTGCACGTGAGTAGCGGAGTAGCAAGGTACATTTTTTGTTCGTTTTAACTATTCATTTGTTTAGCCAGTCGTTATTCAAACCTAATCAGCCAGCACCCAAATGTCATAATAAAACGCAGACAAATCAGCAAGCATTTTAACAGGGCCGTTAATATCAGAAAATCATTGATCGATCTACATTCTGGATAATAAATCGAATTAGCGCTTTGCCTTTAAGCTAACAATAATTTTACTACCTGCCTGCCGCTTATAAGGAAGCCAGATAGTGTTAATAGAGGTCTATCCAAAGATACTAGAACGTACTTAGGTCTTATACGGAAAATTGCACAAGCTCCAGCCTTTAGATTATCTATATCTTATAGGAAAAGGAACAATCTGGGTAAAGTGACAAGTGTCAATTAAATTGGACCGGTATGACATTTGGCACATTATTTTTAATTTTAATTTAAATTTTGGGGTGCGAGTCGGCCCCTGCGTGTGGTCAAGAGCTGCGGTTAGTTTTTGGATCCGTCCGGGGGGAAAACAGTGCTTGATCCGGTGCACCCTGGGCATCGGCTAATGATTTCCTGACAAATTCTGAGGGATATCGTTATCCGTTGGCTAACAGCCCGACGGGGGGGGGGGGGGGGGGGGGGTCTTTTGACCGTGTTCTACCGTACAACATTGCCGACATTTTTGTCACAAGATTTTTGAATGCATTGGCGAAATCATCGCATCGATCGATGGGGCCATGTTAAAAAAGAAGAAGAAGAATTTAAATTGAGATAAAGTTGCTTTTACAAAGACAATACATTTCATTGGAATGGAATAGATGAACTATTTACGTACCTGCCAAATTCAAAATTTATTTTTGCAAATTGGCCGCCAAGACATTTTTTTTTAAACTACCAGCGCATTCGGAAAGACCATCATTGCCAAGACGAATGCGCCGCAAGAAACTTGGCAGAGAGTCATTTTATCAAAATAAATTAAGCTACAATACTTAAATTCTACTTAAATTAAATACCTTTACAAAAGGAATATAAGGTCCCCAAGCCTTAAATTATATTAGTCTATAGTAGAGATGTATAAAGTCTCTACTAGTCAACTACTGCGTAACGGAACCAACTGCGCACGAGTGCAACTCACACTTTTTCTTAATTGTTACCGATCTTCTAAACTACCAGCGAGCACTTTCAGAAAGACCATCATTGCCAAGATGGCGGCGCAAGAAACTTGGCAGAATGCATGAAACGCAAGTGTTTAATACTTCGAATATTTGCTCAGGGAAAGGATAGTCAGTTTATTATAGGAATAAATCGTTATAAATTAGCTGGCCCCTGTCATAGTTAAGTTTCACCAACACTCGCAAGTCCTCAGGTTGCGCAAAGGCATTGCGCATAAACAAGATCAGTTTCCTGGATCAGATAGCTTCAATGTAATTATTGCAATTATTTGCTGTTTGCTTGCACTTTGATCGGCGAAGCGAATAAGTGAGAATATCTTTGATAAAATTGACTTGTCTATCCTGCTTTTTTATTTGTTTATCTGAATCAGGTCAATAACGTTTATAAGTGCATTTACTTAAAAGAAAAAACATAAAATGTACCAACTCTTCCCGCGCAGATGGAAAAAGCGCATCGAGGGAATTGACATAGGAATCAGGTTATAGGCGGTGCGGCTGGCATCACTATTAGGCCTTTGGGTCTTGTTAACTTAGGCTCTGTCTAGCCCGTAAGGGATAGACTTGATATACCTATATGTATGTATATTAGGTATGATAGAATAATTCAAGAGGAAGGTTTTTATTCAAAATTCTACGCAGACAAAGTCGTGGACAGAATATAATCACTATACATAGTATAAAACAAAGTCGCTTTCTCTGTCCCTATATCCCTATGTATGCTTAGATCTTTAAAACTACGCAACTGAATTTGATGCGGTTTTTTTTATAATAGAGTCATTCAAGAGGAAGGTTCATGTGTATAATTCTACGCAGACCAAGTCGCGGGCTGAAGCTAGTTATAAATATAAATTACAGAAACAAACAAGTTTATTTCATTTTGATAGTTTGCCGATTGCTATAAAAATAGACTTAGTAATTTGTTAATGTCTGTTGTATTTTGAGACGTAAGCTCTATTGTGGCTTTCACTATATGGATATTTTAAGCTCACTCTTTGTTGGTCTCTCGCTTAATGCTCCTCTCAAAGGTTAACTGGTAGAGATCCCTTATAGGAGAAGTTCGCCTTTGTGCATATATTTAAGTTCTTTTTTTGTGATTTGTCTCTGCTTCTTTATATGTGTACAATAAAGCATTTACTTACTTACTTACTTTTACTTTGCTTTCTTTAGCCTATGCTCGTCTATGACTACAATGCCTGTAGCGAAGATACACAATGAAACACGCCTGCCTAGTAACTGTCTATACTAATAAAACTAATTTTATTCCCGAGCACAACACTTAAATGCGCTTGCGCAACAGCCAGCGGCATCTATTAAAACGCCACAACTTTCTACATTTACGAAGTGACAATTTACCCTATCAATTGAGCTGCGTGCGGAATTCCGCAAGCGCTGGAGGCTTGTGAATGTACTTAGCGCTTAGTTTTTGTTTTTTTTACAAAATGTAACTACTGAGCATAGAAAAATTATACAAAAAAAATGCAAATTGGCCGCCAAGGGTTCTTTTACATGCCGTTTTTTGAAACTACCAGCGCATTCGGGAAGACCGTCGTTGTCAAGAAAGCGCCGCAAGAAACTTGACAGAAAGTCAAATTTTCAAAATAAAATACAGTGCGAATACTTAAATTCTAATTAAATTAAATACTTATAAAAGGGATATGTAAGGTCCCCGAGCCTTAAATTATATTAGTCTAGTACAGATGTATAAAGTCTCTACTAGTTACAATTTTCAACTTCAAAAATTGCATTTGAAAAGTATCACTTAGAAAAGTCTTGAACTGTTGTTTTGTTGCTATTTTGAATGAGAGGTGTGAAAAAAACATTTACTCTGCTCACGTGCAAATTAACCAAGCCTGTGCGGAATATATGTTTTTACATGCAGTCTCCTCCTCTACTGCCACATAAAACATACATAAATTCCACAAACTTAACAATCCCCTACACCACACAAAACAGTGACGCGTTTCGATCCTTCTAAAGGATCACCTGTCTTTTGTTCATTGAAATGGACCTCCACAAAGTAATGAACAAAAAATGTTTACCTTGCTACTCCGCTACTCACGTGCAAAACCAAGCCTGTGTGAAACATATATGTTTTTCATGCAATCCCTCCCCCCACTACTGCCAATAAAACACATATAAATCCCACAAACTTAATTATCCCTTGCACCACACACACACTGACGCGTTTCGATCCCTCTATGGGATCATTATCAAAGTTTAATGAGCACAACTGAACATGCAAGGTAAACATTTTTTCTTCATTGAAATGGACCTCCGCAAAGTAAAGCCTGGATCAATAAAATACTCCACAAAGTACTTAAAAAAATTAGGAAGTTCTATATTTTTCAATGTAAGTACAAACTTTCTTTTCAGCAAAACTGGATCAACAAACAGACTGACAGTCAGTGTTAAAATGGTATCACATTTATTTTGTAAGATTAATGTTGGTTAGTGCTTTTTGACATAATTATCTAGTGTCGGATCACAGTCACTTTACTTTACTTGGTAATTAATAAAGGTTTACTTAGCAATGTTAATTTTATTTAATTAAATGCGATAAAATAAACTAATTCATGCTGACGATGCAAATTCACGCCAAACTTGATTAAAAGTAACAGCCCAACTATTTAGTTCAATCGCGTAACAGCAATTATTGAGTGAGTGTGTCTGTTAGTTAATCTGCATCCTTTAATAGTATAATTAGGAATGTTGCTTGAATATTCCTCATCACATCACACTAATACTATAAAGGCGAAAGTTTGTGAGTGCGTGTGTGTGTTCATTCTTCACTTGTTGTGATTTTTATGTCATCTGGCAACGTAAGCTATTCGAGACATTGATAAAAACGTTGGACTCGAACAAAACGCGCACTCCTCAGCCATTGATTTGGCTGTATGACATAGTTGTTCATTATTCCATAGTCTCTTTGACTTTTTAAAAAGTTAAAAACGAATGACAAACAGCCCAGCAATCCGATTTATGGTCAGAAAATCGCGCCTGCAATGTAATTCCGCCGTCAACAAGGCCCTTCGTGTTGTTACTTAGAATACAATGACGACATTTACGACAATGTTTGAGAAAACATACTTCTTATTCGGTAGGAATAGAACGGTACGGTATAGTATCAAATACTTTGTGTGCAAGTCAAGTACCGTGCGTTTTAAACGCAATTTCTTTCCTCGTGCGGTAAAGATCTGGAACCAACTTCCTGCTGCAACGTTCCCTGAGCGGTACAATTTAGGGATCTTTAAAAAGCGAGCCTTCCTGTTCCTCAAAGGGCCGGCAACGCACTTGTGATTCCCCAGGTCTTGCAGGTGTCCCTGGGCGACGGTGATTGCTTTCCATCAGGTGACCCGTCTGCTCGTTTGCCCCCTCTTATGTATATAAAAAAAGCCCGACTCGAACTTGGCCCGTTTTTCATAGGTCAAGAAAAACATTTTGCGAATAAAAACTCGATTCTAAAAACTGATTGCGTTTAGCAATTAGCCCGCTATTCTTTGGCGGGCACCTGACGCGGCTGACCCACATTCTCTAGAGATTTATAGGCTCGTGCGCAGCCTTGGATCCAGAACGACGTATGCGCAGAACGACGGGGCGCACATACGACGTTTTGCATTTAAACGTAGATAGGGCTACCGCTTTGAGAATACAGCTTGTTCACATTCTTTTGAATGAAATGTGGACAAAGGAGTGGGATATATTGCTTGCTTTGAAGATTTTTTCAAGGGCACGGTTTTTTACACTTTTTTCAATGTAGACACACGGGAGTGTGTTAGCCAAGTTCTTGCTTACGTATTTTGTGAATGTAAGCGAATTGTGACCCCAATTTAGCCCAGTATATTGTCCGATAACAAGGCCTAAAAAATATTTAAAAAATATTGGTTCCCTTTCCATTCTAAAAGCGGGCATGTATGTATGTATGCTCATACATACATACATATACCGTCAAGCCTCTTTTCCGTAGGGGTAGGCGAACTTTGTTCCACTGGTTACGATCATGATATTATTATGCCTCTTCGCTTCATCCACATTCATCAATGTCTAAAATATATATTTGTTCTAGGTATTCACTTTTTAAAGGCGCGTTCTTCTTGGCAATGATGGTCTTTCGGAATGCGCTGGTAGTTTCAAAAAAATACATGTCAAAGATCCCTTATTTGCAAAATAAAGTCTTTGAATTTTGAATTTTTGCAATGATGTTCTTTCCGAATGCGCTGGCAGTTTCAAAATTGACGCCCCTTGACGGCCTATTTGCAGAATAAATCTTGATTTTTTTAAAGCGTTAGCCCTACTTCCCACACATTCGATTTTATTTGCCCAAGACATTCAGTTCATGAATATAATGCGCCTGCGACGCACGAAGAAATACTACTTCCTATTCAATGATTTATTCGCGCTCCACGGTTATTGCTACACAAAACAGTTAACCTTATTAATTATATCATCTGCATCGAAACGGTTAAACTACTTTAGTATCGATTAGCTTCAATTATCGATTTTGATATCGAACAACACTAAATCATCGTATCAAAAATTTAACGTCCTGTATTTACCCTCACGTACGAAGTGACTAAGTACTTTAATTCCTTTTAAATTTAAATAAGTATAAATAAATAAATATCTTGGGACAAATTACACCAATTGACCCAGCCCCAAACTAAGCAAAGCTTGTACTATGGGTACCAGGCAACGGATAACCATACTTATATAAAGTAGATACATACATACTTAAATACATACAACATCCATGACTCGGGCACAAACATTCGTATTCATCATACAAAATGTCTGCCCCTGCCGGGATTCGAACCCAGGACCTCTAGCTTCGTAGTCAAGGTCACTATCCACTAGGCTATCCGGTCGTCTAAACAATTAACATCGTATGGAACAATTTACACCAATTGATCTATTCCCAAACTAACCTTGTGCTATGGGTACCTGCCAACGGATACACATGTTTAAATATGTATACAACGTCCATGATTTGGGTACAAACATTCGTATTCATCATACAAATGCCTGCCCCTACTGGGATTCGAACCCGCTCAAGCGTTATAGTCAGTCGTAGTCGGGGTGACTTTAAAAAGTAGTATTTGCGTTTACTGCTTCCAAACGTTGTCTTCATCCATCGCCTTTGCGTCTTTATGCCGAACATTCAGCGTGGACAATATCGATATTATACCAAATTTTAAAATTATCAAAGTACCTCCAAAATTATTAAAATCACCCCTGCTTCCATTTTTGAACTTTGTCAAATCATCCTTATTTTTAATTGCCTAAGTTATAATGATAGTTCTGTATACTTTGTCACAAAACTGACACAAAGAAAATGATATGGAAAACTAAGGACTTTTTCTTCCCTTCCTTTATTATTCTTAATCACCCTTTTCTCTTAAATTTTCCAGATAATAGCGTCAGTAAATGGGTCGTCATCACTACATGAATACACGAGAGGCGGCCATCAGAGAAGAGTGGCGGCGTGGTGAAACTTGCCACCAATACCTGAAGACCGCTCCGTCAAGAGTGATACCGACAAGCAGTGGCGTAACTATATGGAGGCAGGGGTGGCAAAATGCCAGGGGCGCCTAGCTCTACTGGGTCCCGAACTGGCTTGGTTTAGAGCACAGAAGTGACGCAGATGCACTTCTTTATATTGAGGAAGGAGCCTATCTGACGAATTTGCCGCGAGCCCCAGACGTTATAGTTACGCCACTGCCGACAAGGAAGAAGACTCTTAAATTTTAAAACATTGCCCTCAAATTTAATGCCAATCAGTTCAACGAAGCAGCAGACATGACGTCACATTGAACTCACTGGCGGCTAAGTATATTAAGATCACGGATGATTAGGTTCTTACCTTGCAAGATCATAAAGTGTAAAGAAAATGGGATCTCATTTACATCCCACTCTGTTTAAACGATCTTTGCTTCGATTTTGAGGTTAGCGGGTCAAAAACTAAGTGTTCGCCATTTAGTCGAGATTGAATATCCTGTTCTCAATCTGTTCAGGAATAGTTGACAACGTGATACTATGCGTGCTTTCATGCTGGTCTGGGAGCAAAGAAAAAACATAGAATGTACCTGCTTTTCTTCCCGCGCAGATGGTAAAAGTCCAATCTTAGGAATCATATTATAGGCGATGTAGCTAGCAACCTATCACTATTTTTATTCCCCTTTCCACTCGAAGCAATTAGCTAGCCTAGGCTAGTTAATTGCTCCGAGCCTTTCCACCTATACGCCCACAATCATGCTAAACGTTGCTAGCCTCATCGCCTATAACATGATTCCTATGATTTTCGCCCATTCCCTCCATGGGCTTTTACTATCTGCGCGGGTAGAGAAGCAACTGGTACTTTTTATGTTTTTTCTTTGCTCCCAGATCAGCATGGAAGAAAACTTAAAATAAATTATGAATAAATTTAAAAATCAAAAATAAAACTTGTATATAGACGACTGCATTAAAGATGGTCGCTTAATTTGCAACTCGTCCGTGCACAGTAGTTAATACTTCAACATTAATATCGTCTGTTATCAATGTACCGTTATAAACAACCGTGGCAGTTAAATCTTTCCATTAACTCGGCGTTTGATAAACCGTTTTCATCACTCGATCATTTACAACTTTCGCCGTTTCGCTATCACCAATATAAATCCAGAACTTACGGCGACAACATTAACTGGTGTTTATCGATAAGCCGAATAAATCACCCGCTGTACCTATTTGATGAATGACGTAGATCATTGGCTATTATCGCAAACATAGACGTAAAAAGTGGACCAGTTGATCAACTGGTCGGCATAGCAAATGCGATACTTTAAATGCGGCGTGACATACTTGATATGGACAATTTACATTTTACTGCAGATATGGAAGCAATAAAAATATCCCGTGATTATTTATTGCGGTTAGTTGTCGGTGTAACTTAACGTGTAGTGAAATAGAGTACTTTAGAACTGACGCCAAATTAGTACCAAGTATTCACCTATCTATCCATCCTTACTTGTATGTATGTATAGTCATCATTATCATCACCATATCAGGATATGAGAGGAAATCTTTATGGATGCCCTAGGCACGAGGATGCGAAGGGGTATACCCAGACTAAAAACTCTCCGGTGTTGCCTCAATCCGGTGTGATGGGGACGCAGTGGGATGCCACTAGGGTTTCACCACAGGCCAGGACCGGCGCGCCAAGAAAGGGAGGGTCCGTACGCTGGGCCCGTCTTCCCTTAGACAATGAGACCGTGCAATGCAGGCAGGTAATGGTCTGTAGCGACCCTAGCGCCACCTAGTTGTCGACTACATAACTACTGCGACGCACCAGTACTAGCACCGGTAGTACATTGTTCTAAATTGCGCCAACGAAGTTTCTCAACGCGGATGCATAAATACAACTTCTAACTCTCATCCTTCGGACTTCGGTCCCCAGGCAACGCCTGCCTGGAGAGAGTTCTCTATTATGGTCTCTCCCTAGACGTTCACTATTGGACATGTACCTTCAGTTGCCTCGGTTGGAAGCGGCTTGCATCCACCGTCAACCGCGACTAACCAGGTCATACGTCCTCGTTGGTGGACGTCCTACGCTGCGCATGCCGATCCGCAGTCTTCACTCGAGAACCTTTCGTCCCCTGCGACCGTAACGACTGTGTTATTTAAATGCTAGTAATCAATGACAAAGCCGTGGTAGCTCGGTGGTTTAACCTACGGCCTCTCGAGCAGAGGGCCGTTGGTTCGAACCCAGGCATACACATCTGACATACACAAATCACGTCTTTATCCCATACGGGGTAGACATAGCCTAAGGTAACAAGACCTACATACCACGTTTAGCAAGACACTGTGGGCGTATAGGTGGAAAGTGGAATCAAAATAGTGATGGGTTGCTAGCCGCATCGCCTATAACAATGATTCCTATAAGTTTCGCCCATTCCCTCGATGGTCTTTTACCATCTCCGCGAGAATAGAAGCAACTGATAATTTTCCATGTTTTTTCTTTGCTCCTAGACCAGCCTGGAAGTACACACACACATCTGAGTTTTTCGTAATTTGAGCGCAAAATCCCCTAATAAGGCATGAGAAAAGAGTGGCTCATAAAATAATAGACTACAAGCCCATGGAAAAAAAAACATGTGAAATGAACCAGGATGAATGAAGCTTAGAAGGCTGTTACTATATCATAAAATAACTCAGTGTTGTGCCGTCATTTCTGAGCGGTACATTTAGGTATGTAATTTCTCAGGTACAAGTGAGGAATTACGACTAATTATTAATTTAAGGCGTTTTTATAGCTTATAGATGGTTAAAAAAATTACAAAAAACGTAGTGCCGCTTTAAAGTGGTGGTGCCGGAAGTTAGTGCAATTTTTTTTCCATGTATGAGAAAAAATCTGTACCGCTCAGAAATGACGGCATAGCGCTCAGAGTTATTTTATTATATAGTAACAGCCTTCTAAGCGTCATTCACGCTGGTTCATTTCACATGTTTTTTTGTCCATGGGCTTGTAGTCTATAATCGGAATAGCTTGCAAGCTCCCAATGAATTATCTTAGACGTAAGCTTCTACCGATCGGTGAAAGCTTTCAATGAACTTTAAATATTCACTATTTAGCGCTGTGTGCGTGTTATTGCATAATTTGTCTTATCGGCGACAGCTTTGAAGTTTGCGACGTAAAGCTTTCGTTCATTTGCATCTAGGAATTCTGTGTTAGTTTCTTCGTAGAATCATCTATACATACCTACATACATAAATCACGTCTTTCTCCCTTACAGGGTAGACAGAGCCTAAGGTGACAAGACCCAAAGGCCATCGCTTAGCAGATTGTGGGCGTATAGGTGGAAAGGGGAATCAAAATAGTGATGGGTAGCCGCATCGCCTATATGATTCCTATGCCCATTCCCTCGATGCGCTTTTACCATCAGCGCGGGAGGAGAAGCAACTGGTACATTCTATGTTTTTTCTTTACTACCAGACCAGCATGGAAGCATCTATAGTGTCTGGAATATCGCAAAATTGAAAACTTGGCGAAGTGCGAATCAGACTCATCTTGTATTTCTAACGGTAAAAGCGTTTCTTCCATACTGGTCTGGCAGTGAAGAAAAAACATAGAATTTACCCGTTGCTTCTCTAAAGAGGAAATGGGCGAAATTCGTAGGAATCCTGTTATAGGCGTTGCTAGCTACCCATCACTATTTTAATGTCCCATTCCACCTGTACGCCCACAATCTTTGCCTTTGGCCTTTGGGTCTTGTTACTTGGCTATGTCTACCCCGTGAAGGGTAAAGACGTGATTTATGTATATGTATGTATATATTTGTATAAATATTACTGTAGTGTTAATGTCCGTTTCAGAATCGCTGTAAAAAAATCAAATAAAACTGTTGAAACCTCTTCTCATTGAATCCGTGGTTTCTAACGACCCGGCTAAGTGAAATCGCACGGCTAGCACGACTTGCTGTTTGTCGTTTGTCGGTCAATGTACACAGACATAGGTACTACTGATATAAACTTAGAAGCAAATTCTAATTCGCGAAGCCATTAGACCTTTTCAATAGTGAACCACCCGAGGGTGGTGAATGTCTCAGATCGCAGTCTTATCGCACAAGCCAAAGGCGAGAGCGATAAACATGCGAGCTGAGGCTTTCTTTATTACCGCGAGATGCGTACACAATTTTAAGTTTTCCTCTGGCCAGGAAGTGGAAATTACTGCTCGCGTACGAGACGATCTATTCTATGTAATTTTTATTATGAAAAAAGTCACAAACGAACATGTGGGCTTCCTCATGGTAAGCACAACCTTTGCATGCCCACATAAACTAACCAGCGTAGAAGCCGTTTTAAAAAAAAATGTACTTGGTTAAGGGGTTAATCACAACATAAATTAATTAACTCCTTTGTGTTACGATCGTTTCACTTTTATTACATTGCAATAAGGGTGAAAAAGTCGTAACACAAAGGAATTAATTAACTTTTGTTTTAATTAAGGCCCTTAAACTATGTACATGTGTTTTGAAAACGACTCAGAAAAGCAAAGGCATGCAACAAATTAGCATATTTATTCGAAGGAGCTAAACATTTTTATCAACACGCAACATACGCGTAAAAAAAACATCGAAACACTGTAATTCGAACTGGCTGGAAATTCGGCTTAAAGCCGGTTAAAGCTCATTTAAAAGTAATAAAATGAAAAGCTGCCAAGTGCGAGTCGGATATGCTCATCGAGGGTTTCGTCACGAACATTGGAACGTCAATCAATTTCATGAAATATGAAAGAAAAACCATACCTTATATTTAGACATCCAATCTCATTTTCTTCTGTACATTCAGTGTACTTACGTTTGTACATTCTAAATTTTCAAAATGGAAGTTTATTATTCAAAAAAATCTTACATGTTTTTATAAGAATAATCGGATTGTTCCTTTATTTGAGCTATGGAACCTCATTTAGTACAAAATATCTTAAGGTTTATAAATAAATTTTGATTTACTTCCTAGCGTCAGGCGTCATAATTAGGAGTCTTTGGAGAGACAAACAGACGGACAGCAAAGCGAACTTTTATGTTATGGATTCTGTTATTTACTACTGAATTACGGAACTCTAACTCAAAATTATTGAGCATCAACGGCACATAAAAGTATGTTAAGCTAGTCACTAAAATTTCAATCACAACGTATAATGCAGCATAATTTTAATTTTGTGTTCGATCAGCCAATGAGAACGCGCGAAAGCGTGTGGCGTTCGAATTACGAATCCCAACTCGAAGCACTGGCCGGCGATACGTTTGAAGTGATTTGAATTTGGAACAGATAACGATGCTCTTTCATTTTGAATGTGGAACATTTTTATAGCGATGTTGCTTGGAGGTCCGGAAGTAAATTACACATTAGATTGATATTAACGGTTTTATATCAGACTAGCTGGTGCCCGCGATTTCGTCTACAAAAAATTAGTCCCCTATCCCGCGGGAACTACTCAATTTTCCGGGATAAAAAATAGTTTTTTTTTGCGTAACTACTTTGTTTTACTTTGACTAGTAGAGACTCTATACGTCAAACATCCCTTTTATAAATATATTTATTTTAAGCAGAATTTAAGTATTCTTACTTTTATTTAGAAAAAATGACTTTCTGCCGAGTTTTTGGCGGCGCATTCTTCTTGGCAATGCTGGTTCCGAATGCGCTGGTAGTTTCAAAAAGACACGTAAAAGAGTCCTTGGCGGCCAATTTGCAAAAATAAAAAAATGATTTTTGCTTTTGTTTTATACAAAACAAATTTTCGGACCTACACAAACTTTAGAGTATGTTATGCCTCTCACTTTGCAAACGCATCAACAAAATCTAGATATTGCACCTCGTTGCAAGCTGGTTATGACGTGCGTGCCCAATAGAAAGCGAGATTTGTAGCGCTATTCCCACACTGTGAAAGCCGGGGTCAAGTAGGAAGTAAAGGAGAGGGCCGACTAATTTGCTATAGGCCGGAGCGAACGAAAGTTACCGTTAACCGGGGGGACTTAGATAATTTTGGGGGCTACTTTGATCCTTTTAAAAAGAAAGAAAAAAAAAGAAACATTTATTTACACACATTCGATACACGTAGATATAAAACAAGGAGAAATACAATATACATAACTAATATAACTTAGCTATAATATAACTTAACTTTTTTTCTTGTTTGAATGATATGTATATAACTTATTTCTCTTACTGGTTGTCTGGTAGAGATCGCTATTAAGCGATAAGACCACCTATTGTCTACTTTGTTCTTTGTTTCTGTATTGTATTGTATTGTAATATACTCAGCATAATGTTGCGGCAAGCCGCAACGCTGTTCAGTGGGACCCAGATAAAATTAAAAAAAACTAAACACAAAAAACACATAACATACATACATATATGTGGGAATGAAGATAGATAAAAGAATATAGATAAAAAGTAGCTTATGTGTTATTCCAGACTATCATCTGTGTATGTTCCAAATATCATCCAGATCTGTCCAGCCGTTCTGGCTTGAAAGAGTAACAAACATCCAAACATCCAAACTCACAAACTTTCACCATTTATAATATTAGTAGGACTTAACCGACAACCCACTAGTCGTCGTGTCACAATCCCGTTTTTCTTTGCACAACTTAGCTATAAAAAAGTTATAACAGACAGGTGTAAGATATGGTTGTTTACATAACGGACATTAAGTCCTAATTGGCCATAAATCCTAACACGCCCTTCGAACATTTAACTATCATTTTCTGCGGCTATTGATTGATTTTGCTCGAATATTCTTGCCACATTTCGGACCGTGGTATCGGGTCCACGCCAACAGAACATTCGGATCATACGGCCAAATCTTCTCTATTTAAAAGTGTACAGATCTTAGTCATAAAAGCAGTGTCCATAAGAGGTTTAAGCCCTTGGCTGCGAGGACGGAGCAGGGATTCTGTAAAGAATAGGCTGGGCAGCTACGGGGAGCGTTGGAGAGTACATGCTATATTATAACATTAACACTTTAAGATTAAGTTGTCTGTAACTTCACGAATAAATGGGTAAAAGCATCTTATATGTAAGAATCTCAGAGTAGCTCTTAACAAAAAGGTCACGTGACAGTTAGTAACAGGTAGAAAAATTCGGAGACTACCCACCTGCTATGGGTGGTGTAGGGGTATAGCACGCGTCACGGAATGACGAGGACCCGGGTTCGATTCCCGGCCATAGCTTTACTTTTCGGATTTTTCTATGTGTTCTAATTTTCACTGACATTTAGAAATTTAGCTCTTAACTAACCGAGCACTTTTGTTGTCAATGATAGTGCCCGTGATAGTGATATTTTGACAATACTGGAGTATAAAATAGAATAAAAGGTGCATTAGTAAAGGCGCTAACTCTACGAATAATAATAAGTCAAGAAGCGTAACTAAGCTCGAAAAATCATTCCACGCAAAGTGAACCGCAAGGGGCGGGGCTTAACATATGTACCGCGCAGCGAATTAGTTCGGCCGGGACGCTCGAGCCGTTATCGTGACGTGAGTTTGTGTGCGTAAGTGGAATGACAATCGAAGCGGCAACTGTTAGGGAATTACGCTTCTTGACTTATTATTATTCATAGCGCCAACTGGACTATCCACGTGTCAAAATATTCAAAACGAAATGCAATTTTGTATAACTCTGGCCCACCTCTAAAAGGTAACTGTAATTTTCTGGCCCGCCATGAAAAAGCTTAGCCCACCACTGATAGGCGTACGGTTGGTCGGCACCCGTCTAATTGGCCAGCTAAATGCTAGCAGGTTCATTACGAAATAGGGTAATTAGGTGAAAATTAATGTTGGATTTAACGTTATTTATCGGACGTTAAAGGTATAAAGGAAGCGGTGCGGATGAATTTAATTACAATCCATGGAAATAAACTTTATTGACTTTTGCGGAGACGTGTCGGCGTATTGCGATATCTATATTATGTATGTAGGTATGTATGTATGTATGTAAACTCACATACATCATCATCTGTTATCCTATCCTACTAATAATATACATGCGAATGTAAGTTTGTTTGTTACGCTTTCACGCGAAAACTACTCAACCGATCATCATGAAATTTTGTACACAATGTTCTTGGAGGTATTAGAAGTAACATAGGATAGTAAGTTTTTGATAAAAAAAAAAAAAATATGCCGTCACTCTGACGTTATCTGCGCGGACGAAGTCGCGGGCAAAAGCTAGCATATTATAAAAAAACTCGTGCTAGTTACACTATTTATAACTAAGGAACGGCTGAACCGATTTGGTTGAAAATGGTGGGGAGGTAGCTTAGAACCAGGAGACGGGCAAATGCTACTTTTTTTCTAGAAACTTAATATTTCGCATACTTACCAGTAGGTAATTATGATATCTGAAAATTGATTTTTGGACCTTGCGAAATTCCCGTGGGATAAGAAATAAAAAAAACATTATATGATTTGCTACTTAATACAGATCCTTTGTAGGTATTTGATAACATGATTCCTGTGATTTTCTCCTATTTCGATGGGCTTTTACCATCTGCGCGGGAAGAGACGCAACTGGTACATTCTATATTTTTTCTTAGCTCCCAGACCAGCGTGGAAGTTAAAATTTGTGAAATAAAGAGTTGCTATTAAATAATCCTCGCTTCTTATCCGGAAATCTGTGAATTTTCTCACGCAATAAAACCTGGATTTTTATCTAGATCTGTCAAATTATAGGTTGTGCTGCGCTTGCTGACGGTTCACGGGCTTCAATGATAATGATTCACATACACACACACATCCTACTGTTATGAATGCGAAAGCTATTGAGTATAGATGTACGTATGTTTGTTACTTTGTCACGCCAGAACGCCTAGATTACATTTGGCACAGGGATAGGTTAGTCTTCGAAAGTATAGGCTACTTTTTATCCCAGAAAATTGGGCTTGAGGATTTTACCAGGTGCGCCGGAAGAAAGTATTGTTTACGTAAAAGTATGTATGTATGTATGTAAACTCTTTATTGTGCAAAATAAACAGGAGAAATACAATTGACAAACAGTATAGTTTATGGATTATGTAGTATATTTTATCTGTGTATCGTTTCGTGAGTCACAGACGGTTCTGGCTGAAAATCAGTGCTGCAGTCTAACACCTCAGCGTAATGCTGAGCCAGCGACCGTTTCACTTTTGCGAAGACACAACGCTGATGATCTATTTTTCATGTCTATGTTTTTTTGTTTTACCTTGTTTATTTTCTATAAAATTGTGTATATTATCTTATATTTGTGTGTCTTGCAAAAAGGAATAAATGTCTTCTTTCTTTCTTTCTTTCTTTAAAGGCTGGTACATTCAATGTTTTTACTTTGCTCCCAGATCAGCATGAAATAATTTTTACTGAGCTAAATATCAAACTGATCGTTTAAAAAGTACTAACAAACAATACTTTCATTCTGGTCTGGGTGCAAAGGAAAAACATAGAATGTACCAGTTGCTTCTCGTCCCGCGCAGATAGTAAAAGCCCATCGAGGGAATGGGCGAAATTCTTAGGAATCATGTTATAGGCGATGCGGCGAGCAACCCATCACTATTTTGTTTCCTATTTCCACCTATACGCCTACAACCATGCTAAATGTGGCCTTTAGCTTTTGTTACCTCAAGCTCTGTCTACCCCGTAAGGGATATAGACGTGTTTTGTGTATGTAAGAAACAAGAGAAATGAAAATGCAACGACCCCGTTTTACTATCTACGATTGAAAATGTTCTTACATTAAGTTGACAGTTAATTGAATGAAACTTAATCTGTAAATTATATTACCTGTCAGTTTAACTAGAACTTGAATGCCCTGAATATATATATCAGTTCTTGACGCTTTTCAATTAAGCTCACAACTACGCAACATAGTGAAGACGACGTGAAACCATTTCAGAGATATCTATATTTACAAAAGAAAGTCGTATTAGTTACACTATTTATAACTCGAGAACGGCTGAACCGTTTGGCTGAAAATTGGTGGGGACGTAGCTTAGACCCAGGAGACGGACATAGAATACTTTATATCCCGATTTTCCTGCGGGATTGGAAAATCCCGAAATGTTGTACCAATAAAGCTACGTTACATTTGGCATACCTACATATTATTCCTTAATTGCAATGCAACCACCTATGCCCACAATCATGTTAAACGTGGCCTCTAAGTCTTATTGCCTAAGGCTAAGGCCCATAAGGGATAAAGATGTGATGTATTTATGTATTTTAAGTATGATACAGCTTGCAGTGGCGTGGTGTCCATAGAACTCGATTCCGGATTGCCTATTTTAAGGCGGGCACTTTTATTGTGCAGAATTAGAGGACAAGGCTGGCTAAATCACCTTTCGGCTTGCCTTCTAATATACTTGACGGCACGTCACTGCAGTCTTGATAATATAGTCGGTTTGCACGCCAACATTCCTCCACTGACATTTGAAGTAATACCCAAGTTACCGTTACCTACTAGATAAATCAATAGTAGCACTACGCACCCTTCGTGGAAGAAAGACGTAAGTCCTGTAGAGCCTTAATAGGACTTACGTCTTTCTTCCACGAAGTGTGCAACTAGGCAAAGGGCCAAACTTCGCAAACAAGTTTAATAAACGAGTTAAGAATTGGCAACAATAAACTTCGTTTCTTTCATAGCACTTGCTACCAGTAGTCAACGAATCTCTCGGATATTTTATGGCGTTAAGGTGCGATCACACCGGTGTGTAAAAGACGTTTACGCAACAAAATGTGACGCCTAGGACACGTCACTGCGTATACGCGACGGTGTGGTTGCTCCTTTACTTTGACGACCGTATAGCCTAGTGAGTACAGAACTTGCTAGGAAGCTTGTAGCAAAACCTTAAGGTGCCGTTTAGCATGATTAAGGGCATACAGCTGGAAAGGGAAATCAAAGTAGTGATGGGTTGCTACCCGCATCGCCTATAACATGATTCCTAAGACGTCGCCCATTCCCTCGATGGGCTTTTATTAGCTGCGCGGGAAGAGAAGCAACTGGTAAATTCTATGTTTTATCTTTACTCCTAGACCAGCATAGAAGAATAGAGAAGGAGAAAAACATTTTATGTATTACACCTATTTAGCGTACAGTAGAGTACACCTCAGCGTAATGCTGAGCCAGCGACCGTTTCACTTTTGCGAAGACACGCACAACGGTGATGATCTATTTTTCATATCTGTTTTTTTTTTCTTGTATATTTTCTTATATTTGTGTGTCTTGCAAAAAGGAGTAAATGTCTTCTTTCTTTCTTTTAGAGGAGTAGCAAGGTAAATGTTCTTTATTCATTGAAATGCACCTCCGCAGTAAAGTCTGATTCAATAAATTCTGTATTCTTTGATATTTCTAGCGGAAACATTCAAATACAATAAGCTAACTCATGAATGTCTAGTTAGCTGAATAATTGTTATTATCAAATCTAGACCTTAGCATCTAGTGGTCGGTTGAAAACCAAAAGATAATAGCATAATCAGCCATACTGCATGTAACGGAAGACAAAGCCCTGATTATTATCTAGCACTGCGTATGTTTTGCTCCGAAATACAGTTAAGTTGCTACCATGGGTGTTCTACGCACTTAAATAAAGCAATGAAGAATTTTTTTTTCTTTAAATACGCCTAAAGACAAAATGCGGTCAGGTGACACACTTGCTCATTTTGCCTTTCTTGTCATTGAAAAAAAATGCCTTGCGCTCTTTCTCATTTCTCCGTAAAGAAGATGAAAGAGACGACTGTAGCCCTTACTGATCACGTGATCATTTTTTTTATTATTTATCATACAGAAAACTGATCGAAACGGCCCTTCGTATAACATTTTTTTTTTAATATATGTGTAGAAGTACTTCTATGTTTTCCAATCGTTTATTTTATTTAGACAAAATTCGGCAACTTTGTCTATTTTAGAAGGTTAAATTTTTTAAATAATCAAAATTGAAAAGTAAATTTAAATCTAGAAGCATAGCTGAGATAAGTATAATATAAATATAATGATAAAAAATATCCGTTCTTTTGTAATTATCCATGGAGGAAACCGGGGAATACGTTTCTATGGAAAAACCTTCCCATTGGCCGCTCGATTTCCAAACCCAACTTTCATCTTCAACTTTCAACATTCACCTACGGAACAACACTAACCGCTATTCTAATTTGATACTGTATGATTCTAAATTACCTGAACAATACTTTGACTACGGCTTCGCACAAACTTAAGGCGGCCAGCACCGCATACATTATAATTAGCATATCTTAATGCGCACGCATGCACTGCCAGTAACATTGAATTATTACTCGAAATTTGAAACACAATGGCTTCCTTTGGAACTGGTCCCATTTCTTTGGACGGGATGAGTTCGTATTTAGAATTTACTGGCGGTTTGGCTTTTGTTTCCTGTTATTCGGTGACATTGACGTCATTTTTTAATTTCCTCGCTGGCTGGTAACGATGTCTTCTATTGCGGTAAATTAAAAAAAACACTGCACGGGAAATTAAACGCTGGCTGTTAAGAATTTGGCGTTTACTTATTCCTTTTTTAATTAGTTTTGAATGGCTTTGATCGTTTGTTTAATGTTTGACTCTTTGTGTTCTAAGAAGTTTTGACTCTCGAGTTTTTAACACATTTAAAAAGAAAAGAAAAACATAGAAAAAGCCACTTATACTAAAAACTTACCACCTCATTTGATAGTACAGATTGAGCTTTACCTGAAACATAAAAATAATCATAAATAAATAAACTTTGTTCATTGAATCGCTTTGACTAACAATGGACAGATCTAGGAACTGTCTACTAACGAGTCTTTTGACGTGATAACGTTTTATAGATCAATGAACGCCGGCTGCACTCATAAAAAAGCGTGACATCAGTGTGCAAGCGAGAGCGCGGAACAAGCGATAGAGAGGCACGATCTCGCGTGACGTCAGAACTAGCAGTTCGAATATGTTTCTTTATGACGTTGTCACGTCAAACTATCGTTCGTACACCGACTTTATAGACAATCGGTTCTTTTTTCATTTAAACAACGCCTTATTACAGTTTAGATATTTTAGAGAGCTAAAACACCCGTAACTATACTTCGAAGCAAAAATAACGGACCGCTTTCCGTACAAAGTTTGAAAAGTGACCCATTATTTTGGCTCCTTGGCATATTTAGGCCATATGTACTCAGCGTACCTAAATTGCGGGAATATGAGGGCAACATTTGCCGCTAAGTATGTTATTATATTTAAATATAACTTTATTTTAAAAAAAACAGTCAAAACTTAAAAATAACTTAATCTTAGCTAAAACTATTATTAAACTAGCTTATGCCCGCGAATAATTCGTCCGCGTAGATAAATCCCGTCTTTTTCCTTATCCTGTGGGAATTTCCAAAAATCCTGAAATTAGTTTCTTAGTTTTGTAATCACCTACTTTTGTATCAAATTTGAAGAGTCTAGTTATTATAGTTACTGAGATAGCGTCACTCGGAATCGAATATATAATTCCCGTTTTTTCCTTATCTCGTGAGAATTTCCAAAAATCCTTCCTTAGTGGATGCCTACATTGTATAAGGTATCTATGTGCAAAATTTCAAGTCTCTAAGTCCAGTGGTTAGGGCTGTGCTATCCCGCGGGAACTATGCAATCTTCCGGGATAAAAACTATCCTATGTCCTTTCCCGGGACTCAAACTATCTGTATACCAAATTTCAACTAAATCGGCCCAGCGGTTTAAGCGTGAAAAGGTAACAGACAGACAGACAGAGTTACTTTCGCATTTATAATATTAGTAAGGATTAAAGATAAAAAAAAAACAATTCGCCGCCAATGAGGAGGGTGCCAAGGCTGGCAGCATTGCCACGTCGTATGGCAATGCTTATTCGCTGAGCGAAATATTGGCCAGCCCTCTGGTCACGGGAGACGCACAAGGAGGTCTACAAGGCGCGCTGAAATATCTTTATACACACACGCAAACACATACACAAATCACGTCTTTATCCCTTACGGGGCAGACAGAGCCTAAGGTAACAACAGGTACCTACAGACCACATTCAGCAAGATTGTGGCGTATAGGTGGAAAATGGAATCAAAATAGGGATGGGTTAGCCTCATCGCCTATAACATGATTCCTGTGATTTTCGCCTGTTCCCTCGATGGGCTTTTACCATCTGCGCGGGTAGAGAAGCAACTGGTACATTCTATGTTTTTTCTTTGCTCCCAGACCAGCATGGAAGAACTTTATACACACGGCTAAGTATATTAGTTTAAAATCACGTGCAGGCTTTATTTTCAGACCCTGTCGCCATTGTCGAGGCAAACAAACGTCGACGGATGTTGAAATTATAAACGAGACGCATCTACAATTCATATTGGCTAATTAATCTTTGTGGCAGAACGCCTTTTGTTTTCCATACGACCGGCATTTCAGGCACAGACGGGAGCGGTTTAATTAAGTGTGAAAAAAAATAGCTTTTCATTGCCTGGAACGTTAGAACAATTAAATTTATAAACGAGAGAAAATTAGAACACAGAAAAATCCGAAAATTATAGCTATGAATCGGATCCTCGTCATTCCGTGACGCGTGCTATACCCCTACACCACCCATAGCAGGGGGTAAGCCTTCGAATTTTTCTCTGTTACTAGCTGTCACGTGACCTTGTTACTATGCGATTTTTGCCGCCAAGCGTCATCTGTTTGAATGATGTGTCTGTACGACACTATTACAATATAGGTTCTATAGGAATATAGGTTACTACGAATAAAGAGCTCGGTCACAATTTGCAACTTGCGGCACACGCTTCATCTGCAAATCTAATCGCGCAAAGCGGCGCGGGCGCAGCGGATGTCAAATACTAAGTGTTTTTACCATTTGTTTTCATACGACTGTTACTGAGATCCATTTTATTATTTATACATACACATACACAAACCATGTCTTTATCCCTTATGGGGTAGACAGAGCCTAAGGTAACATACCTACAGGCCGCACTTAGCAAGATTGTGGGTGTATAAGTGAAAAATGAAATCAAAATAGTGATGGGTAGCTAGCCTCATCGCCTATAACATGATGCCTGAAATTCATTGAAATGTATTTATTCATGAAATAATTACTACATAGTATAAAACAAAATCAGTTTCCGCTGTCTGTCTGTCTGTCCGTCGCTATTTATATATCTTTAAAAAAAAATCTAAACAACACTGAAAATTAGAACACATAGAAAAATCGCACATAGCAGGGGCCATAGCCTTACTTTTTGGATTGGAGTTTTCAGTGTCTTTTACCATCTGCGCGGGAAGAGAAGCCGCTGGCAAAATCTGTTTTTTCTTAGCTCCAGATACCTTGTCGGTCCCTCGTTTAATTCTTCCTCTTATCTACTCAAAGGTTAACTGGTAGAGATCCCTTATAGGGATAAGTTTGCCTTTGTGCATACATTAATGTTATTTTTATTTTTTGTGAATTGTACCGGTTTCTTTATATTTGTACAATAAAGCATTTACTTACTTACCTCTACCTCGTAAGGGATAAAGATTAAAGACGTGATTTAAGTATGTACTGGCTGTTGCCCGCAACTTCGTCTGCATAGAATTCGTTTATCGTTATCCCGCAGGAATTTCGCAATTTTACGGGATAAAAAGTAGCCTATGTTTTATTCCAGACTATAATCTATGTATGTTCCAAGTTTCATCCACTGTCCAGCCGTTCTAACGTGAAGTAACAAACATCCCAACTTCCATACTTAAAAACTTTCACATTTATAATATTAGAAGTATGTATGTATGTATGTATGTATGTATGTATGTATGTACAACAGCGATCATAGACTGTCGTTCTTCTCGACTTTTCTCGAAGCTACGGCCGTTTCATTATACCTTACGCGTCGTATTGCTACGCAACTATAGTCTCACATTAGGATTAATGCCACCCGTGGAATCATCGCGCACTCACGCGCACCTTGTTACGCCAGCCAATAACAACGCGCCGCCGCCATAATAACAATAATATCCATATTTCCTAACAAATAAGGGAATAATGCGCGCTGAGACGCGAATTAGGATGGGGCCACGAAGCGAGCGGTGAGAACAGCGGCACTAATTTTACAATCATCCAGAAAAGTTACTTTTGCTCCCTGACGAGCGGGATCAAAGTGCAAGTTTTCCGTTTTTTTTTCTAATGCATTTTTTTTAAGTTGATAATTGTAAAACTACGCCATTTTCTGTGTCGGTTGTTTTTTAATTATATTTAGAAGTTTCTTAATGCTTGGTGTGAAAAGTTGTATGAGCCACTCGGGAGACATTGCGCTTAGGATTCTACTTTAGAAACCCTCGCTACGCTCAGGCTTATATTGTAGAATCCTTCGCTGTATTCTGATTTTAATGTACCTCCCTCGCCGTAAATACATCATTTTGCTCCCTCGTGACACAAACAACTATTGGAGTTCCGTACCGAAAGGGCATAGACGAGAACCCATTACTAAGACTTCACTACACGTCTGTTTCTCGGTCACCAGTTGACATTTTCACAGATGATTTATTTCTGTTGCCGCTGTAACATTACGAAAAATCTATTATTTTATGTCTGTTTAAGTAAGTAACCAATATTAACTGATTACCCTGCCTACATTTTGATTAAGAGTAGGGCTCTGCTAACAATGGATTCTCTTGCCTAATTTATATGGAAACCTCGATGCACGTGGCCGGTTTTTTTTCAATTTGATGCTCATTTGAAAAAAAATAGCTTTTTTTTAAAACGTATTTTTAAACTTGCTTAATATTAGCATTTTAAAGGTATATTGACTTCGCTTAAAGGTTTTAGAACATTTTGTATTTGTAATTGTGTCGAATTGGCGACAAAAATTCGCATAGTAACAAGGTCACGTGACAGCTAGTAGCAGATAGAAAAAATCGAAGGCTTACCCACCTGCTATGGGGGTGTAGGGGTATAGCACGCGTCATGGAACGACGAGGATCTGGGTTCGATTCCCGGCCATAGCTTTACTTTTCGGATTTTTCTGTTCCAATTTTCAGTGTCGCTCAGAAATTTAATTTTGTTTTGTTAAAAATAGTGTAATGTATGTTATTAGCAGTGAATAATGTACTGTTTCTAAGCAGAAACAAAAATTTGAATAGTTCTGTAATTTTACGTAGGTTTTTTTTCTACGAACTGACCAGTGATTGACCTCTATCTCACTTGGTGGGAGGTGCAGATGAGGTTAAAGGTGTAACTCACTGGTGGTGGTAGGTACCTGGTAGAACAAGTAGACCATTTTTTATGGTTAAGCTTTTTTTTTTTTGGGGTACTAAACAAAAAGCCAATGACAGATGACCACATAAACAGAGGACCATAGAAATAGTTAAGCGAGCATACTTAAAACTAACACAGAAACAACAAATTCCATTTATCTTGAAGTCAAGCTAAAAAACGATATTGTTAGTGCCCTCACTACTAGTCCACAGATATTTTGTGTGTGCGTGTGTGTGTGTGTGTGTGTGTGTGTATGTATACTTGTTATTGAAAGTCTATCACAATAGAAGTCTTTACTAACAAAATTCAAAGGCGAAAAACTAGTTTCCAATTCCCAGCTATCCGCCATTTTCGAGGCCCCCTACCTAAACTTTGTCGGCGCGGCGATTATCATACAATACCCACTTGCGATGCGGTCGCGGTGACAGATACGCGTTTCCTGTGGCCGAAATGGGTGCCGCCATTTTGTTGAGGTTCGCGCTCACGAAATGGCCGACGCGACCGTTATAGCGGCTTTTAATTCAATTAAATGTTTACTGTCACTGTACAATTGACGTTTGACAGTTGATATCCTAATAATACTACTAATATTATAAATGCAAAAGTTTGTGAGGATGGATGTTTGTTAAACTTTCACGCCGGAACGGCTGAACAGATCTGGATGAAATTTGGAACATAGATTGATTATAGTCTGGAGAATCGCATAGACTGCTTTTTGTCTCGAAAAATTGCGTAGTTTCCACGGATTTTCAAAGTCTCATACATTCCTTCTCACACTTAAATTAATGTCTTGGCGGAATGACACGAAACTTGAAAATCAAATTTCGCACGAGGCCAGTTTCAGAAACAGACATACATAGGTACATACATATATCACGTCTTTATCCCTTACGGGTCGACAGAGCCTAAGGTAACAAAACCAGGTCACGTTTAGCATGGTTAAGGGCGTATAGGTGTAAAGGGAAAATATAATAATGTGGGTTGCTAGCCGCATCGCCTATAACCTGATTACTAAGACTTTCGCCCATTCCCTCGATGGGCTTTTACCATCTGCGCGGGAAGAGCGACAACCGGTAAATTCAGTTTCAGTGATTGACAACGAAATAGCCTACCATATAATTGGAGTGCTTAATGAAATTAAGTTTTCAATTTTAATTAAATAATTGCACTTAATTAAGTTGGCATTAAATAAAGTAAGAATGCCGTATTTAATTGGGACTTGCCTTTTTGACCCGTCGTAGGTATGTGTGGCATAATCAAGTTTCGTTATTTCGAAATGTGTTACAATAATCTTGCTCAATTGGCATTGTTCATTTTTTTTAAGCTGTGCTTTTAACACCTTTATTTGATAAAATGGGCTATTTCAAGCAACTAATTTGAATATTATGCTTTTACGTAGCTTTGTTAATTAATAATAAATATTTTTTCGCTGTTTGATAATTCGTGAATTTAGACAGAATCCCAATCGCCTTCGTTCGGCTGGCTATAAAAAAAACGGCTTTGTCTATGGTTTTGTAGATTTGACAGTGACACGTGACAGTTGCCGTAGCCAAACTTTTTTTTTCATTTTTGTGGCAAACATTCGATGCTGGATTCTGTCTAAAAACCCGGTCGTTCGGTCAAACAAAGGTTCAAAGTACTTTTACAAAAATATCTGCAATCATAAAGTATTTTTGAAATCGGACAAGATAAATCGGATAATTGATGGTTTTCCTCGAAATGGTTTTCGAATTGGAGCATACTAAAAAAAATTAACAATGCCAATTGCTGAATGAAATCAGATTTTATTGATTTAGTTGAATTTCTAAAAGACACAGAAAATTAGAACACGGAAAAATCCGAAAAGTAAAGATATGACCGGGAGTCCTCGTCATCCCGTGACGCGTGCTATACCCCTACACCAGGGTTGTTACGGATGCAGATGCGGATGCGGATTATTAGAAGTCCACATCCGCGGATGCGGATTTGATGCGGATGCGGATATGTAATGCGGATGCGGATGCGGATTTTGGGATTTTTAAAGGATAATTATTTAAATTTTAAATGCATAATAATACTTATTAGTGCATAATAGTATTTATGTAAACAAACGCGAAGCACGTGCCACTGGCTCCGCCCACTTTCTTAACATGTAGTTACTTGTCGAGTCTTGTTGATGTGAATCTGCATCCGTAAAAACTCCGCATTGATTGATGCGGATGTGAATGCAGACGTCTGAATTAATGCGAATATTCCGCATTTACGGATGCGGATGCGAATATTCGTAACACCCCTGCCCTACACCACCCACAGCAGGTGAGTAAGCCTTCGAATTTTTCTATCTGTTACTAGCTGTCACGTGACCTTGTTACTTTGCGATTTTTTGTCGCTAAGCGTCATCTGATTGAATGATGTGTCTGTGGGACTCAATTACTAACAATAAATTTAACTGTAATTGTAACTAAACTCAAAATAATACACAAACACTTTGTTACTGTCAGTAATGTGTACCAAGTAACTAAGCTTAGTAAAACTAGCACCGAGTTCGCCTTTTCCCCCCTCGTCTGCGCAAGGAGCGGTTGCACCTTGAAACGAGGTCAACGTGAGTCCGCCCCCCAAACCTCTTACGAAGTCCTCCCGAGGAACAGTGCCCAACGACGGCCTCGCCGCCGCCGTTGCTTCCTCCTTGAGGCTTAGGGCGCACGGGGTAGACAGAGCCTAAGGTAACAAAACCTTAAGCCAAGTTTATCATAATTAAGGCCGTATAGGTGTAAAAGGAAATCAAAACAGTGATGGGCTGCTAGCCGCATCGCCTATGACATGATTCCTAAGACTTTCGCCCATTCTCGTTGGGCTTTTACCATATGCGCGGGAAGAGAAGCAACTGGTTAATTCTATGTTTTTCCTTTACTCCCAGAACTTAATACACAATACATACACTAAAGATACAATAAAGATTTATAGATACACACACAAGCATAGTAATCAGCGTTGTCTAAGGCTATTAGCATCACGTCAACGCAGGTGTGAAGCGTCGCTGCGCCCGCGCATGTGCCTCATGAAATTACCAGCACATGATACGTACCACAGATTACAGCACGCTCGTGACCGGTGGTTGCGTCAGGTAATCAAATGAAATTACAACGCATTTAATATTACCTATATATTCCTTTCTTAAAGCAAGCGTAGTCGAGAAGAATATGTGTATCGATACAGAATGACAAATATAATATGTCACCGACCATATTGTTTGTGGCATAAAAGATACATACATACACATAGATCATTCACGTCTTTATCCCTTACGGGGTAGACAGAGCCTAAGGTAACAAAACCTTAAGGCCACGCCAAGCATGATTAAGGGCGTATAGCTGTAAAGGGAAATCAAAATAGTGATGGGTTGCTAGCCGCATCGCCTATAACATGATTCCTAAGACTTTCGCCCATTCCCTCGATGGGCTTTTACCATCTGCGCGGGAAGAGAAGCAACTGGTAAATTCAATGTTTTTTCTTCACTCCCAGACCAGTATGGAAGAAATGGCATAAAATATGTTTTTACTTATACTTCCATGCTGGTCTGGAAGCAAAGAAAAAACATTAGAATGTACCGGTTGCTTCTTTTCCCGCGCAGAGGGTAAAAACCTATCGAGGGAATGGGCGAAAATCATAGGAATCATGGTTCAAAGGGCCGGCAATGCACTCTTAACGGTCCTATGTTATGAGTGTCCATGGGCGAAGGTGATGCTTTCCATCAGGCGACACGCTTGCTTGTTTTCCGCTATCATTTATAAAAAAGACACCCGCAGAGTAAAGAAGTGGGTAGTTTCAAAAAACGACATGTCCCAAAGTAAGCAAAGCTTGTGTTATGGGTACTACGCACCGGATCGAACCCGGGGCCTCAAGCTTCATAGGCACAATAAAAACTTCCCAAAATCCTATATGGGGGGGGGGGGGAGGGGCTTTAAAGGCGAGTGTACCTCTATTAGCAAGGCCAACAACGCACGAGCAGTCCTAATGGTACTATAGGGGTCTATGAGCGGCGGTGATCTCTTAACATAATTATGTTGGACCGCATACCCGTTCGTCGGCTTTAATTTAAAAAAGTCTCAATGCCCATCCAAATCTTGCCGGCAACCTATAATCGTCATATCGTCAAATCATTATAATCAAGAAAATAATCCGAAATCGCTGCGTTCAAAAAACGCGATGCGGTCGCGTTTTAGTATCATTTTGAAATCGCCTTTTTTATCACAAGATTAAGGCGTCATGAGAAAAACTCACAGTAGTATTATCTCAGAAAATACACCGGAACATAAAAACGGGCATAGAGTACACAGAGATCGCAGCCTGGTCACTTGCGGATTTGACGCCGGGAACACGTAGGGACTGACGGCTGTGCGGGCGGGTCAGCGGTGTTGTATCTGTTAAATTGATTGGATTCTAACTCGCATACGTTTTAACAATGGCATTATTTGTCACCAAAACATTTTGGCTATTTGGTTTTATACGTTTTGACACTCGTACTTTATGACCATTAAACAATACGTCCACTGGACGTTTTGTCACGTTGACTTAGTCCCGGAATGGTTTTTTCATCGTGTTGTCTAAAGCTACATTTTGTTAGTCTAGAAATAATAAGAATTATTTATTTCAATAGATAAAGCATTAAATGCATTTTTGTCCACCGCCTACAAAACAAAACTACGCTCACTTAGTTTTCTCATATTTTTTCTCCTATCTCTCGATCATCGATGTATAATTAAACGGATGTTATTTCATTCCAATCCAAGACTAATCTTACTTTTTACTTAAAATAAATAGGTAAGTACTTAAAACCAAATAAAAACTTTTCATTTCTATCTAAACCATACAGGCGCCCTTTGAAGACACCACTTTGTAAAACGAATTAAAATTCAAAGCTTTGAAGTGTTTCATCTCAAAAATTAGTGACACACATTCAACATGTAATTATTAAAAGACTCCAAGCACTTGGATACCTCGTAAAGTTTACGATGGGTTGCGAGTCGGGTTACTTCCACGTGTCATCAAGAGCTGCGGTTCGATTTTGGATCCGTCCGGGGGGAAGAGCAGTGCTTGGTCCGGTGCGCCCTGGGCATCGGCTAATGATTTCCTGGCAGTTTCTGAGGGATATCATTGACCGTTGGCTAAGAGCCCGCCAGGGGGGACGGGGGTCTTTGACCATTACCGTACAACGTTGCCGACATTTTGTCACAAGATTTTTTAATTATGTTTTTTACATTGACATTGGCGAAGTTGTCGTCGCTATAACGACTTGATACGCCACAAATAAGAAGAAAGTTTACAATTCACAGTCGTTTCAAAAAACGGCGCGTTTGATGCCGAGTGAATAGGTTCTTTGATGCGGAGTTGTCGAAATATTATCCATTTGATGATGAAACCTTTATTCACCACTTATAAAATCGTTAAAAGGCAATGTCTTGCGCTAAACACGGCACAGGAAGAACGGGCAACGTTTTTGCGGTGAGCTTCTCAATTTTTAATGCGCGGTAGGAGGTATTTTCGACCGTTTTTAATAGGATTTATTCTTAATGTGTATAAAATAATACGTTGTAGTTAAATGTGGAAAGAAATCAATGGTCAAAAGGTAATGCTTTTCTTGCAGTTGAAATTGTCAAATTATGCTTTAAGATGACATCATTGACATCATTATTTGTGTTTGCAAATATTTGTGTGCGTTGTGGTTTTGTATTTATTATTTGACATTTTAAATTGCTTTTAAAATAGGTTTTATTTAAATTATGAAAATCTTTATTATTAATAGGATACAAAATGGAATTAAAACAAATTAAACTGTTAAATTAAAAACTAAACTAAAACTAATCTTAAAATGAAATAATTGAAAAAGGAGGGGCCTCCAGGTTCCACAGACGCTGGCAGCATTCCCCCATTGGATTTTTATTTCTCTTTTTATGTACCCATGACGATCTTTTTGTGAATCTACATTGACATTTTCATTAAGGTTTATTTTTGTTTGTTGCAATTGTTTTAATTTGATTTCAGTTATTATAATTATTACTATTTTATTACAATTGATGATCCTTTGTGAATTATTTATGTTTGACATTTAATTGTACTTTTTTTTAAAAGGGTGGCAAATAAATCTAATCTAATATTAAATTGGTGGAAATTTCCCTTAGATCATCTAAACTAACTTTAAAAAAATTACGTAGTTCCCGCGGGATAGCGACGAGCGAATTCTCCGCAGACGGAGTCGCGGGTTGAGCTAGTAGTTTACAATATTAAATTATAATAAACCTTTAATATACTTTACGTGTCCGCATTACCGGGCATAAGACTCCCTAGGAACCCCGGTCGTGACAGCACCGGGGATAAGTCATGAATCCAGGACGCCATGAGAACTTGCATGGGTCATGTGGTCACTGAGCACAGGCCTCCTCCCAGAATGAGAGGGCTTGAGCTATAGTTCAACGCGGGTCCAACGCGGATTGGGAACTTAACACACACCATTAAATTGCTTCGCAGATTTTTTAGAATCCTATTTAATAATACAAATTAAGTCTTCACTTCCTCGCCGGTCTGGGAGCAAAGAAAATATAGAATTTACCAGTTGCTCTTCCCGCGCAGATGGTAAAAGTCGAGGGAATAGGCGAGTCTTAGGAATCATGTTAGGTATAGGCGATTCGGCTAGCAACCCATCACTATTTTCATTTCCCTTTCCAACTATACGCCCTTAATCATGCTAAACGTGGCCTTAAAATTTGTTACCTTAGGCTCTGTCTACCCCGTAAGGGATAAAGACGTGATTTATGTATGTATGTATGTAATTAAGGCAGTTTCTAAAGTGCAAGTATATTTCCAACAGCAATGGCTAACCCTCTTATACATAAACGCTCTATAGGCTTCTGCTAACTTAGCAATCGTTTGTCCTTATCTGTCACTTTGACATTTACCTTTGACAGATAAGGACAAACGATTGCTAAGTTAGCAGAAGTTTATAGAGCGTTTATGAATAAGGGAGTATAATATATCTGCCTATATCTTCCATGCTGGTTTGAGAGCAAAGAAAAAACATAGAATGTACCAGTTGCTTCTCTTCCCGGTAAAATCCCATCGAGGGAATGGGCGAAAAACTTAGGAATCGTGTTACAGGCATTGTATAATATATGATTCCCCTTTCCACCTATAAATACGCCCACAATGCTAAATATGAGGCCTTTGCGTCTTGTTACCCTAGGCTCTGTCTACCCTACGATAAATACGTGAGTTATGTTTGTATGTAAACTAGCTATATCTAATATTCACGTAGCCGTAGGACCTAGGTTAGCCTATAAACTAGACAGATACGAAAGTGCGTAAATAATTACCCCAACAGTACAGTCGTCATCAGATATTATCTATCATCATCAGATATCATCAGATAGCAATCTTAAATTTCTATAAATTCGTAACATTAAATAAGGTTAATAACAGAACACGCAATCCGTCAAGAATATAAGAGCAGCGACCTTTCAATAAAATCGGGACGTCACTGATCGTCAAAAGTATTGCTGCAGTCTGGCTGATCATAAAGATCAGAACATCTGTGGAAAATATACCTTAACTTTGTAACAAACAGTTTAGATTACAGTGAATTATACATGCAAACGAGTACACTATAATATTTTGGCATGACGTATGAGCCATGTTTGTATTCGTTTGAAATTCGAATCTATTATTATAAACGAAAGGTTTATTTTCCACAAATGTTCCGATATTTATGATCGGCCTGACCTTTGACGATCTGTGCCTTCTGATATTTTTACCTTATTGAACGTCCAGAATTTATTGAAAAGTCGCTGCTCTTATATTTATGACGAATTGCCTGTTCTGATGTTATGAACCTTATCGTGTAACGAATTTAATGAAATTAAATGTTACTTCCATGCTGGTCTGGGAGCTAAGGAAAAACACAGAATGTACCAGTTGCTTCTCGTCCCGCGCAGATGGTAAAAGCCCATCGGAGGAATGGGCGTAATTCTTAGGAATTACGTTATAGGCGATGCGGCTAGCAACCCATCACTATTTTGATTCCTTTTTCCACATATACGCCCACAATCTTGCTAAACGTGGCCTGTAGGTCTTGTTGCTCCGAAATATTTGAGGAACTCGTCCGCTACGGTATATCTGATGGCAACTGTACATGCTACAGGCATTTAATATCTCAAAATAAGGCTAAGGGGGCACTCTCTGGCTCATAACCGTTCTGTACCGGCCCTGTAACATTTTACCAACAATGTACGCTCGGCTTTATACTTAGGTTAAAGTAAAGGGGCTTACTCACTCGAGTTTTAGTTCAAGCTGTTTTTTTTTTAATTTTGAACTAAGGTTTTAATTTGGCTGGCAAATTCTCCTTGGTATTCTTTAGTACATCATAAATTGTATATTGTCAAGTTAGGAGAATTTATATTGAAATCGTCAAGAGTAAATAAAATTAAATTAAATAATAAAAATCAATTGAATAGATGTTAGAATGTTAGAAATCTCTCCCATATTATAGTCATTCCCTGAAATTCATGACTTTATACTATCGCTTGTATTTAAAAGGTTAATATTAGTTAGGATTAGTATGGATCCAAACGTAAGATAAAATGTATTAAAAAAATGCAAATTGGCCACCAAGGGCTATTTTACATGTCTTTTTTGAAACTACCAGCGCATTTGGAAAGACCATCATTGCCAAGAAGAAACTTGGCAAATGGTAATTTTTTCAAAATAAAATACATTAAGCTACTACAATACTTAAAATCTACTTAAATTAAATACATTTATAAAAGGGATTTATGTCCCCGAGCCTTAAATTATATTATCAAATTATTTGATCAAATCGGAGAAAGAAAGAAAGAAAGAAAGGAGACATTTATTCCTTTTTGCAAGACACACAAATATAAGATAATATACACAGTTTTATAGAAAATAAACAAGGTATAACAAAAAAAAACCATAGACATGAAAAATAGATCATCAGCGTTGTGTGTCTTCGCAAAAGTGAAACGGTCGCTGGCTCAGCATTACGCTGAGGTGTTAGACACCTGCAGCACTGATTTTCAGCCAGAACCGTCTATGACTCACGAAACGATACACTGATAAAATATGTATGTATGTATGTATGTAAACTCATTGTGCAAAATAAACAAGATGTGCAAAATATACTACATAATTCATAAACCTTTACGTAAACAATGCAATAGAACCCGACTTATGTGTAACTAAAGAAATACATAAATTAATTAAATAGTTTACAATAAACAAAAATAAAAAGGAGGGAAAACTAAATTGTTCAAAAACAACAGGTTGGCATATCAAAGTGCAAAGTATCAAAGTGAGAGTGTGCAGTCTCCTTATACAATATGAAGTTTTCAATGTAGTATTTTCTTAGCAATATAAATCTCTGTGTGAAGACAGATCTCACGGAACAGGGGAATCACGACGCTTTGCCCGCGATATACTATATTTTGTATCATAATAAACATAATGTTGAGAATGCTTTGTTCACATTTCCGCATTTGATTTTTTAAACGAACAACAGAACTACATTTATATGGGAAAAGCGTATTGGTGACAGTGAGAACAAAATATTTAGTTCGTTAGCTACATACATACATGCGTACATACATACGTTGCTAGTTAATATAAAGCTTGTAATAATAATAATAAAGTTTGTAATAACTTGTAAAATAATAATAAAAAAAAATCTTGTAATAAAAACTAGAGGGTGCTCGCAGTGAATCAAATAAACAAAGTTAGTGGTTCTGTTTACTTTGTAGGAATAAACAGTGTATCATAAAATGTCTAGATTTTTGACGTTTAAAATATCGTAAACATAAAGGTTTTTTTTTTTTTTTTTTTTTATATGAATAGGAAGGCAAACGAGCAAGTGGGTCACCTGATGGTAAGTGATCACCACTGCCCATAGACACCCGCAACCCCGGAGGGATTGCAGATGCGTTGCCAACCTAGAGGACTAAGATGCAATGCCTCTTGTGTCTTGTGCTCTTGTGTGCTTAGGTGCTTAAATCGTCAAAAAAAACATTTTCTATTGGTATTTTTCTATCCATGCTGGTCTGGGAATAAAGAAAAAGCATAGAATTTACCAGTTGCTTCTCTTCTCGCGCAGGTGGTAAAAGCCCATCGAGGGAAAGTCTTAGGAATCATGTTATAGGCGATGCGGCTAACAACCCATCGCTATTTTGATTTCCCATTCCACCTATTCGCCCTTAATCATGCTGAACGTGGCCTTAAGGTTTTGTTACCTTAGGTTCTGTCTACCCCGTACGGGAAGACGTGATATAAGAATGTATGTATTTTTTTATCTATACTGCGTATTGGTGAGACTTTTTGAACGTCTTTACATTTACAAACCTTAAATGCAGATTTTTCTCAGGTACTTGTAGGATACAGAGATATATTCTCAAGGATCTAGATATAGCTATGTTATAGTTGCTTTAGAAACTATGTGCACGAAAATCGTGGCAAGCATGATGGATTAATAACAAGAAGACTGAGCGCTGGCTGTTATAATTATAATCCGGTATAATTACTTTGGGATAAAATGCTGGCCACATCTGACTTATACGGATGTGAAAACAAAGGTTGTAAAATATCCCACTCGCTGAACATTCTAGAAAATTTACGGTAACTCGTGTTAAGTTCTAGAAAGTTTGTAGAGACTTGGCGAAAACGATGAAAGATTCTTAGGTTTCTTTAATTAATTAATTTACATTGTATTGAGTAATTTTCGGTAGTTTTTTTTTAAAAGAGCGTATGCTGAAAACTTAAACATTCTGCTTAACTAATCTTAGGTACTTTTATTAGGTTAAAACTAAGTTATCCTTTAAATAAATCTAATTGATAACCGTTTTCTCGATAAAGTATACGATATTAAAACCACTGCAATTTTCAACACAGGCAACATAGTAGAAGATCCGAACCTAGATCGACCTTCACTGAGCTGATAATAGAATGAAACATATTTTATAATAAATTTAGTATTTTAGAAAATATATTGAAAACGGGTTGGCTAAAAAAATCCTGGACAGACTATATTTTTTTAGTAATAAATAATAATAATAATATATTTATTTGCAGTAAATGTAATGAAGGCATGGTTATTATTTACGTTATCACATTTTGAGTTCCAAAAACTTTTCTATTATAGATATATTATTACACCCATAAGTCAATATATTATATATGATTATATACATTATAATATATATTTATTCAAATGGTCTGCCCAGGATTTTTTTAGCCAACCCATTTTGAATATATTTTCAAATATACCAAATTTATCATAAAATATGTTTCATTATTTTATCGGCTCAGTGAAGGTCGATTTGGGTTCGGATCTTAGACTAACACTAAACGTACCTACAAACATTTATCTAAATCAACTT
This sequence comes from Pandemis corylana, assembly GCA_949127965.1. Lineage (NCBI taxonomy): Eukaryota > Metazoa > Arthropoda > Insecta > Lepidoptera > Tortricidae > Pandemis > Pandemis corylana. The sequence goes on along the minus strand of OX421858.1, from coordinate 13,528,542 downwards.
AACAAATAGTCAAACAGATAAGCCTGGCCGTAAATAATTGATCTAAGCCATAAGTTACAGCTGAAAAAAAAAACAGTTCCAAACAAAGCAAACATCTGAGTCTGAATCTTGCAATTTTATTCTATAGACGTTACTTACTTGACTTAGAGTACTGTTTCTTGGCAAATGTTGCCGGCAAAATTTCTTAGTCGCTTGAGCGATGTTTGTAATATGTTAGTTAGGTAAAGTGACAGGGTAAAGAGTATGGCGCTACCGATAGCTTATGTTGTTTTGTATTGAAACAATGAAATATTGAGGCTGTGTTAGTGTGGGTTTGTTGGTTAAATTGAATAGCGACGGGAAATGGCGAGTGGTTTTTGTTTTGATGGCTTGCTTGCTAGTGTGTGTAAATTCTGAATGCTTCGATGTTTTAGTCGGCTTATATTTTTTGTTAGAATGTTCGGTGCTTTAATTTTTTTTTAATTTGACTTTTTCTCAGATGCCTATTACTTTTGAAAATATCTTTGAAATCCGGCATTGATGATGAAAAAATTAATGTTTGTTGTTCATTGAATTTTTTTTTAATTATAATTGTTGCATCGATCCGATGTTTTCGTGAATTCACATATATACATACATCTATCACGTCTTTATACCTTACGGGGTAGACATAGCCTAAGTTAACAATTTTTTTGAATTATTTAGAAACGATGCTGAATCAAAAAATTTTAAATACCTAATGTTTTGCTCAAGAATTGAATACATACATAGGTACATGTATCACGTCTGTACCCCTTATGGGGTAGACAGAGCCTAAGGTAACAAAGCCTCAAGGCTACGTTGAGCATGATTAAGGGCGTATAGATGGAAAGGGAAATCAAAGACTTTCGCCCATTCCCTCGATGGGATTTAACCATCTGCGCGGGAAGAAAAGCGACTGGTAAATTCTGTTTTTTCTTTACTCCCAGACCAGCATGGAAGAAATTAGCATATTTGTATTACTACAGAGCTCTCGGGTCATGTGCCCAACCCGCGCTTGACCGTTTTTTTACTCCGTAAACAAAACCTCAAATACGGTATAGCGTGACCAAAGCAGAAGGTAATGATAGTCGCGCGGTTAGGTTATTAAATTGCCTCTCGCTCGCACTCGCTGCGCGCCCGTCAATTAGAGAGGGACGCCAGATATACGTGATCCCCATTACACAAGTGCATTTCGGATTCTTTTGTTCTTGGTCGTTTTTGGAATTCATATAACTTGACTAGTGGTTTTCTGGTTCTGACTTAATGCTTCAAAGAAATAAGCTTTAATACGATATACACATACACATACACAAACCACGTCTTTATCCCTTACGGGGTAGACAGAGCCTAAGGTAACAAGACCTAAGGCCACGTTTAGCAAGACACTGAGGGGAAGGTGGAAAGTGGAATCAAAATAGTGATGGGTTGCTAGCATCGCCTATAACATGATTCCTATTTTCGTCCATTCCCTCGATGGGCTTTTACCATCTGCGCGGGAAGAGAAGCAACTGGTACATTCTATGTTTTTTCTTTGCTCTCAGACCAGCATGGAAGTACTACGATAGAGAAGTATTACGATATATCCCTACTAATATTATAAATGTGAAATTAACTGTCTGTCTGTCTGTTACCTTTTCACAATTAAACCGCTGGACCATTTTAGTTGAAATTTGGTATTATTATTACATACATACATACAGTATAATAATTAATTACGTCTTTATCTCTAACGGGGTAGACAGCCCAGGGTAACAAGACCTAAAGGCCAAGTTTAGCATGATTGTAGGCGTGTAGGTGGAAAGTGGAATCAAAATAGTGATGGGTTTCTAGTCGCATCACCTATAACATGATTCCTAAGATTTTCACCCATTTCCTCAATTGGCTTTTACAAGAAGCAACTGGTACATTCTATGTATTTTCTTTGCTCCCACCAGCATGGAAGTAGATTTTTAGGTTAGGTTATTCTAGAGTAAAAACGGATTTAAAGTAGTGAAGGCTATGAAAAGGAAGACATGGTACATACATGCACAAATCACGTCTTTATCCCTTACGGGGTAGACAGAGCCTAAGGTAACAGGTACCTACAGGCCACATTTAGCAAGATAGTGGGCGCATACGTGGAAAATGGAAATGGGTTGCTAGCCTATCGCCTATAACATGATTCCTATGATTTTCGCCTGTTCCCTCGGTGGCCTTTTACCATCTGCGTGGGTAGAGAAGCAATTGGTACATTCCATGTTTTTTATTTGCTCCCAGACCAGCATGGAAGACATCGTATCCTTAAAAATACCATCTTAAAACTAAACCCATATAACAAACCATTAAACATGACTGGAATCATTTTGGGAATACCGAATTCATTATAATTCTGGGGGTATGCGGCAGATCGCGAATTCCTCGGGCACGTGTCTAGAATACCGAATTATTTTATAATATCGTGCTTTGTATTAAAGTTTTATACTTAATGGGAATTGACGTGAGAGTGCTCTGAATCATACAAAGCATCAAGGCTTTAAATCTATTCTTCCATGCTGGTCTGGGAGCAAAGAAAAAACATAGAATGTACCGATTGCTTCTCTACCCGCGCAGATGGTAAAAGCCCATCGAGGGAACGGGCGAAAATAGGAATCATATTATAGGCGATGAGGCTAGCAATAGATCGCTATTTTGATTCCTTTTTCCACCTATACGCCCACAATCTTGCTAAATGTGGCCTGTAGGTACCTGTTACCTCAGGCTCTGTCGTGATTTGTGTGTGTGTGTTTATGCGGTAATAAAGACGTGATTTGTGTATGTGTATGTGTTGAAAGCAAACCAATGTCGACTCAATTCCCACGCAACTTATTGTATGCAGCAACACATCCAAAGGAGAGTTAAAGGATCATACTTGATACCTCACGACATTTTATAACAATGCTGAATATTTATTAATGAAAAAAACACAAAAGGGGAATTAAAAACAAATTAAACTATACTTAAATTATAAACAAATTTAAAACTAAACTAGAACTTTTTTATGAATCAGGCGTTACTTTGCGGAGGTCCATTTCACTGAACAAAAAATGTTTACCTTGCTACTCCGCTACTCACTTGCAAGATAACCAAGCCTGTGTGAAATATATTTGCATGAAAAACATATATATTCCACACAGGCTTGGCGAGTAGCGGAGTAGCAAGGTAAAATTTTTGTTCATAGGGATTTATTTATTGTACGAACATTGATAGTCAATTTTAAATTTGATTTCTTTGACTTTCAGTTCTTATTATGTTTGATGACAGATGAAGTAGGTACTTATTATTTTTATCGCTTTAATTTTTCATTGAAGTGAAAAAAAAAACATTTAAATGCTATTTTTGTATGGAAGCCTTATAACCTTATCTTTTATAATTTTCACACAATTCTCGTTAAAAAATCGCACACTTCCTAATTTGTGCTCCAGTGCTGTCACCATAATTAAAAGGGGGTGGGGTTATTAAATAATTAGGCGCCGCCCCCCGGCCAATGGGGAGCGCGCAATTAGCGGCGCGGCGGGTGCCCATGCGCAGCTTTTTCGCGCATCATGGCGCTAGTGACGTAATGTTGTGACAACTTTTACTTTCCGAACGCACTTTTACTGGAGGATAGTCGGGAGAAATTGCTAAGCCGTGTCTGTTTTAGAGCCCGATTTTTTTTTTATTTGGCAATGATGACGATTATGTTAATTTTTAACCCAATTATAATATATCACATCTTTATCCCTTACGGGGTAGACAGAGCCTAAGGTAACAAACCTTAAGGCCACGTTTAGCATGATTGTGGGCGTAGGTGGAAAGGTGAATCAAAATAGTGATGGGTTGCTAGCATATTACATGTTGCATATAACATGATTCCTAAGATTTTCGTCCAATCCCTCGATGGCCTTTTACCATCTGCTCGGGAAGAGAAGCGACTGGTACATTCTATGTTATTTCTTTGCTCCTAGACCAGCATGGAATAAGTAACTGCAAACGTTTTAAGAATTGAAAACTAACTGCATCAATGCTATGTGATAAAAGTATATTTGTCTTTTTCTGGCTAAGGTAAATGTCAATGTCAGAGTGACAAACACTGCAGGTTTATCGAGCGTTGCCACATTGTCCACCCAACGTCATTCGGTTTTAAATACTCCGTTTTTATAACTACGTAAAAACAAAACACTGCATCCTTACTAATCAATGTCGGTATAACGAGCCAAATCGATCCAATCGATACTGTATCGATATCGATCTTTTATCGATCGAATCACTGAATCGGTGGTCTTTGTCAACGATGTATTGGATGCACTAAGCCATTGCAAAACCAACCGTGCCCAAATAGTTTAGGGTCGATTTCAGTTCGACTAAAAACTTTGTCAATGGCGCAATGAGACCGCACTATAAACTGGAATTGTTACCATTCAAAACTGAATTTAAATTGTGTTTGGATAAAGTTTATATTTGAGTGAAGGTTTAGAGGCCCCTAATTAATGTCATGTAGGCATGTGTCACTTTGACACTTGTTTTTTTGTCAAAGTTATAAAAAAGTGCGTAGGAGTATGTTGGAATGACCGAACAATTAAAAGTTTACAAGGATATTATCTTATATAAAAAGCTTGATAAATAATTACCGTGAGACATAGACATATCTTTATCTGCACCGTACAAAAATTAACTAGTAGAGATTTAAAAATCGAAACATAAATACCTACAATGGACATGAGAATCAACTACAGAATCTTCTAACTGTTTTAGAATCTTGGTAAAGTAAATTTGAGCGATTTAAAAAAACCGATAGGGTTTTAGGATTTATTAATTATCAGCAGATTTATTGCTTTGCCGTAAGTAGTTTACTTATCAGACCTTTTTGATAAAAATAATCACATATTTTTTACATACATACGGGGTAGAAAGAGCCTAAGGTAACAAAACCTTAAGGCCAGGTTTAGCATGATTAAGGGCGTATAAATGGAAAGGGAAATCAAAATAGTGATGGGTTGCTAGCCGCGTCGCCCATTCCCTCGATGGGCTTTTGCCATCTGCGCGGGAAGAGAAGCAACTGGCAAATTTTACGTTTTTTCTTTACTCCCAGACCAGCTTTATCAATAGATACATAAAAACACTCCTGTGAGTGACTGACAGACTTACGAAAGATTTCTTTTCCTCTAATGAGACTAGACCAATTTTCACATTTAAACTGGGGCAAAGTCAAACGCATAACTAATAGTAATTTTACAAACTAAATATTATATGTCAGCAAAAACGGCATATCAACCTTACGTCTCATTAAAAAAGCGACAACTTCATTATAAGGCGATGTTGGCTCTTGTCGTAATTACCCCTAAAAAGTAGAAATAGCTCCAACATGGCGGACGCTGAACGATTACCGCGACTGCCGATCAAAGTGCCGGTAACTGAACGTCACTAGGGTTGTACAAAATTTAAAGACAAACGAGCAAGTTAACTAAACTGATACATTATATAGTACTTTACAAAGAAGATTTAGATTCCTAATTCGCCCATTCCCTCAATGGGATTCTACCATCAGCGTGGAGAGAGAATAATAATAAATAATAAATATATATCTTGGGACAAATTACACCAATTGACCCAGCCCCAAACTAAGCAAAGCTTGTACACTATGGGTACCAGGCAACGGATAAACATACTTATATAATGTAGATAAATACATACAACATCCATGACTCGGGCACAAACATTCGTATTCATCATACAACTGTCTGTCCCTACCGGGATTCGAACCCAGGACCTCTAGCTTCACAGTCAGGGTCACTAACCACTAGGCTATCCGGTCGTCAAGCGACTCAGTCCGACTCAGAGTCAGAGTCAGAGTCAGTCAGAAGCGACTGGTACATTATTTTTTCTTTGCTCCCAGACCATCATGGAATAATCTACTAAACCACTATTTTTATGGGGTAGACAGAGCCGAGAACAAGACCTAATGGCCACATTAAGCATGATTCTGGGCATATAGGTGGAAAGGGGAATCTAAATACATATAACTCAAAGGTGACTGACGGACTGACTGACATAGTGATCTATTAACGCACAGCCCAAACCACTGAACGAATCGGGCTTGACGTAGGCATCCGCTAAGAAAGGATTTTGATCAATTCTACCCCCAAGGGGATAAAATAGGGGATGAAAGTTAGTATGAAACTTTGTCAATTTTAAACCGATCGGGCTGAGACTTTGCATGCATAAAGCTACTATGACGTAGGCATCCTCTAAGAACGGATTGCGTAATTTCTGCGGGATAGCGATAAACGAATTCTATGCAGACGAAGTTGCGGGCAACAGCTAGTCAAAAATAAAGATGGGTTATTAATCGCATCGCCTATAAAATGATTCCTAAGTTTTTCGCGCATACCCTCGTACGATTTTACCGTCAGCGCGGGAAGAGAAGCAACTGTTCTCTGCTCCCCAGCATTTGAACATTAGTAGGAATAAATACTTTATTAGATAGCTGTTGTCGTTTTATAATTTATTGACGACTCCCGCGCACTTACATAATCGATTGGAACGAGTTAAGGCGAAAGTGACGACATATAGCCGCTGTCGTAAATAAGTGTCTCGCCTTAAATGAGTTAGTCGCTCCGCGGGACACGGCCGGAAAGAGCGGACAACTGCAACTGTTTAAACTTGATCCTACTAATATTATAAAAGCGAAAGTAATTATGTAAGTCACAAAAAAGACCTTAAATATATGCACAAAGATAAACTTGTCCCCATAAGGGATCTCTACCAGTTAAACTTTGAGAACGTTTTGGAAAAAGGTCAGGTCAGGAGTACCCGAAACCGACGAGCATGTATTGTATGAAGAGATTAATGAATGTGGATGAAGCGAAAGAAGTATGTCAGGATCGTAGCAAGTGGAACAAAGTAGTCTCTGCCTACCCCTGTGGGAAAGAGGCGTGACGGTATGTATGTATGTATGTAACCTTTGAGTAAATGAGACCATAATTTTTTTTGATTCCCCTGTCCAGCTACACACCCACAACTATTCTAAACTTGGCCTTTAGTTTGCCTTAGGCCCTGTTTACCCCGTAAGGGAAAAAGATATGCTTTATATATGTATGTGTATGTATGTAAGTTTGTTACAATGTGAATGAGTGAGTGAGAGAGTGCGTTTTTGTTCCTTTTTCACGCTAAAACGACTGGACGGATTTGAATCAAATTTGGAACAAAGATAGCCGGTACCCTAGATTAAAACATAGGCTACTTTTATATTTGTTATGTATAATTAAAAATGTTCTGACATGACCACAGGCATCAAAGGATTACCTTTTTAAAGTATTCTTTGAAGATAGAGTTTGTTGGTCAATCTTAACGGCCGTGTGTCACACAGCAATTAACTCGTTGCACCGATATCGGATGCACTTATCGGGTAGTAATAAAGACGACTAACGTTTTATTGCAAAAAAACAGGTAAATAACGGCACACTCGTTAGTTGTTGACTCTGTAGTCTGAGTTGAGGATTTTCTACCATATCACCAGCCTACATACGTCCCACTACTGGGCCCAGGCCTCTCAGAATATCAAATAGTATCAAATCCAACTTCCCATTTATTTATTAATTGAGGGAATCAACCAGCCTTAATTAAGTTACAGTTATACACTTAGATAAAAAGTTACATGGCGACTAGGTTACCACAGTAGATATATAACAAACTAGCCTTCCGTCCGCAGCTTCGCCCGCGATAAATTAATTTTCCCGTAGGAATAGGTATTTTCCCGCGGTAAAAAGTAGCCTATGTCACTCAGTGATAATGTAGTTTTGTAACGGCAAAAGAATTTTTGAAATCGGTCCAGTAGTTTCGGAGCCTATTCAATACAAACAAACAAACAAACAATCAAATTTATCCTCTTTATAATATTAGTATAGACTAGAGCATTCGTTTTTGTGACCATAAAAACAGATATGGTATAGATTCACAACAAAAGAAAACATGCAGAAGTCCTAATCGCTAATCAAAATGAGCAAAGCAGAAATGATTATGTGTGGGGAGCGGATCAGAATACATAATAAAGTTTAAAATGTATAATGGGTTAAAATACATAATGGTTCAAAATATATAACGCAATTTTATGTAAAACTATAAGCTAAATGAACTTTTTTGATATCGTAATCTATAGGTTGGTTTAGGTTAGGTTAGGTTTGTTTTATAACAATCCTGTAACTTTCTGAGAAAATCGCATTATATATTATAAACCATTATGTATTTTAACCCATTATACATTTTAAACTTTATGTATTTTAATACGTCCACAAGCTTATTCATACTTCCAATACATATTTGGTGTCAAGCACCAGGAAGCAACACCATTATACTGTCACCAGATAATCCTGCGCAGCTATTATTCAGGTGGCTAGCCTTAAGTGCCCGCGACGACAAATCCTATGGAAATCCGACTCTGATCGGAGCCACTGGCAATTGACGACATTAAGCCTGATTTCCTTTAGTAGTACAGATGTGATCTAGATTCTGTTTGTAAGGATATCTGATATTTAGAATTATATAGAAAGTTATAAAGTTAAGATACACAGTCATCAGAAAAAGCACATTACACATACGTATATAAGTCATGTCTTTTTCCCTTACGGGGTAGACAGAGCCTAATGTACCAAGATCTAAGGCCACGCTTAGCATAATTGTGGGTGTATTGGAAAGGGGATTTAAAATAGTGATGGGTTGCTAGCCGCATGGCCAATAAGATTCTTGCGATTTTCGCCCGTTCCCTCGATGGGCTGTTACAGCTTTACCATTCCCCTTTCATACGTCCAGGTCGCTAGGTTTTGTTACCTTAGGCTCTGTCTACCCCGTAAGGTTATGTATGTATTGTTATTGTACAAATAAATGAAATAAAAAATATGCTACTGAAGCGAGACCTAACTAAAAGCAGCCATGAAAGCCTCCCATTTGTTATCAAAGATTAGCATTAGCCCCATGACACCTATAGTAGCCATTTGACTACAGCACCGGCAATCTCGGGCAACTTTACTACCCACATAATATGTATATTATATTATATCGAATACGTTAACGCTTAAGTACACTAGGCACTGTCCATACAAACAAACCATCGGTAAATTAGTTTTATTATTCATACATTCGTAAATCACGTCTTTATTCCTTACGGGGTAGGCAGAGGCTAAGGTAACAAGATCTGAAGGCCACGCTTAGGATTTTTGTGGGCATGGGTACGAGTAGAAAGCTTAAAAATAGTGATGGGTTGCTAGCACAAACAATCATGATAAAAAATGCATTCCTTCCATGCTGGTCCCAAGTAAGGAAAAAACATAGAATTTACCAATTGCTTCTCTTCCCGCGTAGATGGTAAAAGCCCATCGAAGGAATGGGCAACAGTCTTAGGAATCATGTTATAGGCGGGCTAGCATCACTATTTTGGTTTCCCATTCCACCTATACGCCCTTAATCATGCTAAACCCTTAAGGTTTTGTTAAGTTAGGCTCTGTCTACGTCGTAAGGGATAATACATACATACATACCGTCACGCCTCTTTCCCACAGGGGTAGGCAGAGACTACTTTGTCCCACTTGCTACGATCCTGACATACTTCTTTCGCTTCATCCATATTCATTAATCTCTTCATACATACTCGTCGGTTTCGGGTATTCCTGACCTGACCTTTTTCCAAAACGTCTCCTATTTGGTCTCGAAACGTCCGTCTAGGCCTTCCCCTCCTAACGTTACCATTCACACTCCCCATATAGATCTGTTTAGTTAGTCTACTTTCATCCATCCGCTCTACGTGACCAAACCAACTAAGCATACTTTTTTCGTAAGGGATAAAGACGTGATATAAGTATGTATGTATGTATTTACTGTTATATCACTGAAGCGTTGATAGAACTAGAAAAAGGATCTTACTATGTTTATGTGATTCATCACTTATACCTTAGATACCATAAAATATGTTATTCAAACCACATACTGATTGGAATTCAAGCTCAAAGGTATTTCTGTTTAATGTAAATTTTATCACTACGTATACAACTAGCTTCTGCCCGCGACTTCGTCTGCGTAGAATTAACAATTGACATATGTTTATCGCTATCAGTGGCGTGGCGTCCATAGAGATCGATTCCCACCGGCTTGCCTATTTTAAGGCAGTTAAGTTAAGTTTAGTAAGTGGCAACGCACTTGTGATCCCCCGGGTCTTGCAGGTGTCCCTGGGCGACGGTGATTGCTTTCCATCAGGTGACCCGTCTGCTCGTTTGCCCCCTCTTTTATAAAAAAAAAAAAAAAAAAAAGTTGGGCACTTTTATGTTAGTACCTTATTGTTATAACTGTCTCTAGTCTCCGCGACACAGGCCCTGAGTCTAGTGCGGAGGCCGCCGAACAAACATGTTGTAACAATTTGCATATCACTATCACTACATAGTATAAAACAAAGTCGCTGTCGTTGTCTGTCCATCCCTATATATGCTTAAATCTTTAAAACTAGGTACGCAACGGATTTTGATGCGGTTTTTTTAATAGTGAGTGATTCAAGAGGAAGGTTTATATGTGTAATACGTGCATAATATACCGTGCGAAGCCGCGGGTCGCTAGTTCTAAATAAATACCTTTTTACTTACTTACTTTACTTACTTAATTAGAGGTAAGGGCTAGTTAAATGCCCTTCGGCTTGCTTTCTGATATACTTGACGCCACGCCACTGATCGCTATCCCGTTGAACTATGCAATTTTCCGGGATAAAAATTAGCCTGACCTGGCCGGTGATTTTCCCAATAGATTAGTAAAGTTTGCATCAAAATCCGTTCAGCCGTTTTCAGGTGATGCACTCGAGTATATACAGACAGACAGACAAAAATTCTAAAAACTGTTGGAACGTGTTCTGTTATCGATTTTAAGTATCCCCAGATATTTTTCCCCTCTTCATTTTTTGTTTATTGTAACATCATTGATTCCTAAGATTTTTGCCCATTCTATGTTTTTTATATAGCGGAGATAGCAATGTAGAGTTAATCATTCAATCATCTTTATCCCTTACGGACTAAACAGAGCCTAAGGTAACAAGACCTAAAGCCACGTTTAGCATGATTGTGGGCGTATAGATGGAAAGGGGAATCAAAATAGTGATGGGTTGCTAACCGCCTATAAGTTATGATTCCTATGCCCATTCCCTCGATGGACTTTAACCATCTGCGCGGAAAGAGAAGCCGGTACATTCTATGTTTTTTCTTTACTCCCAGATCAGAATGGAGGCGTAAACATCTCAGAATAGACATCTTTATTTAATTTAACTAGCTAAAGTGTTAACACGTACAGTGTCAGCTTTTGGGCCTCTAGCCGTCATAAGTCTGACGTGTCTTGTACTCGTATATACGCAAGTGTGTATCCCATCATAAGCGCCATAACACAAAAACCAGCGAACACGTAACGTCCTCCATCCTTCATGTCACAGAACCAGCTAAATGCAAATGGCTCTTATCTTGCCCCCCGCCTAGGTTTATGACGTACGCGGCGGCCATGTTGTTTTGTTTATGATATTGCTGCTCTGTGGGCCGTGCTCTATGCTCTGTGGTGAAGACGATGACGTTTGTCATATTATTCTACACGCACACACACACAAATCACGTCTTCATCCCTTAAGGGGTAGACAGAGCCTAAGGTAACATACCTACAGGCCACATTCAGCAAGATTGCGGGTGTAAAGGTGGAAAAAAGGAATCAAAATAGTGATGGGTTGCTAGCCTCATCGCCTATAACATGATTCCTATTATAATCGCCCATTCCCTCGATGGGCTTTTACCATCTGCGCGGGTAGAGAAGCAACTGGTACATTCTATGTTTTTTCTTTGCATATTATTATGCTTCTTTGAAATTATAAAGGATACCTAACTTTAGAGGAGTGAGATAACCTCATCGCGTGTTCAAGGCTTACGGTTGCAAAGGCTTAAGGGGGGAAGAGCTGGTGCACCCTAAGCAACAACGAAGAAGAAATAAATTTGACAAAATTCGACGCAGCACAAAAAATTAATCAAACAACTTAAACATACATACCGTCACGCCTCTTTCCCACAAGGGTAGGCAGAGAATACTCTATAAAGAAAAGCGGGAAATTATTGTTCATTTAATTGTGTTGGGTAAATCTTTCTGACTATCCACGCTAGGACAAAAAAAAAGTGGTCAATACGCTAAGACTTTAAAAATACGAGTCCATAAAACACATTATTTATGTCCACGCATTATTAATGACCCATACATCCATTAAATCTATCATACAAATTAAACGCATCACTTCCGTAGTATCAGTTATGTTGCTTGTAAACCATACATTATATTTATACGTTGGCAACATTGTTTGTTATATCATATTGTATGACTGTTGTCACTCTCGACTGCATCATACATATATATATAAAGGTCGTGTAGGCATGTATACATACATACATACATTATCCCATTTATCCCTTTCGGGGTAGACACAGCGTAAGGTAACAAGACCTAAAGGCCACGTTTAGCATGATTGAAGGCGTATAGGTGGAAAGGGGAATCAAACTAGTGATGGGTTGCTAGCCGCATCGCCTATATGCGAGTTTCGCCCATTCTGCGCGAGATCAGAAGCAACTGGTACATTCTATGTTTTTCATTTACTCCACCTGCATGGAAGAAAGTGCTTCATTCCCGTTGCTAAATCTTAAAAGGTAAGAGCGGCAATTTATTTCCATACATTGTATGAAGCTCACATGTAAACGTCTCATAAGGCCAAGTTCACACAACCCCATTACACAGAGTGTGATCATAGCATTATCCGCAATATTTCTTAACGCTTAACCTCCTTTCGTCGGTCGTTGGCTAAAGCTGGACGATTTAAAACGTGCTGTAAACGTTTAACGTTTTATGCTTCGAGTAATGATACTAGAGTTAATACATACGTACATACATACATATATCACGCCTGTATCCCTTACGGGGTAGACAGAGCCCAAGGCAATTAAAACTTAAGGCCACGTTTAGCACGATTAAAAGAGTACCTATAGCTGGAAAGGGAATTCTAAATAGTGATGGATTGCTAGCCGCATCGCCGTAACATGATCCCTAAGACTTTCGCCTATTCCCTCGTTCAGCTTTTACCATCTGCGCGGGAAGAGAAGCAACTGGATAATTCTATGTTTTTTCTTTACTCCCAGACCAGCATAGAAGAAAAGATAATAATAACTTATACAAAATGTACATGTTTCTCATACTGATGACGTATACAACAATTGATACGCTTGATTATCAAATTTCTCAGTACCTACGTCATCGTTTGCGGGTGGTAGGGCCTTGTGCAAGGTCCGTCCGGATCGCTACCACCATCTTACTCGCTAATCCTGCCGCTAAGTAGCAGTGCTTGCACTGCTGTGTCCCGGTGTGGAGAGTAAGACAGTCGGGGATATTACGGGCACAAGAGGCCATTCATCTTAGTCCTCTAGGTTGGCAACGCATCTGCAATCCCTCCGGGGTTGCGGGTGTCTATGGGCAGTGGTGATCACTTACCATCAGGTGACCCACCTGCTTGTTTGCCTTCCTATTCATATAAAAAAAAACCACTTCAGTTTAGGTCCCTGTTTAAAAAGACCTATTTAAAAAAAACTTACTTACGTATCGCTTTTTTCGATCCTTGTTTCCAACAAACTTACCTGCGAAAATAAAACAAATTGTCAAGAACACTCTTTACTTTTGAATCATACATACACACATAGACAAATCACGTCTATATCCCTTACATAGGTGGTATAGGTGGAAAGGGCAATCAGAATAGTGATAGGCCGCTACCCGCTTTGTCTACAACGTTATTCCTAAGAAATTCGCTAATTCCCTCGATGGGTACCATAGGACGAGAAGCAACTGGTACATTCTATGTTTTTCCTTTGCTCCCAGACCAGCAATACCAGCATGGAAGAATAACTACATGGGTGGACCAGATAGCCAATATACATACATACCGCCATGTTATTTAGATACTACTTTCCACTTGCTACAATTCTGACACAATAATCTATATTTATAAAAGAAAGTCGTGTTAGTTACACTATTTATAACTCGAGAACGGTTGAAGCGCTTTGGCTGAAAATTGGTGGCGAGGTAGCTTAGAACCAGGAGACGGATATAGGATACTTTTTATCCCGATTTTCTCGCAAAATTGGAAAATCCCGAAATGTTATACCAATAAAGCTACATTACATTTGGCATACCTACATATTATTCCTTGATTAGTATAAAGGCGCAACAAAGGATTTTTTCAAATTTCCCACGGGATAAAAACACGAGGTAAATTATTAAGACTATAATTAGTAGATAATATTCCTAGAGGATCACGTAGGTGCTCTAAGAAGGGATTTTCTGAATTTCCCACGGGATAGGAAATAAAAACCTTATACTTGGAGACATGAGTGGATGTATGGGGTATGTCGTCACTCTGACGTTATCTGCGCAGACGAAGTCGCGGGCAAAAGCTAGCAATTAAAGTACTCGTGAAATTGCGATCAGTTCATAACAGTTTTTAAATTTGTTGCGGTTGTTTACCGGATTTTTATCCACCAGTGTACACTCAGCTTTACATCGCAATTCTGTATCAGGTCTATTCTACTTAGACCTAGCTTAAATTAGATAGTTTCCCTTTTGGGTTTTAGATTCAATAATGGTTAAGTAGAGTATTTCTCACGGGATAAAAAAACAGGATAGAAAAAAAAGACTTGCTCCTTATTCATAAGCTCCATAGGCTTCTGTTAACTTAGCAATCGTTTATTATCTGTGCAAGGTAAACGTCAAAGTGACAGATAGACAAACGATTGCTAGTAGAAGCCTACAGAGCGTTTATGAATAAGGGAGTAATACTTTGGATCATAGAACCGGGGTGAAAGTCGGGTTACCTCCACATGTGGCTAAGAGCTGCGGTTCGTTTTTGGATCCGTCCGGGGGGAAGGAGCAGTGCTTGGTCCGGTGCACCCTAGGCATCGGCTAATTTCCTGGCAGTTTCTGAGAGATATCATTGACCGTTGGCTAAGAAACCGACAGGGGGACGGTCTTTGACCATTACCGTACAACGTTGCCGACATTTTGTCACAAGATTTTTTAATTATGTTTATGTTACTTTGACATTTGCGAAGTTGTCGCTATAACGACTTGATACGCCACAAATAAGAAGAAGAAGAACATAGAGCCACACTATAAAGGGACTTTTACTTTTCCTACGGGATAGGAAATGGAAACTTCATGTTAAGCTGGCGTACACCATTTTGATGATTATAGAAGGAAAGTAAGTAAAAAGTTGATTTATGACTATCGAAGAACAAAATCGAAAATCTTAGGAATCATGTTATAGGCGATGTGGCTGGCAACCCATCACTATTTTGATTCCCTTTCCACCCCGTAAGGGATAAAGACGTGATTTACGTATGTATGTATATACAGAAGAACAATTTATATCTGCGTGTATCGAATGTGTGTAAATAAATATCTCTCTCTCTCTCTCTCTCTTTCTCTCTCTCTCTCTCTCTCTTTCTCTCTCTCTCTCTCTTTCTTTCTTTCTTTCTTTCTCTCTGTCAAATTTGGTTAATGTTTCGTAGATGCGTAGTAAGTTCTGCCGCGATACATTACTCGTCCACACCGCCTAAGATAGCGCAGCTAAATAATTTTAGTCGCGCAGTAGCGATCGCCGGCGCAAAGCCGAGGAAGCTGCGCGTACGCAGCGTTGATGAGGTTTCCGTGTCTACGCTTGCTAAGCGACGCGCCGTGTAAGAATTTACGCTGAGCGGATAATTTTTAATAGTGTCTATTATACATTGCACAGCGTCCATGCTGGTCTGGGAGCAAAGAAAAAACATAGAATGTACCAGTAGCTTCTCTTCCCGTGCACATGGTAAAAGTCCATCGAGGGAATGGGCGAAAATCTTTGGAATCATGCTATAGGCGATGTGACTAGCAACCCATCACTATTGTGATTCCCCTTGCCACCTATACGCCCACATTCATGCTAAATGTGGCCTTTAGATCTGGTTACCTTAGGTCCTGTCTACCCCGTAAGGGATAAAGATGTGATTTATGTATGCATGTACACTGCTGTAAAGTATTTTCGTCATAATTTTTGTTTCAAAATTATATCATCTTTTGAAACTGTAAATAAATAAATAAATATCTTGGGACAAATTACACCAATTGACCCAGCCCCGAACTAAGCAAAGCTTGTACTATGGGTACCAGGCAACGGATAAACATACATATATAATGTAGATAAATACATAATTAAATACATACAACATCCATGACTCGGGCACAAACATTCGTATTCATCATACAACAGAACTGTCTGGCCCTACCGGGATTCGAACCCCGGACCTCTAGCTTCATAGTCAGAACTGTAAATTTGGAACATTCCACGGGATCAGGATTCACGTATCGTCTCGAAATTTCAACGGCTGCTTGAATGGTTCAGCTCTTTGTTTAAAAAAAATAACTTTTTCGTTTGCTTTATCTTTGTTTCTTACTGTTTGTGCAAGTTTACTGTGCATCGAGTTTCATAGATTATCTTGGTACATTATAATAACATAGGATCTCCTGCTCACACCTGACACAGTCGGCACGAATATTATCCCTGCAATTTTAACCGACTTCAAAAACGAGCAGGTAAAATCTGGTTAAATACGAGTAAAACTCTATGGGTGGTGTAGGGGTATAGCACGCGTTACGGAATGACGAGGATTCGGGTTCGATTCCCGGCCATAGCTTTACTTTTCGGATTTTTCTGTGTTCTAATTTTCACTGACATTTAGAAATTTAATTACCAGCGGTAAAACCGTAAAAGTAAACTAAAAATCAAGAAATAAAAATTCTTCATTCATTTGATAGTACCAATGATTTTTTTCCTGCGAACTGTACGTACAGCACGCAGCGCGTATCTAATTAATTTCTGCGGGAGACGTCCGTCCGTCTGCCACACCCCGTTTATTAATGAGGTATTGTGGGTTCGCTAATATCTGGCTAACTGTACCTTATAGCGAGACTGAAGGAAATATGGCGGCGAACGACAGAAGCGTTTTGTTTTAAGTTTATCGCCTAATATTCTTTAGGCATGTCTACAGATTCCCAAGTCTATAGTCTCATACCTGCATATATACACAAATCACGTCTTTATCCCTTACGGGGTAGACACCTAAGGTAATAGGTACTAATAGGCACATTTAGCAAGACTGTGGGCGCCGTATAGGTGGAAAATGGAATCAAAATAGCGATGGATTGCTAGCCTCTATGATTCAGATTTCTATGATTTTCGCCCATTCCCTCGATGGACTTTTACCATCTGCATCTGCACATAAAATATCCAAATACATTTTAAAATATCCAAATATTCACGCTTCCATGCTGGTCTGGGTGCAAAGAAAAAACATAGAATGTACCAGTTGCTTCCCGTCCCGCGCAAATGGTCAAAGTTCATCGAGGGAATAGGCGAAAATAAAAATCACGTTGTAGGCGACGCTATACGCCCACAATCGTGCTAAACGTAGCCTTTAGGTCTTGTTACCTTAGCCTCTGTCCACCCTAAGCGATAAAGACGTGATTTATTTGTGTACGACATCCAAGCACCACATAACACCGCGCCAGTAGACCGACGTCGTTGTTTTGTTGGAGCGAGGCCGAGTTTAATTCGTATAATCAACGGCGGGGGCGGGTCGCCTACTGGACGGCACCGGCCCGCTGTGATGCTAGATAGGAACTTCAATTACAGGCTGTAATGTAAAGGCGATGCGGCTAGCAACCCATCACTATTTTGATTCCCCTTTCCAGCTATACGCCCTTAATCATGCTAAATTTGGCTTTAAGATTTTGTTACCTTAGGCCAGTGGTTCCTAACCTTTTCAATGTCACTACCCCTGTGAACAAGTATGGGAATTGAGTTTACCCCTAGCTAATTTTAAATAAATAAAACCACACAAATTCGAACGAAAATATGTTTATTATGTAAGAAATTGCACGTTTAGGTAACTAGTAAGTAAAGTAATATATAAAGTAATATACAAATCGTACTATTATTTTGTTTATTGCTATTTTAATACTATTTCGTGCCATCCCGTGTTACCCCCCTAGAATCTCCGTTTTACCCCTGCGGGGGTAATTACCCCCAGGTTAGGAACCACTGCCTTAGGCTCTGTCTACCCTGGGGTCAGAACGTGGGCCGCTGTCTTTTCCAAGACGGGGGCCACGAGGAGACAACCTCTATAAAAAATCCAAGCGGCACCAGCGGAGGAGGGCGGGATTTCCCAAACCTGCATTGCACAGATGCCGCGATGAACCCCATCCCGGGGTGGTGGGGCGTCGCTGTGACACCGAGTGCCGTAACGCCTCACATACGACTGAATAGGGAATCCGTGTGGTTCTTAGTGGGTATGCCTGCCGTCGCGTGAGTCCCACATACCCCCGGTAAACCCGTACCGGGCGGATGCATAAGGCGCATTTTCCACACCATAAAAAAAGGCTCTGTCTACCCTGTAAGGGATAAAGACGTGATATATGTAGGTATGTATGTAATGTAAAGTGAGTGTACCTTGCGCGTCCGGGGTCACTAGCTCCATCTCGCTCGATAATTTAGTAGTTTCTTGTACAAGTTACTGACAAAACTAATAGTTTCGATACACATAGAGAGGAAAGAAGAAACGGTACGTTTGGAAATAAAATTATACACTAAACTACATATATTTCTTCCATGCTGGTCTGGGAGCAAAGAAAAAATATAGAATGTACCAATTGCTTCTCTACCCGCGCAGATGGTAAAAGCCCATCGAGGGAATGGGCGAAAATCATAGGAATCATGTTATATGCGATGATGCTACCATCCATAACTATTTTGATTCCATTTTCCACCAATACGCCCACAATCTTGCTAAATGTGGCCTGTAACCTGTTACCTCAGGCTCTGTCTGCCCCGTTAGGGATAAAGACGTGATTTGTGTGTATGTGTATGTAAACTACATACATACATACAGACGTACGTAACGTCACGTTCCCACAGGGGTAGGCAGAGACTATTTTGTTCGACTTGCTACGATCCCGGCATACCTCACCCCATACCAGACCCCATCTAAATATATATATAACTCAAAGGTGACTGATTGACTGACATAGTGATCTATCAACGCACAGCCCAAACCACTGGACGGATCGGGCTGAAATTTGGCATGCAGGTAGATGTTATGACGTAGGCATCCGCTAAGAAAGGATTTTGATCAATTCTACCCCCAAGGGGATAAAATAGGGGATGAAAGTTTGTATGAAACTTTGTCAATTTTAAATCGACCGGGCTCATACTTTGCATGCATAAAGCTACTATGACGTAGGCATCCTCTAAGAACGGATTGCGTAATTTCTGCGGTATAGCGATAAACGAATTCTATGCAGACGAAGTTGCGGGCAACAGCTAGTTAGCTCATAAAAGTTTCGATTTACAAGCTGATTTATTAAAATCATTATCCATTATTAACCTTTGTAATTGATTATTTATTTATGTATTATAGTTTAATGATGGCGTTAAGTAGCTTATTTAAAGTAGCCAGGGTTTATGAGTTGTTTTAGTACTTTATGAAGCTTATTTTCGCTTTTAGTACTTGTATTTTAGTTGGTACATATTAAAAATATATTTATGCTATCATGGTACTTATAAAATACACTTAACTTTCACCTTTGACTCAGTCTTCGAGTTGTAAGCATACATTGTAATTGTAATTCTTAAAACAAAGCAAAGCAAAAACATAGAATGTACCAGTTGCTTCTTTTCTTAGCAGATAAAAGCCCATCGAGGGAATGGGCGAAAATCTTAGGAACCATGTTATAGGCGATGCGGCTAGCAACCCATCATTTTTGATTCCCCTTTCCACCTATACGCGCACAATCATGGTAAACGTGGCCTGTAGGTACCTGTTACCATAGGCCCTGTCTACCCCGTAAGGGATAAAGACGTGATTTGTGTATGTATGTATGTTTTTGTGAATTGTGTTTGTTTCTTAATTGTAGTACATATCAGAACTATCAAAAATAAACCATTTACTTACTTACTACTTAACGATACAGACAAAAAACTTTGAGTTAAGTTTTTATGAAGCCTCGCGACGCTCGCTGTCAAATGCAAATGCAAATGGCGCTGATCGATGACAATGATCTATCGTGAAAGCGCAGTTATAATGACAGGTAGTGCCGTGAGAAAACAATTTCGTACTGGATTGTGATCGGAATTATCTAACTAGTTTTTACTAGATCGTGTCCCGGTTTAGACTGTTTCCGTAGATGCAAAGGGCAGTTTCGGCGAAAACCGTTCGCCAAATTATCACTTCCCAATTTTTTTTTCCTTAAATTATCATTTGGCCAAATTACTTTTGTAACTTATTTTTGGCAAATGTTTTCATACATTTAATGTTTCAAATAACTGTTCAATGATGGACGATAATAGGAGTGCCTTATTATTTGTTGTATGTTAATCTGTAAGAGTGAGAAAGAAAAGTTTTTTCCATGCTGGACTGGGAGTACAAAAAAAACATAGCATACCAGTTGCTTCTCTTCCCGCGCAGATGGTAAAAGCCCATCGAGGGAATGGGCGAAAGTCTTAGGAATCATTATAGGCGTATGGCTAGCAACCCATCACTATTTTGATTTCCCTTTCCACCTATACGCCCAAATCATGCTAAACGTGGCCTCAAGGTTTTGTTACCTTAGGCTCTGTCTACCCCGGGATAAAGACGTGATATATGTGTGTATGTATGAGAAAAGTTTTTTGCCACGTTTTTTTTTTTATTGAACATGGTTAAGTTTCTTACCGTTTCCAATTAATACATACACATCACGTCTTTATCCCTTACGGGGTAGACAGCGCCTAAGGTAACAAGACCTGCAGGCCACGTTTGGCAAGACACTGAGGGCGTAGAGGTGGAAAGTGGAATCAAAATAGTGATGGGTTGCTAGCCGCATCGCCAATAACATGATTCCTATGATTTTCGCCCATTCCCCCGATGGGTTTTTACCATTTGCGCGGGAAGAGATGCAACTGGTACATTCTATGTTTTTTCTTTGCTCCCAGACCAGCATGGAAGTGGAAGTAGGTACTTAATTAATAAGATTGGTAAAAACTAATCAAAAATGGCAGGCTCTAAATCGCCTCGAATAAACTTAAGTTAAATCGCATTAAGCCCTGGACCGCAGGTAATTATTTAAAAGAATTAAAATCAGATAAAAGGGAATTGCCAGTTTATCACTTTTCGAGGCTGCGCCCGCGACTGTTCATTTGGCGAAGGGCGCAAACAAGGTGGGAGCTGTAGCGGTTAGCGATTATAAAAACCTTCCTACCCTAATGCATACTCCGCAAGCAAGATGTTTTCTATTCAAGTAAATGGAAGTCGCATTTTGACATACATACATACACAAATCACGTCTTTATCCCTTACGGGGTAGACAGAGCCTAAGGTAACAGGTACCTACATGCCACATTTAGCAAGTGGGCGTATAGGTGGAAAATGGAATTAAAGTAGTGATGGGCCTCGTCGCCTTTAACATGATTCGTATGATTTTCGCCCATTCCCTCGATGGACTACCATCTGCGCGGGTAGAGAAGCAACTGGTACATTCTATGTTTTTTTTCGCTCCCAGGCCAACTTTCCACCTATACGCCCAATGTTGCTAAATGTGGTCTTAAAGTCTTGTTACCTTAGGCTCTGTCTACCCCGTACGGGATATAGGCTTGATTTGTGTATGTATGTGTATGTACCACCTGCTCAGATCTGTTCTTTTCTTCAGTCCATTACTGCCTGGTAGAGATCGCTCCGTAGCGATAAGGCCGCATATTGTTACCTTGTAATATTCTGTATACCTTTTCTGTTTTAGTTGTTATAATGTGGTGTTCAATAAAGAGTTGTATTGTATTGTGCGTATTGTACATTGCCTGCCAACAAAGTTGTATTTAAAATAAACTCTCTATTGTAAATAATAAATTCGTTATTTCAATGAGCTATTTTATCTTGAATTTCCTTTCATTTTAAACTGAAATAATGTTCTGTTAACGGGATCGGAACACCTCAACAAATTCATTTGTTTTTTATTTCTTTATCTAATGGAACCAATCGCTTGTGACTTGCACCACCCGTCGATTTTTTCAAGGGCCGGCCAATAAGTTCCCGAACACTCGCATTATAGCAATCTTTAATCGGAATACTGTGGTTTTAATTACCGGCTAACCAGGGTTTAAGTCGGGGCTCCTATTTCAACTCTTAGCGCCGATGTCGATAAGAATCGTTCAGAAAGATTTTCAGTAAAAAAAATCGCTTCAATCCCTTACGGGGTAGACAGAGCCCAAGGTAACACTAACACACGTTTAGCATAGGTAGGGCGTATAGGTGGAAAGGGGAACCTAGTGATGGGTTGCTAGCCGCATCGCCTATAACATGATTCCTAAGACTTTCGCCCATTCCCTTGATGGGCTTTTACCATCTGCGCGGGAAGAGAAGCAACTGGTACATTCCATGTTTTTTGTTTACTCCCAGACCAGCATGGAAGAGATACATCCTACTATCCTACTAATATTATAAACGCGAAAGTTTGTAAGTACGGATGGATGGATGGATGTTTGTTACTCTTTCACGTAAAAACTACTGTATGGATGAAATTTGGAACGGAGATAGCTGATGCCCTAGATTAAAACAGGCTATTTTTTTCCGGAAAATTGCATAGTTCCCGCGGGATAGCGAAAAACAATTTTTTTTCAGACGAAGTCGCCGGCAGCAGCTAGTAATAATATATATTTAATAACAAAGGTGGCGATGACATTACTGTCATCCGTGCATTGACCCTGGTTTTACATACAACAGCCATTTCAAAGGGCACAAAGGACACTATTTTTCATTCACAACGCAGCCTCAAATTTGCATACTTAGTTATACGCATACAAATCAATAGTACAGTCGGCAAAAAAGGGTCACCGAAAAAATGAGTGTCGGCAAAAAATTACGGTCCGAATCGCAAATTTATTTTTATAGTGGTTCCGTAAAATTAATAAGTTTGACTTCGATGTTGGTGGGAGTGGATCAGAATACATAAAGTTTAAAATGTATAATGGGTTAAAATATATAACGCAATTTTCTGTGAAACTGGGTGAAGCGGGTGGTAGGGCCTTGTGCAAGGTCCGTCCGGATCGCTACCACCATCTTACTCGCTAATCCTGCAGCTAAGTAGCAGAGCTTGCACTGCTGTGTTCCGGTGTGGAGAGTAAGACAGCCGGGGAAATTACGGGCACAAGAGGCATTTCATCTTAGTCCTCTAGGTTGGCAACGCATCTGCAATCCCCCTGGGGTTGCGGGTGTCTATGGGCAGTGGTGATCACTTACCATCAGGTAACCCACTTGCTCGTTTGCCTTCCTATTAATATAAAAAAAAAAGTTTCCTTGCGGTGGTTCTAGCTATGTTTGGTAAAAATCTGTCCAGTATTTTGAAGAGTATCAGCTCAAAATGATGTAAGTCGAAAAATTGATATTATGGCATACACATACATTCACAAATCACGTTTTTATCCTTTACGGGGTAGACAGAGCCTAAGATGGCAAGATTGTGGGCGTATAAATGGCAAAAAATGGAATCAAAATAGTGATGGGTTGCTAGCCGCATCGCTTATAAAATGATTCGCTTTCTGGCGTTTACCATCTGCGCCGGAATAGAAGCAACTGGTATATTCTATGTTTTTTCTTTGCTCCCAGGTCATGGAAGCGTAATGGTGGTTTTAAAAATGGCGGAACCTTAAAAAGATAAAAATTTACATTATGACTTTGAACATAAACAATGACAGACGTTATGTCTTAATGATTTATAATTCATACCTAAATAATCCGTAGTACCTACTAAAAATCAACAAAGACAAACAATGACAAGAGGTTACATCAGCTAAAGTAGATTAAAAACTAAATTCAACATATCAACCATTCTTTTCTTTCTAGAGAAACAAACATTTAGTAAAAAAAACTATAGAGATTGCAAATACATCTAATTTAACGTACTATGTGCCGCGATGCAACAAAAAATATTTTTGTCAATTCCTTTTTTTGCTGTCCGTCATTTACGTTTGACGTTTGAAAGTTGCCATTTTGTTTAGGTATTTGCTTAATATTAAACCTGGAAATATTTCCTAGTTTTTAAATTAACTTCATAGCTAAGTGATTCTATTTATTCTTTCTGTGAATGCACTTTATGATTGTTTTCCAAAACAAAATGTAATTTAAAAAAATTAAACAGAAACTCTGTGGGTATTGCATAAGCGCCGATCTAGGGAGTTAAAAATCGAATAAGTCGAATAAAACATGTTTCTTGTACAATAAAATTAAATGCATGCGTTGATTGAAATAAACATTCAATTCCAAAGCTATAAAACCACTACTGACAATGGATTTCAGAAAACCGGTAATTTCTTTGATACATGCTCGGACAGTCAGCAATTTTATTAATATCTGAAAATGTGACGTTTAAAATATTTCAACGCTATGCCAAGAGAAATACGGCTGTGTTTTGGATCGTAGGCACTTGGATATTTTTCTGTTTACTGTATCATTCGGCCATAAAAATTGTTCGAGTATTTTATGACGTTTTAACTACTTTAAAAACGTCAATAACTTCTGATATCCAGTTTACGCTATGTAAAGGTCGTATTGGCAATTAAAACAACATTTTTTCATCAAAGTGGCTTAAATTCAAGGTTTGATTACTTGCTTTCTTAAAAAAAATATAGCTTTCTGCCATTTTTTGCAAACTGATCGAAAACTATAAGTATAAGTAACTGCAATACAAAAAAAACTGCAAATCGGAAATATCAGCGCTGCTAAGAATGTCCTATATTTAAAAATAGAATTTATCGACTCTGCTACTTTACAAGCGGCCAGTATTAATTTGATTATCACGATGCCGCAGCCATAAAAAATGTATAATTTATTAAAAAGCTAACCTTAAAGTATTCGTCGCTTACGACAAATTATTAAGCCTCCCACGACCAACAGTGGTAAGATTGACGTAAGCGCCATGATTCTTTAGGTCCATTATGTGCAAGCGACGCTTTTATGGAACAAAATATGGAAGATTTTAATGGAATCGAATGAGCCACCGTAATGATAAGTTTCGTATTAAAACGTTCTTAATCGAAGCGCTTTCATATTGTGTAAGCATTTAAAAGATATAAAAATATGGTATGCCGTGGTCGTGGAAAACATACGATAAGTCGTACGGAGGAGTCAATGGCAGGTAACTGAAGTTTTATATGTGATAATTCAACGATTTAAGAAATTAAGTGTTTATTCTCTAGGCGAAAGTAACGGAAAAACGTTTTTTCCTCTCGTATGTTAGTCTTAACCAATTTAATTATCCGAACGGAAAAAAAATGTTTTTGCTGTACGATGGTACGGAACCCTCGGCGTGCGAGTCCGACTCGCACTTGGCCGGTTTTTTAAAAGCATTTATGTCATAGTTATTGTTCTATTACCGTGTTGCCATTTTTTTCCGATGACCTGTCCGGGCTATGTTTATGCAGTATTTTGCATACATACATATATCACGTCTTTATCCCTTAATGGGTAGACAGAGCCCAAGGTAAAAATACCTAAAGGCCACGCTTAGCATGATTGTGGGCGTATAGGTAGAAAGGGAAATCAAAACAGTGATGCGTGGCCAGCCGCATCGCCTGCAACACGATTCCTAAGACTTTCGCC
Source organism: Pandemis corylana (assembly GCA_949127965.1). NCBI lineage: Eukaryota > Metazoa > Arthropoda > Insecta > Lepidoptera > Tortricidae > Pandemis > Pandemis corylana. The sequence continues at coordinate 13,502,797 of OX421858.1, read as the reverse complement.
TTTTCGGCTTTTACCATCTGCGCGGGAAAAGAAGCAACTGGTAAATTCTATGTTTTATTCGCAGACCAGCATGGAAGTGTTTTGCAGTATTCCCATAATAAACCGCCACACGATGCTAGCGTACAGTGCTTAGTTAGCATAGGATCCAAATTCATTAATCCACCACGCCACCTTGAGTGACGGACCAATAAGCAGGATGGTTAAGTGGCCGATTGTGCTTTAATTGGCTGTAATACAACCGCTATGTGACTGCCACAATGCTGCTATAATTGCTGTTATGTCACTACACACAAGATATCAGCAGTGTATATTATATTTCTAAATATATATAACTCAAAGGTGACTGACTGACTGACATAGTGATCTATCAACGCACAGCCCAAACCACTGGACGGATCGGGCTGAAATTTGGCATGCAGGTAGATGTTATGACGTAGGCATCCGCTAAGAAAGGATTTTGATCAATTCTACCCCCAAAGGGATAAAATAGGGGATGAAAGTTTGTATGAAACTTTGTCAATTTTAAACCGATCGGGCTGAGACTTTGCATGCATAAAGCTACTATGACGTAGGCATCCTCTAAGAACGGATTGCGTAATTTCTGCGGGATAGCGATAAATGAATTCTATGCAGACGAAGTTGCGGGCAACAGCTAGTTATGTTTATTAAGAGTGATAGACGAGTCTGACGCACTTGGAAAGCTAGCACCGCGCCGGTTGGCATTCATAAAGCGATTGCGATAGTTTTTTTTTTTATAAAATAGATGAAATTTGTAAACGGCACTGAAAATTGGAACACCGAAAAATCCGAAAGTAAAGCTATGGCCGAGGATAAAACCCGGATCCTCGTCATTCCATTTTGGCGATGTGTATATTGGACAGGTTCTAAGAATACTTTTTTGTATTATTTTTAACATAAGAAAACCGTGATTTTTTTTTACTAAGTATGTCAAATTAAGACCTAAAAGCCACGTGCATAATCGTGGGCATACAGGTTGGTACTATAATTATGATTTTCAAGATTTTCGCCCATTCCTCGATGGGCTTTTTTTACGCGGGAAGAGAAGCAATTGGTACATTCTAACCCACCAATAATATTAGAAATGAAAATATTAAACGCTCATTTGTTTATCTTATCATGTTTGTTCTATATTCAATATAGGCCTGCGCCGGAGTGCGCGAAATCGTCGCCCGCGGCCGCCTCGCGCGCATGCCACGACTGCTTTTATAAATGGGGTGGTCAGACTAAGAACATTAATGAATCATTAGAATTTTAACGGGAGTGCTTAGTTGGAAATATTTCGTAAGATATTGGCATCGTAACTTAATAGATTCCTGAATAGATATAGATAGAATGCACACATACACAAATCACGTCCTAATCCCTTACGGGATAGACAGAGCCTGAAACGACCCAAAGGTCACGTTTAACATGATTGTAGGTATAAAATTGGAAATTGTAATAGATAGAAATTGATGCAAATAATATCATTTTAATATAATCAGGATTCTGATAGATCATTGCGTCATCAGAATTCAGATCAGAGAAAAAATACATCACAAATTAAAGTTATTAAGACTTTTTGAGCAACTGTATTTAAAAATACTTTACATATGTACGTTTCCTAGAACCGCTATAATATAAAAAGAAATGATTCAAACCTCTTTAGAGAAACGCATGACATACTAAATACTGGCCACCTACAATTGGCTAGGTTTAATCCGCTGCTAATCTTCGTTTCTTTCATTTTTTTTTACTTAAACCTAACGAATTGCAAATGGCCAGTGTTTCGTATGTCATGTGTTGCTCTAAAGAGGTTTCAATCATTCCTTTTATTTTATAGCGGTTCTTGGAATTAATTCCAGTTATCTCTGTCAGTTTCGTAGTAATAAATAGAGACGGAGTCATAGATAATTGACGCAACACACTGAAACTTAAAAAAGAGTTGTGAAACAGGCGTTTAATAAATCTAATAATTTAAAAATCGACTTCAATGCGCATTGGGTGGTTCCACACGTGAGTCAACGTGGAACTTAAAGCAGCAAATTTAAGTGCTTGTCAAAAATTATATATTAAAGCAATGCTGATTATTCACACTTACGACAAGTTGGGGCGCATATATTTCACGGGATTGTGATTTGCCAATAGCTCTGTCCCTTTCCTGAGTTCAGAGAAAGAGAGACGGGGAGCCCTTGATAATACATTGTGACGGGTATTGTATTTTTAATGCATGTTTCGAGCCTTTTTTAGGTATTTTTTCTTCTTTTTTAGAGTTCCGTGTACCGAATGGCAAAAGTGGTAAAAGTATCATCATGTTAATCTGTCCCATCTATCTTTAGTTGCAGACATTCTTGAACGTTTCCCAAAAAAAAATCCACATGTACATTTTTTCCCGAATTTAAATATTTTGGGTTTTTCTTACTCAGAATATAAAATATGACCCAGATTTTACTATGAGTTTTTTTTCATGCTGATCTGGGAGCAAAGAAAAAACATAGAATGTGCCAGTTGCCTCTCATCCCGCGCAGATGGTATCAGCGCATCGAGGAGTGAGCAAAAATCAACGGAATCATGTTATAGGCAGACACTATTTTGATTCCATTTTCCATCTATACGCCCACAATCTTACCAAACGTGGCCTAGGTCTTGCCACGTATCTGTCTACCCCGTAAGGGATAAAGACGTGATTTGTGTGTGAGCCCAAGGTAACAAGATCTAGGTAAAGACTACGTTTAGCAGTATTGTGGGCGTATGGAAGAAAATGAAAATGAAAATGAAAATGAAAATGAAAATTAAAATTAAAATTAAAATTTTATTTTGCAAATTGGATGGAAAGGAGAATCAAAATAGTGATGGGTTCCTAGCCTAGCCACATCGCCTATAACATGATTCCTAAGACTTTCGCTCATTCCCTCGATGTGCTTTTACCATCTGCGCCGGAAGAGCAACTGGTAAATTCTATGTTTTTCCTTTACTCCCAGACCATCATGGAAGTAATGGAATGTGTATGACCAAACTAATTTACACGAATTAGGCACAGACGAAGTCACATGTAACATCTTGTTATTCTTAAACTGCAAATCAGTCAACACTTGCAAAATGAAATACATTACATAGAAATCTCCATCACGCCCGTTTCACAAAAACTTAGCTATCAAATTAACAGGAATTAATTAAAAGTTGTTGTCAACATCTAATGGACGAGTTCGCCGTGATTGAAGATTATCGGCGACGCTTTGGGTCCAGAAAACTTGCGCGTACATTGCGCGTTTTGTTGACTAGACTGTGATACCTTATGATAGCGAGACAGCCTGTTACAATGCACAAGTTCACATTTCGTTTGGATTGATTGCGAGTGTCAACTAGGAAAAGGATTAGGAGAAACTGTTTTTTTAAAGATTCGTCGTATTAAAATGAATTTGGTGAACATCCTTTACATTTTGAAATCAGACAAATATATATATAAAATCTACTCGCAAGTCGTTTTACTTCAGATTTTGATAATGTAGCAAACTGCTTAGGCTCTGTCTACCCCGTAAGGGATAAATACGTGATATATAGTATGTATTAGATAATGTGTTGTAGAATTAAAAACCGACTCAACTCTCTTTTGAGCAGTTCACTATTCAAAATATAAGGAGCATAGAAAGATAAAATCTGTTCAAATTATTTTAATTCAGAATAAGTATTATCAAAATGAATCAAGAATTTTTACTTTTAATTTTTTATGTTTACTTTTACGGTTTCGGCCTTCTCTCGTCTCTGGTGAGCAGTAGATGTTCCACGGGAGTTTGTAATTGTGTCGTACAGACACGCCATTCAAACAGATGACGCTTGCGAAAAAATCGCATAGTAACAAGGTCACGTGACAGCTTGTAACAGATTCGAAGGCTTACCCACCTGCTATAGGTGTAGGGGTATAGCACGCGTCACGGAATGACGAGGATCCGGGATTTCTGTGCTCTAATTTTCAATGTCGTTAATTTTTTTTTATAGGGTGTTGCTAAAATCGACTCAAGTTATTTTTCTCATTTCAGCGTTCAATGTACAGCGCGTGTTGGGTTGTGGTCGCGTCCGGAATGAGATGAGAACACTAATTATGTTTCTATGGCGAGCGCGCGGGGGGCGCGGCATTCCGACAGTGCGTTGACCTGCGTGCGTAGAATTATGAAGTGTTCAGACCTTTTTTCTTTTTTTTGACATTCTAATAACATTTTCTTTGCTAGTATTTTTATCTTACAAACATTTTTGTCGATTTCAAATTTGTTACACCGCCGAATATCGGCGAAATATTTATAATAAAAATTTAAGTTTTTACAAAAACTACATAGTATAAAACAAATTCGCTTTCCGCTGTCTGTCTGTCCTTATGTATTCTTATTTCTTCAAAAGTATGCAACGGATTTTGATGAGGTTGATAGTGATTCGAGAGGAAGGTTAATATGTATGATACGCAGACGAAGTCACGGGCAGAAGCTAGTATTAATATACTTTACAAATACGGTCAAATAATAAGCAGTAACCTAACCTAACCTTTAATTTATTAAACCACGTAGTCACACTACAAACAAAAACTCATTTACATAAAAAACTGCACATTTTTATACATACATACATCACGTCTTTATCCCTTACGAGGTAGACAGAGCCTAAGGTAACAAAACCTTGAGGCCACGTTTAGCATGATGCGCGTATAGGTGGAAAGGGAAATCAAAATAATGATGGGTTGCTAGCCGCATCGCCTATAACATGATTCCTAAGACTTTAGCCCATGGACTTTTACCATCTGCACGGGAAGAGAAGCAACTGGTAAATTCTATGTTTTTACTTTACCAGACCAGCATGGAAGAAATACACATACTTTTTATAAAAGTAGTTATTTTTTTTTAATTATTAACAATAAACGCTCTCTCTGTCTGCACTTAGTTTTAAAATGTCACGCTTTTTTATCTGAAAAGCATGCAAATTTGACTGGCTGACTTCCAAGTGGTAATGACTTGATGACTTGTCATTTATTAAATTGCCACCCGTTATCTAGATCAATAATGACTTCAATCTAGTTCAGGGTACCGTCTATGCATCAGTAGGCTTAACCTAACTCGCTGACAATCGCCATCTTGTTCATTTTGACAGTTCACGTATGGGCTGACAATTGGCATCGGAATCAGCTGTCACATTCATACAAGAACTGTCAAAATGAACACGATGGCGATTACGAGCGAGTTAGACAATAAGCCTACTGGTTACGCTTTGAATCCTACCAAAAAACACTTGCAATTCTCAGTATGTATAACATTAAAATCTTAAGGTAGCCTAAGATAACAAAACCTTATGGCCACGTTTGGCATGATTATGGGCGAATAAGTGGGAAGGGGAATCAAAAGTGATGGGTTGCTAGCCGCATCGCCTATAACATGATTCCTAAGATTTTCGCCCATTCCCTCGATGGGCTTTTACCATCTGCGCGGGAAGAGAAGCAACTGGTACATTCTATGTTTTTTCTTTACTCCCAGACCAGCATGGAAGAATACTTAGTCATAGCTATTTAGTCATAACCCAAACTGGAATATTCCGGAATTAACTGGTTTTTTTGCATAGCTTTATGCTCAAACTTAGAAGTGGCATTTTATGTACAGAACTTTCTGTTTGCGAGTTCGACTCGTACTTGGCCGGTTTTGAGTCATTACTAGGAAAAGATCTAAATGTGCCACAAAAAGTCTACTAACCAAGCCAAGTATTTTTATTTGCGTATCAAGTTAAATGAAGGCGTCACGATGGAATAGAAAAAGTTAAGTCTTTAAACACTTTAAAGTATTAATTGTCTGACAGATAAGAAGCGGAGACAAACTAACAGCTTTAAAAAAAATTGATGGACTTAGATTATAAGGTAGCAAAATGTTTACTTTAGTTTTGATTATAGAATAGTAGTGTCAAATACATCACTTAAAATTTTAATCGTAATAAGTATTTGGGGGCACGGTAGTGCCCCAGCCAAGTCAAGCAAAAAAGCGATATTTGATTAAGTTACATACAGTTTTAATTGCAAAGTAGAGGATTATTGCTTTTAATTCATGTACATAAATAAAGTGGAAGAAGACAGAGTCCTCCCACTGAGTCCTGGAAGAGATCTATCACGGTGGAACTCAAGGCTGCCGGGATGACCGGGGCCGACGCCAAAGAGAGGGCTCAGGATAGAGAAGTCTGGAGAAAGACTGTCGAGGCCCTATGCTCCACGAGGAGTTAAAGGAACAATCATCAATCGATCGATCGTCATCAAGAAAGAAAGAAGACATTTATTCATTTTAGGAAGACACACAAATATAAGAGTCTGTACACACAATTTTATAGAAAAAAAAAACACAGACATGAAAAATAGACCTTCAGCGTTGTGTGTCTTCGCAAAAGTGAAACGGTCGCTGGCTCAGCATTACGCTGAGGTGTTAGACTGCAGCACTGATTTTCAGCCAGAACCGTCTGTGACTCACGAAACGATACACAGATATAATACATACATACATACCGTCACGCCTCTTTCCCACAGGGGTAGGCAGTGACTACTTTGTTCCACTTGCTACGATCCTGACATACTTCTTTCGCTTCATCCACATTCATCAATCTCTTCATACACAGATATAATATACTACAAAAACCATATTTTTTACGTAAATAAAGTAATAAATAGACAGAACGCGACTTATGTATAACTAGAAAAAAATACATAAATTAATGAAATAGTTCACAATAAACAAAAAATAAAAAGGAGGGTATCATCACATAAATAAATGCTTGTTTATTAATTATAAAATCTAGTTTTTACTCTATGGTCCCAACCGGATTTAGAGCCTCTGTCCCATTCGTAACTCTGCAGCGGGCAGATGATATACAGTATCATGGTGTGCGGCGCAAATGTGCTATCTCGCCCATTCTATTCCAGAGACAATCACTAACCGTTTTCAATGTAAGTTCCTTTTTTAAACGAATGGAAGCCGATCGCTTTTTTTGATGCCAGATTGAATATTTAACCGCTTTGTTACGATAAAGAACCTCTATTTGAAGTTACGGACATATTTAAAAAAAAAAACGATGCTGTGTCGAAATGTGTTTTTGACACAAAGCAACGTCGCCGTCTGATTTATACCGCCGTTTTCATAATAACTAGAATTATATTAGTACTATAATAAAAAAAATATAGTTTGAGTCCTTTGACAACTTTCAACATTGTTTTAAAACACAATACATCTTAGAGCTAAGACTGCTTTTAGTAATAAAAAAGTATTAACTGGAAAATATTGATAGATATAAGATTTATTTGTATCTCCTGGTCGAATTTTGTATTTTTGTTTTTTTTTCGACTAGGAAGCCGAACGAGCGAGAGGGTAACCTGATTAAGCGATCACCACCATGGACACCCGCAACACTAGAAGATTGCAGATGCGCTGCCAGCCTAGAGGGTTAGGTTAGAATACCTCTTGTGCCAGTAATTTATTTTGTTTTTTTTTATATTTATTTATTACTAGCTTCAGCCCGTGACTTCACCCGTAGCTACGTAGCTCGTACAACCTTTGACATGTTTATCACTACCGCGATAACTATGCAATTTTTCAGGACAAAAAGTAGCCTATATATTAATGTAGGGTACCAGCTAGCTTCGTTCCAAATTTTATCCAAATCCGTCTAGCCGTTTGCGCGTGAAGTAGTAACAAACATACACACTCACAAAATTTCGCCTTTATAATATTAATGTGATGTGTGATGACGTACATACATAAATCACGTTTTCATCCGCGACGGGGTAGACAGAGCCCAAGGCAACAAGACCTTAAGGCCACGTTTAGCTTGATTGTGAGCGTTGCAAGCCTCTCCCATCGCCCATTCCCTCGATTGTGATGGGATGTGTGATTATTTGGTTTTAAAATCAGTCTAAGCCCTTAGGTATGTTTTAAAGTAATAATTAGAATACCTTTTATATTTACCAGAAATATACTAAAACATATCTCATTTACCTTTCCTAATCGTAGTGGACCTACTGATGGGACCCAAGTTTGGTCCTTCCTACTAATTTGCTGACCCATTCTTTTAATGATGGTCATAAAAAATACCATAAAAGGACTATAATAAAACCGTTTCTTCCCGCGGCGCCGCGTTTCGATATATTTATACATACATACATAAACACATATATCCCGCTTTATTTTTCACGGGGTAGACAGAGCCTAAGGTAACAAAACCTTAAGGCCGCGTTTAGCATGATTAAGGGCGTATAGGTGGAAAGGGAAATCAAAATAGGTGTATGGGTTGCTAGCCACATCTACAACATGATTCCTACTTAAGACTTTCGCCCATTCCCTCGATGGGCTTTTACCATCTGCGCGGGAAGAGAAGCAACTGGTACATTCTATTGTTTTTTTTTACTCCCAGACCAGAATGGAAGTAATTTTGCACAAATTATAAAAAACAGAGAGAGAGTAGCAGAAAATATCATCAGACTAATAAATTTGAATATTAATAAATACATACATAAGTACATAAATCATGTCTTTGATTTAGGGATTCACAAGTTAGACAGAGCCTAAGGTGTATCGAGAGGCCTCGTTTAGCACGACTGTGGGCTTATAGGTGAAAAAGAGAAAATAAAAATAAACATACGAAATAACCCCACGATCTCAAACACTGTTTATGAGAGCGAAAGTTTGTAAGTATGGATGGATGTTTGTTACTTTTTCACGCCAGAACGGCTGGACAGATCTGGATGTAATTTGGAACATAGATAGATTATAGTCTGGAATGTCACATAGGCTACTTTTTATCCCGGAAAATTGCATAATTCCTGCGGGATAGCGATAAACGAATTCTATGCAGACGAAGTTACGGGCAACAGCTCGGGTGCTTTATAGACGGGCGTAACAATCAACGAGTTTAAGGGACATAAAAAAACAATTTTCAATATAGATTTTTCCAATAAAATGATTACATCACATCAATTTGGTCTTTTATCAGAATACCGCTTAGCTGTGACGACAATTATCACAAATATCCACACGACTTTCGTTCTTCAGATTAGTTTAAGTTTACAGTATCTATTAAAGGCAATTTTGATCAATTAAATTATGGGGCACGTTGAATTCGGCACAGCGTTACATTGGTTACGATAGAATGTATGTGGAGAACGAATTGGTAATGGCCAGGTATAGTATTGAACTGGCCCGCTTTGGTTAAGGCGAAGGCGTTTGCCCACTCGTGGTCACTTTAACATGGTCAATGACCACTTTTGCCCACTATTCAAATTGGGATTTCATCCGCCTTTACGCCCACAATCATGCTAAACGTGGTAGGTTTTGTTACTTGTGACTTGCGTAAGGGATAAAAATGTGATTTGTTAGGTATGTAATTAATTTATTTGACGATGGAGTTTTACACCTCCACTGAACTTTTTTTTTCTCTTTCTTTTTTTGCTGAACTACTTTGTTTTACTTTGACTAGTAGAGACTTTATACATCTCTACTATAGACTGATATAATTTAAGGCTCGGGGACCTCATACGTCCCTTTTATAATACATTTAATACATTTGTATTTAATTTTTGAAAAAATGACTGTCTGCCAAGTTACTTGCGGCGCATTCTTCTTCGCAATTATGGTCTTTCCGAATGCGCTGGTAGTTTAAAAAAAGACATGTTAAGGCAAATGCGAAAATAAAATTTTGAATTTTTGATTTTTTTTTGAATTCATGTGTATTAAAATGAAGTGCTTTTGAAATTATTGGACTTGTTTTTATTGCCGGTCCCTTGCTTCCTTGTGTTATATAATGGATTCGATATTGTTACTTCGCCTTAACATAGAAAAAGTCGTTTCGTTGTAAAAGAAATCAATCCGGTTGTATACCGCTAGATGTTTGATTGCAACCAATTTGGTTCTGTTCCCATGAAAACCATTAGTTTGTACGAAAATATTCGAGTAAATACCGTAACTAAATACGTAATCTTGTGTTTGTTAAATTATTTGAACGACAACAATACATACTCCCTCATGGATAATCGCTTGTTAAGCTTATGTTTTTTCTTCTTACACACACATACATACACATACACAAATCACGTCTTTATCCCTTACGGGGTAGACAGAGCCTAAGGTAACAGGTACCTGCAGGCCACATTTAGCAAGATTGTGAGCGTATAGGTGGAAAATGAAATCAAAATAGTGATGCGTTGCTAGCCTCATCGCCTATAACATGATTCCTATGATTTTTGCCCATTCCCTCGATGGGCACTTACCATCTGCGTGGGTAGAGAAGCAACTGGTACATTCTATGTTTTTTCTTTGCTCCCAGACCAGCATGGATTTTCTTCTTATTTGTGGCACATCGGCGTCATTACAACATTTTGTCAGTCCTTTGCCTTAAAAGCAATTCCTTGTAGCAATTCCCCGAATTGCATTTCACCTCAATTGAATCAAGCCCATCGAGGGAATGGGCGAAAATCATAGGCGATCAGGCTAGCAACCCATCACTATTTTGATTCCATTTTCCACCTATACGCCCACAACATGTTACCTTAGGCTCTGTCTACCCCGTAAGGGATAAACACCTAATTTGTGTATGCATGTTCATCCGTTGTCTGGTACCCATAATAAAAGCTTTGCTTAGGACACCGTATGCTTATATCTTCAAAACTACCCAACGGATTTTGATGAGGTTTTTTTTAATAGATAGAGTGATTCAAGAGGAAAGTTTTTATGTATGATTCTTCGCAGACGAAGTCGCGGGCAGAAGTTAGTATTTTAATACCTTTGCTAAATGGTTTTGATTAAATTTCCAAACGTACTAACGGATGCGTAATAATTTATTAATATTTTGGGTGGCAATAAATAAACGAGCTAGTGCCATAAAGCTTACCGGTTTCGGAAAGATATAATTAAAATGTTTAATTACCCACATTTGTCTTTGGCTGGTAAAATGTGACATTATTATTTCTTAATGAAGAAGCCACTGGGTATCTCTGTTTTGAAGGCTACGCATTAGTTTCTGTAAATGGCTAATCTTTCAACTTTTCTCGAATATTAGCTTCTATGAAGTAGAATTTGGACGTTTAAAAAAAATACAACCTTTTTTGTTGACTGTACTTGCTTTGTCATTGTCATCCATGGTAAATACAGATTTGAACCGAACAAAATAACAACAAAGCTTGGAACAAAGAACAAAAATAACACACATACATACATACATCACGTTTTTATCCTTTACGGGGTAGACTAAGGCCTAAGACTAGAGCCTAAGGAGACAGGACCTAAACACCACGTTTAGCATGATTGTGGGCGTATGTATAGAAAGGGGAATCAAAACAGTGATGGGTTGCTACCCACATCGCCTATAACATGATTCCTATGATTTTTGCCCATTCCCTCGATGGGCTCTTACCACTGGTATATTCTATGTTTTTTCTTTGCTCCCAGTCCAGCATGGAAGTAAAAGAACATAATAATTATACTAATTCAACCATCTGCTGAAGTCCAGTAGTACCAATAGTTCCAATAGTTCCAAGACCTTGTTCTTTCACCCAATAATTCATTACCATTCACTTCTTCACTACCATTTCGAAAACTCTATCCTTATTATTTTTCTTCGTTATAAATAAAAACTTCACGCAAAAAACATCAAAAGGAAACACGAAAATTTCGCACACACAAAAACGCAAAAAAACTTTATACAAAACGATTTAACAATTATAGCGAAAAAAGTCGATGGAATCACCCGATTTTAATATACGCCAGGATAACTCTGCGGTCCTAAAAGTGTTATTCCAATACATTTTATAGGAATAGTTAACTGCAAAAACAAATTGGTCCGACAAACTCAACTTACCTCATTTAGTTTGCGTTGATTAACGACGAACTAAACGCAATTAAATGTTGTGATTTAATGACATAATAGTAACTGGTTTTATAAATTGGCAGGTTCCATTTCATCTGCGAAAATAAACGTGGTTTTTTGCCAGTCGCTTCTCTTCCCGGGCCGATGGTAAAAGCCCATCATGTTATAGGCGATGCGGCTGGCAACCCATTACCATTTTGATTCCATTTTCCATCTAAACTAGCCCCACAATCTTGCTAAACGTGACCGTAGGGGATAAAGACGTGATTTATGTTGGTATGTATGTATATTTATCATTATTTTATTTATTTACCTCGAAGTAATAAAATTGCAATACAATCTTGTACTTACGCATTTCTCAGAACTCTAATTAATTTGACGCGTTAATTGACGTTTATACTGAAATGTTGTAACACATGATCGTGGTGAAATGCGACTAAAACTAATATCGATTAAAAAAACAAGATTGAAACACATGGCGCGTCTGGCTGTCCACAGAGGGGTGCTTGTTCCAACATTAATGTACGGTAGCAAAACTTGGGTATGGCAAAAGAAGCACGAAAGTAGAATAAATGCAGTAGAAATGTGAGCGTTAAGAAGTAAATAAAGTCGTGATTTTTGTATTGTGTATTTTACTTACCGTAACACAGCTACATTTGTAAAGACAGCTGGACATTTTACTGCTTCCAGTTGGACAGTTAAAATTACCTGTAATAAAAAACAATAAATAAATACTATGCAAATCGATATATTTTTATGCAATTACATAGTTAACATTTCAGTCTCTCTTTGAATCATAACATACGCAGTAATTACTTTAGTAATCGAGTTAAAAGTATTCTAATAAAAAAGACGTTGGATTTTACTTTTTTTTTTGTTCATATAACTGCAATCAGTGGCCAGACTTATCAGCTATGTTGAGTGGATGGCTTTTGAAGTACAGCAGGCCAATGCCTTGCTGCCAACTTAGAGTATGTGGTTCCTCTTTAACCTCCTAACCACATTGGCATTGTCAAGTAATCCAGAAGCAAGTGGATTAGGCTGATTTGCGAGTCGTTTGATACGCTGTTTCTTAAAGCGCTCTATTTCTGAGACTGTTGCAATGTTCAAATACTCGTGTATTTCGTCATTCTTCGCAAACCATGGAGCTTTTACGATGTTCTTCAAAATATTGTTTTGCACCCTTGGATTTTACTAGAATAGGATTTAGAACAAGAACCCGTTATAGTCGAGAGAATAAACAAAAGTTTATATTGTCATTCGGACTGTGAGATGCTAATGCTAAGTGATAAGTTCGAAGTGTAAATATGTATTAATGGTAATAGAAGATGTAGCGATCAATAAAAAAAGACTATGCCCGTGAGGTTTCCTGCTAGTTCTTCCCGCGGAGGGTTATACTGAACTAGCTGAATGTACTCTGTGTTGTTGACCAAGTGAATAAAACGATGTGCGCTACTAACCCGACTTTCATTGTATGTAAGAGAGGATCTTTATGAAATAAATAAAAGTTTGGGAGCAAAGACCTCTGCTTTAGAGCTAATATTGATATTTTGTTAATTTCAGTCGTCTTATCGCCGGGGTAACAGCAGTAGCAACATTCGCAACACAAAATGTCAACAAAAAAAAAACACAAAAGGATTATCAGATTAAAATATTTACGTAAAGCAAATCGACTCGACTTGTCGGCTTATTATCAAAGGTAACTTGACTTTTAATTGTTTATTAAGAAACGCGGGACGGTAATGAAACGACATTGACATTTGACCATTCGCATGGTGATGAGGTGATCGTATCTTGCGGAGCGCAAGTCGTTTTAAAATTTGCATGATTATTTTAATATTACTTTAAATAAGTGCGTTTAGCGTGCGGCGTGCTTGTAAAAGGCGTTCTTAAAATTAATAGACAAATTCCAGCAAAATCTAATTTTATTATCCAATGCAAATATAATAAATAGGTTAATTTTATTTGTTCGTTTGTTTGAAATGGTTTCAACAGGCTGAAGTAGTGTTTAAATTGAAAAAGTGTACAATTTTTGGGTGCTGTTCAAAATTCATAAGTTTTGAAATATTATCATGCAATTTCCGAACCTTAGCTAGACAAACTTTTTTTTATTGCGTGATCCACATGATTTAGTTAGGTTTGTGTGATAACAATTATATTAATTTACGGACAAGTGATAAATAAAGCTTCACAGCATTTGGCTGAATACATGAGATGAATAATTTAATATGGTAATGAAAAATGTATAATTACCATAGTTAGACATGGACTTCTGAAATTCAACGATTTATACACTGTAATATAACACGCAAACCGAAAAACGACACAAGCATGTCTTTCTTACGCACAAGATAAACCCCGGGCCAACAAATATTAAACTAATTAAAAATCGCATCGAATAATATGAAATTAATCGCGCCAATTACAAAAGCGAATATTTATTTAAAATCGCCCCGAAGCTGTGATATAGCGCTGGTTGTAATTGAAAACGTAATTTGTTATTGCTGCAAGTTTGTATGCGATTTGTTTTTTAAATGTATATTGATTGGGTCAAAGTGCCTGAGGGCATTTGAGAGAGAGAGAGAGAGAAACATTTATTTACACACATTCGATATACATCATCATCACCATCATCTCCAGCCTATCATACGTCCCACTGCTGGGCACAGGCCTCCTCTCAGAATGAGAGGGCTCGGGTAGTTCCCACGCGGGCCCAGTGCGGATTGGAAACTTCAGACACACCATTGAATTGTCCATGCTGGTCTGGGAGCAAAGAAAAAACATAGAATGTACCAGCTGCTTCTCTACCCGCGCAGATGGTAAAAGACCATCGAGGGAATGGGCGAAACTTATAGGAATCATCTTATAGGCGATGAGGCTAGCAACCCATCACTATTTTGATTCCATTTTCCACCTATACGCCCGAAATCTTGCTAATTGTGGCCTGTAGGTATCTGTTACCTTAGGCTCTGTCTACCCCGTAAGGGATAAAGACGTGATTTGTGTATGTGTATGTACGTATTGAATTGCTGTGTGCAGATTTCTTCAAATCGTATTCCTTCAACGAAAGGCTCATGGTAACTTTCAAATGTTATTTCGCACATAAATTCCGAAAACTCAGAGGTGCGAGCCCGGGGTGAACCCACGACCCTATGCTTGAGAGGCCACTGGTCAAACCACTAGGCTACCACGGCTTTTACACAAGATCATTACATAGTATAAAACAAAGTCGCTTTCTCTGTCCCTATGTCCCTATGTATGCTTATATCTTCAAAACTATACAACGGATTTTGATGCGGTTTTTTTAAACAGATAAAGTGATTCATGAGGAAGGTTTTATGTATAATACTACGCAGACGAAGTCGCGGGCAGAAGCTAGTATGATATAAAGAAAATTTAGTTTGAATTTTACTTGAATGACTTTCGGTTCGAATAGTGAAAGTAGAAATTGTAAGTCGGGTCTCGAGAGGATAGGCAAATATAATATAACCTGTTTAAAAATACGAACCGCAGGTGAGTGTTTTTTAAAGTCACGAATCCAGCAATTGCTCTTCCAGCTGAGGCAGATATAAATGTGTTTCTCAAACATTGAGAGAAAATGAAAATAAATTTTGCACTAAACTTACTCGCAACTTAGGTGGTTTTCACGTTCCCTCCTTTTTTATCCAGTGTTTTTTTTATGTCTCCTGTCACCGTAAGCTATTTGAGACTTTGATAAAAACTTTAGACTCGAACAAAACGCGCACTCCTCGGCCATCGACTTGGCTGTATGTTTAGTTAGTTTAGTTTAGTTTATTTATTCTCTCAGCATAATATTACTGCATAAACGAGTTTGATACAATGATTTATGTTGAGATCGTCAATGTCGAATACAAAACAATACTTAATCTATTTAATTAATAAAGACAGAGGAAATAAAAATTGAAATAAAATGACAAATATTTTCATCCCCAGGAGGGAGTCGTCAGAAGCAAAAATAATACAATTAAGGTTGACATTGTTGTTCATTATTCCATAGTCTCTGACTTAAACAAAATTGGAAACAAATGAAAAACAGTCCAGCAATCCGATGTATGGTCAGAAAATCGCGCCTGCAATGTAATTCCGCCGTCAACAAGGCCCTTCGTGTTCTGTTGCTTAGAATACAATGACGACATTTACGACAATGCTTGAGAAAAGTAAATTTATCAATTTAATTTTTTAATTAGAACAATTTTATGTGACCCTATAACTAACCCATTAATATTTTAATTAATTGTGTTAGTGGGAATGGGCGAAAATCATAGGAATCGTGTTGTAGGCGACGAGGCTAGCAACCCATCACTATTTTGATTCCATTTTCCAGCTATACGCCCGAAATCTTGCTAAATGTGGCCTGTAAGTACCTGTTACCTTAAGCTCTGGCTACCCCGTAAGGGATAAAGACGTGATGTGTGTTTGTATGTGTGTGTGTTTTAAAAAATCCTAACACGGTTATAAAAATACTAATCCATAATAATGCGTCCGTAAATTCAATATAGATAATTACCCTAATTGTGTGTAACCGTTAGCGTGGTAAGGGCAGCGCCTAAACAGGCTGCGCGGGCGCATGTCGCACTCCTGCGCATGTATAGCGATATAATAGCGAACATTCCCAGGAAATACCAATTACAACCATATACGGAGGCTATTGTGCGAAGGATTTTATTTATTCCTGATTATTAGTTTGCTATCAGAAAATAAGACCCAAATTTGCTTTTACGCACAAATTCTTTCTTCTGTCTACCCCGTAAAGGATAAAGACGTGATTTATGTTTGTTTGTTTTTTTTTCTTTGTTTTCTTGGGACTGCTTTATGATAGGTTAAATGCTATTTCGCCCATTTATCCCCACAATTGCGTCCGTACCTACTGGTGGAAAAAACATAGAATGTACCAGTTGCTTCTCTTCCCGCGCAGATGGTAAAAGCCCATCCGATTGCGAGCGAGTTAGACAATAAACCAACTGGTCTGGTTGTAGAAAAGTTGGTCGAAGTAACTGTAGATATCAATTTTTCAGAAAAAAATACCGAAAAATAAGTTCCATTTCATTTATACCACAAAACATGAAAACAGCCTTTAGACCTGATCAATGCGCACGATTTTTGTGCCGAAATGCTAGTTGTATCACTTTCACAAAATTATCTCCGAAACAATCCTAGCAAAGCTGCAAGTGAGATCGAACAAAAAAATCGTATTTTTTCTGATTAATAAATAAAAACACACAAAAGGGCACAAGTCGAGTTACGTCACTTATCACAGGAGCCACAGAATTATCATACTTTTAATTTAATAATATGTTTTCTAGCCGTCAAGGCGCTCAAAACAATCCCTAACTCTTTCTAATAAGGCGACCATGTTCCTGAAATTGTACTAAACACTTGATAACCCCGTCGTAAAACGACGTAAGTGCACTTCCACTGTATGGTGGTTAGGTCTTTTTACTTGGGTAGGGGCTTAAGCGTGACTGCCACCGCGGTAGACCGCCGTATTTGGTTATGGCGGTAGTCGAAGCTTTCCCGTTTAGTTGGTGACAATTAAAGGTATCACGATCCGCATTAACAGATTAAGTGTCGCTTGGTTTTATTGGCGCTTTCGCGTTATTGCCGCCTTTTTTTCACATAAAATAGACTCACGTTTGACTTAATTTCTCGCTCGCTTTCGTTTTAGAGGATAACAAACCCTGTCAAAGTATACTGCAGAATGGGGTGACATAGCTGTTAATCGTTCAAAGGTTAACTGGAAGAGATCCCTTTTAGGGATAAGTTCGCCTTTGTGCATATTTGTGTTGTCCTGTATTCATCTTTTTCCTGTGTGTTATGTACAATAAAGAGTTATACATACATACATTGGCAAAAATAGTTTCACGGCAAACTCATGATCTTTTATAGTTTACTAGCTGCTGCCCGCAACTACGTCTGCATAGGATTCGTTTATCGCTATCCCGCAGGAATTACGCACTGTCCGGGATAAAATGTAGCCTGTGTTATTCCAGACTATAATGTATCTATGTTCTAAATCTCATCCAGATCTGTCCAGCCATTCTGGCGTGAAAGTGTAACAAACATCCATCCATCCATACTTACACTTTCGCGTTTATAATATTAGTAGGATAGAAAATTAAAGCGTTCGCCTTTTATGTAAAACACCCGATGTAAAAAAATACAATAAAGTAAGATTACAATAAGAATAGGCCTGGCAAACAATAGTCGGTCGGAATTAAAAGCAATCTCTGCCAGACTACCATTTATATAGATACTACCTAATTATTGTGGCGTTCTCAGTGTAAAATGGATTTAATGACCGCAGAGGTTATGGCACTTTGCAACCTAAAGAAAATGGAACAAAGGCGTAACTGCTATTAAGACCCTTTACGTTCAGAAACACAACTAAATACAATACTCGTAAACAATTTGCATAAAACTCACTGGTAACTATAAACTAACGTCAATTAAGATAAATAAAGTTTTTATTGCGTTCGGTTTTTAAAATTAACAAAATGGCGGATATGGCCGGGCGGTGGCCATTAAGAGAATTAAACATTAAATTGCTTTACTTAGAGAACTGCAGCCAAGTTTATTCACATCTAAGATAACTCAAGAATAACAAACCTTGGTTTGTTGAGAAAATTGTCATTCAGCAGTTGTCAATTTTGTTGCAAGTTTATAAACGACACTGAAAAATAGAACAGAAAAATCCGAAAAGTAAAGCTATGGCCGGGAATCGAACCCGGATCCTCGTCATTCCATGACGCGTCCCTACACCACCCATAGCAGCTGGGTAAGCCTTCGATTTTTCTATCTGTTATTAGCTGTCACGTGACCTTGTTACTATACGATTTTTTGTCGCTAAGCGACATCTGTTTGAATGATGTGTCTATACGATACAATTACAAACTCCCGTGCAACATCTACTGATGAGCAAACACGAGAGAAGGCGCTGTTGATCAAATGACAGGTACTGTCAAATGTAGCTATAATTTTGTTGCAGTCGGAATGCAGTTTAAGCCCGGGTAACATAAACTACTGAGCCAAATACGGTTTCTCTTAAGACGTTATACTCCCTTGTAGATATCAAAGACCTACCTACACAAAAACCATCTTCTCCTTCAGATCATTACAATACCCACAGCAGAGCTACAAAATATCAAAAATAAACAATTATCTTTTATTGACCACTCGCGTCTCTGAACCCTAATATTATAGGCCGTAAAAAGTTAACCTCTTCGGTCTACAGCTTTGTGTATGGTGCGAAAAATATCATGTCTGCTTTGCAATGCCGTTTTCGATCGATTGATTATGAATCTGCAGCTTATAACTACGCAATGAATGCATTTCGCGTGATAATTCTCACATGTTCGAAAGATTTATATTGAAGGTTACATTCGATGAAACTGTTAAGTGTTCAGTCATACTTAAATGTTACTCGTTATAATGAGTAAGATCTGTAGAAGGAACTCAGCATTAATTTTAAGGTAGGTATCAATGGCGCAAAAAAGCCGTGGTAGCCTAATGGTAATCTTTGGCATCTCAATGAACGCGGGTTCGTACCCGGGCATATCTCTGAGTATAACGAGCATTTTGTGAAAATTAAGTTCAAAGTTGACCATGAACTTTCAGTGAATGAAAACGTCGTAAAATCCTCTATCTGCGACGCATACAAGCTGGAGACGCATTTAATGGTTAAAAAAAAACAAATGACGTTCGTATTTTTTATTAGCCAAGAGTTTATTCAACAGACGCATCTTTATTACAAAACATAATAAATATTAACAATTCCAAATTGTGCTTTAATAACACAAATAAAATTATTTTATATTCCTGCGACTCAAAACCGTACCATAAAGCTAGTCAGGCATTTTAGGGCCAAAATCATTTTATCATTACGTCTTGATGATTCGAGCATTCCTTACAAAGTCTACCCAAAACACATTCGCCGCGGTCAAGGTTTTAGGTCGGTATTCGTCTGAAGCCATCAACAGTCAGTCATTGGCTGTGAGGCTTAGTTACGACTTTTTTCTTCGCTCTCCGTTTTTATAAGCGGATAGTGGTTGATGGTTGGCGTGGTAATTTGGGTAGGGGGGGGGGCGTAATTATAGGGCTGCCTGTGTCATTGTCGGCGTCTCGCGAGCAATTCTAATTTTGGACGAAATTGAATAAAAAATTATGTCGATTTTTGATGGAAGCACCCGAATGCGGTTTGGGTGAGATTTGGTTGGTTTCTGTACGTTTGTTTTTGTATTAGTCACAATTTACCTACGCGTTATAGCTGTACCTAAAATATATGTAACTTAAATTACTAACGGGTTCACGGTGGATGCAAGCCGCTTCCAACCGAGGCAACTCGAGATCTATGGGAGAAACCTATGTCCAACAGCGGACGTCTTGATATGATGATAATGAAAATTACGCTCGCCGTTTCGCTTCCTAGCATTCCTTAAAATTGGCCTTGTTCCTTCTTAATATCAGGGTTCTAGATCCAAGAGTTTATGCTGTGCGTCCACGAATCAACCAGGATTATTCTATTAACTGACTAAAAAAGAAATATAGCATCCAGGTTTCTAATAGAGAGTTTTAACACAAACAAATCATGTTACCAATAGACACAACATAAGAAGATTTCAGATGCGTTGCCAGTTTAGAGGGCTAAGTCACCTCTGGCTGCCTTTAATTTCAATATAATAGAGGAATAACATTCTACGAACGTTAACTAATTTAGTGTTACAAAATTCTGTATCTATCACCATCTCGCTCCCACCTTTCATATTTATCAATCTTAGACGAGGTATTAATCATCATTACTCATTCTAGCTATGAGCATAAAAAAAGGAATTAGTTTTGGGCGTTCTTTGGCTATTCGTTGATGTTGGTAATGTTGTCGTTGGAATGACTTCAAATAAAAGATGGCTTCCCCTTTCTTCCACGCTGGTCTGGGAGTAAAGAAAAAAAAAAAGAATTTACCAGTTGCTTCTCTTCCTGCGCAGATGTTAAAAGCCCATCGAGGGAATGGGCGAAAGTCTTAGCAACCCATCACTATTTTGATTTCCCTTTCCACCTATACGCCTTTAAACATGCAAAACGCGGCCTTCAGGTTTTGTTACTATGGCTCTGTCTACCTCGTAAGGGATAAAGACGTGATATATGTATGTATGTATTCCCCTTTTGAATGTGCCAGTTACGTCCTTATGCTCTGGAAACAATGAATAAAAATAGGTACCTCAATGGACTAGAGCATTTTAACGTTAAACTTGACAGAATAACCAGTTCAGTCTTGAAAATTAGTAACATACTCTTTGAACAAATAAGAAGTAGGTACGTAGAAGTAAGTAGGGCCGACAACGCACTGGCATCGCGTAAAGCGCTGCGGGTGTTTATGGACGGTGGTGATCATTTTAACATCAGGTGACTCACTAGCTCGTTTGTTTGGCCTCTCTAACATAAAAAAAAGTAAAAACTGATTACAAACGGCTATTTGATTGATTGCAAAAAGGCGTATGTCTACTCAGTCTCACTTTTTTGTTCATAGAATTTTGGCTCCGCTTTTTATTTGGCTTATTGTCTAACTCGCTCGCAATCGCCATCGTGTTCATTTTGACAGTTCTTATATGAATGTGACAGCTAGCTGATTCCGATGCCAATTGTCAGCCCATACATGAACTGTCAAAATGAACACGATGGCGATTGCGAGCGAGTTAGGTAATAAGCCTACTCTAAGAGCCAAGTTAGATTTATTCATTCAATAAAAATTACATCATAAATTGTACATTATCAAGTTAGGAGAATTTCGATTAGCTAATAGATTTTAGATTTGCTATGCAATGGTATTGGACCACCAATCCAACCAATCCACCAATTATTTGACTTTGGATTCAACAGGAAACGAATTCAAATCTTCATTCAAATCAAAATCTCTAAGCGACTTACGACAAACATCTTCAAGTTATAGACTATCGTAACATTGACGCAATTCTGGAAGATAGTTAAACGGATCATAATCCTGTCAGGAAAAATAAAAATTGGTCTGGTCTATCATGTTAGTTTAATCTGTGGTCAAGCGGTTTCTACAGCCAAAAAACCCGGGAAAATTCCCATTCTCAGCCTAGAAACAAAAACCGAGATTATTCCCTCCGAAGCCCGCACTTATATTCCCCCAAATTTCAAATGATACATATACTAGGCACGTTAATAGAGCAAGCCTTGTAATTTGGCCCGGCGTTATTACGACCCGGCATAATGACCAGAAAAAAACCTTAAAAAACGGACAATAATGACGGATAAAAAACGGACGCCATCTTGTTCTAGCGGCGTACTATTTTCGAATTTGGTGCTTCGTGTTTTGAATTGGGAATTAGGGATTGTCTCAGCTTTTGTTGCCTGCCAGTGTTTCTTTTTTAGTTTCGACTTTACGCGGAATTAACTCGTTGTTCTGTTGTCGTCGATTGTCAATGTGTATTTGTTAAAACGAAAAAATATGAATGGTGCAGTATTAAAATTGGGCAAATCAAAATAAAAATCATCGTGAGATAGATTAAACTTTTTTATAGAGCGTTCAGTTTTAGTATTAAATTAATTAATAGTAACATTGCTTTTTTTCCATGCTGGTCTGGGAGCAAAGAAAAAACATAGAATGATAGATAGATAGATAGATAGATAGATAGATAGATAGATAGATTAGATTAGATAAGATAGATAGATAGATTAGATAAGATAGATAGATAGATAGATTTATTCATCACTTTTTTAAAAGTGCAAATGTCAAACATAAGTAATCGTCAGAAGGATCGTCAATTTAAAATATCAAATGTACCAGTTGCTTCTTTTCCCGCGCAGATGGTAAAACCCTATCGAGGGAATGGGAAAAAACCATAGGAATCATGTTATTAGCGATGCGGCTAGCAACCCATCACTATTTTGATTCCTTTTTCCACCTTTACGCCTAATCTTGCTAAACGTGGCGTGTATGTCTTGCCACTTTGCTCTGTCTACCCTAAGGGATAAAGACGTGATTTGTGTATAGGTGTTTGTTGCTTTTGTACATCTGCTTGCTTTGGAACCAGGACCTTATTAGTACTTTCGTTACAAATTTAAGTCTAACGGTTAAATTTCAACACGTATTTCTGACTATGTTTTATAATTACGCAATCCCTTTGTCCTCTTTATTCTTTAATAAAATAAACAAAACGCGATGCTAATAACGAACCTTTTCCTAACCTGCACCGACGATCAATCGACAAGTTTTTTTTATCCAAAAAGGTCGAAATCGTTATGACGACACGTAGTGCCAACATAATAACACTAATTTTATCTAATTATATGAGTAAGAAGCCTTGCTGACGAGAACAAAGATATTCGCATCATAAAAAGTTTAGAAACAACAATATTGTGTTGGCAGCGGCGTAACTATAGGGTGGCAAGAGTAGCAAAATGTTACGGGCCCCTAGCTCTACGGGGCCCCCAACTGGCTTGGTTTAGAGCACAGAAGGGACGCTGATGCACTTCTTTATATTGAGGAAGGAGCCCTATCTGACGAATTTGCCGCGGGCCCCGAACGTTATAGTTACGCGACTGTGTGTTGGTTTTTTTCTAACATTTGCTTTGGCTATACATAAGTATAAAGTTCTTCCATGCTAGTCTGGGAATAAAGAAAAAACATAGAATGTGCGAGTTGCTTCTCTTTCTGGGGAAGTAAAAGCCCATCGAGGGAATGGGCGAAAATCTTAGGAATCATGATGGGCGATGCGGCCTACCTATGCGCCCACAATCATGCTAAACGTGGCCTTAAGGATTTGTTACCTCAGACTGTGTCAAAAGAAAGGAGGAAAGAGGAAAGGGGAATCAAAATAGTGATGGGTTGCCAGCCGCATCGCCTCTAACATGATTCTTAAGATTTTCGCTCACTCATTCCCTCGATGGACTTTTACCATTTGCGCGGGAAGAGAAGCAACTGGTACATTCTAGATTCTTTACTCTTAGACCAGCATGGAAGAGAAACAATCAGCTGTCAAATAGTATTTTAGGGTTGCCAGCACTAAAATGCAATAATGGCGGCAAATTTAAATCTTGCGTCCTTTTCGGGCAGCCGTTGTAACCGGATGATCCAGAATCCACTTAAAAAACAAATTAGTTAATCTAGTTTAATGGTTTTAGTCAACATGGCAAATTACGTGTAATTTCGCTCGCATCCAATTTTTAGTAATCTACGAGTTGCTAACTAAATGCGGTGACATCGAGTGTAATTTAGTAATTATTAACTATTTACTGTAATATTCGGATCGCGTGTGCATGAAGTAGTTAGTGTCTGTTGATGTTGATAGTTGTCGCAAAGACATTAAGTACAGTCAGCAGCAGAAGTGGCCATCATAAAAATAAATATTAACTGATACCATTGGCTGGACGCAAGGAACGCTGATGCACTTCTTTATATTGAGGAAGGAGCCCCGTCTGACG
Source organism: Pandemis corylana (assembly GCA_949127965.1). Taxonomy (NCBI): domain Eukaryota; kingdom Metazoa; phylum Arthropoda; class Insecta; order Lepidoptera; family Tortricidae; genus Pandemis; species Pandemis corylana. Next base: position 13,478,470 of record OX421858.1, on the reverse strand, counting down.
AATTTGCCGCGGGCCCCAGACGTTATAGTTACGCCACTGCCCTAAAACATTGTATTTATATCGTGCTTCCGTGGAGCAAACCCTCTTAACATGCCTTAGCAAAGCAGCAGTTCGCACGGCCGGCGCGACGGTAATAAATAATAAACACAATTTCTTACAATAGAAAAACATTAAACTGAAAAATGTCAACAAAACGTTTTAAGGGCACGTTTACCTTACCAGCCGGGGTTCGAGCCAATTTCAACGTTAACAGCAGAGCGGAGACTTTAATTTAGCTTGCAGGTAATTATCGAGGTAAAAGCCCGAGTAATAAACCCTACTGGTTGCGGTGTTATGTTCCTCTTTTTAAATATGTTCTGGAAAATAATTTGTTCCCGTGCTTAAGCGAGTGTGATACAGGATGATTCTAGGTTAGAATAATTACAATGTGTGTATTTGTTTGCAAAGAAAAAACATAGAATGTACCAGTTGCTTCTCTTCCCGCGCAAATGGTATAAAAGCCCATCGAGAGATTGGGCGAAAATCTTAGGGATCATGCTATATAGGCGATGTGGCTAGCAACCCATCACTGTTTTGATTCCCCTTTCCATCCATACGCCCACAATCTTGCTAAACTTGGTCTTTAGGTCTTGTCACCTTAGGCTCTGTCTACGTGAAGGGATAAAGACGTGATTTATGTAGGGGAATCAAAATAGTGATGGGTCTAGCCACATCGCCTATAACATGACTCCTAAGGCCATTCTATATTTTTTTTGATCCTTGACCATCATGGATGAAAAAATCTTTGCACGTCAAAATATATTAGTCAATAAGACGTGGCCGTCAACTTGACAGTTCAACCGTAGCGACATTTTCACGTGATAGGAAGTTGGATCAAGTGAAAGACCACGTATTTGGCCGACCGTACCTAGTGATTTTCCTTACAATTCCTCATAGACTTTAAATTGCCGTAATTGCTAAAATTCTTCAGAAAACTTGTTGCATTAAAAAGGACTAATGGCATCATTCCCTTGCCACTGGTATCACAGAGCAGATAAACAGAGCGTCCACTCGGTAAAAAAAACGCTGGAATAATTTTACTTAGTGTTGATCAAGCATTTACAATGCAAGTGTTTTTTTATTAGAAAATGAAAGAAGAGTATTGTTAATTTAGCTTTTTAGAAATCGTGAAGGGTCTGAACCTGAACAAATTTTACACACATATATTTATTGTTATAAATGTAATGAAAAGATAAATCCAGCCGCCTATTTTGTCACATTGACGTCCGTTTTCAGTAGTGGCGTCACTTTGTATGAAGAAAACAAAATAAAATAGAGTTTTTTGTGCCTCTCTTAAAACACTTTTTCAGAGACATCTGAACCCCCCCCCCCCCCCCCCCCCCCCTTCCAAAAGTTGTGATGTTAACATTCATAGAATTAAAATAAATTTCTTATACAAGGGTTATTTTATGTACTACGTACTACGCTCGTGGTTGTTGGTTTTGTTGTCCGTGGGTGATGATTCTCACTTACCACCAGTCGACTTGCTCGTTTGCCTTCCTTGTCGAATATTTAAATAACTTGACGCGACTCGATAGAACCCAAAAACGGCTGCGTCATTTCTCAACAGTGCGCTATCTTCTTTTCTCTGTCTGTTCAATAGTTTTTATTGTCTGACTCCTCTGTAATTTTCAATGCGGTCGACACAAAAACTTATCTGTTATTCACAATCGCGGCAACTATTAGATGAATGCTAGAGTTTTTGTTAGAAAATTGGTTTCTGTAAATTATTGGAAACAGCCAAGGTCCACTAGATAAGTAGATACTATTAAGTAGATTTTGATTATTTCCAATTCACTTCGTCACTTTTGTAAAGAAACAGTACATACGCCCACAATCATGCCACGTGGCCTAGGTAAAGAAAGAAAGAAAGAAAACATTTTACATTACATAATACCTAATTAATAATAATAAATCATTCCCTCACTCTGTTAATCATTCCCTCATTAATATAATATACAAAAATATGGAAGACCAATACTCCTAAATAGATCTCTTATTGCAACTTTTTGATTTCTGCAAATAATATATCTAAATTTATCAAAAAAAAAAAAATGTTCAATAGTAACATCTAAAATTTTGAAATTTCATAAGAAATAAACATTCGAATAAATTCGTGACATATGGAACAAAAAAAGAAGTAAATAAAAAACATAAGGACACACATCACGAAATGGTCCCATCTCAGCATAATGCTGGCCGGCCAGCGCTGGTCTTCCGATCTTCCGATCCGATCTTTCGGTCTTTTTAGTATAGGCTCTGTCTACCCCGTAAGGGATATAGACGTGATTTGTGTAGACATTTTTTTTTCAACAAAATCCAACAGTCAGAGTAATGAGAAATAATAAATTTCAGCAATCGTGTCCGAGGAAGCTGGCTATAATATCATCAGATAACCTTATTCAAGCGATGCGTTTACGAGTTAGACGATAAATCTAGGCTTTACGACAAATGCAATGACTTCTGGCACCCGAATAGTGTTGCCCGGCGACAGTCCACTATCGATATTGTTTCTACAGACACATAGTATCGATTTTTTTATTATTAATAAACTGGCCAAAGATTGACGTCTGTCTCACCTGATGGTAAGGTTAGATTAGATTAATTAATTTATTTATTTATTTCTATTTGTAAATTACAATATATTTTTATGTCAAAACATAATAATATAATAATAATATCTTGGGAATATTGACACCAATTGACCTAGCCCCAAACTAAGCAAAGCTTGTAATATGGGCACTAGACAACGGATAAACATACTTATATAGATTTCTAAATGTCAGTGAAAATTAGATCACATAGAAAAATCCGAAAAGTAAAGCTATGGCCGGGAATCGAACCAAGATCCTCGTCATTCCGTGACGCGTGCTATACCCCTACACCACCCATAGCAGGTACCTGGTGTAGGGGTATTTTCAATGTGTTCTAATTTTCACTGACATTTAGAAATTTAATTTCTAACGGTAAAACCGAAAAAGTAAAATATAAAAATCAAGAAATAAAATTACTTGATTCATTTGATAGTACATACTTATATAGATAAATACATACTTAAATATACATATTAAACATCCAAGACTCGAGAACAAACGTTCGTATTTTTCATACAAATTTCTGCCCCGACCGGGGATCGAACCCGGGACCAGCTTCATAGTCAGGTTCTCTAACCACTGGGCGATCCGGTCGTCATAAGAACGTCACAAAAAGATCGTCCATTGTAAACAAAATAATAAAAAATAAAAATCATAAATCCAATAATACAATCAAGTATCGAGTACTACGATATCGATATACATTATATACACACATACCGACAACGGTGACGGTTCACGCCTCTTTCCTACATTGGTAGGCAGAGACTTTGTTCCACTTGCTACGATGACATACCTACCTCTTTCGCTTCATCCACATTCATCAATCTCTTCATACATGCTCGTTGGTGCTATCGATATTAAAACTGTCGATTGTGCAGCAACGCTACACCCTTGCTTACGTATGACGGCTCGATTGTATCGAGTCGATAACCGCGCGGCTCGAGTAAATCGATTCACGCAAAGGCACATTCCTAACTTCATATAATGCAAACACATCCTAAATAATCCCTACTAATATTATAAATTCGAAAGTATGTCAGTCTGTTACGCTTTCATGCCTAAACCACTGAACCGATTAAAAAAAATGGTACAGATTTCAGTCCTAGGGACATGGGTTTTTGGCGCGCGTGAAACCAATTCTCTGCAGATAAAGTAAATTCAGAAGTAACTAACTTTAATTTTATTATTTTTTAGAACAGCCTGTATGTGCGTTACTTTGTACTTTGACGCGTGTTTAACTAACCTAACGTCACCTCAACCCCATTGTTACAACATACAGGGTGTTAGGATTTAATTTGTCGCTATTTATTTAAATTGAATAGGTAGTTATTTTTAAGCTCTCATGCCGCTGGCTAAGCTTACTTCATGTAAAACTATTAAAATACGTTCATCAGTTTCCAAGATTAGCGTGAACAAAGAAGCAGACAGACAAATATAAAAATGTCTAAAAGTATAGGATTAAAACATACATTTAGATAGAGCGGTTCATTTTATCAAGATATTTATTTACCCGTATTTGACACACAAAAAATGGCCCACTTCCATGCTGGTATGGAAGCAAAGAAAAAAAACAGAATGGGCCAGTTGGTTCATTTCCCGCGCAGATGCTAAAAGCCCATCGAGGGAATGGGCAAAAATCGTAGAAATCATGCCATAAGCGATGCGGCTAGCAACCCATCACTATTTTAATTCAATCAAAATATCGCATCGCCTTTAACACGAATCCTGATGAAATATGTGATTTATTTATGTAGGTACTAACTGTTCCCCGCGGCTTTGTCCCCCATTTCATTATTTTTTCTACATAATAACATTACCTATGCCCACAATCATGCTAAACGTGGCTTTTAGGTCTTGTTACCTTAGGATCTGCCTACCCCGTAAGCGTAAAACGTTATTTATGTATGTGTATGTAAAAACGTTCCGTGGAACTTCTGGAAAAAATAAAAATTACCCGCATTGGTGGAGCCGTCCTCGAGTTTTGCGCTTAGCAGTGTCCATTTTTTTTATTAAAACTAAACGGAAAAACACAGCGAATTTGCCCTAAACATATATACATACATACATAAATCACGTCTTTATCTCTTACGGAGTAGAAAGAGCCTAAGGTAACAAGACCTTAAGGCCACGTTTAGCATAGTTGTACGCGTATAGGTGGAAAGGGTAATCCAAATAGTGATGGGTTGCTAGCCACATCCTACTAATATTATGAATGTGAAAGTTTGTGAGTATGGATGTTTGGATGTTTGTTACTCTTTCGCGCCAGAACGGCTGGACAGATCTGGATGAAACTTGGAACATACATAGATTATAGTCTGGAATAACACATAGGCTACTTTTTATCCCGGAAAATTGCGAAATTCCTGCGAAATAGCGATAAACGAATTCTATGCAAAATGATTCCTAAGATTTTTGCCCATTCCCTCGATGGCCTTTTACCATCTGCGCGGGAAAAGAAGCAACTGAAACATTCTATGTTTTTTCTTCCAGACCAGCATGGAAGTACAAAAGCCTTTTAAATGTAAAGGCGAACCAACATTGACATTCAACTATCGGCTAGCCCATCGCATACATTAGAGTTAATAAAGCGTAGAAGGTGGTATTCATTAGCTCCCGGGCCATCGTGATAGCGCTACCCGGAATGTACCGGGAGCCGATCGACATTGGCACGTTTTTTTAAGACTAATTAGTTTAATGAGACGTTTCGAGTTTAGCGAGAGTTTTTGGTAGCTACGATGCTGCTAATCAAAAAATGGAAAAGTTTTTTAAAACGCCGCCATTTTTTTTTTGTTTTTTTTTTATAAGTCACATCTGTGTAATCCATGCTGGTTTGCGGGGAAAGGAAAAACAGAATGCATCAGTTGCTTCTCGTCCCGCGAGGGAATGGGCGAAATTCATAGGAATCTTGTAATAGGCGATGCGGCTAGCAACTCATCACTATTTTGATTCCCCTTTCCACCTATACGCCGACAATCATGTTAAACGTGGCCTTTTAGGTCTTGGTACCTTAGGCACTGTCCAACCCGTAAAGAATAAAGACGTGTGTGTGTGTGTGTGTGTGTGTGTGTGTGTGTGTGTGTGTGTGTGTGTATTGGTCGGTGCCAAGGGGTGACTTCATTTTGAACAACTGGGGTGTTCTAATAAAATAAAATTAACCACCTTCTGAAATATTTTAGAACTTCATCCAAATCCATGTTTTCGTGAAAATTTCATTTAATAACAAAACCCATACAACAAGATAACGGCATTTTAATTTAGTACATACACACATACATACATACACAAATCACGCCTATGTCCCTAACGGAGTAGACACAGCCTGAGGTAAGACCCCAAAGGCCACGTTTTCCGTGATTGTAGGTGTATAGGTAGGGGAATCAAGACAGTGATGGGTCGCTAGCCGCATCGTCTATAACATGATTCCTATGAATTTCGCCCATTCCCTCAATGGGCTTTAAATTTCCTCTGTAATAAATACTTATTATTATTTCCGAAACGAATTAAAAAAAAACAAATAAATCATGTCGGTACAAATGGAAATAAATTCCTCCTCTAACTCTAGTTAAGAAGGAATTTCGCTAATAGAAACTTTCCACAATATCAAGTGGAAGCACAACACAGACCGATAAACTGTTCACCTTAAGTACAGTCGCCACCAAAAGCTCTCAACTCTTAATTATAAAAACCGCACGTCTAAAAAAATATTTTTAAAATATTCTGATACGTGAATTAATATTCAAAGGTTAACCAAATCTTGAAAATTCGACAGTAAAAAAATGTCGACACACTTGAAACTTTAACGCAAACGCGATCAAAACTTACACTATAAGTTAAATGCGTTGGTGATGAATGCGTTAGACGACATGAGCTTAAATCTATTTTTACGCAGATTCAAGTCTAAACTATAACAATGACCAGAGATTATGACATAATATTTCATATGTTTTCAATCAAATGTGCATCAAAATTTCCGGTAATATTTGTCATTGAACTTGAAGCAACTCACAACAAGTATTTTGCATAAAAACAGGAACAGAGAAAAGTTCATACATACATACACAAATCACGTCTACATCCCTTACGGGGTAGACAGAGCTTGCGGTAACAAAACAGGTCACGTTTAGCATGATTGTAGGCGCATCGCCTATAACATGATTCCTAAGAATTTCGCCCATTCCCTCGATGAGCTTTTACAATGCGCGAGACGAGAAGCAACCTGGTACATTCTGTTTTTCCTTTGCTCCCAGACCAGCATGGAAGTACATTAGTTAAAGACTACAAGCCCATGGAAAAACATAACCTGTGAAATGAACCAGCGTGAATATCGCTTAGAAGGCTGTTACTATAATCATAAAATAACTGAGCGCTATGCCGTCATTTCTGAGCGGTACAGGTGACTACGTGAGTACATGGAAAAAAAATGCACTAACTTCCGGCACCACCACTTTAGTACGGCACTAGGTTTTTCGACATTTATTTTTAATCTGTAAGCTATAAAACAGCCGCACATTAACAATTAGTCGTTATCCTCACTTGTACCTGAGAAATTTTATATTTCACGCGCAAGAAAGAGGCCGATATATGTCGTCCATGCTGTTCTAGCGTCATTGGGTCTGTTTCTGATTAAAGACTTGATGCAATATGTAATTTTGAGTCGATCTGTGCTGCTAACTCATTTTGACGTTTTTTGAGTTCGGTCAGTTTCGTTCTAAAGGTGTGATGTTCCGCTCAGAAATGACGGCATAGCGCTCAAAGTTATTTTATGATATAGTATCAGCCTTCTAAGCTTGATTCACGCTGGTTCATTTCACAGGTTATTTTTTTCCATTGGCTTGTAGTCTATAAGATAAAAGTTCAGACTTGAACAAATCGCAGCCTCTAAAAGAACTATTGAAAAGGGTCAGCAAAAAAAAACAAGCTTACGGTCCGCAATGACAATAAGCGTTTAAACTCCAAAATTATCTCCGGCAGAATCGCGGGTTCAAAAAAAGGTAAGAAATTATGATACTACCATACGAAGCAAAAAACACGATCCAAAAAGTTGTACCCGCTCGGTGAGTTGTGTGAATATATGGCAATCCAATTATTGGATTTCGAAGCGGATTGTAAAGCAAGGCGAAGTATACGGTAAGTAGGAAATGTAGCTTTTTAACAACGGTATCCTATACACCTTCGCAAGCAATCCGAAACCGTCCGTCCGTTTGTATCTCCGTTCATAGTCAGATCAGTTGCGTGCACTTCATAAAGACAAGAATACATGGTCAACCTTGCTGTGATGGCCATCTAGGCTGATTTTTGAAAGCACATGTGTGAAAATACCACTCGGAAGTGGTGAAGAGACTTAGGGCTCTCCTTAATCTTGTGACCTAGTCAAAAATTTGATTGTAGCTGTAGTTTTGAAGGTATAAACAGATTTATACCACTTTCGAGTGGTATTTTCACGCATGTGCTTTCAAAAATCGGGCCCCTGTTTTCCGATATTTGAGGTATGTATGTAACGGTTTATTGTTAATAAACTTAATGAAAAAACAGATATTTAAAATGTAAATACAAAACTAAAACTACTATTAAATTAAAATAACTAAATTAACTTTAAAATTAATTGTAAAAGAGAGGTGGGCCTCGTGCCAGGGTGCCCATCACGCAGGCAGCGTTCCCGCGCTGAACTGCGACTGCGATTCTTTGCGCGAGAAGGCTGCCGGCGCGAGAGTCGCCTGGCCTCTCTCAATCTCTTGCTGAGCTCTTTGTGTAGCTCCAGCGCACCCTTACCCCAAGGACCTAGAGTCTCGCTATTTGAGGTGGTTAATCATTTATGTCAACAAAATCATCAAGCAGTATTTCTGGAAAGTTCTTTTTTTTTGTCTGACCTATCTCAAAGCTCTGTGCTGCTGTCAGGTCCAGACTCGCACTTGGCTAGTTTTAAATTAATTAAGCCGTAATCCACGACTATTTATAAAAGCAATCCTGAAAATGGTTTACTTTGGATTTGAATTCAATTTGTTTCACCCAATAATACGAATCGGAAAACTACTACGACATACTAATTAGGGATTGCAAAAACCGTACAAATTAAAAAACCGGTTTTTAACCGCATCACAGAATCAAAAACCCGGTAACCGGTTTTTAACCGGTTTTCATTATTTGCTTCAATTTTACTGAAATCATCATTTAATATCTCGACGTTCTTGCATCATGGAATAAAGTATTGCTTAGTTTATAAACTAAGCAAGTCAGCATTAGTTAAGCAGAAAATAAAACGAGTTTGTTTTGATACGGTAGTGGAATTTAGCCGCGGGCAGCAATCCGAAGAGTTCATCGGAGCACTCCCCATGATAAATACGGTACAGTATGCAGAGCCAGAGAATCGAGCCGACCATAAAGTGCCTGGTTATCGACAAATCGAGCAGCTCTGCGTTGGATGCTGTCAAATGGAAGGATTTGGTACTTGGGTGCCCCAGGCGCCCCAGCCCAGAGATGAGAACAGTACTCCATATGCGGCCTAACCTGCGCCTTATAGAGTTGAAGGCGATGGGCTGACGAGAAGTACTGTCCCGCTCTATTGAGCACGCCCAATTTTTTAGAAGCTAATTTAGCTTTGCCTTCCAAATGACCACGGAACTGAACATCACTCGAAATGTCGACACCCAGGACCCCGATAGACAACTTGGCATCAAGGGGGGTACCTTCGAAACAAGGCGAAACAATAAAAGGATCCTTTTTAGTGGAGAACGCGCATACCTGTGGCTTTTGGGGATTAAACTGAACCAGGTTGAGTCCACCCCAATCCGAGACCTGCTTCAGCATGATCTAAATTTGAGATACATGTATGTTCCGGCTTTCAGTGACATGCTCCCTGGGTACGTTAGCGCTACCGGTATAAAGCGCATCCCCAGTACTGTCATCCGCATAGCAATGAATATTGGTGTCATCCAACATGTCATTGATATGCAGAAGAAATAATGTGGGGGACAGCACACAACCTTGTGGGACACCAGAATTCACAGGCTTTAAGTCGGAGCATGAGCTGTCAACTACAACTTTGATGCTTCGATCTGAAAGAAAACTGGCCACCCAAGAGCACAACTTCCCAGGTATTCCGTACGCAGGAAGCTTGGAGAGCAGAGCTCTATGCCAACCCCGATCAAAGGCTTTCGCTATGTCCAAACTAACTGCCAAGGCTTCCCCTTTACTCTCAATTGCCATAGCCCATCGGTGCGTAAGATATACTAAAAGATCACCAGCTGAGCGACCACGGCGAAAACCGTATTGGCGGTCACTAATCAGCTGGTGCTCCTCTAGATACCCTAAGAGCTGGCTGTTGATAACGGACTCCATTACCTTGGAGAGCAAAGAGGTGATAGCAATCGGTCTGTAGTTGGACGGGTCCGGGCGATCGCCCTTTTTAGGGATCGGATGCACAAGAGCTGTCTTCCACGCGCATGGGACAACGCCAGTAGAGTAGGAAAGCCGGAAAAGACGCGTAAGGACCGGCGCCAACTCAGGAGCACACGTCTTGAGCACAATTGGCGGGATTCCATCTGGTCCACTCGACTTATGAATGTCTAGAGCAAGGAGGGTTTTGCGAACGGTCTTATGCAAGAACCGAATGTTCTGCATAGCGTGAGCACACCGCGGGATAGTAGGCGGTGTATTACCCCCGTCATCCAAAGTCGAGTTATGCCGTCTCTGCTAGTCGGCTTTAGGTGTTTTGAGATGCCAATCTTTGCGGCATTATCAAGAATATTAATAAAATGCGTTTTAAATGTTGTAAAATATAGATAGTAATAATATATAACTAGCCGGAACATTGAACAAAATAGTTTTAGACTCACTGTAGTATATTGGATTAAATAATCAACTAATTATAGTTTTTATAACTTTCGGTTTTTATCCGGTTTTTACGTCCCGAAAACCGGTTTTTTGCCTTAACCAAAAAAGTCCGGTTAACCGGTTATTCGGTTAACCGGTTAACCGGTTTGCAATCCCTAATACTAATGCATATTTCAGATTTCTCGACATAAAGTTTACTAATTAGGTAATAAGAAAACAAACAGCCTTTTTATATGCTAGTTTTGACACTACCAAATGTGTCGAATGCGTTAGCGTGAATGTCTCAATTGTATGTATGTATGTATGTAAACTCTTTGTTGTGCAAAATAAACAAGACAAATACAATTGACAAACACTGAGATACATGCACAAAGGCGGACTTATCCCTTTAAGGCAATTGTCCTAATTATTACGGCCAAATTGGCAGCGCCAATATTGCCACGTAACGGCAACAAAATTATTCTCATTATTCGACGCTAACGCATTCATAAGCTCCTTCAGATCTTGTTACCTTAGGCTCTGTCTACCCTGTAAGGTATACGTGATGTATGTTTTAAATCCTTCAAAATTGCTTTATTAAACGTACAATTAACGATATTGTATGAATCGGATCGCCAATGCTCAATTTGCGTAAGTATTTACACCGCTGAATGAATGAGATAGCATTATTGGAGCCAAATATTCAACCAATCTGATAAAGTACCGAGAAACAACCAATGAATACAGTCAAGAATAAAAGGCAACCATTTTGAAAGAGACGGCTGCGCAGGCGCTCTTGGCTGGATCACCAAAACTCCACTTACAGATTTTTGTATTGTCATCCGACTTACTCGAGTATGTAAAATTTCAGCTCAATCGGTTGAAGATTGAGTCGCAAGATTCTATCCGGACAAACATACTTACATACCTACATACATATACCACGTCTTTAGTTCTTTACCCCTTACGGGGTAGACAGAGCCTAAGGTAACAAAACCAAGGCCACGTTTAGCATGATTAAGGGGGTATAGGTGGAAAGGGAAATGAAAATAGTGATGGGGTGCTAGCCGCAGCCTATAACATGATTCCTAAGACTCGCCCATTCCCTCGATGGGCTTTTACCATCTGCGCTGGAAGAGAAGGAACTGGTAAATTCTATGTTTTTCTTTACTCCCAGACCAGCATGGAACTTACATACTTACGTAGATTATAATAAATATAAAAGCTTGTAAAAAATGCCCGTAACTTTAAAATTTCAAACAAATTAGTTTCTATCAAAAAAATATACTCTGTGCTCATTGTAACTAAAGAATGTTCTTTTCTAAAAAGTTTTTGAATCATGGCAACAATTTTTCAGGCATTATAACGTAAGCACTGTTATACGCGACTGTAGTTCGTGCATTCTGCGCCGGCGCACGTGATTGCAACCCGGTGAATTGAAGCCTTATTTAAAACAACTTCTTTATTTTAACATCCACGGTGACCCAATAAGCGTTTTCGTATTTATTTTTCGTAATAAATGCATCTCTATCTTTAAAAAATGAACGTTATTTTCGCGTTTTCCTGTAAATCGGATACAAAGTGGCTTTAGCCCGTAACCATTTTTATTTTTTTATTTTTGTTTTTAACAAAATATTTTTCAAAATAAACAGTGCACCACCATCTGTGACTAAAAAAAAACAAATTAGTATTAAAAGAACATACAATTGACGACCGGATGGCCTAGTGGTTAGGGAACCTGACTATGAAGCTTGAGGTCCCGGGTTCGATCCTCGGTCGGGGCAGATATTTGTATGATCCCTAAATATTTATTTATATATTGATGCTTCACGATTTTGTTTCAAAATAGTAACAAGTATAACTAATCTAAAATAATTTTCAATAGAAAAAAAATAAAAAAAAGATGGTGCTATTCTATAAATCGGTCGATAAATTAAGACAGTGTCGCATTGACATATCGAAAGTTACGTTTACTACATAATAAAGTCGGTTTAATATAAATCACTTCCAGCTAGATATAATAAAATTCAACGATAAATCAAGCAATGCCGTTTTGTTGTAATATTTCAATAAACCATTAAAACATAATATACAACGACAAGTTGAGTCATAAAAATATCATCGAAAATTTCCATACACAGGTATTGTCGTTAAAAAAGATACAAAGCAGCTAACATTTTGACATCAATTTTAAAGTTTAACTATTATCTAATTTATCACAGAAATTTCTTATTCACATCGTACTTTTAGGAAATCTAATGCTCTTCAACTTTGGCTTGCAACGTGAAACAAAAATGTGCTTAGTTCTAATGATATAAGATAATAATCTTTCCAGAGCACCTCTGAACAACCTGTCGAAATATCATCATCTTCGGAATACTTTCCAATTAAAACTTTAATATACAACAATGAAACACAGCGGAACATTCACAATATCAGTCAATTTGCAGCTGCTCTCTTCCCGCACAGATGGTAAAAGCCCATCGAGGGAATGGACCAAAATCTTGGGAATCATGTTATAGGCGAGCTAGCAACCCATCACTATTTTGATTCTTTCCACCCATACGCTCACAATCATGCTTAACGTGGCCTTTAAGTCTTGTTACTTTAGTTGTCTACCCCGTAAGGGATATAAACGTGAATTGTGTATGTGTGTGTATTGTGTCTCTCTGACGACATCCAAGCCTTTATTCTAAATTTAAAATTTAACTTTAAATTTTCCGTAGTCAAATATAGATACGAGAGCAAAAACGTTACAACACCATCAGTCATTGTCATGGACAATGCGTTCCGCCATTTTGGAAATCCGCAAATTAAATCCCGAAAACCAGGGGCCGGCTGTCACCTCCGCTTGTCGCCAAAACGATACGGCATTGTCTCTCGAAATTGTATCGAGCAATTCGAGAATAACCACCAAGAGCTCGCTGAAGAAATTTTATCGTACGCCTTTCACTTAGGGATGTGTTTTGCTTGAGATTTTAAAAATAGTACGACATTTTTGGAGGATTTGGTGTAGTATTTATGTCGTGTGGGCTTATTTCTGTCGGGGGGCTATTTATTGTCGTACCGAAAAGTATGTGGTCGAATAAATTAGTGATTTAAAAATGTTTTTTGCAGTTGGGGGGGGAAGGGCTAGTTGATATAATGATCTTTATAACGTAGGAAGTATAGTTATTGCGTAAGAAATAGCGGGTATTTTTGTCCGATGTTTTACTTTAATTATTTTGTTGTTTCATTTACTGCCCAGCCAGCACGAGAGCACGCAAGTCAGGTAGCGCGCAAGATAGACCCGTCCCCTTCTAGAGCGAACAGGAAGAGAAAGACGGGGAATCTATCTCCCTCTTACCTCTGTATACAATAATTACTTAGCATATAAAAGTGACTGATGAAACTGATCACAGAATCACGTATAAACTAAATTAAAAATTACATCATAAAGATTAATGAGCGGCAAAAAATGTGGTCCTCATACATATACATAAATCACGTCTATATCCCTTACGTGGTAGACAGAGCCCACGGTAACAAGACCTTAAAGGCCACGATAAGCATGATTGTGGGTGTATAGGTGGAAATGGGAATCAAATTAATGACATTTTTACATAATTCCTAAGATTTTGAACCGTTCGATGGACTTTGACGATCAGCGCGGGAAGAGAAGCAACTGGTACATTCTATGTTTTTTTTTACTTCCGGACCAGCATGGAAGAAAGTACTCATACATAATTATGTAGGTATGGAGACTAGGCCAAATGTATGTATGAATAACTTTTTATTGTAAAAAAAACACAATAATTTTACAGGTAGCAAGACAAACAGATGTACAAAGGTAAATTTTGTGCTACTGAGTATATTTCAATTACAAAGTTGACGCTATTCCATAAAATAATCTCTTCTGGTTAACGCTTCTTTGTTTACAGCTAGCCACACTTGACCCACTCTCTGCTGATAAATCAGTAGCGAACGGGAGCCGGGACTCGAACCCGCTACCCAGAGTCGCGTGTATCAGATACTATGTAAGTTAACTGTGGTATTTAATTGACGGTTAAAGTATTTATCCCTTACGAGGTAGACAGGTAACTAAATACACGCCACGTTTATTAAGATTGTGGGCGTAAAGGTGGAAAAGGGAATCAAAATAGTGATGGGTGAACCGCATCTATAACATGATTTACCAACAAATATTTGTTTCAAAATCAAAAACTTGAATATTTTAATCTTATTTAATGATTTACGAGCAAAACAGAATATAATAAAAACCATACTGTAGTTGAAGGCATTAAAAAAACTGGTTCCTAGAAACTAAACCATGTTGTTGTAGAATGTGAATTGGTTTTATAATCGACTTGGCTAAATATTGAACAGATAGGACCCTTGTAATATATTATCTTTATTTTGTAAATGACTAGCTTTTGCCCGCGGCTTCCCTCGCGTTAAGAAGTATAGTATGCATGCAAAGTCTCAGCCCGATCGGTTTAAAATTGACAAAGTTTCATACAAACTTTCATCCCCTATTTTATCCCCTTGGGGATAGAATTGATCAAAATCCTTTCTTAGCGGATGCCTACGTCATAACATCTATCTGCATGCTAAATTTCAGCCCGATCCGTCCAGTGGTTTGGGCTGTGTGTTGATAGATCTATGTCAGTCAGTCAGTCAGTCAGTCACCTTTGAGTTATATATATTTAGAAGAATACAAAAGTATTAATAGGTAGTTTTTAAGCGAGTGTACAATTTTCTGCAGGGCCGACAACGCACTGGCATCGCGTATAGCGCTGCGGGTGTCTATAGGCAGTGGTGATCATTTAACATCAGGTGACCCACTAGTTCGTTTGTCTAGCCTCTCAAACATAAAAAAAATATATATAAACTAAGGCTACCTTAAAAATAACTTAGTAAAATAAAACTCAGGTTAAAAATAAAAAAATAAAATAAATTTGGACTCTTAGGAAGGGTCCCCATCACGCAGGCAGCATTCCCGCGTTGTATCGCAATTGCGAGAAAGCTGCCGGCGCGAGGGTCGTCTGTTGCCTCCCTCAGGCGTTTGCTTACATAGGTTTTTAAGAATTCCGTACCTCTAAAGGAATCGTTGTCTATCTGTCCTTCTAGACCTTTTTCCTCAGCCCCTTGAAGCCGTGAAAAAATTAACCGTCTAAGTCAACTAAATCAAAATATACAATCATTAGAAATTCTATTTGATTGATTGATTCTCAAGAACAGTAGGCTTATTGTCTAACTCGCTCGCAATCGCCATCTTGTTCATTTTGACAGTTCACGTATGGGCTGACAATTGGCATCGGAATCAGCTAGCTGTCACATTCATACAAGAACTGTCGAAATGAACACGTTGGCGATTGCGAGCGAGTTAGACAATAAGGCTACTGATTCCCCTGTCTCTCATAGTTTTTGACTTATCCCTTCTGACCCATTTGGATTGATAATCCTACATACACATACACAAATCACGTCTTTATCCCTTATGGGGTTGACAGAGCCTAAGGTAAGAGGTACCTGCAGGCCACATTTAGCAAGATTGTGGGCGTATAGGTGGAAAATGGAATCAAGATAGTGATGGGTTGCTAGCCTCATCGCCTCTAACATGATTCCTATTATTTTCGCCCATTCCCTCGATGGGTTTTTACCATCTGCGCGGGTAGAGAAGCAACTGGTACATTCTATGGAAGACTTCAGACATTGATAATCCTATATGATAATATTATTAGTATGTTCGTTCTCTACGCAGTCCGGTTTAAAAATAAGCTTATTCCAGCATTTAATGACGTTTTCAACAATTTCTGAACTAAAGTAATAAAAACCATTTACAGTGCACTTTAGTTTTAATTATGTTATTATAGGCGAGCACGTAAAGCTGATGGTTAATTACCGCTATCCATAGACACTCCACTTGCTACGATCCTGACATACTTCTTTCGCTTCATCCACATTCATCAATCTCTTCATACATGATCGTCGGTTTCGGGTACTCCTGACTTGACCTTCCAAAACGTCTCCTATTTGGTCTCGGAACGTCCGTCTAGGCCTTCATCTCCCAACGCAACCTCACACTCCCCGTATAGATCTGTTCAGTTAGTCTACTTTCATCCATCCGCTCTACATGCCCAAACCAACTAAGCATACTTTTTTCTATCCTAGTCACTATAATCCTCTTTCACACGCGCACGTTCCCTTATCACACTATTCCTTATTCTATCTTGATACACCTTCCATACTTCTTAACGCTCTCATTTCTACTGCATATATTCTACTTTCACGCTTCTTTTGCCACCAGACTATTCTGTCTACATACATACATATATCACGTCTTTATCCCTTACGGGGTAGACAGAGCCTAAGGTAACAAAACCTTAAGGCCACGTTTAGCATGACTAAGGTCGAATAGGTGGAAAGGGAAATCAAAATAGTGATGGGTTGCTAAACGCATTGCCTATAACATGATTTCTAAGACGTTCGCCCATTCCCTCGATGGGCTTTTACCATCCGCGCGGGAAGAGAAGCAACTGGTAAATTCTATGTTTTTTTCTTTACTCCCAGACCAGTATGGAAGCTACCATTATACTATCTGCACCAGAAATATACACAAAATATCCGTACACTTAATTAGTGCCGCTTTTATTAGATACTAGCAGTTGCCTGCGACTCCGTCTGCGCACAATCGCTTTCCCGTGTGAACTACGCAATTTTCCGGGATAAACGCTACCCTATGTTCCCCGGGACTCAAACTGTCTGTGTACCAAATTTCAACTGAATCGATCTAGCGGTTTAAGCGTGAAAAGGTAGCAGACAGACAGACAGAGTTACTTTCGCATTTATAATATTAGTAGGGATTTTTAACATGATAAGGTGGAAAACGAGCAAGTGATACGTGATGGTAAGTAAATACCTTCACCTATGGACACCCGTAACACAACGGTGTTGAATGTAAGGGAAAATCATCGAGTTATTTTCCTGAGAAAAACATTAACGTCTTGATTCTGTCAAGATTGTCTTTTCGAAGAAAGCTTCGCCAAATAATGCGTTCGCCAAATGACGAGTTTGCCAAATAATGAGTTCGCCGAATGACGCCTTTTGAATTGGCTGAACTGCAGTTTCCAGTTTGAAAGGAAATCGGACATAACCCACTATTAATTTATCATTTAGCTCCAAATGTCATCAGGGAAAATAAGTGCAACGTCTTGTACGTCGGACCCTGGAAATTTAACGATCCCCATAATGTCAGTAATAATCTTGGTTTTTTGAAGTACTTTATAAAGCTTCGCTTTGTTTTTTTATCGCTTACGTTAATTGGACTATAATTAATATATGTAATCAACATTTCTGTTTTATAATCCACAAAAAGTTGGGTATTTTTGTGCAAACAAATAAATAATACGAAATATGAAAAGTAGGATACTGCATCGAATCATACACATACATACACAAATCACGTCTTTATCCATTACGGGGTAGACAGAGCCTAAGGTAAAACAAGACCTACAGGCCACGTTTAACAAGACACTGAGGGCGTAGAGGTGGAAAGTGGAAACAAAATAGTGATGGGTTGCTAGCCGCATCGCCTATAACATGATTCCTATGATTTTCGCCCATTCCTCGTCGTCGTCGTCGATATTATATAAAGAGGAAAAATTTGATTGTTTGTTTGTTTGCATTGAATAGGCTCCGAAACTACTGGACCGATTTCAAAAATTCTTTTGCCGTTAGAAAACTACATTATCACTGAGTGACATAGGCTACTTTTTACCGCGGGAAAATACCTTTTCCTACGGGAAAATTAATTTATCGCGGGCGAAGCTGCGGACGGAAGGCTAGTCTATTAATAAAAAACATTCTTCTTTTTCTTCGTAGTTGTGGCGTATCAAGTCGTTATAGCGGCGACAACTTCGCCAATGTCAAAGTAATCAAAATGTAATTCAAAAATCTCGTGACAAAATGTCGGCAACGTTGTACGGTAACACGGTCAAAAGACCACCCTGTCGGGCTCTTAGCCAACGGTCAATACCTCAGAAACTGCCAGGAAATCATTAGCCGATGCCCAGGGTGCACCGGACCAAGCACAGCTCTTCCCCTCGGACGGATCCGAAAACGAACCGCAGCTCTTGACCACTGGAGGTAACCCGACTCGCACTCCGATCAAAACATTCACACACACACACACACACACACACACACACACACACACACACACACACACACACACACACACACACACACACACACACACACACACACACACAGTCGTTGGGAAGCGGCTTTGTTTTTTACTACTAGTATATAAAAGAGATATTTCGTATTTTTTCCATGCTGGTCTGGGAGCAAAGAAAAAACATAGAATGTACCAATTGCTTCTCTACCCGCGCAGATGGTAAACGCCCATCGAGGGAACGGGCGAAAATCATAGGAATCATGTTATAGGCGATGAGGCTAGCAACCCATCACTATTTTGATTCCATTTTCCACCTATACGCCCACAATCTTGCTAAATGTGGCCTGTACCTGTTACCTTAGGCTTTGTCTACCCCGTAAGGGATAAATACGTGATTTGTGTATGTATTTATTTATTTATTTATTTATTGACAAGTCATGTACATACAATATGAAGATGTTAACATTGTTCTAAGTCAGTCCATGACGCCCTGCAAGGGCACACAATAGTAGTTAATATCTAAATCTAGGATTGTAATATAACGTCAAAACATGCCTTCAAATTAATTAAGTACATTAAAGCCATACATTGACATTATCAAATTCATTAATGTTATTACACATACACGGATAACTCACGTATAAAAAGTCGAGTGATGCTCGACGTGTTTCGGACTATTCCGTAGTCCTTCGTATTTCGTGTTCGTTTCGCTGCCGCCGGGGCGAGCGCTCCAGGAAGAAGGACTACGGAATAGTCCGAAACATGTCGAGCATCACTCGACTTTTTATACGTGAGTTATCCGTGTATGTGTAATAATGATTAAGTCTCACGGTAGTTTCATGTTCATTAATG
Organism: Pandemis corylana; assembly: GCA_949127965.1. Classification (NCBI taxonomy): domain Eukaryota; kingdom Metazoa; phylum Arthropoda; class Insecta; order Lepidoptera; family Tortricidae; genus Pandemis; species Pandemis corylana. The sequence goes on along the minus strand of OX421858.1, from coordinate 13,459,012 downwards.
TTATTCTATTCTAGTTAATTATTTGTTAATAAAATGAGATGATTTCAGTATAATAGTATGTCAATTAAATCTAAGAATCAATGTATGTGTATGTATGTATGTGTTTCGTAGAACAATAAAGAAACCAGATGATTCACGTAATGTCCTAATTCCTTAGATGCTGCGGCTATCTCGGTTCTTCGAAAACAGTAATTAAGATCATGCAAAAGCGATATTTATTATACCTATCGACGCTGCTCTGAGGTCAACGACTTATCGTGGGTGCCTCTTCATCATAATCAGCTATAGGACGGTCATTGTTGGGCATAGGCCTCCCCCATTCACAACCATAATAAACCCCATACATTCATACAATATACCACGTCTTTATCCCTTATGGGGTAGACAGAGCCTGAGGTAACACCTTAGGGCCACGTTTAGCATGATTGTGGGCGTATACGTGGAAAGGGGAATCAAAATAGTGATGGGTTGCTAGCCGCATCGCCTATAACATGATTCCTAAAATTTTCGTCCATTCCCTAGATGGGCTTTTACCATCTGCGCGGGAAGAGAAGCAAGTGGTAAATTCTATGTTTATTTCATTCATGTTATAGGCGATGCAGCTAGCAACCCATCACTATTTTGATTTCCCTTACTATACGCCCCTAATCATGCTAAACGTGGCCTTAAGGTTTTGTTACCTTAAGGCTCTGTCTACCCCGTAAGGGATGACTTGATATATGTATGTATCAATATACTGAAAATTGAACCAGAAAAACCTGAAGAATTTTGACACAATGTATGCATGTATGTATGTAAACTCTTTATTGCACATAAAAATCAAAAAAATACAGAAAAAAGTACAGAGAAAATAGTACAAAGGCGAACTTATCCCTAAGAAGGGATTTCTTCCAGCTAACCTGACACAGAAAGGAATAGTTAACAAAGAAAGGCAAGCAGTTATTGTTATGCGCAAATAAGTAGTCTTAGTACTTAATAAATTAACAACTAAAGTTAAAATGTGACCGGATTTTAATAAAAAATTGCCTGTTGTTTGTTTATTTTTAAGTCGACCTTGACTGTGGACACCAGTCCGTTGGCATAACTTTACAGTAGCATTCCGACATAAAACCTTATCTAAATCATATTCTGACTTAATGCGTTCATTTAATACAACTAAATCTTTTATTGGCAATAGCCAATACTTAGTTTTATCTGGGTCGGTAATGGAGGCGTTTGCTCCCGCTTTTTGGGTGTATAATGTTCATGCTATAAAGTTTTAAGATTTTTATTTTTTTGATTTATAGCTTCTATGCTGGTCTGGGAGCAAAGAAAAAACATAGAATGTACCAGTTGATTCTCTTCCCGCGCTCATGGTAAAAGTCCATCGAGGGAATGGGCGAAAATCATAGGAATCATGTTATAGGCGATGTGGCTAGCATCCCATCACTATTTTGATTCCATTTTCGACCTATACCTACGCCCACAATCTTGCTAAACGTGGCCTGTAGGTCTTGTTACCTTACGCTCTGTCTACCCCGTAAGGGATAAAGACGTGATTTGTGTATGTATGATTTATTGGACCCAACTGAGGGTACAAATCAATATTACAGGGCCGGCAATGCACCCGTAACTCCCTTATGTTACGGGTGTCCAAGAACGGTGACTGCTTTCCATCAGCCGGCATGTTCGTTTTCCCCCTATCATATAAAAAGTATATATAACTAGCTGTTACCCGCAACTTCGTCTGCATAAAATTCGTTTATCGCTATCCCGCAGAAATTACGCAATCCTTTCTTAAAGGATGCCTACGTCATAGTACCTTTATGCATTCAAAGTCTCAGCCCGATCGGTTTAAAATTGACAAAGTTTCATACAAACTTTTATCCCCTATTTTATCCCCTTGGGGTTAGAATTGATCAAAATCCTTTCTTAGCGGATGCCTACGTCATAACATCTACCTGCATGCCAAATTTCAGCCCGATAGGTCCAGTGGTTTGGGCTGTGCGTTGATAGATCACTATGCAGTCAGTCAGTCACCTTTGAGTTATATATATTTAGAAGATTACTAAAGTATTAATAGGTAGTTTTCAGGCAAGTGCACAATTTTCGAAAACTACAAGCATTGCTTGTAGTTTTCGAGTAATCTTGACCTGACCGAAAGGTAAAGAAACTCTTTCACTCTTTGTCGGTCTCTCGCTTAATGCTCCCCTCATTTACTCAAAGGTTAACTGGTAGAGATCCCTTATAGGGATAAGTTAGCCTTTGTGCATATATTTAAGATATTTTTTGTTATTTGTCTCTGTTTCTATATTTGTACAATAAAGAATTTACTTACTTCAAAACATACCCAATTTGAAAGTGCGTCAAAAAAAAAATATCTATTCATAAAATCCGTGTATATATGGGTGCTTTATTATACCAATTTCGCTCGTTTAACGTACTTTAGTGCGTAACCTAAGTTCTAAACCAGTGGTTCCTAACCTGGGGGTAATTACCCCCGCAGGGGTAAAACGGAGATTCTAGGGGGGTAATACAGGATGGCACGAAATAGTATAAAAATAGCAATAAACAAAATAATGGTACGGTTAACTCCGAGATTTATATATTACTTTACTTACTAGTTACCTAAACGTGCAAAATCTTACATAATAAACATATTTTCGTTCGAATTTGTGTGGTTTTAATTATTTTTAATTAGCTAGGGGTAAACTCAATTCCCATACTTGTTCACAGGGGTAGTGACATTGAAAAGGTTAGGAACCACTGTTCTAAACCATAACTACATACAACACTTACCGCAACTTAAGCTAAAGCAATCGCTATAACCGTATCAAAAACATATCGACACAATACCTTAATAACTATAAAATTATTCCAGAGCAAGCCACCAGAAACGTAGACCATATCAAGCACACGGCTGGATCTCCACAAGAGAACCCAACACGGACCTTATAAGTTAAAACTTTAGACGAAAATTCCTATAACAACGAATATTATGTCTCGGTCCGGTCGCGCGCTAAGTTGACTTACATTCGTTGGAGTTAGAGTCGGCTCTTGGTTGGAAGGTGGTCTTCGATATCAAGTTTCGTTCTCACCTCGTCAGGTGTCGCTAGCGGCAATACTTTGTTTTGCTCACTTTTGTTCTACGGGTGTGAATTCGATAACTCAGAGGAAGCGTGGGGGCTGAATGGGGTTTTGTGAATGCCCTATAAGAAAGGCCGGAGTTTTTTGAAGTCTGGCGAAAGTTTGGAGGTTAATGCTCGTTTTAATAAATGATTGACTGGATGTAGGTGGGTAAATGGAGCCGGTATGAGCGCGCTAGCTAGCTTACGACACTTCGTTTTGTTCAATATTAGATATTAAATTTCTAAATGTCAGTGAAAATTAGAACACATAGAAAAATCCGAAAAGTAAAGCTATGGCCGGATCCTCGTCATTCCGTGACGCGTGCTATACCCCTACACCACCCATAGCGGTGGGTAGTCTCCGAATTTTTCTATTTTTCAAATTAAATTATTATTAAATTATTTTTATTAATTAACTAGCTTTTGCCCGCGGCTTCGCACGCGTGAACCATGAGCATTTCAAAGAAGCTAGCAATCAAGCAAGCGAGCACCCAAACCTGCAAGCAGGCATGCAAGCAGGCATGCAAGCAGGCATGCAAGCAGGCATGCAAGCGTGCAAGCAAGCATGCATGCAAGTAAGCACGCAAGCATGCATGCATGCAAGCAAGCATGCAAGCATGCATGCAAGCATGCATGAAAGCAAGTATGCAATCAAGCATGCAAAGCAAGGACTCAAGCAAGCATGCAAGCAAGCCCCCACATTGCCCCGCTGCCTTAATTTTTCTGAAACTGTAAATATTACAGGATTTTTATAAAACAAACCTAACCTAACCTAAAGGGCTGTCCTAAAATATACCTACCCCAAATAGCTTTTGCCCGCGACTTCGTACGCGCTAAGATGTAAAACGAAAAAATAAGTTTTTTCCCGTTCCCGTGAAAATTTTGGGGAGTGCTTTCGGAGTACACTTAAAGCCTTTAAAGAAACACACGTTATAAATGTTGTCTCTTTCTTCCGCTGTTTCGTCTGGAAACGTAAAATCCCGGTTTTTCCCGTTCCCGTAAAAATGTTAGGAAATCCTTTGTTCATGCTTCCTTACACTCCCTAAGGAAAATGCTAAATGCTAAATTTCATCTTTCTATAACCAGTAAAACGAAAAACCCCGTTTTTCCTGTTCTCGTGGGAATTTCTGGAAACCCTTTCTTAGTGCTCCCATATTATACTCATCAAGGAAGGTTCTTACCAATTTCTACGACCAGTAAAACAAAAAATCCCGTGTTTTCCCTATCCCGTGGGAATTTCGAAAAATACCTTCTTAGTGCACCTCTAGGATACTCAAGGTATATGTGTGCCAAATTTCAATTTTCTAGCCATATTATGCCTACCGCAGTATTTCTTTGTAAACAAATATTTTTCCCGTTCCCGTAAAAATGTTACGAAATCCTTTGTTAATGCTCCCTTACTCTCCCTAAGGAAGCTAAATGCTAAATTTCATCTTTCTACGACCAGTAAACGAAAAACCCCGTTTTTCCTGTTCTCGTGGGAATTTCTGGAAATCCTTTCTTAGTGCTCCCATACACTCATCAAGGAAGGCTCTTACCAAATTACAGCTTTCTACGACCAGTATAACAAAAAATCCCGTTTTTTCCCTATCCCGTGGGAATTTCGAAAAATACCTTCTTAGTGCACCTCTAGGATACTCAAGGTATATGTGTGCCAAATTTCAAGTTTCTAGCCATATTATGCCTACCGCAGTATTTCTTTGTAAACAAAAAATATTTTTCCCGTTCCCGTGGGAATTTGGGAAAGTACTCTCTTAATGCTCCTCTGCACTCCCGAAGCAACCTACATGCCGAATTTCAGCTTTCTGCAACCAGTAAAACGAAAAGTCTCATTTTTCCGGTTCCCGTGGGAATTTTGGGAAATCCTTTTTTTATTGTTTACACTCCCCAAGGGAACTTGAAGGCCAAATTTCAGTTTTATACGACCAGTAAAACGAAAAATCGATCCCGTAGAACTGAAAATATAAATCCCGTTTTTTTCCTTATCCCGTGGGAATTTCCAAAAATCATTAAGACATTATTTTACTATTATAATCACCTACTTCTATGCCAAATTTGAACAGTCTAGTAATTATAGTTCATAGGATTTCGTTTAACTGAATATATAAATCCCGTTTTTTTCCTTATCCCGTGGGAATTTCCAAAAATCCTGAAATTAGTTTCTTCGTTTTATAATCACCTACTTTTGTATTAAATTTGAAGAGTCTAGTTATTATAGTTACTGAGATAGCGTCACCCGGAGTCGAATATATAATTCCCGTTTTTTCCTTATCCCGTGGGAATTTCCAAAAATCCTTCCTTAGTGGATGCCTACATTGTATAAGGTATCTATGTGCAAAATTTCAAGTCTCTAAGTCCAGTGGTTTGGGCTGTGCGTTGATATATAGTTAAGTCAGTCAGTCAGTCAGTCAGTCAGTCAGTCAGGACTTTGAATTTTATATGTATAGATTAAATTATGTTTTTTTTCTATTTTTCTTTTTTTTCTGCTATGGGTAGGGGTATAGCACGCGTCACGGAATGACGAGGATCCGGGTTCGATTCCCGGCCATAGCTTTACTTTTCGGATTTTTCTATGTGCTCTAATTTTCACTGACATTTAGAAATTTAATTTCTAACGGTAAACCCGAAAAAGTAAAACATAAAAATCAAGAAATAAAAATTTCTTGATTCATTTGATAGTTACAATATTAGATAGGTGAAAAATTTTGATGTGATTTTTACAGAAAATAAATCACTAGAATTTGAAATTTCTTTGGAAATTTTATTCTGAGAGGCCTGTGCCCAGCAGTGAGACGTGGGTACATACGTTGGATGATGATGATGATAATGATGAATACTCCGTCCGTCAGAATTCGCTTATCGAAATCCCCCGGGAACTACGCAAGTTTCCGGAATAAAAGTGTCCCATATTCTTCCGCGAGACTAAAACTATCCCCGTGCCAAATTTAATTAAAATCTGTTCAGTGGTTTAGTCGTGAAAGCGTAACTATAACAGACTGACAGACATACTTTCGCATTAATAATATCACGTAGGGATAATTGTAAATAATACTTATTGAAATTTAAAAGGAACTTAACACGAAGCTTATCGGAAAGGTATTGTTTAAACCCTTATTTTTATTTGATCGATCATTATACTTATCTGATTTGTTATGCGACGGTGTTAAGTTGAAACCATTGTGACAGTTTTAGTTAAGGTTAATATTAAGTACGGTCAGTAAAAAAGGCGATGTTAAAAAAGGTATCACGCGCGACGCGTGACGTTAACTGGAAGAAATCTCTGTTAGGGATAAATTCTTTTATGCATTTGTGTTGTCCTGTATTCATCTTTTTCATGTTTTATGTGCAATAAAGAGTTATACATACATTCATACATACTCTAGTGAATATAGATCAATGAACGTTTTGAGTATTTTTAAAAGTTTATATAATAACGTTAACAAAAGACAAACTTACACTTAAAAAATATGACACGAATTTGATAAAGATACCTACTGATTTTCACATAAAAATAAACATATTGTATGAAAACTTCCCAAACGTGCTTGTTATGTAACACTAGCCGCTGCCCGCGATTTCGTCTGCTAAAAATTAGTTTTTCGCTATCCCACAGGAACTATGCCGTTTTTCGAGATAAAAAATAGCCTATGTGTTAATTTAGGGTATAAGCTATCTCCGTTCCAAATATTATCCGAATCCATTCAGTAGTTTTTACGTGAAAGAGTAACAAACATCCATCCATACTTACAAACTTTCGCGTTGATATTAGTAGCATTAGAGCGCCGATTTTAAAAAAGATTGGTATAAAAAACTTTGTCATAAAAAACCTTTTTCGCTGACACTCCTATCAAGTTTTGATGCAACCCATGTAAGAATTTAAACGCTCGAGCGAGCGAGAACGAGTTGCGCTTGCCCTTTATCATCTCTCTCTATTAGCTTGATACAGGGTGTTCTAATCTTAGATGGAACCGGAACGCATTGTTTCTGCTCATGGGTCTGTTTCTACACGGGATTAATTTCTTCCATGCTGGTCTGGGAGTAAAGAAAAAACATAGAATGTACCAATTGCTTCCCCCGCGGATGGTAAAAGCCCATCACTATTTTAATTCCCCTTTCCACCTATAAGCCCGCAATCATGCTAAACTAGGCCTTTAGATCTTGTTAGCTTAGGCTCTGTCTACCCTGTAAGGGATACAGACGTGATTTATGGTATGTAAGTATGTAATTTGAATTCGAAATAAGAAGTGACATCACTATCACTATCATTACATAGTATAAAACAAAGTAGCTTTTTCTGTCCCTATGTCCCTATGTATGCTTATATCTTCAAAAAACTACACAACGGATTTTGATGTGGTTTTTTAATAGATAGAGTGATTCAAGAGGAAGGTTTTTGTGTATAATTCTACGCAGACGAAGTCGCGGGCAGAAGCTAGTATACTATAAGCACATCTTTAAACTACATACCTGTCAGAAACGGCTATGAATAGTTTAATATTTAACCACGAACCTGAAACAAAAAAAAATACAATTAATAAAAGACGCTTAAAAAATGCTAATAAAATCGGAGTTTCGTTGACTCGGCTATTTTTGGGCAAAATTAACGATCAAAAAGCTTAAGGGCAAATGGAATGAACAAACTAAAAATAACCTAATGCTTACAAAAATATCTACTCGAAACAGTAATTAAAACGCTCCTTTCAATTTTGCCATAAAATCGCTTCCTCGATCGCATTTGCATCGAATATTTACTTTTCGGGTAACCGCACAAAAAATACGTGATAAATTCTTTAATATTATCACTTATAAACTAATAACGATTCGGCCCGTCGTAAAAGCTATCGTAAAAAAATATGTGAAACCTCATCCGTGTTCTTAGCCTTTTCAACAGAAATGCGACATTTTATACCGCCCACTTGCTGCGAGTTGTGCAACTATTATTATAAATTATAACAACGGTTTATTATGACAAGGGCTGGTATCACCACGGTTATGTTATGGCATAAAATTGAGATAAAAGGTCGTGTCTTTTAAGGAAGTTTTTATAACTTTATCAGTCTTTATTGTCGCTCAAGGCTGTTTCATTTCGAAAGTAAAGTTAAATATTGTATAAGTTGAAAAATTCAATGTTTAAAGATAACGACTATCAAAAATTGAGGAATTATTTTTACAACTATAACTAAATCATATAACCGCAAACTACACATTAGAAATAATTTTAGGGACATATCCAAATCCATTGTACCTAATAATTAAAAATTCACATTGTGGCATAGACTGGCGGCTACTTTGCCATGTGCCACATATGGCACACGATACTGCAAACATGTTAAAACCCGTTATTCGTGAGCTAATATATCATAACTACACACGTCTATAAAAATTAGAACTAGCTTCATAAATTGTGTTGTCACTCAAAATGGAAATGAAAAACATAGATATTTTCTAGAAATAAAAAGTGATGAAGTTGTACGTTGTTAGTGCGAGTCTAGCATACTGTTGTAACAAGTTGAAAGTAACTCATTAGTCGTTCGAAAACCCCTTGTTAGTGTTCATGCTAGAACTTAATTTGCTAACACTTAATAGGACATTCTTTCAACTAAATCACAATAAGTCTCAACTCACTTAGTTTGCCGATCAATATGTAGCTGTATCTGGATGTGAATATGATTGAGATTCCAATGAGAAGAGTCGTTATATAAATGACATGGGATCTAAACAACGCGGAATGTTGAAGCTCATCGAACTTTTTTGCTGAAGAAGACGTTTAGAGCGTGCGTTGTGTCGTGTCGGAGCCGTATCACGGACCAGCCTTACCATTGACGCGGTTCCATAGAATAAAAAAAACTGCTATCGAGAGTCTATTGATTTTAAATCTTTTAATAATAATGTCCCAGAAGTGGAACATTTCAATAAGCTAACACATTAACAATAATTAAGGTATTTTTTTTATAAGCGGAGAAGATAAACATTTGAAAAGCTCAAAACGATGTCGATGACGACTCTATCGCCAATGAATAGACAGTGGACTAATTTCATGAGCTCTTCGACTGTTTGCCTACTCCTGCTCTTAATTTTTTTAAGTAGCCACTATTTTACTCCAAGGCCATATGTGGAACGGTTGTTTTTGACATTCTGCTTGACAGGCATCTAGGTTGTTACGCCCCGTTCGTTTCAGTCGGCCCATTACGAGATCACTAGGAACTCAATTCGTACCAGATTTGGCAGAAGGCATTTCAAATTCGTAAAAATGCACGATTTCATTTAAAAAATGGAACACAAAAGGATCTACTAGGAACTTTTAATTATTCATTGAGTTAAACATCGAACATCATCATCATCATCATTTCAGCCATTACAAGTCCACTGCTGGGCATAGGCCTCTCCTTTAGATCTCCAATAAGACCGGTTGGAAGCGGCTTGCATCCAGCGCGATCCTCCGATCTTAATGAGGTCATCGGTCCACCTTGTGGGTGGACGGCCTACGCTGCGCTTGCCGGTGCGTGGTCTCCACTCGAGGACCTTTCGACCCCATCGGTCATCCGTCCTCCGTGCTATGTGCCCTGCCCACCGCCATTTCAACTTGCTAATCCGCTGGGTTATGTCGGTAACCTTGGTTCTTCTACGGATCTCCTCATTTCTGATTCGATCTCGCAGAGAGACTCCCAGCATAGCCCTCTCCATAGCTCGTTGGGCTACTTTGAGCTTGTTCATAAGGCGAGTGAGGGACCACGTTTCAGCATCGAACATCGAACAGCAACAAAGTATTAATGAAAGCGGATCAAGTGCGGCCTGATCATCCTAATTAAAAACCGACTCGTGAGCAGAGCAATCGTCGCGTACGCATAAAACGACCGCATTTCCTCCGAAGGCAGATAGAAAAAACTGATTGCTGCCCTCACACTCCTCACTTCCAACCCAATGGCTTAAGAAATACGGTTCATTTCTAAAGTGTTGTTAGTGTAATAGACTGCCATCAGGAATCCCCGACTCGTACGGAACCCAGTTTTTGCTGGTTTTTCTTTAATTTCATGTCACTCCAGGTGGGAGAAGATTTCTGTGTTAAAAATGAAATTGGTGCAATTTTGTTCCAACACAATCGGCAGTTAGAAAAGGACGGAAAAGAAGAGCGCAAGAAGTAATTATATCATTATAGCCTATTGAAATTGCATCTAAATAAAATTTTCTTAATAAAAACTATCTCTACATACATGCTCGCTGGTTTCAGGTACTTCTGACCTGTTGGCTTATTACCAAACTCGCTCGCAGTCGCCATTGTGTTCATTTTGACAGTTCTTGTATGAATGTGACAGCTAGCTGATTCCGATTCCAATTGTCAGCCCATACGTGAACTGTCAAAATGAACACGATGGCGATTGCGAGCGAGTTAGGTAATAAGCCTACAGCACTTTTTCCAAAACGTCTCCTATTTGGGCCCGGAATGTCCGTCTAGGCCTTCCCCTCAACGCAACCATTCACACTCCCCCTATAGATCTGTTTAGTTAGTCTACTTTCATCCATCCTCTCTACGTGACCAAACCAACTAAGCATACTTTTTTCTATCCACACTCCCCACAATTTAACAACTTGCTATCTCCACGATATAGTGAAGTTGTGGAAAACAGGTACACTCTCGTCATATTCTCCAAAAACCACTTTAGATAATAAGTTAATGTTTGCATGCCAATTTATTTGGTTAGACGTGTCGCCGGACATCAACACTAAATACTAGATCACTTTTTTACCATGTCTAAAGCTAAATAAATTATTTCATTTCATTTTGTCTATTTTATTGTTGTTGATCTATATTGTCACTATAGCACTTACATTGTCCTTCATCCTACTTCCTACTATCCTACTAATATTATAAATGTTAAAGTTTGTGAGTATGGATGGATGTTTGTTAACTCTTTCACGTAAAACGTACCAAATGGATTTGAATAAAATTTGGAACGGAGATAGCTGATAGCCTACATTAATTCGTAGGCTATTTTTTATCCCGGAAAATTGCAGTTGCCGCGGGATAGCGAAATTTTTTGCAGACGAAGTCGCGGGCAGCCTCTAATCATAAATTGTTAAATTTGAATTGCAAAATTTTATCCAAGCATTACTATTACTAACAGGACCAGCTAAATAAAAACATACATACATACATAAATCACGTCTTCATCCCCTGTGGGGTAGACAGAACCCAAGATAACAAGACCTAAAGGCCACGTTTAGCATGATTGTGGGCGTGTTGGAGCTAAATAAAAAAAAGGCTTAAAAAGCTTAACGCTTCTTAAATTAAACTAGCTTAGTTTAAATATTTCTTAGAATCAGGGTTCTGCAAACACTGAATTTTACATTAATTGCCGAAATTGTACGGGACCCTCGATGCGCGAATCAGAATTTTACGAATAAGCGGGTTATGGTTTATTCGCAGCAAAACCAAACATAAATACTTAAACAAATGTTTTCGCCATAATACGTTTATACGCCTGAATAGCCACAGATGGAGCGAACAATTTACATAAATTAATAACAGAAAAGAAAAACAATAAAATTAATGAAACATAAAAATCGACATTTGCATGCGATACTACTACCGGTCGACAAGACAAAGATGATTGCGTTAGATAAAGACTAGTATTCAAATTTATGCTATTAAGTTGAATTTACCTAAAATATTTAACAAAATCAATAGTAAAAGTTTATCACTAGAGACTGGATTATATGCAACACAAAAAGCTTGTTATATGCATGCAAATATGCATGAAAAATGCTTGAAATATGCACGAAAATTAGCAGAATATGCGAAATTAAGTGATAAATTTTAGGATTTACATGAGTATACATATAACAATTTATATGCGTAATAGGTGGAACTACTTTGTAGTAGGCGAGCGCGACGTTCTTCTGTCTCTTTCATTTTATTATTGTAACTGTCAAAACAAAAGACGCGCGCGGCTACTGACTGCGTTTCGAAATGCAGTAAAAAGTCACAATTATTACTCAATAGCCCTTATATTTTGTGACTGTCATTAAATTTGGTCGCATTTCGGAACGCAGGATGCGTGAAAAATTTTGTAAATGTACCGATAATATGCATCATAATTAGATATTAGGTAAAATATGCTTATACCTCTGAGAATGGCTGAAATATGCAAATGCATATAATCCGGTCTTTATTTATCACTATCCCGCAGGAATTACGCAATTTTCCGGGATAAAAAGCCTATGTGTTATTCCAGACTATAATCTATCTATGTTCCAAATTTCATCCAGATCTGTCCAGTCGTTCTGGCGTTCGCCCGATCCCTTGAGGCCAGCAGGAACGGCAATGGATCATTACCTACCTGCATTGCGCGGTCTCATTGTCTAAGGGAAGACAGGCCCAGCGTACGGTCCCCTTGCCGCGGTCCTGGCGGAAGCTGGGGCCACCGGGGGGGCGTCTGTGGTGAAACCCTAGTGGCATCCCACTGCGTCCCCATCACACCGGATTGAGGCAACGACGGAGTGTTTAGTTCAGGTATACCCCTTCGGGGAGTCCCACATAACCCTAGGCATCCCCGTCCCTAAGGCATCCATAAGGATTTCCTCTCCGTTAAAAAAAAGGCTTTGTCTACCCCGTAAGGGCTAAATTAATTTATGTATGTATAAATACCCGAATGAGTCGAAAGCCTGTTTGCCGCTGATTTAAAAAAGAAGATTATAATGGAATCATGTTATAGGCGATGAGGCTAGCAACCCATCACTATTTTGATTCCTTTTTCCACCTTTACACCCGCAATCTTGCTAAATGTGGCCTTTAGGTACCTGTTACCTTAGGTTCTGTCTACCCCGTAAGGGATGAAGACGTGATTTGTGTGTGTGTTAAAAAAAGAATAGCTCCTGTCTCTTCTGCATAAGTCCCTAGTATAATAATATATGCGGTACAATGAAATACCTACAACAATACCAGTTGACATTATAAGAAAATATGTTTAACAGCGCGTCGAATTCGGAATGCTCGTATTTATCAGAATGGAGAACAATGCGGTGTTTGAAAAAGTTCAAAGTGTGAAACAAGACATGGGTGAATGAAACAGCAATAGCGTTAGAAGAGGATGTTGATACTGAACAAAATGATGCAATACTAAATTGAAATGTTAAAGGAATGCTAGTGGATTGATGTTTATGGATAGGAAACTTTTACAAAAAACTTAAATACATACATACATAAATCACGTCTTTATCGCTTACGGGGTAGACAGAGCCTAAGGTAACAAGACTTAAAACCACGTTTAGCATGATTGTGGGCGTATTGAAAAGGGGAATCAAAACAGTGATGGGTTGCAAGCCACATCGCCTATATAACATGATCCCTAAGATTTTCGCCCAATCCCTCGATGGGCTTTTACCATCAGCGCAGGAAGAGAAGCAACTGGTACATTCTATGTTTTTTCTTGGCTCCCAGGCCAGCATGGAAGAACGTAACAACGTAAGTATTTTATTGAATCAGGCGTTACTTTGAGGAGGTCCATTTTAATGAACAAAAAATACTACTACTCCGCTACTCACGTGCAAGATAACCAAGCCTCTGTGAAATTATATATATTATGTTTTTCATGCAATGCATCCACTACTGCCACATAAAACACATCGTACTGTACGACGTTGGTTTGCATGTGTAACAGTTGTGCTCATTAAACTTTGATAATGATCCCGTAGACGGATCGAAACGCGTCAGTGTTTGTGTGATGTAGGTAAGGAATAATTAAGTTTGTGGGATATGTGTTACGATTTCTAGTAATAATTTCACACATGTGATTTAATAAAATTGACGCACTGGTAGGCCGAAAGTCAACTTACTGTCCGATGATCCGCTGGCTTGTTTGCCGTTTGTATAAAACGTCAATCGAAACCTAAAAATCGTCATCGAGCATAACTGCAGCTGTCAACATTATCATTACGAAATAGATAGTGTGTAGGACGGTAATGATCGGAATGGACCATTCCATGGACCGGTTCGTGGGCTTAGAACTTTATATGGACGTAGTTGTGTTTTTTTTATATTTCTAAACGCTCTAGCGCCAATGATCAATTTACGATGATATCAAGAACCATCACGATTGCAAGATTCTTAAAGCTGTATTTGACATACATATGTCATGATAGAGATTTGGATGACACTGAAAAAATATATAATTTTATAAGTAGTTAATTCTTAAAACTTCCATGCTGGTCTGAGAGCAAACAAAAAACATAAAATGTACCAGTTGCTTCTCGTACCACGCAGATGGTAAAAGGCCATCGAAATGCGCGAAAATCTTAAGAATCATGTTATAGGCGATGCTAGCAACCCATCACTGGCCTTAAGGTTTTGTTATCTTAGGCTCTGTCTACCCCGTCATTACCTACCTGAATTGCACGGTCTCATTGTCTAAGGGAAGACGGGTCCAGCGTACGGGGCCTCCCCTTCTTGGCGCGGTCCTGGCGGAAGCCGGGGCCACTGGGGGGCGTTTGTGGTGAAACCCTAGTGGCATCCCACTGCGTCCCCGTCACACCGGATTGAGGCAACGCCGGAGAGTTTTTAGTTCGGGTATACCCCTTCGGGGGGGAGTCCTACATAACCCTAGACATCCCCGTGCCTAGGGGCATCCATAAAGATTTCCTATATGTATGTATGTATAGGCAAAAATGCACTCGAGTTCAAAATCTCAAAGCCTACTTTAATATTCAATCATTACAAAACAACGCAAGGAGCTTATGTATCTACAAGCGTTAACAATTAAACGTTGGCCCACGTCCGGCGAACACTACGAGGAGTTACACTAAAAACGGCATAGGGCCGTTGGTATCGGAGGCCAAGTTATGCTGGTAAGTATTTGTATGAATCACTTGTGAGGTCGTTGTGTGGGACCTTTTGCTCCAGTGTGACCCCACCCTTATAAGTATAAGCAAAAGCTTTCACTTTGGTTTGTATGGTTCCCATTAAAATGTACAATGGGACACGGTTTTCTATGTTTTTGTAAGCAGTTTGAGGTGAAACATGCGGCTGTATGACACAGTAGATATGTTTCCCGTGTTTTTTCTAATGAAATGTAGTGTTTGAATCACTAACAGTTATTTTCTGGTGTTACTTTGTTTTAAAAATACATGATTGTATAGATTTAATTTAAAAGTGTGTGATATTTTTCAATAAATGAATGGAGGGATATTGGTTTTATTTAAATGGGGACTATCGTTTCTTTGCTCACTAGTTGGCGCCACTGTCGACTAAGGTCCAGAGGTGACAAAGGCGACTTTATAAGATCGGCGCCGAAACAAAATCTTGAATCTCATTAAGTTTATTAATTATATAAAACTATCATCATATCGAGTAGCTATGCCGCAATGTGCAGTTCCGTTTTGTTCGCGAAAAAAAACCGCTTTCGAAGCGTTCACATTCATCGCCATCATCCATATTTGCGATAATTTCACGAAGGAGATCACTTTTCAACAGGTAAATGAAAGAAATTATAATTTATTTCACGAGCCCGCCAAAACCAGTGAAAAGTGATTGTTATTAGACCTCACGCGACACTAGCGCCTCTAGTGGCAAATTCAGCCGCAAGCAACAAAATTTAGGTTGTGTAATTTGTAACGAAATTGGGGATTGCTCCAGACGCTCCGGTAGTGGTGTAAAAGAGACAACAATACAAGTTGAAGTTCTATACTGTTTCGTAATCTTCAATTTAACCGGTTAATTTCGTTCCCCAAAAACGAATAACGAACGAAACGCGCATAAACTGGTATCTCATAATCGCAGCGTTTTCAAAAATAAAACGGTTCCCGGCCCCTGGTTTGCGGATGTCTATGGGTGGAGCTCACTTACCAACTGGCAGCCCGCTTGCTCGTTTTCCTCCTTTGTCGTTTAAAAAACACTTAATTTAAATGCCAGCAATTGCCTATTCAAATAAAGAAAGTAAACAGCGCAAACGCAGCCTTTGTTTTAGAGACACAAGATGTTAGAGAACTAAATCACAACATTTAATACAGCAACATGGCAACCCCAGCCGTGTCACAGTACACAGATTGCGAATCAACGTGATGCTATTTTAATCTCTCACCAAATTCCTTTAACACGAACGTACATGTACATAAATCACGTCTCTATCCCTTACAGGCCAGACAGACACTAAGGTATCAAGATCTAAAGGCCACCTTTACTATGACTGTAGGTGTTTAAGTGAAAAGGAGAATCAAAATAATTACCTCCATTTAATTAATTAGGGACCTCCGCAAAGTACAATACAATACAATTAATACAATAACTCTTTATTTAACACAACAAATAACAACCAAAACAGAAAAAAGGTATACAGAATATTACAAGGTCCAAGGAGATAGGCGGCCTTATCGCTACAGAGCGATCTCTACCAGGCAACCATAAACGCCTGATACAATAAAATATTCAAAATAATTAGTTAAAAACCCTTATTAAATACGTGCAGTTATAGCTTTGTGAGATTGGTTACTTGACTGTCGATTAAGACAGTTACATACCTATCCATGGTTAAAATACTTGAAAAAGGTACAGGGGTTGACGTTCATTTTTAGTATGGATCTGACAGCGAGTGAACCTAAACTGAATCGGAATTGAATCTTAAGACGTCATGGTAAGACGTGATTTTCACGGCCTAGTCCAAAGGCCTTATTTCTAAAGTACTTGGAAACTTGGATCTCGGATCTTATAATTTTTTTAAAATAATAATTTAGTTTATTTCGTACTGTTTCTTGGTGGGACACTGTGTCGATGCTGAATTATGCGTACACGCAGCCATCGCTGATACAGTGTGAAATAGTGCGCCTGCGCCGGTCCGTGCGAACACTCGCCCTTAAGGGACCGCCGATTAACAGCTATACTATTATTTTAGATATTATGTACTCGTAGTATTTTTCGTGCTCGGTACCCAAAAAGTAAAAACGGGACCTATTACTGTCTGTCTGTCACGAGGCTGTAATCTCATGAACTGTGATGGCTAAAATTGAAATTTTCAGATGATGTATCCTGACCAATATAAAACCTCACTCTACCTACATTTTGGATGGGACCAGAGGTCTGCTTATTATTGATTTCTATTCACTTGCCCAATTTGTACGGAACTCTCGGTGCGCGAACCTGACTCGTACTTGGCCGGTTTTTTATGTAGAGATCACTGATGGATTAAGTTTAAAATGAAATATGTTTTTTTAGTAAGTACGTATGTTTGTCGTAAAAAAGCCGCGGTAGCCTAGTGGTTTGACCTGTGGCCTCTCAAGCAGAGCGTCGTGGGTTCAAATCCTGGGCGCGCACCTCTGAGTTTTTCAGAATTTATGTGCGAAAATTACATTTGAAATTTGCCATGAGCTTTTCGGTGAAGGAAAACATCGTGAGGAAACCTTGCACACATCTGCGAAGAAATTCAATGGTGTGTGTTAAGTTCCCAATCCGCACTGGGCGCGCGTGGGAAGTATAGCCCAAACCCTCCAATACACGGAGGAGGCCTATGCCATGAGGCACGCCGAATTACGCGACAAATTAATAATAATAAAAAAAACAACACAATAATAACAACAAAAATGAAATTGTAGCGAATTCGGAATAAAAAAGGCTATAATAATAAAAAATAATAAATGTTTGTCCAGCTAAATTTTGAGGCAGATTATCTTCAACCGATTGAGCTGAAATTTTCCATACTTGTAAGTCGGATGACAATTAAACAATGTGGTGGTGAAACTGAAAAACACTGTTCCAGCTGATATTGGAGCTGATATTTTTGAAAAATGACGTACTGCCAACTTTTTTACGGCGCATTCTTCTTAGCAATGATGGTCTTTCCAAATGTGAAAGACACGCTAGTGGTAGGTTAATGCCGAGGGCAGGGAAGTAGCCAATTGGCATTGTTCATTTTTTTTAAGCTGTGCTTTTAACACCTTTATTTGATAAAATGGACTATTTCAAGCAACTAATTTGAATATTATGCTTTTACGTAGCTTTGTTAATTAATAATAAATATTTTTTCGCTTTGATAATTCGTGAATTTAGACAGAATCCCAATCGCCTTCGTTCGGCTGGCTATAAAAAAAACGGCTTTGTCTATGGTTTTGTAGATTTGACAGTGACACGTGTCGTGACAGTTGCCTTAGCCAAACTTTTTTTTTCATTTTTGTGGCAAACATTCGATGCTGTATTCTGTCTAAAAACCCGGTCGTTCGATCAAACAAAGGTTCAAAGTACTTTTACAAAAATATCTGCAATCATAAAGTATTTTTGAAATCGGACAAGATAAATCGGATAATTGATGGTTTTCCTCGAAATGGTTTTCGAATTGGAGCATACTAAAAAAAATGAACAATGCCAATTTAGGAGGTTTTCACGTTCCCGCCTTTTTTCTTAAGTTTTTTTATGTCATCTGTCACCGTAAGCTATTTGAGACATTGATAAAAACGTTGGTCTCGAACAAAACGCGCACTCCTCGGCCATGGACTTGGCTGTACGACATTTTCGTTCATTATTCCATAGTCACTTTGACTTTAAAAAACATTGTCGTGAGAAAAAAAATACAGTTCTCATTTCAAAAAATGCATCAGAGTTCTTTTTCTAATGGCCAATAGTGTGTACTATCAATAGAATCTTACCACAAAATCCTTAAACCGGCAATGTAATATGCGACCGTAGGCGTTCGAATAACAAGAGTCTGTGTTCTCACTATTGTGGGGTCGTGCCATTAGGGTTTTCTAGATCTACAGCGATCTAAATTATACTCATGGATGGGAACGATGGAGAACTATAGTTTAAGAAACTGGTATAGTTCTGGGTGCCGGTCTGGGAGTAAAGAAAAAGCATAGAATGTATCAGTTGCTTCTCTTCCCGCGCAAATGGTAAAAACCCGTCGAGGGAATGGGCGAAAATCTTAGGAATCATTATTACAGATTCCCCTTTCCATCTTTACGTCCACAATCATGCTAAACGTGGCCTTTAGATCTTGTTACCTTAGACTCTGTCTACCCCGTAAGGGATAAAGAAGTGATTTATGTATATATGTATGTATGTATGTATAGTTCTGGAGCACCATCATCGTCAAATCATTATTTATTGTGCCTTTCTTATATGGCTAGGTACAGACGCGTTCATCCCTTACAGGCATATAAGCAGTGCTTGTAAGCATACGTAAATGTGCCCGACGCGCTTCGTACCAATACGGATTTTGTTGGCAATACGCCTACCCTCTGTCAAAATCCACTGCACGCCCCTGGCTAGGTATATGTAGAAGGGAATGTACAGTACCTGGCCAGATAGCACATCGGCTACTTTCGGCTTTGTAGAGCGTGGTCTCGCTCTAACTTACGTGATTGCCTCTTTCCAAAGACCGAAGGGCAATCTTCATCACTATCACTGTCACTATCACTACATAGTATAAAATAAAGTAGCTTTCTCTGTCCCTATGTCCCTATGTATGCTTATGTCTTCAAAACTACACAACGGATTTCGATGCGGTTTTTTTTAATAGATAGAATGATTCAAGAGGAAGGTTTTTATGTATAATTCTACGCAGACGAAGTCGCGGGCAGAAGCTAGTTGGTGATAAACTAATTGAGCGCGTCCAAATTGTGTTGCGTTACCCTCCTGCTTACTTGCTTATCCTGGGGCTCTGCCTACCCTGGGTCCTCCCCATTGCACACCACTGAATATAAACACACACACACACAAATCACGTCTTTATCCCTTACGGGGTAGACAGAGCCTAAGGTAACAAGACCTACAGGCCACATTTAGCAAAATTGCGGGCGTATAGGTGGAAAATGGAATCAAAATAGTGATGGGTTGCTAGTCTCATCGCCTATAACAAGATTCCTATGATTTTCGCCCATTCCCTCGATGGGCTTTTACCATCTGCGCGGGTAGAGAAGCAACTGGTACATTCTATGTTTTTTCTTTACTCCCAGACCAGCATGGAAGAACTGAATATCATCATCAATAACTTCGTATCTGCTAGAAGATGACTGATGACTGGCTCTGAGATGTGATCCTTGACTGCTGTCCTTTTGGAGAGGTTCAGAGTCGCTCAATCAGCTATAGAGAGCTATGTTCCGAGTTTCTTTGCGCGACAGAATCTGGAATACGGGGAGTCGCCGAAGAACTGGAGTCACCGACATACCTCGTAGACAGTGGTGTAACTATAGCTCTACGGGGCGCCGAACTGGCTTGGTTTAGAGCACAGAAGGGACGCTGGTGAACTTCTTTATATTGAGGAAGGAGCCCCAACTGACGAATTTGCCGCGGGCTCCAGACGTTATAGTTACGCCACTGCTCGTATACGTTGAAGTGGCAATGGGCAGGCCATCGCTCGTAGAACAGCCGACCGTTGGTGGAGAGTTCCCGATTGGTGACCACGCGCTGGCAGGCCTCCCACTAGGTGGACCGAGGACACTGTGAAAGTTGAGGGAAACCGGTGGATGCAGGTGGCGAGTTCGTTGTGGTGTTCTACGGGGGAGGCCTTTGCTGTGATGATGACGAGCTATGTCGACTGCTGGCATATGAGATGTATAGTTGGAGATAGTGAAGCTACAGTAACATCCTTACCAACCCTATGTACCGATAACATTGTTATACGTATATAAGTAAGTAGGTATAGACCGACCGACATCCCTAGAACGTGTTGGTCAGACTAACGACGCATTCTTGTTTGTGTTTATTGCGACGACACGTTACCTACTATAGTTGGTTGGTATTCGATTGAAATGTTCGGTTTTTTATGTAACACAAAATGGCGGTTGAAAGAGTGCATATTGTTAACTGTCAAGAAGACTATATATTAGAGCTGCGGTTCCTTTTTGGATCTATCCGAGGGGAGGGCAGTGCTTGGTTCAGTGCACTCTGGGCATCGGTTAATGATTGGCAGATTCTGAGGGATATCATTATCCGTTGGCTAAGAGCCCAAGAGGGGTCTTTTGGCCGTGTTCTACCGTACAGTCAAGGGCAAAGATATGTATACACCACAGAGTGTCAAAAAGCATAGTCATCTAAATGGTCATAAATTTGGCAACATATAAAGGTACATAAATTAGTATACATGATTTGAGAGATAACTATGTATACAACATTTGCAATAGTATGTCCTCATGTATTAGGCCATAAACTTAGAAACACCGTAAAGTTCAAAAATATGTATACACTATTTAACCATTAATTATGTATCTAATATGATAACCAAAAATATGTAAACAATCCAAAATTCTATTAACACAACTCTATTGTCAGGAGCTTATGAACGTTACAACGTTGCCGATATTTTTGTCATAAGATTATTGAATGCTGTATTTATTACTTTGACATTGGCGAAATCGGTGGGGGCATATTAGAAAAAGAAGAAGAAGACTATATTTTATAATTTTTATGATTTAAGATACACTATAATATTATATAAGAACAGAATTTTATTGAAAAAAAATATTTAGCTTGCTACTCCGTTACTTAACTAAGCTAGCGGAGTAGCACGGTAAATCTTTTTTGTTCATTCCAATGGGTTCGGTTTTCGAGTTAGCACATCTCTTAGCTCTGAGTTAGCCCACTATTAGTAGCTTTAACGCTATGACGACGTACGGGACGAAGTGGAATTCGCCACTCATAGTTAGAAGGCCAACTTTGTTACTAACGGTACGCGTAACTAGCGCGTAATAGTCTATTGTGTGGACAGTACTGGTCGCAGAAAAATTACAACGTAACAGTACTTGAAGACGAGAGCTTCTTCGCGAGTTACTGTAAAACAATAATCAGTGTTTTATATGTAAAAGCATTAAATCAAAGGGCGGGAATAGTAGATTAATGCCGAGGCCTGGGAAGTAGCCAATTGCTGGATGAGTATTGTTTAAAAACACGAACCGCAGGTGAGTGTTTTTTAAAGTTACGAATCCAGCAATAATGTTTTTCTCAAACATTGAGACACTAAACTTCCTCGCAACTTACGTGGTTTTAACGTTCCCGCTTTTTTATTAAGTATTTTATACGTTATCTGTCACCATAAGCCATTTGAGACATTGATAAAAACGGTAGACTAGAACTAAACGCGCACTTCTCGGCCATCGATTTGGCTGTATGACATTGTTGTTTATTATTCCATAGTCTCTTTGACTTTTTAAAAAGTTAAAACAAATGAAAGACAGTCCAGAAATCCGATTTATGGTCAGAGAATCGCGCTTGCAATGTAATTCGGCCGTCAACAAGGCCCTTCGTGTTCTGTTACTTAGAATACAATGACGACGTTTACGACAATGCTTGAGAAATAGTCATTTGTAAAATGAGGCAACTGTTACATGTTGATTTAAAAACGGTCAAGAGCGATTCGGACTTAGACATAATTATACCGTACTAATGCAATACTTTCGCGATTATTTTTCTTTTTATCGATTACATGCAACAAACCCGTTTCTATAATTCCGATTTTTATAAGGTATCGTAAAACGAGGTAAGTAAACAGTTCGAATTACAATACATGGTCATTATGAAGCCGACATTATGAAGACACTATAAGTCATTCCGTGACGCGTGCTATACCCCTACGCCACCCATAACAGGGAGGTAGGTAAGCCTTTGATTTTTCTATCTGTTACTAGCTGTCACGCGACCATAAAATAAAAAAAAAAGATTAAATTAAAAAAAGAACGTCAGTTTTCACAACCTTTTTTTTCTTTCTCACCTTCAATACAGCTATACCGCTTTCGCGACGCGCATGTGCGTATTGCGCATTTATGACGCATTACCAATTAGTGGGATCATAAAGGAATATTATGGGAGGTCCCTTGATATGGGCAGATGCCACGGTTTATTGAACTACCCATCACTAGGTACATAGTATAAAAGGAAGTCACTTTCCGCTGTCTGTCCCTATGTATGCTTATATCTTTAAAACTACGCAACGGATTTTGATGCGGTTTTTTTTAATAGATAAAGTGATTCAAGAGGAAGGTTTATATGTATAATGCATGTATAATATACCGTGCGAAGCCGGGGTGGGTCGCTAATCGATTATAAATTGCGAGTAACATTTTATATAATTATTTCATAGATAGAATGGCCAAAAATCACAAGAATCATTCATTTTATAGGCGATGCGGCAAGCAACCCATCACTATTTTGATTAATAACAATAGTCTAGCAATCACGGTTCATAAGATACAGCCTGGTGACAGACGGACAGATAGGTTTCCGTTTTTAACCTTGGGTACGGAACCCTAAAAAGATAAGGGAAATTTTAATGAGCCTTTGAGTTTCCTTAACTAGCCGGAGCTAAACAGTTATTTAATTAATTGAATAACATAAATTTTTATTATTACTCTATCGCTTATTCTCGAATCGCGTAAATATTGACCCCTTGCACTGTAACGGGACATAACATATTTATTTTAATTGTGAGAGATAAAGTAACTTGCAGTTTTAATGAACATAATTAGCAAAGCCGTTAAATGAATGAATAATACGTTTCCCTGAATGACTATTACACCTGACGGTAAATTACGCCAGAACCTCGCAATCAGCTAAACTCGGTTAAACTCCGAAGCTAGCGGTACCAGCTTCCGGAGAACTACTTCGGGATCCTCAGAAAATAAGGCCACTCCTTTCCAAAATTGCCGTTAACGCCGTAGTCCTCCTACATTCTGGCAATGATGTGGCAATTGATGATTGCTTACTATCAGAGTAAGTGTTGGCTTCCCCCACGAGGTAGACTGATGACTAGATGAAGATCTCAGGAGTCCGCTGGATGAGGGCCGAGCAATAACGGTCTTTATTTAGACGACCGGATAGCCTAATGGTTAGTGACCCTGACAATGAAGCTAGAGGTCCTGGGTTCGAATCCCGGTAGGGGCAGACAGTTGTATGATGAATACGAATGTTTGTGCCCGAGTCATGGATGTTGTATATTAAGTATATATTTATCTACATTATATAAGTATGTTTATCCGTTGCCTGGTACCCATAGCACAAGCTTTGCTTAGTTTGGGGCTGGGTCAATTGGTGTAATTTGTCCCTAGATATTTATTTATTTATTACACCCTTTGAGGGAATCCTGTGCTTACATTGGTGGTCTTTTGGCTGATGTTTATGGAGGTGACCCTGTTCTTTTTCCGCCTATCATGTAAAAAAATCATCATCATCATATAAGTTGTTGGACGTCCACTGTTGGACATAGGCCTCCCCCGTAGACCTCCAGTTGCGGTTGGAAGCGGCTTGCATCCACCGTGAACCCGCGAGGTCATCCATCCACCTCGTTGGTAGTCCTATGCTGCGCTTGCCCATCCGCTGTCTCCACTCGAGAACCTTTTAGCTCCAAAAACGATCTGTTTTCCGTGTTATTATGGCCTATATAAAAATACCGTGTTCAATTCGAAGATAAAATGAGCATTTGCAAAACGAGCGTTCTTATTTTTAGGCCATTCTAAGCTTATGATCACTCGTGATTGTGGTCAAAGGAAAGGAACGGATTGTCAAGACCAAAACCACCTGATCACAAGTAAACAACACTAAAACGCATTTGATTGTAAATGCGTTGTCAGTTTAGAGGGCGCAGATGGAATAGCTTATGTGCCAGTAATTTAATTCTTACTATTTACACTGGAAAATGGCGGCAAATATCTTCGTTTTAAAAGTGTTACAATGGAGGTTAAAACTGGAGATTACCTCGTACACCTGCGAAGCAATTCCAATTGGGACGTACCTATATAGGCTGTAGATAATGACGATAAGGCTTACGAATGTTCAAAGTATTGCGACAAAATACTAAGTAAAAATGCAGTAAAATATGTAAAAGCAGTTATAGAATTCTATAACAAAGACGCCACTATACGCTGCAGGATTTGTCCAAGAGATCATCGAACGCACCAACGTCATATTTTAATATTTCCTATTCCAAGCAGTCGTTAAACATTATCGCGAAGGCACGCCGTCCCTTTTGCTCGTGCTCACAAATGTGAGACACAGAATCGGAAGCGTGGTGATATGTAACTGTATCTTAATGTACATCAAATTTTACGGGTCGTATATGTCAAAATTGATATTATACTCCTTTGTGCATTCAATTTACGATCTTGGTTAATTTATTTTTTCTACAACAATGCATTTTCGGTGTTAAGTGTTGATTTAACTGCCTTCTTAAATTGACCGTGTCTTAAAATATTTGTTTTAAACTGACCAAAGATACGCGAGTCAGTGAAAACCTTTGGTTTTTTGCAGAATAGCGACTTATCGCCTTAGCCTTACTTAGCGGTGGTCCATATTGATTAATAATAAACATTCATAGACCGACCGCGGGGGCCGAGAGAGGTGCGGGCGGCAGGCGCATCATCCGCCCGCTTTGTCGTCCTACCCCGCGCCCCCGTGCCGCGCGGGCGAGGACTCATTTAAGTGGTCGGTCTATAGCTACCACGGTGACACCACACAATGTTAATTGTTAAGCAATCAGGAGCTTGTTACAAATTTGTTGTTAAACCAATAGCACAGTATATACATAAGCTAAAGCAGTAAGGATCCTACGAACAAATCGGTTGAAACGAAACACGCACACAGGCGCGCGCTTTACACGGCCCCTAAGCGGACCTCGTCCACTCCGCTCAGGCTCAGGTCCGCTTAGGGGATGTGTGTTTCAACCGATTGGTTCGTAGGTTCCTTACTGCTTTAGCTTACTGTGCCAATAGTATAATTTTATCACTAATATTTTTCTTCCATACTGGTCTGGGAGTAAAGAAATAACATAGAATTTACCAACTGCTTATCTTCCCGCGCAGATGCTAAAAGCGAAGGAATAGGCAAAAGTCTTAGGAATCATGTTATAGGCGATGCGGCTAGCAACCCATCACTATTTTGATTCCCCTTTACACCTGTACGCCCACAATCATGTTAAACGTGGCTTTTAAGTCTTATTACCTTAGGCTCTGTCTACCCCGTAAGGGATAGAGACGAGATATATGTATGTATGTATATTTTTAATATGTGATATTGGAAAAAAATCAAGAGATCCAGACACACGGAAGTACAGATAATGCCAAACCTTATTTAATTAATTCAGAACAATGTTCGAGGTGTGAAAAAATATTTCCTAGCAATTAAAGTAGGCAAAAAAAAAAAATGTCCTCAACTATCGCAAAAACGACGCGTGCGCCTTGGAATTGAGGACCTTATTTCCTGCAGCAAACATACAAGAATGCATCGCATTTAATAATCAATTTTGGCAGCAAAAACTTCATTCCGGATAATACAGATCGTTGCCTTGAGGCGGAATGCCTTTTCATACCTAAAACTGTGTTGGCGCAAGTATAAAGATATTAATCATATCTATTTTTAGCAATCGTATATTATAGACAGGCAGACACACAGAGTGTGGTAAACAGAGCCTTTTTTTTTAACGGAGAGGAAATCTTTATGGATGCCCAAGGCACGGGGATGCCTAGGGTTATGTGGGACTCCCCCCCGAAGGGGTATACCCGAACTAAAAACTCTCCGGCGTTGCCTCAATCCGGTGTGACGGGGACGCAGTGGGATGCCACTAGGGTTTCACCACAGACGCCCCCCCGGTGGCCCCGGCTTCCGCCAGGACCGCGCCAAGAAGGGGAGGGCCCGTACGCTGGGCCCGTCTTCCCTAAGACAATGAAATCGGGAAATGCAGGTAGGTAATGGGTAGACAGAGCCTAAGGTAAGACCTAAAAGCCACGTGTAGCATACTTGTGGGGAAATGGATGGAAATAGGAATCAAAATAGCTATGAATTGCTTGACACTTTGACAGCTTGTGACAGCTTGACACTTGAGCTATGGATTGAGTGGTACTTTCGAGTGATGTGCTTTCAAAAATCGGGCCCCAGATGACAATATAATAATCTAATAGTAGAATTCTGGTTGCCCGGTCAGGACAGTCTCTGCAGGCAGGAACACTTCAACGGTTGGTCCGATTGACTTGAAATTTGGTACACATATAGGACGGATAGCAATGCAAGTACAGTCAACAGAAAGTACAGCCAGCAAAAAAAGCTTGCATCAAAGTTGTCATTTTTAGGTTAGGTTATTTAAAAGGCCACATTTAGCAAGATTGTGGGCGTATGGGTAAATGGAATCAAAATAGTGATGGGTTGCTAGCCTCATCGCCTATAACATTTCTATTATAATCGCCCATTCCCTCGATGGGCTTTTACCTGCGCGGGTAGAGAAGCAACTGGTACATTCTATGTTTTTTCTTTGCTCCCAGACCTGCATGTGGCCCGTAGGTACCTGTTACCTTAGGCTCTGTCTACCCCGTAAGGGATGAAGACGTGATTTGTGTGTGTGTTATTTAAAAGATGAAGCGTTTTTTGTCGCTTACAACTCTTCACTTGATAACTAAGGCGCCCTTTCGCAACCATGTCTTAAGGCTATCAAATCGACACACGGCTACTAATTATCGTGTAGGCAAACTTGTTTGTATGTACGAAATGATAAATATTTGTATGCTTAAAGTTAAAATGACGCGATATAAATTTATTACGTGAGTAGGGACTGCTTGATCGTGAGATAAGTTAAAATGGTGTTTATGGAAATAAATTAGTTTTTAAGTAATGCCCGTGTTTGTATTTATGATCGAATAAAAGTATTACACACACCCATATAAATCGACTTCCATGCTGGTCTCGAAGAAAAGAAAAATATTAGAATGTTAGCTGCTTCTCTTCCCGCGCAGATGGTAAAAGACTATCGAGGGAATGGGCGAAAACCTTAGGAATCACGTTTTAGGTGATGCGGCTAGAAACCCATCACTATTTCGATTTCCCTTTCCACCTGTACGCCCTTAATCATGCAAAACGTGGCCTTAAGGTTTTGTTACCTTAGGCTCTGTCTACCTCGTAAGGGAAAAAGACGTGATATAATTATGTATGTATGTATTGAAATTTTACATCGTAAAAAATGGCTTTGAAGGGAACGAAAATCTCGATGTAAATGCTATTGCAACTAGTACTTCAAATAATGTCGCTTTATAAACCTTGAAATTTTACGTAGCATTTGGAATTCGGTCTTGTTACCCTGAGCTCTATCTACCCCGTAAGGGATAAAGACGTTATGTATGTATGTATATAAATCACGTCTTTATTCTTTACGGGATAGACAGAGCCTAAGGTAACAAGATCTAAAGGCCACGTTTTGCATGATTGTGGGTGGAAGTGGAAAGGGAATCAAAATAGGGATTAGTTGCTAGCCGCATCGCCTATTAAAGTCATGATTCCTATGTTTAAAAAAAAACAAAAAATAATAATATTAAAAAAGGTTATCTGCAAAATGGGTTCATGAAATTTAATGTCACGAATTAATTTTACAACTTCTCAGAATGTTTTAAAAAGGTTTCGAGCTAGCACAAGTCGATAAATCAGTGGTTATTAACAATTTATTAATAGGCGAATTGTTAATTTTTGTTTCGCGTTCTGTTAAACTTCCAATGTCTTCTCGGGATTCTTAGAGCTGCAGGGGGTGAGGCCACGAAAAAGGCGGTTTGAAAACTCGAAATAAATCCCCACATTCAACATGAAACTACCGTGAGACTTAATCATCATTACACATAAACGGATAACTCACGTATAAAAAGTCCGTAAAGTTCGTGTCGCTGCCGGGGCGAGCGCTCTTGGAAAAAGGACTACGAAATAGTCCGAAACATGTCGAGCATCACTCGACTTTTTATACGTGAGTTATCCGTTTATGTGTAATGATAAATCCCCACAACTTAAAATCAAAATGCAAATAGCTACGTTTTTCTTAATAAAGTTCGTGTTTATGCGACCGTCACTTAGAAGATTGAATAGGTATTTAAAAAATTATGATTTTATGACGGATGAAGTAATTATTGACAGTTTTTTTTATTCGCGCTTATTTATTCATTTATTTATAGGAACTCAAAAAGGCTCATTAACAAATCACATTTAAGTAATTCAGCCTCCTATAGCTGAAAGCAGCGGACGCGTAAGGACCCGAAACAAATATAAAAAACCCCAGCGACAGCAAAACGAACACTCAACTTGTCGAGCATCACTCGACTTTTTATACGTGAGTTATCCGTTTGTGTTTTTATGATTAAGTCTCACGGTAGTTTCATGTTGAACACACACACACACAAATCACGTCTTTATCCCTTACGGGGTAGACAGAGCCTTAGGTAACAGATACCTACAGGCCACATTTAGCAAGATTGTGGGCATATCTATAGGTGAAAAATGAAATCAAAATAGTGATGGGTTGCTAGCCTCATATCATAAAATTCCTGTTTTTTTTTTTAATATGAATAGGAAGGCAAACGATCAAGTGGGTCACCTGATGGTAAGTGATCACCACTGCCCATAGACACCCGCAACCCCGGAGGGATTGCAGATGCGTTGCCAACCTAGAGGACTAAGATGATTCCCTCGATGGGCTTTTACCATCTGCGCGGGTAGAGAAGCAACTGGTATATTCTATGTTTTTTGCTCCCAGACCAGTATGGAGGATTTCATGTTGAAAGTGGCATTTCGCCGAAAACCCGCGCATTTCCTGGCCCCGCGCTAACGGTCCAATCAGATTTATGATGCTGTATCTGCCGGCGACGAGTGCGCTAATTGGTGCGTGCGCGCAGATCGTCGGTCCTGTACACTCGGGCGCAGAAAGTGCTCGAAAAACATTGTGATTTTTGTAGTACAAAGCCGATTGCTGGTTGAGTAGTGTTAGTAGGACGAGTGCCGGCGAGACCGTCTATTATACGAGTCTAGCTTATGTTACGTGGGTATGTTGAGAAAAAGTTTTTCAAATAGTTTTCCTTACTGTTAGCTTTATAAAATGAACGCAAAACATCATTTTATAATCAATCCATACTGTATTTCATAGCTGTTGGATCTCCGTAAATAAATAAATAAATAAATAAATAAATAAATAACAACGTCGATCTTCAGATATTTTACAGTAGAAACATGGAAGAAAGAGAAGTGGAACTTAGATTATTTTTATGGAAGTGACTCCAATGCAGCCATTGAACATAATAACCAATAGAGTAAAGAAAATGTTCTAAGGAGATTTAAGGGGCAAAAATCTATCGAAGTCTCACCTCTGGCAAATCATATTATTGATTTAAATACTCTACGTACAGTTTAATATACTTTCGTTGTAAGCGCAGGCGCACTTGTTTTATGTCGAGTCATTAGTTTAGTTGTTAATTTTGTTGTGTACTTACTAATACATAGATAGCCATAATATGGTGCTTGCTAACCATTTATAATTTATTTGTACAATTAATTATTTTAATAAATAATTTGTATTTGATTTGATTTGAAAGAAAATGCGTGGCGCCGTTTCTTGGAGTTCTTTGGTAAGCCGTCTTTAGCAGTAAATGTCTTCCAGCTAATACACACACACACAGACACATATCACCCTATATCTCTGATGGAGTAGATATAGCCTAAGGTCACTTGATCTAAAGGCCACGTTTAGCGCAATTGTGGGGGTAAAGGTGGAAAAGGGAATTAAAATAGTGATGGGCTTCTAGCCATATCGCCTATTGATTCCTAAGATTTTTGCCCGGTCCCTCGATGGCCACCATCTGCGCGGGAAGACTAGCAACTGGTACATTCTATGTTTTTTCTTTGCTTCCAGACCATGGAAGTTAATATTGACGACCAGATAGCCTAGTGGTTAGTGACCCTGACTATGAAGCTGGAGATCCCGGGTTCGAATCCCGGTAGGGGCAGACAGTTGTATGATGAATACGAATGTTTGTGCCCGAGTCTACGTTACATAAGTATGTTTATCCGTTGCCTGGTACCCTTAGCTCAAGCGTTTAGGGCTGGGTTAATTGGTGTAATTTGTCCCAAGATATTTATATATTTATTTATAATACGAGATTTTTAAATGTTACTACCTCGTAACCCACGCCCACGCTCGCGGGTTGTATACGCCCACAGTGTTGCTAAACGTGGCCTGTAAATCTTACTTTAGGCTCTGTCTACCCCGGTAAGGGATAAAGACGTGATTTGTGTATGTACTACCTCATGTTTCCCTGCTGCCGACTGTATTTACGACTTTACGATACTTGTCGCCCCTGCCTTTGCCTATTTGGCGTCACGTCTATACCTCCAGGGTATTCCCTTTTGACGTAAGGAGATGCCTAAGGGTCATATAGAGAACAGCTATAAAAGCAGGTCGGATTCCTTTGATACTCGGATTGTGTATTAAGGAAAAGGCTAGGTAAATGCCCTTCGGCTTGCCTTCCGATATACTTGACGCCACGCCACTGGTATGCATGTATCAGGGGTGTTACGAATATTCGCATCCGCATCCGTAAATGCGGAATATTCTCATTAATTCAGACATCTGCGTCCGCATTCATATCCGCATCAATCAATGCGGAGTTTTTACGGATGCAGATTCACATCAACAAGACTCGACAAGTAACTACATGTTAAGAAAGTGGGCGGAGCCAGAGTGGCACGTGCTTCGCGTTTGTTTACATAAATACTATTATGCACGTGTTATTGTGTATATTATCTTATATTTATGTGTCTTGCAAAAAGGAATAAATGTCTTCTTTCTTTCTTCTTTCTTCTTTCACTAATAAGTATTATTATGCATTTAAAATTTAAATAATTATCCTTTTAAAATCCCAAAATCCGCATCCGCATCTGCATCCGCGAATGTCTAATTTTTTGCATCCGTAACAACCCTGGTATGTATGTATGACAAGGGTGGGAAACAAGCAAGTGGGTCACCTTTTTTTTTATGGTGTGGAAAATGCGCCTTATGCATTCGCCCGGTACAGGTTTACCGGGGGTATGTGGGACTCCCGCGACGGCAGGCATACCCACTAAAAACCACACGGATTCCCTATTCAGTCGTATGTGAGGAGTTACGGCACTCGGTGTCACCGCGACGCCCCACCACCCCGGGATGGGGTTCCCTCTTCGCGGCACCTGTGCAATGCAGGTTTGGGAAATCCCGCCCTCCCCTGCTGGTGCCGCTTGAATTTTTTATAGAGGTTGTCTCCTCGTGGCCCCCGTCTTGAAAAAGACAGCGGCCCACGTTCCGACCCCACGGGCCGGGTTACGTGTTGACCGACTTTGGCCGAAGCACGCCGCTCCGCGATCCTGTCCCTTACGGGGCGCACCGCTCCGACGGCAGGCTTATGCCCGCTCAGCGGCACCTGCGAGGGAGGGCGGGAGTTCCCAATCCTGCATTGCACAGGTGTCGCAGGGAGGTAGCCCCATCCCGGGGTGGGCCCGTAGGGCATCGCGGTTCACGAAAGTTCTCCCGTGGTGTCCTACAATAGTGCCAAGTTTGGGAATCCGTGTGTTTTTTACTGGGTATGCCTGACGCCTCGGGAGAGCCCCAGATACCCCTGGTATTCCCGTACCGGGCCGGATGCATAAGGCGCATTTTCCACACCATAAATAAAAAAAAAAAAAAAAAAAAGGCTTATGCCCGCTGACCCTCACAAGCAAGTGGATCACCTGAGACAAGTAAGCATCATCACCCAGGGACACCAAAATATCACAGCGTGCAAGACATACACACATACTTCAACTCACGCGCAACCTAGCCGTGGTATTTGTACAAAGTGTGATAAATTTCAATAAATCTTCCCAAAGTGATATTGCTGCTCACGAATTCGCAAGTAGCTCTTAAACCAACTGTTTAAAACTCAATTTACAGTGAATTTCATTTTGATAGGCGTGTTATTAAGCTGGTTCGTGGGGTATGGAGGGTTTTGTAGGGTTCGTTATGTGCCTGATTGTAAATAACGGCAATAGAACGCGGGCCAGCGGTCGGCACACTGGCGAGCAAAAGTAAAGGAACACTTTCTATACAGTTGAATGAAAAGCGTACCGTTAATCTTGCTCATCGGTTTTGTAAGTGGGAAAAGCTACAAAAGTACTCTCAAAATTGTTCCGGGATTATTTTCTTCCATGCTGGTCTGGGAGTAAAGAAAAAACATAGAATTTACCAGTTGCTTCTCTTCCCGCGCAGATGGTTGCCCATTAATGCCCATCGAGGGAATGGGCGAAAGTCTTAGGAATCATGTTATAGTATAGGCGATGCGGCTAGCAAACCATCACTATTTTGATTTCCCTTTCCAGCTATACTCCCGTAATCATACTAAACGTGGCCTTAAGGTTTTGTTACCTTAGGCTCTGTCTACCCCGTAAGGGATAAAGACGTGATATATGTGTGTAAGTACAAAGATTTTCCTTTTTTTTTCAAAATGTAGTCCCGCTCTTGTTGAGGTTCATTTTGAATATCAATCAATGTTTGCAAACATTTTGTCAACACATTCAAGAATTCTGTAAAACGATGCTACAATACAATACAATACAATACAATAACTCTTTATTGAACGCCACGTATAACAACCAAAACAGAAAAAAGGTATACAGAATATTACAAGGTAACAATAGGCAGCCTTATCGCTACAGAGCGATCTCTACCAGGCAACCAAGCAGGGAAGTGCAGGCAAGGCAGTGCTATTTGACAATTCTCAAAAAAATTACACCCCTTTTTTTACTATTTACGAATTGCATGCTGGTTCCACTCAGAATCATGAGTTAGTTCCATCCCTGTGGTAGAGAAA
The DNA here is from genome assembly GCA_949127965.1 of Pandemis corylana. Lineage (NCBI taxonomy): Eukaryota > Metazoa > Arthropoda > Insecta > Lepidoptera > Tortricidae > Pandemis > Pandemis corylana. The sequence goes on along the minus strand of OX421858.1, from coordinate 13,425,329 downwards.
AGATGTTCCAAAATTTTCATTTAATATTATTTATTAGAAAAATTTGAAGGCTTACCCACGGATGGGTGGTGGAGGGGTATAGCACGCGTCACTGAATGACGAGGCTCCGGGTTCAATTCCCGGCCATAGCTTTGAGTGTGGTTTAGAAATGTTATACTTTTTACCGCTGAATACATAAGTTATATTTATTTGTTTTAAGTACAAAATAAAAGTTACAACAAAACTTCAAGCATGCCTGCGCAATCGGCATCGGCTTTCTAACCTATAAAAATAATACCGCAAATATGGTGCCTCGATACCTTTGCAGCATTCTCAAGTCATAAGATTCTTTCTTCTTTCTAAAGAATATAAATCCCCAACGGGGTGGACATAGCCTAAGGTGACAAGATCTGCAGGCCACGTTTAGCAAGATTGTGGGGCTAGGTATAGATGGACAATGGAATCAAAATAGTAATGGGTTGCTAGCCGCATCGCCTATAACATGATCCTATGATTTTCGCCCCGTTCCCTTGATGGGTTTTTACCTTCTGCCCGGGAAAAGAAGCAACTGGTACATTCTATGTTTTTTCTTTGCTAACAGACCAGCATGGAAGGAATTCCAAATAAAAACTAAATAAATGCGGGAATGGTGATACTTAAAATTAAAATGAAATTTGGTTAATAATCCGCATTCACACACACACACATAAATCTACTCTTTATCCCTAACAGGTTAGACAGAGCGTAGAGTAAAATACCTTAAGGCCACTTTAGCATTGTGGGTGCAAAGGGGAATCAAAATAGTGATGAGTTGCTAGCCGCATCGCCTAAATATTCCTAAGATTTGGACCTATTCGCTCGATCGGCTTTTACCATCTGTGTGGGGAGAGAAGCAACTGGCACATTCTATGTTATTTCTTTGCTTCCAAACCAGCATGGAAGGAACGTTACTATTTCATAAGACCTTAAAAAAATAACTGCTTTTCCAAAAGCATTATCTCTATTCGCTTATGCCTTACACTGGCGGCCAAACCACAGCCCATAACGCCTGATACACCGCAGTTCATTCGAAATAATACGTTCTGCGCCCGCGCCGCAAGCGCGCCCAAATTGTTTCCCGTGATACGATGCGGCTAGGACGCCATTTTTATTAACGTGATGAAAAAAACCGGCTCGAAGGACCATGGTCCTCCGACCGGATGCACCGACTGTTCTACTGTGAATTCCTCACATCGAGGAAATTTCCTTTAAATCCATTTAGTTAAAATACACTACATACAAACATACACAAATCACACCTATATCCCTAAGAGGGTAGACGGAGCTTGAGGTAACAAGACCTAAAGGCCACGTATAGCATGATTGTAGGCGTATAGGTGGAAATGTCAATCAAAATAGTGATGGGTAAATACATTTACGAACAAAAATAACGGGTCGGTTTCCTATGGAAAGTTCTACGGAAACTTTTCATACAACTTTTTATGAAAGTGACTGTAATAACTTTTACACCGACATTAAAAAACTTGAAAAAATAATTCTAAATATAATTAAAGAGCTACCAGCATAGAAAATCGCGTGGTTTTACAATTATCAACTTCGAAAAATTGCTGCAAAAAACACTTAGAAAAGCCATGAACAGAAAAGTTGCACTTTGATCCCTCTCGACAGCTCGCAAAGCTTACTTTTCTGAATGAGAGGCGTGAAAAGTATATTTCCTATTTTATTTCCATTTAAAACGTGCAGAATGCAATGTCCTTTACAAAAGTTAACACCCCCTACACTGCACGACAGCTCTAACGCCAATTAAAACTAGTGTTGCGGCGTTATCGATAAAAAAAGTGTCGATAAGACCCGCCCATCGTGACATAAATACGACGCGACTACCGTGAAGGCATTACTGGATTTCCCTTTTAAGCGGCGGCCAGTGTCGGGTTACGGAAAAAAAAACAAGCCAGCTGGGTCGATTGTTTTTTATTTGTACCAAGTCGAGAACTCTTGTTTTACGAATTTTAATTAATTTCATCAGAATAAGCGGTAATAAAAACTATGGAGGGAATGGGTGAAAATCATAGGAAACATGTTAGCGATGTGGCTCAACCCATCACTATTTTGATTCCACTTTCCACCTGTACAACCACAATCTTGTTAAACATGGCCTGTAGGTTTGTTACCTTAGGCTCTGTCTATCCCGTTAGGGATAAAGACGTGATAGGTATGCGTTTGTCTGTAAACCCGCTTCCCAAGAATTTTAATCAAACCAATTATGCAGCTCCATAAATAGGTTAACATATTATTAAATTAAGTATTCACCTCGCCAGAATAATTTCCCGACGCTGCGGTTGACTTAAGAAATGCAATCTTCAGAATGTTATAGTCCCACGAGAGTAGTAATTAAAGAATATTAAAACTTGTAATTGTCTTTCCATTCCCTTAAAGGTCACAATATATTTTATGGTTCCGTACCCAAAGGGTAAAAACGAGACTCTATTCTAAAACTTCGATGTCTCTCACCAGGCTGTATCTCATGAACCTTTACAGCTAGACAGTTGAAATTTTGACAGATAATGTATTTCTGTTGCCGCTATAACAGCAAATACAAAAAAACCAGAATAATGTATGTACGTATGTATATAACAAGACCAATACAAAGTGACCCAACACTACGTAACATTTTGCTTTGGACCAGGGCTCTGCTTACACTGGTTAACGATTTTTATAGATAACTAGCTATTGCCCGCGACTTCGTCTGCGTAGAATTGTACATAATGTGCCAACCTTTCCCTTGAAACAAACACTATAAATACATACATACATAGATCACGTCTTTATCCCTTACGTGGTAGACAGAGCCTAAAGTAAGAAAACCTTAAGGCCACGTTTAGCATGATTAGCGTATAGCTGGAAAAGGAAATAAAATAGTGATGGATTGCTAGCCGCATCCCTATAACAAGATTCCTGAGACCTTCGCCCATTCCCTCGATGGGCTTTTATCATCTGCACGGGAAGAGAAGCAAATGGTAAATTCTATGTTTTTTCTTTACTACCAGACCAGCAACACTATCTATTAAAAAAACCGCATCAAACTCCGTTGCGTAGTTTTTAAGATTTTTAAGCATACATAAGGACAGACAGATGTTTTATACTATGTAGTGACGGTACGAAACCCTTTGTGCACGGGTACAACTCGCACTTGGCCGGTTTTAAAGTATCATTTTACCACAAAACGTAACTGACCACATTAAGGAACATTCATTAAAAAAGTATACCTATCACGTTTCTTTGTAAAATATAAAATATCTTAAAAGAGATGATAAATATTAAAATCAAAAGTAACATCGGTCAAGAATACGCAAAATAAGAGTTTTAAACTACTAATCGGTCAGCGATTAGAAAGAGAGATCCGATATGACATGTGACGTCATTTGTCACAAAGCTCATTTAAACTCCACATTAAAATACCGTTTTCTAGGAAAGGATAGAGACCAATCTTTAATAGCTTATATCTCGGTTATTTTTATAGCTAAAAATAATAAAAATATAAATATAAATATAAAATATTTTTTTATATTGTTTACTACATAAATCATAGAATGCACTGGTACATGTGCTGGTCTGGGAGCAAAGAAAAAATATAGAATGTTTCAGTTGCTTCTCTTCCCGCGCAGAAGGTAAGCACATCGAGGGAATGGGCGAAAATCTTAGGAACCGTGTTACAGGCGATGCGGCTAGCACCCATCACTATTTTGATTCTCGTTTCCACCTATACGCCGACAATCATGATAAACGAGGTATTTAGGTCTTGTTACCTTAGGCTCTGTCTACCCCGTAAGGGATAAAGACGTGATCTATGTATGTATGTATGTATAGTGTTTGTTTGTAGACGTGATAAATGCATGTAAGAAGTAACCACATTAGCTGTGACAACATACTAAAAACCCCATAAATCCAGTATATTACCACGCATTAGTATTATTAGGATGTCGCCGTCTTCATTTACTGCGGTACTAGCCACTTATCGGGATTCTTGGCCAGGAATCCCGGGGGAATTCTGTTATCTTGGCATCAGGGGATAAATATTGTCGCGATATTGCCCGGCCTAAGTGTAGCGGGAACTTCATTATGTTGTTAGAGGCTTGCGAGGCGTTAGACGGAGATTGTGGGATAAGGGTTGGGATTTAGGAGAATAGTATACTTATTCTGCGTCGAAAGTTGGAAATAATGGCTAACTAAACAGATCTATATGGGGAGTGTGAGGTTGCGTTGGGAGAGGAAGGCCTAGACGGACGTTCCAACACCAAATAGGAGACGATTTGGAAAAAGGTCTAAAAGCCGAGTACTAGAGATATACAGCTGTAAAAATATAAATACCTAATTTGTTAGCACCTTATATATTAAACTGAGTAAGAGACAGAATAACACAAAGCGATGTGTAAGCCATATCTCTGATCTATCTACATTTACCTCTTTAGACTTTTTATCCATCCTTAATTTGTACTTTACTTGTGTAATTAGAATCAGTCTGCTCTGGCTGTTGCACTGTACTATTCCAGGTTGTTTTTGACACAGAATATCGGACGAACTCAAGCCCCTAAGACAGGTTTTACACCTAGTTTATGGGGTAGAAAGTTTCGACCACAATTTCATCTGACCAGCCCCGCTAGCACGAGAGCGCACGAAAGTCGCGTCGCGCGCGAGTTGGACTACCCGTCTTTTTCTTGTTGATACAGTAAGAAAAGGACGGGCAATCTGTCTCGCGCGCGACGCGACTCTTGTGCGCTTTTTAGGTTAGTTTTTAATCATTTTTAACATACTTTAATTTAAATCAACTTTCCTAGTTTTAATATTTTTTATTGTTATTTAGTTTTTAATAGTTTGGTTATTAATAAAGAATTTCATTAATAATGTTTATTTGTTCAAAAAAGGGAATTGTCAATATATTATTTATATTATGCATGTGGGTAGTTGTATGTGTAGAGTAGGTGGTAATGCTTCTTTAAAGAAATATAGATCAGTCTTCAAAAAAAAATACATACTTTAAATATTTCTATCACCTAATTGAACATATAGAAAGTAGAAACGGACGTTCGCAATTACTCGAGTTCACAGCAGCCGATGCCTCGTAAATCACACAACCGGGTCGCGTTTGCGCGGAATATCGTAAATCAATTGAATAAAAACGCTGTCACACGAGCCGAGTAACTATCACGCCCTAAATGAGAAAGTAAATCGGCCATGCAAACGCATGGCGCAGTTTCCTTTACCTTTTCTTAGAACTTTTTTCCGCGGGACGAGGAGTAGAACAGCTTACGCCTTTCAAAATAAGTACATACTACTCTTGGAAGTTACAAATGTGTAGTTTATATAGCGCCATTTTGGAGTCAGCGCTAAGCCAACTTCCTGCTGCAGCATTCCCTGAGCGGTACAATTTAGGGATCTTTTAAAAGCGAGCCTTCCTGTTCCTCAAAGGGCCGGCAACGCACACTTTTGATTCCTCAGGTCTTGCAGGTGTCCCTGGGCGACGGTGATTGCTTTCCATCAGGTGACCCGTCTGCTCGTTTGCCCCCTCTTATATATAAAAAAAAAGTGACAAATCTGTTTACATTATAAACTCTACAAGAATCCACGCCGGTTGCCTTCGTATTGACTACGTATTGCATTTCGAATTGTCACTTGTCGCTGACAATTGTTCAGTTGTTGAAATAGGGGGCAGGTAATGACTTTGGTCATGTGACAACTGCTGGAATATTCCAGAAAAAAAATCCGAGAACATTATGTATACTCAAAAGAGGAGGATTTAAAAATCATGTCAAAGGCTATATAGACTGACCGCTTAAATGAGTCCTCGTCCGCATGGCAGAGGGGCGCGGGGTAGGACGACAAAGGGGACCGAGACGTGCGGGCGGGTAGTGCGCCTACCGCCCGCACCTGTCGGCCCCCGCGGTCGTCCCACCCCGCGTCCCTGTAACGCGCGGGGTAGGACGACAAAGGGGATCGAGACGTGCGGGCGGGTAGTGCGCCTGCCGCCCGCACCTCTCTCGGTCCCCTTTGTTGTCCTACCTTGCGCCCCTGTGCCACGCGGGCGAGGACTCAAGTAAGCGGTCGGTCTATGAATTATAATTGATTCTGTCACAAGTAATGTCATGTTTGATGTGTAGTAATTCGGGGGGCGGCGTATATGTTTAGAACAATAGATTGCGCAAGATAGTCTGATTTGATGTAGAGTAGTGTGTATGTCACGTTTGACATTTGAAAGGTGAACTACTGGTATGGGTTTGGAGATGAATTAATTTTGAATGAGCGGTTGCTTCGATTGATTTCAAATCGAGTTGTCGCTACGAAAAAAACATACAGCCTTTTATACATTCCTACACACACAAATAAAGTCTACGTCCCATACACTTACCTGATAGCCTAAGGTAACGCGACCTAAAGGCTACGTTTATAGACCGACCGCTTAAATGAGTCCTCACCCGCACGGCACAGCGGCGCGGGGTAGGACGACAAAGGGGGCCGAGAGAGGCGCGGGCGGCAGGCGCACTACCCGCCCGCACCTCTTTCGGTCCCCTTTGTCGTCCTACCCTGCGCCCCTGTGCCGCGCGGGCGAGGACTCATTTAAGCAGTCGGTCTTTTATAGCACGATTGTTGGCGTATAGGTGGAAAGGGGAATCGAATAGTAATGGGTTGCTAGCCGAATCGTCTGTAGCATGACTCCTAAGATTTTCGCTAAGGTGAGTTTATTTTCTATGAGTTCAGTCTATCTAAAGTTATCTTAAGTTAACTTTATTGTGTGTGATTGTGGGACTTATCAGTATAAGTCCCACAATCGCGCTAAACGTGCCCTTTAGGTCTTGTTACCTTAGGCTCTGTCTACCCCGTAAGGGATAAAGACGTTATGTATTTATACTGATAAGTCACTGATAGCAATCTGACGCCTCGGTCTCCACACAACCGCTTTACAAAAGCATAGATAAAAATTTACATTTGAACCTACCACCGGTGCGACAAAAGATACAAAGAAAATTAGTCGCGTCACTGTTCTGTACGTACGTGTATTCAATAATTCATATCGCCTAAACGTGCTAAGACGAACATTAACACTTCAACAGCTCAAAGCAAACAAACAAACATACACAAAATTACTATTCCCGATACGTTGCAGCGCCAAGTTTCGGTTGATTAAAAAAAACCATCTGGAAAAAACCCAGGATTACTTGGACATCGCTTGGTAAGATAGCTCAGCTTGTGATGGTGGTGTTAAGAAACTTTATTAGTAGCTAATAAAAACATTGTTTGCTCAAGTGTAGTGCAGGGAGTGTTCCTGGCATAACCAAACATGCCGTACTAAATGGATAGTGTAACGGAATGCCACTGTATTATGCAGATATTTGATTCTTTATAGCGCCTCCGAACTCACGCCGAGAAACCCCGAGAACCCCCGAGAACACCCGAGAAGCGTGAATGTGATCGCTTTCTCGCCGTCTCGTCCTCGCGCTCGCCTGTTCTCCGATCGGTGTCGGTATTTTTGCCCGTTTCAAAGGGTTTCTCGGGGGTTCTATGAGAAGGTCGCATGAGTATAGATGCCTTCTCGGTTCTCGCGTAATTTCTCGGCTAGACTTCTCGGCTAGACTTCTCGGCTAGACTTCTCGGCGAGACTTCTCGCGTGAGTCTGTAGCCGCTACTAAACGAACTTTGTGGAGAGACAAACATCCATAAATCCATCCATCCATACTTACAAACTTTCGTGTTTATAATATTAGTAGGAAGTAGGATAAAATAGATATCATCATAGATGACACTTCCAACCTGGCATGGGAGCAAAGAAAAAACATAGAATGTACCAGTTGCTTCTCTTCCGGCGCAGGTGGCAAAAGCCCATCGTGGGAATAAGCGAAAATCATAGGAATTGTGTTATAGGCGATGCGGCTAGCAACCCATCACTATTTTGATTCTACTTTCCACCTAAAAGCCCACAGCTTTGCTAAACGTGGCCTGTAGGTCTTGTTACCTTAGGCTCTGTCTACCCCGTAAGGGATAATGACGTGATTGGTGTGTGTGTGTGTCATTATAGATAACTGACACTTAAGATAACTGGAACTTAATAGAGAGTCGTGAAACAGGTCATTAGCATAGTTTACTTTGTAAGTATCCGATAGATTTGTCTGAAAACCTTCATAGACTGTCACAAAATTCTATGACTAAAAATTAGTTTCACCTTCTGCCGATAGATGTCACGATACCGAAGTGAACTATAAAGCTGCGCCGGCGGCTCTACAAAGTGTATCGTGCGCAGTCGGCAGCGCACTGACGATATTAATCGCAGATAACTTACTTATATGACATAAATGTTTCCAATGCTAATAAAATACAAAGAGACCATTGAAAAAACTGGCCAAGCACGCAGCAGGGTTCCGTAGCTTTACGAACCGTACTAATCTGTGTCTAAAACTGATTATTACATAACATAAATAGATTATCTTCCATGCTGGTCTGGGAGTAGAGAAAAAACATAGAACGTACCAGTTGCTTTTCCCGAGTATGGTAAAAGCCCATCGAGGGAAGGAAAATCTTAGGAATCATGTTATAGGCGATGCTAGCAAGCCATCACTACTTTGATTCCCCTTTCCACCTATACGCCCACAATCATGCTAAACGTGGCCTTGTCTATCCCGTGAGGGATAAAGACGTGATTTGTGTGTGTGTGTGTGTAAAAATAGATTATACAACACCTTGTCCATTCATAAATGTGACAGGTAAAAAGTAAACAATGCTGCTTAAGAGCAGGCCTCTGCTGACACAGGATTTTGTAATAACTTGCTCAATTTGTACAGAACCCTCGGTGCGCAAGCCCGACTCGCACTTGGCCGGTTTTTCATACGTAGACAGAGCCTAAAGTAACAAGACCTAAGGCCACGTTTAGCATCATTGAGGGTGTATAGGTGGAAAGGGGAATCAAAGTAGTGACGGCTAGCTAGTCTATATAACATGATTCCTAAGATCTTCTTTTTTTGTTGTTTTGACTAGTAGAGACTTTATACATTATAGATTCTACTATGGATTAATATAATTTAAGGGAGAGAGAGAGAGAGAGAGAGAGAAACATTTATTTACACACAATCTCCCTCCCTTCCCTTTTATAAATGTATTTAATTTAAGTAGAATTTACGTATTCTTACTGTACCTACATTATTTTGAAAACATGACTTTCTGGCAAGTTTCTTGCGGCGCATTCATCTTGGCAATGATGGTCTTTCCGAATGCGCTGGTAGTTTCAAAAAGACTAATTTTATGTAAAAGAGCCCTTGGCGCCCAATTTGCAAAAATAAATTTTCATTTTCATTTTCTTCGCCCATACCCTCGATGGCCTTTTACCATCTGCGCGGAACCTTCCCATTACTGTACGGTTGCGGCTTTACCATAAGTATGGGACTGTAAAACCCAGAAAACATAATCGCCCACTTTGTGGTATGCATTAATTAAACTTTTAATGTTTCAGGGCAATATTATGTTGGAGTTTAATGTTGAACTGTATCTTTGGTTTGCATTCTTTATTATTGAAATAAAAATGCGCTAATATGTTCTGTTTTAACTTAATGCGCTATTGCTCGTTCAGCTGAGCGTTTAATAGTTCCAGTAAGAGTGGTTTTGCGAACTTTTATGTTTAATCATTGATTCAAACAGAATACTTTGAGGTCCGTATCTATGAACCGCTGCTAGTTTTTATAACTTAACGTTTTTTCTCAACATTCTCGGTAATATTCACATCGCTTTCAAAAAAAGAAGGCGCTTTATGGACGATTAAACTAAACTAGTTCTTTGCCGGCCGCGGCGAGCAATATAAGTATGAAAATCCATTATTGGCTGCTGCATAAACTTATTTAACACGTTCGCTGCGGCTCAAAATGTTGCTTACTTTCAACTAGTGCTGTAAGAGGTCTTTAGGCCTTCACTGTACGATTTTACCGGTGCGGTTAGGGGCCTTAAGACCACTCACGGAACCGAATACTTAAAATCCATATATTTCTGCGAATTTCACAAAAAAATATATTAAACATACTTATGAGCATTTCTAAAGGACTATTCTATCTAATTTTGGCTTCGCCCACTGCCGTGTCATGCCTATGTCATGTAACTCTAAAAGCATAGTTTTGAGTAAAATCGGTTTAAAGTTTTTTTCGTAATTCGTAGTTTATTTTGAAATCAAGCAGCAAAAATAAAAATCAAAATACTCAAATAGATTTGTGTTAGGCTTATGCATATTATGTAATACCTAGATTATTCGTGTTTTGTATATTATATAAGTTATAGGCTATAAAGGAGTTAGGCATAACAGGTTCACCATACAAAGTCTGTTTTGCGGTGCCCTGTATCTCAAGATACATGACTTAGGCGTAACACGTTAAATATAAATATTTCTCTCGGTTGTCTACCAGTTTACTTATATAGTCGTAATTATACTATAAGGCTATATAATTATGTACCATGATAAAAACTTTTAGTAAATAGGATAAATAAAGAAAAAAACACCCCAAAAATAAAATTAAAACAACAACTGTTTTAATAAGATTGTTCAACATAAATATAGAGATTTACAGTTGTTTTAATTTAATTTTTGGGGTGTTTTTTTCTTTATTTATCCTATTTACTAAAAGTTTTTATTATGGTACATAATTATATAGCCTTATGGTATAATTACGACTATATAAGTAAACTGGTAGACAACCGAGAGAAATATTTATATTTAACGTGTTACGCCTAAGTCATGTATCTTGAGATACAGGGCATCGCAAAACAGACTGTACGGTGAACCTGTTATGCCTAACTCCTTTATAGCCTATAACTTATGTAATATATAAACCACGAATAATCTAGGTATTACATAATATGCATAAGCCTAACACAAATCTATTTGAGTATTTTTATTTTTATTTTGCTGCTTGATTTCAAAATAAACTACGAATTAGGAAAAAAACTTTAAACAGATTTACCCAAAACTATGCTTTTAGAGTTACATGACAGGCATGACACGGCAGCATAGCAGAAGGCCTGTCGCACCTAAGTCGTGTAACTACTAGATACAGTATATAGCCATATTAGCTGTGGCCAAAACTGAGTTACACGACTATTGAGATAGACTCGTACAAGGAATTGGTAAGCAAAATTAAAAAAAATGTTTTGTTGGTAGGTAAAGACACCCAAAAAAATACGATTCAGACTTGTTACGCATATCTCATGTATCTCAAGTTAACTGACATAGGCATGACACGGCAGCCCAGAGTTTCGATGTAAGGAGAAGACACAATGACAGAAAATAATTAGGAGGCATTTAGACCTCTTACAGCACTGAATTCACGGTACGCTTGTAGCTACTGCTAGGGATGTGGTCAATAAAAAAGCAATCATATCGATGAATTGAAAAGAATTATTGTAATCTATTACTTTATATACATATGATTGTTATAGAAACATTTAAGGCATAGTGGTTTGTTACAATCGCGGAAGTAAGATTATTATTTTTTGACTTTTTTATTAGCTTCTCGACTGGTTAGAGTAGTGCGCAGATTTACATAACATATTTTCTTCGTTTGTCACCATTTTTTTTTAACATATGATTTTTCGTTAGTGTCGAAGTACGTGGATTAACAGAAACAATGGAGCAATAATGTTCTGTTTGGATAATAATGGCTTGAGATGATGATGATGACGATGAATTTTAACTACGTCATAACGCAGCTTTAACAGTGTGTAACTTTTTGGTCTTCACTTATGTACGTACTTTGACTCACCGGCAAATTCAATAAATCACGTGCATTGCTCATCGACGAGTGCACATCACTGTGTTATAGTTTCATTATCATAGACACAAACAGGTGCGGGAGGGGGCGAAAAGACCCGTATTATCTACATGAGGTCTTTAGACCCCCTATCCGCACTGACCGTTCACTTTTCACTCTCAGTGCGATGAGGGGCCTAAAAACCTCTCGTGTTTTTTAAGGTTTTACCAAATTCTACGTTTGAATATAAATCGAACCATATAGCGATCTCTTTTATACCTATGAAAATATACAAGCTATGAGCTCCGCACCAGAGCAAAACCGCAATATTTTTAACCGCACAGGCCGGGAGTACAGGCAGGAGGTCTTTAGACCTCTTATCGCAGCGAACGTGTTAATCGGTATTATAATTGTGAGAGAAAACTTTGAAGGAAATTATTTTGTTTTTCGTCATGACACACATATATCACGGCTTTATCCCTTACGAGGTAGAAGGAGCCTTAGATAACAAAATCTTAAGGCCACGTTTAGCATGATTAAGGGCGCATAGGTGGAAAGGGAAATCAAAATAGTGATGGGTTCCTAGATGCATCGCCTGAGATTTTCGCTTATTCCATCGATGGGCTTTTACCATCTGCGCGAGAAGAGAAGCAACTGGTAAATTCTATGTTTTTTCTTTACTCCCAGACCAGCATGGCAGCATTTCGTCGTGATAGATTTGAAAAATGCACTATGAAAACCTCGGTCTGAACGGCGATAGCTGGACTCGCCTAGACTGCCTCGCTAACACTCGGTCTTCTAACATTACCGGCGGTTAATGATTTCACCTTTTACCTTTTTTATCTCGTTCAAACTACAAATCAACAAAACTATAAAATCCGAACCGTTTTGGTAGATACAACACATGTAGCTTTGAAAAGACTGTCATGGCGTTTTAAGAAACGTGAGTTGACTTTAAAACTATGTATTTCGAAATATATCTTTACCCTTTTTGTCTTGAGCGATGGTATCACGTGCTTACCTGCAAAAACAATAATAAATTATATTATTATACACATATTAAAGTAGGTAGAGTTAAGATCAAGCAAGGTTGCTAGCGTCATCGCCTATAACATTCCATATGATTTTCGCCTATTCCCTCGATGGACTTTTACCATCTGCGCGGGTAGAGAAGCAATTGGTACATCCTATGTTTTTTCTTTGCTCCCAGACCAGTAGGCTTTACCTAACTCGCTCGCAATCGCCATCGTGTTCATTTTGACAGTTCTTGTATGAATGTGACAGCTAGCTGATTCCGATGCCAAATGTCAGCCCATACATGAACTGTCAAAATGAACACGATGGCGATTGCGAGCGAGTTAGGTAATAAGCCTACAGCATGGAAGACCTTTTACCTAAGGGACAAGGAGTTTAACAATGTATGTATGTAAGTCTATAGATGACAGTTGACATCAGTGACTGTTAATATCGCGTCTCGAATCTGTAAGTCAGTTGTACGTCGAGTCTTATCTGTGGCCTTGTTGCCATCAATTTGCGTGGGCTTGGTGGGAACTTCCATGATAATTTCGCGGAATCTCTAACGGTATTTTGTATAACTACACATAAACGGATAACTTACGTATAACAAGTCGAGTGATGCTCGACATGTTTCGGACTATTTCGTAGTCCTTCTTCCTGGAGCGAACGGTGAGTGTGAGCGAACCTTTACGGAGTGACGTGATCAGTGTTGTGTGCTGCCCTACATTTGACAGTAATAAAAATGACGATGAAAACGAGGGTAGTTGTGCGCCGCTGTCAGTTGCGTCGAACAGCCGCGCGAACAGAGCGCTGGCGCGCAGTGTTCGTTTCGCTGCCGCCGGGGCGAGCGCTCCAGGAAGAAGGACTACGAAATAATCCGAAACATGTCGAGCATCACTCGACTTTTTATACGTGAGTTATCCGTTTATGTGTAATTATGAGTAATATTTTGTATGTCATTTTTTGAAACCTTAACGCTTTAATCCAATTTAATCTTCCATGCAGGTCTGGGAGCACAACAACATAGAATGTACCAGTTGCTTCTCTCATGGTAAAAGCCTATCGAGGGAATGGGCGAAATTAATAGGAATCATGTTATAGGCGACGCGGCTAGCAACCCATCACTATTTCGATTCCATTTTCCACCTATACGCCCACAATCTTGCTAAATGTGGCCTGTACGTACCTGTTACCATAGGCTCTGTCTACCCCGTAAGGGATAAAGACGTGATTTGTGCATGTGCATGTAACGCTTCAAGACTGCCTGATTGTGCTTCTGCTATCAGCTATAAGAGATTTGGAAAGTTTCAAAGATGTAACAAGTTTTTATACGACAAGCAAGGCAAACGGGCAAGTGGGGCACTTGGTAAGTGAGCAACACTAACTACTTCCCATGGACACCGGCAACACAAGAGTTGCAGATGCGTTTCCAGCTTAAAGGGCTAGAATATAATACTTCTTGTGTCATTAATTTCACCGGCTGTCTTACTCTCCACGCCGGAACACAGCGCAAGGACTGCTGCTTGGCGGCAGGATTAGCGGGTAAGACTAGTAAGTAGTACTTTATTTACGAGCATATTTTATCTGTGTATCGTTTCGTGAATCACAGACGGTTCTGGCTGAAAATCAGTGCTGCAGGTGTATAACAAAATGTGCGTGTTTAGCAAGATTGCGGGGCTAGGTATAGATGGTAAATGGAATCAAAATAGTAATGGGTTGCTAGCCGCATCGCCTGTAACATGATTCCTATGATTTTTGCTTATTCCGATGAGCTTGCACCATCTGCCCGGGAAGAGAAGCAACTGGTATATTCTGTGTTTTTTCTTTGCTCCCACACCAGCATGGAAGTAATAGGAGTCTGTAGAAATATGCCGGGACTATTCTAAGCCGGGTAAATCGCTTCCTCGCCCTTGGTAGGCTTTAGCTAAGATTTAGAATAACCCCTTCCGTAAGACTACAGAATCTCTGCACACGACCATAGATGAACGTGGATGATAGAGGCGGCGATAGCGCGCACTGGGAACTTGCGACATGGCGGTACAAGGGAGGAGCTCAGGCGGGGACTTGTAGATAAAAATTTAAGCGTACAGATTTAGGCGTCACTGCGTAGATCCATGTAAAAATAAATGGACACGTATAGAGCACGTATAATAACTTCCATATTTAGAGCGACTAGCATGTGCGACTAGCACCCGTTATAAATGGAAGCCAGCAGCGAAGCTCTTTGGCTTTGATGATGGTGCTGCCCTACCATACTCCGACTGACAGACTGACATGACAATTTTTTATAGTCTATTAATATATTAGTCTTCAATTTTTGTTTGTTATTACTTTTTAATGTATCTTTCTATGTATAGTTTTATAGAATATGTGTATATATAAAAAAAGTATAATAAAAATAAATAGACAACTTTACTTTGCTACACAGCGAAATAATAAGCCACACACCCGCTGAATACTATAATAATATATGTATTCTAAGAAACAACTCTTCGACCGATCCTCGACTGACCGTCGGTTATCTTTTCGTTGATTATATATATACACACATACATACATAAATCACGTCTTTACCCCTTACAGGGTAGACAGAGCCTAAGGTAACAAGACCTCAATGCCACGTTTAGCATGATTGTGGGCGAATAGGTGGGAAGGGGAATCAAAATAGTGATGGGTTGCTAGCCGCATTGCCTATAAACATGATTCCTAAGAATTTCGCCCTTTCCCTCGATGAGCTTTGACCATATGCGCGGGACGAGAAGCAACTGGTACATTCTATGTTTTGCCCTTTGCTCCCCGACCAGCATGGAAGTGTTTCTTACGCAACACGTGTATTATTCCAGCTTTCGCCTAAATAGAAAAAAAAACTGTGTTTAAAAGTGTGTGGGTAAGTTGAAAGTTCGTATTTAGTTTTCTACTTGCTAACTAAGGTAGTGTACAGATAATCTAACTTCCCGCTACCCGCCTCCGCTGCCGCTACCTCCCTTGCTTTGAACTACAAAACCCCTTTTTTAATAAAAACGTTTTAGTGCCGCGACACGACGTCTGCCACGTTTGTGGTGAATCGTTATTTTAACATACGTGCCGTTTCAACAGACGTGGGACGATTTTTGATTCTTCGAAAAAAAAAACGTTAGCTATGAAGGGTTGAGTTCTTTTTTCAAATTACTTTCAACCCAAGGGTCGCGATGAATCACTTTCAATCCGCTATCTAGATAACCAATGACCTACTTTCAGAGTATGAGAAATGAAAATAAATGTCATGGTGACAGCAAATTTCAAGTTTCTAGGACAGCCTAAAAGTATTAAAATTACGATTCTACGCAATTTGTACGGAAACTTTTCTATGACAGTATCTTTTGATTGAGACTTAGAAGATTTTTTTTCACAGTTTCTAAAGGATTGCAGAATTCAGTACTTGACAGTGATTTCAGCTTGACACGCTGACCTGAGAAAAAGGATCTTGGCAGACATCAGCTGTCTGTCTGGCTATCTAGACGCGGTTGGGCAACAAAGTGCCTATAAGAGTCCCATTTTTTTCCGTTTGAGCTTTGACAGAACTTTAAAAAATGTTTTTTAATGAGACCAAATACCAAAACCTTTTTTTCTTCAAAGACAATGCCCAGTCCTAAAAGGACGGGTATTTAGTGCCTCCAACGCTAATGGTACGGCAAACACTACCGTTTGAGGCCCACGGAACGTAAGACTGTTTGTATTTGTGGTTAAAAAGCCTTTTTTTCGTTTTTAATTGGACGCTTTCTGGGTTTTTTCTGAAATATTTGGTGCGTTGATGAATAAATTTGAAAGTATCAAGTAGTTTTTGTTTTAGGTTTCGCTGTCATTTCTGATTGCGTCAAGAGATTCTATCAGTCAATTTTATTGCGTCCTTAACTAAACTTCGTCTTTTTAGAAAATTAGAAAGAAGGTAGACAATTTGATATGACTTTTTTAAAGAAAAACACTTTTTAAAAATCGGTAACTCGAAAAAAAACATAACAAAACAAATCACAATGTTCCTGGGATTTCCATTCCATTTCCATTTCCCTTATAGGGATAAGTTCGCCTTTGTGCATTCGTCTCTGTTTCTTTATATTTGTACAATAAAGCATTTAGGTACTTACTTCAATTTTACATACATATATACATAAATCACGTGTATATCCTTTACGGGGTAGACAGAGCCTGAGGTAACAAGATCTAAAGGCCAAGTTTAGAAATTCTTAGGAATCATGTTCCTTTTTCCATCTATATGCCTACGGTCTTTAAATTTTACGAGACCTAAATGTAGACCCGGCCTATGTATTATTATTATATCATCGATGTATAATCTAGTAAATACAATAGTCATAGTACTTCTAAATTTTTGAATTTGTTTCTTCCATGCTGGTCTGGGTGTAAAGAAAAAACATAGAATTTACCAGTCCATCATTAAAAGCCCATCGACGGAATGGGTTAAAGTCTTAGGAATCATGTTATAGGCGATGCGGCTATCAACCCATCACTATTTTGATTCACCTGTCCACTTCACCCACAATCATGGTAAACGTGGCCTTAAGGTTTTGTTACCTTAGGCCCTGTCTACCCCGTAAGGGATAAAGACGTGATATATATGTATAAAGAAGTTTTTTTATGTCACTACTAAATACAGTAGCATTGTTTCAAACCAAATCCCACAAATACAGAACGGAACCATTCTCATCTCTTAAGCATGCAAATGAGAAAAGCAATCTTGCTCCCACTTTATTTGAACGCGTGTTTTACACGACTTTCAACCCTAACCTCATAAATTCACGGTTCACTTTGATAGCAGATATTAAGATGGCAATGTTTCGTGGCTGTTAAACTGCTTTAAATTTTATACTGTTACAGATAAGGTTGACTTTGGATTGCAGAGTGAATGGATGTGTTTATGCCGTAAGCTCGAAGGGAACAATTAACACGTGAAATTTAAAGCTTTACTTTAGTTCAAATATGCAATATCAGGTTTATTTGTTGGGAAGTGTCGTGAAGTTTGTGTTTTAGAGGGGTAAGGCACTATACAACATGTTTTATCTCATTCCAAAAATCAAACTTATTCAATAAAAAAGTACTATAAGAAAAATTACTGACATACGCTAATTACCTTTCTCAATTCTCAATTTACCAGTTGCTTCTCTTCCCGCGCAGATGGTAAAAGCCTATCGAGGGAATGAGCGAAAGTCTTAGGAATCATGTTATAGGCGATGCTAGCAACGCATCACTATTTTTATTTCCCTTACTATACGTCCTTAATCATGCCAAACGTGGCCTTAAGTGTTTTGTTACATTAGGCTCTGTCCACCCCGTAAGGGATATAGACGTCATATATGTGTATGTATTTTTTTAATATCTATCCCATTTTTTTTTGGAAAAAGATGTTGATACTTTTGACATCGACATTATATCAAACTAGCTTTTGCCCGCGGCTTCGCACGCGTGAACCATGAGCATTTCAAAGAAGCTAGCAATTAAGCAAGCGAGCAACCAAACCTGCAAGCTTTCAAGCATGCATGCAAGTATGCAAGCAGGCATGCAAGCCTTCAAGCATGTAAGTATGCAAGCAGGCATGCAAGCAGGCATGCAAACAGGCATGCAAGCATGTAAGTATGCAAGCAGCCATGCAAGCAGGCATGCAAGCAGGCAAGCAAGCATGCATGCAAGTAAGCACCCATGCAAGCAAGCATGCAAGCATGCATGCAAGCAGGCATGCAAGCAGGCAAGCAAGCATGCAAGCAAGTGTGCAAGCAAGCATGCAAGCAAGTAAGCATGCAAGCAAGTGTGCAAGCAAGCATGCATGCAAGTAAGCACCCATGCAAGCAAGCATGCAAGCATGCATGCAAGCAAGCGTGCAAGCAAGCATGTATGCAAGTAAGCACCCATGCAAGCAAGCATGCAAAGCAAGGACTCAAGCAAGCATGCAAGCCAGCCCCCGCATTGCCCCGCTGCCTTAATTTTTCTGAAACTGTAAATATTGCAGGATTTTTATAAAACAAACCTAACCTAACCTATAGGGCTGTCCTAAAATACATCCTAAATAGCTTTTGCCCGCGACTTCGTACGCGCTAAGTTGTAAAATGAAAAAATAAGTTTTTTCCCGTTCCCGTGGAAATTTTGGGGAGTTTTTTCGGAGTACACTTAAAGCCTTTAAAGAAACACACGTTATAAATGTTAAGTCTCTTTCTTTCGCTGTTTCGTCTGGAAACGTAAAATCCGGTTTTTTCCCGTCCCTGTGGGCGTTTCGGAAAATACTTTCTTAGTGTTCCCCTACACTCCCGAATAAACCTACATGACAAATTTCAACTTTCCCCCGCTTTTCGTTTTTCCCGTTTCCGTAAGAATTTCGCCAAATAAAGCATTTCCCGAAATTCTTACGGGAACGAAGAAGAAGAATTTTGGGAAATTATCTAATAATGCTCCCCTACACTCCCCAAGGAACCCACTTGCCAAATTTCAGCTTTCTACGACCAGTAAAACGTAAAATCCTGTTTTTTTCCCGTTCCCATGGGAATTTTGGAAAGTAGGTACTCTCTTAATGATCCTCTACACTCCCGAAGCAACATACATGCCGAATTTCAGCTATCTGCAACCAGAAAACGAAAAGTCCCGGTTTTCCCGTTCCCGTAGGAGTTTCGGGAAATCCTTTTGTAGCGCTCCCCTACACTCCCCAAGGGAAATTGAAGGCCAAATTTCAATTTTATACGACCAGTAAAACGAAAAATCGATCCCGTAGAACTGAATACATAAATCCCGTTTTTATCCCGTGGGAATTTCCAAAAAGCATTAAAACATTATTTTACTATTATAATCACCTACTTCTATGCCAAATTTTAAGAGTCTAGTAATTATAGTTCATAGGATTTCGTTAAACTGAATATATAAATCCTGTTTTTTTCCTTATCCCGTGGGAATTTCCAAAAATCCTGAAATGAGTTTCTTAGTTTTGTAATCACCTACTTTTGTATCAAATTTGAAGAGTCTACTTTTTATAGTTACTGAGATAGCGTCACTCGGAATCGAATATATAATTCCCGTTTTTTCCTTATCCCGTGGGAATTTCCAAAAATCCTTTCTTAGCGGATGCCTACGTCATAAGATCTACCTGCATGCCAAATTTCAGCCCGATCCGTCCAGTGGTTTGGGCTGTGCGTTGATAGATCACTATGTCAGTCAGTCAGTCAGTCACCTTTGAATTATATATATATAGATAGGATTTCGTTTAACTGAATATATAAATCCCGTTTTTTTCCTTATCCCGTGGGAATTTCCAAATATGCTGAAATTAGTTTCTTCGTTTTGTAATCACCTACTTTTGTATCAAATTTGAAGAGTCTAGTTATTATAGTTACTGAAATAGCGTCACTCGGAGTCGAATATATAATTCCCGTTTTTTCCTTATCCCGTGGGAATTTCCAAAAATCCTTCCTTAGTGGATGCCTACATTGTATAAGGTATCTATGTGCAAAATTTCAAGTCTCTAAGTCCAGTGGTTTGGGGTGTGCGTTGATATATAGTTAAGTCAGTCAGTCAGTCAGTCAGGACTTTGAATTTTATATGTATAGATACACGTCAGTGTGATTCAAACCAGATTCGCCTCAATGAAAATAATAGTATTTTTTTAATCCGCTCAGGGTTCAACTTAGGGTCCCAAGGGTCAACGCCCCCCAGAACTAGAAATTTAACAATAACCTAACTCCACTTACAAAGTTAACTAAGTTAACTTTAGAAGTTAGAATCTGAGCGTTTCACCACTACACCAAAATTAGAAAAAAAAAAAACATTTTATGAACAGCCAGACATAATTTACTTATAGGAAAAAAACAAAAAATACTTGTCCACTTTCCATTTCACCAACAAAAATCTTGAAGATCTATAGATCCCTATAGATCCCCGAAATCCCGCGCATGCGTCACGAGGGCGGAGGCGCGAGGAATTCCGAACGAATTCGACTTGTCGGCGCGCGGCCTGTCGCCGCCATCTGGTTGCTAGGGATGGGGCGCTGTCGTTAATGTTAGTATCGATAGAATATATCAGTAATTGTTTTAATTTTAAACAGGTATCAAAAAGGAGATGTTTTCTGTATTTTTGTCTAGTTCAACCTACGTTAATAAGACATCTGATTCTGTATAATGTCTGCTAGCGAAAGATTGTATCCCGAGAGCAGCAAGTACTTCATAGACGTGGTTTATTTAGAGGTTCACCTGTACAGTTCATATTGAAACGCTTGGAGTGTTTTCGAACAATCCGATCTGTTATTTGTGTCGCCGGACCATCAAGAACCAAGTTAAATGTAAGAATAGGTACGGTGTTAAATAACTCACTGATTTTCAATCTGCACGTCGCGACCACTTCGGGGGTCACAGAATCTAATAAAGGGGTCGCAGTAAGCTCAAAATACGCTCATTATCCTTACTAATACTAAAAATGCGAAAGTTAGTTTGTTTGTTCTACTCTACTCTAACTACTGAACAGATTGTGATTTATACTTTAAGTCCAGAATAAATAATAGGATAGTTTTCTCATAAAATTCTAAATCGTGGGCAACAGCTATTAATTAATTAAATATTTAGTATTGATATCGTATCTGAGAGAAAACAAAGTGCTAAAAGCGATAGTGAGAGAAAGTCGCCGTATAAACACATATTACTTGTATAAGCACATTTAAAGTTTTTAAATCATCGAGCAATTTTTTCCTCATACGGTAGGTTCGTTGGGTAGTTTTTCTTACAAATCAATTTGTTCTAAGAGGTAGCAGCGCTTTGTAAAATCTTCAACATTTCAGTTTCGGACAGCAACATAACAACTATGCCAGTAAATCCGTTCAAAAAATACAATCCACATTCCAAATCAAATTCATCGACTCGCTCCCCTCACTATACCAAAACGCGGCAACATCGCATCGCCCATCCCTTACTAGCGCACCACAAAATCGCCCTTTCTCGCTCGCACACCGACTACCTTATTTAAATAAGAGTGAGTGCTTGCGAGTGTAGATTTACAATACCCGATTCGGGTTCTTACGCAAGTGGTTTTAGGGGTGTTTTTTGCGTGGGTATGTTATTAAAAAGTATAAAAAGGCTTTGGATGCGAGTTGTACTGCACGGCCGTGGTTTTGAAGAAGACACTTGACTTAGTTACGAATTGAGAGGAAATATAGCTAACTAGCGACCCGCCCCGGCTTCGCACGGTATATTATGCATGTATTATACCTATAGACCTTCCTCTTGAATCACTCAATCTATTAAATAAAACCGCATCAAACTCCGTTGTGTGGTTTTGAAGATATAAGCATACATAGGGACACAGGGACAGAGAAAGCGACTTAATTTTATACTATGTAGTGATTTTCCATCGATTTTAGATAGTTATTTGTTTACAATGACTAGTTTTGTTCTCCCACTTTTCCGACGGGATAATTCTTTACTTTAATGGCAGACGCATGTAGAGAAAGTAATGAGGCTTCCGTGTATACCATTTAAAAGGAAATTTAATTTCTAACGGTAAAACCGTAAAAGTAAACATAAAAATAAAGAAAGTGAAAAATCTTGATTCAGTTGATAGTACCTATCATTTGAAAAACAGCGTCTTCTCTCGTCCCTGGTGAGCAGTAGATTACACGAGAGTTGGTAATTGTGTCGTACAGACACATCATTCAAACAGCTGACGCTTGGCGACAAAAATTCGCATAGTAACAAGGTCACGAGACAGCTAGTAACACATAGAAAAATTCGAAGGCTTACCCACCTGCTATGGGTGGTGTAGGGGTATAGCACGCGTCACGGAATGACGAGGATCCGGGCTCAATTCCCGGCCATAGCTTTACTTTTCGGATTTTTCTGTGTTCTAATTTTCAGTGTCGTTTAGAAATATAGGTTTTAACGAACAAAAAACATTCCTTGCTTCTCAAATCATCGAACAAATTGACCCACCGTGGAACCTGTTCACAGTAAATGCAATAGCGACGTTACATTGTATTAAGAAGGAAATACTGTGACGTTTACTGTGAGAACGTTCTACGGTGGCTCAGGTCAAATGGTTCTACTGTACTTTGTTCATACATACATAGATACCGTCACGCCTCTTTCCCACAGGGGTAGGCAGAGACTACTTTGTTCCACTTGCTACGATCCTGACACACTTCTTTCGCTTCATCCACATTCATCAATCTCTACATGCTCGTCGGTTTCGGGTACTCCTGACCTGTAGGCTTATTACCTAACTCGATCGCAACCGCCATCGTGTTCATTTGACAGTTCTTGTATGAATGTGACAGCTAGCTGATTCCGATGCCAATTGTCAGCCCATACATGAACTGTTAAAATGATCACGATCACGATGGCGATTGCGAGCGAGTTAGGTAGGTAATAAGCCTACTGATCGTTTTCCAAAACTTCAAGGTCATTTGTTATGATTTGGTACTTTGTACATAAGATATTCAATTCTTAGGAATCATGTCATAGGCGATGCGGCTAGCAACCCATATTTTGATTCCCCATGTCAACTTTTCACCTACATTCCTAGTGGCCTAGGTCTTGTTACCTCAGGCTCTGTCTACCCTGTAAGGGATGTAGACGTGATCCGTGTATGTATATTCAATTGCGAGTGCAAAGATAAATTGGCCAGTAGCTAAACAAACTGCGGTAGGGATGTGGAATCTAGCGGCATATTTCACACAAAGTGGGTAAAGACATGGATGAATGGGGTGTGATCACTCAACAACAATGAAGATAGTGTGTGAACACTGAAATACGATAATGCAGCCCTTTTGCATAATGGTGGAGTACTTCCATGCTGGTCTGGGAGCAAAGGAAAAACATTAATATCTTTTTTTTTTTTAATATCTTGGGACAAATTACACCAATTGACCCAGCCCCAAACTAAGCAAAGCTTGTACTATGGGTACCAGGCAACGGATAAACATACTTATATAATGTAGATAACATACTTAAATACATACAACATCCATGACTCGGGCACAAACATTCGTATTCATCATACAACTGTCTGCCCCTGCCGGGATTCGAACCCAGGACCTCTAGCTTCATAGTCAGGGTCACTAACCACAAGGCTATCCGGTCATAGAATGTACCAGTAGCTTCTCGTCCCGCGCAGATGGTAAAAGCCCGAGGGAATGGGCGTAATTCTTAGGAATTATGTTATAGGCGATGCGGCTAGCAACCCATCACTATTTAGATAAATTTTTCGACCTATACGCCCACAATCATGCTAAACGTGGCCTGTAGGTCTTGTTACCTTAGGCTCTGTCTACCCCGTAAGGGATAAAGACGTGATTTGTGTATGTGTATGTATGTTAAGCGTTAAGGTTTCAGGACGTTTTGCCGTTTGCCATAATTTCATATCATATCATCATCATCACCATCACCAGCTCCAGGCTATATATGTCCCACTGCTGGGCACAGGCCTCCACTTACAATGAGAGGGCTTGGCGACTTATTCTGTAAACGAGTTTCTGGATATGACATTTTGATTTATTTTATTTAATTGCATTGGTTCTTTCGATTAATTTTGAAATTATGTTAAATTAACCCTTTATTATATTTCATTATTTACCTTTAACCAGTGACGATCCCTAGCGGAGAATTAATTTAATTGTACCTAATTATTTTGATTTTTGACATTTCGGTAATACTTAATTGATTTGTATTATTTTATTTACTCTTGACGAATTCTTCTAACTTGACAATGTACAATTTATGATGTAATTTTTATTGAATGAATAAATAATCTAATCTAATCTTGGGCAGTTTCGCTCACGATGTTTTCCTTCACCAAAAAGCTCATGATAAGTTTCAAATGAGATATATCACATTAATTCCGAAAATTGATAATTGATAAGGGAACGTGCTGGTGTGAAAGAGGATATAGTGACTAGGATAGAAAAAAAGTATGCTTAGTTGGTTTGGGCATGTAGAGCCGATGGATGAAAGTAGACTAACTAAACAGATCTATATTGGGGAGTGTGAATGGTTACGTTGGGAGGGGAAGGCCTAGACGGACGTTCCGAGACCAAATAGGAGACGTTTTGGAAAAAGGTCAGGTCAGGAGTACCCGAAACCGACGAGCATGTATGAACAGATTGATGACTGTGGATGAAGCGAAAGAAATATGTCAGGACCGTAGCAAGTGGAATAAAGTAGTCTCTGCCTACCCCTGTGTGAAAGAGGCGTGACGGTATGTATGTATGTATTCCGAAAAACTCAGAGATGCGAGCCTGGGCTCACAGGCTCAGGTTACCACGGCTTTTTCGGTTTACAAAAAGTCAAAATAGCAAAATTATAAAAACAAATTGTCTCGAGATCCTCAGTCCGGTTTAAAATCGGAGTTAAAAAAAGCTAAAGCTTTTCCATCAACACAATCTCACAAACATTAACATATCTATATGCACTCTGTTATGGTAACGTTCGTCTGTTAGTACGACATTAAGATTATAAATATAAATAACTTAAGCTGTTTTAGCATCGTTATTGCATTCAAATGACATTATTTATTACAGAATTCCAATGTTTCGTCTATTTTGTTTTTGGATTACGCAATTTTTTCTCAGTTTTTTTTCTATCGTATAAGTATAAAAAGCCGTGGTAGCCTAGTGGTTTGACCTGTGGCCTCTCAAACAGAGGGTCGTGGGTTCGAATCCTGGGTTCGCACCTCTGAGTTTTCGGAATGTATGTGCGAAAGTGTTCATTTTGACAGTTCTTCTATGAATGTGACAGCTAGCTGATTCCGATGCCAATTGTCAGCCCATACATGAACTGTCAAAATGAACACGATGGCGATTGCGAGCGAGTTAGGTAATAAGCCTACTGGTCGCAGACAGAGAGATGGACAGTAGAGTCATACCCCCTTATTCATAAACGCTGTATAGGCTTTTGCTGACTTAGCAATCGTTTGCCCTTATCCGTCATTTGACATTTACCATTCACAGATAAGGACAAACTATTGCTAAGTTAGCAGAAGCTTATAGAGCGTTTATGAATAATGTTAGGGCACCATGTTTACCCTTTGGGTACGGTTTTTTTTAAGTATTTCGATAATTATACAACATTAAATTACTTCAACACCTTGCCATCTTCTGAACTTCATCTAATAAACACTCAACGCTATCCCACTAATATTATAAATGTGAAAGGTTGTGAGTATAGATGTTTAGATGTTTGTTACTCTTTCACGCCAGAACGGCTGGACAGATCTGGATGAAATTTGGAACATAGATAGATTATAGTCTGGAATGATACATAGGC
This sequence comes from Pandemis corylana, assembly GCA_949127965.1. Classification (NCBI taxonomy): domain Eukaryota; kingdom Metazoa; phylum Arthropoda; class Insecta; order Lepidoptera; family Tortricidae; genus Pandemis; species Pandemis corylana. Next base: position 13,399,288 of record OX421858.1, on the reverse strand, counting down.
TACTTTTTATCCCAAAATTGCGTAATTCCTGCGGGATAGCGATAAACGAATTCTATGCAGACGAAGTTACGGGCAACAGCCAGTTATTACATCATTAAACGTGCAGCCAACGTAAGAGTAAGTAGCGTGGGATTTATTACGCTCTCTCCTGTGATAAGTCGGTTATACTCACGACTTTAAACATACACAAATACATAAATCACATATATATCATACATGCAAACAGAGCCTATGTAACAAGTCCTAAAGGCCACGTTTACCATGACTGTGGGTGAAGTGGACAGGGGAATCAAAATAGTGATGGGTTGCTAGCCGCATCGCCTATAACATGGTTCCTAAGATTTTCGCCCATTCCATCGTTGATAATATTATAGTCAGGTTCTCTAACCACTAGGCTATCCGGTCGTCAAATCCTACTAATATTATAAATGTGAAAATTTGTGAGTATGTTTGGATGTTTGTTACTCTTTCACGCCAGAACGGCTGGACAGATCTGGATGAAATTTGGAACATGGATAGATTATAGTCTGGAATAACACATAGGCTACTTTTTATCCCGGAAAATTGCGTAATTCCTGCGGGGTAGCGATAAACGAATTATATGCTGACGAAGTTGCGGGCAACAGCTAGTAAAAAATAAAAATAATAGGGCACATTTAATTTAGGCTGGAAATATTGATAAAAAAATGTAAATGTTTCGATTTTTATTCGAATAGCCAAATCGAGTAAACTAGGTCGAGTGCAAGCTCGGAGGCGCTGAGTTGTTTACCTCAGCGACCGCAGTGTCGGGTTACCGGTTCGATTCCCGCACCCGATATTCGGTGTCGGCTGACATTTGTGACACCTAATTTAAAATGCATCTATACCTATAAGCCTTTGTGACAATGAAACTTTATTAACCTCTTTTCTTTTCTTGCATTTTTTCTGTTTTATTTTGTTGACTGTACTGCATTGTTAATATTAACAGGGTAGACAGAGCCTAAGGTAACAAGACCAGGGCACGTTTAGCATGATTGTGAGCGTGTGGAAAGAGAAATCAAAATAGTGATGGGTTGCTAGTCGCATCGCCTATAACATGATTCTTAAGATTTTCGCCCATTCCCTCGATGAGCTTTCACCATCTGCGCGGGAAGAGAAGCAGCTGGTACATTCTATGTTTTTTCTTAACTAATATTATAAACGCGAGTTTGTAAGTATGGATGGATGGATGTTTGTTACTCTTTCACGTAAAAACTTCTGAATGGATTTGGAACGGAGATAGTTGATACCCTAAATTAACACATAGGCTATTTTTTCCCGGAAAATTGCAGTTCCCGCGGGATAGCGAAAAACTAATTTTTTGCAGACGAAGTCGCGGGCAGCAAGTAGTTTTATAAAATATATTAAATACAATAGTCAACTCTTCTGAGTCGTATGTAAACAGCTTATACATACTACAACAAGTAAGTTATTGTTGATAAGCAATCATGAATGCGCATAGTGAAGAGATTAGCGCCAATAAGGGTCATAATCGCATTAAACTATCAACGCAGTGCGCCGATGAAACCTGAGTAGGAGTGGTGAAAAGGCTTATGAGTATCTCAGTGTTTGGAATTGGGACTGTAAATGCAGTGGCAGTAGGTTTAAAGTTAAATGATGATTTGGCTGGACTTATGCTAAGTTGGTAGAGTACGTGGGAGGTTGACATTATGATAATGTAAAGGGAAAAAATATGTTTTTTTATGTTTCGGTGTGGTGACAGACAAGCACAAATACGTATAACTAGCTGTTGCCTGCAACTTCGTCTGCATAGAATTCGTTTATTGCTATCCCGCAGGAATCACGCAATTTTCCAGGATAAAAAGACTCCAGACTATAATCTATGTATGTTCCAAATTTCATCCAGATCTGTCCAGCCGTTCTGGGGTGAAAGAGTAACAAACATCCATCCATCCATACTTACAAACTTTCGCGTTCATAATATTAGTAGGATATTTGATCTTGCCTGCAACTTCGTTTATATCCCGTGGGAACTTTACATACATACATCACGTCTTTATCCCTTACGGGGTAGACAGAGCCTGTGCTAAGACCTAAAGGACACGTTTAGCATGATTGTGGGTGTATAGGTGGAAAGTGGAATAAAAATAGTGATGGGTTGCTTCCATGCCGGTCTGGGAGCAAAGAAAAAACGTAAAATGTACCAGTTCCTTCTCTTCCCGCGCAGATGGAAAAACCCATCGAAGGAATGGGCGAAAATCTTAGGAATCATGGTATAAATGTGGCTAGCAACCCATCACTATTTTGATTCCACTTTCCACCTATACGCCCAGTGTCTTGCTAAACGTGGCCTGAAGGTGTTGTTACCTTAGGCTCTGTCTACCCCGTAAGGTAAGACGTGATTTGTGTATGTATGTATGGGTTGCTAGCCGCATCGCCCATAACATGATTCCCAAGAGCTCCGCCGCCCTCGATGGGTTTACCATCTGCGCGGGCAGAGAAGCAACTGGTACATACTATGTTATTTCTTTGCTCCCAGATCAGTATGAAAAGCATTACGGTAAAACTATGATTTTCTACAACATAAATCATACATAATAATCAATAATCCCATATCCGTCAACAACTAGGTCAACGTCTCATGTGGTCCCATAAAACATAAATCGCATTTACCTTCATAGATCCACTTTTTTCACTTAACGTCATATAAAAGCCATATTAAATCAGTTCCTTGAAAGTCGGTTAGTCGCACAGACGTAACTAGGAATAGACAACGCAAGAATGTTTGCTAATATGTCTGCAAGCGCTCACAATGCGTATGATGGGTTGTAGGGCCTTATGCAAGGTCTATCCGGATCGCTGCCACCCACTAGCCAGTATTAAGTAAGTAAGTAAGCAAATGCTTTTTTGTACAAACATAAAGGAACAGAGATAGAAAAAAAAACATTTAATATATGCACATAATGCGCATTATAATATTGTGTCAATGAGGATCAAACTAAGAGAGTTTTAGCACGAAATTACTCATTTGACATTAAAACTGTTAACGCTCGGCTCACATACAGTTTGCATTTGCACCTGCTATGGGTGGTAGATAAAAGCACGCATCACGGAATGAGGATCCGGGTTCGATAGCTGGCCCTAGCTTTACTTTTCAAATTTTATATGTGTTTCAGTTTTCAGTAGTTTTCTTATTGTCTTAGTCTAGGGGTCCCTACGGATACACTTCGACCCATTCGTGGACCTTTTGTGTAATTACCCCTCTTTAGAAAGAAAGAAAGAAAGAAAGAAAGAAAAAAGTTTATTTATGACAATCAACGACAATCAAAAACATCAAATGTAATAACTTGTGAATAACTTGTAAATGTGTTAACTTTTAACTTTCGCACTATTCCATCGCTTTTACCACTTCATTCATGAATTTTCAGTAGTTTTGAATTTTTATAGCATTTGCGTGGTCTATCTCAAGTACGTCTATGGCTAACCGACCAGTATGTAAGTACATACAAATTGTTAGTTTACTTGGATGTGCTACTTTTCTTACCTTAAGTATGCACTTAGCTGTAATTGGTAGATTCTACAAGAACTTTAAAAGGGTGTTAAGTGTAATTAAGGATTTCACATTTTCCGTATGTTAAGATTATACTTTCATAGCATATATATCTAGATACGACTACATACATATTTGTACGGTAAGTGTATTTACTTACATGCTGGTCTAGTTGCTTCTCTACCCGCGCATATGGTAAAAGCCCATCGAATAAATCTGTACAAATCGTAGCAATCATGTTATAGACGATGCGGCAACCCATCACTATTTTGATTCCCTTTTCCACCTATACATACATATATCACGTCTTTATACCCTACGGGGTAGACAGAGCCACGGTAACAAAACCTTAAGGCCACGTTTAGCATGATTAAGGGCGTATAGCTGGAAAGGGAAATCCAAAATAGTGATGGGTTGCTAGCCGCATCTATAACATGATGCCTAAGACTTTCGCCCATTCCCTCGATGGGCTTTTACCATCTGCGCGGGAAGAGAAGCAACTGGTAAATTGTATGTTATTTCTTTACTTTCAGACCAGCATGGAAGAATGGACCTATACGCCCACAATTATGCTGAAGGGATATAGCGTGATTTTTGTATGTATGTACATGTATGTTAGTCGACTATACATCTACGACACACTAGATCTATGTATACTATACTATATATTGCGTTGACATGCGCAGTTTAGTGCTAGCGCAGACAATGCGCCGCGTTATTTAGTGCCCCATTCAACTTTTAATTATTTCCCCTCTGCGCCAGGCCTTATAACTTAGATAAATGAGCGAGATAGAATTATGAAGCATTCTCAGCCTCAGATTAAGTTATCGGGCTTTTCAGCCTGTTGCGAGTATACAAGTGATATTTATTAAGACATTTTCGGCGTAATAGTTGTAACACATAGTCAAGAATCTAAAGCATAACCAACGTGGCAAAATAAAAAAATATGATAAATGAAAAATAATCTATCTCTGTTCCAAATTCAAATTCAATGTTCAATGTTTTGGGGAAGGCGAAGACGGACATTCCGAGACCAAATAGGAGACGTTTTGGAAAGTCTGGTCAGGAGTACCCGAAACCGCCGAGCATGTATGAAGAGATTGATGAATGTGGATGAAGCGAAAGACGTGTGTCAGGATCGTAGCAAGTGGAACAATGTAGTCTGCCTACCCCTTTGGGAAAGAGACATGACGGTACGTATGTATATGTTCCAATTTTTTTCCAGATACGTTCAGCGGCAGCCGTAAAAGAGTAGGGGAGACCGAGGCAAGTTGAGACAGAGGTGAGTTGATACAAAGCCTTTTTCTCTGCACCTATGACAGTTAGCGAGGTCACAACTTCACACAAACTGTGGAGTGTAGAAAGAGCAACGAATTAGCGAAGTTACCAGCCCGATAAACTGTCACAGTTCAGATAAATCGGCTTTGTATCAAGTCATCTCTGTCTCAACTCTCCTCGGTCTCCCCTAATAAACATTCATTTTTTTTCGACGGACTGTTGTTTCGACAGCTTTTTCCAAGCAAAGCAAAGGGACTATAATTTTACCAAACACATATTTAACTCTTATAATTTCTGAAACAACCAAATGATACCGCGATTCAGGAATGCGCCTGGACGTAACACCGCCATCTATTGTTATACAAAAGAACTAATCTTGAACGCTAGCCTCAAAAATCCCGTACAGTTAGGCATAGGTGCGTCCGCGCATGGATAACATACCGGCGCCATTGTGCAGCCGATCGGGAGATAGCGTTCCGTTTTACCGCTGCATGGAGCTTCCTGGACCAAGAATTGGGATAATTGTTGAAGACCCCTGCTTTTTTTTTTTTTTTTAATATGAATAGGAAGGCAAACGAGCAAGTGGGTCACCTGATGGTAAGTGATCACCACGGCCCATAGACACCCGCAACCCCGGAGGGATGGCAGATGCGTTGCCAACCTAGAGGACTAAGATGCAATGCCTCTTGTGCCCGTAATTTCCCCGGCTGTCTTACTCTCCACACCGGAACACAGCAGTGAAAGCACTGCTACTTAGCGGCAGGATTAGCGAGTAAGATGGTGGTAGCGATCCGGACGGACCTTGCACAAGGCCCTACCACCCGCAAATATAAGTAGGGGACGTTTTCAACAAAGGTTGGGTCAAGAGTACCCTAAACCGACGAGCATGTGTGAAGATATTGATGAGTGTGGATGAAGCGAAAGAAATATGTCAGGATCGTAGCAAGTGGAACAAAGTTGTCTCTGCCTACCCCTGTGGGAAAGAGACGTGACGGTATGTATGTATGTATGTATGTTCAGTGTATATTTATAGCTGTCTTTGTCAAAAGTTACTTTCACATTTCATAACATTATAGTTTAGAAAAGGCTTAGTAAATAATAATAGGTATTTAGTAAACTAGGTACCTTCTCATATCACTATTACTTTTGGCGACCGGACAGCCTAGCCGTTAGTAACCCGGACTACGAAGCTAAAGGTCCCGGGTTCGAATCCATGCATTTGTATGATGAATACGAGTTTGTACCCGAATCTTGGATATTGTATATTTAATGTGTATCAATAGTACAAGCTTTGCTTAGTTTGGGACTAGGTCAATTTTGTTATTCATTCATCCCTTAATATTTATTTATTTTACTTAGGACTCGAACCCGCAACTATCAAAGTATGCCGTGCGCTCGCGCATGCCCGCAGTAACCCCGCGCTGCGTGGATGCGCGATAGCAATCAGTTATGTGCGGTATAGACAACTAGTTTTGCTGCTTTCATAGTAGGGTCCCGCATGTATAACATATAGGTGTTCGTAGCTTTGTACGCACGGAATCCGTTTATTTTACTGGAATATTCCATTTTATAGCATAGATTGTAGCTTACTCCCACTTTGTAGTTTTGCCAAATTTTAGAACTGAATCACTTTCATCCACGATGAATGCAACCCAGTAGTATCATAGAATAATAACAGTTTGAGATAACTCGTCTAGAAATGATTTTAACGGGTGGTAGGGCCTTGTGCAAGGTCCGTCCGGATTGCTACCACCATCTTACTCACTAATCCTGCCGCTAAGTAGCAGTGCTTGCACTGCTGTGTTCCGGTGTGGAGAGTAAGGCAGCCGGGGAAATTACGGGCACAAGAGGCATTTCATCTCAGTCCTCTAGGGTGGCAACGCATCTGCAATCCCTCCGGGGTTGCGGGTGTCTATGGGCAGTGATGATCACGTACCATCAGGTGACCCACTTGCTCGTTTGCCTTCCTATTCATATAAAAAAAAAAGTTAAAAACAGATTGTACATAGGATATTGCAGTTTTTGGTAAATTTATGTATTTTATTATTTATTTTATTTATTTACACACTTCTCCTACACAAACTTATTTGTGCTGATTCCGGTCCAACGCGTTTGATGCAAAGATATGAAGGGTTTGGCTGAAAATCAGCGCTGTAGTAGGCACCTACTGCAGCATAATGCTGAGACCTTTTCGGCATCATCAACTCAGTATGTTTTTGTATTAGTTTAAGAGTCTGTGTATTTTTTGATGTCGAATAAAGTTATGTCTATGTCTATGTCTATACTAACTAGGAGTCGAAGTGGTTGCTATGGCCGAAATCGGTCGGAAGGATCATCACCATCATCATCATCATCAACATCATTGTTGACACAACTAGCTGCATCGCCTATAACATGATTCCTATGATTTGCGCCCATTCCCTCGAGAAATCTTTACACCGTGGTAATATGATCTATCGGTATGACCTCACACTTCTAGGTGGCAAGGGTGGCACCTCAAAGCTCGTCCCTAATGATCAAGTTGACACGTACATTTAGAATTTAATCTCAAACTAGGGGGTTGTAGTCAGACTGCAGTTCTTTGTACACTGGCGGACAAAATATTGACCCACTGCATTAACTAGTACCAATTATTTTTAGCCGCAAAGACGTGTTGTAATGTGTACTAACGTGTATCGCTAAGGTGGATCTATGAATTGCCATGAAATTGACACAGATGTTGTGTAACTTGGATTCATATGCACATAACGTCATCACGTCTTTATCCGACGGGGTAGACAGAGCCTAAGGTAACAAGACCTACAGCCCACGTAAGGGGAATCAAAATAGTGAGCAGAATAGGTAGCCGCATCTCCTATAACATGGTTCATAAGATTTTCGCCGATTCCCTTGATGGGCTTTTACCATCTGCGTTGCTCCTAGACCAGCATGGAAGAGACTTGGATTAACATAGCGATGAACGAATTCTTCGCAGACAAAGTCGCGTTCAAAAGCTAGTAAGTTATAATTCCACGTATTAGACATGATTCTCGCTGGTATTATTACCAACCACTTCGAATAAGTACTAATACGACCATACTGATATTATATCGCAAACATAAATGACCAGTGTGATTTCAAATAAATTCTATTTAGCATCACAAACCAACATAATTCTGGAAGTTCTGTTTCCTGTACTAGATGTCATCGTTTGCTGGTAGTTATGGGTTGTGCTTAGAGTAACGAACCAACCGGAGAAGCGAATAATGTACTGTCAGTTGACGAGCGGTCATATCCGGGACGTTATGTGAACGTGGTCGTGCAATGAAGCTATGAAGCTAGAGGTCCCGGGTTCGAATCCCGGTAGGGGCAGGCAGTTGTATGATGAATACGAATGTTTGTGCCCGAGTCATGGATGTTGCATGTATTTATGTATGTATTTATCTACATTATATAAGTATGTTTATCCGTTGCCTGGTGCCCATAGTACAAGCTTTGCTTAGTTTGGGGCTGGATCAATTGGTGTAATTTGTCCCAAGATATTTATTTATTTAATTGAAGTAAGTATCTGTTAATTTTATTATCTCTGTGCTTTGGTACATCGACAAAAGGCATTATATTTTTGTACATTCTATATTTGTATCGCTCCCAGAAGCGCATGGAAGACAAGCACGCAAGCACAAAAGCGGCATGGCCGTACCATTCTTTTCTCGAAACAATTCAGGCCATTTTGGACCCCCTTATAACTTCGTTGTTGATAAAACTAGAAGCCTGAATTTCCAGTAACCAAGCAGGCATTGTATACACATTACATTAGTATGGAATGTGTGTGCATGGCACCTCCAGTTTGCTGAATGGTCCGAGATCGCGGGTTCATTCGCCTACTGCGACAGATATTGTGGGGTTAGGGAAATATACGCATTATGACTGTTTTGCTTGAGTTAGGACCTTATGAAGACGGTGACGGCTTAACATTACGCTAGTCATTCTGTTACTTTTTAAAGGGACGAAAAGCTAGCGTGGGTAGTTCCTAGTAAGATCATTTTTGAATGAGCTAATGAAAAGAGATTTAAGGAAGCCATTGGATGAGGTTTAGTTACCAACGTCAAATGAGATTGAGAGAGAATTTTCGAGAACTCTTTGTACGAAAAACTGCAAAAGTTATGTATTTTAAAAAGAAAACTTTTTTATTTCTGTGTTTGCGTCTGTAACGAAGAAATTTAAAAACTACTACTGCGATTCCAAAAATATTATTACCATTAGACTGCTACATTATCTCTAAATATCATAAAATTATTTACTTCCAAGCTTTCAATTTGACAGCCACATAATACAACTGTCACTTTATTAGAAATATAACACCTTAACACAATACTTATTTACAACATAATAATTAAACTCTAATCCTAAAAGCCTATATAAACTAT